>OX422213.1:80094843-81387596 GCA_949130495.1 Sambucus nigra | reverse complement strand
CTGTTTCCATGTCATATACAAAAGAATAAGGGGTATCCCCTGTAGATGTCCTGACTGAAGTGAGATAGCCCCAAAGGGCGTAAGGGATCCGATTGGCCCAATCTCGATAACTTTAGGTCATTTTGTTAATGATGGCTTTGAGGTTTTTATTGGCGTCTTCAACTGCTCCGTTGGTTTAGGGTCGGTGGGGAGAAGATTTATGCCTCTGGATCCTATACTCATCGACTAATTACGTGACCTCGGCTTCAAAGTGTAACCCATTATCTAATACTAGCTCTGAGGGACTCCGTATCAGTAGATAATGTTCTTTTGGATAAACTTGGCTACCTTTTTTGGCGTTCAGTACTGCATATGACTCGAATTTGACCCATTTGGTGAAGTAATCAATGGCAACTAGGATGAACCCATGCCTATTTGAAGCTTTAAGTGTGACTTTACCTATTATGTCAATGCCCAGGCGGAGAACCTCTAGGTAGAAGTCATGTTGTACAATTCTCGAGGAGGCAAGTATAGGAGATTAGCAAACTGTTGCCATTTAAGGCATATTCCAATATAGGCAATTCAATCTTGAACCATGATGGTCCAATAATACCATTGATGGATAATCTTCTTAGCAAGCATTGTAAATGGGTTCCATCATTTCTCCATTGATGGGGCCCACATTTCTCGTTGTGGATCTTTTGCATCATTTCGTCAATGTTAGCCCCTGTGATGCATTGTAAATGGGTTCCATCGAAGTTTGTCTTGAATAGTGCTTTATCACAGACGATGTACTAGGCAACCAATTTGTAGAGGGTCGCACGGTCTTTCTTATTAGCGTCATGGGGATACTTACGATGTTTGAGGATGTGCTAAATGTCATAGTACCATAACCCGTCTATATTAGAATCTTCCTCAGTAATGAGTTCAATGTGGTAACAGTGGGTTGGCATAGCCTATTTTTAGACTTCGAAGAGGGTCATAATTATTCCATCGAGCATATCGAGAAGGGAGGCTAAGGTAGCAAGGGCACCTGCTAAACTGTTCTTCATGTGGGGCAAGTAGTGGAAGATGATATCTTATAATTGGGAGGCCAGCTCTTTTAGGTATGTGTGGAAGGGTAATAACTTTTCGTTTTGACTTTCCATATTCTTAAGACTTGGACGATGATGAGGGCAGTGTCCCTGTAGACTTCTAAGTATTTTATACCTTTCTTGAGGGCGACTTTGAGGCCTACAGTGGATGCCTCGTATTCGGTCATATTGTTGGTGCAGGGGAAATCCAGCTTGATGGCAATGGGAGTGTGGGAGTCATCTCGGTCGATCAGGAGTATCCCAATGCCATATTCCTTTTTGTTGGAAGCGCCATCAAAGAACATTTGCCATCGGAGGTCCTCCTGAGAGGTTCAAAGAATATCTTTACCTGGGAAACCAGAGACCCAAAAATCAACCTCTTCCATGGGGTAGCCATCAAGGTAATCATAGATGGATCTTCCTTTCATAGCTTTCTGTATAACATACATGATATCGAACTCAGATAGTAGCATCAACCATTGAGTCATTCGGCTAGATAGGGAAGGTTTCTAAATCAAGTATTTGATGGGGTCCATTTGAAACACTAGTTTGATGGAAAAAACAAGCATGTAGTGCCGTAACTTTTGAGTGACCGAGATCGGGGCAACACATGCTTTATCTAAGTCAGTGTAGTTGACCTCATACCCGATAAACTTTTAACCTAGCATAATAAATGGTTTTTTTATTTATGGGTTTCCTAAATGTATTGGGCTAGCAAAGCCCCTATTGCGGTATTTGTTAGTTCAAATATAGGAGTAGCGGGAGACCAGGATGCGGCATGAAATCGGAGGTCGTTTATGGTATAACTTGATTATATCGAAGGCTTCCTGACATGCCTCATTCCATATTTCGATAGGATCCTTTCGAAGGAGTTTGCAGATGGATTTGGAAATGGAAGTTAGCTGTCTGATGAACCAGCTGATATACTTCCTTCTCCATTCTGGGCGGTGGAATTTCGAGTATGGCTTTCAGTTTGGCAGGGTCTGCCTCGATTCCCTTCTCGCTAACCATAAATCCCAAAATCTTTCCTTTGGTGACATCGAAAACACATTTCTATGGGTTTAACCGCATCTGATATCGCTACAGCCGTTCGAAGAATATTCAAAGGGTGGGAACGTGACCTTCCTGAGTCTTATACTTAATAATCATGTCTTCTATGCAGAATTTGACCTCCTTATGTATCATATCATGCAAGATGGTTATAACAACCCTTTGGTGGGTAGCCCCTGCGTTCTTGAGCCCGAATGGAATAATTATGTAATAAAAGGTTCCCCAGGGGGTGATGAAGGCAGTTTTTTCTTCATGGTCAGGGTGCATCTTGATCAGATTGTATTCGGCGAACCCATCGATGAATGACTTGAAAGTGTGAGTGGTCGCATTTTCCATAATAATGTTAATATTGGGCAATGGGTAATCATCTTTCGGAGATGCTTTATTTAAATCTAGGTAGTCGACACACATGCGTACTTTTCCTCCTGACTTTGGTATATGTAAAATGTCGGCTAGACATGTGGCATATTCGATTACCCGAATGAATCCTACGTTTACCTCTTCCTTGATTTTGGGTGACTATTTGGTGTGGATCTTTCACATATTCTATTTGACCAGTTTGCATTTTGGGAGAGTTGGGATCTTGTGCCGAGCTATTTCAGGATCGATGTCGGGCATATCATCATATGACCATGCGAAGATGTCCACAAATTCCTTTAGTAGATCTTCGAATTATGAGCTCTCATCCTCGTCAAGGGTGGACCCTGATATACCCAATATGTTCACTATGATCGAGGAGTGTTAACAGCAAGCCGCGGCCCCTTTGTGTTTACTGGGCCTCATCCTAAAGGAGGCCTTGACAAGAGTTAGCCGTTGCCTAGGTACAAATAGGTCGGGGTTCCTATTCATACATTTATTGTAGTCGCAGCTAGAGATACTCAATCCACCCTAGGCTACCATCAGATCTATACATGTAGTCTTATCTCTTATCTCTCTTGTACGCCTATGATGGCCATTTAACCATGTATTACATAACTTTTATAATGAGAGTCGGGCAACACAGTGGATTTAGGCTCATTTTTATAGTCGAACCACTCTATATTTTGCGTTCTTCCCCTTTTTACTTGCCTTATTATTATTTTACACTTGACATGATGTTGAGGAGTACCCTGGTCCAATTTATCATATCATCATTTTAGCGACGTCTATGGGAACGAGGTGTTAAATCTAGTTTCCTTTTTATATTTTTAGGGTTCCTTGCACCTTACTTCATCCAGGGGGACCTCTGGCCTCTATCCCACAGGTGGAATTTGGGTTGTGGAACTCGAAGAAACCTGGAAGGGGATTAGTATTTTTATATTTGCTTATGGGTCTTCTTTTTTATGACCTTAGATTTGTTTCCCATCCCTCGATGATGTTACCCTACCTAGATAGTGTTGAAAAGCACAAAAGGATATTTCCTCATAAGGTGGGTAACTAGAGAAGTATTTTCACTCATTTTTGTCCTTTACACCTATGATCTAGGGCTTATTACCAAGTTGGTTCTACTCTCGCACCTAAAGGCTGCTTTGCCCTTGGTAGACTCCAGTAGGCATATCCTGTGTATTCTCCATGAGCTAATCTCAGGTTTTGGGACTAATTTTTGGGATCATGTCCCTCACTGCCTCAGGTAGGATGCGACCAGGCAGTTTAACGGTCTGATTGCCACATCCCTCTTATGATAGTTAACCTATACAGCTTACAGTTTGCCTGTAAATATGGGACTTATTAAAGTGTCCTCGGACTTAGCTATGGGGAAATTCCCTTTATAAGTCCATGACAGTACCTATATATACCTTAGTTCATGGCCACAACAGAACAATCTTACGAATTATCAAAATCTACAACCTTTCCACTATATTTGGTCCATTCCCAATATACCTTGGTTTCTCACCATTATTTAGTTGATCTCAGATTACATATATTAAAAGATTAACACTCATAAGCAATGGAAGGAAGCTCTGGATCGAGTTCACAGATGAATGAGGAGAAAGATTAGTTATAAAACTTTATCAACCATTTGTACGACAGCCAGGCTTCGCTTCAGAGCCAGGTCAACTTTTTAACATAGAGGGTATTGATGTTGGATATAGCATACATTATTCCAACACAGGATGAAACCCTTACGCATGTGGCCACGGCAACAGAGGAAACAACAACTTCAGAGGCCACGAACAAGAGCAAAAAAAGGAAGCTAGAGAGGCCTAAGTCATAAAAAGGTTGTGAGGAGTACACCCGTCTAATCTATGACCTTGAAAACATTCTAGAGTTGATAAAGGTAGACAAACTACTCGAGTGGTGTGAGAAGATGAGGGCACAACCCCATAAAAGGGATCGAACCAAATGATGTGAATTCCATAAAGACTATAGCCACGACACCAACAACTGCTTCTCCTTGAAGAACGAGGTGGAAAGGCTGCTTAGGCAAGGAATGCTGCAGCAGTTCGTAAAGGATGCCTAAGAGATGCAACCATTGACTGAAAGCCCGCATGCTTCATTTCAACCTTAGTTTACACTCTTTATTTCTAAACTTTGTTTAGCTTATACGTATATGTTTTGTATCTAACTTGGAAAAGACATCTCTCTCTCTATCTCTCTCTCTCTTTATATATGTGTGTGTGTGTGGAAAATACATGTTTTAATGGAATTTGTTTTATCTACTTATTCATTCGTGATTTCCGCATTTATAACCTTGCAAAAAATCCTTGTCTTTAATGGATTTGAAAATGAATCTTTATAACCAACTATCCCGAAGATTATTTTTTACGGGAGGATGAGTACATTGAGGAATATGGGTGACCATCTTAGTTGGCATGTGACACCGCCCAAATCTTGAAGTCTAGTTGAAAGTCAAGATGTTTCATTTATCCATGGGGCTTATAATGCCCGTTCTCAGCTTTTCAAATGCTTCATCTAGCCACGGGGGCTTATAATGCCCTTTATCATCTTTTGAGATGCTTCCTTTAACCATGGGGGGTTATAATGCCCTTTTTTAGCATTCGTGATGCTTCAATTAGCCATGGGGGCTCATAATACCCAGCTAAAGATGGCTTGATATAAATTTGATTATAGTTATCGGTGGTGTTGATGTAAAAAACTAGATTGCTCTAATTATTCAATCACAGATAAATAAATAAATAAATCAGACAAAGATTTTTAAAGTGGTTCGGCTAGGAATAAAGCCTACGTCCACTGTTATGTTATTGCTGAGTGTTTGCAGAATTCTTGATTACAAGTTCTCTCAAGAAATTCCGGTCCTCCTTGAATGAGGATGATACAAGGTATTTATAGCCTTTAGGCTGTACATGAAAGGTTCGATCCATTAAATGACATACATATGAAAGGGTAATACATTTAATGTAGCGTGGGCGTCAAGAATATAAACATTCAATGAATAGTTGAACAGTTGTCTGTCTGGTAATTAATGATACGGCCGAGATGCAGCTCGGACCGCCTTAGTTGCTCATTGATCAAGAGTTCCTCGGAACGCATGTAGTATCTCGGGATGATGGAGTTCCTCGGGGTGTCTTCCTCGTTGCTCGGAGAGAATATGAAATGGTTGAAGGAATTAGCTTCCTCGCTACTAGTGTGCCATGTAGATTAACACGTGTCTTCGTATTATTCGTCCACATCAGCATATTAATTTTGGTATCAACAGAAGCCCCCAATGTTTTATATTTCGAACTTTGAGGAGTATGAAACATTCTTTCTAGGTATTTGGCCATATTGAATTGATCTTCCTGGGTTTTAGGAGCATCGTATTTGAATTTATTTCCCAATTCATAGAATCCGCCTTTTTTCGAATTTTTAGTAGTGCTTCGATCTTCGTGCCCTTTTTGTCCTTTTAGCCGTCGAAAGTTCAACAGTTTCTTTCGTGTAATCATTTCCTTTGCCGATTCCCAAGGCAAAGTATTTAAACTTCTTAGGTAACCATACCGTCCTCTTCTTTTCCCAATTTCTTGCATTCAAGCTTTCTATTCTCTCCTTCTCTCTTGTGCGTTCATCCTTGTTTTCGTTTGTTGTCAACATACCTCCTTTCTTCCTGTAAGATCTTTTTCCTTTCTTCTCTTTTATTCAGTATGGTTTATATTGTGGAGTCTGTTGAGAAATTTCGTTCTGATTTTTCCATTCCTTCGTGGGTAACTCTAGAGGTTCTTTCTGAGCCTTTAGATTACTTTCGATTGGCTGAGGGACATTGGTTCCCCAGTCTTTTTGTTGCTGAATGTGGATTTTCTTTTCCACCAAACCCATTGTGTCTTGAGTTTTGTCAGTATTTCGATCTTGTCCCTGCAAAAATAGCCCCCAATTCATGGAGAATAATTAATGGGGTGTACAAATTAAATTTAACTCATGGGACTCGTATAGGGATCCCTGAAATTATGTACTGCTATAAGTGGGCCACTCTAGATAATATTTATTACTTAAAAACTAGGTTTCTAAATAGAGCCCTTGTAGTTAACCTCCCTGATTCAAACAGAGATTATTTTGAACATGGGTTGGTTATTAAAAATTGGCAATATGCCCCTTTAATTGGAGATGGAGTATACAACGGTCCCAGATGCCCTCCATATGGCAATGGGATAGGTTTATTTTTCATTTTATTTTAATTATGAAATTATGCTTTTATCATGTTTGACAAAATGTATGACTGATATCTCATTATGTATTTATTTGCAGTTGATAGCAAAAGAAAAACTCCAAAAGAATCAGAGGTTAATATCAAGCATCTGAAACTTATCTGGGGTTTGCATAAGAACGTTGCAGACGAACACATCAGGTCTGCCTCATATTTGCTACAGTATAAGAGTTATACAACTTCTTATACTGCTCGCCCTGTTGAGCCAGCTTCCACTCCAGAAGACTCTTCTTCAGATTCTCATCTTCCTTTAAGTCATAGAATGGGCAAGAAAAGAGCTCCCCCTTCTCTATTTGATGACACTACTTCTGCTGCTGGGGCCAAGAAGAGCAGAACTGATGTCACTGAGGGGACTAAGAAGGTGGATGTTGCACCTTCCAAAGCTACCGAGAAGCCCCCAGTGGCTCCGAGCAAGAAAATTGCTCCTGTGGAAGTGATTACCGTCTCTCCGACCAAGAGTTCTTCCTTGGTTGAAGTTGCTGAACCTCCTTTGAGGAGATTGAGGAAATCGTCCTCAATCAATTTGGTTGAAACTGCCTCCGCATTGCCAGCTGGTGGTGTTGGTGTTCCCACCATCATTCCTCCGAGCTCTGCAATGAGCTCGGTGAAAACTTGGATCATACCCGAGGTCCAAGGAATTGATGAAAAAATTTCTAGGGATATGCTGACATCCCTAGCTACTCGTCATCTTGCTTCGGTAAATTTCTCACACTCTGAATTTCTTTTCTTTTTCTGAGTATTTGTATTTTTGCACTGACTTACTGCTTTTCTCCTCTTTCAGCTGGTAAACTGTTTTAATAACATTGTGAAGAAAGATGAGGTAATTAAAGCCTCTAGTTCCTCGTCTGGTGTAGAGGATGCTCTGTTGGGTTTGACCCAATCTTTGAAGGAATCTCGCCAACAGTACAATGAGGACAAGACTGCTTGGGAGAAAAAGTTGTCAATAGTTGAAGCCGAGAAAGTGAAGTTGGCTGAGATCTCCAAAGGTTTGGAGAATAAAGTAAAAAGTTTGGAGGTTGAGCATAAAAAATATGATGACAAGCTCAAGAATTTTGGAGAGCTTGAAGATAAGTTGAATAAAACAGAGGAAGAGTTGCTCGCCCTGCAAGATATCAAAAGTAAAAAAGAAGAATTGGATGCGAAGCTCTCCTCGGAGAAATTGAGAAGAAAGGTTGCAGTTAAAAAATCCTTCAGCGCTGGCTGGGATAAAGGATGGGATAAGGGGATTGCTGCGATGACATCCCAAGTCTAATATGGGAAGTTGAAATACTTCTACGATGGCTGGGTAGCTGCTCTGCAGGAATTGAAAATCAAGGACGATTCTGAGCTATTCCAACTACACCTCCCTGGTCCTCCTCCACCAATTGTGGAAGAAGAAGAAGATGAGCCTGTCTCTGATGAATCTTCTATGGACATAGGTGATCAAGTCTCTGCCTCTCAACCCTCTGCCACCGATGACATTTCTTCTATGCCTCCTCCTCCTGAGAAGATTCCTGCTGATCAAGCCGCAGTTACTACCGAGCAACCAAGCTCCTCGTCCCAGCCTCCCGAGAAAGTCTTGGGGGACAAGGAAAAGGTGTGAAGTTGTTCGGTATCATTTCTATATTTCATTACTTGTAATCGAACAATGTAACCTTTTGATGATCTAATAAAATACATCTTCATTCCTCTTCATTGTTGATACTTTGTCTGCTTTTATTTATTAACTCCTGCTTTCTCTTCGCTATTAGTTTTTGGCCAGAATGGACTTGATATCTGCTCCTGCTCCTGAGTTGATGCGTCAATGCAATGGATATTATAAAGCTGGTCATACAGACCTAAGTGTATCAGATATTGTCGACATCCTTGGTCACAATGCCTCAGAACAAGCAGTTGAGGCTTACCGGTACCTGAAGGATTTACTTGATAGATCTGTGGCCAATAATGTGGCATACTACGAATTGATCGAGGAACTTCATTGTAGCTTAGAAGATCTTCAGAATCAACATAATGAATCAACTGCTTTGCTGCACAAGGAATATGAAAATAGATATCAGCAGCTATCTTCTGAAACAGGCCATAAAAAGATCCTCGCTGGATATGATATTAGGGAAAGAACTCTAAAAGGTGAGGTTGAGGCCTGCAGGCAGATTGCTGAGTTGTTGGAACAGGAGAACAATAATTTGCAGAAAAAGTTAGCTCAGTATGAATCTGCAGCATCATCTTCCACTGCTTTAGTGCCAGTTACTGATGAAGGTTTCTCGTTCTTAGAGGTCGAAAATGCCAAATTAAGGCAAGAACTGGATGACTTAAGAAGATCTGCTATTTCTGGGACTGCTCGGGGACGAGGTAGAGGTTCTCGGGGGCAAGGAAGATCTGCTTAAAATGTTGCCGAGGAGCAAAGTTCTCCAATCGCTGCTCGGAATCGATCAAGAGTTCCTAGTCGTAATGTCGAAGAGGCTCGTACCCAATCTACTTTGGAAACTCAGGCATTCCAATTAAACGTCAAAGATCGAGCTCTATCAGAAATGTCCAAGAAAAATCTATCCTTGGAAGATCAACTTACTGCAACGAAGTCTGCTCTACATACTAAGGATCTTTTTGCCAAAAACCTCCTCGAACAATTGGATAGATTAACCTTTCAATTTCATAAGCAACCCAGGGAATTCTGGATGGCAGGATATAATGAAGCTCTTGTTCATTTGGATGCTCGTATTGAACATGCCAACAATGAAGGTTATAAGCAGGGGTGGTTGAATGCACTGGGTGTGTTAAAATTGGAGCAAGGGCATTATTTATGGGATTATCATGCTCCAGGGTTATTAGACTTGCCTGTACCACCTTTCAAATTGGACATGGCATGGATCCCAGCTCGTTCCATTCCACGTAGTTTAATTTCAAAATACCTCGGTGATTATAGCCTTCATTCCCAAATCGATGTATCTCGTCCAGAGCATCTAATGGAGACACCTTCAATAATGAATGTCAGAATGTTGAAGGACTTGAACTTTATTAATTCTCCCCTTTGCCTGGAAGATCCTCCTGCTGGCGAAGAGCCTATTTCTAAAGCAAAGGGCAAGAAACCAATAGAATAGGACTATCAATGTAATAGTTAGTACATTCATGTAACCTGTAATTTATTTTGAATTTTAATGAAAAGACTTTCATTTTCTGTTTGTAAATTTTGCTGTTGTCTTGTGTTTATCAAACACCTTTATATTTGTGCATATGTATCTGTTAAAAAGATAACAATAATATTGTTCATCGAGCAACTTAATAAAAAGTTACAAGTATCAAGGTTGTTCAATCACTTAATAATAAAGTAATGAGTATAAAATGTTCAAACTGTTTCCAACCAACCAGGGTGGATAAATAATGTTTGTCGACCAACTATAGTTGATGGGTCTTTATCCCCGACCAGCCATACTTGGTTCAATTTCAAATATTTTCATAACATGTGTCCGACCAACCAAGGTCAATAATTTATCCTCGTCGACCAACTACAGTTAGTGGGTTTTTATCCCCGACCAACTATACTTGGTGTATTTTGGAATATTTTGTTCTTCAAAGAATTTTTTGTAATAATCTTACCTCCCGACCAACATAAGTTGTAATGTGAGAGTATATTTTTATATTACCAACCGTAATTGATCATGATGGTGTACACCTCTTAACCAAAAGAGTAGTAGTGGTTCTTTCGAACTGTCCACTAGATATCTTACCAACCGTAGTTGGTCACACTAGTGTCGCCTCCTAACCAAAGGAGTATTTTTTGGTTCTTTCGAACTGTCCACTAGATATCTTACCAACCGTAGTTGGTCACACTAGTGTCGCCTCCTAACCAAAGGAGTATTTTTTGGTTCTTTCGAACTGTCCAATAGATATCTTACCAACCGTAGTTGGTCACACTAGTGTCGCCTCCTAACCAAAGGAGTATTTTTTGGTTCTTTCGAACTGTCCACTAGATATCTTACCAACCGTAGTTGGTCACACTAGTGTCGCCTCCTAACCAAAGGAGTATTTTTTGGTTCTTTCGAACTGTCCACTAGATATCTTACCAACCGTAGTTGGTCACACTAGTGTCGCCTCCTAACCAAAGGAGTATTTTTTGGTTCTTTCGAACTGTCCACTAGATATCTTACCAACCGTAGTTGGTCACACTAGTGTCGCCTCCTAACCAAAGGAGTATTTTTTGGTTCTTTCGAACTGTCCACTAGATATCTTACCAACCGTAGTTGGTCACACTAGTGTCGCCTCCTAACCAAAGGAATATTTTTTATGCGTAGTGTATTACACACTAGTATTCCCCGAAAAACTTTCAACAGAAAGAAAATGGTGAAACATCCTCGTTTTATTCATAATGAAGGAAAATGCTTTACATTTTACATTACTGAAAATACTTGCGCAGGTGTTCAACATTCCATGCATTCTTAAATTCTTCTCCCTCTAGAGTTGCTATTCTGTAAGTTCCTAGTCGAACAACCTCTGTAACTCGGTAAGGTCCATGCCAGTTTGCTTCCAACTTATTTTGCTTCTAAATGACTTTCTTTAGCACATAATCCCATTCTTTTAAGTCACATTTCTTCACCCTTTTGTTGTAGAACAGAGCTGTACGTTGTTGGTAAGCAGCATTCCTAATAGCTGCCTCTTCTCTAACCTCCTCGAGCATATCTAAATCCAGTAATCTCATCAAATCGCTGACTGGGGAATTAAAATTCAGCACTCTATGAGTTGGGAGACCCAACTCGGCAGGAATCACAGCCTCACTTCCAAATGCTAGCATATATGGTAATTCTCCAGTTGCTGCTCGGGGAGTTGTTCGGTAAGCCCATAGTACTGATTGGAGCTCATTAATCCAATTTGCTTTAGCTTCACTTAACCTCTTCTTCAAACCATTTAGTAATGTTCTGTTTGTCACCTCAGTCTGTCCATTGCTTTGGGGATGGCCTGGTGCTGAATGAAACTTCAAAATGTTCGACTGATGACAATAGGCAGCAAATTCTTCATTATCGAATTGTGTTCCATGGTCTGTGATGAAAGCATGGGGGAGACCATATCGACAAATGATGTTCTTCCAAATGAACTGATATACCTTCTCGTACGTCATATCAATTAGTGGTTCAGCTTCCACCCACTTAGTAAAGTAATCCACTGCCACGACGAGGTACTTGAACCTTCCTCGGGTCGTCGGCAATGGTCCAACCAGATCAACCCCCCACATGGCAAATGGCCAAGGTGAAGTTATGGGTGTCAACAATGCTTGTGGAGTTCTTCCGATGGAGGAAAAACGTTGGCACTTGTCACACTTCTTGGTATAGGCTATACAATCAGCCCTCATCGTCGGCCAGTAATATCCCTGTGTCATTACCCTTTGCAAAAGTGTCCTTCCTGCTACATGAGCTCCACAAGATCCTTCATGGATTTCTTCAACCAATTCCTTGACTTCTGATGGATGCACACATCTCTGCAAACCTACCATAATTCCTCGTATGTACAAAACACCATTAGTTAACACATACCGAGCAACTTTATACTTTAATTTCTTGGCAGCTAACTTGTCCTCCGGTAATTCTCCTTCTTCAATGTATGCCCTGATAGGATCCATCCAAGATGGTCCTAAATCAAGGGTAATAATTTTCACCGTCAGATCTTCTTCTATGCTCCGACTTTCTAATACTTCAATCGGTATCGTTCTTCGCAGCTCGGTGCGCGTAGCTGACGCTAATCAGGCCAATGCATCTGCTCTAGCATTCTCCATCCTCGGTATTCTCAATAATTGAATAGCATCAAATTCTGTCAATAACTCCATCACCTTTGCATGGTACTTCACTATTAATTCTCCCTTAACTGCATATATTCCCATCATTTGATTCACAATTAATTGAGAATCACTGAAAACAATTATTTGCCGTGCCTCCATAACTTTCGCCAAATGAAAACCTGCTATCATGGCCTCATACTCAGCTTCATTATTGGAAGCCTTGAATTGGAATCGCAAGGCATATTCCATGTCAATATCATCTGGGGTGTTTAAAACAATCCCTGCTCCACAACCAGCTGTGCAAGATGATCCATCTACATATAATCTCCATGTAGGTAACTCGTCTTCAAATTTCTTATCTGTCAGAACTCCTCGGTAAAATATCTGCTATTTTCTTTCATCATCCCCTGGTATCTTTCGTTCCTCGTCGGTCATTTGTTCATGCCCTTTTACCAACCGGAGTTGGTCTGGGTTTGAATATGATGATTTTTCTACATCCACAAGTCCTTTTACCAACCTTAGTTGGTTTGGACCTGTGTCTGTTGATCCTGTATCGTCCACAGGTAGGTCAGCAAGTACCTTTTGTTCCTCGGGGGTATCAGGGTATGTGAACTCTGCTATAAAATCTGCTACAGCTTGCCCCTTTAATGATGATCTGGGTTCATACACAATATCATATTCACCGAGTTCTATTGCCCAATACATCAACCTTCCTGATTTTTCTGGCTTGTGAAGGGCTTGTCTTAACGGCATGTCGGTATACACGATGATGGTATGGGCTTGGAAGTATGGCCTCATTCTTCTACTTGCCTCAATTAACGCTAATGCCAATTTTTCTAGCTTTGGGTACCTGATTTCTGCACCTCGGAAAGCCTTACTTGTATAATAAATTGGCTTCTGGACTCCATTCTCCAATCTGATCAACGCCGAGCTGACTGCATTCTCTGATACTGCCAGATATAAGTACAACTTTTCTCCTGTTATTGGCCTAGACAGCAATGGTGGGGCTCCCAAATACTTCTTCAAATCTTGAAAGGCCTTCTCACATTCATCAGTCCACTCAAAACTTTTTCGCAGTGTTTTGAAGAATGGGAGGCATTTATCAGTTGCTCGGGATACAAATCTGTTGAGCGCTGCAACTAGTCCTGTAAGATTCTGTACTTCTTTCCTCGTCGTTGGGGATCGCAACCCTAAAAGAGCTTTGATCTTTTCTGGATTCTCCTCAATGCCTCTTTGGTTGACGATGTATCCGAGGAACATTCCTTCTCGTACTCCAAAGGTACACTTCATCGGGTTGAGCTTCATTTGGTATTTATCCAGTTGATCAAAGGTCTGGCCTAAGTCAACTAGATGATCAGTAGCTCTCTTGCTTTTGGTGAGCATGTCGTCGACATAGACCTCCATGTTGCAGCTGATTTGTTCGGAAAAAACCTTGTTCATCAGCGGCTGATATGTTGCACCTGCATTTTTTAAACCAAAAGGCATAACATTATAACAATAAGTTCCCCTTGGGGTAATAAAAGAAGTACTCTCCCTGTCTTCAGGTTTCATTTTGATCTGATTATAGCCAGAATATGCATCCATGAAGCTGAGCAGCTCATGTCCCGAGGTAGCATCCACTAGCTGGTCGATTCTGGGCAATGGAAAATGATCTTTTGGGCATGCCTTGTTCAGATCAGTGAAATCAACACACATTCTCCACTTATTGTTCTTCTTTTTTACCATCACCACATTTGCCAACCAATCTGGATATTTCACATCTTCAATGAATTGGGCTTTCTGGAGCTTCTCGACCTCCTCTTGTATGGCCTGGTTCTTCTCGGGACTAAATACTCTTCTTCTCTGCTTCACAGGTTTGATCTCCTTATCCACATTGAGCTCATGACATAAGAAGTTTGGATCTATTCCTGGCATGTCTTCATGACTCCAAGCAAAAGTATTCTTCCTGTTTCTCAAAAAAGTTATCAACTCCTGTTTTATTGAAACATCCAACGACGATCCTATCTGGGTTACTCGTTCAGGATGCTCGTCGTCCAGAATAACATTTTCTGTAGATTCCACCACCTGTCCTTTTACAAGTTGAGATTCATCCCTAGGATCAAGAGTTTCAATTTCTGTACCTTCCTCCACTTGGTAAGTAGTAGTCTTTTTCCTTGATTCTTCAAGTTCCTCTTGCTCGGCAGACGAATGATAGCATTCCCGAGCTACTTTTTGATCACCTTTCATAATTCCGACTCCAAAATTCGTTGGGAATTTCAAACACTGATGTACTGTAGATGGAACTGCTTCGAACTTCTTCAATCCAACTCTTCCCATGATGATGTTGTAGGCTGACTGCACATTCTTATCCATCACAAAGAAGCGTATTCTTTCTGTTCGACAAGCAGGCCAAGTTCCAATGAGTATATCCAACTTGATCGTCCCAAGTGGAAAAACTTTCTCGCCAGCAAAACCCAGAAGGGGTCTGTGATAAGGTTCCAATTGAGATAATTTCAAATTAAAGCTATCAAAGCATGAATAGTACATGATGTCTGGCGAACTACCGTTGTCTACTAACACCCTTGAAATGACCACATCCTTCATCCTCATTTTGATCACCAAAGGATCATCATGAGGGTAAAGAACACCTACCAGGTCGTTTTTTGAAAAACCAATCACTAGCTTCTCTTTGTTTACCTTCCTCGGACGATCATCCTCGGCCAGATTTATTCGCTCAATATATGAACAAGCTTGAGCCTCTCCTAGGTAAGCTTTTCTTTCTGTAGTAAGGTCCCCTCTTCCTGCATCTCCTCCTATAATAACATTACAATCAAATGACCCAAAACGTATGGAAAATACCTCTCGTTCAGGCTGCCTTGGCTTCTTGGGAAGATTGGGGTCATCATCTGGATCATCTTCATGGTCCCTCTTCTTTTTCTCCTCTGCACGACGAGGAGATCTAGATCTTTCTCTAGTTCTATCATCATTCTTCCTTTCACCCCTGCGATCTACATATTTTGACAATTTTCCTCTTCGGATAAGCGTTTCAATCTCGTTCTGAAGAGCTATGCAATTTTTGGTCATATGGCCATGATCTTTGTGAAACTCGCAGTATTTGGCCTTATTCCTCAAATCAGGATTTGTCCTCAGTTTCTCTGGCCACTTGATTTCCTCGCTATTCTTGATTTCTTCCAAAACATGATTAATACCCATTTTCAATGGAGTATAATTGTCGTACTTCTTTAGTACTTCCCATGTCGTTCTATTGTTATTGGAGTGCTTGTCACCACCATTACCTTTCTGCTCTTTTTTCTTACACTTGTCGACCTCCACCTTGGTTTCTTTATCCATATTCTTCTTTGCAGCCATAGCCTCCTCGGCATTCATGATTTTGGCCGCTTTTGCCATCAACTCCGACATAGTTTTAGGTGGATCTTTGGCCAAAGTGTAGTATAACTTATTAGGCAACAAACCACTCATCAAAGCAGTGATTGCTGTCTTTTCTTCGTAATCTATGACTTCCAACTTCTCGTTATTAAAACGAGTTATATAATCTCTAGTACTTTCACCGGATTTTTGTCTAACACTTAGCAAGTGTGCTACTCGCTTTACTGGCTTCGCCCCAAAACAAAAATTTCCAATGAACAACTTGGCTAATTGAATAAAAGTTGAAATCTTACCCCGAGGAAGATTATTATACCATATCTGTGCAGATCCGGTAAGAGTTCTCGAGAATGCTCTACACCTCATCTCGTCGGGGACAGCATAGATGTCGGCAGCAGCTTGGTATTGTTCTATATGAAGAACAGGATCTGTCTTTCCATCATACTTGGGGGTCACTACAGGTGCTTTGAATTTCGACGGTGTAGGAAAATCCACAATGGCTTGCACAAAAGGTGTTCCTTGAACAAAAGTTCTCTGTAAGGGGTTTCTTGCCTTAGCCATTTCTCCCAGTCTATCCTCCAACCGCTGAATGGAACCTTTCCATGCTTCATTTCCTTCCTCAGGCCGCTTAGTCCGAGCAATTGATTGCTCTGACGTAGCTTCCTGAGATTTATCTCGACGAGTAGCTGGTCGTGATTGTGCTGATCCTTCTCTCAAACGTGATGGTGGTCGAAAGCTTCTCGATGGAGCTCTAGGTGGACTCGTGTTTCTCCTTGGTCCTAATCGACTGAAAGGAGATACCCGGCTTAATCTTTCCAAGGCACTGGTTCTCTCCGGAGAGAGAGATATAGGTTGATCTGTATCTGTAGCCCGTATTGATGAAGTTCGCCCAGGTTGATAAGAAGAATCATTAGATTCTCCATTGCGATATGACCCAGTACGTCTGGATCGCGATTGCCCACGATCACTCCTTTGCCCTGAATAAGTAGGTGCACCGCCTTGAAGAGTTTGAAGGATTTGCCTCATAGATTCTTGCATGGCGGTTTGTCCTTGAGCCAGATTTGTCATAATTCCGGCCAAATCTGGAGATGCAGATGGATTTGGAGGATTTCCAGTATTTCCAGCGTTTCGATTACTGGATTCTGGATTATCTGCCATTGATGACAAATGATTTTTATGAAAAACGATGGTAACAGTCGTTTCCCACAGACGGCGCCAATCTGTTGATGTAAAAAACTAGATTGCTCTAATTATTCAATCACAGATAAATAAATAAGACAAAGATTTTTAAAGTGGTTCGGCTAGGAATAAAGCCTACGTCCACTGTTACGTTATTGCTGAGTGTTTGCAGAATTCTTGATTACAAGTTCTCTCAAGAAATTCCGGTCCTCCTTGAATGAGGATGATACAAGGTATTTATAGCCTTTAGGTTGTACATGAAAGGTTCGATCCATTAAATGACATACATATGAAAGGGTAATACATTTAATGCGTGGGCGTCAAGAATATAAACATTCAATGAATAGTTGAATAGTTGTCTGTCTGGTAATTAATGATACGGCCGAGATGCAGCTCGGACCGCCTTAGTTGCTCGTTGATCAAGAGTTCCTCGGAACGCATGTAGTATCTCGGGATGATGGAGTTCCTCGGGGTGTCTTCCTCGTTGCTCGGAGAGAATATGAAATGGTTGAAGGAATTAACTTCCTCGCTACTAGTGTGCCATGTAGATTGACACGTGTCTTCGTATTATTCGTCCACATCAGCATATTAATTTTGGTATCAACAGGTGGATTGATAACAAACCCAGTCTAGGGAGGCTTGACAGCTCCCCAAGAAAAGAGAAGGCATCAGATGGATAAGGGGATTGTGCCAAGGACAAATGTCTACTACAATGGAAGATAATTCCCAATTGCCCACTATAAAAAAATCACTGTTATCCTCTCTCATAAAGTTCGCAGAAAATAACAAACAAGGAAGGTGTTGTAGTAATATTCAAAAAGGAACAAGGAATTAATCTTCCATTGCAGTATTTTTGCAGCAAAGTTTTCAATTGGACGTAATAATTTTATGGCCACAACCTTTTTGGTCAGTAGACATTTACAGTTCATCCACTAAGAAATAAATCAGAGAGCACTTCAAATAAGGTATTGTCGTACCCCATGATGAGATGAAACTAACATCTAAATTTTAAACATTCAAACCAGGATCAACGGGCAAAGAGAAGCTGCGACAATAAAAAAGTAAAGCCAAAGACTTAAACGGCCGCAACAAAGAAAGTTATACATCAATTCACTCAACAGTTCTGCATCAAAAAAATTTGTCAGCTCAAATTGAGAAAGTTTATGTGCCCTAACCTTTTGAGGCCGCAACCAATTTTTAATAAGGAACCACACATCTGCAGCCCAACATTAGACTGCAAGACTTGTGTCAAGTTCAATTACAAATAAGTGCACATTCAAGCATTCAAAGTATAAACGATGTCGCAGCCTTACAAATATGGCTGCAGCCAATTCAAGATTATATATATATATATATATATATATATATATATATATATATG
Organism: Sambucus nigra; assembly: GCA_949130495.1. Taxonomy (NCBI): domain Eukaryota; kingdom Viridiplantae; phylum Streptophyta; class Magnoliopsida; order Dipsacales; family Adoxaceae; genus Sambucus; species Sambucus nigra. The sequence continues at coordinate 81,369,216 of OX422213.1, read as the reverse complement.
GAGTTCATCAAAGTCTTCAGCATTATAAAGAAAAATAAAGTTTGGAGTAGTAGCCTCTTGGGCTATAATCGTTCTTAATATCCATGAAGCTGTAACCTGCCACCAATTGCACACCCTATTACTAAAAACTCAAAAGACATTCTCAATAAAGTTCTTATAAAAGAGAGAAAGCAAAGTGGGGCAGATGCTCAAGAATTCAAGTAGTCAAAATGAAGAGTAAAAAGTGGTAAGTAAACACAAGTTAAATATTCAATGAAGTTAAAAAAATATTGATTAGGGCCGCGGTCTTGTATACATGGTCAACATAGCCGCAACCCAAAAAGATTACAAACTATGATGCTGCATCATCTTCATTTTCGTCTTCAGTTCCATCATTTGCTAGGGTCTCAGTTCCTTCATCATCTACCGCAGCTGCCTCCTCAAGTTAATTCTTGGCTCTATCCTCAGCCCATCCTTTAGCTTTGCCATGCACTCAACGTGCTCAACATTACTCAGCTTCCAGGACATGATTTGCTTTCTTGATTCAGGAAAGTTTTTCACCACCCTGTGCCTAAATTCTTGGAGGCCATGGAGGTAGGCCTTATTATTGGTTAGAAAGAAATTGTTTGATTTTTTGTAAGTTGCCATAACATCGTCCGTAACTTTCTGTAGGGCTACTGTATGATCCTTATCCTTCTATTTTAAAGCTGTAGCGTGGTTATTATCCCTTTGTCGAAGAGCAGCAACTTATCCTCGCTTCAGCTCTTCATATCTTCATTGAAAGAGGTGGACCTTTTTATCAGAGGCCGCGGTGTAGCTTGAAATTTATAATGCCTTTGCTTCGGACATTTTTAGAGCATCTACAGCTTGTGTAAAGTTCTTTTTAGCTTCTCACTGATCATTAACTGCGACTTGCATTTGGGAGTTCACTTGCATCTTGGCTGCCTCAAGTACTGTAGTAGATAATTGTTTCCCATTTTCAAATGATGTGGCCCTTACAATCTCCAAAGACAATTTCTGCAGCCTAAAATTTGAAAGGTAGGTTAGTATAAAGAAATAACTGAACATAAAATAAAAATCTTCATACTTACCCACAAAAGACTATGAAGGGCATATTCCTACAGGTCCTCGTAAGTTTATTCTACCAGGTAGTCAACATCAATATTGTTTGCAGTTTTCCTCATTTTGATGACCACCCTAGAAATTGTATCCCAAGAGGAATTGGGGTCAGGTTTCCTTAATTGAGGGCGCAGATGACCATCAGGACCCCTTATTGCCCTGCTTTGGGGAGTTGCAAAGTTGGCATTGATTTCCACAATGTTACAAGGAGGGGGAGGAGATCCAGAAAGAGAAACTTGTATGGGGTAGTGCCCACCTTGGAAGTCACCATCAGAAGGCATTAGACCTGTCGCGGCCAGTTAAGGGGCTATGTCATAGTCAATATTGGTGTTACCATCCTGCTTATCCTGGGCTTCAGCATTTTTAGTGTTGTCCCTCTCAGCTAGATTGACCTCTTTAGGCCTTGTGGTAGTGGGTTGAACAACAGGAGTTGTCTTCTTAGGTTCTCCCTTTTTTATTCCCCTTTTTGGTGGACTGGTTAAGGACAACTGCATCCTCATCCATTTCAGTGAGTTGGGCATCCAAAAGCTCGCAATCAATCTCTTCCCCTGAAAATAACCAGACAAGTTTAGAACATAAGCTACAATAATTTATATATATTGTCTGCGGCATCATCAGCAATGTATTCCACCCAAGATAAAGAATTACCTTCCGCATTCATCTTATTTGGCACTTGTTTGTTGGTAAAGTAACCTTGCTAGTAAATTCATACAAAAGTGACCAGTTTACTGAATTTTTTCACCTTATTGTTGAAGTATGTTGTGCCCTCAACTCTCTTTTTGGCTTATTGTTAAGAGCTGCGCACAAGTCTTAAGGTCAGTAAAAGCCACGAAAGATAAAGTAAAGTTTGCAAAGATTAAAAATTCGAAGTAGCAAAAATAGATCCCCTTTTTATTAGGATGTCCCCATGTCCACGGCATCTTATACATTTTGTCTTTCTCACTCTCTTGGGGATGGATTTCCCAACCCTCCCCAAAGACATAAAAAAAATTCCCTTCTAATTTTTTACACTGGAAGGTCTCTCAGTATACAAATATTATTTATTGTTCCATAGAGCAAAATAGTAATACCACGAAAGGTCCACAAAGTTCTCCTTTTGGTCTGTAAAAGTGAAAGAACTCCGCGGGAGTAATGTCCATCCCAAATTTCTTCTGCCAAAGCACCAAGGCAGTAAGAATGGCCCTCCGTCCATTTGGATCTAACTGGGCTGGGGCTAAATTCATTTCCCTAAAATTCTCCTAACTGGGATAGGAATTGGTAGTTATAGCCCTAAGAGGAAGGCATGTAAAGGAAAATAATTCCCCTTATTGGGGACTGAATAACATGACCTTTGTTTAGCAGATGGACGTGTGCAAATTAAAGACTGAGGAAATTTAAAGGCCACAACAACCTGAGCGATCCACTCCTCATTCATGATACGCTTGTATTTCAGGGCCGTGGGAGCTTTATCCTTGTCTTATGATTCAACTGGAATGTTTCTAGTCTCTAGTGGGATAGCTTTCGCGGATACCCCTTCAACAGGAGGATTGCTGCTGGAGTTTATATCCTCCTCCATAACATCCACTACCCCACTAGTATCCCTACAGTTAAAGGAGTTCACAGAGTTAGAATCAATGGTGATGCAATTAGGGCATTCTTTAAGAAAACATGTCCTAATAACCTTCAAAGGCTTTATAGAGGGAACATAAGGAGGAGGAATGCCAAAATGAGTCTTCCAAAAATCGTTCAGGAAACCTGAAGGGTTCCAACTCATAGGACCGTAGTAAGACCTAAAAAGAAAGAGGCATCCACAGTTAGGTTCTGCATCCACCACGATCAAAGAAGCCTCTTAGAGGTCATGGAAAAAACCAATAATATAATAAAAGAACGAAGAGAAATTCAAAGTCAAAATTTTTACATTCAAAGGAAAAGTAAAGGTTGTAGCCAATCTAGAAGCTACAGACATCAAAAAAGATCTAAGGGAAATTTAAGGTCGTAGCCAATCAGCCCAAAAAACTAAATACTATAGCCATGGGGGTGTTTTGATAAGGACTGAGTGAATACCGTAGCTATACAACAAGAAATCATATTGATGTTTAATCTAAAAGCCACAGACTATCTACGCTAAAGACTGTAGCCAAAGAAAACCTGGGGGCTATAGCCAAGGTGATTTTTGTACAGAGATTCAAGTATAGCCATAGGAATCTAGTGCAGATTCACTATTAGGACACAACCATGGGACAAGACAGGTCAGATGTTCGAATTGTTATTTTGTAAAGATAAAAAACCAATACCCTAGGGTTTCGGACAAGAACATGTTCTTTGTGTTCTTTGCAAAAAAAATCCAAAATAGGTCCTAAGTGATTATTTAACCTAGGAAAATCCAAAAAACCCTAGTCTCCAAAAAGAATCTAGTCTAAACCAATCCTAACCTAGATCAACTCCCAAATCCATCCAAACCCAATTACTAACAAAGGATGTACCCAAAGCAGCATATTATAAGTGTTCTAGTCTTAGCATATGCAAGGGTTCGAAATACAAAAATCACGAATTTGCAGCAAGCATTTTCAGACGAACTCCTATATGTTCTAACAACAGTGTGAGAAAGCAGCATTTTTTTAATACGAAATTAAGAATTCAGAAACACCGTGATTTGTAGTATAGTTTTACAGGAAATCCAAAAAAAATTTGGATAAATGAAAGGTCAGAAAGGATTATTACCTGGAAAAAGATGAAACATATGGACAACCACCACCAACAACTACCTTAGCTCCGCCTGAACCACCACAGTAGACTCATTGGAAAACACAAGGAAGAAAATGATAAAGATTCGCTCTTAATTTACTCTCTCAGGTTTGGGAAAGGTAATGAAGGCCACAGTCGGATCACATTTATATAAGAAGGCATGGGAAGGTGAAGCATCACCTTATTGTTTCTGTAACAACCTTTGGATACTTGCACCACAACAATTGGAATCAGTTATAACCCTAACTCGCCAACTCTTGGAACTATGGTTTAGAGGCTTATTGATTTTCCCAATATGTTCACCACGACTGCGAAGTGTTAACAGTAGGTCATTTCCTGGGAACAGATAAGTCGCAGCACCTTTGTGTTTACTGGGCCTCATCCTAAAGGAGTCCTTGACAACATTTAGTCGCTACCTGATTCCACACTGGCCGCAGCACGTACTACAGCGTTGGACACTTGACAACTGTCCAGCTTCCAGCTCACCTCACTTATCCACATGTCACCTGCTCTGGGCATGTGACACACCTTTATTACCTATATAGATAGAAGTTATCACCTCACTATTAGGGGGATTCGAGATGGGAGAAGCCCTGCAAGACTCTCAGGTCACTTTCTCTATAGAGAACCACATATATAGGGGCTTGTGCATACCACAACGATAACCAGCCACCCTAGGCTACTATCATATCTATACATGTACTCTTATCTCTTGTTTCTCTTACACGCATATGATGGCCATTTAATCATATATTACACAACTTTTATAATGAGATTAGGGCAATACAGTGGATATAGGCTCACTTTTATAGCCGAACCACTCTATATTCTGTGTTCTTCCCCTTTTTACTTGTCTTATTATTATTTTACACTTGACATGATGTTGAGGAGGACCCCAATCTGACTTCTCATATCATCAGACCCTATACAAATCTCACCTTGTTTGATACTAGAACTGAGATTAATAACAACAATTTCATCCTCATTAATTTGAATGCAATTATGTTATTTGTTATTAACCTTATTAAGATCAGTTAAAAATTGTTAATTTGCAAAATCATCATCATCAAGAGTTTGATTAGAATCAAGACAATTAATGTAAGGCACGACATGATACTCAAAATCCTCATTTATTTCACTTCTGGGTTAAACAGCATTAAGAACCTTGTTAAAAGAGGTCTCAATTACATTCTTATCAGAAAAAAAGAGGAACAACTATAGAAGAAGAGATGGGTAAACAGTAATTTTTGGTTGTGTCTTAGCAGGTGGGATAGGTATATCATTCCAGTTGAAGAGAGAAACATTAGTGGCCTTGATCAGAGTGTATGGGTTAAATGATGTAGTGCCTGAACGGATCATGCAGAGTGTCATCCCTAGTGTCTGCAGATTGAATGAGTTTTTAGAATCACTTTCCTCAGAGACTTCGGCAATGGCTATGACTTTCTAGGTGAGAGGTTGCACTTGGTGCTGGCAATCTTCGGCCCATGAGTAGTTGTCTTGAAAGAAAATTACCATCCCTGGCTTCATCTTCTTATCCACATGATCATATTATGGTTCAAGAAAGCCACAGAAGGGAAAATATCCAACCTCTTTGATGAATGCCCCCATTCAAGCAATCCCTCAAAACATTTTTGGCATCTTTTAAACTTCTCTTCAATCGTGGTTGGTGGAACGTTCCGAGTTCTTATGGTGGAGGTTGATAGCCCAGGCCACATGGGGGAAGGGTGCCTTTTTTAGGACTATAGGCTCCAGTATCCCTTGTTGATGTCGCCTCGGGCCTAGTCCGAGAATAAAGTGTATTTTTTTAACTTTTGTATCATATTGACATTATCGTGAGGGTTATGCTCTAGACATACCTGGTATTTGAAATTATACCCGACTGGAAGGGGAAGCGGATCAACCCTAAAATTAAAAAGAAGCATGTCATTCATCCCATGCTGTATTTTTAGTACCGAATTACGGGTGTCTGCATTTTCATTAATGTCATCGTCTCCCAAAATGGTAATGACTTTCCCGTTGGTGAAGAATTTTAACTTTTGATGAAGGGAGGAGGATACCCCTCAAATGCAACAGAGCCATAGTCGACCAAGCAACACGTTAAAGCATGCGATTATGTCAATAACTTAAAACTTAGTAATGGGGTTGATAGGGCCAACCCCTATTGTGATGGTTATGGATCTCATCACCTCTCAATGAGTGTTGTTATAGGCACGCACTATGACAAAAGTAGGAGTTAGGTCACTTATTTTTAACCTCAAGCAATTGAAGGTCCTTAATGGGAAAACATTGAGGGCAAATCCATTTTCGACGAGTGAGAGAGGGATGGTATATCCCATTACTTCAACGGAGATGTTGAGGTCATAGTTATGATCGGGTCTAATTTTTGGAATTTTTTTCTTCATGGAAGGACAGGAGTCTAGTGGTGGTAAAGGATCCAACCAGGTTCACGACTTCTTTTGGAGTGGGGGAAGGAGGGAATGTGGGCCTAGTGAGAAACTTTATCAGAGTGTTTCGCTGTAATTGGGAGGACATGAAGATCCCCCACAAGGTAGTATTGGTTTGAGTTATCTTTATTTGATCTAGGATATTGCTTTCTTCGATGGTCATCTCTTGCATGGGGAGTTCCTTGACAACTCCCTTTCCCTTATATGTCCTTAATGGTAGAGGATTCAGATTCTTGGTAGTGTCTCCTTAATCTGGTCATATCGTTTACTAAGGCGGGGAAGAACAAGAATCTTGTTTCTTCATTGATGTCTAGCTGTACGGATAATCCCCTAACAGGTCTTCGAAAGAGATCATCCCCCACATGATGATTACTGGACTAACCTTTTTTTTACTCGGTTCATCATCAGAGCTGTTAAATTCGTCCCGCTATTTAGTGGCGGAGATGTATTTTTATAAAGATAATTCAATACATTCCATGTCCTCCAAGACTTCTTTATATAAATCCTCCTACTCAATGGAGAGGTATAAGACTGAGGGGACCAACCACCCTTTAAGCTTTAAAACAATGAGTAGATCGGAAACGCTGTAGATTTCACTAGTTTGTCAAAACATATCTCTATAATCTGTACTACATTGTCCAAAGTGATTTCATCAATGGTTACCACCTAATTATCTTACTCTCGAGCCCACTTCTGGGCATTCATGAACAGGATTCTAAACTTTTGACAGTCGATGGTCATTTTAGAAGGAAATTTTAGCCCAAAATCTAGTAGCTGGTTTAGAACGGACGGTAACTCCATATCTCTTCCTTCAGACTGGGTACGAACGGAAATACAATCCCCTGTGAGGAGTGATAGAGCCTGGTCGGTGAAGTAAGTAGGGTGTAGGAGAATATACGGGCAAACTTTGAGTGGTTTGGGTGAAAATATGGGTAAGATAGGTCGAATTTTGGGTCATTTTCTAGGAATATGGTATTATTATGGGTTAAAAGTGGGTTGTGAATGGTGTTATGTTTAGGATTGGTTGGTGGAGCAATGATACCCCGATCAATTAGACCTTGGATTAAATTATAAAGATGCAATCACTAATCAGTAGCATGGTCGGCAGACTGGTGGAAGTCACAGTGGGCATCGATTTTAAAGTTTTTAAGAAATGAGTTTGGTAGTGGACGAGGGTTTAGAGGTTTTATAAGATTTTGTCTTAGCAAGGCTTGGTAGACTTTAGAGAAAGTATCAAGGATCTCGGTGTATTCCTATTTGGCGAGATTAGGATAACTTTCTAGATCCCAAGACGTAGCAGGTTGGGAGATATTGTTGATGGTTGAGACTGTGGCATTGGAAGGCTTCTCATACTTTCTGGGAGTGAACTATCCAGAAATTTTCTTTGGCTCGACTTTTGTCTTGTAACACTTTACTCAGTCTCCACACTTATTTCTCAGAGGGCTCAGAAGTGTCGGTAATACTGACCTCCCATAGCTGCTCTGATATGGGGTAGAAAATTGTTTTTCACGATGATGACCTATATTTCTTCAGCGGGCCGATTGGTCATGGTGGTAATTTTCTCTCTCCACCTTGCTATGAGTTTCTCACAGTTTCTCCAGGGTTCTTCTTGAGAAGCTACAGATCACGGCGTGTAACCTCTAGTTCTTCATTTTACTTATACTGTGACATGAATTCCCAAGCAACATCTTCCTAGTTATGGATTCTGGATTCCTCAAGGGATAGGAACCAATGAAGAGCACTGTCATTCAAAGTCTGTTGGAACAACTAGGCCATTATATCTTTAGAGGCACAAAGGAGATTCATGGCTCAATGATAGCTGTGAACGTGGACAATTAGGAGCCAACACCCTAAAATTCTCAATGGATGGCATCTTGAATTTCTCTGACAATCTTACTTTAGGGTAGGGAGACATGTGAGTGTAGTCCATGTAGTTCCAGAATATCTTAACTTGGTCAAACTTCTTTAATAATAGCTTGAGTTCTTCCTTGACCTTGTTCAATTCTTCCTTTTGGGGATCAACATTTACTATAAAGTTAGCCCCCGGCTAGGCAAGGTTTAGAATAGGGAGCTGAGCTGGTGGTGCCCCATTGGCAGGAAGGGCACGTAGAGCATGTTGATATTCTTTTGATACACAAACAATATGGGAAGCGGGCGTACCCATGGCATGAGAAAAGATAACCTCAAATTCTTTAAGAACTAGGAATCGATTTCACTGTATCTCATGAACCCAGTTTGAATGTTGTCAATCTTGGCACTGAGTTGGACTAGGACTGCCATCAGGTCAGGTTACACGTTGGTTATTGGTCGAAATTTTCCTTGGAGGATTGGTGAAGGTATATTTCGAACTCGAATGAAATTACAGGGGAACTAACGGAGCTTCGGGGTGGTTTGATGAAAGACTAAAACCAATAGGGTGCAAGGCAGGGAATCAGATATATGATCGACCTGGGAAGGAAAATATTTAAATTTACTTTTGAAAGAGATAAAGAAGAATTATTTTTGTTGAAGAAGAGGGAAAATGTTTTTGATATCTTTAGAACATAGAAGGAAAAATGATTTTGGTATTTTTTGGTAAAAAGGAGGGAATTTTTTTTTTTATTCTTTTGGTAAAAAGGAGGAGAAATTATTTTGACATTTTTTATGAAAAGGAGGAAAAATATTTTTGGTATTTTAGTCTTTTGAGAAGGAAGAGGAAAAATGAGAGAAACGTCTCAGCATGATTATTATTATGTTTATGTTTTGACATGTATTAGGTTTACCTATATGCAAAAGAAATATTGTACATGACCCGAGCCTAGGAAAACTGGGTTTGAAAAAGAGGTAAGATAGGGTTTGACTTGATTCTAGGCTAATAGACAAGGTCCTATTTTAAAAGAAAAATGAAAAAATTGCATGAAGATTCGGGCGGCATGCCAACCCGACATTTTGACAGAGTTTCGTGTAGTAATGGGTAAACTAAATATGAATGTCCTAGGTCTGACACCTATCTGAAGTTTATGCAGTTGTTGGGTTAGTGTAAATGTTCCCCCTTGGCGTGACTTCCATGATATACTTCTTTCTTTTGAGGTCAATCGTTACGTGTGGGCAAGCCATTTGATATACCTAAGTGTGCATGAATTGCCTCACTATACGTGTGAGAGTGAATCTGATATACTCGACGTACGTGAATGGCTTCCCTGCTATATACCTCCAGTCGTGAGTTCGGTAAAGTGGTACGATGTAGGGGGAACCATTCGACATACATCGAAGGTACTAGGCTAATGGAAGGTGAGAGTCATATTGCTTAGACTAATTGCGACTTGTCGGATCAACGCCCATCACAAAGTGACCCCCTTATTATGGAGAGAGCCTTTTATTTGGCCAGAGAAGCACTATACTAATAGGGAAGAACATATAAGTATAATGAAAAGTAAATCTAGCATGGAACATGAAGATTACACTAAGAATGGATATGTGTGAGTGAGTGATGTGTGAATATCTATAAGTAAGTGCGTGGTAGTGAACCTAAGCATGGATCAACTACAAGTGGTGTGTGATAAGTGCAAGTGAGCATGGATACATACAAATATGATAAGTGGAGGTGTGTGCTAGTGAAACCTAAACATGGATATTTAAGTTGGGTGTGAAACATGTGGGTATAAGTGATCATATGTATAAGTGTAAGTAGTGTGAGCTGTACATGGAAGATATTTACAAGTGAGTGAAAGTGAAAAGTGAGTGATAGGTGATATAAGCATGAGATAAACATAGGCAAGAAATAAATACAGGAGAAAGGGAACATACATGTAGGTGTATACGCACACATGCAGAAAATGACAACACTCATGTAAATAGAGTCAAGCCCTCTTATAAGAAGTCCCTAGTGAAGTCGCCACTGTAGCCATCCTAATCCTCCTCCTCTTCCTTGGGATTTTGGTGCTCGTGCGTGTGGTTGGAGGGAGGGAAGAAGAAGGTATCACACCCTTTCTAGGGTCACTTCAGTTGTCGTCGTTGTGGGATGAAGAAAAGAGATAGAGTTGCCTGCCTATTTTGCACAAAACAAGAAAAAAATTATCGCCTCGAGAGAATGGCGTCAAAGACATATTAATGCTTGGAAAACCAATAGTTCAAAGGTTCAGGGGATAATTTATGGAATGGAAAGGTGTTAGGCAACCATATTGCCCTTTCTATCTCTCATGGACATGTGCTATTATTCTCCTTAAAAGTCCCGTGAAGTGTGTGCTTGTGAACATATAAATGGAGAATGGAATTTCTCAACTCACGTCATGGAGAAAAGCAGAGTGACGTCATCCGTAGGAGTGTTCCCAAAATAGTAAATATAAACATAATGTGTGCTCTTATTGGGATATCGATTGTTGTGAAACGACAACATGTGTTAGATAAAGCATGGATAAGAATCACAAATATAATATAGGGAAATAATATATGAATAAAAATATGAAAATAGGACTCGAGTCTCGGGTTTGAACCCGAGATGCATATGTAGCCTAAAAAGGCATTAAGGTCTATGTAGTTCGAATGCAATACGAGAGTGGGGTTTATCCCATAAATCCAACTGGGAATTTTATTTAGATATGCATGTAGATAACGGATATTTTGATTTAAGAAAATATGATGAGGAATACCATTTGGAATTTACGAGTAAACTTTATTTATTTATTTTTTTATAGAAATATGATGAAATGCTAAAGTAATAATTAAATAACTAATGCGAAAATTAGGAAATTTAAAGAGAGAGAAGAATGTTTGGAACTTCTTCGAAATATTTGAGGTTGATCTTGATTATTGAAATGTTGCACTTACAAGTAGATGAAGGTGTAAAGAGGAGAGAAAATGGAATTTGCTAAATTGGGTAAGGAAATAATGGAAATGGAATGTGGGGGAAGAGGTTTCATTATGGAAACCACACTGACTTCGAGAGAATGTTGTTGACATCACTGAGAGGGATGTTTCTAAGGTGCCTTTAAAAGTTAGTTCATGCTCTCCTTATATAGGGTCAAGGGGGTACCGATCTTCATTGTACTTGACCTGCCTATCGGTAGGCATCCCCGGACACACTGTTGATAAGCAGGGAAATGGGTTTGACATTCAAAAAACTCAGGTAGATTTCTCAAAAAAATGGTTGAAAATGCAATCCATAAGTCCAAATAATGAACGGGGCATACTGTTGGAAAGGATATTCAAAGACCTTTAAGAATCCATGGGGACTCTCTCGGGTTCAGGATTTAACTTTGGTCAAATGAATCTTGGAAGCACCCGATGACCTTTTGAACATGAGATTCTCGTAAGAAACGGATCATTCGTTCGAACCCTAAAGCCAATTCATAAGTGGGGCAGACCATTGGAAGGGTATTCAGAGCCCTTTGAAGATTCATTTAGTCTCGTTTAGTTCTAAGAGTTGACCTTGGTCAAATGGGGCCCGAAAATGCCAGGTGATCCTTGAAAGTAAAACGGGTCATTCGTCTGTATCGTAAGGGTGATTTATGCACGAAACGGACCATTAGAAAGGGTATTCAGTGATATTTGAATATTCATTCAGTATGGTTCAAGATGAAAAGTTGACGGGAGTCAAATAAGGTTCAAAAGCGCCCAGTGGCCTCCGATTTAGTTATCGAGGTAAAACGGACCGTTCGTTCGAATGGTAAGTCTGATTCGCGCGGGGTGGACCGTTGGAAAGGGGATTAAGATCCCGTTGAATATTTCATTTAGACAAGGTAGTTAATAGGAGTTAAATGGGGCTCGGGGGCGCCCGCTGGCCTCTATATCGGTACTCGAAGTATGACCTAAGGTTTTATCGTGAATGGGGAAGTTCTAGGGACCTAAGGAGATTCTCAGGAGGGTCCTAGAATGTGGTGTCTACACCTTGTATATGGTAACCTGCTAATAATTGACATTTGTCTAGCAAAGCTAGTTCTTCATATCTGTTTCTCACCCAATCATCTTTGAAATTTTGATTTTTGAATAATACCCTCAAGGAGGGGATTTCCATTTCAATCGGTGGCACGACTTCCATCCCATATATGAGTGAGAATGGAGTCGCTCCAATGGGCGTCCTAATAGTAGTCATGTATCCGCATAATACGTATGGAACGCGATCAACCCAGTCTCAGCGTCCCTCTATCATCTTGCTCATTATTGCTTTCATGTTTTTATTTGCTGATTTTATATCATTGTTGGTCTAAGGGAAATATAGAAATAATTCGTGCCTCTTAATTCTATATTGTTCATCGAGATATGTGGCTTCTAATTCGAAATGCATCCTATTATCAGATATCAGTTCAAATAGTAGCCTATGTCTATATATGATATTCTTCCATATGAAATAATCCACCTTTTTTTATTCAACACGGCGTAGGATTTCGCTTCGACACACTTAGTGAAATAGTCTATGGCAACAAAAATGAATTAATGATCGTTCGATACTTTTGGTGTTAGTTTCCTAGTGATATCGATTCCCCATATTGAAAAAGGCCATGACAACATCATATTGTATAGTTATGTTGGATGTAAATGCTACAAGTTCGCAAATCGTTGGCATTTCAGGCATCTTTAGATGTATTTTCTATAGTCGTATTGAAGAGTACTCCACACATACCCTAAGCGAATAATTTTTTTTGCTAGAACGTGAACTTTCATGCGAGGTCCACATTCTCCTCCATATAGTTGTTCCATTACTCTTTTGACTTGATGTGGGTCAAGATATCGTAGATGAGTGTCATTAAGGTGTCTCTTGTATAGGTGTCCTACGCATATGGTGAATTAGGCAACCCATCATTGGTGTGCCTTGTCCTTATTGCTGGATTTAGAGGGGCATTTGTCCTTTTGGAGAAGTTCTTATATGTATTGATACAAAGGAAGTTCGTCTAAGGTCTTATTCATGCATATTTTATATATGAACCCGAGTTATTTGTGCTTGCACACATACATTTCTTCCTTGGACACATCTTCTGGGATGTTTACCATAGAGACTAGGGTATCCAATGCATTGACGAAGCTATTATGATCCCTGGGAAGATAGAAGAATTAAACATCATCAAATAGGGTAGTAATTTCCTACAGGTACTTATGGTAGGGTATGAGATTTTCTTCTCTAATCTTCCAGTTCCACAAAATCTGGCATAAGATAAGGACTAAGTCCCCATATGTCAATCTTTCTAATTCCTTTCCTGTGGGCCATCTTCATTCCCACTATACAGGCTTCGTATTCAGTGATGTTATAGGTGCAGTTTTAATTACACTTAATGGTCTTAGGTCGGTGCCTCAAATCTGGTGAAATTAGGAACATGCTAATGCAAAACCCCTTTTTATTTGAATCTTTGTAAAAGTATACTTGCCATATGTATTCTTCTTGACCCTACACTACTAGAATATCTTCATCCGTAAAGTGGGAATCGATTTTATCTTGCTCATCCACAATGGATTCAGCTAAAAAGTCTACGATGGCCTTCCCTTTAATGGCTTTCTGATGTATGTACTTGATGTCAAACTTTGTAAGCAGACCATTTGGCCATCCTTCTTGTTAATTCGTATTTTTTGAGTAGGTAGAGGATCTATGTGGGAAATTAACTTGATTTCAAAGGCAACCATGTAATTCCTTAACTTTTTAATTGCCCATACCAAAAATAAGCAAGATTTTTCTAGGGTCGTATATCGTTTTTCACATATATTGAGCCTCCGATTGGCATAGTATATATCTTATTCTTACTACTTTCTTCAGCATATTGAGCCAACATGGTTCCTTTTACGGTATTTGTGATCATGAGATATAAGAGAAGATGATGCCTGGGCATTGGTGGAGCTAATACGAGTGGGTTGGTCAGGTACTACTTAATTCTATTAAAGGTTTATTGACCAACAAAGTTCCATATATGAGTGGAGTCCTTATGGAGCAAATTGAAAATTAGCCTGCATATAGAGGTAATATGAAAGATAAACCTACGGATATACTGTAGCTTCCCAAGTAAGACCCTAACTTCCTTCTCAATTCATGGTGGAGGAATTTAAAGGATGGCCTTAATCTTGGCCGGATCCACTTCGATTCCCTTTTTTCTGATAAGAAATCCCCTTGTCGACTTCGAAGACGCACTTCTAGGGTTTAGATGCATTTGATACATCCTCAGCCTTTAGAATAATTTCCTTAATTCCGGAACAAGTCCTTCCCACATTATGGAGTTCATAATCATTTCGCCCATATAGACTTCAACTTCTTTATGGATCAAGTTGTGTGTTAAGGTTGCAGAATCTCACTCGTAGGTGTCACTCGCATTCATGAGTCCGAACAAAATTACTGTGCGGTAAAAAGTACCCTCGAGGGTAATGAAAAACATTTTTTCCTCGTCCTATGGATGCACTATGATCTGATTGTAGACAACGAAGCCATCCACGAAGGACTTAAGAGCATGATTTGCAGTGTTATTGATGATCATATCGATGTTCAACAGCGTATAGTCATCATTGGGACTATCTTTGTTCATATCTCTGTAGTTTACATACATCCTTACCTTTTCTCCCATTCTTGGGATACACACTATGTTAGCCAACTGTGTGGGTTATTCGATTACCTATAGAAAGCATGTGTTGAGATAATCCATAATTTCGTCTTTGATTTTGAGGGAGAATTCTGGTCTGAGATTCTTGAGCATTTTCTTGATAGGTTTGGATTTTGGATACATAGGTATACAGTGAACAACGATCTCAAGATCGATTCCTGCCATGTCAGCATAAGACCAAGTGAAGACGTCGCTGTATTCATTGAGTATTTGGATAGGTGAGGACCTTTCTAGATTGTCTAAAGAGGTTCCTATTTTAATTTATTTTATCTCGTCTGATGAACCTGAGTTAATCGTTGTCGTTTCATCGATAAGTGGCACGTGATCATTTGTTTATTATTAAGCTCTTTTAGGTGGTCGTCTAATTCTTCATTATATAAATTTAGTTCATTACTTTGATTTTCACATTTATCATCATCAATGTTTTGTCAAGGATACTCAAAGTTAAAGTTTATTTCATCAGCAAATGGAATAACACGATCAAATATGTTAAAGTAGTTTGACTTAATGGCCTACTCCTAAAAAGGAAGGTTACATATGGTACCTAGGGGATCTTCCTGGAGAATATAGGCAATTCCATCTCCGAAAGGATTATCAGTCCCTGGAAGGTGGAAGAGGGTCCTAATAATTTCTTCCATAATCTTTTTGAATATTTCAATGTTCCTCAAATCCTCAAGAGGGTCCCAGTTTGCCAAGGGTTTATCTAGTTTTCTAATCACGTCTTAGTCTAGTGTACTTCCTTTTATATCCATGAAGGATAGTGCTCGAAGAATGTCTCCCATCTCATAATTTGTTTTCTAGTGCCAACATCAACCCACAATCCTTTAAATCTATAGAAAGAGAAGTTATCCCCTCCTTGATGAAGTACCTATTGAGGCTAGAGTGGTTGTTTGTGAAGGCAACCCCTGGCTTCTCGAATTTCACCTTATTGACTTTTGGCGCTCTGGAGACAAGATTGTCACTTTTTCATTTATATCCTAGCCCTTAGATATTGGATTGTTGTGGTACTATGATGGGTTCACTGATTCCTTGTTGATTTTTCCCAAGCCCCAATCTTGGAAAGAACTTCATTCTTTTCATCATGTGGGTAACATTGCGGCTCCCATATTTAGAGTACGTCAGTGGGATGTCTTACTTCATGTCTGTTCAGGTAGTTTTTAATGGAGGATCGAAATATAAACCACTCATATACATATCCTCACGTTCATGCTAGATTTCAAAGATAGGGGTGCTTGGTCCTGCCCCTTTTAGCAGGTTGAAGTCTTCGAACACTGTGATCAGGTGTAACAACCCAGATTTTTAAATGGATATTTTTAAATAAAATTGAAATATTCGAGAAAACTAAAAATTTTGAATTTAATGATTTTAATTAAATAAATATGTTTTTAAGTTTGATGCAAAAATTACAAGGAATGATTGTGATGCGGTTATGGTTCATATAACGCGATTTTTGCCCGGGCGTGTCGCGTAGGACGCAAACTTGCACGATTTTTTGTAGGACTAATTGAGATGGGTAAAAATAGTGTGACTACATATTTCGTACCCTAAAAATACATATGAAAATACCATGGGGTCAAAAGTTAAAAAAAAAAAAAAAAAAAATATTATTATTTTATTCAAAAACATAAAAGTGCTCAGAAAATTCTGAAAATCACCATACCGACTAAAAATTTAATTTTGAGAAACTTTCCCTTATTCAATATCTCCCCAAAAAATCATTAAAACCCAATTTAGGCCATTTTTCGGTTCGGCCGGACCTCCTTTTTGAGGGGTGTTGAGGTAGGTGAGTTACATCTTGGTTTAATTCTTAACCATCCATTGTGTTACCACTTAGTCTAGCCTAACATCTGACCAAAATAATTGTGTTCTTGAACATTCAATGAATGAGAGAATTTTGGATTAAACAAATGAATTAATTAATGGGTGATGGGGGTATAAGTTGTATTAACCTTTGGAGTTGGAGAGAAGAGAAAGCAATCAGATTTTTACCATCTCTCCCACTCCCTTAAGCTCTCACAAACCAATAGTAACTCCCAAATTCGTGATTACCCCTTGAACCACCATTAAAACTGCTTTCAAGATCAGCTTTGGAGGCTTAAACAAATATGTCCCAAGTTGGTTCCAAAGGAGTTTTTGTTCAATTTTTCAAGAGGAACTCAGATTTCTAGTCAATTTCGACATTCAATCACAGGCATGTTTATCCTATTCTTTTCCCTTAGTGTTATGTGCATTGATTGTAGCATTCATTAAACTCATGTGTTCTAAAATAAATTATGAACATAATATCTTTAGAAATAAATATTTGGGACTGTTTTGCATGAAAAATTAATGCTACTAAATACTAATAATTTTGTTGTTCTTTGGGTTGTATTTGGGTAGTCGAGTATGTTATGGGCATATGCGTGTAGAGGAGCCCTTAGAAATCAAATTTGGATGTTTTATGTAAAAATCCTAAATTAACTAAATTACTTGTGCTAGAAAAATAATAGCAAAGATGGAACTTCCATTTAATAATGATTCGAAAAAATCGCAATATTATGTGTTCTTGATTTCCTCTATTTAGATTTAAATTGTTAAATTGGGAATTTAGTGTTGTTATGAATGTTGTTATAAATTGTTGATTGTGCCACTTATGTAATATTATAATTTTGAATATCTCGAGAACGTTGGGTATTATAGGTAATTGGTTTTTACCCCTTGGTATAGCACACTTGTTAGGTATGGGACTAGTAACTGTGCTTTAGTTGCGATTTATGCTAATTAGGTATAGGACTAGTTAGTATGAATCTATGCGGGTTATATAATTTGGGGTGGGAGATAATTTTCTATATGACACCAATGTTACTATAACCTAGGATTGATATCTAGGTGGAGTGAAAATTTTTATAATCATCCTTTACTTAGAATAGGACAAAATTGTGTTTTGGAAATCCTTAGTTGGGACTAAGAGGTAATTGGAGAATTTTCACATCGCTTTTAAGGGTGGGGGAATTTAATTTGAATAATAAGTATGAGAAATTTTGAGAAATTAATCACGCGGGACTAAAACGAGTATTAAAATTTATTGGCGATATCATGTGTCATTGATCGGCAGTTTAAACCGATCAGCTTGGGCGATTTATGTCATGTCGTGTATGGAACCTTGTGCTATCGCAAGGATCGCAGGATAAAAACGGATCAGACGGCAGACTTGACAAGGGGATGTGTATCTTGGTAAATTATCTTCACGGTTATACTAATTAAATTTAACAATAGCTGGGAATGTGGGTTAATTAAAATAATATTTGTGTGGCACATTTAAAAGAAACCTTGGGGGTACTTAGAAATTTACTTTTTATGATTATTGAATTTTTTTAATTAAAAGATTACATTGTTACGGTCGATGTATGAGCACTATTGTCTGGGTTCAAGGATCCTAATTTAAAGGAGTATCTAGTATCCATGCTCGGGGCTTTGGCTCTGACACGTGCGTTGACTAATATTTTTCAGGGATTTATTTGGAGTAACTGCATAGGATTTATTGGTGATCTTTTTGGAGGTGCATCTGGAGCTATTTTATTGCTTTAGTTGTTAGATTACTCTCCTATTTCGTCATATTTATTATGAGATTATATTTGAGTTTTATTGGGCCTTTCGGTTCCAAAGTTGTTCAAAGACTTCAGATGTACTTTATTTATTGAATAATTGAGATATTCGGAGATTGCATATGATGGATTTTATTGCACATTGGTGTTAAATCAGTTGGATGTTATTGATATTTGGGATTAATTTAAATCATTTATCTTGTGGATTAAAATTTTAGATGTCTCATATCTGTCACATGCTAATCATGATATTTAATTTACTAATGCCCGGCTTAATTTTGGTGGCGACCGACGTCGAAATTTAGTGGGGTGTTACATCAGGTTCTCTCCACATAAAAATTTTAGTATCTGGTGTAATGATTAAGAAATCCCACCGATCTTTTGGATCCACGACCGTCCTAGAAAGAGGTTGAAAGAGGTAAGTATGTTTATCACTTAAAACTAGGTTATGTTTTCAAGCGGTCCGATCCTAAGCTGAATTTTATGGATCCCATTACTTCTTGGTGGGTATTTTCCCGGGGGGGGGGGGGGGGGAGCTAATGATGCAATCAAACTGAGATGAGATTAACTTCACCATGTTCATATTCATTCCGTTTATTATAATGCTTTTTCAAATTCATCTGGAGCTTGAATCAAGCTTGAGTCATTGTGTTCGAGTTCAGTTCAATAGATTGCGGGAGTGTTCAATCTCGACTCGTTTCAGCTCGATTATTTAAATGATCAAAGCTCGTGTTCATTTAGTGTTTGAGTTCGTTATCGATTACATTGTTTGATCTCGTTTACAAGATCGAGCTCATTTAACTGAAAAATTTCATTAATTCTTTGATAAATATAAACTCCTATTGCAGTTTGGAAAAAAAACTCATGTTGCAATTATAATTTGTTCATAACATACATGTCCAAAATAAACCAACACATCCATGAGTTCCATAATAATAGGCCATAAGTTCCATAAAAACATCCACAATAACAGGCCAATATAACATCCATAAGTTCCATTATAACAAGCCAAAATAATAGGACATAAGTTCCATTATAGTGGACTATAATAACATCCATAAGTTCCATAATAACAGACCATACATGTCCAAAATAAACCAAAAATCCATAAGTTTTAATCATCCGACATTACAAATCCATAATAACATCCCAACAACAAATCAAAATTGAAACTATTTTGTCGATTCCTTCGTAGACAACTTTAAAATACTCGTGCACTCCTCCTTAGCATCGTCAAAATTTTAACCTGCATAAGACAAAAATACAGCCATTGACCATTAACAGAGAATTTAATTTTTTTTTACTACTGGTATGAAACCATCATAACCCAAAACCAACAAAAAGGTAATAACTTTGGTTTCATTAATATTAATCAAGCATACAACTTTTTCACTTTAAACCCCAAGAAAATAAAATGAAGAAAAATCATGTAACTTTGTACTTCACTTCTTCTCCACACTATGGTAAAGCAATTATAGTGTTAGATTTCTCCTCATTATGTTACATGAAAAGAAAATATTATCAAGTCAAGAATAAATTGGTACATATGGAACAACATATTTGTTGTTCCATATAATCTGCCAAGAATTACATGAAATATAATTATCTAATGTGAAAATTTTCTTATTCCACATACTTCATATATAGTTTCTTTGTAAAGAAAAAGTTACTACACATATAGTGAGTTTACCGCATGTACATACTAAAAATTCTATTTTCATATTGTTCAGAAAAAAACCTTAACTCCCTCTTTTATAGTTCTAGAGAAAAGAAGGATATGATAAATTACAAAAAGGTGTTGTGTAATAGGATAAATTATAACCACAAATGTTTGCAAAAAAATAATCCAAAACAAATTAACAAACAGGTGCATGTAATACTTATTGTCATAGATAACCAGTAGTGCCGAGGTGGTAAAGGGCTGAGAGATGAGGGGTGAAGGGTGAGAGGGGTAAGGGATGAGGTTTATCGGCCAAGTGAGAGATGAGGGATGGTGGGGAATATTGAGTTTATATTTTAGGGTAAATGATTTGCCCTAAAAAACCTTTTATATAGCCTAATTTTCAAACATAAACGAACGAACATGACCACAAACGAGCTTAGCTCATTTATTAAACGTACATAAAATGGTGTCCTAATTTTACTTGTTTATTAAACAAATGAGCTTTAATCGATCCTTAAACAAACGAACATGAGTTTTTCGCAAAAAGCTCATTTCGATTACAACCCTACTCACAGCTTGAGTATTAGGCACGAGATTTATCAGTCCATAGCGAGCAGGCGTTTAGAGAAGAGCCGTTGTCTATAAGTACTATGGGCATTCACAGTCCCTGAACATTTATGGTAATATTCAGGTTTATGTTTTTACATGGTTCTATTTTGGGTAACTCGGTATGGCAAAGGAAATACTTTTTTGTGAATTTTAGGTTACCAAGAGTCTCGATGAGCTCTTCATGGATGGCAGATATGGGTATAACTTTTTAGGAACATTATTTGTGGGTGAAATCTTGATAGGCTTTGGGAAGACATGATAAGTCACCATATGGAAATGTTGGCTTATGTTTTCTTTAGTTGTTATAGGACTCGGTTATCCTCAACCTTTTATATGGTGTCCTCTTTGAGTGTCTCCTTTCCTTTATGCTTCTCCCTCTCCCCCGTTAAGAGTGGGGTTTAAGGAATGGGTTTACGTAGTCAACTTCCATGGACTCGCATTCTGGAATCACGAATTAAACCATTATTTCATCAAAATTCAAGGTGCAGATATAATATTCATCTTCCAATGGGGGGCATTAGCAAATCATCGAAGTGAAAGAGTACGTCCTTTTTTATAGATAGCTCGATTGCTAAGTTATCTGGCAACATCCATGGACATGAATCTTATCTGTCTTCAATTTTAAATTACTCACCCCATCTAGTCGGGATGATTTCTTGATCTTCTAGTCCTTTGATATACCTCGCAACTTATTGTTCTTCATCGTACATTACCTCCCAATGCTTATATCTGTTCTCATGTTTATAAACCATGTCTGAAAGTAAAATATCAAAGTTTTCCCATAATATCAAGTACATTAGCTAAGATGGGCCCACCTCTTAAGGATCTCATCCAGTGGTCTTAAAAGCCCTCAATTTTTGGACCATAAGATCCATGTGGGTTTGTGTTATCACCACATGATCTAAAAGTCTTTTAATAAGGCTCCACAAGCTCGGTTGTTCTGCTTCTGTTACTGAGTTAATTGTCTTAATTAAGAGGGATGGTCCCCAAGCTCACTTTCTGTAGTGAGAGTGTTCACTCTGGTGCCATGGTTAGATAACGGGTTACTATTGACTTTGTGATTTTTCTTAGTTAGAGTCAAGGTTATCCCTTGATCGATTAGGTATTGGTTGGCAAACTTCACATCTCGATATCCATCTAGATTATGTCCCATTATCCAGTGGAAGTCACAATAGAGATCAATTTTAAAACCTTTCGTCTAGAGATTAAGTAGGGGTTTAGGGTCTCGGGGCTTGAGGAGTCCCTTATTTTTGATAGCTTGGTAACTGTACTTATGGGAGCATACATGGTATGCAATGGGTGATGGAACCTTTCAATATTTCAAGGTGCTAGTACAGGTGCAGAGGTCAGGATTTTAATAACATTAACAACGGCCGCACCTTCCTGCGGTCGTCGATCTCACCCTTTAATGGTCGATTCATGAAATCGTTCTCCACATGTGCCCCTAAGTTCATTAAGGGTTTTAAGTGGGGTACGTATTATGTCTTCAACTGGTCCCGATAAGATTGAATCAAGTTCTCCTTCACAATGGCCACTTGTTATTCGTCTCAGGGTTCGATTAACCATTTGAGCGACCTTGTTCCTTCAACGGTCTATGAAGGTTCTTATTTTCTCATTGATATCTTTCTTTTTCATTTTCAAGTCTCAACAAGTAATATCTAACTCATCGTTGTATTTGCACTAGTCCATAAATTCTCAACAAATTTCATTCCAGCTGGTGGTCCTCCCTTCATCAATGGGTAAGAAAACCACTTGGGAACTCCTCCTGATAAAGTGTGTCTAAACATTTGTGCCATAACATCTTCAGAAACCCCTAAGTCTTGCATGCAGCGAACGTACAATTTGAGGTGGAGGATCGACAATCCCATTCCCATAAAGTTTTTGATATCGAACATTTTAAGTTTGTTAGGTAACCTGGCATTGGGATAAAAATACATCCCTTGGATGTCTACAAGGTCATCAGAAGGTCGAAGATGTCAAAAAAATTTCTAGAGTGTTTGGAACTCTATTTTGAGGCATCCAATATCCGTTAGAACCTTGTCTTTATCGGCCACAATCACGCTTTCTATAGTAGGGGTATGATGTTAGCAAGGTGTGTATTTTCTCTCTAACCATTAGTGTTCTTCTATCGGTTTTGGATGGAGGTATAATCCTGGCCTAGGGTTGATATTTTTTCACTCAAAGTG
This sequence comes from Sambucus nigra, assembly GCA_949130495.1. Classification (NCBI taxonomy): domain Eukaryota; kingdom Viridiplantae; phylum Streptophyta; class Magnoliopsida; order Dipsacales; family Adoxaceae; genus Sambucus; species Sambucus nigra. The sequence goes on along the minus strand of OX422213.1, from coordinate 81,346,356 downwards.
GTAAATCTAGCCAGGATGTTAACTTGTGATACGGTATCTTTATTCTGTCTGTTGTCAGGATTATGAGATGTTAGAGTTCGATAGATGCGGCTTCCATCCCTTGTCCAAAACGATGACTACAAAGTTATGCAAAATTAAAGAATTAGGATTTTTTGCCTTACGTTTATTAAGGAATAACCATGAGTTTAAACAAGAATATATTTTTTTCTTATTTGGGGGTAATCTCAGGTGATGACCAATTTCCTAAGGTACTACATAATTATCGTTCAATCCATGGTTTGTTGATGCTAGAAATGAGTGGATTCTTAGAATTCTAGAGTTCCATCCTATGTTGGGAAATCTTTCAATGGAATATAAAACCCTTTTGGGAGATACCATCGCTCGATGAACTCTTGGCTTAATTATTTGACCGTGTCTTAAAATTCTATTTATGAGGTTATGAAAGGCTTTTTGCGATGAAAAAGTGTCCATTCTTTGGCTATGACTCCTCATTATATACCTTGGGGGTACGTATGAGAGGTTCATTTTCCTATACTCGATTGTAAGTGAATTGATCCTCCCAAAATACCTCATGAGGACAGTACATGGTAAAGATGGCTCGATACACTTCAGGTAGGTAAGTGATGTTCACAGATAACATACCACTCTATATACACCGAGGGTATGAGACTAAGAAGAGTGGAAACTTCCTCTAAGGACGTGCGTTTGTTAAACCCAAGCCCATGGCTAGGTTTCCTAAGATAAATGGATATGTACCGATAATGTGCATCTTTTTGGAAAGTCTTTTATTTTTCAATAAGATTAATTGCCGTTTGATATTATTATGTATTTTTACATACAGGCCACAAAAAAGGTTCAAGGTACGCCTATGGTGTATCCTTATCCCTACGAGAGCATAGAATACCAAATTTTCTACCTAATTAGGTATCTAAAGACGAATAAGAACAAATAGAAAGAGAAGTAAAATATACAAGAATGTAAAGGAATAACATGCTTAAAAAAGTACAAATCTACATTAAAATGAGTTCAGTCCTCTTAAAATAATACCCCTAGCGGAGTTTCCACTATGAGAGCCCTGGGGACTATTCGCCCCTTTTGCTCTCTCTTTTTGTTAAAATATAAGAAATTGGGTTCGCTAGTCTATTTTACTCAAAATAGACAAAAGAAGAAGTAGGCCTCTATAGAGACCTAGTGATGGCAAGTGGTCTGCGTGTTTAACCAAAGAGTCAAAGGTATGAGGGCTAGGTTACAAATTAGAAAGGTGTTAGGAACCCGCTCCTCCCTTTCGATCTCAAATATAGATATTAAGTATATGTGCTAACATGTTATTATGTTAAATAAATAAGTAAATGAGAATAGTTAGTATATACATAGGTTGTGCAGTGCAATGTAATATGTGTGTATAGATCATATAAACAAATGGATAAATATGTACAAGATTGGACTTGTTCACTAGGATGACAGTTCGAATCAACCTATGTACTCGTACAGAGCGATTCAAAGTCCACGTAGTTCGTGAACAACCAAGAGGAATTTTGCCTCATACAGGGTCTCGATGTGAGAGATCTAGTCTCTCCTTGATCATTTGAGATGTTGTTTAGAGTGAAACATAATCAGATCAAAAAAATATGTATGGTTTAAGTTCATGAAAGAATTTGAACGAACTTGATTCACTCGTAAAATCACTCAACGATGAAGGAATGAAAAAACTTCCAACATTAAACACAAAATTGTAGGCGGAACCACGGGATCTAGTGATCCTCTAACATATAAGAAAGTATTTTATGATTATAAATATTTTTGTTTAGCTTTTTGAGAAAGAAATGAAAAGGATGAATATGTACGGGATTTGCCTTAAGTTTTAGAGATCGGGCTTCTCTAATACGTCTACGTATCTACTATAGGAAGAATCAAGGTCAACGTAGTTAGGATATGACCTTTGGAGCAATATCAAACTTTACATGAAAAAGAAACATGTAACACCCCGTGTTTTTAATAGTTAATTAAATTCATTTATTGGGAAATTTGAGAAAAAATAAAATTTTGGATTTAATTATACTTAGTAATGAAATATGTTGGTTTTTATATATAAAAATAAGGTTTTAAGGGGAATTTAAATCGGGATTTAAATTTGGAAATTATAAATTTTAGTATAAAAATTGGCGGAGGATCCGAACTAAGGAGGACAAAATGAAATATCTTTAGAAATCCGATCGTCCGATCGAGATTATTTTTTTATAGTAGCTCTGTCTCGTCGTTCGCTACAACATACTAAACCTTCATGCCATTCTTACGGTCCAATTGTCCATAATAATTTTTCGAGTGTTTGTAATTTATTAAGACTCAAATTCTATTTAGAATATAAACAAAGTGACGGGTTTAGGACTTTTAAAAGAACTTTATTCTAAACCCTAAGAGCGTCAATCTCCTCATTTAAATATTCTTCCTCCCTCAAAATATTAACTCCATTGGATAGATACTTTTAATCCAAGTTGAGTTTTCTCAAGATTGTTCAAGAACGTCGCTTTGCTAATTTTTCGAGAGGAATCGAACCGTGTAGTCAGAATTTCTTCATCTTAATCTCAGGCATGAATACTCTATTCTCTTCCTTTGGTATTATGCGTCTTAAGTGTCGTATAAACCCTTAATCATGTATTTTTTATAAAATTAACTAATAACTTAATTAGAGAAAGTGGACACTTAATTTGGGACTGTTTTTATGAAATCTTTTAATATGATTTACTCTTTGAAACCCTTGGGTGCGTAGGTTAAATTATTGTATTTTCATGGTTTGGAGGATGTAGGTTTGCACGTAGAAATTATGGGATTAGAGATATGTTATATTAAGACGCGTACACACTAAAAAAGCAGATTTATAATAGAGAACGATTATATCATATTGGATATCATCGCATGTTAAATAAATTAATATTGTTGAATAAAATGGATTATGTTGAAAACAACGACGGTGTTACTAATTGAATTAAATTAGGTTGCGACCTTTATGATTATATTGTCATGTTGTGTTTATGATTTATGATATTGTGTGGATTATTATTATTATTCACTTTTGCCATCGCGAGGACGAGGGGCTTTGGGGTAGTATATTGCTCACCTTGTTTATAAGATGCTTACTAGGTATGGGACTAGTGGGTAGACTTTGGTTATAATTTATGCTTGCTAGGTATGGGACTAGTTACTATAAATTCGTGGGGATTTTAAATTTCGGGGGTGGGTTGATTTTTATGTTTTATTATTGTCACGTTAGCCTAGGCATGAGACTAGGACGTATTTTATATTGGAAATTCATCCTATGTGTAGGATAGGACGTACGTGTACTCGGGGACCCTTAGGTATGTGACTAAGGGGTATTTTGAGGATCTCACGTCGATTAAAAAGGCGGGGTAATTTGTAAATTGAGAAAAAGAGAATTAATGCTTAAGATAAAAATGGGTATAAAAATTTGTGGCGACATAATGTGTCAGGGACCGACAGTTTAAACTGGTCAGCGGGCGATTTATGTTGTGTCGTGTGTGGAACCTTGTCATGGAGAGGGGTCGATAGTTTAAACGGATCAGAGGCCATTTGACAAAGGAAAGTGTGACACTTTGGTGGATTACCACCCGGGGCGGGAGGACCGCGATAATAAAAAGTGAGAATAATGATAAATTGGGTTAATTTAAGGGGATTTAAAATCATATTGGTGTGTTTGGGAATGGAAATTTTTTAGGGTAGTTAGTGAGTTATATTAATCGCATTTAATTATCTCGTTTCATTAAAATATTCTATTGTGATATTTATTGCGTATAATGCTACTGTCTGGGTTCACGAACCCTATTTGAGGGAAGTATTGGGTATTATCCTCGGGGCTTTGACCTCATGCATTGACTAACTTTTTCAGGATAAGTCTGGAGAATCTGCATAGGGTTATTTGGAAATTATCGTTTAGAGGTGCAGCTAGAGTTTATTTTATATTACTACTTAGTAGTTTAGTTTATCTTCCTTTCTGTCGTATTTACATTGAGACACAATTATTGATTTTGATTGGGCCATTCGGTTCCAAAGTTGTTAGAGGATTCAGTTGGATTATTCACAGTTGATTATTACTCAGTTTTAATTAAATCTTTTTTTTTTAGATTGGATTTTATTCAAAGTTTTGGCATGTGATGGATCTTTTATTGTTCAGTTATTATTATCATTTGGTATTGACTCAATCACTTATCTTGTGGATTGATCTATTTATATCTCATATAAGTCTCATTTTAAGAATGATATTTTATTTAGTTCACGCCCGACAGATTTTTGGTGGCGACCGACGCCAGAACTAAGCGGGGTGTGATAGATGGTATCAGAGCATGATCTTAGGTCTCGTAGGTTGTTAGTACATTTACTTTCCGTGTTAGCGATCTTTGATTCCCTTTATTGGTTCATACTCGTCAAGGTAAAGGGTCTAGCTTACGTGTTAGTTGTGTTTCTTGAAGATAAAGAATTTTATTTTAAGGATGTTGTAGAAATTGAGTTTATAATTAGTAAGCTTGATGTGAGGATCCTTAGAGTTGAATTTGGAGACGTTAATTATTTGGAAGATCATTAGTATAATTTTTTTGTATGTCTTATATCAATGCAGCGATGTGATTTGGTTTGAGTATTTATGTGTTGGGATGATTATCAGAAATAGAATCGAGTGGTGATTTGCGAGAGCGCGTGGCACACCGTCACTTTCATAGTTATGTATATATATATAGCGATATATATTATTTTGTTGTTCGTGGGGTAAGTGCGCGTAGGATTGGATTTATGGGGGCCCAATAATGGCATTCAACGAGTAGACGTATGTGAGTCTTATTTTACGTTTCGCGATTAAGGTTTGATGTTTATGCTTCCTCTAACTTCGAGGACGAAATCCCTTTGCTAGTGGGGAAGTATGTAACACCCCGTGTTTTTAATAGTTAATTTAATTACTTAATTGGGAAATTCGAGAAAAAATATTTGGATTTAATTATTCGTAGTAATTAAATATGTTGGTTTTTACATATAAAAACAAGGTTTGAAGTGGAATTTAAATCGGGATTAAAATTTGGAAATTATAACTTTTTGTATAAAATTCGAGCAAGGATCCTAGCTCAGGAGGATAAAAATAATATTTTTTAAAATTCGAACGTCCGATCAAGCTGAATTTTTTACAGTAACTCGATCTTGTCGTTTGCTACAACATACTAAAATTTCAAGCCATTTTGACGGTACGATCGTCCGTAATAGTTTTCAAGTGTTTGTATTTGAATAGGACTCAAATTCTTTTTGGTATATAAACAAAGTGACGGGTTTAGGAATTTTAAAAGAACTTTCTTCTAAAACCTAAGAGCAGCAATCTCCTCATTTACATCTTCTTCCTCCCTCAAAACCTTAACTCCATTGGAGATCTATTTTCGATCTAAGTTTTGAAGCTTTAAACCGGGTTTTTTCAAGATTGTTCAAGAACGTCTCTTTGTTAATTTTTCGAGAGGAATCCAACCCTGTAGTCAGAATCTCTTCATCTTAATCTCAGGCATGAATACTCTATTCTCTTCATTTGGTATTATGCGTCTTAAGTGTCACCTAAACCCTTAATCATAATTTTTTTTATAAAATCAATTAGTAACTTAATTAGAGAAAGTGGACACTTAATTTAGGACTGTTTTTATGAAATCTTTTAATATGATTTAAGCTTTGAAATCTTTGGGTGCGTAGGTTAGATTATTGGATTTTTATGGTTTGGGGGATATAGGTTTGCATGTAGAAATTATGGGATTAGATATATGATATATTGGGACGCGTACACACTAAAAAAAAGATGATTTATAAAAGAGAACGATTATATCATATTGGATATCATCGCATGTTAAATAAATTAATATTACTGAATAGAATGGATTATGTTGAAAACAATGACGGTGTTACTAATTGAAATAAATTAAGTTGGGACCTTTATGTTTATATTGTCATGTTGTATTTATGATTTATGATATTGTGTGGATTATTATTATTATTATTCACTTTTCCCATCGCAAGGACAAGGGGATTTTGGGTAGTATATTGCTCACCTTGTTTATAGGATGCTTTCTAGGTATGGGACTAGTGGGTAGACTTTGATTATAATTTATGCTTATTAGGTATTGGAATAGTTAGTGTAAATTCGTGGGGATTTTATATTCCGCGGGTGGGCTGATTTTTATGTTTTGTTATCGTCGCGTTAGCCTAGGCATGATACTAGGTCGTGTTTTATATTGGAAATTCATCCTATATGTAGGATCGAACGTACGTGTACTTGGGGACCCATAGGTATGGGACTAAGAGGTATTTTGAGAATCTCACGTCGATTAAATGGGTGGGGTTATTACTAAATTGTGAAACTAAAAAAAGGAGAATTAATGCCTAAGATAAAGGGGAATATACCAAATAGTCCCTCAAACTTATTTTAATACACGTTTAGTCCAAGCATTTTTATTTTGCGCCAAAAAGTCCTTCACCATACCAAAAAGGCTTTACCATGCCGCTGGCGCGGACCTTTAAAGATAAGAGAATAAGGGACTTTTTGGTACAAAATAAAAGGCTTGAACTAAATGTGTATTAAAAATGTTTGAGGGACTTTATGGTATTTGATCCGAAGATTAAAACGGGTATTAAAATTTATGGCGACATAATGTGTCAGGGATCGACAGTTTGAACGGGTCAGCGGGAGATTTATGTCGTGTCGTGTGTGGAGCCTTGTCATGGGGCGGGGTTGATAGTTTAAACGGATCAGAAGCCATTTTGACTAGGGGAAGCGTGACACTTTGGTGGATTACCACCCGAGACGGGAGGACTGCCATAATAAAAAGTGAGAACAATGATAAATTGGGTTAATTTAATTAAATTCACCTCGTGGGACTTGGGGATTTAAAATCATATTGGTGTCTTTTGGGATGGAAATTCTTAGGGTAGTTAGTGATTTATATTAATCGCATTTAATTATCTCGTTTAATTAAAATATTCTATTGTGATATTTATTGCATATAATGATACTGTCTGGGTTCGTTGACCCTATTTGAGGGAAGTATGCTCGGGGTTTTGACCCCCTACGTTGACTAACTTTTTCAGAATAAGTATGGAGAAGATGCATAGCATTATTTGGAGATTATCGTTTGGAGGTGCAGCTAGAGTTTATTTTATATCACTTCTTAGTAGTTTAGTTTAGCTTTCTTTTTGTCGTATTTATATTGAGACACAGTTTATGGTTTTGATTGGGCCATTCGGTTCCAAAGTTGTTAGAGGATTCAGTTGGATTATTCACATGTTATTCGTACTCGGTTTTAATTAAATCATTTTTTTTGGAGATTGGAATTTATTCGAAGTTTTAGCATGTGATGGATCTCTTATCGTTCAGTTGTTATTATCATTTGGGATTGATTAAATTACTTATCTTATGGACTGATTTATTTATGTCTCATATATGTCTCATGCTAATAATGATATTTTATTTAGTTCACGCCCGACATAGTTTTGGTGGCAGCCGACGCCAGAATTAAGCGAGGTGTGACAGATGGTATTAGAGCATGGTCTTAGGTTTCGTAGGTTATTAGTCGGTTTAGCTTCCACGTTATCTTTCTTTGATTACCTTTATTGATTCGTACTCGTTAAGGTAGAGGGTCTAGCTTATGTGTTAGATGTGTTTCTTGGAGATATAGAATTTTGTGTTAAGGACGTTGTAGGAATTGAGTTTAGAATTAGTAAGTTTGATGTGAGGATCCTTAGAGTTGAATTTAGAGACGTTAATTATTTGAAAGATCATTAGTATAATTTTTGGGTATATCTTATATCGATGCAACGATGCGATTTGATTTAAGGATTTATGTGTGGCGAAAATTATTGAAAATAGAATCGAGTGGTGATTTATGAGAGCGCATGGTACGACGTCACTTTCATAGTAATGTGTGTGTGTGTGTGTGTGTGTGTGTGTGTGTATTATTTTGTTGTTCGTGGGGTTGGTGCGCGTAAGATTGGGTGTATGGGATCCCAATTATGTTTTGCGATTTACGTTTGATGTTAACGCTTTGCCTAATTTCGAGGACAAAATTCCTTTACTAGTGGAGAAGTATGTAACACCCCGTGTTTTTAATAGTTAATTAAATTAATTATTTTGAAAATTCAAGAAAAATAAAATTTTGGGTTTAATTATTCTTAGTAGTTAAATATGTTATTTTTTATATATAAAAATAAGGTTTTAAGTGGAATTTAAATTAGGATTAAAATTTGAAAATGATAACTTTTTGTATAAAAATCGGGGGGGGGGGGGGGGGGGAGGGGGGGATCCGAGCTAAGGAGGATAAAAATAATATTTTTAGAAATCTGGACATCTGATCGAGCTAATTTTTTTTACAGAAGCTCCGTCTCGTCGTTCTCTACAACATACTAAAATTTCAAACCATTATAACGGACCGATCGTTCATAATAATTTTTCGAGTGTTTGTATTTGATTATGACTCAAATTCTTTTTGGTCTATAAATAAAGTGACGGGTTTAGGACTTGTAAAAGTACCTTCTTCTAAACCCTAAGAGCATCAATCTCCTCATTTACATTTTCCTCCTCCCTCAAAACCTTAACTCCACTGGAGAGCTATTTTCAATTCAAGTTTTGAAGGTTTAAACCGGGTTTTCTCAAGCTTATTCAAGAACGTCCCTTTGCTAATTTTTCGAGAGGAATCCAATCGTGTATTCAGAATTCCTTCATCTTAATCTCAAGCATGAATACTCTACTCTCTTCCTTTGGTATTATGCGTCTTAAGTGTCGCCTAAACCCTTAATCATGTTTTTTATAAAATCAATTAGTAACTTAATTAGAGAAAGTGGACACTTAATTTGGGACTGTTTTTATAAAATCTTTTAATATGATTTAATCTTTGAAACCCTTGGGTGTGTAGGTTAGATTATTGGATTTTCATGATTTGGGGGATGTAGGATTGCATGTAGAAATTATGGGATTAGATATATGTTATATTAGGACGCATACACACTAAAAAAAGATGATTTATAAAAGAGAGCGATTATATCATGTTAGATATCAACGCATGTTAAATAAATTAATATTATTGAACATAATGGATTATGTTGAAAACAACGACAATGTTACTAATTGAATTAAATTAAGTTGGGACCTTTATGATTATATTGTCGTGTTGTGTTTATGATTTATGATATTGTGTGGATTATTATTGTTATTATTCACTTTTGTCATCGCGAGGACGAGGGGTTTTTGGGTAGTATATTGCTCACCTTATTTATAGGATGCTTACTAGGTATGGGACTAGTGGGTAGACTTTGGATATAATTTATGCTTACTAGGTACATGAGTAGTTAGTGTAAATTCATGGGGTTTTTATATTCCGGGGGTGGGCTGATTTTTATGTTTTATTATCGTTGCGCTAGCCTAGGCATGAGACTAGGATGTGTTTTATATTAAAAATTCATCCTATATGTAGGATAGGGAGTACGTGTACTTGGGGACCCTTCGGTATGGGACTAAGGAGTATTTTGAGGATCTCACATCGATGAAAAGGGTGGGTTAATTTGTAAATTGTAAAATTGAGAAAAGGAGAATTAATACCTAAGATAAAAATGGGTATTAAAATTTGTGGCGACATAATGTTTCAGGACCCGACAGTTTAAACGGGTCAGTGGGTGATTTATGTTGTATTGTGTGTGTTACCTTGTCATAGGGAGGGGTCGACAGTTTAAACAGATCAGAGGCCATTTGACAAGGGTAAGTGTGACACTTTGGTGGAGAACCACCCGGGGTGGGAGGACCGCTATAATAAAAAGTGAGAATAATGATAAATTGGGTTAATTTAATTAAATTAACATCGTGGGAATTGGGGATTTTAAATCATATTGGTGTGTTTTGGAATGGGAGTTTCTTAGGGTAGTTAGTGATTTATATTAATCTCATTTAATTATCCCATTTAATTAAAATATTCTATTGTGATATTTATTGCGTATAATGCTACTGTCTGGGTTCACAGACCCTATTTTAGGGGAGTAGTGTGTATTTATGCTTAGGGTTCTGACCTCGTACGTTGACTAACTTTTTCAAACTAAATCTAGAGAAGCTGCATAAGGTTATTTGTAGATTATCGTTTGGAGGTGCAACTGGAGTTTATTTTATATTATGGCTTAGTAGTTTAGTTTAGCTTCCTTTCTATCGTATTTACATTGAGACACAATTTATGTCCTTGATTGGGCCATTCAATTCCAAAGTTGTTAGATGATTCAGTTGGATTTTTCACAGTTGATTATTACTCAGTTTTAATTTAATCATTTTTTTTTTGGAGATTGGATTTTAGTCGAAGTTTTAGCAATTGATGGATCTCTTATCGTTCAGTTGTTATTATCATTTTGGATTTATTCAATTACTTATCTTGTGGATTCATTTATTTATGTCTCATATATGTCTCATGCAAAGAATGTTATTTTATTTAGTTCACGCCCGGAATAGTTTTGGTGGCGGCCCATGACAGAATTAAGCAGGGTATGACAGATCATATCAGAGCATGGTCTTAGGTCTCGTAGGTTATAAGTCCACTTAGCTTCCGCGGTATCTTTCTTTTATTCCATTTATTGATTCGTACTCTTTAAGGTAGGGGGTCTAGCTTATGTGTTGGATTTGTCTCTTAGAGATATAGAATTTTATGTTAAGGACATTCTAGGAATTGAGTTTAGAATTAGTAAGCTAGATTTGAGGATCCTTAGAGTTGAATTTGGAGCCCTTAATTAATTGGAAGATCATTAGTACAGTTTTTGGGTATGTCTTATATCGATGCAACGATGTGATTTGATTCGAGGATTTATGTGTTGCAAAGATTATCGAAAATAGAATCGAGTGGTGATTTGCGAGATCGCGTGGTACGCCATCACTTTCATAGTTATGTGTGTGTATGTGTGTGTGCATGTATGTGTGTGTGTGTATATATATATATATATATATATATATATATATATATATATATAGTGATATATATTATTTTATTGTCCGTGGGGTTGGTGCGCGTAGGATTGGGTGAATGGGCGCCCAATTTTGGCATTCAATGAGTAGGCATATGTGAACCTTATTTTTTGTTTTGCGATTTATATTTGGCATTTATGCTTCGCCTAATTTTGAGGACAAAATTCATTTGTTAGTGGGGAAATATGCAACACCACATGTTTTTAATAGTTAATTAAATTAATTATTTAAAACATTCGAAAAAAAATAAAATTTTGGATTTAATTATCCCTAGTAATTAAATATGTTGGTTTTTATATATAAAAATAAGGTTTTAAGTGGAATATAAATCAGGATTAAAATTTGAAAATTATAACTTTTTGTATAAAAATTGGGGGAGGATCTGAGCTACGGATGATAAAAATAATATTTTTAGAAATCTGATCATCCGATCGATCTGAATATTTTATAGCAACTATGTCTCGCCTTTCGCTACAACATACTAAAATTTCAAGCCATTCTAACGATCTGATCATCCGTAATAATTTTTTGAGAATTTGCTTTTGATTAGGACTCAAATTCTTTTTGGTATATAAACAAAGTGGCGGGTTTAGGAATTTTAAAAGAACTTTCTTCTAAAACCTAAGAGCAGCAATCTCCTCATTTACATCTTCTTCCTCCCTCAAAACCTTAACTCCATTGGAGATCTATGTAACAACCCAAGTTTTTGAGCGACTATTTTATACTATTTTGCCTGATGGACTAATTTTATAAAATAGGAGAAGTCGGAGTAAATATTTTTCCCGTGATATTTAGGGATAATATTTACTGTGTTTTATCTGTTTACCGTATGAGAAGGTAAATAGTGTTATATTGTGTATTTTGCGTCGTTATATGTAAAACGACGGTTATGACCTATATTTAAATTTGGGTATAATTAATGAATTAAAATGGAATTGGAACGTAAAAATAGTTCACACTTTCCCGAATGCCAAAATAGGGGGTGCGGTTGTTTTTAGAATAGTCGAGATAGTCGAAATAAGTGCCCAGTTGTAATTTTTGGGATTCGGGCAATTTTAAGGGGTTATGACTCAATTAAGTGGTTACGAGTCATTTTAGTGGTGTATTAGCAATTAGGAGTGGGGGTTTATATTTAGACCCTTATAAATCCCCCACCCCCTTTTCTTTTCTTCATTTGTGTGAAAAGCCAAAGGAGAGAGAGAGAGAGAGAGAAGAGAGAGTTGGGAGAAGTAGAGAGAAAGAGAGAAATGGAGGATTTGGGCCGAAATCCGTCGCTACCGGTGATGTTCAGAGACTACGAACCTCGAGGCAAGTTTCTTACTTGCTAGATATTGATTTAATGTGATAAATTGCATGTATATTTAGGTTTTGGAGATTTAACCCATAAATGGGTATTTGTTGATTTTGATGATTAAACCCTTAAATCTTAGTTTTAATTGGATTTGAGGAGTATATATTAGTTATAATTGGTGTAGGATTGATTTAGGTCGATTTATTGTTGTTGAAGTTGGGAGAAATCAAGTTTTGGGGTTTTTGGGGTTTTAGGGTTCTTACACCTCGTAGCCCAAATTGGGCAAAATCTCAGGGCCGAATCGATTCGGCCCCAAGGGCGAATCGATTCGGATAAGGAGAGGGTTACAGGTCTTGCAGACCGAATCGATTCGGATTTAAAGCGAATCGATTCGGCAATTGCAGAAGGTCAGTTTTTGCTCGCCGAATCGATTCGGCTGCCTAGCGAATCGATTCGCAAGGGCGAATCGATTCGGCCCAAGGGGCGAATCGATTCGGTTCCCCTGTTTTTGTGAGATTTTCTTATTTCGATTTTTATCCCTTTTCTTTTAGGTCCAAGGTTTAGGGACCTTCCCTTGGGAAGTAATGGGGAGTCCTAGAGGGTTGTTATGGGGTAGACTAATGTCCTAAGTTAATGTGGGATATTTGGGTTTATCCGAGGGCTAGTTTGTATAGGTTAATGTCCGAATGATATAGGAGGTTAACCTAAAGATAAATTGGAAGTTAAAATATTAGGTTGAGCTTTTGGGAGACACTCCATTATGGAGACTCACTTTGAGGGTTTATGAATTATATAAACTATTTGAGGCTATTTTGAGGCTTATGGCACTTCGAGTCTTAGGTCATTCATAAGATATGACATTAAGAATGAGAAATACATAAAGATAAAATATGGTACTAATAAATAGTACAAATGATTTGAGAATGTAAAATTGGATGTTTTCAAAAGGAAAAGTAATGTTTTTCATAAATGATAATTTATGGATACACACCTCTCTAAATCGCTATCATAAGGGAAGTTGCGCGCGCTGTGGTGAAGCCCCCTGGCTAATGATGCAGGGTGGATATAGTCCCTAGGCCATGTGAGCGTTTGTTTATATTTTCTGCGCTGGTTAGGAGATTCCGGCTGTGGTCTTAACTATCCCGCAGGCACATGGTCGCTTCCCGACGTTTCGATAGGATCCCAGGTTGTCTTGGAGGCCCTGGAAGATGATAGCCATTTAGGGGCGCGCACAGTGGGGAAACCCGGACGGGCGGTCTTAGAATAGTTATATATATATATATATGAATATAACTATTCTAAATCAAGTTGGACTTGATGTTTGATGGGTGCCATAAAGAGCACAGTAAAATGCCATATAGAGCATGATGAGAGTGCCATAAAGAGCACGATGTAAGGCCATAAAGAGCCTATGATGATGATTACATTCCTGATAAGGAAGATATTTTTATAAAGTGAACAATTGAGATAAATGCCTCTAGAGCATAAAAAGTATGATTATATTTCCTGTTAAGGAACAAATTCATGAAATGAATTAGTGTATGATGAAATTAATTTGGTAAACACTTGATAAAGTGTTGTACCATTTATATGTATATTCCTAAAGATAGAATTAGGAATTGTGCCAATAGATGATGGATGGGTTTTACTTTTATATTTTTCTTGAGTAGCTGTAGTTGTTACCTCCCACACTTATGCACACACATGTATTTAATTATTATTTCGTTCTTAGGGTCTAATGTATCTCGACGATCAACCTTGCCTAAGTAGTAGTGTATCGGGGGGGGTTCCTTGTTTGGATTTCGCTTTGCGAGACACCCCACGCACGAATAGGGCATAGTGTTGAGACTAGAGAGAAGTTAGCCTTCTGTTCTTTCTATAACCTGAGCATCATTTATATTGCGCTAGGTTGCTGCTAGATTGAAAGGTGAGTAATATTATTGTTACCTGCGAGTGATTTACGCACTTACCTGCCATGCATTTTAGTCACATGGTAATCATATCAAACCCGGCCCTGACCGGTTTCTATATTTTCTTTGTGCTGCATATTCCTTGCCGTTACAGGTGCTCCTCCGCATGGACACCCGTATTTACATATTCCATTCCAGTTGTCATTGAGCTACAGCATATTGCGGATGTTGTAGGATACTTGTAGTAGACGCTCCTCTCTATTGTACTCTAGTTATGTTCAGTACTTTTATTCGGGCGTGTTTGCCCAAGGTATTGCACTCATTCATTATATTGTAAATTTTGAATTGTAATACTAAATGTATTATTTGTTTTGGTCTGTGCACCGACAGCTTATTCGGTGATTATTTATTGTATTGTCATACTTTATTCATCGATTTTTGATACCCACCGTTTTTACAAATGGGATTGTCTAGGTGTTTCTCTTTTACTTTAAAATTTTTTTTATATGACAATCCGTTTTCTAAAATGATGGGTGGTTATCTCATACTATTATCTTAATCGACAGTGATGCTAAGAATGGACCATCTATGATTCCTGTAATTATTGGAGTATTGGGCTGGCCACCTATTATTTTAGTAGGCGGGTTGTCACAGATGGTATCAGAGCATTAGGTTCTAGAGTCCTTAGGAATCTGTGCTGATGTTTTACGTCTTCTGCATTTATCTCTAATTGATGTAGAGCCTTAGGAAATAAGGTCATTGAATTCTCTTGTGAGATTTCGTTCTCCTGCTATGGAATGAGAACCCCGAAGATCTTCTACGCGTTCGTGTGAGACTTGTAAGTCGCTAGATGAAGGGCGTTGAGGAAGGCCGTGGTGAAGGCGTCATAGGATGGGATTACTATAAGCTGTAGACTCTGGTCAGAAATAAGAACCGCTTTGGAGGTCTCCCCCTTTGTAGCATTATTTTATAATGCTTCCGTGACTACTAAGTACGGTGAAAATAGTATTCCCAAGTACCGCTACCGGTAGAGAGTGGTACTATGCTTGGGACTCCGAGCAATGTCAATTCGGAGTTGAGAGGTTCTTTATTAGAACAACATGTTGAAGTTTGGTTGGATCGAGGAAGTGTAACCTCGTTCGGTGAGAACGTAGGGCCCAAGAGTTTTGGCCTAGAATTGGGTATAGGAGTGTCCATGTGTGAGGATTTGAGGAAAACCCTTCACCCTTTGGAGTAAGGTTGAAGTGGCAGACATGATAGTTGCCTCATTATGGTGGGGCAGAGTGTTTTTGCCCATAGAGAGAGCCTCTTAGTGGAAATGCTAGGCTCGTAAGTAAGTGTTGGAAACACTTTTGGAGAAGCAGTATTCAGGAGACCCCAATGGTGGACATCCACTCGGGGAAGACTCGTGGAGCTAAGGTTGGGGAAGCTGGTAGAATGTTTTCCTTGCTGAAGAAGTCAAGGGAAGTATGCGTTCTGATCTTGTCGATTTAAGATAACCGGCAAGAATAGGACTCCTAGTTGAGTCATTTGTGGAAGTAGTTTAGTTCGGGTAAGACTAGAATGTCCTGCCTTAGAACTATTGGTAGTAGCCAAGGAGGTTGGCTAGTATGTTGGTGGGACTTTCTAACTAGGGTGCGAGTAGTGCATTCCTTAGGTAAGATGGGAGTAGTTTGGGGTTAGACCTAGATTCGGGTGCGTATATCGAGCTCATGAAGGTATTGGTACGTATATTTTTTTTTATAGTAAGTATATCTATGTGACTTCCTTGATAGGGGAGTTCTGTATTTTCCTTCTCACTCGTTATGGGGCGAGTGGTGATATGTGTGGTACGTGCTACTTGTATTTTATATATCATACGAGTAGAGATAGTCTTAGATTGATGGGCGTAGTAGCAAGCGAATATATCGCGAGGCTATCCTAATTCTAGTTCGAGGAGGAGGACTAGTTGTTCTATAATATCTCTCCTGGATACGGGTGAGACTTTATAGAGGTGGTTTACGATATGTAGATAGTTTCCTTTATTTTTGTTTTTATTTTTGTTTGCTTCCTTGTTTGCTTTGCTTGTGTATGTTATTGCCTTATCTCCATGACCGGCTAGTTAAGGTGACTCTGTGGAGGGGTTCCTTGTTTGGATTTTTCTTCGGCGAGACGCTCCACGCATGAACCTTAACGACGTTGGGAGTGGAGAGATGTGCATTTTCTTTTCTGTTCTTTTCCTCTTTCTTTTCTTTTCTGTTGATTAAGAGCTGGGTTGGAAGGTTTAGCCAAGAATCACGTATATGAGTGATTAAGGGCTAAGTTCATGTGCGAAATATGAGCACTATGATCGTTTTCCTCTGACTAACGTGGGGGAGGACTAAGATTATGGATGTCCGATATGGACTTATGGTTGTGCCTTAATGAGAAGGCTATTTGTTTAAGAGATATATGTGTCTCTTGGGGTAGAGTAGGGGTGGCATCTTACTGAAAGTAAATGCCTCAGTCGATTGTTATGATAGGATTTAGACGTATATGTAGTATTAGAATTTAGAGTTAGGATTTCCGTCGATACCGATCATGTGTCTTCGACCGTTACTTCTCGACGACCGACAATGCGAGGTAGTAGTGTAACGGGAGGGTTCCTTGTTTGGATTTCGCTTCGGTGAGACGTCCCACGCATGAAACCGAGCTAATGTTGGAAGTCGGGAAAGGTCTTGGACACTAGGGATATTTAGTGTTATACTTATACGACTAGGTTAGGATAGATAGATTGACCTTAGGATTCTTATAATGCTAGGCCCTTAGGGCATGCGACGTTAGTTTAGGAAGATGGTTGTGAGTTGACCACAATAAGTTGTGGGTTAACTCTAAGTAGGATTTGGTCCCTAGACGAGAAGTATGGGATTTTGAGCTCGTTAGGATGTTTCCTTTCGCTAAGGCAATGCGGATGGGAGTAATATCGGCGCCGAGTAAAGACCATCTTAGAGTTTATTCGTGGCATGGAATGCCAAGTGGAGTGAGCTTCACCAAGACGAGACATTTGGTGTCTAGGTATAGGTAAAGTCTCCAGGAAGAATGGGAACCTTTGGGATATAGGGTATATCCTACCACCCGTAAGTGGAAGTGTGGATCTGATTTAAAGGAGAGATCGGAGTAGTAGTTTTTATGGATCGAATTTCCGTGCAATAGTTCGGATCGTTTTCGATAAACGTTAGGCCGTGCATGGCCTAGTATAGATGGCAATATGCCTTGTCTACTCGTTGGAATGGAAACAACGAATGGTATATTCCTGGGACTGGGAGTGGTCCGGGAACTTTCCTTTAGATGGGGCTTAGTGAGCAAGTAGACTTTTGAGGGTTACACCAACGCGAATAGAAGTTAGTAGTGTTGGGGTTAGCGATTGTAAGTTAGAGTAGTTATTCCCTAGTAGAGGCGTAACGCGTTTCGGAAAGTAAGGCAATTAGTGCCGAGCTTGTGCGGGTATCTCCTCCCGTAGTAGAAGGGTAGGATCGATAGTTTCTGAGATCGATAGCGATGACTTTAGTTTGTGTCCTATGGGGACATTTCTATTCGGGGGGTTCGCTAGTTTGATAGCACGGTTTTTATTATAGTATACCCTTTATATGGTTATGGGTTACGTCTGAATTTTGAGGGCAAAATTCCCCTTTAAGGGGGGGAGTATGTAACAACCCAAGTTTTCGAGCGACTATTTTATACTATTTTGCCTGATGGACTAATTTTATAAAATAGGAGAAGTCGGAGTAAATATTTTTCCCGTGATATTTAGGGATAATATTTACTGTGTTTTATCTGTTTACCGTATGAGAAGGTAAATAGTGTTATATTGTGTATTTTGCGTCGTTATATGTAAAACGACGGTTATGACCTATATTTAAATTTGGGTATAATTAATGAATTAAAATGGAATTGGAACGTAAAAATAGTTCACACTTTCCCGAATGCCAAAATAGGGGGTGCGGTTGTTTTTAGAATAGTCGAGATAGTCGAAATAAGTGCCCAGTTGTAATTTTTGGGATTCGGGCAATTTTAAGGGGTTATGACTCAATTAAGTGGTTACGAGTCATTTTAGTGGTGTATTAGCAATTAGGAGTGGGGGTTTATATTTAGACCCTTATAAATCCCCCACCCCCTTTTCTTTTCTTCATTTGTGTGAAAAGCCAAAGGAGAGAGAGAGAGAGAGAGAAGAGAGAGTTGGGAGAAGTAGAGAGAAAGAGAGAAATGGAGGATTTGGGCCGAAATCCGTCGCTACCGGTGATGTTCAGAGACTACGAACCTCGAGGCAAGTTTCTTACTTGCTAGATATTGATTTAATGTGATAAATTGCATGTATATTTAGGTTTTGGAGATTTAACCCATAAATGGGTATTTGTTGATTTTGATGATTAAACCCTTAAATCTTAGTTTTAATTGGATTTGAGGAGTATATATTAGTTATAATTGGTGTAGGATTGATTTAGGTCGATTTATTGTTGTTGAAGTTGGGAGAAATCAAGTTTTGGGGTTTTTGGGGTTTTAGGGTTCTTACACCTCGTAGCCCAAATTGGGCAAAATCTCAGGGCCGAATCGATTCGGCCCCAAGGGCGAATCGATTCGGATAAGGAGAGGGTTACAGGTCTTGCAGACCGAATCGATTCGGATTTAAAGCGAATCGATTCGGCAATTGCAGAAGGTCAGTTTTTGCTCGCCGAATCGATTCGGCTGCCTAGCGAATCGATTCGCAAGGGCGAATCGATTCGGCCCAAGGGGCGAATCGATTCGGTTCCCCTGTTTTTGTGAGATTTTCTTATTTCGATTTTTATCCCTTTTCTTTTAGGTCCAAGGTTTAGGGACCTTCCCTTGGGAAGTAATGGGGAGTCCTAGAGGGTTGTTATGGGGTAGACTAATGTCCTAAGTTAATGTGGGATATTTGGGTTTATCCGAGGGCTAGTTTGTATAGGTTAATGTCCGAATGATATAGGAGGTTAACCTAAAGATAAATTGGAAGTTAAAATATTAGGTTGAGCTTTTGGGAGACACTCCATTATGGAGACTCACTTTGAGGGTTTATGAATTATATAAACTATTTGAGGCTATTTTGAGGCTTATGGCACTTCGAGTCTTAGGTCATTCATAAGATATGACATTAAGAATGAGAAATACATAAAGATAAAATATGGTACTAATAAATAGTACAAATGATTTGAGAATGTAAAATTGGATGTTTTCAAAAGGAAAAGTAATGTTTTTCATAAATGATAATTTATGGATACACACCTCTCTAAATCGCTATCATAAGGGAAGTTGCGCGCGCTGTGGTGAAGCCCCCTGGCTAATGATGCAGGGTGGATATAGTCCCTAGGCCATGTGAGCGTTTGTTTATATTTTCTGCGCTGGTTAGGAGATTCCGGGTGTGGTCTTAACTATCCCGCAGACACATGGTCGCTTCCCGACGTTTCGATAGGATCCCAGGTTGTCTTGGAGGCCCTGGAAGATGATAGCCATTTAGGGGCGCGCACAGTGGGGAAACCCGGACGGGCGGTCTTAGAATAGTTATATATATATATATATGAATATAACTATTCTAAATCAAGTTGGACTTGATGTTTGATGGGTGCCATAAAGAGCACAGTAAAATGCCATATAGAGCATGATGAGAGTGCCATAAAGAGCACGATGTAAGGCCATAAAGAGCCTATGATGATGATTACATTCCTGATAAGGAAGATATTTTTATAAAGTGAACAATTGAGATAAATGCCTCTAGAGCATAAAAAGTATGATTATATTTCCTGTTAAGGAACAAATTCATGAAATGAATTAGTGTATGATGAAATTAATTTGGTAAACACTTGATAAAGTGTTGTACCATTTATATGTATATTCCTAAAGATAGAATTAGGAATTGTGCCAATAGATGATGGATGGGTTTTACTTTTATATTTTTCTTGAGTAGCTGTAGTTGTTACCTCCCACACTTATGCACACACATGTATTTAATTATTATTTCGTTCTTAGGGTCTAATGTATCTCGACGATCAACCTTGCCTAAGTAGTAGTGTATCGGGGGGGTTCCTTGTTTGGATTTCGCTTTGCGAGACACCCCACGCACGAATAGGGCATAGTGTTGAGACTAGAGAGAAGTTAGCCTTCTGTTCTTTCTATAACCTGAGCATCATTTATATTGCGCTAGGTTGCTACTAGATTGAGAGGTGAGTAATATTATTGTTACCTGCGAGTGATTTACGCACTTACCTGCCATGCATTTTAGTCACATGGTAATCATATCAAACCCGGCCCTGACCGGTTTCTATATTTTCTTTGTGCTGCATATTCCTTGCCGTTACAGGTGCTCCTCCGCATGGACACCCGTATTTACATATTCCATTCCAGTTGTCATTGAGCTACAGCATATTGCGGATGTTGTAGGATACTTGTAGTAGACGCTCCTCTCTATTGTACTCTAGTTATGTTCAGTACTTTTATTCGGGCGTGTTTGCCCAAGGTATTGCACTCATTCATTATATTGTAAATTTTGAATTGTAATACTAAATGTATTATTTGTTTTGGTCTGTGCACCGACAGCTTATTCGGTGATTATTTATTGTATTGTCATACTTTATTCATCGATTTTTGATACCCACCGTTTTTACAAATGGGATTGTCTAGGTGTTTCTCTTTTACTTTAAAATTTTTTTTATATGACAATCCGTTTTCTAAAATGATGGGTGGTTATCTCATACTATTATCTTAATCGACAGTGATGCTAAGAATGGACCATCTATGATTCCTGTAATTATTGGAGTATTGGGCTGGCCACCTATTATTTTAGTAGGCGGGTTGTCACAATCTATTTTCGATCTAAGTTTTGAAGCTTTAAACTGGGTTTTTTCAAGATTGTTCAAGAACGTCTCTTTGCTAATTTTTCGAGAGGAATCCAACCCTGTAGTCAGAATCTCTTCATCTTAATCTCAGGCATGAATACTCTATTCTCTTCATTTGGTATTATGCATCTTAAGTGCCACCTAAACCCTTAATCATAATTTTTTTTATAAAATCAATTAGTAACTTAATTAGAGAAAGTGGACACTTAATTTAGGACTGTTTTTATGAAATCTTTTAATATGATTTAAGCTTTGAAATCCTTGGGTGCGTAGGTTAGATTATTGGATTTTCATGGTTTGGGGGATGTAGGTTTGCATGTAGAAATTATGGGATTAGATATATGTTATATTGGGACGTGTACACAATAAAAAAATAGATGATTTATAAAAGAAAACGATTATATCATATTTAATATCATCGCATGTTAAATAAATTAATATTATTGAATAGAATGGATTATGTTGAAAACAACGACGGGGTTACTAATTGAATTAAATCAAGTGGGGACCTTTATGATTATGTTGTCATGTTGTGTTTATGATTTATGGTATTGTGTGGATTATTATTATTATTATTCACTTTTGCAATCGCGAAGACGAGGGAATTTTAGGTAGTATATTGCTCACCATGTTTATAGGATGCTTACTAGGTATGGGACGAGTGGGTAGACTTTGGTTATAATTTATTATTACTAGGTATGGGACTAGTTACTGTAAATTCGTTGGGATTTTTTATTCCAGGGGTGGGCTGATTTTTATGTTTTATTATCGTCGCGTTAGTCTAGGCATGAGACTAGGACTTATTTTATATTGAAAATTCATCTTATATGTCGGAGAGGACGTACGTGTACTTGGGTACCCTTAGGAATTGGACTAAGCGATATTTTGAGGATCTCATGTTGATTAAAAGGTTGGGTAATTTGTAAATTGTGAAATTGAGAAACGGAGAATTAGTGCCTAAGATAAAAATGGGTATTAAAATTTGTGACGACATAATGTGTCAGGGATCGACAGTTTAAACAGGTCAGTGGGCGATTTATATTGTGTCATGTGTGGAACCTTGTCATGTCGCGGGGTTGACAGTTTAAGCGAATCAGAGGCCATTTTGACAAGGGGAAGTGTGACACTTTGATGGATTACCACCCGGGGCGGGAGGACCACCATAATAAAAAGTGAGAACAATGAGAAATTGGGTTAATTTAATTAAATTAACATCGTGGGACTTGGGGATATAAAATCATATTGGTGTATTTTGGAATGAGAAATTCTGAGGGTAGTTTGTGATTTATATTAATCACATTTAATTATCTCGTTTAATTAAAATATTCTACTGTGATATTTATTGCGTATAATGATAACTGTCTGGGTTCACGGAAACTATTTGAGGGGAGTTGTGTGTATTTATGCTCAGGGTTCAAACCTCATACGTTGACTAACTTTTTTAGAATAAGTTTAGAGAAGCTGCATATGGTTATTTGAAGATTATCGTATGGAGGTGCAACTGGAGTTTATTTTATATTACTGCTTAGTAGTTTAGTTTAGCTTCATTTTTATCGTATTTACATTGAGACACATGTTATGATTTTGATTGGGCCATTCTGTTCCAAAGTTGTTAGAGGATTCAGTTGAATTATTCACAATTGATTGTTACTCAGTTTTAATTAAATCATTTTTTCTAGATTGGATTTTATTCAAAGTTTTACCATGTCATGGATCTCTTATCGTTTAGTTGTTATTATCATTTTGGATTGATTCGATTACTTATCTTGTGGAGTGATTTATTTATGTCTCGTATCTGTCTCATGCTAAGAATGATATTTTATTTAGTTCATGCTCGGCATAGTTTTGGTGGCGACCGACGCCAGAATTAAGCGGGGTGTGACAGATGGTATCAGAGAATGATCTTAGGTCTCGTAGGTTGTGAATCTGCTTGTCTTCTGCGTTATCGATCTTTGATTTCATTTATTGATTCGTACTCCTTAAGTTAGAGGATCAAGCTTACGTGTTAGATGTGTTTCTTGGAGAAATAGAATTTTGTGTTGAGGACGTTGTAGGAATTGAGTTTAGAATTAATAAGCTTGATGTGAGGATCCTTAAAGTTGAATTTGGATACGTTAATTATTTGGAAGATCATTAGTATAATTTTTGGGTATGTCTTATATCGATGCAACGATGTGAATTGATTTGAGGATTTATGTGTTGCAGAGATTATTGAAAATAGAATCGAGTGGTGATTTGCGAGAGCGCGTGCGCGCGTGCGTGTGTGTGTGTGTGTGTGTGTGTGTGTGTGTGTGTGTATATATATATATATATATATATATATATATATTGATGATGCTGGAAATAGCACCACCCTTCAAGGTGTTTGCGAGCTCAATTTAATGTTAACAATGGCAGCATAGGAGTATATACGCATAATAGAAGGAGGTGAGGAGAAGAGGAATCAACACCGGGATGTAAGTGGTTCAGCCAATCTGGCCTACGTCCACTGTGAAAGTGTATGATGTGTATCACTGTATGGGGGCTCTAATGGCCATAGATACAATCTCTCAAGCTTTCTCTCTCTACTGTGTATTTGAACAGAGTTTCAGTTAGGGTTGCTAATTCTGGATCCTTTGCAACGTAGAGGATGACCTCTATATATCGTACTTAGGGGGTGTAGTATACCCCCATGCATGTAATATGCACATGTGTGTTAGCCTCACCAATAGGGGAGAGCCACTTGTCACTGTCACAGGTAAGGAATGATGACGAAATATTCTCCCCACGTGCAGAGAATAATCTTGTTACAACTGATTTGTGCCCACGTGCCCTTATCTAAATGTCAAAAGATGCTCGTCTGCCATATTGGTGCATGACCTCGGCCTGGGAGAGGCCGAGTTGTAAAGTCTTGGTACCCGTTCAATCCGAGATGTGCCATAGGGGGTCTCGGCCTAATCTCAGCCGAGACAGTATGCTGGGGTCGGCCTGAGCCGAGGTTGAGCTGATACCATGATGAAGTTTACTAGGGCTTCTTGCCAGCTCGGCCTACATTCGACCGAGGTTGCCATATCTAGGTATACGAGAATGCTGTTGATGCCTGTGATGCACATAGTGTCCATTGGAGATGTAGGTGGTAGTGTCGGCCTGGGCCGACCTTACTATGGCTGAGGGCTGATATCGCGGGCCCATGGCTTATCCAAAGTCGGCCATTATCTCGGCCATCATCTCGACCGAGGTTGGTGTCTCTAGGCCGAGGTCACACTTGGGGCATATCAATCACCCCCAGCCCTTAGTCATATGTGAGGGAAGGTGACTAGGGGATTAGTACGCATCCGAGGACTGTCTTCTTATGAACCAATACTTGCTTGACACTTGTCCAATGTTGGAGCATGCTTGCTTGGTAGGCGTGTGCTGTCAGTCGCCCTTTGGGGCTCCAAAGGCAATGATGGGCCTTGGGGAACGTGCCCATGTATTTAAGGGTTTTAAAACCCTTTTTCCCTCCTTCTGCTTCATTTCTTCTCTCCTGTGCACGATTTCTTCCTATAACTTCTCTCTCTAAATCACTTCGAGTCAAGGCTCTACTGCAGAGGCATTGTTGGTGGTTTTTTAGCGAATTTTCTTCATTTTCCCTCATCGTTTCATTTCCAGGTACTTTCTCCCTTTCATTTCCTTTGTTTTTCGCTTTTGGTTTACATTTTTCGGCGAGTTTCATCATTTTTCGGCGAGCACCATAGTTTCAGGCGAACAGTATTCGCTTTAAACTTCTAAGTTTGATCTTTAGATTTCTTAACTTTACAAGCCAATCCTGTTTGTAGTTTTAGGATTTATTCCCAAGTTTAGGATTGGCCTCTGATGCTCAGACCTTTATACCAGCTTCTTGAGGATTTCCCCTCCCTTAGAGAGAAGACCCTAAAAAAGATTAGGCCAATAGAAAGGGCACAGGAGGAGGCTCGTAGGTCGCAAGAATTTCCCATTAGACATATCTTTCCACCACCTATTAAGGTGATATATCCTGATCCCCCAGAGTTCTTTTATCAGACAGAGGTCCCTTCCGACCCCATACCGATGTCTGAGTATGAATCTTCCACCTCAGACCCTATGTTTGTGGACTCATTTGAGGAGGCCATGGACTTCACACCTCGTCCTGGTCAAGCCCCTGATCAGGCCGAGGTCTCATGCCGAGCCTCATCTCATAATAGCTCAAGAACCTAAGCCTCTTCTTCAGAGGTTGAAATTGTTGAGCCAAGTGTGGTAGTACCGTCCATACTTGACGCCATTCCCTTGTCTACTGTTACCGAGGCAGAGTTCGCTCAGAGGTTTACTAATAACCCATTTACGTCTGCTCCGGCCGACGTTGAGCTTGACGATGACGAAGATGCTGAAAGCGATGTCGACGTCTCTGAGGCGACCGAGATCGAGAGCACGGTTACTGAGGTGGATCTTCTCTGCTTCAGATATTTTTACTCCATTAGTCCTTCTATAAAATTAAGGAGACCTCTGAGGGAAGAGAGGGCTTATCACGATCGAGACGGAGAAATTTGCTTGTATGAGCAGATGTTTAAGTTAGGGTTTCGCCTACCCATCCATCCCATTATCAAGTCCATTCTCTCCTATATCAATTTGACCCCCTCACAGCTATCCCCCAATGCCTGGAGAGTCATCATAGGGGCCATTATCTTGTGGAGGGAAGTCCACCACTCTGACCTCCCAGTTCAGGTCTTCGTTGGTTGTTATGTCCCAACCTCGGCCAAAAACCATTCGAGCTACTATCATTTTGTAGCTCGGAGGCCTGAGAAGAAAATGCTCCAGGTAACTCAGACCTCAAACCATAACTGGAAGCCCCGCTATTTCTTCGCCTCTGGACCATGGGAATTTGGCCCATGCGTTCCCTCGTCCACTCTTGAGCCGAGGATACCCCTCAAATGGGGTAAAGTCACCATGTCTGCCAGGGCCGACCCTGGTCTAAGTCTTCAGAATCTCCAGAAGGTGAAAGCCCTACAAGACCAAGGGGCACATGGTCTATTTGTTAAGTTTGAACATTTGCTGACCCCCCATTATCTCTCGGGGACGGGCCTAGGTGGAAGTCCCCTTGTCGACCTTGGTAAGAATTTTTATTTTAAGTTTAACCTCTGAACTCATTCATATCTGATTTCTAACCCATATCTTTTAACTTTTGCAGAGCGACCACAAGGCATCTCGGACGAGCTGTGGGAGATGGCTGCACCCAGTTTAACAAGACTTGCCAAGAAAGCCGGCCTGAACACTCCTCCCCCAGCTCCCTCCACATCGAAGTCCCAGGCTTCCAAGAAGAGGGCCCGAGAAGGTCATGCCCCTAAGGATCATAGGTCGACCTTACGACAGGCCATTGATACTGCAATCCCATTCTCCTCGGCCGACGCCCTGTCGGCCCACCTGGATCAGATAAAATTGTCTGATAGCATTGTCTGCCACAGTCTTCAGGCCCTTGATGCCATCGGCTCTGTAATGATCGAGGTTGACAGGCGCTTCTTCAGGTCTCTAGACACCCAACTACTGGTTGAGTTCGGCCTTCACAGAGCCGTTCAGGTATGACTTAATCTCTCTTCAGAAATTCTTTAAGTGTAACATCTGCCTTTTCTTCAACTTATCCTCTTTATAAAATATGCAAGGAGTGGCTTCTATGCACCACTTATCAAACTGGACTCGGAAGAAATTTCCCCTCATCCAAAAGAGGAAAGAGGCCGAGAAGGTTCAGAGCGCCCTAAATGCCGAGATTGATCGTTTCAAATCAGAGCTGCAAAACTCTGAGAATAAGGTGAAGGGGTTGGAGAAGGACATCTCCCAGCTCGTCAAAGATCACGCTAAAGCTCTAAAGGCCAAAGATGACGTTCTGCAGCAGAAGGTCAACTCGGTTATCAAGGCTGCCCTTAAAGACGCCTCAGAGAAAATAATTTCTGACTATAAGGCCTCAGACGAGTTCATGGGCTTCGGCTTTGAATATCTTGAAAGAGGTATCAAGGCCACTACTAAGTGGGCTGTTGTCAGGGAGAGGGAGGTCGTTACTTTAAAGGCCTCTGACTTTGTGGGTCTCGGCTTTGCTGATCCTCGATTTGCACAGGCTCTTCAAGAGGTTGAGGACGAGGCTGTCGCTCCTGCTGAGACTACAACTTTAGAAGGGACCGAGGTTGGAGGGGCAGACTATCCTGATGACGCGGCCGAGGTGACTAATGTGGATCTAGCCAATCAGGCCGAGGATGTTAATGTTCCCCCCTCAAATCCTTAGGATTTTTTTTTTATCATTGGAACTTTTAACATTTATGGAGCTTCTGTAATTGTTGAATATTTGTTACTTCTGAATATATCAACCTCTAAGTAGGAATGTTCACTTGCTTTTACTGAATGCCATATGATATTCTCCATTCTTTGTTTTGTTTCAATGGTCTTCTTTATCAATGGTCTTGACCTCAGAACTCGCCACCACTGAATG
The DNA here is from genome assembly GCA_949130495.1 of Sambucus nigra. NCBI lineage: Eukaryota > Viridiplantae > Streptophyta > Magnoliopsida > Dipsacales > Adoxaceae > Sambucus > Sambucus nigra. The sequence continues at coordinate 81,318,830 of OX422213.1, read as the reverse complement.
GTGTTATAAGGGTCTGAGGTCATCACCTAAGAGGTTGGCCTCATAATTAATCTCACCAAATCAATGATGTTAAAGGTCCGAGGTCATCTATGAAGGTGTCTGATCTCAGACCTCGTCACCACCGAGTAGTGTTATGAAGGTCTGAGGTCATCACCTAAGATGTTATCCTCATAATTAATCTCACCAAATTAATGATGTTAAAGGTCTGAGGTCATCTATGAAAGGTGTCTGAGCTCAGACCTCGTTACCACCGAGTGGTGTTAGGAAGGTCTGAGGTCATCGCCTAAGATGTTATCCTCATAATTAATCTTACCAAATTAATGATGTTAAAGGTCTGAGGTCATCTATGAAGGTGTCTGAGCTCAGACCTCGTCACCACCGAGTGGTGTTATGAAGGTCTGAGGTCATCACCTAAGATGTTATCCTCATAATTAATCTCACCAAATTAATGATGTTAAAGATCTGAGGTCATCTATGAAGGTGTCTGAGCTCAGACCTCGTCACCACCGAGTGGTGTTATGAAGGTCTAAGGTCATCACCTAAGATGTTGTCCTCATAATTAATCTCACCAAATTAATGATGTTAAAGGTCTGAGGTCATCTATGAAGGTGTCTGATCTCAGACCTCGTCACCACTGAGTGGCATTATGAAGGTCTGAGGTGATCACCTAAGATGTTATCCTCATAATTAATCTCACCAAATTAATGATGTTAAAGGTCCGAGGTCATCTATGAAGGTGTCTGAGCTCAGACCTCGTCACCACCGAGTGGTGTTATGAAGGTCTGAGGCCATCACCTAAGATGTTATCCTCATAATTAATCTCACCAAATTAATGATGTTAAAGGTCTGAGGTCATCTATGAAGGTGTATAATCTCAGACCTCGTCACCACTGGGATGTACACATCTGAGAAGAGGCAATAGAAATCCCTTTTTGTACAAGACGTCTCCTATCACTGTGAACTTGGCAGCCCTATATCTTAATTTTTTCCTCTCTAACTTGGACTCGGGTAGCTCTCCCTCTCTAATATATCTGAAGAGAGGGTCAATCCATGAGTCCCCAGGGTTCAAATTATGATAAGGGTTGCACACCTCTTCTTCCTCGATGGTTTCCTTTCCCAAGACCTCGATCGAAACAGTCCTTCTAACATCTATCTTCATTGTCGAGGCCAGCCTTGCCAATGCATCTGCGTGATCGTTACTCTGTCGAGGCACTCTCTTTAATTTTGCCTCTTCAAAATATTCCAACATCTTTCTCACTCTCTTCAGGTACTTCGCCATCCTTTCATCTTTGGCCTCATAGACTCCCAGTACTTGATTGACAACTAACCTTGAGTCGCTATGGAGTAGGAGTCGCTTTACGCGAAGAGTTTTTGCCAATAAGAGACCTGCTATCATGGCCTCATATTCGGACTCATTGTTTGAGGCTGGAAGTTGAATCTTAGAGCGTATTCAATGTTGGCGCCATCTAGAGCCGAGAGTATCAGCCCCGCACCGCTTCCGCTGTCGCAGGAAGAGCCATCAACGAAAATGCTCCAGATGTCTGTATCTGATGAGAAGACCCCTTCTGCCATGACTCCTTTCTTAAAGAGGTACCGATCCTCTTCGTTTTCTTCCACTCTGCACCGAATCTTGCCTGAGGTGACCTCTTCCTGATTTCGAAAGGCGTTTGGTGTCGTCTCTTCCAAATTTCAGAAGACACCATGGTTTGTCTCTTCGTCCTCCCCCAGGCCTTTCTCTGTCTCAGCCTCTTCCCAGGTGAATTCTACAGCAAAGTTCGCGAGGGCCTGCCCTTTGATGGTTGCCCTAGGCTGGTAGGTAAGATCATACTCCCCTAACTCAATGGCCCAGGTCATTAATCTCCCAGATTTCTCAGGTTTATGCAAGACCTGCCTTAGTGGGGAGTCGGTAAGGACTACCATGGAGTGAGCTTGGAAGTAAGGCATTATTTTCCTTGAGGCGTGTATCAGAGCATAGGCCAATTTCTCCATGCGTGGGTAATTTTGCTCAGCCCCTTGAAGGGCCTTACCGTTGACCTATACAGGCCTTTGGATCCCATCGTCTTCCCATATTATAGTCGCGCTGATGGCTGACTCAGAGACTGCCAGATACACATACAGCTTTTCTCCTGCAATGGGTCGAGATAATAATAAGGGTGATCCCAAGTAAGACTTGAGTTGGTTGAATGATTTTTCACACTCTTCCTCCCATTGGAAGGCCTTTCTTAGAACTTTAAAGAATGGAAAACACTTATCCGTTGCCCTCGAGACAAATCTGTTAAGCGCAGCCACTCTCCCCGTGAGTCTTTGGACATCCTTGATATTCTTAGGAGTCTTCATGTCAAGCAACGCCTTGATTTTCTCAGGGTTCACTTCAATCCTCCTCTGGTTGACAATAAATCCTAGGAATTTCCCAGCTCCTACTCCGAAGACACATTTTGTCGGGTTGAGCTTCATTCTGTGTGAGTCCATAACATCGAAGGTCTTCTCAAGGTCTGCTACATGGGTACAAGCTTTCAAGCTTTTTGTTAGCATATCATCTACATACACCTCCATAGTCTTACCTATTTGCTCTTCAAACATCTTATTTACAAGATGTTGGTACATTGCCCCTGCATTTTTCAGACCGAAGGGCATTACCTTGTAGCAGTACGTCCCTTTATCAGTAATGAAGGTCGTCTTCTCCGAGTCTCCAGCATCCATGAAGATTTGGTTATAGTCTGAATACGCATCCATGAAGCTCATGAGCTCATGTCCTACTGTGGCATCCACCATCTGGTCTATCCGAGGTAAGGGATAGCTGTCTTTTGGATAAGACCTGTTCAGGTCAATGAAATCGACACACATTCTCCACTTCCCATTGGCCTTGGGAACGATGACTGCATTTGATAGCCACTCCGGATATGTGACTTCTCTTGTAAACTCAGCCTCTTCTAATTTTTTAACCTCTTCCCGGATGATATCATATTTCTCCCTAGAGTAGACTCTTCGTCTCTGCTTAATAGGCTTGGCATCTTTGTTTACGTTGAGCTTGTGACTCATCACCTCAGGGTCGATGCCGGGCATGTCTGCATGGCTCCATGCGAAGACACTCTGCCTCCTCCTGAGGAAGTTTATCAGCTCTTCCTTGACTTCCAAATTTAGGGCTTTGCCGACCTGGATGGTTTTTTCCGGCTCGTCCTCATTGAGGACGATGGATTCTACCTCTTCCACGGCCTCTCCCTTCTTCAACTTTGTCTCATCTCTCGGATCAAGAGTATCAATGCTATAAGTGGTGGTGGCCCTCTTATGGGCCTCTCTCTCTTTGGCCGAGTTGAAGTAACATTCTCGAGCTGTGGTCTGGTCACCTCGCACGTCCCCTACCCCATAAGGGGTCGGGAATTTTAGCATCTGGTGGATCGTCGATGGCACAGCCTCGAACTCCTTAAGGGCCACCCTTCCTATGATGAGGTTATAGGCCGAGAAGACACTCTCGTCCATTACGAAGAAATTAATCTTCCTAGTTAACCTCTTAGGCCACTCATCACCCATCCGTACATCCATCTCATACATGCCCAAGGGGTGAACCTTTTCCCCACTAAAGCCTATCAGGGGGTGGTGATAGGGTACTAGTCTTGATCTACTAAGACCCAAGCTCTTGAAGCATGGCCAAAACATCACATCTGCAGAACTTCCCCCATTTACGAGGATCCTCTGCACCTCACATCCATGCACCCTTATCGTTATGACCAAAGGGTCATCATTGGGGGCTAAGATATCTTTGAAGTTGAGTCTGGAGAACCCAACCACGAGGGTGTTTATATCCACCTTCTTCCTCTTCTGCATTGTGTCGGAAGACGTTAGATTCACAACCTCAAGCTTAGCCACTGATTTGGCTTCTGCCACATGGGCCTTCCTATCAGCTACCCCAGATCCACCACCCGCCAATCCTCCGCATATTGTGCCAACGCCGAACGAGATCATACCAACCCTTTTCATCGGGGTGTTATCGTCCTTCGGTGGAAGATCTGGATCGTCTTCATCATCACCTTCTGAGTCATCGTCCCTTCGCGCTGGGATGTCACGGCATCTGTCATTTCTCTTTTTCTTGGGGTCATCTCTTTCACCCCTAGGAGCCTTACCATCCACGTATTTCCTCAGCTTTCCAGATTTTAGCATCTTCTCAATCTCATCTTTCAAAGCGAAGCATCTATCTGTGACATGACCATGATCTTGGTGAAACTCACACCATAGGTTTTTGTTCCACTTGTGTGGTGGGGCCTTCAGCTTTTCTGGCCACCTCAGGGTTCTTTCATTCTTAATCTCATTGAGGATGTGCTCACAGCTCACAGTCAAAGGAGTATAGTGGGCGAACTTGTCATCACCCGATCTCTTCTTCCCATCTTTCTTCTTTTGGGACTTTCCACTGCTATCGCGATTCTCATCCTCATATTTGGCGGCCATTGCCTCTTCCGCATTCATTACTTTCCTCGCGGTTGCCAGGAGTTTCGCCATGGACCTTGGGGGGTCTTCCGCCAGCTTCCATAGCAGCTTCCCTTTCTGTAGACCTCCTATAATGGCGGTCATGTCTATATTCTCTTTATAGTCCTCGACCTCCAACTTCTCTTTGTTGAACCTGGCTATGTAGTCCCTTAAGCTCTCATCCTTTCCCTGCTTGACATACAGCAGGTGAGTGGTCTTCTTTTGGGGTCTCATCCCAAAGAAGAAGTTATGGATGAATCGTTCAGCTAAGCCTTTGAAATTCTCAATAGAATTTTTTGGAAGGGAGGTAAACCAGCTATGTGCTGCCCCTATCAGGGTCCCAGAGAAGGCCCTGCACTTCATCTCATCGGGAATGGAGTAGATGTCTGCTGTCGACTGATACATCTCTATGTGGTGTACTGGGTTGGTGCTGCCGTCATACTTGGGAGACACCACACGAGGCTTGAACTTAGCTCGGGTTGGGAAGCTCACTATCCTAGCCACAAACGGTGAGCCCTCTGAGTAACCCCTTTGCAATGGATCTCTACTTTTAATGAGGTCTCCTATCTTCTCCTCGAGGCGCTGGATGGAGTCGTTCCATGGTCTTTCGCCCTCGACCTGGCCGAGGTTGTCCCCAGCCACTTCGATGGGATGAACCGAGGGTTCCCCCGCTGTAACACAGCGTCGTCTATTGACCTCTTCCTGTTCTCTACCTCTTCTGTCACAGGGTTGGCCTTGGTCAGGCCGACCTAGTTTGTCCCCTCTTTGCGAGCCGACAGTACTCCTCGACCTGGATAACCTGTGTCTTAGCTCATTCACTGGACCCAATCGCTCAAAGGCTGATCCTCTGATCAACCGATCGAAAGCTGACCCTCTCTTTTGATCCTCTTTATCTCTTTGGCCGACACATCCTTGACTCTGCCGAAGAGGTCGTACTGTATTATTCGACACCTCATACGGCTCCCAACAGTCTTACGGGGCTTCTTCCGCCTCTAGATCGTCATACCTGTCCTCTGGGCAAGGGTTTCCTTGCCTCCCTAGGCGTAAGCGCCTGGGGTCAGCAACGTCCCTTCTCCGCTGGGGCGCGGGCTGATCCTTTATGGGTGCCTGGGGTGGTCCCCTGGCATTTGGATGAGGCTGAACAGCCGCCGGAGTGATCATATCCGGTGAGACTCCAGGTGGCCTCATCATAGTTTGGCTAAGCTGTTCGAATTGCTCCTCCATTGCTTGCTCTATTGCAGCCAAAGATTTTAAGGCTGCAGCCACTTCCGCTATTTCGGACTGAGGCGGTGCCTGGCTGGAACTGGGCCCTCCTCCTCCGGGCGGTGGTAATTCTGGTGTCATGTGTCAACAATAAAGAGCTTGAGTAACAAGTGAGCTTAGTACCTTACAGGACCTCTTTCAATGGTGAAGTAGCTCTATGCAAGGGGTGATGCCTTATTCACCACCAGAGTCTCCGGTGAGGTTAAGTTGAAGAAGAGGAAGAGATAGCTTCTCGTTCCCACAAATGACGCCAAAATGATGATGCTGGAAATAGCACCACCCTTCAAGGTGTTTGTGAGCTCAATTTAATGTTAACAATGGCAGCATAGGAGTATATACGCATAGTAGAAGGAGGTGGGGAGAAGAGGAATCAACACCGGGATGTAAGTGGTTCAGCCAATCTGGCCTACGTCCACTGTGCAAGTGTATGATGTGTATCACTGTATGGGGGTTCTAATGGCCATAGATACAATCTCTCAAGCTTTCTCTCTACTATGTATTTGAACAGAGTTTCAATTAGGGTTGCTAATTCTGGATCCTTTGCAACGTAGAGGATGACCTCTATATATAGTACTTAGGGGGTGTAGTGTACCCCCATGCATGTAATATGCACATGTGTGTTAACCTCACCAATAGGGGAGAGCCACCTGTCACTGTCACAGGTAAGGAATGATGACGAAATATTCTCCCCACGTGAGGAGAATAATCTTGTTACAACTGATTTGTGCCCATGTTCCCTTATCTAAATGTCAACAGATGCTCGGCTGCCATATTAGTGCATGACCTCGGCCTGGAAGAGGCCGAGTTGTAAAGGCTTGGTATCCGTTCAATCCGAGATGTGCCATAGGGGGTCTCGGCCTAATCTCAGCCGAGACAGTATGCTGGGGTCGGCCTGAGCCGAGGTTGAGCTGATACCATGATGGAGTTTACTAGGGCTTCTTGCCATCTCGTCCTACATCCGGTCGAGGTTGCCATATCCAGGTATACGAGAATGCTGTTGATGCCTGTGATGCACGTAGTTTCCATTGGAGATGTAGGTGGTAGTGTCGGCCTGGGCCGACCTTACTATGGCCGAGGGCTGATATCGCGGGCCCATGGCTTATCCAAAGTCGGCCATTATCTCGGCCGAGCTTGGTGTCTTTAGGACGAGGTCACACTTGGGGCATATCATATATATATATATATATATTATTTTGTTGTTCGTGGGGTTGGTGCACGCAGGATTGAGTGTATGGGCGCCCAATTATGGCATTCAACGAGTAGGCGTATATGAGCCTTATTTTATATTTTGCAATTTGCGTTTGATGTTTGTGCTTCGCCTAATTTTGAGGAGGAAAATCCTTTGCTAGTGGGGAAGTATGTAACACCCCGTGTTTTTAATAGTTAATTAAATTAATTATTTAGAAAATTTGAGAAAAAATAAAATTTTGGATTTAATTATTAGTAGTAATTAAATATGTTGGTTTTTATATATAATAATATGGCTTTGAGTGGAATTTAAATCAGGATTAAAATTTAAAAATTATAATTTTTTGTATAAAAATTGGGGGAGGAACTAAGCTAATGAGGATAAAAATAATGATTTTAGAAATTAGAACTTTCGATCGAGCTGATTTTTTTACAGCAGCTCCGTCTCGCCGTTCGCTACAACATATTAAAATTTCAAGCCATTCTGACAATCCAATCGTCCGTAATAATTTTTCGAGTGTTTGTATTTGATTGTGACTCAAATTCTTTTTGGTATATAAACAAAGTAACGGGTTTAGGAATTTTAAAATCACTTCCTTCCAAACCCAAAGAGAAACAATATCCTCATTTACATCTTCTTCCTCCCTCAAAACCTTAACTCTATCGGACAAATATTGTCAATCCAAGTTTTGACGCTTTAAACGGGTTTTCTCAAGATTGTTCAAGAACGTCTCTTCTAATTTTTCGAGAGGAATCCAACCGTATAGTCTTAATTTCTTCATCTTAATCTTAGGCATGAATACTCTATTCTCTTCCTTTGGTATTATGCATCTTAAGTGTTGCCTAAACCCTTAATCATAATTTTGTTTAAAATCAATTAGTAACTTAATTAGAGAAAGTGGACACTTAATTTTGGATTGTTTTTATGAAATCTTTTAATATGATTTAATCTTTAAAATTCTTGGGTGATTATTGGATTTTCATGGTTTGGGAGATGTAGGTTTGCATGTAGAAATGATGGGATTAGATATATGTTATATTGGGACGCCTACACACTAAAAAAATTATATGATTTATAAAAGAGAGCGATTATATCATATTGAATATCATCGCATGTTAAATAAATTAATATTATTGAATATAATGGATTATGTTGAAAACTACGACAGTATTACTAGTTGAATTAAATTAAGTGGGGACCTTTATGATTATATTGTCATGTTGTGTTTATGATTTATGATATTGTGTAGATTATTATTATTATTCACTTTTTCCATCGCAAGGACGAAGGGATTTTGAGTAGTATATTGCTCACCTTGTTTATAGGATGCTTACTAGGTGTGGGACTAGTGGGTAGACTTTGGTTATAATTTATGCTTATTAGGTATGGGACTAGTTAGTGTAAATTTGTGGGGATTTTATATTCCGGAGATGGGCAGATTTTTATGTTTTATCATCGTCGCGTTAGCCTAGGCATGAGACTAGGACGTATTTTATATTGGAAATTCTTCTTATATATAGGATAGGATGTACGTGTACTTGTGGACCCTTAGGAATGGGACTGGGGGGTATTTTGAGGATCTCACGTCGATTAAAAGGGTGGGGTAATTTCTAAATTGTGCAATTGAGAAAAGGAGAATTAATGCCTAAGATAAAAACAGGTATTAAAATTTTTGGCGACATTATATGTCAGGGATCGATATTTTAAACTGGTCAGCGGGAGATTTATATTGTGTCGTGTGTGGAACCTTGTCATAGGGCGGGGTCAATAGTTTAAACGGGTCAGAGGCCATTTTGACAAAGGGAAGTGTGACACTTTGGTGGATTACCACCTAGGGTGGTAGGACCGCCATAATAAAAAGTGAGAACAACGATAAATTGGGTTAATTTAAATAAATTAACATCGTGGGACTTGGGAATATATAATTATATTGGTGTGCTTTGGAATGAGAATTTCTGAGGGTAGTTAGTGATTTATATTAATCGCATTTAATTATCTCGTTTAATTAAAATATTATGTTGTGATATTTATTGCGTATAATGCTCTGTCTCAGTTCACTGACCCTATTTGAGGGGAGTAGTGTGCATTTTTGCTCGGGGCTCTAACCTCGTGCGTTGACTAACTTTTTCAGGATGAGTCTAGAGAAGCTGCATAGGGCTATTTGGAGATTATCGTTTTGAGATGCAACTGGAGTTAATTTTATATTACTTCTTAGAAGTTTAGCTTAGCTTCCTTTCTGTCGTATTTACATTGAGACACGGTTTATGGTTTTGATTCGGTCATTCGGTTCCAAAGTTCTAAGAGGATTCAGTTTCATTATTCACAGTTGATTATTGCTCAGTTTTAATTAAATCTTTTTTTTGGGAGAGTGGATTTTATTCGAAGTTTTAGCATGTGATGGATCTTTTATCGTTCAGTTGTTATTATCATTTGGGATTGATTCAATTACTTATCTTGTGGATTGATTGATTTATTTATGTCTTATATCCATGTCATGCTAAGAATGATATTTTATTTAGTTCCCCCCCGACATAGTTTTGGTGGAGGCCGACGCCAGAATCAAACGGGGTGTGATAGACAGACAAAGTATCTTGGGGTGGTGTTAAAACATAACACCACCCTTTTTTGTATCAAAGCTTAAAATTAAAAGGGTTAGATCACATACCTGCAAAGTTACGCAAACTCCTTTGGAAACCCATGGTAGGTGTGGCTACTTTTATGGAGCATAATGGGGTTTCTACATATACCCTTGGGTATTAATACTAATGGAACATAGTTTTCTCAACCTCTAAATTCTCTTTGTCACTTTTAGTTCACAACATTTTGTAGAATAATTTGAGTTTTTGACTCCTATGCCCCCTAAACTATATGTGTTAAAATACGACACGACTTATGTAGTCTAGTACATTGAATCGTGTTTTAACACTAATAGTTTTAATAATAATTCTCATACTAATTTTGAGATTATTATTAAAAGACATCGTGTTTTAACACATATAGTTTTATTATTAGCACATGGAATCGTGTTAATAATCTCAATATTAGTATGATCATTGGATCGTGTTTTAACACATATGTATTATTAATTCTGATAATTATTAATTTTGAGATTATTATTAACATGAATTACTAATATTTGTGTGAGATTGTAATAATATGTTCATAATTTATATGGCATCTAAATTTTCATGCTATGTGACATTTAGACTGCATGTTATTAAATAATTAATTGGTTAAATTTACTATGTGTTGTTAACTCCTAAAATAATTAGATCGTGTATTTTATTTTACATTTTGAGGTATTATCATTTGGACCGGACTCTAAGATGTTATAGAGGATCGAAGATGTATTTTTAGTGTGCTGGTTTAGGTACAGGGGCAGGTGCACCTTTGAGCTAAATTTTAGGTCAGTATGAGTAGCATTTTGGGGTCATGTAGGGGTCCAAAATTAGGCCTTTTTATGGACCTACGGATTAGGGGTACAAAATTAGAATTATCCCTAATTAATCATTCATATTAAACCTAAAGCACAGACCCTATCACCAAAGGAGATTTTGGAGAGTTAAGGAAGGCTTTTTGGATGAATTACGAGATCACAAAGAAATTTCAATATAGGACCTCCAACCTCCACTAATAGGCAAGAGTTATCTTTCTCTATTACATGTTAATATGTAATTTATGATGTTTTTATTATTGATATAAATCAATTTGGGATTAGACATGTGCTAAGTTCGAATCTTATAGATCATTAGGTTGTACCGTGGTCGTTATAAAGATTATAGATGATAAATTGAATCAGATGCATAAATGGATTGTACATTGGTTTTGAAATATGTTTGGAATTTATGAATATATATTTAAAATAGACCATGATGATTTAAGACCCATTTTATTGATTAAACATGAAATGAAGATGAATCCTTATTACCTTCATGTTAAAATTTATGATTAAAACCTTATATTGATGTTTTGGTTTAGGTAAGGATCATACATTTTTGGAAACATGTTTATAAACACTTAGGGATCACGTTTAAGGTGTTTTTGAGCCTTTTTAGGGTTAGGATAATGTTTAAAGATGATCTGGTGTGAAGAAAGTCCAGTTGGATAGATTTTTGGCAAGATTGGAAGGTTTCGCCCTATTTTTAGTTCGCGATGTAAAGTGTGTTGCAAATAAGGTCCCGTACACATGGCTATCAAATATCCCCATGCACATGGATATGTGAAGATAATTTTTGGATCCCTTTGCGCACGGCTGCAAAACAACCATGTGCGCATGGAGTTAGGTGGAATGATCATATCTTTTAAATTTTAGTTATAATAACCTTTGACTTTCCCTTGGAACTTACCCAAATATTTTGGATTATTATATTAGGGATTCTAATCTTACTCGTTTTCATAGAGATTTAGTATTGGTCATGGGAACCTATAGATCCTTTAGGTATGTTTTGGACAGTATAATGTATTTATCTACATGGTATGTGTGTATATGTATAGGTGATATATATGCGTTGTGTGCTATTTGTGAATATGTGTAAATTGTGGATTTGAATGGATTATGGTACCGAGTACCATGCCCCTGATGAAACAGGTTTCTTGACGGTCGATGTTTTGATCTTACATTTAGTTTGTCTCTATCTCACGACTAAGAGTTGTGTATGATTTCAACCATGAGTTTGTTTGGTATGTGACCACATGATGCAGTGACTATGTAGTGATCACCCCATTTTTCGTGCGCGGGTTTGAATTCGTTAGGTATGGGACCCCTACGAATTTATCGATAGAGACACGAGAATGTCGTTAAAGGTTAAAGCCTTCGTGTGGTTTATAAGAAATATATCTTTTAATTATTTAAGTGATGGACACATTATATGAGAATATTGTGTCAAGTTATTGTCCTCTTTATGATGGTGTGTATATCCTATTATTAGGGTGACATGTGTAGGTTATGATAGTTGTATCGGGATCGGGATAGGCTTACACTGAATTCTTACACAATTAAGTCAAATTCCCTATTCCAAGAACGTAATTCAACATAAGGGATTTTATTCACATTTCAAGAGTACAAACAAGGGATAATCACTAATAATAAATCCTCATTAGAAATTAGGCCACAAATATAAATTATCATTCTTAAAATCTCATTAATTACTTTTTCATTACCAAAGATACTACCCTTAATGCTAATAGTATAACCTACTAAGCACATGCATTTCAAAACTTAATTAATCCTTATTTATGTCCAAATTACTCATCATACTTTCCAATTAATATCAATCCAAGGTTTAACCTCAAACCCTAAATGTTAATTTACTATCGTGGGTTTAATAACCAATGTCTCACATTAATTAGGGCCAAATCATAATATATAACATATGAGAAGAACCAATTTCACCTAAAAAAGATTATGTAATGAGATAAATCAAATTTCTAAGGGTTTTAGTGTTTATGTGAAAATGACATGTGTATATATAAAAGGAGAGGAGTATATAGAAACTTGCCTCAAAAGATGAACTAGATCTTGATTTGAATTTGGGTATAAGAAGTCTTAAAAAGTTATCCTTGAATATCTCTTGAAAACCTTTTGAGAAACTTGACTTAATTGCTGATAAAACTTCCTTTGAATCATTTTTAGAAAGTCTTGAAAAATCTCTTTGATTTGATAGCGGAATTAAGGCTATTTGGAATGGGTTAAGGCTGTATCGATGTTTCTTGGTGAAAAAGACTCTTAAAATGATGGTTGGTGTGTAAAAAATGAGGAAAAAATGTTTAAAAGATAAAACATAAAAGATAAGGTCGACCTAGCCATGAACCAGCCATGACCTAGCTATGATCGCAATCTTGAACCCCGAGGCTGTGGGTTGTGTGAGGGTGGCACCTTTTTGGTAGGTACAAACTCTAATAAACCCCAAACTTCCAAAATTGTACTTATTCCACAAGAAATGCATTAGTACTAAACGACCCCAAGTCTTCCTAAAAATTTCCCACGAGTCCAAATTAATGTCTAACTTATTATAATTACCCAATTAGCCCTAATCTTTTAATAATTAAACTTCATCCTAGAAGACTTCCTAAGTTTACTTAATAAACTCTAACATTCCATACTAACTCGATTTAACTTTAAATACTCATAAATGATTTTAAATTCTAAATTTCAATTATATAATAAATTCGAGTTGCCAATTAATTAATTAAATTACTCTTAATCAATTCATTATTAATTCTCGTAAAAATATCATCTTCATCATCGTCCTTGTCTTACTCGGCCACATGGATTCTCTTTTTTCCCTTCTAATCTATCATATGTAATATTATCATTCAAGTTTAATTCCTTAAGATCTCTCCTAATAATTTCCTCCCATGATAGCTTAGGGAGACCCCTTTATCTTTTACCATCTATTTCCATTAATCTTCCTGATGTTATAGGTGCATCTACTAGTCTACGCTACGTAACACATCTTCGTACCACCTAAGTCCACTTTCTCTTAATTTATCATTAATCCGAGCTACTCCTAACTTTTCTCTCACGTACTAGTTTTTGATTTTATCCTTTCTAGTCATTACTATCATCCATTAGAGCATCCTCATCTCACTAACATGGACACTTTGTTCATATTTTTTCTTTAATGCTTAATACTCCACTCCATATAGGGTCGCTGGCCTAACAATTATTCTATAAAAAATTTCTTTTAATTTATTGGTTATCCTCTTATCGCATAACACCCCATTTGCTTATCTCCATTTCATCCAACCAATTGATATTCTAATCGTATCATCCTCATCAATATCCCCATTACTTTGTAACACTAAATCTCAACTCAACTCAACAAAGCCTTTTTCCAATTATTTGGGGTCAGCTACATGAATCCTATTTTTTCATTCCATTCTGTCCAGTGCAATATCTTCGGTTAAACCACATGATATCAAGTCCTTTTTTATAATATCCCACCAATTTAATTTAGGCCTACCTCTACGCCTTGGGTTACCATCAATACTAACTAAATCACTCTTCCTTACAGGAGCATCCATTGGTCTACGCTTGACGTGTCCAAACCATCTAAGTCGATTTTCACTCAATTTATCTTCTATAGGAGTTACTTTTACCGTTTTACGAATTTGTTCATTTTTAATTTTATCCTTTTAAGTTTTACCACAAATACATCTTAGCATTCGCATCTCCGCCACACTCATTTTCTGCACATTTTGTTTCTTGGTTGCCCAACACTCTGTCCCATATAACATGGCGGGTCTAATGGCCGTCCTATAAAATTTTCCTTTTAACTTCAAAGGTATACGCCTATCACACAGAACGCCGGTCGCACTTCTCCACTTAACCCAGCCTGCTCTAATCCTATGCGTAACATCATCACTAATATCTCCATCTTTTTGTATAATCGATCCTAAATAACGAAAATGATCATTTAGAGGTATTTCTTGACCCTCCAATTTCACCACATCTCCATTTGTCCTCCTATTACTACTAAAATTACACTCCACATATTCTATTTTAGTTCTGCTTATTTTAAATCCTCTTGTTTCTAAAGTTTCTCTCCATAATTCCAACCTAGTGTTTATCCCCATCTTAGTCTCATCAACTAACACAATATCATCTGCAAATAGCATACACCATGGCACCTCATCTTGTATTTGTCCACTCAACTCATCCGTAACAAGAGCAAATAGATAAGGACTTAATGCTGAACCTTGGTGTAGCCCTACCGTAATTGAAAATTCACTACTTTCTCTAGCTGATGTTCTTACTGTAGTCATCGCACCATCATACATATCCTTGATCACGTCAATATATCTGCGAGTCACTCCTCTTTTATGTAGAACCCACCAGATTATATCTCTGGGTATCCTATCATACGCCTTCTCCAAATCTATAAAAATCATATGAAGATCCTTCTTTTTCTCACTATACCTCTCCATTAATCTCCTCAATAAATAGATTGCTTCCATTGTTGACCTCCCAGGCATAAACCCAAATTGATTCTCAGATACTGTTGTCTTCAATCTCAATCTATATTCAATCACTCTCTCCCAAAGTTTCATTGTATGACTCATTAACTTAATACCACGATAATTTGTACAACTTTGTATGTCCCCTTTATTTTTATAAATAGGTACTAAAATACTTTTTCTCCATTCATCGGGCATCCTATTAGTCATTGAAATTCTATTAAATAATTTTGTAAGCCATGATACTCAATCCTACCCTAAGCACTTCCAAACCTCAATAGGGATACCATCTAGTCCTAAAGCCTTCCATGTTTTCATCCTTTTTAGAGCAATCCTGACCTCTGTTGTCCTAATTTTATGAAAAAATATATCTTCTCGAGTCTCCCTAAGTTCCTCTATATCTAATCTACTCCCATTATCTCCATTTAATTACCTCTCAAAGTAGTTTTTCCATCTTTCCATAATTTCATCTTCTTTGACTAGGACTCTCGAATCATCACTTTTGATGCACTTAACGTTATTAAAATCTTTTGTTTTCCTATACCTATGTTTAGCAAGCTTATAAATACTTTTTTCCCCTTCTTGTGTTCCTAATTTGTATAAAGATCATCATACGCTTTTAACTTAGCATCTCTTACAACTTTCTTAACTTCCTTTTTACCCCATTTATATTTCTCAAAACTCTCTTCATTTCTATTTGTTTGCCATGTTTTAAAGCACTCCCTTTTAATTTTTACTATATTCTGTACTTCTTCATTCCACCACCAAGTTTCTTTAGACTGTGGCCCTTCGCCTTTTGATTCTCCAATAATTTCTTTTGATATTCTCCTAATGCATGTGGCCATCGTATTCCACATTGTGTTAGTTTCTTCTTCACAATTCCATGTTGCTTCATTTAATACTTTATCTTTAAATAGTTCTAATTTCTCTCCTTTTAAATTCCACCACCTAGTTCGTGGGTTAATCTTCATTTTTTGCACTCGTGATTGATTTTTAATATTTATATCCAACACCATTATCCTATGTTGTGAGGTTAAGCTCTCTCCCGGGATAACCTTACAATCTTTACACGTTAATCGGTCTCCTTTCCTAGTAATGAAAAAATCTATTTGGCTCTTATGTGTTCCACTTTTATAAGTTATTAAGTGTTCAAGCCTCTTTTTAAAACATGTATTTACTAGTACAAAATCATAAGCCATCGCAAAATCTAAGATAGACTCTCCCTCGTCGTTCCTAGCTCCAAAACCATGTCCTCCATGCACTATCTCATATCCTACACGATCTTCTCCTACATGGCGATTAAAATCTCCACCTATATAGATTTTCTCACCTAGGGGTATTTCTTGAATTAGTTCATCCATTTGTTCCCAAAATTGTACTTTGATGTGCTCATCTAATCCTACTTGAGGTTCATAAGCACTAACAATATTAATTATGTTTTCACCTAATACCAATTTTACAAGTATAAGTCGATCACTTTTCCTAATAACGGTTACGATATCGTCCTTAAAGTTTTTATCTACTATTATTCCAACTCCGTTCTTATTTCTATGTTTTCCTGTATAATATAATTTAAATCCTGTATTTTCTATTTCTCTAGCTTTCTCACTGACCCATTTAGTTTCTTGTAAACAAGCTATGTTAACTTTTCTTCTTATCATGGTATCTACTAACTCCATACATTTTCCTATCATAGTCCCTATGTTTCAAGTCGCTAACCTAAGTCTAGTATTTTGGACTAGCTTCTTTACCCGCACACGTCCAGCTTGTTGCAGGAACCCTTGCGTATTTATCGTCGCATCCGGGCGTCGATGCGATGCCCCTTGCCTATTTTTCGAGACACCCGGTGGCAGGCGCAACGCCCCTTGCCTATTTTTCGAGACACCCGATGGCAGGCGCAACGCATCGCTTAAGGGGAATGCCCTAGCATTAGCACGTATATTAATAGGATTCACGTTCATAAGGATCTGACAAAGTTTTACACTGGCTGTCAGCTACCTAACGCAACCCTCCTCTTTTTTTCGGGCTTGGGACCGGCAGTGTCAAAAAAATAAGAAGTTAAGCACGACACAGGTGGAGTTTTTGTAACACTAAATCTAAATAACAAAATTTATTAGTATGGTTTATCACTTTTTCTTCAATCTTTAACATTATTCTATCTCACGCATCATTATTAAATTTACATTCCATAAATTTCGTTTTATTTCTACTGATTTTTAGTCCCTTAGACTCTAAGGTTTTTCTTCAAGTATCTACTCTCATCGGTAAAGCAAATTTTGTTGAGGTTTTAGCGACCAAGAGCAAATTTTGAAGCACCAGTTCTCTAACCTAGAATTCTCTGTTCTCGAATCTTTTGTCATGGCGAGATCTTGCTGGTATGTTTCTAGGTGGATAAGAGCTTACACCCTTCTTTTGTCAGCTGGATCCAATTCATGGGTCAATCAATCATTGTTATGGCCATACTCATAGATTTCGGACTTGAGAGTTCATATGCCAATTTATAGAAGAATTACTGCTCTTATACCATAATCCAAGGCATAGGGAGTTTCTCTTATCAACCCTGTTAGAGTTGTTTTATAAACCCAAAGGATGGAGGTGAGTTCGTCGGCCTACCTTCCTTTGTCTTTATCTAGTCACTATTTGATCTGAGTGAGTAACACCTTATTGGTGATCTCTGCATTCTCGTTGAAACATGGTATGATCATTGATGCATAGTGATTGTGGATCCCATATTTTGAGCAGAAGTCTCTAAATGTATTGTTGTCGAACTAAGTCTTGTTACCCTATACTAAGTACTAAGGGATTTAGAACCTAGTGATTATGTTTTCCCATATGAAAAGTCTATCATCGTCCTCCATTTGGTGAAGTATTCGATTGCGGTGATAAAAAAAAAATTCTGATTATTCAGAGTTATAGGTAGAGGTTCCACGATATCTATATACCACTATGCGAAGGGATGAGTATTTATGATAGGGTTGAGGTCATCGGATGGTTGATGATAATGGGGGAAAACTCCTGACACTGGGTCACATCTGGATGAACCAAATTACAACTTTTGTGTAAAAGGCCTTCAATACCCTTATGAGATAACCCTATAAGACAATGAACTTCCACATATGTATGCATCACAATTACTTTCCTGAATCTCATTGAGAATTCTATTTACTTATTCTAGATGAACGTACTTTACTAAAGGGCTTGTGAACGATCACTGATAGAGTTTTCCCTCTAATTGAGTTAACATCCTTTTAACTGCATCTTTAGTTTATGGTCCTCCTTGCTGCCATGGGTGACATTTTTGCTCCTTTGATAGGAAATGATGGGATCCATCCAATACAGGGACGATTGCATGACATGTTCTCTAACTATGGTTCATTAATTATATATTGGCTAATATATTCAACCTCAATCATTCTCTTTAAACTGTTATTAATTGATGAAGATAATATGGCTAGAGTGTCATCATGAATGTTCCAGTTTCTTAGAAACCATTAGATCAAGGTCTACTTTAAAGTCCTAGGTATATTCATTTTTTTGTCTCGATAAGCAAGCCTTTTGGGGTCTTTGAACTCATATACCTCACTTATTTGGTTGGTGATCAGACAAGAGTCGTAGTGAATGGTAATATCATGTGCTCCCATAACAATCATTCTCTTTATTCGGATTATCATGGCCCTATAATCTACTTTGTTTTTGAAACCCTTAGACCCAAGTTGGACTACTTTCTTAATGAGGGATCCCCATGGGGGGAAAAATAATTCCAATGCCAGTTCCTTGATCATTCGATTCTCCGTCAACAAATAACCTCCACTTAGGTGTTTGATTAACTTGTTTGAGGTTGAACATCTCAAGCAGAGGGATTGGACGAATGGCTTCTTCCTCTAAAATCCATTAGGATTCAACAATTAAGTCGACTAATACTTATCTCTTTATGGAAATTTGAGGATAATATATGATATGAAATTGGGTCAATTTCAATGACCACTTACTCATCCTATTAGACATATCGGTCTTATTTAAAACTTCTTTGAGTGGTAATTAGGTCAGGATGACAATGGTATGGGAGTCAAAGTAATGTTTTAGCTTCCTTGATGACATTTCTATTACTAAAGTTAATTTCTCAATGGGCATGTGTCTCATTTCAAATTCAAGGAGAGTGTGGATGCAGTAATAAATCAATAGTTGCTCTCCATTTTCTAACTGAAGTAACATTACACTAGTTGCATGTTAGGAAACATCCAGGTACAAGTGGAGCTTCTCTCTCATGACTAAAGTTGACAAAAGTGAGGGCATCCCAAGTATTTTTTATCTTCTCTAATGATTCATCGCATTCCCATGTCATACAATTGTGTATGACTTCTTTAAATCTTGAAATAAAGGCCCATACATATTAGACAATTTTGATTAAAATTGGTTGAAGGTTACTAACACCCCCATTAACATTTGTATATCTCACACCATGGTCAGCTTCTTTTGTATCCTACAAAGCCTTAATTTGGTAAGTGTTAGCTTCAATTCCTCTCAAGGTCACGAAATATCGTAAGAATTTATCTAAGATGAGTCCAAATGCATACTTTTAAATATTAAAATTCATTTGGTAATTCAATATAATCTAGAAGGTTTTGTAAATATCCTTAATGTGGTTGGTTGCACGTTTACTTTTGATGAGCATGTCATCAATGTAAACTTTCCTGGTTGAACTAATATTCTTACTGAACTTTTTTATTCCAAGATGCGCTAGTAGGTTTCCCTATCATTCTTGAGACCGAACGACATAAATATATAGAAATATAGTCCTAAAGTGGTGATGAGGGAGGTCTTATCTTGGTTAGGTCTGAATAAGGGTGTCTGGTGGTAACCCGAGTAAGCATTCATAAACTCATGTTTTGATGAAGTGCAATTGAATCGATGAGAAGGTCGATCTTAGGGAGGGTAAATTTATGCTTGGCAAGCCTTGTTAAGGTCTGTAAAATCAACATAGACTCTTCATTTTCTACTTTTCTTCTTCACCACAAATGCATTAGAAATCTAATATGAGAATATAAATTTGTGATGGACTTAGTATGAAGTAGATTCTTAACTTCAAGCTTAATTACCTTAAACTTCCATGGAGTTAATTTATTCGCTTTTGATAGACAGGTCGATATGCAGGATCCACGTTCAACTAGTGAAAATCAATATCCATATGGATTCCTGACATATCATAAGGTTACCAGGCGAAGACTTCAACATTCATCTTAAGGAAATAAATAAGTTATTATCCCTCATTCTCTGGTAGTTCAGAGCCAATTAAGAAGAACTTCTTCGACAGTGATGAGTCTAAAGGAACAAATCTAAATTCCGCCATTATTTGGTTGGTGGGGGTGAGTCTGGACTCTTCCATCAGTAATTGCGTTCCATCTAGTTGGTATTTAGGTTTATCGCCCTCTAAGTTTTCTTCGTCATGATTTTTCTTGACTTGGACTTTCTTTATCTTAATAGAAATGATGAAACAACTACGCATTTTATCTTTATCGCCTCTGACTCTCACTACTCCTTGATCAGTTAGAAACTTTACCTTTTGGCATATCCCTCATGGTATGGAGCCATCATCTGGCTAAAATATCATTATGTGTTGATTCCGATTTGATAACGTGAAGCAAAATTTTATAATCAATAAGTCCAGCCTTATTTAACAACTTAATTTTCCCTAATGGTTCTTCTAAGTTACTAGAAAAACTGACCAAAGGACCAACCTTTGTATATATATCTTGGATGTTATCTCCAATTGTGCAGAGCAAATTGATATAGATGATCTCTATAGAGCTCTCCCAATAGACTAGTATCCTTTTTACGTCAAAATTTTCCACTTTGAGAATAAGAACGAAGGTGTCCTTGTGGGGAAGGTTGACATAGATTATATCCTTATTCGAGAACTTGATTACTTGGTAAAATTCAACCACTTTTGACTCCCTCTTATTGTGGACTGACTTAGATATCTCCACATGGAATGTCTCTTGCATGCTAGCTACAATTCTGAGTCTCCCCTAAAGCTTCCTATATGTTCTTTAGGATGGATTATTTTAGTCACGTATAGTTATGCTCATTCTAGACGCGGGGAGGTCATCCTTGTCCTTTTTCCTAAGCATTATTGATCCGACCCAAAGCTTTTGTTTTGTTGATGTTTATGTACTCCTTGAGATGGACAACCTCGATAAGCTCCTCCAAGTGACGCTTGAATATCTAACAGTTTTCTATTATATGGCTATTGTCTTGATGCAAGTGAACTATAGGCTATTGTCTCTCTCATTTGGATCACTCATCATCTTGGGGGGGCTTCTTATAGTAACTTTTATCCTTTATCCGGTGAAGGAGGCGTAGATCATATCCTTGAAAAGGGTTCCACTACTTGATAGTCATTTTATTATTCAACATCCTTAATCATCCCCAATGATTTATAATACCCAGTATTTTTATGAAAATTAATATATTGATTATTGGCTAGTGATGAGTTATGGTTTAATATGACATTCAGTATGTTATTTTATGATTTGAGGTGTTGGACTTTCGATATGCCATTTAGTACATTGAGATGTGACTTTGAGATGTTGCATATATTGTATTACGTAATTGAGTTATATATTGATTGGACATATATTATTGTAGTAATTTGCGAACTTATAATAATTTATTAAGATAAATATTTAAGTGACTTAGTATTATAGACGACTAACGAATGGTCAGGGGCTCGGTATCGGGGGTTCCCATACTTGGATGATTCCTTTGACATTAGGTTCCACTGATCATGAAATAGGTTCTTATAATATTGAGTCACAATTAATTAATAATTTATATTTAAACTTAAGCTACGAGTATTGGCTAATTATTTAATTTACCTAAGATATTTGACTTGTAGAACATGTTTACTTCCAAGTTGATTCTCAAAACATTTAGAAAATCCAGTTTGAGTTTAAAATAGTTGAATTTTGATCAATTGGGTTAGGCTATGTTTTAGGCCATTTGGAACCTGTTTTGGACCTTTTGAGTTGAGGTTATTTTAGGGGGCTTAAGCCTAATTTCATATTTTATTATCATAATATCGAAATTAACATAACCTAAAACACTCACATCATATTGGGATATCCTTAGTTTCTAAGGAAGAGGAGGAGGAAACCATAGGTCGGAGATTTGGGAATTGATTTCTTGCAATCATCCTATGGCAAGTTTATTTTGGGTAGAAATATGATTTGATTTGTATTATAGTAGTAAATATATGTTGGAATTTGTGAACATGTTTATATAATTTGATTTCATTAATTATTGAACCTAATCTCATAATTATATTTAATGGAATTAAGAGCCCTAGATAAGTTAGTGTTTAAATCATGAGATTTGTTATTGAATGGACAAATTAGCATATGAATACATGTAATCTGTAATAGAAATCATTAGATCTGTAATATATATGTGGTGGTTTTCAAAAGACATAAGTGAATTGCACAAATGGATTTGAAAACATAGGTTAATTAAGTTATTTTGATTAAAGAAGATGAAGTTAGGTGTAATTGGCTTAATCATGAAATCGAACCCTTAGTCTTGTTATAATCACTCTAAATCTTACAGAAATTTACTATAAACCATAATATGCATTTGTATGGTTTGAGGATGGGTTACTGTTGTGTTTTACAGGTTTTAGGTTAGTTTGAATTGGGTTTGATCCACAATGGACTAAGTTGGGACGAACTTAGAGTTACAGGGGGAATCAATTCAGCATGAGGGGGAATCGATTCAGCCTAAAGGGGAATCGACTCGGTTCAGCATATGTGACCTAGTTGGGTATTTTTAGGTACTTCAAACTTGGGTTATGAAATAAAATGATCTCATGAACTTTAAGATAAATTAATATTACTATATAAATAATAGGATTGGGGGTATATACCTAATTTGGAAACCTTGGGGATTCAGATTAACTTTATAATGTCGGTTGAGGATAAATGATTGGATAAATTATTAGATAAATTTGAATTTATTTATAACTCGTCGATTGGGGTAGTTATTTATCTAAAATAATTATATAAACAATAGGTGCTGGACAATTTCTATACTTAGGAACCTTAGGGTTAAGGCTAAAAATGGTATTAAAAGTTAATGACTAAGGTGCTTTATAACATGAAATACATGAGATTGTATTTATGACCCATTAAGTAGGGGTTTTGCTAATTTTCTTTGATTATATGAATCAAACCTGGGGGAATGTGTACTTGCGGGTAGCCTACTAGTTTGGATTTGATGGGGGACGTACAACATTAATCGTGAGTGGTATTCCCTATGAGGACAAATTTCCATTATAGTCAATTTGTATGTAGTTAGATTAATTCCGTTCGGACAAAACGGTTTGAGACATAAGTTAGGTCTTGAGTTGGTTCACCCTTAAAAGCCTATAGCGTGTGTGATTAAATATCATAACTAAAAGTTAAAATGTCTACATCATCGTGTTGTGTTTCGTGACATGTTTAATGGTTAATGTCCATCGATCTCATGGGGTATGAATACGTGTTTACTGTTGATCCTTGGATTCATTGGGTGTTGGTTTTAAAATAATGTTTGAGGCCTTTTTGCATAAAATAATCTTTAAAGAAAAATTTATTTTTGAACAAACTCGTTCGAATGAGTGTTTTAACCTATTCAAACAAAACTTTGTAGTTCATTTGAACAAGTTTTTTAGTTGGTTCGAAGGATTTCCCAAATATCATTCAAATGACCTTTCACTGAAGTTCAAATGAATCGTTTTTTCTTTATAGTGGAAATTTGTTCGAGGTCAGTTCGAACGAGATCAACTGTTTCATTCGAACGAGATGGGTTTTGGCTCGAATAAGAATAGTATGGTCGTTCAAAAGAGTCTAATATTTTTGTTCAAAAGATCAGTTGCTTCAAAGTTTGTGTTTTCTGTTTAAAGGAGTGTTGGAATTAGTTTTTTAAAGAGATTTTGCGAAAATTATTTCTTAAAGATTAATCCAAGGGCATCCAAACCCTATTTTCACTCAAAGGTTTTGAGATCCAATTTTCAATTAATATGCTAGTTTTAGATCTATCTATTGTGCACCAAAGATTGTTTACTCATCATTCTTCTTAAGTAAAGTTTCATACGGTAGACTCCATGTGTATGTGGTAGATTGAATCGGTGGACTCTATGTTCGATTTGTTGAAGGTTGTTAAGCCTGAATTGGTGGATACTAAGGCGTGTGAGGAGAATATGTTGTGATAGTGCACATGTGAACTCCTATGTGTCGGTGTGAAGATAAGGTCGAAGGAATGAAGACTCATCAGGGGTTGATGGAGTTAAGTCTTTTGTGAAGTCAACTATCATCCTTATGCAATTTCTTATCGTAGTGAATTTACGTGGCTGGGTCGTCCGAGGTTTTTTCCATTGTGGGTTGGCTTCCTCTTACATTGGCGTATTGTGGTTTGTTGCCTTTATTTTATCGTTACTATACCCTAAACGCATGCTTAGGTAAGACAAAATTTAGCTAACTATTTCACAACACTTTGTTTGATTGTTGCTAAGTTTAATTGGGTTAATTAATTTAAAAAAATTAAAAATTGGTTTGTGTATTTGACTATCCATATTGTACCTGTTAATACAAAAATTACCCACTTACGTGGACTAATAAAAAATAGACATGTCTCATCCACTATTGCAATAATCCTAGTCAGCAAGGCATAACCACCGACTAAGGCCTAGAATGTCGACCAGCATACAGGAAGCCCGACCAACACCAGGAAACCCGACCAACAGTAGGGAGGCCGACCAACTTTACTAGAAAACGCCAACATCCAGAAACATTATGGACATTATGTACTGATGTAAATGCCTAATTTATAAAGGCATTCCATCTTTTTATCTCCCTACTGGGCTATAAATATGTTGTAATCCCTTCATCAAGGGCAAGTGATTGAAAGGCAAACACAAGGCAATAAGAAGCACAGTGGGCGTAGGCTTTTCTCGATAGCCCAACCACTTTAAAAATATTTTATCTCTTTCTTTTACTTACTCATATTTATCCATGATTAAAGAATTAGATCTATTCTAGTTTTTTCCATCAACAGATTGATAACGTTTTCACTCATCCATTTATTAGCATTCCCAAAAATGATTGACATTCATGAATCCAGTGCCAGAAACGATGGAAATCCACATATTCCATCTATTCCTCTAACAAATAATGATCTAACTAGAATCTTAGCTAGTCTTGCCAAAGAATAAGAGGCTATGTAGGATACTATTAGGCAATTGGCCCAAACACTACAAACTGGATCTCCTACCTTATTAGTCACAGGAAGAGAAATATGCCACCACTACCTCTAAGAACTAGCAGGCATAGTCAATCCAGGATTACCAGAGACACGTCCTACCGCCCAGGAGTAAGTTGTTCTCTTAGAACTTCAGAACCTTATGTTATGCAAACCTTTACTCCTAAAAGATTAAGTGCTTTAGAAAAGTTAAGCAGAGCATCTCCATTTGATCAACTGGGAACTAAAGGGAATATAAATGTTCCTAGGGTATTGTCGAGGAATACTCGATGACTAGACAATCAAAGTGAGGACTCAGCCCAATCCAAATCAGATGCCTAACGATCTATCCATACCGAGCAGACCTCATGGTAAGAGAGATCAGCACAAACAGTTGGTCGTAATAGCCAAGCTACCACTCATAAATCTGATTTTGGAAACAATGCATTGAAGGGCTCTATTCAACGATTGGAAGATAGGTTGGGATAAATGATAAAGGTGACGAACCCTTTGTAACGAAGCTTTGTGTAAGGGTCTCCTTTTGTCCAAGATATTTTGGATTTTCCTACTCCTTCAAAGTTCAAAGCTCCTATGGTAACTCCCACGTATGATGGGAAAACAAATCATGTTCTTCATATAGAGAAGTATCAAGTAGCAGTTGATATTTATGTTGTTCCTGATGAAATGAGACGCAGGGCATTCTCAGGTATAATCATAGATACTGCTCAGATTTGGTATAATAGCTTTCCTCGGGGATAAATTTTTAGTTTCAACCAGCTTGTCGAACTATTTATTGGTAACTTCTGATTTGGAGCCAAACCAATACAAAGAGTAGCTCACCTGTTAAGTGTGAGGCAATGGGTAGGAGAAGGCACTAGGGATTACATCACCCTCTTTAATAATGAGAAGTTAGAGGTGATTGATTACGATGAGAAAATAGCTATTACAGTTCGCATGAGTGGACTGCTCCCCGAGAAACTTTATTACACTCTTGCCAAAGATCCTCCCAAAACTATGACTGAGTTAATGGCTTAAGCAACAACGATAGTGAATGCCGAGGAAACAATGGCAGCAAAATAGAGCTCAATAACAAAGTCTGAGGTTAAAATTGAGAAGAAAGATCAAGGGGAGCATAATGATCAAAAAGATTTAAGGCAAAAGAAGATTGATGACACGCTTAGGAAATACAGCAATTACACTCCATTAACGATGGGCATTCACCATGTTTTGGAGGAAATTAAGCACAGCAAGGAGGTATGTTTGCTCGAGAAGCTAAGAGCACCAGTTGGGAAGATGGATAGATCTAAATACTATGGATTTCATAAGGACCATGGGAATACTACAGATTGTTATATTGCTCTGTAAAATGTGATAGAAACACTTATTCGATGAGGAAAATGGGACAAGTTTGTTGATTGGAAAGATGATAGAGGAGCTCGACGTAGGTCAAAATCTCAATGCAATCCCAGGGAAGAGAAGAAAAAAATTATAAAGATGATCCTAACTTCCCCAAAAATCCCAAGAAACTAGAACATGAGGTATTTACCCTTAGTTTTGGTACCTTTGATTATTAGATGATTACATGTGGAGATGCTGGAGGGGGAGATCACATTGCTGAGAGGAAAGCTTACCTCAATGAGGCTTTAGCTTGTTCTTAAATCTAGCGGATCAATATAACCGAAGAAGATAGGCCGAGGAAAGTGAATAAAGAAAAATTAGTAATTGGGTTTTCTAAAAATGACTTGTTACGAGTTTTCTACCCCCATGACGACCCTTTGGTGATCAAATTCAGATATCAAGATATAATTATTTCCAGGATTTTGATTGACCATGGTAGCTCGATAGATATCATGTTTTATTCCTACTTTCAAAATATGGATTTGAAGCTTGGTCAGTTAGATCCGTATCACAGGACCTTAATCGGTTTTTCTGGTGAAAAAGTTTATCCTTTGGGCACAATCAAGCTGGAGGTGTTGCTCGGCACCTGGCCAGCAAGTCGGACAGAGAAAATTCATTTCTTTATGATGGACAAGAACGTACAGTTAGACTATAATGTCATCATGGGAAGAGTAGGGTTGAAGAAGTTTGAAGTAGTTCCCTCAACAGTCTATCAGTGTTTGAAGTTCCCAACCAACTTTGGAGAAGGTGTAGTGAAGGGTGATAAAACATTAGCCCAAAAATGCTATTACTCCTCTACCGAGAAAGAGGATCTAGAGGATATAAAGAAGAAGACCACCACTTACTAAGTGGACATTACTGAGTCCAATAGCGAATCTGAGATTAAAACTTTAGATCCAAGGGAGGAGGCCATGCTGGTGAAAGGATAAATTACGGAAGCAACGAAGAATATCACCTTAGTTGACAACAAGCCAGAATAAATTACACAGGTGGGATCAAAGCTAGACCCTATTCTTAAACGGGAGCTAGTGACGTTCCTGAGACAGAGAAAGCACGTGTTCGCTTGGAGTCATAAGGATATGCCTGGAATTGATCCTAATTTACTCTGTCATTATCTCAATGTCAATAAGGATGTCAAGCCAGTGAAATAAAGGTGCAGGGTGTTTAGCTCCGAGAAGAATCAAGTTATTCAGGAGGAGGTAGAGAAGCTTCAAAAAGCCTCATTAATTGAAGATGTGAAATATCCAAATTGGTTGGCCAACGTTGTTATGATCAAGAAAAAAAAATAATAAATGGAGAATGTATGTAGACTTCACGGATTTGAATAAAGCATGTCTAAGGATCATTTTCCTTTGCCTAGGATTGACTAGCTTATGGATGCTACGTCGTGACATGAGCTATTGAGATTTATAGATGCCTATACTGGTTATAACCAGATTAAGATGAACCCTGAAGATAGGGAAATCACTTCTTTCATTACTCCCTGAGGAACTTACTGTTATAATGTCATGCCATTTGGTTTGAAAAATGCAGGTGCTATCTACCAGAGGTTGGTAAACAAGTTCTTTGAAGATCAAATAGGCAAAAATATGGAAGTGTATATGGATGATATGCTGACAAAGAGTAAAAAAACTTTTGATCATATTTCTAACCTCATCCAAACCTTTTATCAATTGGAGAAGCACCAGATGAAGCTGAATCTGACCAAATGCGTGTTTGGTGTGCAGGAAGGAATGTTCCTCTGGTACATAGTAAACCAAAGGGTAATTGAAGTTAATCTTAACAAAATAAAGGCTTTGATTAAAATGCAATCCCGATTTGTAAGAAGGATGTTCAAAGGCTCACTGGATTGGTAGCCGCTTTGAACAGATTTATGTCCCGAGCAATTGACAGATGTCTGCCATTCTTTAAGGTGTTAAGAAAGACTTTTAATGGAACAACGAATGCAAGAAATCCTTTTAAGAATTGAAGAAATATCTTGGATCACCCTAATTGCTCTCCCGGCTAGTTTAGGGAGAAAAATTATATTTGTAATTAGCAATTTCTGAGTCGTCCATAATTTATACTTTCATACGAGAAGATAATAGAGTGCAAAAACCAGTTTATTACACTAGCAAAGCCTTTTAAGGAGCAGAAATTAGGTTTCCATGACTGGAGAAGCTTTCTTTAGTGCTTATGGAGGCATCCCAACATTTGAAGCCTTATTTCCACGCACATGCTATAGTGGTGTACATTGATATGCCTCTTCGGCAAACCCTTCATAAACCGAAGAAGTCTGGGAGATTAATGTATTGGGAAGTAGAACTAGGAGAGTACGATATTGCATATGATCCAAGGTCTCCATTAAAGGGCCAAGTTGTGGCAGACTTTATTGCAGAATTCACTTATCCATAGGTCCTCGAGCAACAAAGAGTTCATACAGAGCAAACCTCGAAAGGGGAGAACTTAGTCGAAGTCATCACCGATAAATAGTTCGAACAGACCCCAGTAGGGGAGAGCTCAAAAGAAGTCATTATCGACCTACTGTAACCATCAACCAGGATGCAAGAGATGGCTCAAAGATATAATGAGGCAAGAAAGAAAGTATTCCACTATGGGATATTGACATACCAAGGCTTTGACAATAATATTCAAGTATTGAATCTATATGTGGATGGATCTTCGTGTGCGATAAAAAGTGGAACAAGTATTATACTCATTACTCTTAAAGGGATTGATATAACGTACGCACTTAGATTCCCATTCCAGGCCTCAAACAATGAAGCGGAGTATGAAGCATTAACTATGGGATTAAGTTTGGCTCAAACACTAAACATCGAGCAAGTTGTGGCGCACAATGATTCTCAATTGGTTGTCAATCAGGTCTTGTGTTTGTATGGAGCCAGAGGTGAATTAATGACAAGGTACCTCGCCAAAGCTCTGGAGGTTATATCCAAATTGCCCACTGTTAGGATGACCAGGATTCCAAGATTGGAGAACGCCCGAGCTGATGCATTTGCTCAGCTTGCATCAGCAACCAGGATTGAACTTAGGAGAACAATACCCATTGAGATTCTAGCTAGTCGGAGAATTGATGAAGATTTGGTGATTAATCTCATTACACTAGATATGGGACCTTCCTGGATAGATCCCATGAGAGCTTACATTGAATAAGGAATTCTGTCAGCAGATGAAATTAAAGCCAAAGCACTAAAGTATAAGGCAACAAGGTACATGTTAGACAAAGGAGTTTTTTACCGAAGAGGGTTAATAGTTACTTTGCAGCGCTGTGTTCACCCAATCGAGGTTAAATATCTAATAGAAGAAGTTCGTGAGGGATCTTGTGGATCTCATGTGGCATGAAGATCATTACTACAGCGAATGAATACTCAAGGGTATGACTGGCCGACTATGAGGGCAACTTGTATAACCTTTGCAAAGAAGTGTGACTTCCAGAAGTTATCCAATATTCGTAATAAGTTTTTTGGCTTTGGTCCCATATACAAAGATGTATTTAGGCTCCACTCCCACGTGTTTTTAAAATTGTAAAAAGTCCCATAATCACCCAAAACTTCTTATAACTTCCCTGTAATCACCCACCCTTCTTTTTGTAGACAATGGCACTTGTCCTATATAGGATTAACAACTTAAAAAATAAAAATATAGGGGTGGTGACAATTAAATCATTATAAATATGACTACATACTTAAGATCCCTATTCGCAAAACTCCACATGCAGCTTTGACTCCCATTACTGCACCTTTTGCCTTTGGGGGGATAGATTTGGTCGGGCCATTGGCGACCACCCGAGGAAGATTTAAGTACTTGGTCATTGATGTTGATCATTTCACCAAATGGGTTGAAGCAGAATTATTAGTGGATATGCCCTATGAGAAGGTGTACTAGTTAATCTGAAAAACATCATTTGTATATATGGTTTGCCATATGCCTTCATTATTGACCATGGTGCCCAATTCGATAATGAGGAGTTTGCAGCATACTGTTCCCAATCCAAGATCTAGAAGCTACATTATGCTCCAGGTCATCCTCAAAGCAATGGGCATATCGAAGTAACAAACAGGACCTTACTCAATGGGTTGAAGAAGATACTTGATGAGAAAAAGGGAAAGTAGATAAATGAATTACACTCAATATTATGGGCCTACCGAACAACTCCTAGGGCTGCAATAGGGGAACACCATATATGCTAGAATTTGCGACTGAAGTAGTGATACCAGCTGAGATAGGTTTACTAACTCATAGAGCATTAAATTTTGATTCCCCCGTAAGTGATTTGATGCGAAGGCTAGACCTTGATATGTTGGAAGAGGTGCGAGAAGATGTAGCTTTGAGGAATGTTGTCTATCAATAATAAACATCATGCTTTTATAATAAGAGGGTGAAGATAACAAACTTAAAAGAGGGGGATTATGTACTTAAAAAGGTGATTCAGAAGACCAACAAGCTCGAAGCCAATTGGCATGGGCCTTATCGTGTCTCAGTAGTTGTTCGATCAAGAACTTATTGCATTAAAACTTTGGAGGGGGATGAATTCGAAAATCCTTCGAATGAAGAGCATCTTAGGAAGTACTACAAGTAATGTATCAAGCAACATCTATTGTAATCAATTTGCTTTAGTCTCAATAAAAAGTTAGTTTTTTCCATTTTTTTAATTTTTAGAGGAAAATTAGTAATATGCATCCCCCAATACTTGGTCAGCAAGCATTCAGTAATTGGTCGAACTAGATCGAAAAAGGCGATACTTCATCGGCAAAACACAAACCCAAGTCAAAACAAGATTTTTAAGTCTTCAGTACTTGGTCAAGAAACATCAAGGATAAAACTTTGTATAAAAATCAACAAGTTTTATCCAAACTGAGCAAAATGGAGGAAGAACATTGTGAAGATTCCTAAATAGGAATGTAGACACATATTCTAGATACGTTTGGTCACTACTGGTAACTAATGCTAAACTTAAAAATTTAGGTGCATTAGTAGAACCTTTGGCAATACCATGGGTGACTAGTACTAAACTTGGATTTTAATCTAGGTACACTAGTGGAACCTATGGCCACATCAATAGTAACTAGTATTAAACTTAGAAATCTAAGTATATCAGTAGAACCTATGATAATATCATTGGTAACTGATACTAAATTTATACAAATGCCTAAGTGTATCAGTTGAACTAATGAAACAACAAAGTCATCCAGACATCCAGAAACTAACAAGATAAGTTAATAAATTGCATTTCATTTATATTAATGATAATTACATGCAAATATTGTGTATAAATAAAATACATGAACAAATTATTCTCAAGATTATTCCACTAGCGCTTTTATTTGGCTTTAGAGGATCTCGGAGTTGGTTCCATGCCTACTGGAGGATCATCTAATGTGTATGGAGAGTTGATAAAGTTAAAATCATGAAGCATTCTCATGTTACTGTTGCTCAGAGTATTCACCAAATGAGGGGAAAACTATTTCCATCTCATCATGCATATCATAATCCCCGAAATATTTAGTGATCAAGCATTGAGGAATGGTTTCTACAGGGATCTAGCTAACATCAAGCTTGAAGGTACATTTGTCATAGTTCAAGAACCCAAGATCATCCCAGTACCATAGTTTGTTGTCCTAGTTAACCTTCATAACTGTTATGGTCAACCTTCATAACTGTTAGGCAATTGGTTCAGCCCCATTTATAACCTTCACGTTGAGCCTGACTAAAATGATCATCAAATAGTCCAAGGTCTTCGTTATACCCTTCCATCCAAACTTCATTGGGTTTCTTGTGAAACTGAAAGGTTAATATTTTAACCTCATGTTGGAATTTCTTCAGCACTCCATCCTTAATTTGTAATTAAGAAGAGTGGGTGGAAAGTTGTTCATCCTGAGTTTGGATATTTTAAGACATTTCAGTAATGGCTAAGTTCTTAGCCTGCATTTGTGCAGCCTGGATGGAAAGAATTTGTTGACTTCTGTCCTCATCAATTATAGGTCGGCTAGATTTAGATCTTGGTCGAGAAGTAGAAGCAGGTTTGGATTTCTTTAAGGCTTCCAGTTCTTCCATTAGCCTAGCATTCTCAGTTTCTAAGAATGATACCCCTTCATCAGCAGCAGAAGTTATAAAAGGAGCCTTCAAGGAGTCTAATTCACTCATTAATTTATTATTATCTTCCTCTAATAACTTGGTAATGTCTCTAGCTTTATCAACTTCACACTTAAGTAGGAATTTCTTCTTCCTAAAGACAGAAAGGTGCTTCTCCAACTTCTCCTCAAATCCCCGAGCTCCACTTAAGGCCTTGTACCTGGCCTCATAATCAGCATGAAGGAGAGCCTTAGATTCATTATGCTCTTCTTGGAGTTCTTCAATCATTTCAATGTAAGCCACATTATTTGCCACAACCCGATCAAGAAGAAACTTGAGATAAATATACGCATCTTTAGCTTCATCAGTGGCATCATCCCCGAGCAAGCTTGATAAATTTTCCTTGGACAAAGTCATATGACCATCTTTGAACAAACTATTTCAATGCTTGAGTAGATCTGAATCATTGGAAGAGAGTTATTCCATCTTGGCCATAAACTAAAAAAATAAAGAGATATTCAATCAACAGCAAGGAAAGGAATATATGACAGCAATCAAGAATAAATGAACAACTAAGAAATAATAAACAATACAAAGAAGAAAAAAAGTCCTTTTATTAATATGAAGGAAAATTACAAGTACAGCAGAAAAGAAATGAAAGAAAGGTAACAATACAGAAGCCAACTGTCGAGAAAGTGTAAACCTTCTCTCTGTCAGCTTCAACTCCAGCTTGGTTGGTAGAAGGGATGGCTGGAGTGACTTTATCGGTTGATGGGGGGACTAACTCAACAACATTCTTAGGTTGATCGTATAAAGGCTCAACCACTAGAAATAACTCCCCAGAACCAACATCATCTCCAAATTCATCATTCATATTGGGGGAGAGCCAGGCTTGTGCCTTTAGAAGAGTTCAGAGTCTTTTGCTGTGCCAACCTCCTTTAGAGCATCCGACCAACCATCCTTGAAATATTTCTTCTTTGCATACTCAATCTGAGAAGAGGCAGCAGTGATAGATTTATACCATCCCTTATTGGAGGAATTTTCTTTGGCCTTCTTTTTTTGGCCTTCTCAGTAGTTAGGCTCTTTGTCAACTCAACCACCTGCTTCTGAGCATTAACATCCTCATCCTCAGTCTTCTGCCAAGCTTCCTCAGCAGCTTTTATTTTATTCTCCCAAGTTTTCTTTTCATTTTCCAATACTTGGTGGGAGTCAAGAAAAGATTTTTTGAGACTAGCAAAAACCTCCACAACATCAATTGAAGAAGAACAAAGAGCATCGTCATTCTCTAACATCAAGTTGAAATCAACTAGGAATTGCAAAGAAGAAAGGAACAATCAGTACAAGAAGTCAAAGACAAAATATAAAGTATGAAAGAGAAAAGGAAGAACTATCACCATAGCAAGGCTTTAATCAGCCTTTTCAAAAAAGTTAAGTTAGGGCATAGAGGAAGTAGCACCCATGTGGTCTGGAAGAGTACTAGCCTTAATTAATTTCCTGGCCAAGCCAGGACCTATGGCTATAGAGGAGCCAACAGCAGATGGAGTAAAACCGACCAAGATCTGTTGGTTGGCATTAAAAATTCCTTTAACATGTTTAGCAGTATGACCTCTCCTCAATCTTTTTAAGAGGTAATCATCTACTGGGGACTTCTTCCCAACATCATCTTTCTTTTGGGCTCCACTATCCATAGGCTTGTGGGTGCCAACAGCAGAATCATTTCCAAGAAGGTTGGGAAAATTTCTTTTGCCCATGGCTGCAGAAAGAGGAACGTCTGATTCAAGAGAAGAAGAAGGGCCAACAATAAGTTCACCACTGCCTGATGAAGTGGGCACTGGGTCCTTATCCAAGTCAAGCACAATGGTAGGAGCAACAGTAAAAGGTCGGGCGATAAAGGAGGTGACATAACTCATGTATTTCTGCAAGTATGATACCGACCTATTATGATCTTCACCAATTTTTTTATGAAGGCGCCAGAGAAACTTGAGCTCGTGAAGCTTAATGTCACCCTCCTTGGGCCACTTCCTCTTCCTATCAACTGTAAGTAAAAAACAACTAATTTTAATTAACATTCCAGTATATAATTCAGTAGCATAATCATATAAAATATATTTAGAACAACCTATGTTATGACCATCTTGAGGGCATCTTAGTCCAATATATACTTCTTCCCCTTCAAGATGTACATATTGCCAATTTTTGGCAATAACTCTATGATCGAAGTAATCCCTATTGAAATCAGACAGATTGACGACTAGAGCTTTATTAACGACCTAGTTTTTAAATAATATGTACAGTCACCGGTGACCCACTTGTGATAAAACATAAGCCTATGGGTACCATTAACTATTCTCCAGGTGTTGGGGGCTACTCTAGCAAGTACAATGTCAAAGTATTGACAAAATTCCAGATAAAAATGATCTGAGGGAAAAGTAAAGTTACGTTCAACAATTAATAATGAAGGGATCCAGTGACTTTCAGACAAAGAAAAAAACATCTACAGGGGGATTGGGGAACTCTAAGTATACCCAGTCTAGTATATTCCATTACTTTCTAAACTCATCTAGAGATACAATAAAATAAACTATGATTCGATATAAAGAAAAGAATAAAGAGAAAGAATTTTTACAAAAACTTCATAATTCAGCAAGAACTAAAATACAGTAAGAACGATTACACGAAAGCTCAAGAATTTATAGCAGAAACTTATAAGGTTTGAGGTAAGAGATGATCGGGATTTTACCGACTTTTATAGATTTCCTCGAAAATCATTGAACGTAATCATTAAAGTGAAATGGTGATTGAAATTTTGACAGCTCAATAGATAAAGACATATTTTCCCCAAGACGATTTATTATAATTCTGAATATTTATAAAAAATTTCATCAGCACTACACGCTATCAACAAAGCTAATAATTTGACAAGTATGGAAAGTTGGAAATCAAACAAGCATCAGAAATGTAGCTCGAGATATTACTAGAACTAAATGCTCTATACTTTCAACCAAGCATCAAGCACGGAGCATTTGGGGCTTCTATTGATACCGAAAATTATCCACTTACGTGGACCAATCAGAAATAGAAATGTATCATCCACTGTGTCAATAATCCTAGTTATCAAGGCATAACCATTGACCAAGGCCTGGAATACCGACCAGCATACAGGAAGCTCGACCAATAGTAGGGAGGCCGACCAACTTTATCAGCAAAATGCCAATAGCCAGAAACATTATGGACATTATGTAGTGATGTAAATGCCTAAAATATAAAGGCATTCCATCGTTTAACATTCCATCTCTTTATTTCCCTACTGGGTTATAAATACGTTGCAATCATTTCATCAAGGGCAAATGATTGAAAGGAAAACACAAGAAAATAAGAAGCACAATGGATTTTCTCCATAGCTGAACTACTTTAAAAACCTTTTGTCTATTTCTCTTACTTGCTCATATTTATCTGTGATTAAAGAATTAGATTTATTCTAGTTTTTGCATCAATAATACCCATGCGTGTACTTGCATTTATATTCCCAATGATAGAGACAATCTCTATCTAGGACCTATTTATCTTGATCCTACGTGCTGAGGTATTCGTCTCTCGAGTTAGGACAATGGGGATGAATCCTATCGTATAGCCTTGGGTATGGGGCAGTGTGTTTGGTGTGATAGCATAGTGATTTTCCTTATTATTATTGCTTTGAGGCTATAGGGATAGGACGTCCTATAGATATAACTAATAGTGGCACAAGTGATTCCCGAAGGCATGGATATAGGCCTTCTTACTTAGCATTTTGGGCTATTTATAGCCTTATATGATTTGGATGGGAGTTGAGCATACTCACGAAAATTTTATATTGTGTGATTTTCCATTATTGTTTTACCTTGAGATGACTATACTAAAGATGGATAAACGTAAGATTATGACCCGAGAATGCAGATATAAAATATACTAAAGACATATATACGAAACTATGTCACGAGAATATTAAAGTTTGATACGCTAGAGATGCATATCTCTAAACATAACTTAATGTTGTTAAAGTAAGAGAATAATGTTAAAGCAAGACAATACTGTTAGAATAAGAGTTACTTAATTAAAAGGCGTACATGAGAACATTAGAGTAAAGAATACCTAATTAAAGATAAATTTAGAGAATATAAATCATTTTTGGGGATGGGATTAAAACCGTGCATTCATTTAGATTTTTTAGGTTGGGATAACTTAAAATCAACTTAATATTAGAGTAAGATATATTCTTATTATTTTTCCCCAAATGTATTTATATTTTTGTGCATGGTAGACTTTCTAGGTTTAATCCTCTCTATGAAACTCTTTTATAAGTCTTAAGTTGTGGTCATCGCCATAAAATTAAGCTATTCTTTGGTGGACTTTATCCAACATTAATTCCATTTATCATTTCCTAAGATGTAAGTGTTGAGCATGTTGCTCATTTACGTTCACGTACTCTTTTATATTTCAGTTATTCAAAAACTTGTATTTAGTATTATTCAATTTTCTCGAGTTAGAGATTTGTATGAGATATATGTATTTACATTGGAGTATTTAATCAGAGTTGAATTTTGGATTATTGAGATTTATTATATTCCAATGACGGAATCATATTCTATTATTGTTGGGATAGTATCATAAATGTTTTAATTTATCCAAAAGTCTATTATTTAGCAACGTCTTTACTTATATTGTTTTCATCTATCTCATTCATGCTCAGTATGTTATTAATTATTTATCTCCTATGATTTTTGTATTAGAACAGATCAATCTATTTATAGATTTTACAGGGTGTCACATGATTCTCTATTTTTCCTCCCGTAGAGGTCGGTTTTGCTCCACTTTTAATCCTTTAGTCACATCATTCATTTTGGTTGGCTCATAAGAATGTTCGACCCAATTTTCTACATTAAGGAGTGTAACACCCCGTACTTTTGTGCATTTAATATTTAATTAATTCGGGATTTTAAATTACTGGTGTGTTGTAATTTTAATTGAATTAATTATGACAATATAATTTATTTTGATATTTATCGGGAAGTGAATAGTTAATGTTTAGGGAAATTTATTTACTAAGTGAATAGTAATAAGTTAATTACGTCATTTCGGGTATTAATGATGGGGTATGCACTTATCCCAGCCGGGAGTCGGTATAGACTAAATTGGGTGTGAGATAAGGATTTTTATAAATTACTTCGGATGCCAATTATGAGTGCGCGGTTGAGTCCGGATGGGTCGAAATAGTCAGAAAAGAGTACTAGGGGGTAGTAATTGGGTCTCGGGATATTTTTGGGCTTAGCCAAGCCCACACGGGGTGAGTTGGGCCACTTTAATTAAGCCCATTAGGTGAAAAACGGGATTAAGGGTTTTTAACCTAATGGGGAGATTAGGAAATCAGCAGCCATCAAATCTAAGCCTAGGGCTTGAGAGGGAAATTGGGGGAAAGCTTAGCAAAAGCCAAATTGAGGATTTTGGAGCCAAATCGAGGGACTACGCCAACGGAATCAAACACTACGAACACTTTTAGGCAAGTGGTTAACTGTTTTGATTCTTAAAGCATGATAATCAATTCATATCATGGTGATGTGGGTGTGAAAATTCGTTTTTGGGTGTAAATGGGTACAAAATGGGGTTTTTGTTTTTGAAATACTTGAATGAGATTCAAAGTAAGATTTAGATGGGTGATTGATATCTGAATATGTATATGTGATTTGAACGAAAATTTCAGAACATAAAAGAGTGGAAATCGAATCTGGAATTTGGGATTTAAAACAGATAATTGAATTTTATGGAGAAAGACCCATTTCGAAAATTATGAGATAATTAGAGAGGTTGATTATCTTAATGATCTCTATGATGAATAGGATGTGGATTAACCATGTGTAGATGAAGGGATGATGTAATTAGAGGTTTAAATTCTGGTTTAGAAACCTTGAGGTTCGTTAATGGTGGAAAACAGGGGGGAGGCAGAGTTGTAACGAAGGGGTCGATCGATCGATCGGGGCCATCGATCGATCGATGGTGGGAAATTCTGGCCAGTTCGGCCTAGGTGAGATATAAGGGGGAATTAATTATAAATTAAATTTCCATACATTTATTAGTGTTAAATAATTGTGAAACAAATATTCCTAGCAATTATGGGAGAAAGTAATTGGGATTAGGATGAATTTATGTGGGACATTAAATGGATGAATTTGAGAGATTTTATTCTAAAATAGTAAGGTACGGATCAAGTGAGTGAATCCGGGTATATTGGTCATGCGACCCCAAGGTAGTGAATTAAGTTTGGAGATAAGATAAATAATTTTGAGTCGGGATATAGACTCGGAAAATATTAAGTTACGGGCCAAGTAAGTGAGTCCGGGGACAATGGTTGAGTGACACCAAGTTATTAAATTAATAAATGCGATAATTAATTTAATTAGAATCGGATTGTAGACTCGAGTAGGATTAAATTAATAAAGGTGTTAATTAATTTAATTAAAGTCGGTTTGTAGACTCGGGTATGATTAAATTAATGGGTGGGATAATTAGTTTAATCAGGATCGGATTGTAGACTCGTGAAGGGTACTTATTAATTAATGTGATAATTAATTATATTAGAGTCGGACTACAGACTCGGAATTCGGGTTGATTAATTAATTTGTTAATTAATTTAATTAGAGTCGGGCGATAGACTCGGGGAAAGTATTATATTAATTGAGGTGTGAATTAATTATATTAGAGTCGGACCATAGACTCAGGAAGAGGATAAGTTATTAAGTGAGAAAATTAATTACATTGAGTCGGGCCACAGACTCAGGAAATTACAGGCAGTGTATGGGATTTTGAGTACATGGTAAAGCCGGGGTTATTAATATATATATATATATATATACGGTGTAGTGATAGTATATATATATATATATACGTGTTTGTATTGTGTGTGACATTTAATTTACAGGCAATGTGCAGGAGTTTGAGTACACGGTAAGAAAATCGGGGTTCATAATATATATATACGGGTAGTGATAGTATATATATATATGTGTATATATTGTGTGTGATAGTAAATATCAGTGACTAGATATTTATTAAATTTATATACTCTAATACTATCAAGGGAGGTTGTGCGATGTGGGTGAATCCCCTAGCTTGAGGAGTAGGGCGAGTATATCCCTAGGTCATAACGTCCGGTATATATGGGTGAGAGATTTATCTCACTTTCAGGGAAGGAATATGACCGCCTCCACTTCGTTTATATTTTGGTCCCAGTTGGTGAGAGATTCCAACTCGGGGAAACTAGGTTTTGTGAGCACACCTAGTGAGATAGCATTTTAGAGGGAATCATCCGGTGAGGTTATACTCGGAAGGATGGATACACGTATAATATATGTGTGGATGTTAGTAGAGGTACGTATAATATGGTAGTAAATATTATATGTAGGTGAATAATACAGTGTGTGATGTATCTACTTTATATAACTCGGGTTACAGTTATATGCAGTAATTAATGAGAAATTAATTAAGTTAATCATTGGTGGAAATAATACAGTGTGTGATGTATGTATTTTTATATAACTTGTGACACGGTTATATGCTATTATTTTAAGAGGAATTAATTAAGTTAATTGTGAAATAACTTATAATTCAAGAATCATTATACTCGGGTTAGAGTAATATGGAAAGGGAAGGTTACATCAGGACTAGTTGGACGGGGTAGTACAACTAGGTGGGGTTAAGGTAACCGGTAGGTGTGCACAATAGTGGATGGGTGAGAATGTCCTCAAGGGAGTGCGACACTAACTTAAATATGAAGCGCATTCATGCATTTTAAATTACTGCAGTTAATTCACTTGCTAAATATTTTCAAAATGTTTTGGGTTCTAACCCTTGCTATAAAACTATTTTCAAAACCTTTTAGGTGTCCAGCCACAGGGACGCCAGGATTGATAATCTATTCCAGGGACACGGAGTTGCGGCATATGTGGATGCTAGCAGGAGTTTGGATTAGACGCATCACTCATTCATTCCTAGAGTAGGAATCTTGTATCAGTTTCAGTTTTATTTAGGGCTTGTCGCCCAGACTTCTCGATACAGTTTTCAGATGGTGAATATTTGTATTTGGATTATTTCTTTGGTGGCCGGTGATTTTATTCGGCATGTTGTGTAATTATGATTCAGTTCATTTTCATTCAGTTGTGTGAATGGTTTATATTTAATTCCGCATGTATTGTTTTATTTAATTAAAAAGTTAAAATTGGCACCAGTTTTTGGAATACTAGGTGGTTAGTAAGTTTTAAAAAGTTTTCGACAGTGATGCTAAGGATGATCCAACTGGGATTCCTGTTTTAATTTGGTATAGGACTGATCACCCGGTATTTTATTAGGCGGGGTGTCACAGATGGTATCAGAGCATCAGGTTCTAGTGTCCTTAGGATCTGTGCGGCTTTTCACGTTTTGGCTTAGCAATCTTTGATATAGAGCCCTATCATAGGATTGTTGTATTCTCATACGTATGCGCATATACGTTCTTCTGCGAAATTTATATTTGAGAGT
Organism: Sambucus nigra; assembly: GCA_949130495.1. Taxonomy (NCBI): domain Eukaryota; kingdom Viridiplantae; phylum Streptophyta; class Magnoliopsida; order Dipsacales; family Adoxaceae; genus Sambucus; species Sambucus nigra. The sequence continues at coordinate 81,277,678 of OX422213.1, read as the reverse complement.
AAACTCATACCAATTCGGTTCTCATTCCAGATGACGCCCAGGAGAGAGCAGCTAGGGCAACAGGGGGAGATGAGGCGAGGGAGGCTCGTCAGGAGCAAGAGTTACCGCAGCAACGGTCAGGGATGATTTTGGCAGCTTAGGTAACTGAAGTAGTGGCACAGGAAGTTGGAGCAACGGTGGTCACAACGGCAGGGTACTTTCCACGGGATCAGCCACAAGTGTTAGTGGCGCCGGATGTTCAGACTCATGCGGAGTCGTCAGGGTGGAAGCAAGAAAGAGAGGTTATTTTAGCAGGAACCCACCAGAGTTGCGAGGGGGTTCAGGTGTAGTACTAGCGTGTCAAGGAAGGGAGGTATCCAGCGTCACCTACGCATGGGAGATTGCGATGGGGTACGAAAGTAAATGCTAACCACTTTTAGTTAGTGGGAGCGGTGCTACAGTGGTGGGAGTCGATCACCACAGTTGAGGAAAGGGACACACTAGCTACTGCAGAGTTTGGGGTGCGGTTCAACCGCAAGTATTTTTCCTTCAACGGTCGAGATCGAAATGAGGAGAAAATTTTGTGAGGAGACTCAAAGGGAGACCATTCAGTGGTCGATTACGAGGAAGATTTCACACATTGGCAAAATTTTTACCGGATGAGGTAAGCGAGGAAAAGAGAAAGGAAGCAAGGTTTATGGATGGGTTAGTCTGGAGAATCATACAACATTTAATTGATAATTCCGCATTAATAAGTTATACTGATGTCATTAACGCAACACTCCGGCACTGTTGGGAATATCGCTTCCACACGAAAGGAAGCGGGAAGGGAGTAGGGGATTAGCCAGTAGGATGAGGCAGAAGGGAACAATACCAGTGGGGTATCCCAGCAGAAGACTGGGGGAGATCAGGGGCAGGATTTCCGGCAAGGAAATCATGCCAAACGATCTAGAACAGGAGGCTATTGGCGGGATGGCCAGGAATTCCAACAAGGTTGGCATGGAAGGGATCAGTGGCAGGCTGAACATATTATAAAGTGTTTCGTTTGTGGGGAAAGCGAGACACGTGAAGAGATATTGCCTTAAGAGAGGCAGGGGTCAACTACAGGACGAGGTTCTGGATGTACAGACACTAAAGAAAATCACGGGTGCATTCGGGCAGGGAGAAGCTGCTCCGGAAATCGAGAACCAGCCGATGCAGCTGGAGTATAGAAGTAATTATTTTACCCTAGGGGCGTGGGGTATATTGTTGAGTGACAAAGAGGATGTCACAGTATAAGACTTATTTTTCACTAGAGTTCGCAGGTGAGTCGAACTTAGTGGGTGCGTTGGCGGTAGCAGCCATAGCATGTGGGTAAACCTTCCGTAGGGTAGCGGAGTTCCTTAGTGTTCTTCATGGGAGAGTGGAGGCGTACACGGAGTGATTTGTTGAATTATGTGAGGAATTTCTACTATCGAGAATTATGGGAGTAGGGTTGATAATACTTTTTAAACGCCGGCTGGATAGCGATGGAATTTAACTATTGTGGATATTGGAGTTAAAATTTTGGTGTCCGCGACACCAGGGTATGGTTGGTACTAGGTATCACCGGAGAGGGCGTATAGCCTATATATATGTGGATGTATATATGTGGTATTGCGTGGTGCGATGGCACATAGTGAGGTTTTGTGTTCTAACATTTTATCCCAGTAAGTGGGGATGTTTAATGAAGTGAATCAGGGTGGTAGAATTGATTTTCGAGCAAAGAGAGAGATAGATCGGGTTTATTTTGCGCAAGGACTAGTGGTAGTAAGGGCGCGGTATTATTTTGTCTTTGATAGCATAAGGGCAAGCGTATATTCTTTTGTGATGAGAGATAAGTATTTATGGGGAGATAGTTGGACGTAGCATGGGTTGAGTACCCGGGCAATAATTATATAAGTAAATATATGTATATGTGATATGACTACGGGTTCGAAGTTATATTATGGGTTACAACTAGCACAGTCGGGTAACTTTCGTGCGGTAGAGCGCGGGGATAGGGTGTATGGGCACCCGGATTAATTAAGGCAAAATTTTGTGCGGTTAAGCACGGGTATAGGGTGTATGGGCGCCCTGGTAAAGTTAAATGCATACTTGTGTAACGTATGGTTAGAATCGGATGGGATAGATATAGCGGGCTTGGTGGCACTTGACTAGTGAGTAATATGTGAATACTGGATCACTAGGTTTATCTTAATTTCGAGGACGAAATTCCTTTGTAAGGGGGGAAGTATGTAACACCCCGTACTTTTGTGCATTTAATATTTAATTAATTCGGGATTTTAAATTACTGGTGTGTTGTAATTTTAATTGAATTAATTGTGACAATATAATTTATTTAAATATTTATCGAGAAGTGAATGGTTAATGTTTAGGGAAATATATTTACTAAGTGAATAGTAATAAGTTAATTACGTCATTTCGGGTATTAATGACGGGGTATGCACTTATCCCAGCCGGGAGTCGGTATAGACTAAATTGGGTGTGAGATAAGGATTTTTATAAATTAATTCGGATGCCAATTATGAGTGCGCGGTTGAGTCCGGATGGGTCGAAATAGTCAGAAAAGAGTACCCGGGGGTAGTAATTGGGTCTCGGGATATTTTTGGGCTTAGCCAGGCCCACACAGGGTGAGTTGGGACACTTTAATTAAGCCCATTAGGTGAAAAACGGGATTAAGGGTTTTTAACCTAATGGGGAGATTAGGAAATCAGCAGCCATCAAATCTAAGCTTAGGGCTTGAGAGGGAAATTGGGGGAAAGCTTAGCAAAAGCCAAATTGAGGATTTTGGAGCCAAATCGAGAGACTACGCCAACCGAACCAAACACTACGAACACTTTCAGGCAAGTGGTTAACTGTTTTGATTCTTAAAGAATGATAATCAATTCATATCATGGTGATGTGGGTGTGAAAATTCGTTTTTGGGTGTAAATGGGTACAAAATGGGGTTTTTGTTTTTGAAATGCTTGAATGAGATTCAAAGTAAGATTTAGATGGGTGATTGATATCTGAATATGTATATATGATTTGAACGAAAATTTCAGAACATAAAAGAGTGGAAATTGAATCTGGAATTTGGGATTTAAAACAGATAATTGAATTTTATGGAGAAAGACCCATTTCGAAAATTATGAGATAATTAGAGGGGTTGATTATCTTAATGATCTCTATGATGAATAGGATGTGGATTAACCCTGTGTAGATGAAGGGATGATGTAATTAGAGGTTTAAATTCTGGTTTAGAAACCTTGAGGTTCGTTAATGGTGGAAAACAGGGGGGAGGCAGAGTTGTAACGAAGGGGTCGATCGATCGATCGGGTGGGAAATTCTGGCCAGTTCGGCCTGGGTGAGATATAAGGGGGAATTAATTATAAATTAAATTTCCATACATTTATTAGTGTTAAATAATTGTGAAACAAATATTCCTAGCAATTATGGGAGAAAGTAATTGGGATTAGGATGAATTTATGTGGGACATTAAATGGATGAATTTGAGAGATTTTATTCTAAAATAATAAGGTACGGATCAAGTGAGTGAATCCGGGTATATTGGTCATGCGACCCCAAGGTAGTGAATTAAGTTTGGAGATAAGCTAAATAATTTTGAGTCGGGATATAGACTCGGAAAATATTAAGTTACGGGCCAAGTAAGTGAGTCCGGGGACAATGGTTGAGTGACACCAAGTTATTAAATTAATAAATGCGATAATTAATTTAATTAGAGTCGGATTGTAGACTCGGGTAGTATTAAATTAATAAAGGTGTTAATTAATTTAATTAAAGTCGGTTTGCAGACTCGGGTATGATTAAATTAATGGGTGGGATAATTAGTTTAATCAAGATCGGATTGTAGACTCGTGAAGGGTACTTATTAATTAATGTGATAATTAATTATATTAGAGTCGGACTACAGACTCGGAATTTGGGTTGATTAATTAATTTGTTAATTAATTTAATTAGAGTCGGGCGATAGACTCGGGGAAAGTATTATATTAATTGAGGTGTGAATTAATTATATTAGAGTCAGACCATAGACTCAGGAAGAGGATAAGTTATTAAGTGAGAAAATTAATTACATTGAGTCGGGCCACAGACTCAGGAAATTACAGGCAGTGTATGGGATTTTGAGTACATGGTAAAGCCGGGGTTATTAATATATATATATATATATATATATATACGGTGTAGTGATAGTATATATATATATACGTGTATGTATTGTGTGTGACATTTAATTTACAGGCAGTGTGCAGGAGTTTGAGTACACGGTAAGAAAATCGGGGTTCATAATATATATATACGGGTAGTGATAGTATATATATATGTGTATATATTGTGTGTGATAGTAAATATCAGTGACTAGATATTTATTAAATTTATATACTCTAATGCTATCAAGGGAGGTTGCGCGATGTGGGTGAATCCCCTAGCTTGAGGAGTAGGGCGAGTATATCCCCAGGTCATAGCGTCCGGTATATATGGGTGAGAGATTTATCTCACTTTCAGGGAAGGAATATGACCGCCTCCACTTCGTTTATATTTTGGTCCCAGTTGGTGAGAGATTCCAACTCGGGGAAACTAGGTTTTGTGAGCACACCTAGTGAGATAGCATTTTAGAGGGAATCATCCGGTGAGGTTATACTCGGAAGGATGGATACACGTATAATATATGTGTGGATGTTAGTAGAGGTACGTATAATATGGTAGTAAATATTATATGTAGGTGAATAATACAGTGTGTGATGTATCTACTTTATATAACTCGGGTTACAGTTATATGCAGTAATTAATGAGAAATTAATTAAGTTAATCATTGGTGGAAATAATACAGTGTGTGATGTATGTATTTTTATATAACTTGTGACACGGTTATATGCTATTATTTTAAGACAAATTAATTAAGTTAATTGTGAAATAACTTATAATTCAAGAATCATTATACTCGGGTTAGAGTAATATGGAAAGGGAAGGTTACATCAGGACTAGTTGGACGGGGTAGTACAACTAGGTGGGGTTAAGGTAACCGGTAGGTGTGCACAATAGTGGATGGGTGAGAATGTCCTCAAGGGAGTGCGACACTAACTTAAATATGAAGCGCATTCATGCATTTTAAATTACTGCAGTTAATTCACTTGCTAAATATTTTCAAAATGTTTTGGGTTCTAACCCTTGCTATAAAACTATTTTCAAAACCTTTTAGGTGTCCAGCCACAGGGACACCAGGATTGATAATCTATTCCAGGGACACGGAGCTGCGGCATATGTGGATGCTAGCAGGAGTTTGGATTAGACGCATCATTCATTCATTCCTAGAGTAGGAATCTTGTATCAGTTTCAGTTTTATTTAGGGCTTGTCGCCCAGACTTCTCGGTACAGTTTTCAGATGTTGAATATTTGTATTTGGATTATTTCTTTGGTGGCCGGTGATTTTATTCGGCATGTTGTGTAATTATGATTCAGTTCATTTTCATTCAGTTGTGTGAATGGTTTATATTTAATTCCGCATGTATTGTTTTATTTAATTAAAAAGTTAAAATTGGCACCAGTTTTTGGAATACTAGGTGGTTAGTAAGTTTTAAAAAGTTTTCGACAGTGATGCTAAGGATGATCCAACTGGGATTCCTGTTTTAATTTGGTATAGGACTGATCACCCGGTATTTTATTAGGCGGGGTGTCACAAGGAGATCGTCCTCCTCTTTGGCATATTTTTCCATACGTGCCATCAGCTTGTCTACTAATAATGTCAATTTCTTAGCGAATTTTTGATAAAGATTGTCAAATTTATTAAGGCCAAATTTGAAAGAATAAATCACCAACTAATCATTTCAATTGTCAATTTAATTGAACAAATCCTAGTAACATTGAGCATACTTCCTTAGGAACAATACTTTCCTCCTTTTAAGGGCCATTAGGGAGTTAACTTCCTCATTGTCTTACTATTGGTGATAAAGAGAGCGATGAACTACACAACCAATTTGCTAAAGGAAGAAACCGATCTAGGGGTTATATTCCCAAATCACATGAGGTCAATCTCACCAAAAGTAAATGGGAAAACATGGAACATAAGGTCTTCATAGCGGCTCCATATGGATATGGATTATCTATAATGCCTTCTTTATTAGGTTGGATTAAGCTTGACATCGTACGTTTTGATATTCGGCACAAAGAACTTATTTAAGGGTTTTAGCATTTCTATGTCAACATTAAAAGCAGAGGCTAAACCATGACCCAATGCCATTTTAAAAAAAAAATTTGGCGCTTGTGATAGGTTAAAATTCAAATATCCTCCAACTCTTTCTTAATAAACTCACATAAAACGTCATGACCGACATTCTTCCTAAAAGGTTAGGATTTGGCCAAATTGTTATTGTAACCAGATTCAACCGTCAAACTGATCGGCTTCCATGACTGGATGATCTATGAATAGAGGAGTGCCCTAGTTGGGGTTGATTTGGGGGAACTACACACGAACTTTTGGACCTAGTTTCCCTGTTGTTGTGATTGATATAAGTATTCATAGAAGACCAAATTATCCTCCTTCTTCGTCATTTAATGTTGAGGTAACTGGACCCATGCCCTATAGACTTCTCAACTAATTATTTTTTCAATCTATAAACTTCCTCATTGTATTCGTTAAAACATTCCTCATAGATATTAATGAGCCGTGATGTGGCATTCCTAAAAGAAGGCTCCATTTATAGGGTGTTATGGCAATAACTGAGACCATATCTATGAGTGTTTTGTCCAAATGATTTGGCATCACTAGGACGAGGAGGCCTGGAAGGAATCTCTTCCTTCTCACCATTTATACTCCATCTCATACATGGTTCTCATTTTGGGAATGGTAAGACAGATGTACACTCATTATGACATGAGGCTGGTAGTCACAAGTGGTGGGATTGAGAGACTTTCTACAAATGATGCCAAATTGTAGAGGATATCAATCCTCCAATAATGTTAAATACCAATTTGGGCCACAAATAGGAGTGAAATAATAATTAAGAATACGAAGATATACGTGGTCTAGCAGGTCGGCATGCGTACGTCCATAGGGGAATACGGGAAAATATTGTAATATATTAAGGAGAATAAGACGATTTGGAGTGATAGAGAATGCTAGTTAATAGTCCAAGCCGTGGGTATAATATTATGTTATATTTATTTTCCATATTAGGGTTATCGTATTTATAGTTAAAATATTCCTAATTATAACAGCTTCTCGCTTGAGCTTTCCTAATATGGTTTCCATCTATTTTCAATCTTATCTCATTCATTGTTGAGTTATAGTAGGATGAATCCAATTATATCTATCATTATTCATGTTGATTAGCCCTTAGCTGGTCCGTGATCGCTCGGCGACTAAGATATTGTAATCCCCTAGATGCAACGTGTCATGCAACGTGGACTACTCATCTTTTAAGCCCTTTATCTAAATATACAATTGTAAAATATTTTTAAATATCTATATATTTTTACCCCTATGGCCCCTAAACTATTTGTTCCACTAACTTAACAGATTTTTTGACGGAACGGATGGATTAGTTGCCATTAAATAATTTAGGAATGAATTGGCTAAAATTTTAGTTTAAGGGCTAAAATGAAATTAGTTATGTACATATTTTAAGGGCCATGGGAGTAAAAAACTTTAATAATTTTAACAAAACTGAAAATGTGGGCTTTAGATCATTAAATAAAATAAGATTTTATATTGAGGGGTGGAATTTACATATATAGGTCTCATTTGAAGGGAATTTTCATAAGTAAATATCATTGACTATTAAAACATTAAACAAATGTTATTCCTAATTTTTTTTTGGAGGGGGGGGTCATTTTACAAATGTATCATTTTTTAACTACTCCTCCGTAATAAGTGGGAGGAGATATATAAAGCGGTTAGAAATTTTTTATTCATTTTCAAACTTCAAAAGGCTATACATTTTTATGGTTAAATTTTTTTTGTTCATTTTCAAACTTAAAAAGGCTATACATTTTTATTTATAAATTCATTTTTAAGAAAAACGCTATGTTTTAAGCATACTCGTCGAGATATATCAAACAATGTCCATGAACATTATACAAATATAAAAACAAATATTATGCATACAAAAAATATTTAATATGTTAACAAATATTATACATATAAAAACTATTTAATCATAAAATAAACATTAGTGTAGTGAAAGAACAAGAAAATAAAGGTAGAGAAGAATAAGAATTATATTGCAAAGTAAATATTATTATCATAACAATACACAAACAAAAGCAACATTTACTTTGTAGTATATAACATTAAAATACAACACAAGAACAAGAATTACAATAATTTACTATTAGATTAGGAAAGACTATAAATATTTATTCTAAAAAAAAAACATTGTGATTTGGAGGCTTTCCAATCATCGGCCATACACATACCCCAATTTGATCTTTACATAGCAATATTTTCACAGTTCATCTCTAGAATACCTTCTAGTTAAAATTCACCCATCATTGCAATAAAATCCCCATAAAAACCATAAACTCCACCATTAATTAAAAACAGCCCACCATTACTCACTTCCCAATCAATGTCATTAACACCATAATCGAAAAACCATAGGGATAATAGGGGAAAAACGAGTAGAGAGTAGAGAACTCAGGAATGAAAGTTCTAACATTGTCATTGTCATGTGTGTGTGTGTGTGTGTGTGTGTGTGTATGTGTGTGTGTGTGTGTGTGTGTGTGTGTGTATATATATATATGTGTGTGTGTGTGTGTGTGTGCGTGTGTGCGTGTGTGTGTGCGTGTGTGTGTGTGGCTTGAGCAATTTTGGTAAACATATTAGTAGATATTTTAGCAATAAAACCTAATTAATGGTTAACTAATCAATGGGACTTAAATAGGGACACTTTATTATGGGAAATAATAATCCTAAAAAATATATGATGTGAAATAATATACAAAGAGAGATAATAGAGAGGGATGAAACTCCTCATTAATTACTGTTTAAATCGTGATGGGAGTTACATTTATTTAGGCCCAACAATATGGATTCATGATAATGAAGCCACTCACTATCTGCCAATGAAAACGATGTCTTGATCACTCCTTAAAATTAGCATGTCAAAAATGGTTTTCGTGAGCCATTTTGAGGGATCATTATATATATATATATATATATATATATATATATATATATATATATATATATATATATATATATATATATATATATATATATATATCATCTTCTGGAAAATGATTTCTTTCTCTTATAAGAATGAGTGTTGACAAAAGGAGGTTGAGAAAAAATAGAACGAGTTGAACCTAATTAACATGGTTCAGAATTGACCAATACCCTACCATAACTCACAATAACCCACCCTTAAATTCAACCCAATCCATTTTTGAACCGCCCACATCCTCCCATTTTCTTAGTCTACCCTTATTTATAATGCAATGGGTGACTCCCCAAATACTCATTATTTTGATTGGACAAGGTTATAATATAATATTCTTAACTTAATGTGGACATCCATATTAAATATAAATCATTACAACACTCCCCATTCGATCTACACTAATTCCACCATTCAAGGATTATTGACTCATCAAAACTTACTAAGAAAAATTCAATTGAAAAAAAAAACAAAATGAAGGAAAAAAGTGTAACTACCGTAATCATTGAAGTAGTGTTGGATACGCTTGATGTCGACTCGTTAAAACATTTAGTAGGAGAATTTAATAGGATCATACCTAGATAAAGAAAAAAGATTAATGCACATGTGGACTAATATCATGTTTCAAGATTCTCCCCTAAATAGTTACTCTCCCTAAATATATCTTTTCTTTGATGATTGAGTTGTTTTGTCAATTAATCGAACCATTTTTAAAAAGTTTGACTTTGATAAGAATTTTGCGAAGAGAAGTGACAATTTTATCTTTGATGAATGTATATTATCTTCAATTTTATGACTCTTTTGGAGTTCATGCATGTAAAGATAATTTCATTAGATGTGCTTGATCTTATATCCCATGTCTTCATATGTAATGGTGAAACATATGTTATTAGAGGCACGTCTTAAGTGCTTCATATACGTTGAACAAATGATATCATTAGTACAAGTTTTATATGTGTTTCCTATTGTGTCAATAGTTCCACGTAACTAGAGGAAGTAATCATTTATGTTTACTTCGTATATTTCCATGAGATAATAATATTTTTACTAAGGTCGACATATCCATGCTTTGATGGTTTATTGTGAGAATCGCATAGAAAACCCTCATTTACATAACCAGTTAAAGGTAGATGATTAGATTTAAAAGTATCAAATAAATAATTTCTAGAAAGTGTAGCACAATGTCAATGATATTAGTCACGTGCGCGCAAATCAATGGTAATTACTTATAATAAGAGAACACTGTCCACTCTCGTACATTGTCTTAAGTAAAATAACATTAATAACACATAATATGGTACTTCTAGACCAAAATTATCTTATCATCCTCTTTTAGACAATATAGATATATTAATATCCAAAAATGAAGGTCATAAGTGCATTAACATATTAATATATGTTAAATCATTATAGTAATTTTTCAATACATTAGATTGATGGATCAATATTTTAATCAATTGTATGCTCGATCAATAGGTCGAGATAAGTAGTTTCCTTGAGTTTTTATTATATTTTTAAATACCTTCTTCAGGTACTTTATATTTCTATTAAGCTCTTTAGGAAACAATCCTTATAAGGATCATAATATAATGACATATGGGAAACATGATTTATTCCATACATTTCCTTCATGTGATACCCCATAAAATCTATAAATATATTGATCAGGTCTAATACAAAATTCATGGGAAGCAAAAATATTTGATAACATTCTCAGCATAACAAAAAAGGGTAAAATGAAGTAAGTAAACGTAACACAATATAATAAACAGCTAATACAAATACATCATCTGTGATACGAATCTCTGTCATGAGAAATAAATCCGACTCTTGGAATAAAATCTTAGCGATACCAAATCCTTCTCTAAATACAAGTACAACAAGTAAAATATCGGACTCGGGATAAACTGAAATAAATATAGACATGTGTACTAAAATATAATGAATACAAAGAAGTAAATGATCTAAGTTGCTCTACTCCTACATCAAAGGAATGATGAATAGACTATCACTAGAGATACTCCTCCAACGATCAACCCAAGTCTACGGCGACAACAGTGGCCTAATACCTGTAGAAAACAATTCAATAGCGAATGTTACAACAAGTCTACAAGGAGTAAGAATTTAACTGATATTAAGCCATAATAATAATAATGTGCCTTCCTCTCGTATTAAGTGGATTTTAAGTTATTTAAGTTACCTAACCCAAATAACCTAAAATAAGTATGCAGTATTACTCCCAAACCCCATGAGTTTCATATGATATACGCAAATCTCTTAATTGGGTACCCTTTACTTTCACGTTCTTAAGATTGTCTCTTGATTTAAGAATCATTTCCTTTATTGAAATCTCTTATATTAAAAGTAACTCACTTATTACTCATAGTATCAATAACAGTATCTAGTTATGATTTTTAAAGAATGTCACATGCCTAATAGTCTCAAATAGTCACAAGCCACTGATTGAAGATTCTGTCTTTAGTATATTCATTACATTATTCCTGAGTTATAAGTTCATAGTTATACATCGTTAGTATAAATCATAAACCAGTACAACCATTTTAAGTACTAAAATGTAGAATCATCGTACAAATCATAGTTCGGTACTACCTTCTCAAAAGTACCCAAATACAAATCATATAAACCAGAATCTCAATGAGTACTAACATAACAAAATAAAGTAGTAAAGTGACACATAAATAAAAAATAGTGATAATTATAATAATAAACACTAAAAAACAAAAATACACTTACTTACATAAAATATAAATAAATAAAATAAAAGATAATCATAAAGATAATAAACACCGATGCATAAATAACATACATATATTTGTATATATACAAAATATAACACATACACACACACATGGAATATGGGAAATGCAAACTATTTAAGACATTGGTAGTAAATAGGGACACGGTTTATTGCATTTTTGGTGTCTCCAATCACTGAAAATATGATATCATGTTTTTAGACCCATTTTAATCGCAATTGTAAATAATTAAACATTTGAACCACAATCACGCACATTGACCTACAAAATAAATAATTACACGTAAATGACTAATATTAACGAGAACTAACATTTAAAATGAGTTTATTTAAGGTAAAAATATAACATTTTTAGGTGCTTATTAGAAGCTTCTACACAAAATATAGAAAGAAAGATGTTAACAAAAGTTCGTACAAGACTTAGTCAACACAAACAAGAAACGGTGAAAATAGTAATTGACCTATTTTATGCCCTCTATTGGGATACCTAAAACCCTTATAGGACTCACCACCCTGAGGAATTGGTGGGTGTTGTCACTGCCTTACAATAAAGTCATGGGGCCAATAACCATTGTTGGAGTAAGGGAGGTTTACCACTAGCACTTTATCTGCCCTTCACACCTTCAGGTAAAAGGTGTTGTAGATAGTCTTTATCCACAAGTATCAGTACCTAATCTCTGGGATCCTTAACTGAGTTTGGTATAACTCATTAATTTTATGACTCCCATTCACAATCCTTAAATTATTCGGGGTATATTAGGTCGGCACTACTCTAAAATATTCACAAAATTCCAAAAATAATTAATTTGTTGGAAAAGTAATGTCGGCCTTAATAATAAATTGAGTGTTCATCCAATGGTCCCCCTCTATATTATAATAGTCGCCAAGTTGCTCAACGCACTCTATCACAACCCAATTAGGAATGAAAAACCTCTTCTTAAACTCTCCTAGACCCTATGTGATGGCTGACATACACGTCATAATCTTTTAGACTTTTCAGCACTTAATTCCTAGGACAAATTATGAGCGTGCCCTCCAGACTCAATGGGCATACTAAAGTCATTTTTACCTTAAAAAAAAGAAAATACAAGTGTTGGCATTCTCCAACCATAAGTTCAACAAGCGATTAAACATCACTGCCGACCAACGTCAAAATTGATTGGCAATTAAACATCTTACCCCATTCTGGCTATAGAACATTGGGGTCAATTATGGAGGAATTATTCGACCTAATCAAAAGAGCTGACATGTGTCTGACAGTCCTGATAAATTATCACAACTTAAAGATAAAAAGAAAAGAGCATCTGATCAATGAATATCTCGAGCCTAGATTTACTTGCCTGGACCACAACGGCAACACAAGGCCATAACATCCTACATAACTTATTCTCTTTATGTTTTTTTTATAAATGTAATTCACACCCTTGGAAAAAGGGGACATGTAATCTTTGTTATCAAGAACTTATTAATAGAGAGAGAGAGAGAGAGAGAGAGAGAGAGAGAGATCACCGTAGACATAGGCGAGTTGCCGAACCATGTATACCTTGTGTTGTGTGATTTTTATTTACTGCTCGACGGCTTTACTATGTTGAATCATCATATTAGGATTTTTCACCTACATTTTGTTTTAAAACATATCATGAATAAATTAGTAACAATCATAAGTATAAATATGGATGCTTCTTTTTTAAAATTAACTTGTAATAAGTTTGGTGTTTGAGAACACAAAAACACCTTTTAACACACTCAGCTCACTTACCAAAAGTCGGGTCTTTTCAATCGATAAAGCGAGTATTATGGATCCTCTTACTTCTCATTTTTAGTTCGAACTGAGTTTTCACTGACTCACTTTCATATTACGGGTGTCTCCACTCGAACCACACAAGGTATACTTAATCTCCAAGCAATACCCATTATCCGATCAACTTTATTCGACCATTTCAACCAAAGATACAACCCTGTCAAAGATATATCCAACATTCCTTCCTTCTGAATGAAAATTCAATATCATTTTTTCTTATTTATTTTGTATAAATAGTAGCCATCTGTATTAAAAAAAAATAAACTGAGGTTGGAGCCCAAGCTTGCCTTATTAGAGAAAGGGGCGTACTCTCTAACAGAATTGACGCTCCACTTTTTTTTAATAATATGAACATAACGCATTAGGTTTATTCTTTGAACGATATGCCTTAATTGGTTAATTTTAACTCTCAATTTAAATGGAGAGACTTAATTAATGGGTATTGATAAAAGCATCCAAAAAATGTCTTCCGAATACCACACAATGCATAAAAAAATATTTTACACTATATTTTAAACTTAGGGTCCGTTTGATAGCATTATTTGTCATGGCAAATGGCAATAAGTAGGCAAATATGACATTTGCCTACAATTTGGTGTGTTTGATAGCAAAATTTGCCTACAAGCTATTTGTCAATGTACAACACCTCTTATGCATAACATGTTGGCAAATTTTGCTTTGCTATATGAGTGAGAAATATTTGCCAACACTTTTAATATTTTAAAAAACAATTTAAAAACTATTTTAAATAATTAAAAAAACTGTTATGAATATTTTAAAAATTGTTATGAATATTTTAAAAATTGTTTTAAATAGTTAAAAAAACTGTTTTAAATTAAAATCTGTTTAAAAACTGTTTTTTCGTAAAAACCGTTTTAATGTAAAAAACTGTTTTAATGTAAAAATTTGTTTTAATGAAAAAAATGTTTTAATGTAAAAAATTAAAAATTGTTTTGATGTAAAAACTGTTTTAATGTAAAAACTGTTTTTTCGTAAAAATTATTTTAATGTAAAAAATTTAAAAATGTTTTAATGTGAAAACTGCTTTAATGCAAAAAATTATTTTAATATAAAAACTGTATTAATGTAAAAAAAATTAAAAATTGTTTTAACGTCAAAACTGTGTTAATGTAAAAATTAAAAACTGTTTTAATGTAAAAACTGTTTTTAGTAAGTAGTTTTGGCGTAAAAAACTTTTTTTTTCATATATAGTTTGTTACTTTTTTAATAAATAAAAACGGGAAGTAAAAAAGAAAAGAAAAACTATTTTTTTATTAAATAAGACTTGAGACGAAAATTAAAAAAAAAAACATATTTTTTATTATTATATATGTTAATATGGACGAAAAATGTGTTATTAAAATGTTTACCTAAAAAACTTGTTTTACCTCATTTGGTGTTTGATAGTCTAATGTGAGAAAAAAATATTTGTCTAGGCAATTTGCCTAGGTATCATGCCAACACTTTTGTCCAATATGTATCAAACGGACTTTTAGTACTTTGACGCTAGAAAGATATTTTTAAAATGCCTTTATTAACACCCTTAATTAAATAAAATATAAATACTTTAAGATTTAATAGTTACATATAAATATTTTGTGGATGCATTGTCAATTCACTTTAAAATTAAATTTGTAATTTAATCAAATTGGTGTCCAATCGATAAAACGCCTCAATAGTCAATACCACGTTATGAAATTTGTAGAGCATGTGCTTGATCACTATAAATCAAATCGGAGCGTCTTCACCCACAGCGTTTTACAATCAAACGGCCACGATGGAGCGTACACCCAACGTCTAAATTTTCTCCAACGGTCACAAAAACTCAAAATACACAAATATTTCTTCCCTAATTTGGAGATTTTCTATACTCTCTCCCATAACCTAATCACCCTCACTAACACTCCCACAACCCTACTATATATCTCCAATCTTTCTTTTCATCTCTCTCCAATAAACAAAAACAAATCTTTTGTGTAACCCTTTACCGAAAAATGAGTGTCCTTCAACAGCCAGAATCCATGAACACACCCAACCTCCAAATATGGAACAATGAAGCATTCGACTCTGAAACCATATCTTCTTGGTGTCCAATCAAACCCAACTCAGACTCTCTCGATTCTGATTCTACCAAAGAAAACCATAAACCACTCCACTCTAATGCCTCCCTTCAAACAAACCCAAAAATCTTTAATAAGGCAGTGTTGAAGACCCACAAAGATAACAAGATTGATGAAGAAATAAAGGAGATTGAGAAAGAAATCAGTCTACTGTCATCAAGGTTACAAGTTCTAAAGCTAGAAAAAGTTGGGTTGAATTCAAAAATGTTTGAAAAGCAAACAAAATTCAATGAACCAAAAAAGAGTGTTACAAAGGTCCAGAGAAGGGGTCTTAGTTTAGGGCCATCTGAGATTATGTCAGGAGTAAAATTTAGCCAATTGGGTAAGCAAGAAATAACTCCAATTCAGTCAATTCAGAATAGAAGAAAATCTTGCTTTTGGAAGCTACAAGATATTGAAGAAGGAACAGTGAGTAAAGAAAGGAGGAAAAATTTGAGTCCAAGTCCCAAATCAAGAAAAGGCCCTTGCAAGGGTAGTCAAGCCTCGAGACAAGCTGTTACAACTGTGGGATCGAGAAAGGGTGTGAAAAAGGAAGATGTTGTTATTCAATCAATCCAACCAAAGAAGTTGTTTAAAGATGGAGAGAAATCAGTTACTACTGCTAAGAAACCGTTAAAACCCGGTAGGGTGATTGCCAGTAGGTACAATCAAAACAGTGGGACTTTTTCAGCGATGAGAAAGAGGTCTTTACCTGAAAATGATAAGGATGAGAGTAAGGTGGGTGGGAAAAAACGAGTTTCTTTGGAAACAAACAGAACTGAGAGCAGGGTGAAGAAGCAGTGGGAAATTCCAAGTGAGTTAGTGGTGGTTTGCAGCAATTTGGAGGCTGAAAAGTCCCCAATTTCCATTGCTGCATTGGGTGATAGGCTGCCGAAAATTCGGACTTTTCGGTGCAGCAATGATACTCCTCGGGACTCGGGACCCGCAAAAAAAGTGGCTGAATTGATTGGAAAAAAATCATATTTTTGCAGTGACGAAGAGGATGAGGCGAAATCGTTGGTATGCCAAACGTTGAGTTTTGCGGGGGAGGTTGAGGAGAAATAAATGGAAATGGAAGGGGCTTTGTGTGAATAACTGCTCCTTTAGTGTTGCCTGAGCATTATTTTGCTATACATGTGAGATTGTAATGTTTACCTTTTTTGGTTATGATATAATTGGCTTTGTGTGATTATCAGTTATATTTTGTTTTTTATGGCATTTGGGGCAAAGCTTAACAACCTCTTGTTAATGGATTGTAAGATTTTGTTGCATATTTGTGTAGTTAATATCTGATGTTTTGGAGAAATAAATAGAAATTATAAAGAGGTTTTGGTGATTAAGAGTTTCTTTAAAGTTGTGTAGCATTCTTTTGGCTCTACTTCTAACTAATATGTGAGGTTTTAATCTATGATATAATTGGCTCAGTGTGATTAGTTGTTATTTAATCTTTATGGCATAGCTTTACTTCTGCTTCTCCATGGTTGCAAGACTTTGTGCATTTTTTCTTTGTTACGTTTCATATCTTTTTGCCTTCATCATTATTTTCTTCTCCATCATTATTTTTTATGTTCATTTATAACTCTGACAATCTAAAAGTGGCTTCAAGTGTAAACAGAGTTTCCCACAGAGCTTAACAAAATTGTATTTATGACACTTTTGTGGGATCAAAAGTCCAAAATATGAATATATGAGAGTTGAACCCAATTTAACAAAATTAATGGTGTCACAAAGGCCAAAAATTCCAACTCTTTTGATGTGATTCCATGTCACTCAAAAAGATACTTTCGGATTTGAAAAATAATGCTATTAGTTGTTTTTTTATAAAAAGGAGACCCTCTTTAAGAAGTCTATTCCTTTCCTTTACTCGTAATATGTTAATGGTGATATTGATTGGTTAAATGTAGAACTTATATTATGGTGATCTTTTTTAGTTGTCATTATGTCCTAATCATAACATTTATTTATGTTTCCCCCTTTGAAGTTCAGAGGAAGAATTACGAACTACTTTGCAACTTACATTTCTTCTTTCTTCAAATATTAAATTAATGTCTTTTTAGAGTGCGGTCCCATTTGATTAGTCCCATGTCTTTTTATATTATACATGGGTAGTTATTTTATGTGAAGTTAGTTTTAACTGCTCACATTTTCATTTATGACCATCTTCTACCGGGACCAACAACAAAAGATAAAATACTTGGGATTGAAGGCTAACTATTCCTAACTTTGGCCATCAAAAAGACATGATTTTCAAAATGAACCTTAAAAACGAAATGATTTTCAACGGACATGAAAAACCCAAACTTATTTATAAAAAACAAAATGATTTTTTCAAAAAAAGAGGAAAACAAACCTTAAATCCAAACGTCCAGCGAAAACAAACCTCCGTCCTTATAAACCTCTGGCTAAATAAAATACGATCCGACCAAAAACAAACCTCCGGCCAAAAAGGATGAGCGGAAGAGAGAGAAAGTCGGTATTTTGTGGTGATTGTGAAAGTGAGAGGATTTTAGGCTTTTGGTTATAAATATCAGGGGTATTTTAGGTAGTTGACAAAAAGGGATTCATTTGTTAAACGTCTATTACCTTAAACTGTTAAAATAATACTCAACCAACTAATACAGAAATAAACATACCCCGGGAACAAAATATTATAAACAAAGGTACCTCAAACAATAAATGACCATAAAAAAATTATTTTTTTACTATTTAAAAAAATGATATCTACCGGGGTATGTACTCCTTACATGATGAGACTTTCGTTATATATATATATATATATATATATATATATATATATATATATATATATATATATATATATATATATATATATATATATATATATATATATATATATATATATATAATGCTCTTGTGCGGATTGTCTTGCATTTTAACAGTGTGGACCGGACATGTGTCGCTTGACGGTGAGCCTAAAAATTATTACCTAAATTATAGGCACTCTCTCTCTTTTTTGGGCTCACCGCTAGGTGACACATGTCCCGTCCACACAAGAGCAGTACTATATATATAAGGGTGGCAAAACGGGTCAATGGCCCATGTTTTCACACGATTCGACATGACACGATACGATAAGAAACTAGTGGACCCGGACACGACATGATAGTGGTTTTTTTTCTTTAACCCGAACACAACACGTTAAAAACACAATACGATATGTGTTGATGTAAAAAACTAGATTACTCTAATTATTCAATCACAGATAAATAAATGAGACAAAGAATTTTAAAGTGGTTCAGCCTTATATGAATGGCCTACGTCCACTGTTATGTTATTGCTGAGTGTTTGGGAATTCTCGATTACAAGTTCTATCAAGAAATTCCGGTCCCTTTGAATGAGGGTGATACAAGATATTTATAGCCCTTAGGCTGTATATGAAAGGGTGTTACATTAAATGATACACATATGAAATGGTAATTCATTTAATGCTCTCTAAACGTGTGTGTCAAGGTGATAAGCATTCAATGAATAGTTGAGCTGTTGATTATCTGGCAATTAATGTTGCGGTCGAGATGTATCTCGAACCGCCTTAGTTGCTCGTCGTTCAAGAGTTCCTCGGAGCACTGGAGTTCCTCGGAGCGTTGGAGTTCCTCAGAGAGCTGGAGTTCCTCGGAGTATACTTGTTGCTCGGAGTGAGTTTGACTTGGTCGGGGGAATGAACTTCCTCGTTGCTATTGTGCCACGTAGATTGACACATGTTTTCTTATTATTCATCAACATCAGCATACTAATTTTGGTATCAACAGAAGCCCCCAATATTTCATATTTCGAACTTTGAGGAGTATGGAACATTCTTTCTCGGTATATGGCAATATTAAATGACCTTCTTGGGTTTTAGGAGCCTTTTCTTCGTATTTGAATTTCCTTCCAAATTCGCAGAATCTGCCTTTTTGCATTTTTATAAGCGCTTCGATCTTTGTGCACTTTTTATCCTTTTAGCCGCCGGTAGCGTAATAGTTTTCTTTTTTGTAATCATTTCTTTCGCCGTTTCCCAAGGCGAAGTATTTAAGCTTCAGAGGCAATCCCATCGTCTTCTACCTTTTCGATTTCTGCTTTCGAGTTTTCTATAGCTTTTCTCTCTCTTGTGCATTCATCCCTTCCTTCGTTTGTTTGTCAACAGATCTCCTCTTTCCTGTAAGATTTTCTTCCTTCTTCATTTCTTTTTATTCACCATGGTTTATATTATCGAATCTTTTGAGAAATTCTGTTCTGACTTTTCAATTCCTTCTTGGGTAACTTTAGAGAGTCTTTCTGAACCTTCAACTTATTTTAATTTGGCGGAGGGACATTGGTTCCCTAGCCTCTTTATTGCTGAATGTGGATTTTTTTTTCCACCAAACCCTTTGTGTTTAGAGTTCTGTCAGTATTTCGATGTTGTCCCTGCAAAAATAGCCCCCAACACATGGAGAATAGTTAATGGGGTACATAGGTTAAATCAAACTCATGGAACTCGTATATGAATTCCTGAGATTATGTACTGTTACAGATGGGCTGTTTTAGACAATGTTTTTTATTTAAAAACTAGGTTTTTGAATAGGGCCTTAGTAGTCAACCTCCCTGACGCAAACAGGGATTATTTTGAACACGGGGTAGTCATAAAAAATTGGCAACATACCCCTTTGGTTGGAGATGAAGTATATGAAGGTCCCAGATGCCCCCCATATTGTAATGGGATAGGTTATTTTCATCTTATTTTGTTTTTGAAATTATGATTTCATTATGTTTGACAAAATGTATGACTGATGTTTCACTATGTATTTGTTTGCAGTTGACAGTAAGAGAAAAACTCCAAAGGAATCAGAAGTAAATATTAAACATTTGAAACATATCTGGAATTTGCATCGAAGAGTTGCAGACGAGCACATTAGGTCTGCTTCATATTTGCTACAGTACAGGAGCTACACATCATCCTTTACTGCTCGTCCTGTGGTCAGCATTAGTGACCCATTGCCAGCTTCTGAGGAATCTTCACCAGAATCTCACATTCCTCTAAGTCAGAAGATGGGCAAGAGAAGAGTTCATGCTATCTTCGAGGAGACTTCCTCTGCCGGAGATGGAAAGAGAAACAAGGTTGAAGTCCCAAAGGGGACAAAGAAAGTGGATGTTGTTCCTTCTGTTGCTGCTCAAAAGGCTGCCGAGAAGCCTCCAATGGCTCCGAGCAAGAAAAGTACTTCTGTGGAAGTGGTCACCATTTCCCCTACCAAAGGTTCTTTGGCTGAAACTGCTGAAGTACCACTGAGGAGATTGAAGAAATCCTCCTCGGTCAGTTTTTCTGAAACCATTCCTCAGCTCCAAGCTAGTGGAGCTGGTGTTCCAACTATTATTCCCCCGAGTTCTGCGACGAGCTCGGTAAAGACTTGGACTATTCCTGAAGTCCAAGGGATAGAAGAAAACATGTCTAGGGATATGCTGACATCCCTAGCTACTCGTCAAATTGCTTCAGTAAGTTTCTCTTATCTTGAATTTTTCTTTCTTTACATAAATTCATGTATCTCGGCACTAACTTATCATTATTTTCTTTTTCAGCTGGTGAGTTGCTTTAACACCATAGTGAAGAAAGATGAAGCACTCAAGGCTTCTAGCTCCTCGTCTGGAGTGGAGGATGCCTTTGTGGGTTTGGCCCAATCTCTGAAGGAATCCCGTCAAAAATACGACGAGGATAAGGGTGAATGGGAGAAGAAGTTGACTGCGTCTGAGGCAGAGAAAGTGAAGTTGGGAAAGAAGGTGAAGGACTTGGAGAGAGAGAATAAAAAATACGCCGAGAAGCTTACAAACTTTGGGGAGCTTGAGAATAAGTTAAAATCGGCCGAGGAAGAGCTGACCCTTCTGCGAGAAGTAAATCGCCAGAAGGAGGAGGTGGAGGCCAAATTGAAAGCCACCGAGGATCTTCTATCCGAGAAGCTCTCCTCGGAAAAAATGAAGAGAAAAGCGGCTATGAAGAAATCCTTTCGAATTGGTTGGGACAAAGGATGGGATAGGGGGTAGCGGCAATGATGACCCAGGTCAAGTATGGAAGTTTGAAATACTTTTGAGATTGTTGGGTTGCTTCCCTGCAGGAACTGAAGGTGAGCGAGGAAAACATCTCCCTGGTCCTCCTCCAGCTATTGAAGATGAAGAAGAGGATGAAGCTGCATCCGAGGAGTCTTCAGTGATAGTGGGTGATCAAGTCCTTGCTCCACAACCCAATCAGACAGCCACCGAGGAGATTTCTTCCTTGCCTGCTCCTCCTGAATAAGTCCCAACTTCTGCCAATCAAATCGTTGTTCCCACCGAGCAACCAAGCTCCTCGTCCCAGCCTCCCGAGAAAGTCTTGGGAGACAAGGAAAAGGTGTGAAGTTGTTCGGTATTCTCTTTTATTTTCCTTTTACTTGTACTTTGTATTCTAAACGATGTACTCTTTTTGATGATGTAATAAAATCACATATTTTTGTTCTTCCACATTGTTGATGCTCTGTCTTCTTCTTTTATTAACTCTTGCCTTCTCTTCTTTATTAGTTTATGACTAGAATGGAATTACTGTCTGCCAATGATACAAAACTGATGCAGCAATGCCATGAATATTTTAAAGCTGGCCATACTGACCTGAGTGCATCAGAAATTGCCGATATCCTTGGTCATGATGCTTCAGACCAAGCAGTGGAGGCATATCAATACTTGAAATGTCTTCTTGATATTGCTGTAGCCAACAACGTGGCTTATTATGACATGATCGAGGACGAGAAAGAGGTTCTCGTGGACGAGGAAGAGGTTCTCGTGGGCGAGGAAGAGTTGCCCAGGATGTTGTCGAGGAACGAAATATTCCACCTGCTCGGGGTCGATCAAGAACTCCTCGTAATATTGAAGAAGCTCGTACTCTGTCAACATTGGAAACTCAAGCGTACCAATTGAATGCAAAAGATCGGGCTTTATTTGAAATGTCTAAGAACATCCAAACTCTGGAAGATCAACTTGCTTCGACCAAGTCTACTCTGAAGAATAAGGATGTTTTTTCCAGGAACCTTCATGAGCAGTTAGAGAGAATAACTTTCCAATTCCACAAACAACCTCGTGAGTTCTGGAATGCAGGCTACAATGAGGCCCTTTATCACTTGGATGCTCGCATTGAAAATGCCAATAATGAAGGTTACAAGCAAGGTTGGCTGAATGCCTTGGGCGTGCTGAAGCTCGAACAAGGTCACTACCTGTGGGATTATTATGATCCCGGGGTTCTTGACTTGCCAGTGCCACCGTATAACTTGGACATGGAATGGATCCCAGCTCGTGCCATTCCTCGGAGCTTAATTGCAAATACCTTGGCGACTATAATCTTCACTCTCAGATCGAAGTATCTCGTCCCGAGCATCTATTGGATACTCCTTCAGTAATGAATGTCAGAATGCTCCGAGATATTAATTTCATTAATTCTCCTCTTTGCCTGGAAGATCCTCCTGCTGGCGAGGAGCCTGTTTCAAAAGCTAAGGGAAAGAAACCAATAGAGTAGGGATCTCAATGTAATAGTTAGTACACATGTAATTTGTAATTCATTTTGAATTTTAATGAAAGACTTTCATTTTCTGTTTGCAAATCTGTATTGCTATTATCTTGTGCTTGTCAAACACTTTATAATTGTGCTTGCATAACAATATCGTGTGGTTTAGTAATAAAAATTACAAGTATTAGTAATGTTGCTCGATCACTTAATAATAAAGTAATGAGTATAAAAATGTTTAAAAATTTCTCCAACCAACCAAGGTTGTCAAATTGTGCTCGTCGACCAATTATAGTTAGTGAGAGTTTTTATCCCCGACCAGCTATACTTGGTAAATTTTTGTCTTTTTCATAAAATGTGCCCGACCAACCAAGGTCGATGATTTTTCCTCGTCGACCAACTACAGTTAGTGGGTTTTTATCCCCTACCAACTATACTTGGCTCAGTTTGGAATATTTATTCTCCGAGGAACCTTTATGTAATAAACTTACTTCCCGACCAACATAAGTTGGTATTTTTAGATAATCTCTTACTTCTCGACCAACATAAGTTGGCATTTGAGAGCATACTTTGTTTTCTAACCAACCGAGATTGGCCTTTCGTCGATCATCTTTTTTTCTCGCCCTTTTACCAACCGGAGTTGGTCGTGGGTTTGAACTATCATGTCCACTAGCTCTTCTACCAACCTGAGTTGGTCACACTAGTGTACGCCTCCTAACCAAAGGAGTATAGTTTATCCTCGCTCTTTTACCAACCGGAGTTGGTCATGGGTCTGAACTATCATGTCCACTATATCTTTTACCAACCTTAGTTGGTCACACTAGTGTACGCCTCCTAACCAAAGGAGTATAGTTTGTTCTCGCCCTTTTACCAACCGGAGTTGGTCGTGGGTCTGAACTATCATGTCCACTAGATCTTTTACCAACCTTAGTTGGTCACACTAGTGTACGCCTCCTAACCAAAGGAGAATAGTTTGTTCTCGCCCTTTTACCAACCGGAGTTGGTCATGGGTTTGAACTATCGTCTTCTTTTTACTGCTGAGCAGCGTTACGTACCGAGCAGCGTAGTGTTAAACACACTAGTATTCCCCGAAAAACTTTCAATAAAAGGAGTAAATATTATGAAATATCATCGTTTTATTCATATTGATGGAACTGCTTTACATTTTACATTACTGATAATACTTGCGTAGGTGTTCAGCATTCCATGCATTCTTAAATTCCTCTCCTTCTAGAGTTGTTATTCGGTAAGTTCCTGGTCGGACAACTGCAGTAACTCGGTAAGGTCCATGCCAGTTTGCTTCCAACTTATTGTGCTTCTGAATGACCTTCTTTAGCACGTAATCTCCTTCTTTTAAGTCGCATTTTTTCACCCTCTTGTTGTAGAACAGGGTTGTTCGTTGTTGATAAGCAGCATTCCTAATGGCTGCCTCTTCTCTAACTTCCTCGAGCATGTCCAAATCTAATCTCCTCATCAGGTCGCTGACTAGGGAATTGAAATTCATCACTCTGTGTGTTGGAAGACCCAACTCGGCAGGTATTACAGCCTCACTTCCAAATGCCAGCATATATGGTGATTCTCCAGTTGCTGCTCGGGGAGTTGTTCGGTAAGCCCACAATACTGACTGTAGATCATTAATCCAATTAGCTTTAGCCTCACTTAGCCTCTTCTTCAAACCATTTAATAATGTTCTGTTCGTCACTTCAGTCTGCCCATTGCTTTGAGGATGGCCTGGTGCTGAATGAACCTTCAAAATATTTGACTAATGACAATAGGCAACAAACTCCTCGTTATCAAATTGTGTTCCATGGTCTGTGATGAAGGCATGGGGGAGACCATATCGGCAGATGATGTTCTTCCAAACGAATTCGTACACCTTCTCGTATGTCATATCAATCAGAGGCTCAGCTTATATCCACTTAGTAAAATAATCTACTGCGACGACGAGGTACCTGAATCTTCCTCAGGTCGTTGGCAGTGGTCCAACCAAATCCATTCCCCACATGGCGAAAGGCCAAGGGGAAGTTATGGGTGTCAACAATGCTTGTGGAGTTCGTCGGATGGAGGAAAAACGTTGGCATTTATCACATCTCTTAGCATAGGCTATACAATCAACCCTCATCGTTGGCCAGTAGTATCCTTGTGTCATCACCCTTTGTTAAAGTGTCCGACCTGCTACATGGGCTCCACAGGATCCTTCATGGATCTCTTCAATCAATTCCTTCACCTCGGAGGGATGCACACATCTTTGCAAACCTGCCATAATTCCTCGTCTATACAAAACACCATTAGTTAGTACATACCGAGCAGCTTTAAACTTCAATTTCTTGGCAGCGATCTTATCCTCCGGCAATTCTCCCTCATCAATATATGCCCTGATGGGATCCATCCAAGATGGTCCTAAATAAAGGGTAATAACATTCATCGTCAGGTCTTCATCTATGCTCCGAGCTTCTAATACTTCAATTGGTATAGTTCTTCGCATCTCGGTACGAGTAGTTGATGCTAGTCGGGCCAGTGCGTCTGCTTGTGCATTCTCCATTCTTGGTATTCTGATCAACTGAATGGCATCAAATTCTACCAATAACTCCATCGCCTTTGCATGATACTTGACCATTAATTCTCCTTTAACTGCATATGTTCCCATCATCTGATTCACAATTAATTGAGAATCACTGAATACCATTACTTGTTGCGCTTCCTTAATCTTTGCTAAATTAAGACCTGCTATCAAGGCTTCATATTCAGCCTCATTATTGGAAGCTTTGAATTGGAATCGTAGGGCATATTCCATGTCAATCTCGTCTGGGGTTTTCAAAACAATCCCTGCCCCACAACCTGTTGTGCAAGATGACCCATCTACATATAATCTCCATGTAGGTAACTCGTCTTCAAATTTCTTATCTGACAGAGTTCCTCGGTGAAATATCTGCTGTTTCCTTTCATCCTCCCCTGGTATTTTTCGATCTTCGTCGACCATCTCTTCTCGCCCTTTTACCAACCGGAGTTGGTCTGGGTTTGAATTTGATGATCTTTCTACATCCACAAGCCCTTTTACCAACCGGAGTTGATCTGGACTTATATCTGTTGATCTTGTAACATCCACAGGTTGGTCAGCGAGCAACTTTTGTTCCTCGGGGGTATCAGGATATGTAAATTCTGCTATAAAGTCTGCTACAACCTGCCCTTTTAATGATGATCTGGGTTCATACACAATATCATATTCACCGAGCTCTATTGCCCAGTACATCAGTTTCCTTGATTTTTCTGGCTTATGAAGGGCTTGTCTCAATGGCATGTCGGTATACACGATGATGGTATGGGCCTGGAAATAAGGCCTCATTCTTCTACTTGCTTCAATTAATGCCAATGCCAATTTTTCTAGCTTTGGGTACCTGATCTCTGCACCTCGGAAAGCCTTACTTGTGTAATAAATTGGCTTCTAGACTCCATTCTCCAATCTGATCAATGCCGAGCTGACTGCATTATCTGATACTGCCAGGTACAAGTACAATTTCTCTCCCATTACTGGTCTGGATAACAATGGAGGTGCTCCCAAATATTTATTCAAGTCTTGAAAGGATTTCTCACATTCATCATTCCACTCGAAAGTTTTTCGAAGTGTTTTGAAGAATGGGAGGCATCTATCAGTTGCTCGGGATACAAATCTGTTGAGCGTTGCAACTCGTCCTGTAAGACTCTGCACCTTTTTCTTCGTTGTTGGAGATCGCAACCCTAAAAGAGCTTTGATCTTTGCTGGATTTGCCTCAATGCCTCGCTGGTTGACGATGTACCCGAGGAACATTCCTTCTCGTACTCCAAAGGTGCACTTCGTCGGGTTGAGCTTTATTTGATATTTATCCAGTTGATCGAAGGTCTGACCTAAGTCAACTAGATGATCAGCATCTTTCTTGCTCTTTGTCAGCATATCGTCGACATAGACCTCCATTTTGCAACTGATTTGTTCGAAAAAAACCTTGTTCATCAGCCGCTGGTATATCGTTCCTGCATTTTTCAAACCAAAAGGCATAACATTATAACAATAAGTTCCCTTAGGGGTGATAAAAGAAGTGCTTTTCCTGTCTTCATGTTTCATTTTGATCTGGTTGTAACTAGAGTAAGCATCCATGAAGCTGAGCAGCTCGTGTCCCGAGGTAGCATCTACTAGTTGGTCAATTCTGGGCAATGGAAAATGATCCTTTGGGCAGGCCTTGTTGAGATCAGTGAAATCAACACACATTCTCCATTTATTATTTTTCTTCTTCACCATCACCACATTTGCCAACCAGTCTGGATACTTCACATCTTCAATGAATTGTGCTTTTTGGAGCTTGTTGACCTCCTTTTGTATAGCCTGATTCTTCTCGGGACTAAACACTCTTCTTCTCTGCTTTACAGGCTTGATCTCCTTATTCGCATTGAGCTCATGACATAAGAAGTTCAGATCTATTCCTGGCATGTCTTCATGACTCCATGCAAAAGTTTTCCTTCTGTTTCTCAAAAAAGTTATCAACTCTTGTTTTATTGAAACATCTAACGATGAACCTATCTGGGTTACTCGTTCAGGGTGCTTGTCGTCCAGAATAACATTTTCTGTAGATTCCACCACCTGTCCTTTTACAAGTTGGGATTCATCTCTGGGATCAAGTGTTTCAATTTCTGTACCTTCCTCCACCTGGTAGGTGGTAGTCTTTTTCCTTGACTCTTCAAACTCCTCTTGCTTGGCAAACGAATAATAACATTCCCGAGCTACTTTCTGATCACCCTTCACAACTCCCACTCTAAAATTTGTAAGGAATTTTAAATACTGATGTACTGTAGATGGAACTGCTTCGAACTTCTTCAAACCAACTCTTCCCATGATGATGTTGTAAGCTGACTGCACATTCTTATCCATCACAAAGAAGCGTATTCTTTCTGTTCGACAAGCAGGCCAAGTTCCAATGAATATATCCAACTTGATCGTCCCAAGTGGAAAAACTTTCTCGCCAGCAAAACCCAATAGAGGTTTGTGATAAGGTTCTAATTGAGATAATTTCAAATTTAAACTGTCAAAGCATGAATAGTATATGATGTCTGCCGAAATACCATTATCTACCAACACCCTTGAAATCACTACTTCTTTCATCCTCATTTTGATCACCAAAGGGTCGTCATGAGGGTAAAGAACACCTGCCAGGTCATTTTTTGAAAAACCAATTACCAACTTCTCTTTGTTTACCTTCCTCGATCGATCCTCTTCAACCAAATTTATCCGCTGAATGTATGAGCAAGCCTGAGCCTCACCGAGGTAAGCTTTTCTTTTTCCAGTAAGGTCTCTTCCTCCTGCAACTCCTCCTGTAATGACATTACAATCAAATGATCCAAAGCGTATTGAAAATACCTCTCGTTCTGGCTGCCTCGATTTCTTGGGAAGATCGGGGTCATCCTCTGTATCATCTTCATGATCCCTTTTCTTTTTCTCCTCTGCTCGAT
Organism: Sambucus nigra; assembly: GCA_949130495.1. Taxonomy (NCBI): domain Eukaryota; kingdom Viridiplantae; phylum Streptophyta; class Magnoliopsida; order Dipsacales; family Adoxaceae; genus Sambucus; species Sambucus nigra. The sequence continues at coordinate 81,248,880 of OX422213.1, read as the reverse complement.
GAGAAGATCTAGACCTTTCTCTAGTTCGGTCATTATTTCTTCTTTCGCCTCCCCGATCAACATACTTTGCTAGTTTCCCTCTTCGGATGAGTGTTTCAATCTCGTTCTGAAGAGCTATGCAATTTTTGATCATATGGCCGTGATCCTTATGGAACTCGCAATATTTATCCATGTTCCTCAGGTCAGGGTCTGACCTCAGTTTCTTTGGCCACTTTACTTCCTCGTTATTCTTGATTTCTTCCAAGACATGATTAATACCCATTTTCAAAGGAGTATAATTATCGAATTTCTTCAGGACTTCCCGTGACGATTTATTATTCTTGGAGTGCTTGTCACCGCCATTGCCCTTATGCTCTTTCTTCTTGGATTTGTCGTCGTCCACCTTGGTTTCTTTATCCATATTCTTCTTCGCATCCATAGCCTCCTCGGCATTCATGATTTTGGCCGCTTTCGCCGTCAACTCTGACATAGTTGTAGGTGGATCTTTGGCCAAAGTGTAATACAACTTGTTAGGCAATAACCCACTCATCAAGGCGGTGATTGCTGTCTTTTCTTCATAATCTATAACTTCCAGTTTCTTGTTATTGAAACGAGTTATGTAATCTCTAGTACTCTCACCAGATTTTTATCAAACACTTAACAAGTGTGCTACTCTTTTTACCGGCTTTGCCCCAAAACAGAAATTGCCGATGAACAACTCGGCCAATTGAAAGAAAGTTGAAATCTTACCCCGAGGAAGATTGTTGTACCATATCTGGGAAGGTCCAGTAAGAGTTCCTGAGAATGCTCTACATCTCATCTCGTCGGGGACAGCATAGATATCGGTGGCAGCTTGATATTGCTCTATATGAAGAACAGGATCTATCTTTCCATCATATTTGGGGGTCACCATAGGTGCTTTAAACTTTGATGGGGTAGGAAAACCCACAATGGCCTGGACAAAAGGTGTCCCTTGAACAAAAGTTCGTTGTAAGGGATTCTTCGCCTTAGTCATTTCTTCTAATCTATCCTCCAAGCGCTGAATGGAACCCTTCCACGCATCGTTTCCTTCCTCGGGCTTATTAGTTCGAGCAATTAATTGTTCTGATGTGGCCTCCTGAGATCTATCTTGACGAGCAACTGGTCGTGATTGTGCTGATCCTTCTCTTAGATCTGATGGCCGTCGAAAACTCCTCGACACGGTCTTAGGTGGACTTCTATTCCTCCTAGGGCCTAATCGACTGAAAGGAGACACCCTACTCAGTCTTTCCAAGGCACTGGGTCTTTCTGGAGAGAGAGTGATACGTTGATCAGTATATGTAGCCCTTATTGACGAAGTTCGCCCAGGTTGATAAGAGAAATCATCAGATTCCTCATTACGATATGACTCAGTACGCCTGGATCGTGAAGAAAGTAAGTTGGTTTGCCTCTGACCACTTCGCTGTCCTGAACGTGTAGGCACACCGCCATGAAGGGTCTGTATGAGTTGTCGCATTGTTTCTTGCATGGAGGTTTGTCCTTGAGCCAGATTCGTCATAATCCCAGTCAGATCTGGAGGTGCAGAGAGATATGGAGGATTTCCAGCATTTCCAGCGTTTCGATTGCTGGTTTCCGGATTATCTGCCATTGATGATGAATAATTTTTTGTGAAAAACGATAATAACAATCGTTCCCACAGACGGCGTCAATCTGTTGATGTAAAAAACTAGATTACTCTAATTATTCAATCACAGATAAATAAATGAGACAAAGAATTTTAAAGTGGTTCAGCCTTATATGAATGGCCTACGTCTAGGGGTGTTCACGGGTCGGTCGGTTCGGTTTTGACCGGGTTTTTTGGGCCGAACCGACCATGTCGGTTTTTGGAGGAAGCGAACCGAACCGAACCGAAAATGCTGAAAAACCGAACCGAACCGAACCGAATCGGGTCGGTTTTTGACAGTGGACGTAGGCCATTCATATAAGACTGTTACAAATCAAATATAACCGTTGGCATATGTTGATGTAAAAAATTAGATTACTCTAATAATTCAATCACAGATAAATAAATGAGACAAAATATTTTAAAGTGGTTCAGCCTTATATGAATGGCCTACGTCCACTGTTATGTTATTGCTGAGTGTTTGGGAATTCTCAATTACAAGTTCTATCAAGAAATTCCGGTCCCTTTGAATGAGGGTGATACAAGATATTTATAGCCCTTAGGCTGTACATGAAAGGGTGTTACATTAAATGATACACATATGAAAGGGTAATTCATTTAATGCTCTCTAAACGTGTGCGTCAAGGTGATAAGCATTCAATGAATAGTTGAACTGTTGATTATCTGGCAATTAATGCTGCGGTCGAGATGCAGCTCGAACCGCCTTAGTTGCTCGTCGTTCAAGAGTTCCTCGGAGCGTTGGAGTTCCTCGGAGAGCTGGAGTTCCTCGGAGTATACTTGTTGCTCGGAGTGAGTCTGACTTGGTCGGGGGAATGAACTTCCTCGTTGCTATTGTGCCACGTAGATTGACACGTGTTTTCTTATTATTCGTCCACATCAGCATACTAATTTTGGTATCAACAATATGATAACACGATAAGTAAATATGATTCGATTGGACACGATTAGATCCGACCCAACACGACACGATTAGAAGAATTAGTGAGGAATTAAAAAATAGTGGATCTAAATAGTGGGTTAATAATGGGTCTAAATGTGGCCAATAGTGGGTCTATATAGAGTATATATTGTGTCCCTAATTGGGTCACTATCGTGTCAATTTCGTGGCAGAAATTGGACACGAACACAACATGACTTGATGGCGGGGCCCAAAATCCAGACCCGAACACGATTCGAACACGAAAGACCATGTCAATTTTGTGTCCATTTCCTTTCGTTTTGTGTCGTGTTATCGTTTCGTTCCCAAAATTGCCACCCATATATATATATATATATATATATATATATATATATATATATATATATATATATATATATATATATATATATAATCGTGTCAATTTCGTGGCAGAAATTGGACACGAACACAACATGACTTGATGGCGGGGCCAAAAATCCAGACCCGAACACGATTCGAACACGAAAGACCATGTCAATTTTGTGTCCATTTCCTTTCGTTTTGTGTCGTGTTATCGTTTCGTTCCCAAAATTGCCACCCAAATATATATATATATATATATATAGAGAGAGAGAGAGAGGGGGGGGGGGAGGAAGGCTCACCAACATCGTACTCTATACGTCACACCTAGTTCTAGGGCCTAAAAAACCTTTTTTATAAAATAATTTATTCTTCTCTTGAAACTAACCTTCCAATCAATCCACGTTCAAAAAATTAGGTCAAAATACACTTTATAACTAATTTTAAAAATTTTACAAAATTATGCTGGAGCATATATTGGCCCCTTTTTATTTCAGATGTGCTTTAAGTATGTCAAAAATAACTTTTCTTTTTTAAAAAACCTTTTTCCAAATTTTAACACGCACCAAGCTTGTGAACCAATTTCAATTAAGCCTAATTTTATCTTGTTTAATCATAAACATGCATCTAGGTGATTAAGGCAAGTAAAATAAACAAGTTCACAACGCCGGATGTACGACGAAACCACAAAGAAAAAAAAATCTTGGACGTCCTAAGCTAGACAATCACTATGATACGGGTTTACAAAGGAAGGCATGTAGACTTACACAACGACTCGATCCCCATAAGCCTTAAAGTTCTTCTTATCTTTAACCACGCCTCCACAGTGTCTACACAAAAGTCCTTCTACGATACCTATCCACAGCACACGCGCCCACGAGTGCTCAGTGTCCACCGATGCAGCTTGGTAAACCGTCTACGATTCAGAACACAGACTCCTCTATTTCCTCACCGCAAAACCTAATGAACAATGTTCAACGTGATGAATAAACCCTGATAGTGCAAACAAGATCTCTGTAGCAATAGAATATGAAAGATCAGATCTTTTAAACTCTAATGATGATTTTAAACTTTACAAACCTTAGAAAAATTTTGTGCAGAAAAACGAAACTGTTGAACTGTATTTTTGGTTCTGCACACTTTCGAAATTTAGAGCAAACACTGCCTAAATAAAAAAAACTAAGTTGGCAGGTCATTTTAACAGCTTCCACATGTCGTTCTAACGACTGTGAGATGTCGTTCGAATGACATCAATTGTCATTTGAACCATTAAACGGAAACAGGATGATTTTACACGACTCTAAACGATGTTTATCTCAGAATAAATGAAGTTAAAACATTTAAAATCATTTTAAATTATTTATAAACAAAATACCCATCCTTTAAACATTTTTCGAACTTCATAAACATAATGCGTTCATACCTGAGAGATCGGAATGCAATAAAGATGTGAAACGTGCACCAATAAAACTCAACATGATAAATTTTTAAAATTTTGCCACTACATCTTCAATAAACACGTCATAGACTTAATGAAAATCATGACAATATGAAATCTATCTATGACTCAAATAAGTTTTGTTCGGGGAATAAGTCAAATACTTATAAATGAACTCAATTGAAAATTTTGTCCTTACAGCATAAGGTATTTTCAACAGTTTTTTGTTAGATTGTTTAAAAATAGCTACAAAATGTATATTGACCTAATTTTTTGCACATGAGTTGATTGGAGGGTTAATTTAAAGAGAAAAATTAAAAATTAAAAAAAAAATAGGGCCTAAAACTAGGTGTGATGTGTAGAGTGTAATGTAGGTGAGCCTTCTCCTATATATATATATATATATATTTCCTTATTATACCTCTAATACGATGTTATCATAGGTATTAATTGTAATAAATGTCATTTAAAACTTAGCTCAGTTATTCATATAATAGCAAATGAAGTCAGCTCATCTCAACTTAGTACCCGTGACCTGTAACAACTGAAGACAATTCACTTACCCATATAACACATTTGAATGTGTTTGAATGAGTGATAACTATCCTATAATATATCAGTTAGTTACACACGTGATACTAACTCTCATATACTCCCTCAAGTTAATGGTGAATGACTATAAAGTTTTAACTTATCACATAAAACTTAAAAACGAGCAGAGGTGAGGCTTTTAGTCATAACATTGACAATTTGATCATGTGTGGATATGAACTGTACTTAAAAATCTCGTTTAGACACCTCATCACGAATAAAATGAAAATCAATTTCAATGTGTTTCATGCGTACATAAAAAACTAGATTAACAAAAAGATAAGTAGCTTCAATGTTATCACACCATAAGATCGAAGGGTTGTGAAGAGGCACACGTAACTCGGTAAGAAGCGATTGTAACCAAGTAATTTCAGCACCAACATCAATAAGAGCTTTGTATTTAGATTTAGTTGATGAATGAGCAACCGTACATTATTTTTGGGAAGACCATGAGATTAAATTAGATCCCACGTAAATGGAAAAATAACCAATAGATTTGCAATCATCAATGGAGCTAACCCAATTTGAATCAGAATAAACTTGGAGAGTCATTGTAAAATATTTACTGAAGGATTATTCGCACGACATTGCGTGTTTTAATTAACAAAAAATATGCGACAACGAGCTAGTGATCATCATCAGAGGGATTGTGCATGAATTAACAAACTTCGTTAACTGAATAAGAAAGATCCGATCTCGTTAAAGTAAGGTGTTGAAGTGCGCCCATAATTTGACAAAATTTGGTAGGATCATGAAAGGAGTTTCCAATAATTTTGGAAAGTTTAAAACCCGAAGTGCGGGGGGTGATAAGGGGTTTGCAAGAGGTCATCCCAGATTTGTCAAGAAGAGTTTGGATATATTATTGTTGATGAAGATATAATCCACTTGGTGTAGACACAACATAAATGATCAGAAAAATATGGAGTGGGCCTAAATTTTTAATTGAGAAAGTAGCAACCAACTTGTCAATTAAACCTTGAATTTCAATATAGACATTGCTTGTGATGACGATGTTGTCGACATAAATGAGCACATAAATAATGACAACCCTGGATGAAAAAATAAAGAGATACGAATAAGTGCGCAAAGGTTGAAAACCATGCGATGTTAAAAAGTGATGTAAGCATGAGAACCATGTATAGGGAGCCTGTTTCAATCCATAAATTGATCGATGTAGTTTACAAACACAGTCAGGTCGAGTCTGATCAATGAAACTAGGTAGTTGTTGCATGTAAACATTCTCATGAAGATGATCATGCAAGAAGTCATTTTTTACTTCCAGTTGATATAGAGACCACTAACGATTGACGACAACAGAGAGAACAAGTCGGATAGTGGTCGGTTTCACCACCGAGTTAAAAATTTCAGCATAATCAACACTAAGTTATTGATGGAAGCCTTTGGCTAAAAGGTGTTCTTTGTAGTGCTCAACAGTGTCGTCGGCTTTGTTCTTGATATGATACACCCGCTTGTAACCAATGACATTCATACAAGAGGTTGGAGGGATAAATGACAATGTATTATTGTGAAGTAGAGTGTTAAATTCACCATACATAGTATGGGTCCATTCTATGGACTTATTAGCAGTAGTAAATCAAGTTAGTTCAGAAGAAGAAGGAGAAGTACAGATGGACGAGAAAAAAAATGAAGGGAATTTATTTTAGACATGTGGCAGAGCGTCGTGGAATGTGTTCGAGCGAGATGAGGTTTGGGTATTCTAACATCAACATGTCATTATAGTCTAAGTGGGTTATTAAAATATGGATTACAAGGATGGGACTCGGTAGGATTGGGAGGTTAGGAAGTTAAAATTTGAACGGAGTTTTTGATAAAATAGGTGAGGATGGGGCACACAGGTGGGACTGGGTAGAATTAGGAGGTTGAGAATTTAAATCTTGAATAGGATTTGGAGGTAAACGGGTGAGGAGGAAATAAAGGGATAAGGTTGGTGAGAGGAATTATTGGGCGAAGGAGAGGAAGAATTTAAGAGAAAATGAGCATATGTAGGTCCCGAATTTACTATAACAAAAACTCTTTTGAAAAAACTCTTTTCAATTTATCGAACCACACCAAATTGTGATACAAATTAACTTAATCAAATTTTATCTTGTTTAACTTTAAGCATGCAACTAGTGATTAAATCAAGTAAAATAAAATAAAGCAATACTCACAACGCCGATATACGAGGAAAACCACAAACGAAAAAAACCTCGAACGACCCAGGCCAGACAATCACTATGACAATGATTTTACAAAGTCAGGCGGTAGTCTTATACAACGACTCGATCCACCCACGAGACTTGATGCTCCTCTGATCTTCTACCAATCTTCACAGTGCCCATGCAAAAAATAACCTTCTTCTACGATGCTCGTCCACAGCAGTCGCCTCCACGAATACCTCAGTATCCACCGATACGGCCTTGTGTCGTCTATGATGTTGAACACGAAAGTAACCTTCTTCCCTTCTCCACCACAAAAGTAGCAATGTTCAAGTGTTGAACAAACCCAACTTGGTGCAACAAAGATCACATAAACATATATGGTAATGATAACTCAGATCTTTGTAAACTCTAAGGATGTTTTATAGTGGAAATACTAAGAAAACTTTGTGCAGAAAACTCTCTAGATTGTAAATTGTTTTTTGTACTGCACACCCCTTCGAGAAAACTAGAACACTCCTATTTATAATTATTATATTGAGGTGGAATCTCTCGTTCTAGTGCGATAATACGTCGTTCTAACGACAACAACTCTCATTTGAACGACATCGTATGTCATTTGAACGATGTTGCCCAAATTAGAGTTTAAACTAAATTAAACTTTAATCCGTCCTTGTCAGCTCTAAACGAAGTGTAAACAAGTAAAACACTTTAAACACATTTTAAAACATTTTCTTTTAAAAATTAACATCCTTATTTTTGTAAAATAAAATTCTGAGTTTTATTAACATTATGCATTCATACCTGAGTGATTTCGGAATGCAATTAAACTTTGAAGAGGGATAAATCGCACCAATTAAAGTTTGGCATAATTAATTCCTTGAGGCTTTTCCATAATATCTTCAATTAATCTTCTACACGTCATAGTCAATGTGGGATCGGACAATAAAAAATCTACCTATGACTCAAACATGTTTTATTTCGAGAATAAGTTAAAACTATACATGGACTCAATTTGAAAATTTGGTCCTTACAAATCTCCCCCTTTGACTCTTTCGGGACAAAATCAACAGTGAAAGACCTAAGTCGGGCCATCAAGCCGTAGGATGCCTAAATCCCATCCCATAAAACCCCAAAATAAAAATACATCATCGGTACATGATATGACTCATATACAATAAATTGATAAGCATGGGACTATCTCTGAATGTCTGAATGTGATATAGACTTGAAATCTCGAATATCTTTAAGCGTACCTACACACATGAAACAGACAAATACCTAGTGAAGTATAAAGGAACAAATCATATAAATCAATATCAATACTCAAATCAGAATCATTTATAATGTGAGTAAATATGAAACCACTTTATGTAAACATGATAACAATATGTGCAATTTTAAAAACAAATAAAGCAGGATATCAAGTTTAACATGACAAAAACTCACAAAACTCCCCCTAAATCACAGACATCTCTCCCCCTTTTTGTCTCGAATAGACAATCTGGTGAAAAGATAAACACATCTAGCATAAAATGATACCAATTTTATTAATTCAACTTGAAGAATAGCTAGATAAATATGAAAAAACCAGCTAAATATGATCAATCAATGTCAAATCACTAGCTAGCAAATAATGAATCACACAAAAAATATATCAAATCCAAGAAAGTGTGATTAAACAACCAATGCAGTAAAAAATAAAATCTCTAAAAGAAGACTGCATAAACAGATGTTTAGAAGCAACCCAGTACCAAAGTATGAATCAACATCATCGTATTGAAACAAAAGAGGTTACAAATCTAGAGGTCGCTCGAATGAGCCATAGATGTCATTTGAACTAAACGAGACGTCACTCAAACGATAAGCTATGTTGTTAGAATGACAGCTTCTCGCAATAATGGATCTCGCTCGAACAAGCAGATCAAACTTACACAGTTTCCCATCAATATTAAACAGTGTTGCCCATTGAAAAAAATTCTTAAAAATTCCAACTGGAAGGGGCTCAAAACTGCGAAACAGTGTTAAAATAGTAGCTAAACTAAGAAGACTCAAAATAAACAAATATGGGTAACATTCTAACATAGTACTGATGTGCTCAAACATGAACATGGAATGTATGAGCGTGAACTATAATAGATGAACCAAAATTCCAACCCATCGAAATGATCAAGAAGCTTTAATTGATAATAATCAATCATTAAATTTTATCATAGCCATATGTGACAATTAAACTGTGAGCTTAATGAACTAAACAAACATCATGCACATGAATCCAAAATTTTGATGATTCTCAAACAATAGCGTCACGATTTTCAACGTTAAAATTCTTTGTGCAAACCCATTTAAATTTTTAATCCATCCAAACTCCCTCAAATATATCATATTTTCTTTTGAATGAACTAAACTAATTTGACCCATTTTTGGCATATGATTTTTTTATTGCCTTTTCATTTTTTCGGGCTCTTTTAAACGATGGCTTTCACGACGAGTAAATTTTACACTCTCGCAGCCCTTTCTAGTGAACATTGATCATTTTTTCCATTTTAATCCTCATGGTAAACGGTTATTACATGCACATCTCCTCCTTAAGTCTACTTACGTATAGATGACAAAATTGAGATAAGAACGTATCACGAAACTCAAATATGCAAGAGTAGTCAATCATCCATAAAAACTCGTGCATGTGTGCAAAGATGGCATATAAACAAAGTCGAATTCAAACGCATATCAACTTAAAAATAACCCCATAATACAATGGTTAAGATCTTTCTAAGCATCTATAATAATGACCAAATGTCCTAGCCACGTGGATAATGGAAGGAAAGGGGTTCAAGCACACCCATGCCATATCAAACATGTTAACTCATGACACAAAAATAAAACTGAAAATCTTTTTGACTTTTTCAAAATATTTTGACTCAAATAAAAGCAAAATCTTTTTGTGTTTTTCTCAAAACTTTTCAAAAATAAAAATCTTTTTGTATTTTTCAAATAAGATGCAATAAATGAAAAATATAATACCAAATGATAAACATGTCCTAATACTAGCAAAGTATATATCATGAATGCAAAGACTAGCATATGAAAATTATGGTAATACTATTATCCTTTAGATTTAGCATGGGAATGATAAAGTGCAACCAAATGAGAACCATGAAGTTCTAGTTCTAAAGACTTTAAGTTCGATTTCCTAATCGAAGTAGGTGTAACATAACGCATGGGGTTTTTGAAAATCGACACGACTTTATTCCTAAACATCCTACGAGCATTCCTAAGGTCATAACAAAACCGTCTAAGGTGACCTTTCCTACCACAATGTGTGCAAGCGTAAAGACGGCGGGAATGATTACTAAACTATTGACCTTTCCTCATGTTACTAGTGGGCTCTCTCACACGATTGGTATTATCTTTGGGAATGGGAACAATTATCTCATCGTAGCCTATACCAAACCTATCTTTCTTGACTTGGACAGTGCCTAACATCCTATCCAATATCTCCGACCTAGACTCCAAGTCAAACTTAACTCTAGACAAATCTCTCAAACTTTCCTCTAACTCCTTAATCCTAGACTCAAGTAGACGCGTAGACTCCTCAAGCTCTAAAATCTCCTTTTTCAAATCCTCCATCAAACCTCTAAGGGTGTCTTTCTCTTTCTCGACGTACTCTAGCTTCTCCTTAAGATTCTTCTCCCGTGCCCTAAGATCCTCAATCAATGCATTATTATTTTTGATGGCATTATTATTCAACTTAGCTTGTAATTTTGGGTTAGAGTTTTTCACCTTCATCGTCTCCTCAAATAAATATCGAAATGCAACTTACAACTCTCCTACGTCGATCTCCTCATCCTCGCTCTTATCACCCTCACACTCTTAGGAAGCACTCTCAACAGTCTCAGAAGTGTCATGCACATGAGTATCCTCGGGGTAAGATATATCGTCGTCGCTCACATGACATGCTATAAACGTAAAAAAATTACTCTCAATGGGAGAACTCTCTCCCTCTTTCGGTTCACTATCACTTAAGGTGGCGTTGTATGCTATCGATTTCTTACCCTCTTTCTTAAGTCTAGTGGGATGCTTAGTTACTTTGTGACCATAGCCCTCGCACCCGAAACACCTATCAGACTCATCTCTCTTAGGTTTCTCACTCTTATCCTTAGGGGTGGAGTCTCCCTTGTTCTTGAATTTCTCAAACTTTTTAGCATCTTTCAATTTCTTTTGAAATTGAAGAAACTTTTTAAACTTCTTTGCTAATAAGACAACACTCTCAAAGTCGGAATCGAAATCGTCATTGAAACTTTAGTTTCCTCCTTCAGGGCTTTCAAAGCAATGCCCTTTTCTTTCTTTGGCACTTGCTTGGAGGTAAACATATCGAGTTCATAGGTTTGGAGGTCTCCTACGATCTCTTCTAGTTTCGACGAGTTAAGCATACCAAGGGAATTCATAACGGTCACTTTCGTATCAAACCTACTTGGCAAGGATTTCAAAATATTCTTAATCACTTGAATATCGGGAATTTTCTCACCTAGGTTAAACTCCGCATTAATAATAGTGGATAACCTAGTGTAAAACTCATCAAACGTCTCACTCTCTGACATCTTAATTGTCTCAAACTGTGTAGTGAGATTTTGCAACTTAGATGCCCTAATTGTGCTCGTGCCCTCGCGAGTGAGTGCAAGTGTATCCCAAGTTTCTTTCGATGTTTCACAAGTCATGATACGATTATACTCTTCATGTGTGATATATGAGTAAATAACCTGCAACCCTTAGAGTTATACAATAAAAGCCTATGTTCAGTCTTAGTACATGACTCAACGGGTTTCAAACTAGTGACCTCACCCTTTCGTGTGATATGTGATGATCAACCTTTTTCAAATTCTAACCAGACACGCTCATTAATATATTTTAAAGCACTTCTCATTCGCATTTTTCAATAATCATAATTAGTGCCATAAAAAACAGAAGTGCGAAAACTATCATAATTTCCAAAATTCATCCTTACAAGAAAAAAGGGATCAAACATAATAAAAATGTATTTCTAGCTCTGATACCACTTTGTAGGTCCCGAATTTATTATAATAAAAACTTTTTCTTGAGTGGAATTAAGTTAAGGATGAATACAAACCAATTTGATCTTTTGAAAAAAACTCTTTTCAATTTTATGAAACCACACCAAATTGTGACACAGATTAACTTAACCAAATTTTATGTTGTTTAACCCTAAGCATGAAACTAGTGATTAAATCAAGTAAAATAAAGTAAAGCAATACTCATAATGCCGATGTACGAGGAAAACCACAAATGGGAAAAACCTCGGACGATTTGGGCCAGACAATCACTATAACAATGGTTTTACAAAGTCAGACGGTAGTCTTATACAACGACTCGATCCACCCATAAGACTTGACGCTCCTCTGATATTCTACCAAGCTTCACAGTGTCCACGCGAAAAGTAAACTTCTTCTACGATGCTCATCCAAAACAGTCGCCTCCATGAATACCTTACTATCCACTGATACGGGCTTGTGTTATCTACGATGATGAACACGAAAGTAACCTTGTTCTCTTCTCCACCACAAAACCAACAATGTTCAAGTGTTGAACAAACCCAAATTGGTGCAATAAAGATCACATAAACATATATGGTAATGATAACTCAGATCTTTGTAAACTCTAGGGATGTTTTATAATGAAAACACTTAGAAAACTTTGTGCAGAAAACTCTCTGGATTATAAACTATTTTTCGTACTACACACCCCTTCGAGAAAACTAGAACATGCGTATTAATAATTATTCTAATGTGGTGGCATCTCTCGTTCGAGCGATACACTACGTTGTTCTAACGGCAGTAGCTCTCGTTCGAATGACATCGTATGTCATTTGAGCGATGTTGCCCGGATTAGAGTCCAAACCAAATTAATCTATAATTCGTCATTATCAACTCTAAATGAAGTGTAAATAAGTAAAATACTTTTAACATATTTTAAAACATTTTCTTCTTAAAATTAACATCCTTATTTTTGTAAAATAAAATTCCGAGTTTCATTAACATTATGCATTCATACCTGAGTGATCTCGGAACGCAATTAAACTTTGAAGACAAATAAGCTGCATCAATTAAATGTTTCCATAATTAATTCCTTGAAGCTTTGCCGTAACGTCTTCAATTAATCTTCGACACGTCATAGTCTGTGTGGGAACGGACAATAAAAAATCTACCTATGACTCAAACATGTTTTGTTCCAAGACTAAGTCAAAACTATAGATGGACTCAATTTGGAAATTTGGTCCTTACAGTATATGGTGGACAAGTGTGAGAAAAAGAAATAGGAGGTGAGGTGGGTGAGTTTGAATTGAGATTGGACTATGGATTATAATGAGAATAAATAGGAGATAATGGAGGAGAAAATACAAATTTTGGTGCTATGAGCCAAGGCGTAGAGCTGGTGGAGGGAGTTTATGGCGATCCTAAAATGGAGGAAAATTGTTTTAAATTTTCAAATGAAAAAATTAGTTTATTAAAATGAACGCGAATGGAAATATAAAATTCTCGAGTTTAAATGTTTATACACTAATAACTAACATAAGAAGAACTATATCCGAGAAAAATGGAAGGTGATGAGCGGAATGACATTTGGTGATTATTATATGGACGTAGAAATGGAAAACAAACTACATCATAAATGCCAATATGGAATGCTTACACATAGAGAATCTGACACGGTTTAGAACGTACAAGAATCAGGCACTGTCAATTTCCAATTTGGAATGGTTTAAAACTGTGCCAGATTCTGGCACGATTTTAAACCGTTCCAACTTTGAAAATGTGAATTAAGAGAAGTAAAATAATAATAGTCATTCGACCTTTCATTTAGAGCCACCTGACTTTCATCCCTACTCTCTCTCTACAAAGTGAGACTCTCTTTCATCTAAGACCCAAGCCTTTTTTATGTTGGAACAAAAAGGGCCTCACTCTGCAATTTCACACCCGTCAGAAAGAGAAACACACAAAGATATTTTTATTGGGATTTATTAAAAACATCTACATTTAGAAAGATAAAAATCGAAGTTACCCTCCCAAGTTAATGGAGGCAACAGTGATGATAGATTTGAATTGGAAATTTGGTAGACTGGTATACACTTTTTGAACTTTCAATCCATCATCATCAGAGAAAATATATAAAAAAATTCTTGTACTTTCAATCAGATCTTTGAACAGGACCCAGCCTCTCCCTTTCTTCTATTGGCCGCAGACCAACCTTGCTCTTTCTTTTGGACTTTTTGTGATGAACTATCTGGGATAACCATCGTCTCTCTTACCACACTAGAGCTTTATCCTCGTTATGTAAGTTTATTTATGTTTACTCATAATTACAACTTAGTTTTAACCTAAGTTTTAATTTTAATTGATTATTAATAACTTTAGAAAATTTATTAAATTTATAGTATGTGGGAATTGAAAATCTGGTATAATGTAGCTGGGAATTGGAAATTAGCCCCCTTAGTTGTTGTATTTTGAGCAATCGAGATTGGAAATCTGGTATACACTTTTTGAATAATTCATTCATTCAACCATTTTGTTTGTTCCTTTTTTAAAAATCATTATAACTCATTTTACCTCCTAACCGGAGTATTGTAGATTACATAGGCTGAGTATAAAAGTGTGAATTAAATAATTGATTTGACGAAGATGAATATGCAATTACTGCGATTGAGGTTTTGATTATTTTATTCATTAATAAGTTGAGTATATACTTTTATCTTTATTTGTTTTATTAATCTTTTGACTGATTTAAATGTAGGGTTTCCAAACTTCACTACTAAGATGTTGGATTGAATTGAACCACTACATTCATCGAGGTAGAATTTTAATTATTTATGAATAGTTTTGTTAGGTGTTTATTGTGTTTGCAATTCTTTACTTAGTTGATGGTTTCATATTAACATTTTGAGAAATCTACTTCCTAATAGGCCTAAATATATTCGAAAGTAGATTTCTCCCAAGACTGGATCTCTGTCCAGGGAAGTTTGTTTACACTCTAATATTTTCACAGGCAAGTCTGTTTACACTTTACTATATTCTAGATTAATTTTTTTTCATTTTAACTAGGCCTGTAAATTGAGTTGAGCAAGCCCGAAGTCCATCCATTCGGCCCGCTATTTTCGAGCCGAGCTTTATTTAGGTTTGAATTGAGCCGAGCCTGGGCCAAAATTTCAAGCCCGAATGAATTTCGAACCGAGCTTGAGCCAAACTTTGCCAAGACTTAATCGGGCCTAAAGCCCGAACTTTGAATAAATAAACAAATAATTTTATATAATATAACATCTATAAGTCTGAAATTTAATTGGCCTTTGTAGGGTTTCACTCTTACTTCTCTTGTTTTAATTTAATACATTTCATAATTATATATTTTATTTTATGAAATATAAATTAGATTTTAGGGTGTACATTTTCTCCATGATAAAAATACAAGAAAAAGACATTAATTCAAACTTTAAAAAAATAAAATCGGGCCCGTACGAAATTAGGCTTGAAGTTTGTAATATTTATGAGCTGACTTTGGGATTAGGTGGAAAAAATTAGTTCGGACCCAGCTCAGGCTTGAGCATGGGTCAGGTATTTTGGGACAAGTCATGAGCAACCCTAAACTCGACTTACCTAGCCCGATATTTTAACCGTTATTGATTAGTGTTTTGAACAACACAAATATGTTAAGTACTAATAATTAAAATGTCTCAATTGTTATGTGTGTGTTACTTTTTGAAGATAGATAGAGCAATAACTTATGTGCGGGGATTCTATTTTATGTTCTTCATTATTCATAATCTATTAAATATTATAAAACTGAAGACACACATTAATTTTGGCCAATGTTTAACTTATCCATGTGTCATTTATATAAATCTATTATAAGCTTATCAGGTTGTCCTTTCCTCTGGCCTTTCTTTCCCTAGTGTCTTCTCGATAATATATGTTGTATTTTGGTTTTTGTTCTCTCTTTCTCTTCCATCTATTAGCTTATGAGTATCTCTATAAATTTATTTTCCCAACCACTTCTACATCATTCCTCCCTCTCTCTCTCTCTCTCTCTCTCTCTCTCTCTCTCTCTCTCTCTCTCTCTCTCTCTCTCTCTCTTCTTTTTATCATCATAATGAAATTATATTCATCTAAGTCTTTCTCTTTCCCTATCGATATGAGATACGATCCAAGACCTCGGTAAGCCAAGCCTGTGGTAGCAATCTCTTTGTCTCTCTCCCTACACCTCTTCATTTGGGTCTTAACTATTTTAATGAATTTAAATGTAAGGTTTCAATAGTAGGGTTTTAAGAATTTCAAAATAGAGGTTATGTTTAGGTTTTAGTGCTGCGAATTTTCAAATTTAGTGTTAGATTGTGTTTCAAATTTTTTAAGTTTAATAGTTTCAAGAGTTTATTTGGATTTTAACGGTTCCAAACTAAGGATTCTAGATTTATGTAAAGGTTATCATAATTAATGGAATCGAAATTTCGAATACTTCTATCTTTGTAACATAAGAACAAAAAATAGTGTGAAAATAGTTGTGCTAAAAAATTAGGTGTCCCTTCTAACATAAAGAGATGGGTTAATGCTCTGTTTGATTTGTGTTTAGTGAAAATAGTTTTAAGAGATCAATGGTTAGGATCTTTTTTGAGGTAATGAAAAGGCTTAAATATTGTAAATATCATGGCAAAAAAATGATGTTTTTTTGTTGATATAATATTATTGGATACTAATTATTTTGTACTTCAATAAATCATTCTCTGAAAGACATTGATTGGAATTTTTCAGGGAAATACATAATGTTTCCCCATTTCAAAATGGCTCATTGGATTTGAAAGGATTCAAATATCAGGGGAACATGCTTTTGAAAACCATTCATTGAGTGTATATAAGCACCAATGCATAAGTGCTCACAGTAAATCTATAGGTAGAATTTCTACACAATTCTATTTATCATTTATACTTTTTTCCTTACAAAGAGTTATTTGGTGTTTAATTTGACAATTATAATGTGGTGTGTTTGATGAAATTGGTGTACTTTAAATGATATGTGTTTTTCAGTTATTCTTTTAGGTAATGGGAGAGTTAGGAATCAATTTTCATTATTTTTAAGGTATTTTTTGTTGTAGGTGCACTAACTTCAGTTGTATCTATGGTTCTCACATATTTATCATCAATTGGGCCCCTTTTGTATTAAGACCCATTCTATTAACTTTTGTAGAGGGGGCCTAAAGGTAATCCTGGGATTAGGGATAATCCACCAATTAGCAACAGTGTTCTGAGGATAAGCTCAGCGAGGCAGCTCAGCGTGGAAGCTTGGCGTGGCAACTCGTACTTTAGATTATTGTTACTTTGTCATATTATAGCTTTGTTTATATTGACTACGAGTTGTAACGACTGTAATGTTGTAACGAGAATAATGAATGGGTGTAAGGTCGAACGGTACTCGCGAGAGACCAGGCTTGGCAGGGCCTGGGAGAGCTTTCATGCTCTATCGAACAACCTCACCGTGGGAACTTTAGAGGGACTTGGTTTGGAGGATTGAGAAGTGGGGCACCGTTGGGGGCTTGTCCTAACCATCTTAGATACACCTGGTAAAACACCGAAAGATCTTCACCGTGGAACCTAGAGCAAAGTAGCTTCGAGTTCCATCGGGAGCTTTGCTGTGAACCAAACAACCCTCTACTTTATGTCCCATCTACTGTAGGTGATGTCACTAGCCAGCTAGACAACGTCAAGTCTACACTTGAGTAAACCACCGTGGTGTTTGGGGCTGTTAGACGGTTGGTAAGCAACCTCTGTGCCAACAGCCCCCTGACACACAGTGGTTAGGCAAAAGGCATGTCTTGGCATTTAATGTTTATGACGTAAAGACAACTAGTGCATCAGGTATTTAATGCTGGTGACATAAGGTATGAGGGAGGTCTTTCATAGGCATTAATGACTTAGCTGCCTCGGGGGTGGTGTGGGGGCTATTTAAAGCCTCAACCACCTCCAAGGAAGGGCATCGATCAAAAAAGTTCTAAAAAGAGTTCTTTTGGAGATATCCCTCTAAGAGTTTGAGAAATTATTTACTAGAGAGAGTTATTGAAAAAACCAGAGAGTTCTGCCACCCACCATTTGTCATTTATTACGAAGCTTTTAATACATGACAGAGATTCTTGAGAGTGTTTAGTGTGTTTTGCCTGCCTACCAAGGTGTATCTAGGGTGCTTACTTATCTCTCCCTCTAGCTAAGTTATTTCTGAGTTCTTTATTGTATTGTGAGTTATACACGAGAGATTTGTGAGTATAAACTGGGTTCCATACATTCCAAACTGTTCTTTGTGTCTTGTGGCTAAATCACTAGTGTTTGCTGACTAACCTTATCATCATCATACTCAAAAGGGGTTACGCCTCCATCTTATCTAAACTACCCTCTTACAACTTTAACCAAAGAAGTATAAGTTTTCCTTATATATATATATATATATATATATATATATATATATATATAGTTTGTGTTAATCTGTTTTGACATCCATAATTCTTTAGTGATAATAATATCTAATATTTTTTATTTTTGGATTCTTAAGATTTTTAATATTTTTTTAATCTAATGTGTTGTTAGCAAATGTGTGTGCAGAGTGAAAAAAATGGTACAAGTAGTGCAATTTCTTTCATCACTATGTACAAATCTTAATTGTTAAAGGCACATAATAGGGGTGGAAGCGGTACGGGTCTTTATCGTACCGTACCGTTTTGGTCCGAAAAAAAATGATTTTGGTTTCATATATTAAAATACCAGAAACTAGTCTTACTGAAATCGAAAATACCGCAAAAAAGTTGGTTGGTTTTGGTTTTAATATTTAAAAAAATGATTTACCAAAATTACCGTACCGAATTTACTGAAACCAGAAAAAATGTACCGAAATTACCATACCGTACCGAATTTACCAAAACCAGAAAAAACCGTACCGAAATTACCATACCGTATCGAATTTACCAAAATTACCGTACCGAATTTACCAAAACCAGAAAAAAGTTGGTTTTGGTTTTGGTATTGGTATTAATATTTAAAAAAATTGGTTGGTTTTGTTTTTGGTTTTTTTGGACTTTTAGTGTTGTTTACCGAAACCAGAAAAAACCGAAATCAGAAACAAAAAAAAAACAGAATTTACCGAAACCAGAATTTACCGAAACAAAAAAAAATGAAATTACCGAAAAAATCGAAATACTAGCCGGTTTGATTTTGGTATAGATTTTGGTGTACCGGGGGGTAAACTGGTACGGTTTGGTTTTACGATCTAGAGTTTGGTTTTGGTATTGGTATCTACTATTTATCGACCAAACCGTACGGCTTACACCCCTAGCACATAGTATTATTATTTCATGAGGACTAAATAGAAATTATAATACATGTTATTGATTTTCTAAAATCAACACCATAATTCATACTTTTTCATCCACGGTGCATGTTTTTTTTTCCAGTATATGTTGTAATAAATTGAATTATCTAGAGTTATAATAACAATACATTATTAATGTAAGACATTTTCTATAATATTTAAATTTTAAATCTCATTGATATGTGCTCGCGCATTGCGCGGGTTGCATGCTATTTTTACTATATTCTCAATGTAGTGTCATTCCTATTCGCACGTGTGTTTGGAATTATGTTGTGGAAAAGATGAAACCACTGATTGATTGCAATGCATTGTCACTGGTTAGGTGCATTGCGAATATCGTTAGTAATAAGCATACCAAAGGTGCCAGTACAATGGTAACAAAATTATCACATACCGTGTCATTGGCATGGGCATACCTTAGTTAGTTAATACCATGTGAAAGTGTATACCCTCAGTTAGATGCTGAATGTATCATATAACAAATTGGATTGAGGAATATTTTTAACTTGTATACGAGGTATTAGGTACTATTGGAATTTTTAATTATATTGCTAACAACTAAATATATTTATTGCAAGTTGCAAAACTATATATCTAAAGTGACATAGAGGTGCACAACTACAAAATATTAGGTACTAATTGAACTGCTAATTATATTTCTTAGTTGAATGATGAGTGATATAATTTTCTCTCATGTGTTATGTCATTCACTATATTTCTTTCCTGAACAAATGAACTCTTTTTTTTTCTATTCCTTGATGATACATAAACATCTCAAAACTTAGGCTAAAAAATATGTTGTTAGAGGGAAAAAATTCAAAACAATCCCAAAATGGCCATGTAAGAGGCACAAACACCTCGCACGGGATAATTGTAACTCTTAGGAACTGATCGCTTAGTCACGGAACTCCCAGCTTGAGAATATGACAATAATTTATAACTATCTAGAATACAACTTAAAAATATGTCGTTAGAGGGCGAAATCCAAAAAAAACATATGGCCCTATAAGAGGTACGAACATCTTGCACGGGACCAGCGTAACTCATAAGAACTGATCGCATCATCACGGGACTCCCGATCTAAAAATATGACAATAATTTACAAATATCTAGACTTAGGCTTAAAAACATGCCCTTAGAGGGTAAAGACCCAAAACAATCCCAAACGGTCCCGTAGAGGCACAAACACCCTACACGAGACCAATGTAACTCGTAGGAACTGACTATATCGTCAAAGAACTCCCGATTTGAGAATATGATGATAATTTGTAAGTTTTTAGACTTAGGCATAAAAAATGTTGTTAAAAGGTGAAAACCCCAAACTGCCCCCAAATGACCCTGTAAGAGGCACGACTCACCACGTAGTCACGACACTCGCGGTTTGAGAATATGACGAGAATTTACAAATATCTAGACTTAGGCTTAAAAACATGTTGTTAGAGGAAACCCCAAATAGCCCTGAATGGCTCCATAAGAGGCACAAACACCTCTCATTGGACTAATGTAATTCATAAGAACTGATTGTATAGTTACGAGACTCTTAATTTTAGAATATGGTGATAATTTATAAATATCTAAACTTAGGCATAAAATCATGGCGCTAGAGCACCAAAACCCAAAATAACTCCCAAACGCCCATATAAGAGGCACAAACACCTCGCACGGAACCAATGTAACTCATAGGAACTCACCGCATTATCCCAGGACTCCCGGTATAAGAATATAATGATAATTTTCAAATATCTAGTGTTAGGGTTAAAAAAATACCGTCAGAGGGAGAAAATCCAAAACAAACCCCAAAAGCCCCGTAAGAGGCATGAACTGCACAAAACCAATGTAACTGATAAGAACTGATCACGTAGTCATGGGACTCCCAGTTTGAGAATATGATGATAATTAACAAATATCTAGAATTACTCTTAAAAACATCCCATTAGAGGTTGAGAATCCAAATCTGCCCCAAACGGATCCGTAAGAGGCACGAACACCTCGCATAGGGTCAATGTAATTCGTAGGAACTGACCACGTAGTTATAAGAATGTCAATTTGAGAATATGACGATAATTTAAAAATATCTAGACTACGACTTAAAATATGTCGTTATATGGTAAAAATTCAAAACAACCCCATATGGCCCTGTAAGAACGAACACCTCACACGCGACCAATGTAACTCAAAAGAACTGACCACATAATCACGAGAATTTTGGTTTGAGAATATGACGATAATTTGTAAATATCTAGACTTATACTTAAAAATGCCGTTAGAGGGAAAAAATCCTAAAAATCCCTAAACAACCCTAAAAGAGGCACGAACACCTCTCACGGGACTAATGTAACTCGTAGGAACTGACTGCGTAGTCACTGAACTCCCAATTTGAGAATATGCTGATAATCTTCAAATATCTTGACTTAGGCTTATAAACATATCGTTAGAGGGCAAAAACTCAAAACTACCCCCAAACAATCTCGTAAGAGGTATGAACACCTTGCATGTGACCAATGTAACTCATAGAAACTAATCGCATAGTCATGGGAATCCCAGTTTGAGAATATAACAATAATTTGAAAAAATCTAAACTTAGTATTAAAAGCCATTAGAGGGTGAAAACTCAAAACACCCCCGTAAGAGGCACGGACATCTCGCACGGGACTAATGTAACTCGTAAGAACTGACCGCATAGTCACGGGACTGCCGATTTGATAATATGATGATAATTTGTCAATATCTAGACTTAGGCTTAAAATTATTCCATTAGAAGGCAAAAACCCAAAACAACCCCTAAACGGCCCCGTAAGAGGCACGGGCACCTCGTAAGGGATCAATATAACTCGTAAGAATCGACCGCGTATTCACGAGACTCCTGGTTTGAGAATATAATGATAATTTGCTAATATGACCATAAGTATATGTAAGTTTTCATCTTGACTAAGATTTTTTTTAAATTATTTTATTATTGTTATCATCTCATTTTTGTATCATATTTTTTTTACAAGATAACATTTCAGTGTTAGCTTTTATCCATGTGAAACACATGAAGAAGTCAATGGTTTATAGCAGGGAGATTGTTTATTCATTGTTATTGACATTCAGGACGGTTTTTGAGGTGTTACAGTCGTGCGGGCTTTTATAATTTTATTGTTAAATTTTATGGCCCTATGGGCTTTACATTAATAGAGGTTTTATATTAATAGGTTTCAAAATATTCGAAAAACAGAGAAAACTCTGCCCAATTTTCGTGGTCTATGAATTATTAAGACTTGTAATATTTGGAAATTTAGTATATACATTAGTTTATCAACAATGTGCCAGATTCATAATTTGTGAATTTTCTTGATTTTTTTTGCAAATAATAATTTTTTTTCTGTTAAGTGTGTAATTTGTTAATTTTTCTTATTTATTTTAAATAATAAATAATTTTTAATTAATTGAAAAATCTGGCATGGTTTAAAATTGCACCAAAACCATATTAGATTGTAAAATATGAGTATGCATATGAAACAATCTGACATGTTTTGTAATCGTGCCAAAAGCAAAAAATGAAAATTTGGCACAATATAAAACCGTGTCAAAAGCGTGCCAAATTCAATACCTGACACAGTTTGAAACCACGTCAAAAGTATGCAAGATTAAAATATGTCATGGTTTAAAACTGTGCCAACTTGCGCAATGATATCCAATTTTTTTTTTAATTTACAATCGGGAGTTCTCTTAATGATGCAGGATAAAAGAGATTTCTGACATGAAAAAGTGGAAGGCATTCGATTTATTAGAAAATTGCCAAATATTTTGTGTAACAAATGATTAGGCAAGTAATGTCAGTCCAATTTCAAGAATGTGTCAATTTTTCATTCGACTATACCATTGTGTTCATGTGTATGTGGGCAAGAAAGGCAATGAATAACACCCTAATTATTAAAAAAAATATTCAACTTTCAAAATTCACCTCCCCAGTCTGTTTAAAATAATTTAAGTTTGGAATCAAATTTAAGTTCAACTAATTTTTGCATCGAATAAAATGGAAAACACTTCTAAATTATGTTTCATGGGATCAAACCATATATATTTGGAAAAATTATTTACAAAAATAATGAAATATCGATGTCCTTCAGAAGAAGAAATTGCTGAGGACCCCAAATGTCACTAAAAACTATATCTAACACATTTTGAGTACAAGTTCGAGTAGGCTTTAATGGTAGGTGAGATGATTTTCCCATTTGATAAGCATTACAAAATAAACTACACGACGAGTTATTTGAACGAATAATCTGGCTTAGAAACTTGCAATGGAAGGAGAGGTTGATGAAGAGTGAAAAACTAGAGATAAAGGAATACATTCCACTATTATTATAGTCAGAAAGAAGCTTGCAATGAGTACTTTAATCCTTGACACAAAAATAAGTAGGGTAAAATTCAAAATAAACATTATTGTCTTTTATAAATTGCTGAACAGAAAGTAAAGATTTGAAAATAGAAGCGTGTAGAAGAACCCCCATGATAAATGGATAAACCTTTACGATTACGAACACATAGCTGATCAGTGAGATGATATTCATCAAACTAGCTAAGGTTTGTGATGTCCGGAGTCACAGGACAAGTAGTTCCAGTATTAGGAAACCATTATAAAGGCAGGGATTACAGAGGATGTGGGAGAATGAGTGGTTGATTATAGGGGGTAAAATGGGCAGTAGGTGTTGAATTTGAAAGTGGATGGAAGGCTTCAAGGCCCACATCCTTGAATCCCTCATTTTTTCAGGCACTTTATTAAAAGGAAGCCTCAAAATACGAAGCTCCTTTTAATTCGATTTTTACTCCAGATTTTATTTCATGTCTTCTCCTTTTGTCTACCTCAAACATGTATATAATAGGAGGCATTGAAGTGGTATGAACAAACCAATCTGGGGAGAAAAAAATAGTTGAAAGCAAATTAGTGAGACTTGTTTGGAGTAAACACATTTGTATAGAAAAATATATATTGTATTTTTCATTTGGAGTGCATTTGTGAGAGCCTCTTTTGTAACCCATTTGTAATAGTGAGTTGATCCGAATGTCAGTGGACGTAGCCAAAAATATTGTGTCTTCTCTACATGTGTGTGTGTGTGCGCGCGTCTTTCTACTAATTATACTTTTATTGTGTGTGTCATATTATTATTTGAGGTCACAGTCAGTATCACCTATTGACAAGTTTCCACACAAAAAATTGGTATCAAAGCCAAGCTCCTCGGATTTAGGCATTTGGATTTGAGTAATGATACACGCACACAAAATTTACCCCAAAATTACCGAAATTGTGCTTTAAGGGGTTGTGCCCTGGCGGGACCCACGCCATAGTACAATACCCTTAAAGCACATTCGGTAATTTTCGGTACCCAATTTCGGTACATACATCATTTTCCTTTGGATTTTTTTGGTGGAGAAATAACCATACGTATAGTACTATTAACCTATTACTATTCATACGATTATTATTCACAGCTCGAAAAAAATTTCTAAATTTGAAAAAATTTTGTCAGCATTTTTTATGACTGTGATCATTTGAAAAATAGCAACCATAAAATTTGACGTAGAAAAATTTGATGGGCAAATAAACTTTGGCATGTGGCAATGTAACATTATGGATGTCTCAGTCCAACAAGAGCTGGAAATTGCTCTTAAAGATATGCCAGAAGACATAAAGGAGGGTGATTAGAACAAAATCAACCACAAGGATTATGATCAGATTCATCACTATCTCGACAATAATAAATAGTATCCTTATATGCGCGAGGCCACGAAACATAAATTATGAATATAACTGGAGGATAAGTACATGACAAAGAGCATTGAAAATCGACTTTATTTAAAGAAGAAACTCTTTCAGTTCTTGTATGCAGAAGGTGTTTCTATATCTGAGCCTTTGGATAATTTCAATAAAATTATTGTCAATTTGCAAAATTTGGATATTGAAATTGACGATGAGGATAAAGCATTGTTAATGCTAAATTCTCTATCTGATTCGTATAAACATCTCATTGCCACGCTATTGTACGAAAAGGATGAAATAAATTATGTTGACATCTCTAATACCTTAATGAATAATGAGGTTTATAATAAGGATAAGAAAATTTATAGAGACTTAACGTATAAAGCATTGGTAGTTTGTGGTAAAGAAATAAACGAAAGAATGATAGACTTGGAAGATCTTGATCTAAATCAAAAGGTAGAGCATCAACTTCGGGTAGGAGAATTCCTGCTAAAGATGAATGTGCCTTTTATCACCAGAAATGACATTGGAAGAGAGATTATCCTAAGATAAAGAAGGATATGAAGAACCCCACTTCAAACATTATGACCAGTGGCAGTGAAGATTTTGAGTTTTCTTTGTTTATTTCACTATTTGGATCCAACTCCCAGGAATGGATTTGAGATTCAGGTTGTTCCTATCATATGTGTCCCAATAGGGAGTGATTTTCTAGATTTAAGGTGTTAAAAGGTGCAGCTATTTTAATGGGAAATGTTTATGCTTGTCAAATAAAAGGGATAGGAAAAATTCCATTGAAGTTGCATAATGAAATAGTCAGAGTGATGGAAGACATTCGGTACGTACTGAGCCTAAAGAAAAACCTTGTCTCACTTGGCTCTTTGGTAGCTAAGGGTTATGAGATCACATTAAAAGGAAATGGTCTAAAGGTCTCACATGGTGCCCCATTTGTGATGAAGGGTACGAAGAAGAGTAACTTGTATTTTCTGCTTGGAAATACAGTTACAGGTGCAGTAGTTGTCTTAGAAAGTTTCGAAGAAGTTGCATCTGGTGCTACCAGATTATGGCATGTGCACTTAGGACATGCAGGAGACAAAGATTTATAGGGATTAGTAAATCCAGGTCTATTGAAAGGTGCCAAGACTTGCAAGTAGGGGTTTTAACTACTTTCGAACTTTCGAATTTTCTAATTTTCGATCCGAAATTTTTCGATTTTGGCATCATTTTTAATTTTTTGATTTTCGAATTTTACGATTTCTGAATTTTTCGAATAAATTGGAATGGAATTGGAAATCATATATAAAGTTCCGAATTTCTGAATTTTCGCCGATCCGATTTATCCAAAATATTTTTCGAAATATTAATATTTTTATTCATTTTAATAATTTTTTACTTATCATTTTTACTACCTTTTTTTATATAAAAAGTTGATTTATTAGTTTAATCAGTGACCTCCATTTATTCCAATCACAACCAGTAATTTATACCCATATATATACTAAGTTACTAACTTTATACACACTCAAAACCTAAATCACACAACGGCTGCTTCTCTCTCTCACTCTGACCCTCTTCTCTTCCACTCTCCCTCCCTCTGAACACCTCAGCAGATTCGTCGGAAACCTCTCTCACTCACGCCGAAAACCTTAGGCACATGCACTTACGACCATCGCACTCACCTGATGCGGTGCACTCACGACCATCGCACATAGCTCACGCCGAAAACCTCAGGTATGGATCTAAAATGGATCTCCTCATAAACACATATATTAATACATACGCAAACTCACGATGAACCCTTAAAATCAACACCTGGAAAATAGTTTGCATTACACCTTTACCGTAAGTGATTTTTTATTTCCTTGAATAAAAAACGTAGTTGGAAGCCTTTTCTTTTGTATTAAAGTATAGAGCGTATTAGCTTACCAAGTAGAGTCATTTTACTTGACTTAAAACTTCGAGTCTTTATTTATGATCTGATAATTTTGAGTTTTTCGAGATTTTTTCAAATAATAATCTTTCCAAAAATTTTGAATATTCCAAAACAGCCGACTTGGAAAAAAAATGATTTTTCGAAATTTATTTTTCTGATTTGGAAAGGATTTTAAATTTCAAAAATTTTGGAAAATTTTCTGAACACCCCTATTCCTATCTGGTCCGGCCGAAACACACCCCTACCTGCAAGCTTATATTTTGTTATAGACAAACAGACAAGAATCAAGTTTGGCATAACAGTACCTCGTACGAAGGAAACTCCTGATTATGTTCACACAGATGTTTGGGACCTACCAAAGTTGCATCTTTGGGAGGTAAGCATTATTTTATATCTTTTTGTAGATGAATTATCCAGACGAGTTTGGGTGTACACCATGCGACATAAGAATGGAATATTAAAAAAATTCTTGAAGTGGAAGAAGATGACTGAAACCACCCTAACAAAAAAATTAGAATAATAAGGTTAGGTAATGGCGGTGAATATAACTCATTCCCATTCTTACAAGTATTCCAGGACGAGGAGATCGTGTAACACATCACAGTCAGATACACATTGTAACAAAATGGGTTGGCTGAGCGTATGAATCGCACTTTGCTGGAAAAGGTGCAATGCATATTGTCCAATGCTGGTTTGGGCAAGGTTTTTTGGGCTGAAGCTATTACATATAGATGCCACCTCCTTAATACGCTACATGTAATTGCGAATGAGGGTAAAATACACATAAAGGTATGGTAGAGAAAACCTGCTACACATTATTATTTTATACATATTTTTGGCTCCTCTACATATTTTCATGTTAGGGAAAGAAAGTTGGATCCTAGAGCCAAGAAAGCTATATTTTTAGGCTTCAATGATGGTGTGAATGGATATAGAATTTGGTGACCTGAGATGAAAAAGATCACAAATAGTAGGGACATCACATTTTATGAGTCTTCAATATTGAAGAGTTCTCCTAGGGTAAACAAAAACAAAGAAGTTTCGCAGTAGGTGGAGCTTGAGGCTCCAATTGTTCCATCCATACTTATCACAAATTCAGAAGATGATGAGGCAAGTACAAATGAGGTGGAGGATCCTACCTATGAGTCTCCTCGATAACCAAATTCTATTGTAGTTAATAAACTAAGTAGATAAAAAAGAAAACATGCATGGCTTACTACTAGCGCGGTGTCATATGTACTACCTATGGTCGTGGATACCATTCCATTTTCTTATAAAGAAGATGAAAGAAGATCAAAAAGTGTAATTAAAAGAAGAAAATGGACAAGGAGATGTAGTCTCTTCATACAAACCAAGCTTAGGATTTAGTCAACTTCTAAAAGATAAGAAAGTTATCAGGTGCAAGTGTGCATATGTCAAAACGGAAGGCTCCTCGGAGAAAGACATTATAAGATTCAAGGTTAGGTTGGTGGAAAAAGGCTAGGACATAAGTAAGGGATCGATTGTAACAAGGTATTTTCCCCGATTGTAAAGAACTCTTCCATTTGTATTTTTCTAGCAGTGGTTTGCACAGTTTGATCTCGAGTTGGCACAACTTGATGTCAAAACTACATTCTTATATGGAAATTTAGAGGAGAAAATTTTTATGACTCCGTCAAAAGGGTACAAGGTTGCTGGTAAAGATAATTAGACTCACAAACTGAGAAAATCATTATATGGGTTGAATCCAAGTCTAAAGCAATGGTACATATGGTTTGATCAGTTTATGTTTAGGCAGCAGTACACAAGGAGTTATTATGTTCATTGTGTTTATTTTTGAAATATTTGAGATGGTTCCTTCATCTATTTGATCTTATATGTTGATGATATGTTGATTACTTCTAACAGAAAGGTAGAGATTGACAAACTGAGAATTCAATTGAGTTAAGAATTCAAAAATAAGGATCTATGGGAAGCTAAGAAGATACTTAGTATGAAGATTTAGAGAGATAATATCGATGGCATAATCTATTTGTCATAAAAATATTATTTGAAGAAGGTATTACAGTGTTTTGGTATGGATTCTAAAACCAAACCTACAAGTACTCCGTTGGACCCACGCTTCAAGATAAGTGCCTTAGAATCTCCACAGACAAAAGAGGAACGGTCACAAATGGCCCATGTTCCTTATGTTAATGCAATGGGAGGTCTGATGTATGCAATGGTGTGTACGAGGGCTGACATTTCACAAGTTATTAGTATGGTAAGCAAGTACATGCATGGTCCATGAAAAAAATACATTGACAAGCTATGGAACAGATCTTATGATACATTCATGGTACCATAGATGTTAGTTTAAAGTTTGAGAAGGATTCACGTGCTCATTAGCATGTGTTTAGTCAGTTATGTGAATTCACATTACACCGGTTATTTAGAAAAACATCAGTCCACCATTGGTTATGTGTTTACACTTGCTGGCGGACTAGTTTATTGGAGGTATACACTACAGTCTACAGTTTCTTTATCTACTACTGAGGCAGAGCATATGGCAGCAACGAAGGTCGTTAAAGTGGCCATTTGGATTCATGGTTTGATTACAGACTTGAGAATTATTAAGGATCACGTGGATATCTTTTTTGATAGAGTTATTGGAGTGGCAATCTAAGGGTCTATTGAATATGTGTATAGATTGAATTACAAAAAAAATTACACATACGTGAAATCCTATAAGGCGGAATTAAGATTTACCTTTCGAGATCTCTTTGATTTGATCCCGTGTTAGCACAAATCGTATATGATGATAGTTGATCAAGAACGCAAACCTGATGCACCTCACGGTCTTCTACTGGGCTCTATCTCCGTGGCCACCTACTCTTCTCACTTTTCCTCTCTGTTGTCTTTCTTTCTCATTAATCTGAATTTGGGTCTTTTAAGCATCAAAAAATGACTGCTAGCTTAAGAAAAACTAGCCTTTGGTTCATATATATAGGCTACAGTAGGGATCCTAAGGAGAGATAAGGATATGACACCGAATAGGACTGAGAAAACCTAATCCTTTTCGGATCCTAATCTCAGTCTCTTAATTATAATTAGTACTTCTACATAATTATAATTGCAACTCCACTCCTTAACTCAAAATTATATTTCGAGCTCCTCGTTATTAATTACGTAATTCTCCCCATGTTAAGGTTATAGATACTCGTTAATAAAATAAAATAGTAATAATTTATTTGATTAAAATCTTTAAATCCTTGAGCGGTCCAATTTAACTTATTTCTAGTATCGGATTAACACAATCCACCTATAGGGTTTGACGCATACAAAACTTATAAGCAACTCAAGGGGGTATCACCAGTCTCTATATCGAGACTTGAATTCCATCCATAAAAGACTTTCACCATACATTAATCATCATTACCCAATCTATCAAGATTATTGATCCAATAATGAATCTCACCCGATAGGTCAAAGCAATAAATAACTAGTGCATTTATCCATTAATTATATTCGGATTAAGAGCCTTACGTAAACATAATAATCACGAGGTTTACATTGTCTATAAAATCAGTATAAAGACAATGACCTCAAGGTGGTCCCATTCAATACATATAAATTGCACTAGCATAATAAGTTGAAACTATACAATTTCTCGTAATCAAGATAAACCTACTAAAATATTGTGCTATAGCCCTACTGATGGTGTGTCCAGTTCCATCTAAGACTGTGAACGATAAAAATTATATTCTATAAGAACTGGTGATCTGATCCTTTGTGTGTAAGTCATACTCTACACACCAGAACACCCACTGAGCAGAATAAAAGACACCGACAATGTACAAAATAATGCAAACATTATGTCCATACATGAATCTCATTAAAACAGGAAAAACTGATTTTATTTTAACAATAAATCCTTAACTAAAACTATTACATAAAGCATGATTTTAGTCTACTTCTCTAACAAGAGTGCCATTCACTTCGAAAAAACCAGGTTCGTCATTCACGGACAAAGTAAATCGACATTCATTTCCACTTTGTTCGGGATTATCCTCCTCAAAAAGATTAAAAATGCAGATAGTCCTACAAATATACTAATGGAAGGTTATTATTAGGATCAAGTTTATACACTATTTAAACTTGATCAGTATACTTCGGATTTGAACACCTTCAGGTGTACGACACTTTTAGTCGCATTTTGAAATAACTCAGATCGTTCGCTTGTTTGGATTGTATGGGGTTGTGTTCGATATCTCACCAGGGTGGAGATTATTGCTATTTCGATGTTTATTGAAGCGGTCAGATTCTTGTTGGCAAAAAATTATCAAATTTACCAAAGGTGGAGATTGCTGAATCTGAAAGTGAATGGAAGGCCTACATCCTTAAATCCCTCCTTTTGTTAGATATTTTATCCAAAGGAAGCCTCAAAACATGGAGCTCATTTTAATTCAATTTTTACTCTAGCTTTTTCTCTATATCTTCTCCTTTTGTCTACATCAACCATGTATATAAAAAGAGGCACTGAGGTGGTATGAGCACACCAATCTGGAGAGAAACATTAGCATAGAAGAAAAGAGTAGAGAGAAAATTAGTAAGACTCATTTGGAGTATACACATTTGTATACATAAATACACATTATATTTTTCTTTTGTAGTATATTTGTGAGAGCCTCTTTTATAACTCATTTGCAATAGTAAATTGATACGAGTGTCAGTGTAAGTAGACAAATTGGTGAACCACTTAATTATTGTGTCCTATGTGTGTCTTTCTACTAATTATACTTTTATTGTGTGTGCGCCATATTATTATTTAGAGTCACAGTCAATATCATTTGTTGACACTCTTCCACACAACAGTAGGGTGATAAGTGATATTGTGGTTGTAACGTTGAGCACACGTAGCAGTATTATGTGTAGAACCATGGCAGATTTGTCATTTGGCACGTGGTCGGTGGTGATAATCACTAGAATTATTAGAAGAGAAATATGAATGAAGGCCACTGTGGCCACCACAGTTACCACGACTTCATAAAAAACGACCACCACCGTGAGAGTAAAGACCAAAAGGTTGAGAAGTGTAGAGACTGGCATGGGTTCAATTTGAGTAGAAGGGGTGAAGAAAAGTTTAGCAAGGGAGTTTTGTTTAAAACTCATAAGTGAGAAGGAGTACATGAAGTTCGATGTACGTAACGGGTTTAAAACGAGCATATAAAGTAGTCACGAGATCTTTGAATTCAGGTCGAAGGCCCCTGAAGACAAAGATATTAAAATTTGTTGTGTTAAGAGGGCGTCCAACAATGGCTAATCCATATGCGTATGGTTTGGCACGAGTGGGATAAGTAGAGATTGAGTAATCCTTTTGATCAAGTTCGTGGAGGTTATTATGAATGCTTAGAATTCTGGTGTCAGGTGGAGATGAGAGTGTTGTACTAAGAGCAAACCAAAGATATTTTGATGTATTACAACCCATTGGAATAGGTAGAACTTCATCACTTAAGGAGGAGATAAGAGTGCTAAGAAGCATTTGGTCCTAATCAATCCAATGTTAAAATTCAAGCTTGTCTTGTGGTTCTACTTTGTCGATAGGGCTGTAAATCGGGCTGGGTGAGCCGAACTTGAGGTTGCTCAGGCTCGGCTAGAACTATCTTACCCACGCTCAAATTCGAGCTCGGCCCAAACTAATTTTCTCCACCTAAGTCCAAACTTTGCTCATAAATATTACGGGCTCGATTTTAATTTTCTTGTTAAAAAAATTTAAATTAGTATTTTTTTTCTTATATTTCCATCATGGATAAAATATACACACAAAAATCTAATTGATATCTCATAAAATAATATATATATATATATATATATATATATATATATATATATATATATATATATATATATATAGAGAGAGAGAGAGAGAGAGAGAGAGAGAGGCAAGCTCCTGTGCACACTAAGTTTGCACATTACCTTTTTAAAGTAGTAAAAAAAATATTTTTGAGTTGATTTTTTTGTGTGATATTTAAACATTTCAAGGAACCCATATAAAAAAAATCAGCTCAAAAAAACTTTTTTTGCTAGTTTTAAAAAATCGGTCAAACTTTCTATGCTTTTAAGCCCTTTAAAAACTGCGAAAGTTTGACCGATTTTTTAAAAATAGCAAAAAAAGTTTTTTTGAGCTAATTTTTTTTATGTGAGTCCGTTGAAATGTTAAAATATCACATAAAAAAATTGGTGTGCGCCAGCAGTCAAAAATATTTTTTTTACTACTTTAAAAACTTAATGTGCAAACTTAGTGTGCACATGAGCCTGCCTATATATATATATATATAAATTAAAACAAGGAAAATAAAAGTGAAAACCTATAAAGGTCTATTAAATTTCACACATATAACATTATCTGATGAGTAACAAAAGCCTATAGTGACTTAAGCAATTAATAAATCAAATGTCCACAATGAGACTAACGATAAAATCACAAAATTGAAAACTACTTATAATCTAATGGATTATGGCAAATGAACGTTTTTCTTTAAGTAGTAAATGAAATAAAACAATGAAACGTAATTAAACAATGTTAACATAAATATGTTGTATTATATAAAATTATTTATTTATTTATATATTCAAAGTTCGGGCTTGGGCTCAATTTAGGCTTGGTAAGGTTTGGCTCAAGCTCAGCTCGAAATTCATTCGGGCTTCAAATTTTCACTAAGTCTCAACTCATCTCCACCTCAGATAAAGCTTGATCCGAAAATAGTGGGCCAAACGAGGGGGCTTCGGGCTTGCTCGACTCAATTTACAGACCTATTTTTCGGCAACAACAATTTAGAAAGGTGGACAAGGAAATGTGCCATCAACGTATTTCAAAAGTCTTTATCCTCTCAGAAAAGGAGTTATTTAGATTTGTCAATATAAATAATTATCTATGGTGAGTTTAATAAAAATGACATGATGCGCATTGTTTAGAGGATTAACAGGCAAGTGGGATGGTAAATTTGGGAAGGAGTAAAATTTGAAGTTATAGTGGAGTTAGCCATTACAGATACCATAACACTATAGAAGAACTAGGTTGGAATCACAGTGTTAGTACGACTACTATATACAAACAGTGTATAACACAATTGAATGTGTTTGAATGAGTCATAACTCAACTATACATTACATGAACAAAGTATACAAGAAGAGTACACATATACGTGATATCATACGAGATTATTTTTTTTCCCCTTGTAAGGACAATTTGTCCATCTTTATGTATATGTTATGTCTTACGCCGTTACAAGATTGATGGTTGAAAAGATCACATCATCATCAACGAAATCCGAAATTCGAAGATCAAAAGAAGAAGGAATTTGGGAATCAGACCTGATCGGACCGATCCGGCTCAGATAAAAGAACCGATCCGGTTAACCGGACCGATCCGGCTAAAGGGATCGGACCGATCCGCTTGCTGAGTTGAGACCAGTACACCCCGGATCCATAACGAACCGATGAAGGCAGAAATGCCGAACCGATCCGATGCCAACCGGATGGATCCGTCCTCAGAAAAAGAACCGATCCGAGTTTCCCGGACCGATCCGCCTAAGGGACCGGACCGATCCGACGAGGATAATCTCAACCAGATCGTGTTGCAGATTTTTTAGGGTTTTGACTCCTTATTTAAACCACGATCAGTAGTTGGTTTTCTTAAGACTTTCCCACGATTTTCAGAGCATATCAACCCTAAAGTCTTCACCTATTGAGTCCTATGATTCTAGGTTTTTAGATTCACACATCTTCCATATCCTTGTGAATCAAGTTTGGTAACTCAAAGAACGCCATTGTTGTTGTTCAACCCTTGTGAAGTGGACCGCTTCTTCCTCTTCATTGCAGCCCTACTGGACAGGGATAGTTCCAGCCGCCAACCCTACTGGAAAGGGATATTCCAGCCGCGACTACAGAATCCGATACCCGAGGGTAATTCTTAGTCAAAAACTTGTATTTCAGTGTAATCCGATTGTAAGCCGTTTCTCTTACAAATTATAGTGATATACAAATGGTTTTGCCCCTGTGGGGGATTTTTCCTTAAACTTTGTGTGTTGAATATCTTGTGCATGATTCCATATTGTGTCAATCACACCTAGTTGCATGCTTAGGGTTAATTTGGGTTAAAAATGGTATTTATTATATTATTTCTTAATTGAACGCAAGCGCCAACTCTTTCAAATTGGTATCAGAGCAGGTTACGCCATTCTATCGCGTATTCCTTACTTCCGCAAAATTTTTCTAAAGATATCAATTTTCTGAAATAAATTGATTTTTGAAAAGAGCGTGTTCAAATGGAGAAGTCATATTATAAAATGCCTATTTTTGACGGAACTAATTATGCGTATTGGAAAGCCCGTATGAGGTCGGCTTTAAAAGCCATTGATGAACAGGTATGGATTCTTGTTGAAAGAGGGTGGACACCTCCCTCCGTCACTGTTGATAATGTGACAAATTTGAAACCTGTCACGACTTGGACCGAAGATGAATTAAGATGGTCTTCCTTTAATTCTAAGGGATTGAGTGCTATTTTCGGTTCCATCACTCCGGATGAGTTCAAACGCATAATGACGTGCACCACGTCAAAAGAAGCATGGGATGTTTTGCAACTTACCCATGAAGGAACAAATGCTGTTAAAGAGTCAAAATTGCAAAATTTAACAAATCAATTTGAAACCATCACCATGTCTGAGTCCGAATGCTTTGATGAGTTTTATGCATGTTTGTCGGACATAGTCAACACTTGTTTTAATTTGGGTGAGGAGATTGATAACACGCGTGTTGTTAAAAAGATTTTGAGATCTCTCCCAAAACGCTTTATTCCTAAAGTCACTGTTTTGAACTCTTTGGGAAATTTGAAATCACTTAAGTTGGAAGAACTTGTAGGAGATCTTCAAACCTATGAGATTGACATGTTTCCCAAAACCATTAAGGTTAAGGATAATGGGATTGCTTTAAAGACTCATTTTCAGAAAAATAAAGAAAAAGTTTTTGAGTCCAAGTCTGAATGTGATTTTGTCTTAGATGACTTGGCCCTGTTTGCAAAAAATTTCAAAAGAATTCTCAAATCCAAGAAAAGTGGAAATTTCAATGATAAAAGGAATGTTGAGAAAAATATTTTTGAAAAGGAAAATGAGAAAGATTTCAAAGACCCTCTTAAGAAAGACAGTGAGCGATGTTTTGAATGCGAAGGTAGGGGTCATAGAGCCTTTGAGTGTGCCACTCGTCTTAATAGAGAAAAGGGAAAAGCTGTCCTGAATGCTACCCTTAGTGACGACAGTGATGTCGAGTCGGTGGACTCGGGAGATGAGTCACCGCATGAGCGTAACTTCACCGTGTTCATGGCTAGTCATGTGAGTACTTCTAGTGCACCTCACGACGATGAGGATGCTGATTCACAGGGACACCTCGACAGTGAGAGCGAAGAGTGTGAGGGGGAGGATGATGAGGCAAGTGAGAGCGAGTGTTATCTTCAACACGCCTACACTAAGCTATATTCCGAGTCTTTTGAAACCAAGAAGCGAAACAATGCTTTAGTTCTTAGGATCACTGCCCTAGAGAAAGAGTTAAGATTGTTTGGAGAGAGAGAGTGTGTTTGTGAGAATGGAAAAGAGAGAAAGAGAAAGAAAGATCATGAGAAGATAAGATGTTTTGAGTGCAATGGGATAGGGCACAAGAAATTTGAGTGTCCTTCTAATCTTTGGAGAGAGCGCAAGAAAGTTGCCATGCCCACCTCTCCAAGCGATAGTGAGGATGAGAATGGTGATGATAGGTTGATCCAAAATGCCTTTAGAAAGTTGTTTATCAAGACCATGGAAACAAAAAGGTCAAATAGGATCCTAGGTCTTCGAATTCGTGTGTTAAAGGCAGAAAGTGATGAGCTAAAAAGGGAAAAAGGTGACTTGTCCAACACGGTGTCTAGTCTGACGACACGTGTATCCCATCTCGAGGATGACCTCAAACAAGCACAAGAGGTCCAAGTCACATTAGAGAATGCTCCCGAGCCTTTATCCACCGTGGTGAGTGAGCCTCATGGGTGTCCGTCTAGGAATGTTCATCCCAAAATTGTTGACAATTTACTTCCTAGACCGGTTTATGTTTGCTCCCACTGTAAGAAGCAAGGACATCTTAGGGAATTTTGTTCTAAGTTGGGTTTTGTGCCATATCATGCCACTTCTCACATTCATGCATATGCACCCACTCATGATACTTTGCATGCTCATGTTGATAGAGAGTTTGCACATATTCGCGAGCAAGTGAAGTTTTTGATCAAGACCACACATGATTTAGTGGAGTTCGTTCAAAAGATGTCACCATCTTTAGAAAACTCCACCGTTACTCCCGGTTGAGATCTAGTCTTGATTGCTAGCATAGGTTGTTTATCATGTCATTTTTTAAACCTATTGCTAGCATGTATCATTAGTTAGTTTTTCATTTAAAAAAAAATATATACAAAAAGATTTTCTTTTTAGAAATTTTTTTAGAAAAACTCAAAAAGATTTTATTTTGATAAATTTTTTTGAAAAATTCAAAAAGAGATTTGCCTTTTATGGATGAGCATTTAAGATAGCCAAGTCACAACTTCATTTTATATATCCATGTGACTGTTTGGTAGAGATTTGAGAGGCTACATCATTTCATCCATGTGCTTTACATTGATTGGAGTCCTTGAGATGTAATTAGTGATATTTTCCTACATGTTTGACTCCTATATCCTTTAATGCACACATGCACTGCTATATTTGATTATTGCACTTGTCTATCACATATTGGCTTGAGCGTTTCTATCTCAACTCTGTCTATACAATGTACAATATGCGATAAAACTTGACAAGATTGGATTGCATGTAAAAACCTTTTTGGTGAGACTGTGTGTTAAATTGAATAACGGGGAGGGGCTGCGAAAGTTGATTCTTATCCTTTGCGCAAAAGCCACCGTTAAAAAGGACCTAAAAAAATGGAGGAATTTTAATATCCGAGGTCCTAAGAGGTTAAAAGAGCCCGAAAAAATTGTTAAGGCAATAAAAAGCAATTCATGCCAATTATGGGCCATTTAGGTTTCCATCAATTCTCCAAAGTTTGAGAATTTAGTATACCTCTATTCAAAATATAAATCTGAGGGAGTTTGGTTGGAGATTGAAAAACGGGTTTGCACTTCCTTGAAAGTTCTGAAAAAGCATGAAAATCATTTTGGACGTTATTGGTGTAGAAATCTTTTTGAGCTTTGATTTGTAGATTTGATATAGTCAATGTCTTATATTTCCAATCTTTTACACCAAAGGAAGCTTTTGAGTTCATTCGTTAGGAATATCCAATATTCATCGTGCACATATGTCATGTTTGTATGCTTTGATTTTCCTATCGAATTTTGATCACACCCATTCATTTACGCCATCACCGACTTGGTTGTTTTATGTTCATTCATGGTGTGATTTTATGCCTTGTGTCACCCCGGTTCTTGATTGATTGATTTATTTCTCTCATTTGTCTATTTGGGGACATCATAAAAAGGGGGAGAATGAATTATCTGATTATGGGGGAGTTTTGAAATTCTGAGAATATCATCTTATATTGATATATATGCTTATGTTTATCTCATTTCAAACTCGATACGTCACTTGGTATTTGCTTTATCTCATGTGTGTAGGTACATCCTTGATAATCCCATGATACACTCCCTGATGAGAAAAGCGTGAAGATTCCTAAGAATTGAAGAACAAACGATGCAGCCTTAGTCATATGTACCTCTTTCAGTTTTGGGTTCATGGAAGGGTAGATTTGTATAGGCATTGTTCATACTTGATAATTCGGATTTTTTATATTTGTTCCGGCATAGACATAGGGGGAGATTTGTAAGGACAATTTGTCCATCTTTATGTATATGTTATGTCTTACGCCGTTACAAGATTGATGGTTGAAAAGATCACATCGTCATCAACGAAATCCAAAATCCGAAGATCAAAAGAAGAAGGAATTTGGGAATCAGACCTGACCGGACCGGTCCGGCTCAGATAAAAGAACCGATCCGGTTAACCGGACCGATCCGGTTAAAGGGACCGGACCGATCCGCTTGCTGAGTTGAGACCAGTACACCCCGGATCCATAACGAACCGATGAAGGCAAAAATGCCGAACCGATCCGATGCCAACCGGGTGGATCCGTCCTCAGAAAAAGAACCGATCCGAGTGTCCCGGACCGATCCGCCTAAGGGACTGGACCGATCCGACGAGGATAATCTCAACCAGATCGTGTTGCAGATTTTTTAGGGTTTTGACTCCTTATTTAAACCACGATCAGTAGTTGGTTTTCTTAAGACTTTCCCACGATTTTCAGAGCATATCAACCCTAAAGTCTTCACCTATTGAGTCCTATGATTCTAGGTTTTTAGATTCACACATCTTCCATATCCTTGTGAATCAAGTTTGGTAACCCAAAGAACACCATTGCTGTTGTTCAACCCTTGTGAAGTGGACCGCTTCTTCCTCTTCATTGCAGCCCTACTGGACAGGGATAGTTCCAGCTGCCAACCCTACTGGAAAGGGATATTCCAGCCGCGACTACAGAATCCGATACCCGAGGGTAATTCTTAGTCAAAAACTTGTATTTCAGTGTAATCCGATTGTAAGTCGTTTCTCTTACAAATTATAGTGATATACAAATGGTTTTGCCCCTGTGGGGGATTTTTCCTTAAACTTTATGTGTTGAATATCTTGTGCATGATTCCATATTGTGTCAATCACACCTAGTTGCATGCTTAGGGTTAATTTGGGTTAAAAATGGTATTTATTATATTATTTCTTAATTGAACGCAAGCGCCAACTCTTTCACCCCTTTTTAGATAGCTATATTATTAAGGGTAAAAAATCCTTAATAGCTTGTTTAAGAGCTTTATTTTGGAAAGAAAAAAAAAGGAAAGGAAGGGAAATTATGCTTTCTTTCCGTCGTTTGGGAGTTTACATAGGAGAGAAAATGTTGTTTCGCCATTTTTGTCGTTTGGGAGTTTAAAATTATAGAAAAGAAAGGAATTTTTTTTAAAAAAAAATCGTTATTTTCTCTTCAAAACTTTCCTTCCAAATTAGAAAGAAATAGAGAGAAATGAAACTTTTATAAAGAATGTATCTTATTTCCTTTAAAAAAATTATTTTCCTTTCAACTTCCAAACACTAGAAAAGAAAATTATTTTATCTTCCTTTCTAAATCATTTCTCTTCTCTTCCTTTCTTTTCTTTCTTATAAATTTTCCTTTCCTTTACTCTCTGTCCTAATAAAACTTTACTTTTCTTTCCTTCCTCTAAAAAACTCCGAAACAAGCTGGCTTGTTTGAGAGTTTTATTTTGGAGAGAAAAGAAAGGAAATGAATGAAAATTATGATTCATTTCCGTCGTTTGAGAGTTTACATAGGAGAGAAAATATTGTTTCGCCATTTTTCGTCGTTTGAGAGTTTAAAATGAGCGAAAAAAATTTTAAAAAATTTTTCTTTCCTTTTTCTACAAAACTTTCCTTCCAAATCGGAAAGTAATTAAGAGAATAAAAAGTTTTATAAAGAATGCATCTTATTTTCCTTTAAAAAATTATTTTTCTTTCAACTTTCAAACAATAGAAAAAAAAATTATTTTATCTTCTTTCCTAAAGCCTTTCTCTTTTCTTCCTTTCTTTTCTGGCTTATAAATTTTCTTTTATTTTATTTTTTCTCCTAATAAAATTTTTTATTCCTTACTCTAAAAGAAAGGGACATATACCAAATAGTCCCTCGGACATTTTTTAATACCCATTTAGTCCAAACTTTTTTATTTTGCCTCAAAAAGTCCTTTGTCACATATTTTGGAGAGGAAGTGCCGCTGGCGCGGACCTCTAAAAATAAGAGGATATTGAGTGTTTGAGGGACTAAATGGATTAAACTAAAAATATGTGTCTTTTTAAAAAAATATATATTTATAGTAGGGACTATTTAATAATTGACCCTAAAAGAAAACAAGCTGAGTGACTCACAAAAGGAGTGACTCACAAAAGGGAGATGGTGGCCAATGAGCGCCAAACCTAAAGGAAAAGTGCTAATTTCTATGAAGGGGTAAAACTCCCTATCTGTAGATACAAACAAAAACCCCTCATAGGGTATAAAAGGACAAGTCCAAAGCTATGCATCTACTAGATTAGCCACCGATACCCACTTGACCCCACCTGTCAAGCCTCAATGCACTCAAAAGTCAATTTTGTAAGCTCCATTTCATTCAATAAATTCTCGCAAGCTTTGATTGTCACAACTCCAGTTAGTACGGAAGTCCACAACCGAGTTGCCCCCCCTAAAAATATGATGGCTGTCCCACTTTTTATTATGAACAATTGGTTTTGCCTCTGATGATCCCCCGAATTTTCCAATATGTTTTTTTTTCACCTTTTAACATCCACTATGGTTTGAGAGCCACCGATGAACAATACAAATCCGACCACGTGTGTCAATAGAAAAAAGTCAGATACGAGTTGAATCAAGTTTAACATGATTTCAATTAAAAATGGCGCAGCAGCAGCAGCAGCCAACTGCAGTAAACAGCAAACGGAGCTTTGCTTGCAATTTAGTCATGAGACCTGTGACTAGCCAGAACCTCCTGAATATACTCATTGGAGCTTTGGGTCAGGTTGGCAAATCACAAAATCAACCTAGTGAGGATAAGAGGCAAGACTTTTCCCTTGTTCGATAAAGTTTATTCCATAAAAGTTTAATTTTCAAGGAACCGAACGAGAGGCGAAGTCAGGAGTTTATTTTGGGGGATCACAAAAAAAAAACCACAAAAAAACCGGGGGTTTGGGGGTGGGAACCCCCAAAGGCGATTTTTTTTTAGGGCTATTTATATTATATGCAATATTTTTTCCCAACAATATAATAATTGCACCACGTACAAGATATTAATCGTAAGCATTTTTTTCCCAACAATATCATATATATTCACCATCAAAATATAATAATTGCACCACATACAAGATACAATTATTATCAAAATAGAGGTACGACATTATAAACTAATTGTTGGAATATAGTACAAAAATACTAGTAAAATTAATACTAATAATAGTACGAAAAGTCCCTAATAATTAATAACACTAAAAATTAATACTAATTACAATATGGGTAATAATTTTTTAATATCCGTCCCTAGTGAAATCAGTCCCTATTTTTTTTTAATATTAAATCAGTGCCTATTAGTATTAATACAGTAATGGTAATTGTTTTGAGAATGAAAAAGATACTAATATTAATGGATGATGAATGGAAAAAGAGACCTGTTTTTGCTTTCAGAATGAGGGAAATGTCAGCTACTTTGAGAATGAGGTAAAGAGTATGTCTTGAGGCTTGTTGTTAGGTTAAAGATAATTAAGTGGAAAAAGCTTTTTTTATGGGTATACGTGGGCTTTTGGGTTTATAAAAAGAAAATGGGTATTTTTTTTGTTGGGTTTTAAAACTTTGGAGGGGACCGTGCCCCCCCCCCCCCCGCGCCAACCTTTAGCTTCGCCCCTGAACCGAACAACAAAATGTGAAGAACTAGACTGAATTTCGGAAAGTTCCAATACTAAAAAATACAATTCACCTTTGTTTCCTTTATATAAAAAAAAACAGATATAAATCGATTATTTCAAGGTCCAATACTAAAACATATGTATAGTAGAGCATAACCAAAATTTCTTTAAACAAATGGAAGATGAGACCAAAAT
Organism: Sambucus nigra; assembly: GCA_949130495.1. Taxonomy (NCBI): domain Eukaryota; kingdom Viridiplantae; phylum Streptophyta; class Magnoliopsida; order Dipsacales; family Adoxaceae; genus Sambucus; species Sambucus nigra. The sequence continues at coordinate 81,206,013 of OX422213.1, read as the reverse complement.
TTTCTCTGCTGTGGCTAGTGATTTGCTATTGTGACTCAATGTCGATGGATATATGCACTCCCTCCTGTCTCATCATATCCGACTCGAGTCCCTTCCAAAAATGAACCTCCTTCCCCAGTCTCCTATCACCAACATCCTTGTGCGCCAACTTACAAGCTTGCTGAATTTCAATAGATCAAACAGTAAATACGTGTTAGCAAAGTATAAAAAAATGCTGAGAAAATAAACTTGCAGTAATCAGAGAAGTGTAGGCATCTCAGAGAATTTTACCTTGCATAGACTGAATACCAGAGCCACTGGGTGCTATGACCAATTGAAACCCAATCTCCAGGAAGTTGAGCTGCTGTTTGCTCCCCACCCAAAGGAGCAAATTGGCCAAAATGCTTGTACCTTAGGTTAGACGAACCAAGAGAAGATTAGCCATTAGGAAATCTTGATAGATACTACTACATGTTCAAATGACTTGAACCCCACTTGAGACAGATTATATTTCAACAACTCAGGGTTATCCAATTCTCATAGAGCAATCCCTAAGAATATCTTTAAACCATCCCCTGTTCTTAATTATTCTTGAATTTTGCATAATCCAAAGTATATAATCACCCTTTCATTGAAATAATGGGAAATCTTCTACTTCGTTTTACAAGGAAAAATGTGTCAGGTGATTGCAACAATAGTTCCGTTGATTTTTTTTTCATTGGACATAATTCAGGGTTTTTTTCTTGCAAAAACTACCTAATTCCGGGGTTCATTTTGTACTTGCCCCAGTAAATTGCAGTAGACTCTCATTGTATATGATTGGCTATTGCAATTGCAATCATATCCTGAGACAGGCACCATACTGCATTCATTAAAGGTAATTTTTTTACCACTCTGAGAGCAGTTATGGGTGGTTTATCACACTGTTCATAAATGCATGTGTCAAGATACTATAAGGGTTTCAAGCATTTGTAAATGATTATGATTCCACACCTGAAGGGGCGGAATCGATGACGTCCAGGTGCCCTGAACCTCAAGGGACCTTCGGGATTCTTTTCGCAATACTCCATACGGTTAAAGCAGTTGGCGAGATAAGTACCTTGTTGAGCAGCTACCTAAAATTTCAGCAGACAGAAGAAATTGCAGTAAAACATCAGAAAAATTGAGTTAAATAAATTAATATAAAAAAAAGTATATACGGTTACCTGTGCTGTTGCTGGAAGATTTTTCATTTGGGAATCCACTTCTGAAAGTGCTGATTTGAACAGTTCAATATCTAACTGTTTTTGGGCATCCCCGTGATAACTCTTCAGTAAATCAACAAAATTTCTCAATTTTTTCTTCTTTAAATGCAGCTCCACTTGAGGATATCTTTCACAGATATCATTGATAACTTCTCTAAAATCTTCCACATTTAGGGTACCAGATTGATTCTTGTCTGCCTTGTTGAATATTGCTGCAATATCTTCCTGAAAACAAACAGTATTGTTAAGTTCTGTCGCAGAACTGCTCTAAACTCAATGGAAACATTTTTTATTGTTCATATCAAATTAATTCTGATTTGCAAATCACTGATATACATACAAAACTGCATTACTAGTTAGAATAAAGAGTGAAGGGAGGCCATAATTTTTTTAATCTAATTCAGTTTGGTAGAAACAAACAGGATTTGATATAAAATGCCAGAAAACACATCATCATTAAGTTTATAAATTAAATTGCACGCCATTTACCTTAAAAATTCAATAAGGGCTGTGTTTGACATTAATGCATGAAAATTTATAGAGGGATTAGACTAGGCATACCATGACTTTACGTTGATTTATTGTCGCACAATCACCCAAAGCGTATATACTATCGCATCCTTCCACCCGCAGCCATTCATCCGTTGCTAAAACTCGCCTGTTAGTCTGCTCAAAGGACAGAGAAATTTCACCTGTTAGTACTGGCTTGCGAAAGGCCATCATGAGAAATGCTGGGAAAGTGAGAACAGTTCAGGAAACAAGCTTAATCACCAAAAGAGAGTAAAACGCAAGGCCCGTTTGTCTTTTGATTTTCAAAATTTAGGTCGAAATTGTCTTTAAACCTCAAAATTTTCAGATATTAACACTTTAGCCTCTCTTTTCTTTTCCTATTTTTTTATTTAATACAGTTTTGTTAGTTCATCATCGCATACAATGCAAATGAGTAAAAGTATCTTTAACGTCCATTATTTTATATATAATTTAACATTGATCAAATTTATTTTGGCAATTTGTAATGAGTAATAACAGTTAATTGATGGAATAATAAAAAACTGGAGGGTCTATAATTTATAATACTTTGGGGTGCTAAGTTAACATGTATTTCAATCTAACCATTCGAGGACGAAAGCCAAACGTCCCTATAAAAAGGGAGAGGCAAAGGATAAGAAAAGAGTAGAGGTTTAAAGCAACAAACCTGACCAATTTGCTTCATGAAATCCATAACGACGGGGCGAGTACCTATACCAGTTGACCAGACAACCATTCCATAAGGTATAGTTCGGGTTTCGCCCGTGCCTATTTCTTTAGTAGAAATTTCCTTATCCGCCACTTTTACCACCATTGATCCGGTTTTCAGCTGGATTCCATCTCTTCTGAATTTTTCTTCAGCAAAAGCAGTGATTCTTTTGTCAAACCTGCAAAAAAATAATAATTCTGGGGTGATCAACTTGACAAATGAAAAGAAAATTTAAGAAAACTTATAACCAAACAAAAATTTGTTGTACTCTAGGTATAAATAACCTTTAAACTCAAATTTATTAGGTGTACATCACATATCATCTAAATGTTATCGTTAAGCTTTTAAAAGTCGCTTGAACTACGCATTGTTTGCTAAAGGAAAAAAGAAAAAAAAATTGAATTATGCATTTTGTTACAAAGACTCCCTGTGATGAAATGGTTCGCAAAAGGTGGTCTTTCGATTAAAAGACATAAGAATTTTGGCATTTCACATAAATTAGAGGGGTTTCATACAATGCCTTAATGTCAATAGTTGTTTACCTGTTTAAAACATAATATATTTTTGTCCAACGGGAAACATTTTTCTCTTAGGTGAATTTTTTTGGTTATATTTGGTTCACTATATTGTCAAATTCACATAATTATAGACTAGTGTGTGTATTTATTTACAATTCTATATCAACAAAAATATTTATTCAAAACAGGTGAAATATCTTTCTACCATATCACTTTTCAGCCAAGTAAACCAATGGTGCCAAGGAATTTTCACAAGTAAACTAAAAAAACATCAATTGTTGGAAAAAGAAACCAAATTTAAAAAAAATACCATAATCGTCCTTACATGTTCAAGATATGATCGCCTGCCTCAAGAAGTGTTATCTTGACATGGTCTTTAAGAGTAGGGTATAACTTGCCCAAATCCTCATGCACAAAGTCATGCAGCTCAGCTGAAAACTCCACACCTGTTGGGCCACCTCCAACAACTACAAAATGCAGAAATCTCTTCCTTTCCTCTTCACTTACACTGGGAAGGCTGGCCCTTTCAAAACAGTCTATTACTGTCCTGCGGATCTTCTGAGCATCTTCTATTTCCTGCATCACAATTTTACAGTCGATTACTCAATTAGTGGCAAAATGTGGCCCAAATAATAAAACAATCCATATTAGCCCAGTTATCTAAATATGGGGCCCATATTTAAAAGTTATGAGTGAAGTATGGAACCCATATTTAAAAGCTATGAATCAAATATGAGACCCATATTTGAAAGTTAGGAATCAAATATGGAGCCCAATTTTAAAAGATATGAATCAAACATAATACTTATTTTTAAAAGTTATGAGTAAAATATGAGTTGTTTTTACATATACCTCGAATTGTAATACTTACTTTAGTGGAAAAACAATGGGTTCATCCAACCCATATTTGGCCCAACCCACATTTAACCCAACCCATATTTGACCCAGCCCACATTTAGCCCAATCCATATTTGACCCTCCCAAATTAAGCCCAGCCCGTAATTTTGCAAGTGCTAATTACTCATTATTTTAACTGCAACTTTTTATTCACATATTGTGTTACATTGATACACACGACCCAAACATGACAAGATAAACGGGTTTGAGTTTATTTATATCATGTTAATATTATTAATGAGTTGGGCTACTAAATACACTTAAAAGTGTGATCCAAACCCGAACATAGATGACCTATTATACAATATATAAAGATCCACGCGCCACCCATCATTAAGCACACAAACCCAACACGACACAATCCATTGTTAGGTCTAACTATGGTCGAACTTAGACATTGGTACAAGTAAAATTGATCATTTAGGCGTCTGGTACATATTTCGGCATTGAATGTAAAATTTCCACAACTAAAGATAACAATATAGATGAAAATATATAGTATCTCGTTCACATTACCTTCAAGAAGTGGGCATTCTCGACGACACCGGGAGTATTGAATGTATTTGAACGGGCACCCATGGCTACTACCAGGTAATCATAATCAACTGTAAATTCTTCTTTCCCACCCAAATTAGTATCTTGAGTCGATCGACAGTGAACTTTCTTGTTTACTGCATCAATCTTGTAACATTCAGCTTCCCTAAATTGAACTTCCACTCCTTTCTGCCATTAGGAATACAACGCATATTCGTAGTTTAAAATTTCAATTGGTATAGAATAATAGTGGAAAACATTGATTTTTCTTTCCGAGAAAACCAATCAACATAATTCACGGGAAATTTGTTGAGCAAATCAAAATATCATAATTTCATAATTGATTTCCGATTTCAATTTGATTTTTTTCTAATTTGGAATTCAGAAATCGTAAATAATGTTACGTAACCATATAGAATTGGATCAAATTTCTGATCAGAACTACAGTTACAAATCATGAGTGCTAAAGACAAATGATTTAGGGTATATTAAACATTGTGAAATGCATCCTTACCTTCTTGACAATATTGCGAATGGGTTCAACAATGCTGCGTGGTTCGACTGTGCCGCATGTAACACTTGGTAACAAAGGGGTAAATGCGAAATAATTACGAGGTGACACCACCTGAACTTCATAGGAGGGGTCTTTCAAAGTTTTCAGAAAGCTTGTGCCAGCCCAACCGGTTCCAAGTACAACCACCTTCTTTTTCTTGAAATCAGAATGAGCAGCATCAGCATATGCACCCCGGAAAGGTCTAGCATCAGAATATGCCACTAATCCTCCTCCACTGCAAAGGGCAAAGCAAATGATATGAGAAATTCATTTTGGAATGCATGGATTATGAGAGTAAAGGGAGGTGGGAAAACAGTTTTCTGACTTAAAATCATACGTTACCTTGTCAAAAAGAGAAATATTATTGGTATGTGTAGGGTACATTTTAAATTATGAATTAATGCATTTACTAACACATTGACACACAGCATAATCTAATAAGTTGGTAAATAAATATATTTGGTGCCTGTAGCACTGCTTTTTTCAATATTTGGATCTCTATTTAATTGTTGATTATGAAGTCACAAAGTAAAAAGAAGGGACTGGTGCATTTATTACTTGCTTGAATGTCCATAATATAGGGTAACTCAAATGAACTTGTTTCCTTGAACTTTTGACGGATCAATATAATTGGTTTAGTAGCAATTAACTCTCGTATGAATCAATATGTCCCCATTATATATAACTATATGTAAATGACAAACAAATAAGTCAACGAGTTAAAAGTTATACAAGTGAGGAAACAGAGAAAGTAGCCCTGTGAATTCCATTGTTGGTGAGTTATTTAGAAAGATAAGTTTTTGTATTCAGTATTAGCTGCTCATATTTGGCTCGCTGTTTAACTAATTGCGAAGAATCAAAGTCAAGAGAGGTGTTTTATTAAAAATGTAATTCAGGGGGGTAAAATTAGTCTAACAACAAACTTTTGAGAATAAACCAATGCCTCACATTTTATTTTCCCGAAAAACATCATCATCATTCTCTTTCTTTACTTTAATTTAAAAATCCTTCCTATCAACCTACATCATAAATCCTATATAATACAAAAGAAATCTTAACAAATATAAAATGAAAATTTAACTCCACAAATCTACATAACATTGGAGTTGGAAGTGGTGTTTCAGTATTCATCCTATGAAGTAATCAGTGAGTTAGTATTTTACCAACAAAATAAGCTTTCAAGAATAAACCAATGCCTAAGATCTACCCATTTATTTTCCCAAAATACATCATCATCACCACTCTCTTCACTTTAATTCATAATCCTATGTATAAACGCTCCACCATATATACATTGAAAATAAAATAAATCCCAATTTGTTCTCTTTATTTGCCATAACTAGGTGATATCTTTTATCTTTATCTCGATTCAAAAAATTATGATTTTTTATGTAAGTAGTATAGTATATACCCCACCTGACATTGTATGTGAACTTTGGATTGGTTAAAGAGAGAAAGTCCAAGTTAAAAGATGAGAGTAATCCCTGAGCTCTATAAGGTGACAACTTTTTGTATGTGTTTCATAGATGTACCATGCATCTAGTAAAAGAAGATAAACCGATGTTACCAGAACCATGAACCATGGGCACTCTGGTACGAGCGATGTGAAGTACGTTGCTTTAGACCATATGCGGGTACGAAGAGATTGTGCTTAGTTGGTTCATAATTTCAAATTATAAGGGCTCTTTATAACCCTTGTTGAGTTATTGTAATATTATTACTATGTATTTTGTCAAGATTCATATACTCCACTCCACCAATTTCGAAAGTTCCCTAGTGGGTAATCTTGAAATTCTATAATATATTATTAAGAAATAAAGAAATATGTAGATATATTAGCTGAGATGTCTTTTTTCTTACCATTTATTATATTATTGAAGTCAAAAGTTGCCTTCTAACTAATAGGAACTAAGTAGTTCAAGTTAAATTTGTGAACGTCAATTTTGGAGACCTGATTCGAGAACTCACCATATTTCGAATCGTGTGACCCAAGATCGCCATACGTAAGGGATTGTCATGATCCCAATATCTATGAGATAAACCACCGTGTATAATATATATTCATTGTGCATAACCAATGTTTAAAACGGCGCAAGGCGGAGACGAGGTGTAAACCTCAATGTGTATTGAGGCGTAAGCCTCTCATAAAAAAAGAGAAAAATAATATAAAAAGTCTAATAAATTCACAACACATTAAATCGTGCAAAAAGGTCCATAATTATTATATCCAAGCAACCAACAAAACATAAAGTTCATCGTCATTGCAACATAACCTACTAAGTCTCAAATGAACATAATATTTCATCATAAAAATATCAATAAACCAATGCATCCTCAAGTTAACTACTAAAATAATAATGGGTCATGTGTATCCAATGGCTTGAAAGGAGAGGTTGCGTACTTTGTCGAGAGAAAGAGAAGCGTTTTAGGGTTTCATAAGTTTTTTTTTTTAACTTTTTACTTTAACTTCTTTACGTAACCCTTTTTTTTTTCTTTTTTTTTACATGCGCTTACAAAACGAATGCCTTATCGCCCCGGCTCTTTTGAGCCTCAAGGCGGAACGCCTTATATGAGAGAAAGAGTGTTCTATTCATTTGGAAAAGGTAACAAGAATAAACACATGATAGGCAAAAAGCATAGAGAGCAAACATAATGTAAAGATGAACAATTCTACATGTACCACATGTTGAAATTAAATTGAAACAGTATACACATGTGGCAAATATGTGAGCATCTAGATGTGCAGTTGTGGTTTGATACTTTGATTTGGTTTGACAACTATCCATGCGGTTACATTTAGTTCAAAATTGCGGAGTAGAATCACACAATAAGATACATTTTTCCACCTTCTATATGATACTTTCCAATGGTTTAAAGTGTTACACAAATAACAAAAAGAAAGTACAAACTAAAATTCGAGATCAAAACCGCATAATATTTTCAACAACGAAAAGACAAATGTCTCATGTATGTATAAATCTACGATAATTTTCATAACAGAAAAAAAAAAAACAATGATTCAAACCTAAACTAAATAATCAAAATAACGATAATTCAATCAACAATCTTTTATTTGACATTACATTTAACGTTACCCGTGTCAAAAAATCCTATCTAATACATATAACCAAATGCTATGTACATAAAAATAATGATCCAGCAACCGATACCGAACAGTAAAACCGTAGATCACTTATAGAATGAAATAATAAAACGCCTCAAAATTTTACACCATATCTGGAACAAGTTAAAGGAAATATATAGCAAATAAGAAACAATAGGGATGTTTGACAACCTGACAGTGAAGACAACGAGGAGTTTGGAGAGAGAGGGATGGTCATGGAAGGCTCTGGAAGCTCTCTGGTAAAACGCATAGCCATGCATTATGTGTTGCAAACCCTAGTTTTTTGTTTTGGAAGAGAGTTAAATGGTGTTAGTAGCGTGAGAGAAAGAAGAGAGAGGCGGTGAGTGTAGGAATATATATAAGGGGCGGAAGAGGTGGAATAACTGTCACCAAACAAGGAATGTACCCAAACCGGCATCTGAACCGGTCAAAGTATTTGGTACCCTCAAGAACGGAGGAAAAACCCACCACATCTTTCATACTCTCTAAAACGCAGCGTTTTAGAGAGCTTAAATTCTGATTTCTTTCTAAGATATCCACGTGGCCTGTACTCTCGCTTCATTTCCCCAATATAGCTCCCGCTCTCTTTACTATGAGTCCGTGTCTATTCCTCTTTCAAGAGCCGAATCGCCAATTTCTTTTCCCATTCCATCACTCTTGCTCTTCTGATGATCATTAAAACACAAGAGGCCAAACATTCTAAAGGTTGAATTTGCTTTTGATTTGGAAAATAAGCATTCCCTTCTAACATACGTGGTGTGTGGTTTGAAATATAAACAAGTAAACTGAAAATTAGGTGTTTAATGGTCATATTTTTCATCGTCATTTAGGGGTGGAAGCGGTACGGATTTTTATCGTACCGTACCGGTCTTACCGTAACCAAAATTACCGCAAAAGGGTGGGTTGGTTTTGGTTTTAATATTTAAAAAATCGATTTACCGAATTACTGTACCGAATTTATCGAAACCAGAAAAAATCGTACTGAGATTATCGTACCGTGCCGAATTTACCAAAATTACTGGACTGAATTTACCGAAACCAGAAAAAGTTAGTTTTGGTTTTGATTTTAATATTTACAAAAGTTGGTTGGTTTTGTTTTTGTTTTTGGGAGCTTTTAGTGCTGTTCACGATAATAAAAAAAAATCGAAATCAGAAACCAGAAAAAAATAGAATTTACCGAAATAAAAAAAAACAGAAGAAACCAGAAAAAATCAGAATTTACCGAAACAAAAAAAAAAAAACGAAATATCGGTCGGTTTGGTTTTGGTATTGATTTTGGTGTACCGGGTGGTAAACTGATACGGTTTGATTTTACCATCCAGAGTTTGGTTTTGGTATTGGTATCTACTATTTACCGACCAAACCGTACCGCTTACACCCCTAGTCATCATTCATGATCTTTTGAAGCTATTCTCTAATTTTTATTTATTAAACAAATAAGTAGAGTGAAAATTAGTATTTTGGGGTCATTTTTTGCTTAACAAGATGTGACAACACAATAAAATTGAAGATAGAGTATAAAGTGATAAAAAATATTGTTTTTTCATTATTTTTTAAAATTGATGTAATACAAAAATAATTTATGGGAAATAAATGTTTAGTCCCTAATAACTAAATACATTTTGTACTTTATATTAACATGACAAGATACAACAAAATAAAAAAGAGTTTTTTTAATAAAAAATAGTCAAAATTTCAAACAAAGTTCGATTTTTTAACTAACATACATTTTTTAGATAAAAAATATGTAAAAACAGTCTTTTAATTAGGGTACCATTTTAAACATGCATTCTTTTTATATATAAAACAATCTATGTGATTTCAAAAGATTGTGCTACATTTATAAAAAAAATTAACTTTTAAACTATTTTTATAAATAAAAATTGGGAAAAACTATTTAAACATTTTTTTGAAGTAGTTAAAAGATAATTAAAACCATCTGTTTTCAATGAAAATGGTTTTTTATCTTTTAAAATTAGTAATAAAAAACAGTTTTCTATCAAAAAAATCTTTATAAAAAAAATCTATTTTTATACCGGTTTATTTTTTATAAAAATGAAAATTTGTTTGCTAAAATAATAAATAAAGTACATTTTTTAAATATCACAATTATTTTTAATAAAAAAGTCTAATAATGTACAGTTGTTTAAAAAAACAATTTTTATATAAAACATTTTTCTAGGAAAAACATTTTTTATATAGAGAAAACAATTTTTTTAATAAAAAAACTTCAAAAACACTTTTTTTATATAAAAATATCATTTTAAGTAGTCAAAATAAACTTTTTTATAATTTTTTTATTTTGTAAAATAGTTGTGTTTTAAAATATTTGCTATTTTTTATAAATTTAAAAAACAGTGCTTAATTATGAATACGATATATGTACATATTGTTTATTATTAGTTGACACTTTGAGGGTCATTTTGAGAAAAACAATGTAACAATCCCTATTTTCTCACGTAAAGACTGACCGGCACGATATCGGTCAATTAATACCATTCTCAACACCAACATATAAAAAATTTATATATTAAAGGCCCATAATTAACTTTTAAATCAACATTTCCATAAATAGGTATATAAAACTAAACCAACACAAAGTGCATGATAAGTCTGAAATACAAGTAAATATCACACCCCAACATAATATATATATACAAGTCTTGGACTTATGTCCGTACAAATGTATCAAATAAATAACTATGACTGGAAAAACACCTAAGCTAGAGTCAATAATCTGAAAAACGGATAAACATGAGAGATTGCAAAGGTGGTACAACAATAGTCCCGCTATCCCCGTCTAGAAACAACCTGGGGAAAAAATATTTCAATTTGGGTCAGTGTAATACCCCGTATTTCTGCATAGTTAAAAATTAAGAAGGAAAATACGTTTTAATTAAATTACTATACATTTTAAATTAAATTACGTGAGTAGAGTAATTTAACATGATGTAATAATAATTATGATTATTAAGTGATTAATTAATCATTATGGCTATTAGACATTTTTGAGAGTTAGAAACTGATTAAAATGACGATTAAAATTTACCAAGTGTGAATAGTAAATATTGAAAGTTGATATGTACGACCTAGCTATTTATATGGACGTACCTGAGTTTATCTCAACCGAGTGTCACGCGTAGACAAAATTGAAGGTGAGATGAGAAACATATTTTTAAGAGACTCAAAAGATAATTTAGAGTCCACAGATGATTCCAAAAGGGTCGAATTAGTCAAAATAGTGCACCATAGCCATTAGAGAGAAGAGAGAAACAAATTCCTAAGGCAAAAGAAAGAAGTAGGAAGAATTCAAAGGAGATTTTCACTACCAACTTGTTGGGAAGAAGGATTGAAGGATAAAGATCATCAATCATCAACAACAATCACGAAATCAGACCCTACTGAACTTAAGGCAAGTAGTTATTTGCAACATAAATTGAGTTATAATACCCATATATAAGTTTTATGAAGAACATAATTTTTATGATACTTTTGGAAGCAAACACTTGAATATGTTACATGATTGATAGGGATTACATGTAAAACATTTCAGATCTCCAAATAATCTGATATCATAGAAAACTTGATGATTAAATCGAACCAAAAATCTGGATTTATGGATGAAAATATGGAAAGGTTGTATTTTAGGGTTCTTGAGTAATATGAAGATATTGAGTTAATCAGGACGAAATTTGTAAATATTATGTTGTTTCAGATCGTTAGTAATCATCCCAGGGTATGTAGGAATGATTAGAAATTGTTAGTTACAAGTGTGGTGAATTATCATGGGAGATGGATAGACAAAAATGGTGTAACTCGCATGAAGAAGACGATCTGGGTCTGTCACTGCTCGATCGATCGATCGACCCTTGAATGTCGACCGATCGAGCAGTCGATCGATCGACCATATCCCATCGATCGATCGATCCATGCTGCATTTTAGAGAATTTTGTGGATAAATTTCTTTTCAATTACCGTCACTTAATGGGAACCTTAGTGATGTTATTCTACTTATGTAGGGACTTAATGAATACCAGTAGGGGTACTGTGAGATTTCTTCCTAAATAATTGAGTGTAAAATTTGGAGAAATGTACCGACATGAAGTAGCCGATTGAGTCGTGTATCGGGAATGCGAGAATTTAATTACGAAAAGAGTGATTGTCGATTCCAGAAATATATCAGTAGGTTAGAGATAGCTTAACTACTGAATTAAGGGAGAGGTAACTAGGACCCTTAGAGTTGCGTGAATACTCGAATAAATGCGATAGTGAAATAAATTGTAAATTAATAAGTACGGTGAATATAAGTAAAATATATTTCGTACTGGCATGATTTGATAGGTCGGGTGTGTACCTACTAAAATTGTATGAATTTTTGGGTTAAGAGAATTATACCTAAATTAATTATGTTAGGGTCGATGTGATATTTCGAACTAACATAAAGTTATTATATGTTTGGGGTTGATGTAAAATGCCGAACCAAACCTTAAAGCTGGTGTCGTGATGAAAGAGTCCCGAACCAGAATATGTGTGTATATATATATATATAGATAGTTGGGGTCGATGGATCATTCCGAACCAACTGTCACTTGGGGTCGATGAATCATTCCGAACCAAGAGTCCTTTATGTGTGCTAAAAGGATTTATTAGTGATAACTAATATTTAATACATGTTGTGTGATAAAATATTTTCCATATGTATAATCTACTGACTTAAGATAGTAAATGATAAGATGGATTGATAATATCTTAGTAATAATTAATGAGTGTGAAGTAATTATTATAAGAATGAGGATAACAAGAAGTAAATAAGTTATCTACGTTTAAAGCATATAAGATATGGACTATTAAAATACTGCGAGTATGTTATTAGGGACTTAGTGAGGAATTACATTCAGTGGGGTATTCTGATCTAGTTAACTTGGGTAGTATAATTAGGTGAGCTAAGTACCATCGTTAGGCGTGCACTATAGTAGAGAGGTGAAGAAGCTCAAAAGAGTGTGAGTAGTCTTAATATGTGTAATCAATAACTCATGATTGTGATTAGTGCTTGCAAAATATTTTTAAATGTTTTTGAGTACTAACTCTTGCTATGTAAAAATCTTTTAAAAACCTTTTAGGTGCCCAGCCACAGGGACACCCAACATGATTTCATTCCAGGGATTTGGGAGCGGGAGCATGTGTGGATGTTGCAGGGATTGTTTAGACGTTTCTCTCTTTCAGATCTAGTACAGGATCTCAGTTTTAGTACTCTCAGTTGGGACATGTTGTCCAATCTTTACTTTTACAGTTATTCTGATTTTGGATTTTGAGTTAGTTTCTCTTGGCCGTGGTTTTCGGCAAGACTTTATTTTATTCAGTTGTTTGTGCGAATTGGTTTATTACTGCTTGAATAGTATCGTTTCGCATGAGTGTTTATTCTGTTTAAAGAAGATAAAATTTGACACTGGCTTAATTTCACTTACGTGGTTAGTAATTTAAAAAGCTTTCGTCAGTGATGCTAAGAATGAACCATTTAAGAAACCTGTTTTAAATTAAATTAAGGCTTGATCACCCAAGGTTTAATTAGGCGGGGTGTCACAGTCAGAGCCCGAGGTGTGCAAGAATTAACTTATTTAATTTAAGATACAATAATACAATTGGTGCAAAATAAATATTCCCTTTGTCACTCACATGTGTTTAACACCTCATCCTTTAACTAAGTATAATAATATCCGCATCCCAGTAAGTCTCAAATAATAGCTATGACAGCATGTTAAAATTAATAATAATGAACTTGTCAATAATTAAATGATTAAGTGTGACTACATTTAATTACCAATACCCGTAATATCCCAGTATGTTAAGTTTCATATAAATGGCATAAACATCTATTATGAATTAAAGAATCAAAATTTTAATTTATGTTCACACTAATTGTAAACCCGCGCGATGCGCGAATTAGGTGCTTGTGTACACATAATTAAAAATAAATATATTTCTTGAAAAAATATAACCGTTACATAAGTAGGGTAGCATACTATTGAATATGATAATTTTTTATGTATATAATTAGTTTCACCACATGCGAGTTTATATTAAAAAAAAATCAATGAACTTTTTTGTTCAAAAATATCCATTTCATTACATTATGGAGGAGATATAAACCATATCTGACTATCCAATTACTTAGTACAAAACTCTCAAATACAACATAATTTTTTACAACTTGTTATACACATTGTATATGCTACAGGTCTATTTTGGAATATCTAATGGAAGATTCCTTAAAGAGTCGTGAATTACATTTGTTTCCTCAACCATGATATTTTATTGTTCTTCAGCATCAATTACTTCAGTAGTTTCATGCGTTGTAATTATTATATATTAGGGCTAATTATACTTATCCCCTTAACTTTATTCAATTTGTTACTTTACCACCCAAAATTTCAATTTTTACATTTAACCCTTTGAACTTCCTAAAGAGATACAAGTGATCCTCTACCGTTAACATCGTTAATTATTGGACCGAAAAATGGATCATGTGCCATGCACATGAGGGTATTTTTGTCCAAAAAATATAAAGTTTAAAAAAAAAATACAGAATAAAATATTTAAAACACTATTTATAAATCTAAAAATTATACAAAAATAATTAAAAATTTTGGACATTAGAGAAAATATTTAAAATTCTGAAAATCGTGAAAATAAAGATATATTACAAAAAAACATTTAAAAAATTAGAAAAAATATTCTTTTTTTCGTTGAATTCCAAAAATAATATAAAAACACTTCAAAATTTATAGATTAACTTATAAAAACAATTTAAAAAGAATACAAAAAATATTTACACAGTATCAAAATTATTAAAAACATAATTAAAATAAAAAAATACAGAATATAATTTTAAAATGTGGAAACTACTAAATAATTATTAAAAATATAGAAATACTTTGAAATTTTGGAATGTAATAAAATAGAATTAAAATGTGAAATAAAATGACAAAATAGTCAAATATATTATGAAAATACTAAAAAAAATCTTTAAAATGCTATTAAAAAACTGGAAAAGAATTTAAAAATCTGAAGGAAACAACGATTTAAAAAAACAGAAAAAGAAACTTCAAAAAAATTTGGAAATGCTAAAAAAAATAATATTCTGAAAATACTAAAAGAAAAATTAAAAATCTGCAGATCACTATTTCAAAGCTATGAAAAAAATATATTTAAAAATGTGGAAAAAAACGTGAGTTGGTGTGTGTGAGAAAAAAATGAGTCAAAACTAAAAAAAAATCTGGATGTATTGAAAAATATTGAAAAATTTTCGAAGTCTAAGAAATCTAAAACCTTGAACAATATAAAATTTACCAGGAAAAAAAATCCAAGTGCATCATCAAAACCCTAAAAAAAAATCCAATATCTTTTTTCACAAATCCGATACCCATTTCAACAAATCTATTTCTCCAATAAATCCTACATCCTAAATTCATTTATCCACAGTCACCATACGTCAAAGACAAAGAAACTCACAAAAAATCAAAGACAAGGAAATCCATTCCATTTTTTCCATATTGTGTGTTGGTGTGTGTGTAAAATCGTGTGTACGTGTGTGTGTGTGTGAGAGAGAGAGAGATAGAGAGAAAGAGGAGAGAGAGAGAGAGGAGAAGAAGAAGAAGAAGAAGAAGAAGAGATGAAAATCCCCAAATTCTTTGACCTACACAATGAATCCCCATATCCTCTTTAACAACAAACATCTAACAGATACAATATTAGGAAGAGGTGGAAAAAAGGTGCAGATTTGAGGGGCTAAATAATAAGAGAGAGGTGGCCTAAGAGTGGCCATGACTCGGCAGTTTAAGGGATACTAAAGGATATGGAAGTTAGAAGTATTAGGGATAGACGGATACTAAAGGACATTGAAATAAAAAGATAGAACGTCTACAGAAGCGGTAGAGACTCCCCGTAGTGCAGTAGGTTTACAGGTTGTAAAGATAGAAAATATCGACTGTCACGTGTCTATGTTTAGAGAGCTTTAATATTAATAGTTGTATAACATTTTAGATAATTATATGGATTCTTAGACATTTCAATTTATCTCATATAAAGTTCGGATAATTATATGTACACACACACACACACACACACACACACACACGTCCTTCATATATTTGACATACAAAGGCATCTACCGTTGGTGTCTAATTCGCACTCAATTGATAAGTCCGGATGAATCTCTTATTCTAAGCGTACATCACAAAACACACACAAGTTGGGGGCGATCCCTACGTAGGATACCTGTTCCACTACACTGAAATGGTCAAATTGGCACCCTTTAAGCGCTTAGCGTTGTCACGGTCATTGACCGTGACAAGGCCGTGACAAAGGCTTATCATGGTCAATGACCGTGACAAGTACAGTTGTCATGGACTTGTCACGGTCATTGACCGTGACAAGCCTATAAAGTTGTCACGGTCAATGACCGTGACATGTCCGTGATAATTCTGTAAGTAAAAAACCCTCCCTCATCTTTTTTTCCCATCGATTTTGTTCCCTCCATTTCTCTCTCTCTCTCTAGCGGTTGCTCGCTCTCTCTCTACAACTTTGGTATGTTTTCTCGCTCTATTTATCCTCCATTTATGTATATGTGTGTGTAAATGTGCATGTGTGTGTGTGTGTGTGGTGTATATATGCATGTGGGTGGGGGGGAGGCAGCAGGGCTGGGGGGAGGGGGGTATGTGCGTGTGTGTTTGTGTGTGTATATGTGCGTGTGTGTGTATATAAGTGTGTGCGTGTGGTGGGTAGGGGCAGCGGGGGGGGGGGGGGGGGGAGTGGTGTATATATGCGTGTGTGTGTATATGTGTGTGTGTGTATTTTTTAATTAATTTTTTTTATTAGTTTATTAGATATTGCCCCTCATATTGTAGTGCTCCTTGTACAAGAATTGATTGATTTAATATTGATTGGTTGTTAATTTTTTTTGTAAATTAATAATTGGTTACCTTTTCATATGCAAGTAGGATTGCCCCTCATTGTAAATTAGTAAATTAATAATTGTATACTTTAATTGTTAGTTTAATTGATGAAAAGAATAACATTGAGTTAATGAATTAGAAGGAGTACGGGATACACATTTGTTGTTGCCATTGCAGTTGGATTATAGTGGATCGATGTTGGGTTGGTTAATTTTAAAAGTGGCATGACCACTGGATTATCGTCCATATGGGGATGGGATTTTTCAATTTTTTTAAAAATTACTTTGTATAACAAGCAATATATATATATTATGATAATTAAATGAAACATACTTGAAATTACATATAGTGCGCATAGATACTAGCCTTCTAGTTCTTATGCATATGCATTCAATAGCCCTTAGACCCGTTCGAGAGTCATTGCCCCTGTAATGAGATCTCTCGAATTGACCCGTTTGGACAGTTTGGGACTGCATAATTTCTGTATAATAATATTCTTAGTGGCTTAAAGTTGTTAGTTTTGGAGGAAGTTCTGTAGTCGTATCCTAATGTTCTCTGGGTACATACTAGATTGACAAGTATGACTGTTATTTCAATTGATCAATTGAAATAACACTCACACTTGCCAAGCTACGTCGTGTACTTAGAGAACTACAAGGATATATTACCGAATTTTTCTCAAATTGTAACAATGTGCATGAGTTGTTAAGTATATTACAGAAAAATGCGGTCTTGAATGGGATAGGACCACTCACCCTTTAGAGGAGATGGAGGAAATAGAAATTTCTATTATAAATTGAATTTGAATTTGAAATTTAAAAATCGAATATAAATAAGACATAATTAAATGAAACATACTATAAATCTAAGTTTTGTTTATACTAATCCATGAATATACGCTTCTTACCTTTAATAGGTGATTAGTTGTGGTAGCTGTGATGGGATATCTAAAATACAAAGAGTGGATGGGTGAGACAAATAGAATGGGGGATGTGTTTCGTATAGGTGCTAATGAATTTGTGAAATACGCAAAGATATGTCTTAATAATGAAGAGTTTTCGTGTCCGTGTGCTAGGTGTAAGAATGGTAAGGTGTTTGAGTGGAATACAGTTGAACTACATTTGTGAAGATCGGGTATGAAAGATAGTTATCGATTTTGAAGTTTTCACGGTGAATTAAAAGTTCCTTTTGTCCCCGAACAACCTTCAACAAGTAGGATAGATGTAGAAGGGGACGACGTAGATCATAATATGTTAGAGGATTTAGTTGATGATGCGTACGGAGTTTATGAAGCAGAGGAGAATGAGGTTACTGATGATGTACAAGGTTCAAGTGATCTTAAAGATATCACGATAAACCTTGATGATGACTACCAAAGTTTAAAATTTCAGGCGACCCAACCATTATACTCTGGCTGTGAGAAAGATCAAACAACTTTACATGCCATAGTTGGTTTGTACAGTTTGAAGATGCAGTACAGTTTGTCTGGCAATAGCGTGATAGGAATTCTGAAATCGGTGAAGGGGTTACTACCCAAGGAGAATACACTTCCAAATAGCTATCCTATTGTGAAGAACAATTTTAAAGGTTTGGTAATGAAGTATAAATTGATTCATGGTTGTGTGTATGACTGCATACTATAACGAAAGGAGTATGAAAATCTCGATCGTTATCCGGTTTGCGATGAACCTAGATATGTCCAATCTGCTGGTAAGGAAGGCACAAGCTCAAAAGTGCCTCAAAAAGTGTTGAAATATTTTCCAGTTAGCCCTAGATTAAAGGGATTTTTCACAGTACCATGGATAGCGGAGGCAATGACTTGGCATGTCAGGGCAGAAGTAGGGGGTAATCTCATACATCATCCTATTGATTATACAACTTGGAGGAGGATGAATTATGAGTATCCTGATTTTGCTCGAGAATAGCGCAACATTTGTTTGGCTATATCAACAGATGGTTTCAATCCATTTGGAAATCTAAGCACCAATCAAAGTGTATAGCCAGTGATCCTAGCCCCACTCAACCTCCCTCCTTCACAGTGTATGAGACTTGAATTTTTGATAATGTCTTTATTGATACCGGGGCCAAAGGCACCAAGTGATGACATCGACGTATGCATGGCTCCTTTGGTAGAAGAATTAAATAAGTTGTGGGAAGAGGGTGTGCAATCATTTGACTCTTTTAGAAAAGAAGAGTTTACACTGAAAGCTATGTTGATGTGGGCAATTCATGATTATCTAGATTATGGGACATTATCCGGTTGTGTAGTACATGGTTATTTGGGGTATCCTATTTGTAGAGAGGAGACTGAATATCTTCGTCTATCCTTTAGCTCAAAAAATATATACCATTGCCATAGGAGGTTTTTACCCCCGGCTCATAATTTTAGATTTGAGAAAGGTTCTAATTTTTTATTGGGCGATGTTGAACATAGGCTACCGCCGAGACAACTTTCAGGTTTAGAAATTGAAAGTAAATCTTTTGACTGTGGCCCTAATATGCCAGGTAAGAATCCCAAATTTAAGAATGTCAAGCATTAAAAGACCCCAACTGGGAATGAAACTGAGACAAGAAAGGCATGGTCTAGGAGGTCAATTTTATTTGTCTTGCCTTATTGGAAGAATAACCCGGTGCACCATGTATTGATGTGATGCATGTAGAGAAGAACTTCTCTGAACATATTGTGGTCACTTTCCTTGGGGGGAGTCATTCGAAGGATGGAGAAAATACACAAAAAGACCTTAAATCGTTGAAACTTAAGCCACAACTATGATTGAAAGAAGATAGTAGGGGAAGGATAATAATTTCCCCTGGTGCGTTTACTTTGACGAGTGGGGAAAGGAAGGTTCTTTTAGACACAATATATAATTTGAAGGGCCCATCTAATTTTTCATCCAACTTGTAAAGGATTGGGAATTATGCTACTCATGATTTACATAAGTGTAAGTCCCACAATTGGCCTGTGATCATGCAATTGGTTCCTCTATTGTTTAAACACTGTTTCTCCAAGCAAAAGGATTTGCGGAGGGCTATTATACAAATTAGTATTACCTTCTCACTCTTGTGTGAGAAGATAGTCAATCGAGAACACATAGTGGCCGCAAAATTGGCGGTGACCGAAGCGATTCGTGTGTTAGAGAAGTACTTTCTCCCAGCATTCTTTGACATAAGTGTTCACTTGTTGGTACACCTATGCGACGAGGCACTTCTTTGTGGTCCAGTTAGATATCGGTGGATGTATCCGTTTGAAAGATTGATGAAAGTTTTTTTAAAGATTACGTCAAGAATACACGATACATTGCAGGATCAATTGCAGAGGAATACATCACGTGGAGTCATCAATATATACTCAGAAATATATGCCTGACTCGATCAGCGTTAATGACAGTGATGAGTTTGTCGATGATGGTGGTCATGTGATGGGAAAACGAGTGAAATTAACGAGTTTGCAACATGAACAAGTAACTCGTTATCTATTTGACACACATGAAGATGTCGAAGAATGGAAAAAGTAAGTTTAAATTATTTTAATGTCTAACATTATTTTAGAATATTTTAGATTATTTTATACATGATTAGTTTTGTAATATGCAGAAAATATTAAGCATGTAAGAACCATAAAAGACGAAAAACAATGGTACAATCAGACAACGAGTTTAGCCTGTGGTTGTCACAAGAGGTAATTATAATGAAAATGGCCATTATATAACGTTATAATACACTCAAACTTTACGACTAGTCTAATTAATTTATCTATATTATCATCTCTTAAAGACGGGTGATGCGACATTAAGGCTTGCTCGTCTAGCCACTGGAACTTGTTCATGACACAAGAGTACAAAAAGTATCGATTGAACGGTTACATATTCGGCGCAAAAGTGTACGAGGAAAGTACAAATGTACAGAACTCGGGCATTTCATACAAGACACTTACTTTCTTTCGAGCGAGCGCAAAAGATGAAAACCTCGTTGAAGCTGAAATGACTTACTATGGTGTAATTCGAAATATATTTGAATTGGATTATATAAGCTTCAAAGAGGTTGTATTTTACTGTGACTGGGTAAAAGTTGAGGATAATAATGCTTGTAAAGTTGATGCTATCACCAATTTGATCATGGTTGACTTGTCCAAGTTGAAGAGCAACGACCGTGACAAAGAAACTTATCACGGTCAATGACCGTGACAATTTTTTATTAAATATCATGGGTTTATCGCGGTCCTTAATCGTGACAAAACTTATCTAGTTCAAGGACCATGATCGTGACAAGTCTAATGAACTTGTCACAGTCAATTACCGGGACAAGTCCGTGACAACAAAAGTTGTCACCCCCAGAATTGTCACGGTCATTGACCTTGACAAGTCCAACTTGTCAAGTTCAATGGTCATGATAATTTGACAAATTTGGTGTATTATTCACGGCTCATACCGAGCGTCAACACCTACCTCCTCGTAGATGAAGCCTCCACGTAGTACCTATATGACCTATACAACATCAAGCCCACCTGTGACGACATGTGGTACCCGGTCCGAACGCACGAACCCCCAAGTGGATAGGACAGTGGTATACACATACAAATACATATAAATACATATTATTATCTCATATAATATGTATAGGTAACTATTTCATAATTACCAAAGAAACCCCTCCTAAAGTCCACAACATTTTTCATTTATTAATAATTTACCATCTAGTGAGTTATTAATTCCATTCCATAGAATAAATTCTTAGCCATATAGTTAGATGTAATTTTCCCAATTAAATGTGGTATGTTCGTATTTTTAATAATTTCTCCCTTTACCCATATACAGTTCCATCAATTTGCAAGGTCTCCTAAGTATATCCATAACCAAGAACCCAAGCTAAATCATGAAAGGAACGAACTGCCAAACACCCCTTAACGTCGCTCGAACGAGGTCTGGGGTTGTTCGTACGACATCGTATGTCGTTCAAATGAGATCCCACGTCGTTCGAACAACCTCTTCATCTTCTTCATGCTGTTTCACCATTTTTCCTTCCCAGATCCAAAACCAAATCCTAAAAAACACTTTATGTAAACCCATAAATTTAACCCAAAATCAATATGTCCAAACCCAAAAATCAAACCCATAAATAATATACTCAAACCCAAAAAAATTATAATATCTGTTAAGGATTTTAACAGTTGACACGTCCTCTAAATTTCAATCCTATTTAATTCATAATATGGGGCATCTATCATGGAATTTCCATCAAAATTTCTCTCTACATCAATTAGTCAAGATGTTCCCAATTAACTATTAAACCCTAAGAGATCTACACTAAATTTTAAGATTTCGATACCTAAATTGCTGGGACTAATTCTACAGTAAATTCAATCCTCTACACGCATATAATATTTGTTCATCATCAAATTACTTATATCAAACTTAAATCCCAGAAATTTAAGGGTCATTATAAATCATCAAGAAAATACATTGAAAACTTAAATTAAACAAGAGAATTCTTGCCTGTTTATGGTGCTGAGTAATTTCTTCCTTGGATTCTCTGTTCTCCCCCCTCTTAGACCTTTGCTACTCTCTCTATTGAAGTGGGGCTGATAGGGTTAGGTGATGATTAGTAGTGGGGGAGTTATTTCTCTTCCTCCTAATCTTATATATTACGCAATTCCCGAATTGGACATGTAACCCCATTTTTTAACCACCCAAATGGGCCCGAATCTATATGCAGACTAGCCTAATAACCTCCCAACTTATATATCTACACCCAGGGACCATTTATAAAGGTTTAAAATGCCTAAACAAGCCTTTAACGCTTCCCCAAATGCGTCCCAATTATTTCTATTTCACTTAGACATTTTTATTATGTTCCAACGACACGCGCTTGTAAATTTATTTATGTGTGATTATTTTTTCATTAGTAAGCCCATTATGTCCAATTGAGTTTTATATTTATATAATCATGAATAAATGCTTATTTAAATTAAAATTTGCTCATTTAATTTAAATCCTCCCAATTTAATTTATTCTCAAAATAAATCTGAAATTATTAAATTTGTTTATGTCATAATATTTTATTCTGGAAAATTATGGGGTATTACATTCTCCTCCCCTTATAACGGAATTCCGTTCTTGGAATTCACTAAAGCTCAACCTTATGTTTTTATCCTCGTTATTAACCCAAGTTTTATGCTCAATTAGTCCGTACCCATATCCTTGAGATAAAAGAAAAGGCTCGCCCATGCTTATCATAACATCACTAGGGTGTTCATATATTCCACATTATATGTACACACACATAACATTTACTATGGTGAATGATAAATATACATCTAATTTGTACCATTTATACCAAGTATATCCATATATTAAGAATACCATCGCATGTGTACATGAAAAAGAAAATAATGGTCTTAGTATCCAACTTTCTTCAACTCCCGACTTTTGCAATTTCGTGCATGAGACGTCTCGCAAGAGAAATCCAAACAAGGAACCCTCCTGATACACTACTGTACAGCTTAGTCAATTATTGAGATCCATCAGCCCAAGATTAAAAGAAAATGGAAATAAAAATAAATGTGTGCAGTAATCATGTAAATTTAAACTTTTGTTCATTGCCAACTAAAGTCTCATATCACCAAAGGGATACATTAAATCCCAATAAATTAACCCATTTAATTATACTAAGAACGATAGCCCAAAATATCCTAGGGTCTAACATCTCTCAGCTCCCGACATTTGCTACTTTCATGCGTGGGATGTCTTGCAAATGAAATCCAAACAAGGAACCCTCCTGATACACTATTGTATAGCATTGTTGGTCACTGAGATCCGTCAGTCCATGGACCACTTCCTGATACACAATTGTATAGCATTGTTGGTCGCTGAGATCCGTCAGTCCATGGAACCCTCCTATAATGTTCTCAATTAAATTATAAGGCTCCTCAGGCCCTATAGTTGTCCATTTACCCATATTTAGACTAAAGCTGTTACAATTGCTTTAGTATTTTCTTCCATGAATATAAACGTTAATGCTAACTAGTCACACTACATTCGACTATTAGTTTAAATTCATTTTCATAAAAACCAATGCAAACCCAATGGTTTAAGTCCTCCTGAGGTAAATTACTATACCCTTACATAGAGGCATTATAAGGGCACCTCCTGGCAAAGTGGCCCTTCTCTCCACAAACATAGAAATTGCCCTGGAACTGATGTCTATCTGTTTGTAGCCCCTATTGGCCCTGATTTTATTGTCCTTGGCCTTGGTGGCCTCTCTGCTATTGGCCCTGCTGGCCCTGGCCCTATCTGTTTCCATTATCAGAATCCCTAGATCTCTTATGTTTCTTTGAAGGTTGAGGACCCCAAAATTATTGGGCCTCCTGGTTGTTACTCCCATTTGCCCTACTTTGCTAGTTGGACGTTTCGGAATGGTGTCTATTTCCCCCCTTATCTTTCTGGAATGCACTATGATCCTGGCAATGCAGTAAGGTAGCATTCACTACTTGGTTATATATGGTGATTGTCAGTTGTGCCAAGCCATCCCTGACACAAACTTCTCTTTCTTCCTCTACTCTGTAGTCACATCCTCCTTAGCAAAATAGGAAAGAATGGTAAACTTTTCCTCGTATTCTGCCACACTACGACTCCCTTGATTGAGATCCATGAACTTTTTTTGCATTTCGGATAACATCGCGTGAGGAAAGTACTTCCCCTCAAATCTCTCCCAAAACTCATCTAGGGTAAGACTGTCCCTCTTGGTAACCATCGTAATCACCTCCTACCATTGAACTACAGATCCAACTAGTTGAAATGATGCTAATATATGCTTATGCACGAGCGTGTACTCTACCATCCGTACATGTTACTAAATATCTCTCTCTTCCACCTTCTCGCCACTAGAATATCTGGACTGCCAGCAAACTCCGACGGTTGGCCTTTAGTGAAGGCCTACCTAGCTCTATCCCAAATAAATCCAGGTGTTTGGACTAGTAGCACCGCCTTTTGTGGGTGTGGTGGCTGTTGCTGAGGCTACAGTGGTGGAAAATACCTTAACATAGCTGCCATGGCGGTGGACACTACCTGAGCCACGATAGTGGCGATATCTGTATATCCTACCACAGGTGGGGATGGAGGTGGCTGCTGCTGTGTCTCCTGTCCCCCCCCCCCCTCAGTAGATGGGGCAGTGGCGCACCTTGGTCTGCCTCTCCTACCATTTTCCACCTAAAAGAAAATAAGATCGCTATAGTAACGGATCGTAAAGAATACAACAATTCCTAAACATAGGACTCTATACATCAAATAACGCAACGAGCTCAAACATAGATCCTAGGGACACTAGAACCGTGCTATAACAACCCCTATTTTCTCATGTAAAGGATGTCCAGGCACGATATGCCGAAGATGGATCTTGTCGGTCAATTAATACCATTCTCAGCATCAGCATCAACATAAAATAAATTTGCATCAACATAATTAAATTTTACATAACCATTTCCATAAATAGGTATATAAAACTAAACCAACACAAAGTCCATGCTAAGTTTGACATACAAGTAAGTATCACAACCTAACATAATGTAAATAAATAAGTCTCGGGCATATGCCCAAACTGACAAGTGTGGAAACCTTAATCAAACCCACCAATAAAAACTTATGCAAGGAAAATAAATAAAAATGGTAAATAAAAATACCCATTACACTTTCTTCCTTTTGATAAACTTTTCTACCAGTACTTTTCAAACTATTAAATATAGGCATTAAAACAATATATAGGAATCTAAAGAACAAAGAACATTGTATTAGCTGGCTATATTTATAGGACAACTCATATATATATCTATAATTTACTTGTACATAAGACCCATATTTAGCCTGCTTGAAATAATTAATCCAATTATCCAAGTAGCCCATCTAAGACAATCGCCACACTACAAACTTCCCAGCCCAAATCAAACTTATTTCATCACTATACCTAAAGAAGATATAACCCAAAATCCAAAAACCTAAACCAGTCAACAAAACACAAATACTCATACCTCAAAGATTGTCGTGACCCAAAAACAATTCATCCAAAAACACGCAAATTATAATATTATGTACCTCCGCCGATTTGATTCCACTTTCGTAGCAATGAAAAAGATTGATTTGGCGGTGGATGGGTTCCTGAAATTCCCAATACAACATCGCCTTTTTGGGTTCACGACAGAGGCAAAAAATGGGGCATTAGCAAGTTTGGAAGATGATAATCTTGAGCCGCCTAGGAAAAAATGGTTGAATTGAGGAAAATTAAGTTTCTACCAAATTTGTTCGGGACCTCGCTTGGAAGCTATCATCGATGAATTTTCATCACCGATGAGAGAAATTATGCATTGAAATGGTTCGGTGAGGATTATTCGACGATGAATAAAGATTTTGAGATTTACAATTTAGAGATTGAGATGTATGATTTGGGGAGGTTAGCCTCCATCAACACCACTTCACCCCCTACGCTTCTCATAAATGAACCTTAAAAAGTTTATCAAGCCCACTCTTGACTCCCTAAACCCTTACCAGTTGAGTTAAGATATTGAGGTGTGTAATGGGTTTCAGTTGAATGAAGTAGTAAAGGCCAAAAATGGAGAACACCACCAACCATATTAGTTTTCATATGGGTTCAGCTACTTATCAATGGTTGTTTACTCATGCTAGAGTCATTATTCTTAAAAACTGATAAGCACGAGAGATCGCAAGGCTAGTACAACAACAGTCCTGCTATCCCTCTCTAGAAACAACCTAGGAGAAAAAACATTTAAATTTGGGTTAGATCCCGAGGTGTGCAAGAATTAACTTATTTAATTTAAGATGCAATAATACAGTTGATGCAAAATAAAAATTCCCTTCGTCACTCGTATGCATTTAACACCTCACCCCTCAACTAAGTATAATAATATATGCATCCCAGTAAGTTACAAATAATAGCTATACCAACGTGCCAAAATTAATAATAATGGATTTGTCGATAATCAAATGATTAAGTGTACCGACTACATTTAATTACCAATACCCATAATATCCTAGTATGTTAAGTTTCACAAAAATGGCATAAACATTTATTATGCATTAAAGAATCAAAGTTATAATTTATGTCCATATTCTTAGACATTTCAATTTATCTCATATAAAGTCCGGGTAATTATATATATATATATATATATATATATATATATATATATATATATATATATATATATATATATATATATGTCCTTCATATATTTGACACACTAAGGCATCTACCGTTGGTGTCTAGTTCGTACTCCATCGATAAGTCTAGAAGAATCTCTTATCCTAAGCAGACATCAAAAAACACACACATATGGGGGCGATCCCTACGCAGGATACCTGTTCTCGGTCCATACCCAGCAGTGACACAGGCTGGATTAGCGTCAACACCTACCTGCTCGTAGATGGAGCCTACACGTAGTACTTACATGACCTACACAATGTCAAACCCACCTGTGCTGACGTGTGGTACCCGGTCCTAACGCACGAACCCCCAAGCTGATAGGACAGTCCACGAATATTGGTATGTCCACACAAATACATATAAATACATATTATTACCTCATATAATATGTATAGGTAACTATTCCATAATTACCACAGAAACCCCTCCTGAAGTCTACAATATTTTTATTTATTAATAATGTACCATCTATTGAATTATTAATTCCACTCCATAGAAGAATTTCTTGGCCATGTGGTTAGATGTAATTTTCCCAATTAAATGTGGCAAATTCATATTTTTAATAATTTCTCCTTTTACCCATATACAGTTCCATCAATTTTCAGGGTCTCCTAAATATATCCTTAACCAAAAACCCATGCCAAATCATGAAAGGAATGAACTGCCAAATACCCCTTAACGTCGCTCGAATGAGGTCTGGGGTCATTCGCGCGACATCCTATGTCGTTCGAATGAGAGCCCACGTCGTTCGAACGACCTCTTCGTCTTCTTCACCGCGTTGTTACACCATTTATCCTTCCCAGATCCAAAACCAAATCCCAGAAAACAGTTTACGTAAACCCACAAATTTAACTCAAAATCGATATGTTCAAACTCATTAACAATATACTCAAACTCCAAAATTTTATAATATATGTTAAGGATTTTAATAATTGACACATTCTCCAAATTTCAATCCTATTTAATTCATAATAGGGCGTATCTATCATGGTATTTCCATCAAAATTTCAATCCGTCTATCAACAATAATATTCTCTACATCAATTAGTCAAGATATCCCGAATTAACTATCAAAAACCCTAAGGGGTCTACCTTAAATTTCAAGATTTTGATACCTAAATTTCAGGTATTAATTCTACATTAAATTCAGTCCTCTATATGCATATAATATTTGTTCATCATCAAATTATTCGTATTAAACCTAAATCCCAGAAATTTAAGGGTCATTATAATGCATCAAGAAAATACATTGAAAACTTAAATTAAGCAAGAGAATTATTGCCTGTTAATGGTGCTGAGTGATTTCTTCCTTGGGTTCTCTATTCTTCCCCCTCTTAGGCCGTTTTTCCCCTCTCTCTTGAAGTGGTGCTGATAGGGTTAGGTTATGATTAGTAGTGGGAAGTTATTTCTCTTCCCCCTAATCTTATATTTTACCCAATTCCCGAGTTGGACATATAATCGCATATTTGGACCCCCAAATGGGCCCGAATCCATACACAGACTAGCCCAATAACCTCCCAACTTATATATCTACACCCCAGGACCATTTCTAAAGGTTTAAAACACCTAAACGAGCCTTTAACGCTTCCCAAAATGCGTCCCAATTATTTTTGTTTCAATTAGACATTTTTATTATGTTCCAATGTCATGCGCCCGTAAATTTATTTATGTGTGATTTATTTTTCACTAATAAGCCCATTATGTTCAATTGAGTTTTATATTTATAAAATCATGAATAAATGTTTATTTTAATTAAAATTTACTCGTTTAATTTAAATCCTCCCAATTTAATTTATTCTGAAAATAAATCCGAAATTATTAAATTTATTTATGTCGTAATATTTTATTCTGAAAAATTACGTGGTATTATAAACAAGTTCCAATAAGGGTGAGTTAGTGGTCAACTGACGGAAAGTTTTAGTTTGGCGGTCAAACCCTGAGAATGAAAAATAGTGGATGTTTGATTAAATAACCAATAATAATTAAGGGCCAAGATCTAAATAACCTTATTCTTTATACAGGTCCAATTTGTATGGTTATGTTATCTATTTAAAAAAAATTTGGGGGGTGGGGGTCCAATTTGTATGGTTATGTTATTTTTAGGGGAGCAATTTTAATTTGTATAGATTGGAGTGGTATTATGATATATTATTATGATGAAACAATTTGTTGTTTTTCGAGATAAAAAGGAGATGATGCTTTCTTTATACAGGTTCAAACATTTGGTAACTAGGTATAAACGGTTGCATAATATACTTTTTGTATCTTTTGCTCTTATACGTTGTCCAGATGGGCATTCGGTTTGGGGTGGAGGGAATGAGTTGGTAAGAGTAGTATTACTCATTGTTTTCACACGGCTGATTCGGACACAAAAACTCTAGGTCAAACTTATCGAAGGTTAAGGGCTTTAAAATCGATTCTACCATTTCATGGTATTATTTAGAAAGTGTTTTCAATAAAAAAAATTGGTCTTAATGAGTCTGTAATCTTCACATTCCATAGTAATTTATTAACACCATATTATATCAATTATTATTATTATTTTATACTTTCATACAACCCGTGCGATGCACATATGATATATAAGAAACAAATATAACAATAATTATAAAAATTAGGATATGCCAGAAATTCAATATATTATCTTGAAGCCATTATAAATGTTAATTTTTTCATAAATAAAATTTATCTATTATTTTTAAATGTTTTTATTATATAAAAACTATTTTTTAGGAATAAAAACTTCACAAGAACTGTACGTATTTAATATAAAAAATTATATATTTTTATTTTTTTAGTATAAAAAATTGCATGTCATTTATAGATACAAACTTAAAGTTTTTTCTATAAATAAAACATTAAAAATGTTTTTATAATAATTTTTTTTGTATTTATAGTAAAAACCATTTTGAAATTTTGAAAACTTTTTTTAAACTTAAAATCTATTTTTTATAAATAAAAACTTCAAAAAAACTGTACGTATTTAATATAAAAAATCATACATATTTTTATTTATTTTTAGTTTAAAAAACTTTATGCCATTTATAAATAAAAAACTTAAACTTTTTTCTATAAATACAATGCTAAAAATGTTTTTATTGGCAAAAACTTTTTTTAACTTTTTTCTAGAAGTAAAAACGTTATATAGATGTAGTCGTATTAGTATCATTGTGTAATGTGATTTGGGTGAAAAATGATGAAAAGAGATTAATTGAATCTAAATTATGTTATATCGAGAGCTTAATTAATGGAGTCTACAACATATCATCTTTTTAGCTTTGGACTTTTGATTTATTCATTTTTTTAGTTTAAAAGAGATTTTTGATTAATCCATTTAGGTAAACAAGAGTATTAATTTTAAGAGGAGGGAGCATTTAAGTAGGAAGCATTAATTATCATTTACAACTTTAATACTATCGTATTAGAGGTATAACTAGCATGGAGCCCGCACGATGCACGAAGATAAATGTATACTATGAATAGATTTGAGGACGAATATAGGATTTCATTAAAAAGGTTGTAATAAGAATTCTATCAAATCCAGTATAATTCAAATGAATGCATGTGATACTCCATGGATTAACCTACTACAAGAATAGCCCATCAAAGCCCTTAGTCTCCAACGAAGTTGATGAGTAGTGACATGATAGCATTGGCGTATTTATCTTTTTACTTTTATCTCTTATATAACCCACCAATAAAAAGAAGATGACTCAATTAAATAATATATTCAATTTATAATTATATCATGAAAGACAATGGAATTCTTCTAAACAAATCCTTGTATAGCAAGTAAACCATAACTTATATGCGAAAGGTATTTCAAATAGATATATCACTGGTTAATTGAGTATAAATTAACATAATGGTCAAAACATGAATGATATTCATATAATACATTTGGAAACCCCGTCATTTTCATATCTTGCACAAAGAAAAAATGTCAATTAAAATTTTAGTGGTACCAATGACTTAACAATTCGTATTGATCCTGTGAAGATCTGATTATACTGAAACCAACTATTACAGAAACTAACCATCAAATACAACGATTTTACTCCATCCAGACTTACCCAAAAGAGTGGACATCATCATTAATTTACCAACATTGGATTATCTGAAAAAACACAAACTCGAACAAAAAGGCACACATAAAGAGTGGGGTTTAGAAAAGAAATTAGGATTTACATGAATGATAGGCTTTGCAAGTAAATTAATAAATATGAGACTTCTTCCACAAAAGCATAAAAAATGTCACAAAATGAGAAGTGGAAATATAGTATTGTTGAATACCTTGAAGTGAGGAACTGTTCTTTTGAGAAAGTCAGGAGTAGGTTGAAAATCATCATCAAATATGGCAACAAACTCATAATCTTTAACATCACTACAATTCGTTGCAGACGTGAGATTCCCAACCATCATCTTGAGCCAGTCGACCATATTTATTTGCTGTTGAAATCAATTCCCCGGCACCCCACATCACTCCAGCATACCATAAACATGGTCGTCTCAAGCAAAATCGGGGCCCTAGACTATAAATTAATATGGGGCCCTTTATTATAAAAAATATTATATTATATTAAATATATGTTACATTTTCTCAATATTGTTTTTATGAAATAACTTAATTAAAATATATTTTTCTTGATTTTTGAGATGCAAAATTATGAACTATATTTTTGTATTCAAGGTTTTCTACGATATTTTTTCCAATGGATAATATAGTTAACTCATTTAATCTTTCTTGTGACATAGCTGATCTTAGGTACGCCAAATATGAATATATTCATAAACAAATAGTAAATCTAGCTGCTAAAATATAATCTTTTCTAATTATTTCACATAAACAAACAAATATCAATATTATAGAACAATAGAACCTCTTCACGACGATGTATATTCAATCTGATTATCAGAATAAAACAACAAACTTCAACAATTGAAAAAATAAATTTTTACTTTCAACCTGTCAACATTTAAAAACATATTAATAGAATAATAATTTAAGTTTAAACAATTTCATAAAATAAAAAAGGGCAAAAAAGTAAAATAAAATATAATGACATTAAAAATATAATATACATATAGTATATATATAAAACAAACCTTGTATAAGAGAAGTTTTATAGTGTCACCAAATTTATTTTTGGATGAGCAGATTTTTTTTTGAATGAGCAAGATTGCTAAGTTTTATAGATATTTTTTTTACAAACAAAATAGAATGAGGAAGAGGGGGCAGAGAGATTCAGAGAAGAGATGAAACAGCTATATTAAAACAAAGAGAAGTGTAGTAATCTAATGGATTTAATTAGTGGGTTATTTTTAATAGTCTTAAAAAATAGAAAGAGTTTTTACTTTTTCAAATGAGTATATTTATTATATATAATACAATAAATAGCTATTGAAATTAGAGCCCCTTAAATGTGGTGGAGCCTAGGCAGTCACCTCACCTGCCTAGGGCATGAGCCGACAGTGACCATAAATCGAGAAAAATGGATTAACCTTTGACAAACAACGATGAAACTCGGCCCAGAACACCTGCGTCTCCGTTGACACACCATAAAAGAAGGCAGTCCTCCATCGTCGGAGGTCAAACTCCCTGTTAAGAAGAAGAAGGGGGACAACGAACTGTTCGGAAAATGACACTACTGTCCCCAGTTATATTTTTTATGATCTGCTAAAGTGAAGATTATTTTTTTTGTGATTTACAGAAGTGAGTGCACAGATTCCTCTAAAAATGCTGCAAAAGTAGCAAGCTTTATTATAAGCAAGCAGTGAAGACTTGAAAGTTGAAAATGTTATATAGAATGGGTATAGACGATAGTAGCTCAAAATATATAACTTTGTTTGGCGTGAAGGACATTTTAAAGGTTGAGTGACTTTGTCAAGATAGGTGATGAACAATCAGATTGGATCAGCATAAATATAATGTCAGCATTTCACATTTTCTTCCATTTTTAGATTCGGCCTATATCCTCTCCACGCCCTTTCATGCGCGTAATAAATCCTCTTCATTATAAACTTATAGTTCGTTCTAGGGGTGCACAAGGTTCGATTTGGGTCGATTTTGGTACTAATCCGAGAACCGAACTGAGTTGTGTCGGTTCTGAATTTTTGGAATCGGAACCAAACCGACAATTATGCAGAACTGAACCAAACCGAACCAACGGTTCTCGGATCGGATCGGATCGGTTTTCGGTTCCAAAGTCCTATTTCAAACTTAGTAAAATCTTAAGATTAATGTATTTCATAAATAATTTTTTTAAGTTCAAAATCAATTTTGATCCTCAATAACATAAGTTAATAACTCAGGTAATCACAAAAATATAAATTACAAGTGTTAAATATATAAAATAAATATATATGTAATTATAAATCGGTTCGATCTCGGATTGGTTCAGATCGGATCGGTTTTCAGATCAAATTGGGTTTTTTTCCTTGGAACCGAGAACCGAATCGAAGTATCATTTTTTTTGGAACCGAAACCGAACCAATGAGCAAAAAAACTGATCCAAACCGAACCAATGCAGTCGGTTTGGTTCGGTTTATCGGATTTTCAATTTCGTTGTGCACCCCTAGTTCGTTCTACCCAAACGATGTCCATACAAAACATAAATCCATCCATATCATGTTTGGACTCGAAATTACATGTTTTTGAGAACCACTTTGGCACT
The DNA here is from genome assembly GCA_949130495.1 of Sambucus nigra. Classification (NCBI taxonomy): domain Eukaryota; kingdom Viridiplantae; phylum Streptophyta; class Magnoliopsida; order Dipsacales; family Adoxaceae; genus Sambucus; species Sambucus nigra. The sequence continues at coordinate 81,172,093 of OX422213.1, read as the reverse complement.
TCCTGCTTTGGATTGTTTCTTTTCTTCTATTCTAAATGTCCCTTGTGTTTATATGTTCCCTCGTACTTGTGTTCTTCATCCACATCTACCTCAATCAGATCTCCAATTCTACTTTGGTTTAATCAAACGAGGAAATTAAATGAACTGTATTTCCTCCAATAAATTTTTTTCGTCATTTATTGTTTCTTGCTTCTGGCCTTGATTGGTACCCATTTTTGGGCTCCCCAATGTGAATCTCATTGGCTTTACAAATCACATCTTCATTTGTCCAATTAGCAAATTTTTTCACATTTTCACTATGGTTCAGCTTTGCAAATAATATACTCTGCTCAATATTTATACGAGCATCTACCCTTCTATCAATAGTAATTATCTTGTGATTTTTCAGATTTTCCACAACTCCATCCATAGTAGATTTTAGTATGTCAGTAACTAAGAAACTATTGTTAACCCATTGCTTTGTAGACAATACACTTGTTCCTGATTTCCCAATATCGGTAGTTTTGGTAGCCTTGTGCTCTCCTAATTTGTTCGCTTCAGTTAGACTCGTCTTAGTCATAGTCTTAGTCATGATGAACGAATAATCTGTGTGGGGAAAGAGAACGATAAACCCCTCGCATTTCCCCAATCGTTTATGAGAAATAATAGAGAGAGAAGGAGATAGAGGGATGTCTTATAGGAGATGGAAAGATTTATTTGTGAGATAGATAAATAGATAGATAGATAGATAGATAGATAGATAGATAGATAGATAGATAGATAGATAGATAGATAGATAGATAGATAGATAGATAGATAGATAGATAGATAGATAGAGAGAGAGAGAGAGAGAGAGAGAGAGAGAGAGAGGCACTATCATTGAAGAGCAGGAGATGGAAAGATAGAGAGAGGGAGACGACGTTATTGAAGAGATGATGAGTGAATTAATTGGTATTAAACCTTTAATACTATTATACTAGAGGTATAATAGTATAGATATAGATCACTGCAGGATACAAACATATTCAAAGTTAAAAGTTTTTTTTTTTCACTCCATCCCTCTCTTTATCCCTAGTACTCTCTCTTGAAAATTCAACTTTCTCAAAAATAACTCAAACTCAACTCAAGAACATCTCCAACACTCTCTTAAAAAAAATATAAACATCATCATTTTGTTATATATAATGCATGTAGTTAGGGTTTAAAACCCTTCATTATTAAACTCGCTTTGAAATAAAAGAACATTTCAAAAACTGAACGATTTGCAACTCTAAATAAAATGAAAACTTGTATCATTGTTTGAAAAACATTAAAAACCCACCGAAATTGTTTATAGAAGCATTAATATATGCAATGCAGAGATAGAAATATATGTCCATAATATCAGGGTTCGATTACCAAGATCTGGGTATAACTCAAGATACTCATCACGAGCCATACCTCATAATGATGAGGATTCATTCGGGGTACAATACTTATAACGCTCCGACCAAAATTTATGGATCACCTGTGAGTCAACTCGAACTGGTCCCATTGTGTTAGTGTGAAGTGAAGTGAACAACGCTCGATAATATTTTTAATCCCTTTTATACAGTTCAAGTTCCAATATTAGCATGAAATTTTGTTTTTAAGCAAAATATTACAATATAACAAGTGTAGAACCCATTAGAGCGCCTCCTAGGGTTCAAGTAATCAGAGCAACTGACGTAAGAAGGTAAAGAACGCTTACTTGTAAATCGCTATGAGAGGTGAGGTTTTATCTCATGTGAGTGCGACTAGTTAATTAATGATAAAAGTAATATACTACGTGTTTTATTTAAAACATTTAATTACTTACGAAATATTTTCAAACTTTTCGGGCTTTGACCCGCAGACAAATTTTTTTCTTGTTTTCTTTAAAAATCCTCGAGTGTGCAGCAGTAGCAGCCGGGATAATAGGGATAGATTCTTCTTATCATTACAGTAGCTATGGGCGTTACATTATTGATTTATCCGCCTCAGCTCATTCTATCTAGATAGGATCTTTTATTCCCATTGATGTAAAAAACTAGAATATATCTAATTATTTGATCACAAACAAAATAAGTAAATATATTCTAGTTTTTTGCATCAATAGATTGGCACCGTCTGTGGGAATGTGTTATAAACATTTTCACTCATTCATTTATTCAACATGACTGATATTCCTGAGTCAAGCAACAGGAACGATGGCATCCCACATGTTCCTTCTGCTCCACCAACTCCCAATGATTTAACTGGTCTCGCTAGAGGACGAGAGGTTGTGCAAGATACCATGAGGTAGTTAGCAAACCCTACAAGCCAGGCCACCTTCCTTATCTTCTCGTGGAAATATTCCACCACCACCTCCAAGAAGCAGTAGACATAGTCAATCCAGAACTACTAGAGATAACTCCTATCTCCTAGGAGCAAGTTCTTCCCTCAGAACATCAGAGCCCTATGACGATCAGTCTTTTACTCTTAAAATATTGAGTGCTTTAGAGAGGCTAAGTCGGGCATCTCTGTTTGATCATTTAGGACACAGAGGGAACAAAAATGTTCCTAGGGCATTGTCGAGAAACACTCGATGACCAAACAATCAAATGAAAGGCTCAACCCAGTCTAGATTAGATGCCCGACGAATTGCCTGCACCGACCAATAATTATAGGAAGAAAGTTTAGAACCAATAGTTGGGCGAAATGAAAAGGCTACAACATACAGATTAGACACTGGTAACAATGCATGGAAGGGTTCCATCCAGCAATTGGAGGATAGATTGGGAGAAATGGCTAAAGCCAAGAACCTTTTTGAAAAGAAGCTTTGTGAAAGGGTCTCCTTTCATATAAGCTATTGTGAATATTCCCACACTTTCAAAGTTTAAAGATCCTATAGCAATGCCCAAATATGATGGGAAAATTGATACCGTCCTTCATATATAGCAGTATCAAGAAGCAACTGATATTTATGCCGTCCCCGACGAGATGAGATACAGGGCATTCTCAGGGACAATTATAGGACCTTCTCAGATCTAGTATAACAATCTTCCTTGGGGTAAATTTCTAGTTTCCATCAGCTTATCGATCCATTTATTTGTAACTTCTACTTTGAAGCTAAACCACTAAAATGAGTTCCTCATTTAGTGAGTGTCAGGAAAAAGGTGGGAGAAAGTACCACAGCATGGAAGAGAGAAAAAATGAACTTTTAAGGTTTATATCTATGTACAAAGCTAAAGGATATGGCTCCTCAATTTATGATGATTTTCGTACTCCGTATCCAGGGGAGTGAAATAATGAGCCCTATTCAGTGGGGTATATTCCACCAGCCTTTGAGAAATACACAGGAAAAGGGGAAAACCCTAAGAAACATGTGAAAAGGTTCACTGAGAACCATGGGGCCCATTGTAATGATAAAAATCTAAGGCTGAGGGAGTTTTCAAAATCCCTCACAGATAATAAGGCTTATAATTGGTACTCCCACGTGGCAGATAAGGCTTATACTTAGCAATCTCTAAGATTGCTAAGAAAAATGCAGCTCCACATTTGAGGGATCTATGGACAAGCTTGTAATAAGATACCTCTCAGAAGTAACATTATCGAAAGCTAACAGGTCGATCAGGTACCCATGATCACCACGTGAAAGTTGCGCACGTGTAGGTACACAGTCGTTATTTTTGTTTCACCACGATAATACAAACAAACCTAAACTACGACTACACTTGCGAGGCAAGCACAACGGTAAGTCAGGTATCGAAAATCCACAGGGATGAGATGCTAGAATTTATATGATTTAATACTCCGAAATAAAAGTGTAAAAGGTGATTACAAACTAAAAAAGGAAAAGATGCATAAAAGGAAAATATTAATCTAGGCGAGTATATTGAAACTAGATTAACAAAGCGGTAAAAACTATAGGTTGCGTCGAATATCCCTCACCCGAGTTAATTTGTATAAAATGTATACATGGGTTGACGAGTTATTTAGAATACGTCTCGTTTCGACAGTTAATTGAACCAAGGGTTGTCACGCCCCTAAATACGCATAAAAGCCTAATAAGATTTTGGCATCAACATATACCCCGGAAATTATGCACGCAAGGTCGTAAGCACGTAACATACATGATATGCACCGTCAAATCCCCTAGGCATAATAACTAGGACAACACACCCGAATAGACCCGTAAACACCATCAGTAAATCAAAGCAACACATTAACCCGAGTGAGTTCCATTCGAACAGAATCTAGACTAATTTAGCTTGAAAGCATATTAAAAATGCGGTAAATAAACACGGTAAATCTACACTAGAAAGCAAGGAAAGAAAGCATGTAAATAAAGCATGTAAACTAAATTAGAAAGCAAGAATTAATGAAATACAAGCTATATAAATAGAGAGGGAAGATGAAAGTACCAATTACAAACCCTAAAGGGTGTCAAACCAAGAGAGGAAGAAGAAGAGACCTCAAATCCCCAAACCCTAACCTAAACTCTCTAAAATCTAATTATATCTGATATGTACACTAAAATGGATTATATAGTAAGTTGGAATAAAAATAGAAAAGAAAAGAGAAAAGAAAAGAAAAGGAAAGGAAAAGATCAACAAATACCTGGTCTACGCGGTCGACTGGTCGCGGGGGTGGCCTTCTTGTAAAAGTGCACTGTCTCCTTTCCACGGTAAAATGCCAAAATGCAGTCGATCGGGCCTCAAACCGCGGTCGATCGGTACTCTGTTTTTTGCAATTCTATGGTCCATGAAGAGGGGGAAAAGGTTGCAAAATGGAAAAGGCCATATCTTCATCGCCCCGACTCGAAATCGCGCACTGTTTGCGGCCACGTAAAGCTTGTTGTTCAATGAACTACACATCCGTGGAAATTACATGAGCCGAAGATGAAGTGTGAATTGACTAAAATGCCCTTTAAGTAGAGTTCGACGATGAAACTTCTCCGAAATGCAACGGATCCTCACTTTTAGCATTCCAATACCTACAAAAGCACAATTAACCCCTGCAAAGCATGTATATATCTAAATCCAAGGTTGTTTGGTTAATGAGCATAAATATAGGCATTAAGGACCGTAAAAGCGCTAGAATGCATAAATATAACGGACGGAAATATGCAATATTTGATACGAATCAACCCCCATAACAAACCCCTTTATGTTACAGCCACTGTAAATGACTATGTTTTCAATCGTGTTTTGTTGGATGGTGGAATATCCATTAATATAATGCCAATTGGGTCATTTTATGCTACTGGATTGTTTGAGACAAGGATAGTACAACATCCTTTGTCTACTTTGGGATACGACAATTGGTCCTCCAATTCCATTAGATATGTCAACGTGGGGATTATAATGGGGAACATTACTTCCCACATTAAATTCCATATTATGGAGTGTGAACCATCGTATCAGTTGTTAGTAGGAAGAGTGTGGATGCACAATCATGGGTTGGTGCTTTCCACTTATCACTAATGTGCCGAAACAAATGTGAAGGGGAAAGAGGTGGTGATTCTGGCATCCAAGAAGCCGTTTGCAAAAGTGCAAGATCACCGGGTGGACGCTGCATTTTACACTGAGTTAGCCGAAGAGGCTATTGTACTTACAAGGTATACTGGAGGCAACTGTATTGAAGAGGCTATCACGACAGGCCTCTAAGGTGTATCAGGATGAAAGAAGTAGAAGAGGTGCTGAAATAAGCCCACGAGGCAGGACACATTGGGGGAGCCAAAATTTATGACCACCTTATTACTTTGGGGTATTTTTGGCCTACGATGGAAAAAGATTTGGTGGAGTTTGTTCCAAAATGCAAGACAAGCCATCTCCATGGGAATATGATCCATGCTCCTTCTCTGGACCTATATTCTCTTTCTACCCCCTTTCCATTCCACACATGGGCATTCTTCGACCTAGTAGGAGCAATAAATCCTTCCTTGAGAGGAAAGATTCCGATATTCATTGCCACTGAATGTTTTACCAAGTGGGAAGAGGCCATACCATTGAAGAAATCCATGATTGGGGTAGTTGCTCGATTTATGAATGAGTACATTATCTATCGTTTTGGCATCATACAAATCTTTCTCTCAGATAATGGCACTCCCTTTGTAAATAGTGATGTAAGGTTGCTCACGGATACATATTTGATCATCCATCATAAATCGACTGTGTCATATCCCAACTACAATGCGCAGGCAAAAGATACTAACAAGACCTTGGTAAATATTATGGTGAAAATGTTAGAAGACTTTTTGGGAACTTGGGATGATAAGATACCTGAAGTTTTGTGGGCTTATAGAATGACTAAAAGGAAACCCACAGGATACACTCTTTTTTCCTTAGTCTTTGGTGCTGAAGCAATCCTTCCTGTAGAGGTCGAGGTACCTTCTACCAAGTATAATTTATGAAGTGCAATGCTTCCCCATAGCCGATATGTACAAGTCAAGGCTCTTGAAGAACATAAAGACAACGTAGAGAGGTACTTCAAAATGTACCAAAAATAGTTATTCAGATCCTATGATCATCTTATAAGGCAGAGGATATTCAAAGAAAGAGCTTCAATCCTGAAATCTTGCACGAGGCACATTTGAGGACTATCATTACCTAAGTTTGAGGAAAATTGGCAAGACCCTTATATAATTCGAAATGCATATGACTCGAGCTACTGTGAGATCTCAAAACTGAAGGACGAGGTTACTTTCAAGCTAAATAACAAATGGCCCCAAAATTACCAAGTTTAGTAGAATTTATTAGTTTACCCTCGAGGGCTTATTTAGTTTTTCTAGACATTTATTTACACATGCTTTGACATGAGTTGTAAGAATTTTCATGGGAGAATGTTTCTCATAGTCAATGGTGGCATAATCACATGGTAATATAAAGACATTATTGGAAACTATAATCCATTCCTCATTTTTTCATTTTTTTCACAATGTAATAGAAATTGTGTAAGTTTTATATTTCATTCATTATAAGCAAAAAATTCAAAGAAACCAGAATACATAAAAAATCTAGGCGAATAAATGCAACTTCTGAACCACATCGAAATAAAATTCAGACAAGAGAGGGGAATTCCTATAAATAACCACTAGTCGATAGTGCCATCCATGATGAACCACAGGTTGGATGAGTCGATCAGATAATGGTGGTGGTGTGGCAGTATTTTATCCAGTTGGTTTTGGTCATTGGCCAAATCAGACATGTCCTTTTCATAATGTTCCCTCCTTTGCTACAAATCATCCACCTTGGCCTCTGCCTTGGATAGAGGTTCATGAGCTGCTTCCTGTTCCTCTTTAAATTTGATAAGTTTTGATTCTAGACATCGGCTCTTTGCTAATGACTGCCTGCAAATAGTTGGAGGCTTATAGACGATCATAGAACGTAGGAAGATCAACTTTCATAAAATCATGGAGAAGTTTAACAAGCCAAGAAAGAGAGAATCCATCTCTAACAAGAAGGTTGATTTTCCCCATCAACACCTTAATAGTTAAATAACTCAAAGATTGCAAAAGGTTGTTGAGAACCTCACCCAAATTAGTAGACATGCCGAGTAACTTGCACGCTATCATCACTGGCTATGGTTGGATGCTATGAGAACAAAAGCTAGAAGGGAACCGTTCCAAGATACTTTCAATCAGTTCGCGTAGGGTAGCCGTCGGGATATGTGTAAAGTCATTCAAAATATTTCTCATAAATAATTAGGGAGATGCCTCAGGAGTATGCACACTCTACGCATTATCACTGCCCAAAGGACGCCTAGTGTTCGAGGAGTTGTCACTTGCTTTCTATAAGCATCATCTTGAGGCACCTCATTAATAATAAGGGCCAAAGGAAATGTCTGCAAAAACATCGCTTCACTAAGAGCAATAGACTCGACCACAATTACCTTTTGAGCAGCTTCCTGTCCAGCAATCTCAGCCACTATCTCACGGGTAACTTGTTGTTCGACTTCAACCTGAAAAAGAAAAATGATACAAGTAAAAAATGATCATTTTAAGGGATATTTAAAGTCCTACAATACTAGGCACGCTTGACCCTCATTTATGGGAGATTTAAATTCCTATACTACTAGGCACGCTTGGCCCTCGTTTATGGGAGATTTAAAGTCCTATACTATTAGGCATGTCTGACCCTCGTTTATGGGAGATTTAAAATCCTATACTACTACGCATGCCTGACCCTCATCTATTGGAGATTTAAAGTCATACCAAATGTCACAGGTCTGAATTTTTTTTTCCAGAATTCCCACACCTGTGGTGCGTCTACAATCAAGTAAACCAGCAACAATCCAAATAGCAATACACACAATCACAACAAGTAAAGGCAACACAGTATTTACGGGGAGAAACTCCCCAACCCAATATTTATTACTCACAAAATATAGGGAACCCTTACAAAAACGTCTAGGCAACTCTCTACCCAAATAATCAGGTTACAATGCTTTTAAATACAAGGCAATATGCAGTTGACAACCCCAACTGCTGGGTACAAGTGTCTAGAAATAAGGCTGCCAGCAAATTCCATAGGAACTGCTCAAGTAACTGCTGCTTTATCTGCTGAACATGTGTCTTTGGGAAGTTACAAGGTAGTTATCAGCATCTCCACATTCAAACCCGTGTAGCCCCATGATCTCCCATGTAACTGCTCCCAAAACTGCCCAAAACTGCATTAGGACAAGCCCAACTCATACATGAACGTTACTAGCAACCATTCCCACGTTTCTGGACACCCTCACCTTGATTCCAACAAGCTTTACCCACGTAAACAGCAACCTGATCCAACACGGGTCTGATTCGGGATGGTTACCCCGATCACGACCCAAAACCATGCACTACCAATCCCACGTTGGTCATCGGACAATCCCACATATCCCACGAGTAAGCCATAAGCCTAGGAGCACCTATGGACGAAATGCCAGTTCTGCCTCGGAGGACCCCCCCTCCTTATATATGTTCTTAACTAAAAATCCACAGTGGTAGCAGTGGACATTAACTGCCAAAAGATCGTAAGCCCATATAGACAATCAACCTGATTTCGTTTTGCTCCATCACTTCTTCCCAGCTCACTTACCTTAGCAAAGTGCGACTAAGGCAAGTATGTTTCCGTTTCCAAGAACTCAAGTAAGTTTGGGGTGTGACAAACCCTCCCCCACTCGAATTGACGACGTCCTCGTCGAAACAGAATCCAAGTACCGGTGAATCACATTCTCAAACTGCCACAACATCGTGTCCTTCTCCCAAGTAGCTTCCTCAACTGCCTTTCCTTTCCACTTTACAAGGTAGAAAGTTCTTCTATTCTTTCTACTTGCTCCTTCCGTGCGGTGGTCCAGAATTCTCTCGGCAACCTCGGAGTATTGCTTCCTTATCGTTGGTGACGCTCTCACCTGATCTGTCCGGTTAGGATCTGAACCGTCTTCATAGAATCTCTTCAAGAAACTAACATGAAAAACTGGATGTAATTTCAACCGAGAAGGTAGCTCTAACTGATAAGCTAACCTTCCAATTCTCCTTATGATCTTAAACGGTCCATCATACCGCTGAATAAGACCCTTGTGTGCTGTTTTCCGACTCACCTTCTTCCAAACTTGTGGAGTGAGCTTCAGCATTACCATATTACCAACATCAAATTCCACGTCGCGCCTACTTTCGTCGGCCCATTTCTTCATCCTTTTAACTGATTTTGCCAAAACATCCCTTGCTTCCTCGGTTCGTTCTTGCCTTCCTCTTGCATACCTGTATGCTGCTGGACAACGCCCTTGGGATTTCTGTTTTGCAATCTCATGAGGAGTAAGAGGCTGTTGTCCGGTTGCAAGTTCAAACGGACTCTGCCCTGTTGACGAGCTTTGATGCAGATTGTAACAAAACTGAGCAACATCAAGTAACTCAACCCAATTTTGTTGGTTGGCAGTTACGTAATGTCGCAAGTATTCCTCCAATAGCGCATTCACCCTCTCTGTTTGCCCATCCGTTTGTGGGTGATTTGCTGTAGAGAACTTCAATTGTGACCCCAATAACTCAAACAAAGCGGTCCAGAACCGCCCCGTAAATCTCGCATCCCGATCACTGATGATGTCAAGTGGCAATCCCCACCACTTTACCACGTACCGAAAGAACAAATCTGCTGCAATTTCTGCCGAACAAATCTTCGGGGCTGGAATAAACGTTTTGATAGAAAGAAAAACTGGCATAGGAGGAGGCACAAGGGGAACCAGTTCCGATATTAAATGTTGGGATTCCTCTACAAACTGCCTAGTAGCCATATGTACCTCATCCTCTTCCTCATTATGGACATCTTAAACCACCGAGGAATCAATCTGATCAACCACAGGCTGCTACTTAGCCACAATAGACAGGACATCCTTGGCAGCAGAAAATTTCTCTCCACCTACTTAAACATGCTCAGCCGCAGCATCATGCTCACCACCCTCCGTGTTAAGGATTGAGGGTCTAAATAAGGTAACCAAAACCTGATCATTTGTTGGGGGAGGGACTAACGCAGCAGCCTGCTCGAGCAAAGTAACCTGCTATGACCATTAAATAAAACCAAAGTCATCACAAAGAGTAGATAAAAGTTGGAAGCTAATTGAAGAAATTACAGAAGGAGGATCGTCATCGTTGTATATGGTTCACCAACATGGGACTTCACAAAGTCGGACTCAACAACTTCTCCTTTATTTTCTTCCTTAAGGGCACCCTTGTTACGCAAGAAGGAAGAGTCAGGCGAATATCCACTAATGGATTTAACATCATAAAGATTAACAACTGCCTTTAGGGGAAATTCACGGTTACCTTCGATGTTGTAGGGGCAGTTTCACCCTTCAGGGGAATGTCAGGTGAGGAAGAAAAAACTTATGTCATATCTAAGTCCGCTAGGGGAACCTTAACACCACCACTAGACTCGGTATCTTGGGGAGAACCAACACGAACACCAACCTACGTTTAGAGAAGGCAGATAATTAAGACTTCAAGAAAGCAATTATAGAAGTTACAAGTAAAAGGAGTAGTTATACATCTTCTCCAGCAAAAACATCCTCCAATACGGTATAATCACGAGGGGGTGAATAAGATCTTGAAGTAGAAACCATCTTACGAGGATTACACCTTCAAACAAGCATGGAATTCTCTTCCTCTTCCCCTTCCTTTTCCTCTTCTTCCTCATCGCCCTCTTTCTCAGATTCCTCTTTAACAACTTCTTCCTCAAACTCCTCAAAAATAACCTTAATATGACTAGCAAATCCCACAGAAGACCTACCATGCTTCTTACTACCTTCAGTAACTTTGAGTGTATAAGAAAAACCCTGGGCAACCATGTGAGCTAACATAACAACCCTATCTGTTACCGAGAAATTATCACAAGTTTATCGCAGGTGTTTGAACATTTGGTTAACCTTTTTAGCTAACTCAGGTCCAAAAGACACTATAGAGGGAACCTCTTGAGTGGCCTTGGATTTACTCAAGGGAATCCTTTTGGTAGCTCTCACAACTGATCCAGTCAAAGCAGTACGGGGAGTGTCCTCCTCTTCAACCACCTTCGAGGTACCAGGGGAAAGAGATGCTTCCTCGCCCAGGTGTAAAGTCTGAGCACCTTTATTCTTTTTAGCTACCGCTTTGTCCAATGGGGCCAAGGGAGGCAACTCAGCTAGAGTAGAATCATTAGTGGTACTAAGGGGGAATTGAGAGTTAAAAGTGGAACAACTTCTCAATCCCAACTCACTGGGAAGAAATCTCTCAACATTAGGGTAATGAGGTTTCCAAAGGATATTACTTTGAAATTTTTCGAGTTGATTGGGCTAAAGCACAGGAAAATAAAAGGGCGATCTCCCTCCTCGAGCAGCTTTATTTAGGATAACAGGGTTGGCATTATAGTTGGCATAAACGTTCACAACAGTGGAGGTTAGAAAATTCTTACAAGCTAAAGAAAAGTTAGTGAGCTTCTCGTGGGTGAAGTGGCTACTCGTAGGAGTACCTTGATCGTATCCAAAATGCATCGCCACACGGTTGGGGCAATATGCTGAGTAAAAAGATGACCACTAGATGTAAGATGGAAGATATGAGGGGATAAGAATCAAAGGAATGTTGATTACGAGGAAGTTCTTTGTGTACGCTTCCTCAACTGGGGTAATTATCCTTTGTGCCTCCCTGAAAAAGGAGTTGGTAAAAACTGATCAACACCCACATACGAGCGACAAAAAAACTTCTTGACATCATCAATCAAAGAGTGGAAAGGATTTTTGGATTGTTTATGATTCCAATAGTATATACAGGGCACTCTAATCTCATGTTCTTGGGATAACTACCAATGGGAGCATACTCGGGGAAGTGGGCAAGAGAAAAGCTTTAAAAGGATATGGTTGGCATAATTGGAGACATCAAACCTGCTAATTTTGCGCTCAGAATCTGCCTGAACCCGATCAAGCCAAGTATATAATGATCCCAAATTCATGGAAACCAAAGGGTGTTGGACGCCATAAGCCATTCGAACTACCATGTTTATAAGGTCCTTCCTAGGATAGTCATGGGGTTTACTAAAGAGGAAGATTTTAAAAAGAATAACGCATATATATCCCGCCAGATTGATGTCCGTAGCATACCCACTTCTAGTAGGGGCATCTCAACCACGTGCTTCCCCTTTGGATTCTTCTTCGCAGCCTCGCGAGCCTTTGCGCTCGCCTTATCCTCAATATAGAAAAAGTAATGGATTACCTCAGAGTAGGTACACTTATTATAAGTGGGCATAGAATCTCTCACCATATCCTCTAAATTTGTTCGAGAAGCCTTTTCGGAGCTAGAAAGGGCCTCATTAAAACATGTGTCAAAATCGGCAGCCTTCAATCCCCAAAGGTCACAAACGTCCTCAAGGGTAATTGTGAATTCCCCCCTAAGAGGCTACAAAGATATGAGTTCGCTGACTCCACCCAGACACAAGATTTTGCAAAGTGTTTTTATTTTTAGCAAGGGTAAGATCACCCAGCCAATAAGTTGAAGATAAGCCCAACAAAGCCAGTTTCACGGCATACTAACCATGAATATAGCCCGTCCAAGCTCTTAGACCGTCACAAGAGCCATGAGTCGACTCAAATTCCACCTTAGAATATGGATAGTCCCCCCTTTAGATCCTAAAGCAGGGCATAATTCTAGTGAGAATATAAGAAAAGTCATCAGCATTGTGGGTACCCTGAATTTAGCATCATAGGCCTGGACGAGTAGCCTCTCCTTAGCGGCCCTAAGCCCAGGCCCATCACCTTTTGTATTGATCCGATTACCCCACGATCCCATGAAGAGAAGTTGTGGGGGAACGCGATCCCATGTAGGGGAGATGGCTAATAAGGAGGAACCCATCACCCCCACTACTCCAACATATACATGTATATGTTAAACCCTAAGTCCGGGGCAAAGGACAAGTTGTATTCTATGTACTTATTCTTCAGGATATAGAGAAATAACACTGACTGAACCACCGTGGACGTAGGCACATCTTTGCTGAACCACGTATACCTGTTGTTGTGTGATTGGCATTTTATTTATCTTTTCTTGATTGTTACCTCTTTTATATTTATTTGTGTTGCATAATAATTGTCACCACAATTGGCGCCGTCTGTGGGAAGCGTTTATCTTTCCCTGAGAAGAGCCCACGCCGAGAAAAAATCTAAGATGTCTGGTCACAGCAGCAACGCTCCTCAAGCAGGAGATATTCAGGAGCCACCCGCTCCTCGCAGGATTAGGTCTGAAGTCCGACATTCAGATCAAGGGGCTCGCTTAGAAAGGCCAGCCTCAGAAGAAAGTCAAGGACCAGTAAGGTCCACTCAGATATCCAGATTGATCGATGCATACGAAGCAAGGCTCCACGAGCAGAGGGAGTCCTCTCGCAGATATGAGGCTGAGAATGCTCGCTTGAAAATAAGACTAGAAAAACTGGAGAAAGAACTACGTCCTGATACCAGGAGACACCCCTATCGCACTCCTAGCCCTCAGGCGAGCAAATCTCGCAGCCGAGGAAGGAGCCCTAGGCGGCAATATCAAGGGTTCGAAGGTGGCGACTCAGACGACGACCTCCGCGAGCAACTGAGAAAAGCTCACCGCTATCAGAGCCCTGCTCGTAGCGATGACAACATACGAAACCTAGTCCGCAGAGAAATGGACCAACATCCATCTCACCGCGGCACCAGGTCGACCAGAGAACTCGCCAGGAGAGCCCTCAAGACTCAGATGAAATCGCCCTTTACGAGGGAAATTGAAGAAGAAGAAGCTCCCAAAAAGTTTTCTATTCCAAGGTTCAAGATTTACGACGGGAAAACTGATCCCATTGATCATGTCAGGCAGTACCGGCAGGCTATGACCCTCTGGAATCACCGAGATGTACTGATGTGCCGTATTTTTCCCTCGAGCCTTCATGACGTGGCCCAGAAATGGTTCGAGAAACTCCCTCACCGATCCATCAGAAATTTCAAATCCCTGGCCGAGCTCTTTACGGCCCGGTTCATCACCAGCAGATCCCATCCCAAAAGGATGGATGCTCTATTAACAATGAAGAAAATGCCTCAGGAGACACTCCGAGACTACGCGAAGAGGTACTGGGAGTTATTCAACGAAGTCGAGGACTGCGCGGAAGAGGTGGCAGTGGCTTCATTCAAAATTGGGCTACCTAGCTCTTCCCTCCTTTACCAGTCCTTGACAAAGAAGGAAGCAACCACCATTGATGACTTGATGGCCCGGATTGAGAAATACGCAAAGGTGGAAGATGTCACCCGCCTTAACGTAGGAGAAAACGGTCGAGCCAAGCTCGCTACCAAGGGAAGTGAGAAAGTTTATAACCAAAAAAAAGGAGGAAAGAATGGGAGCAAGAATGGCTCCAAGAATGGAGGGAACCCTGACGTTGCAAAGTCGTTCCAGGCGGTCAACACCGTCTTCAAAGAACCAATTTACAAAATTCTCGCGAAGATCAAGGATGAGCCGTTCATCAAATGGCCCCGAAAAATGGGAGGAAACCCATCGAAAAGAAACAATGCACTGAGATGCACCTTCAACAAAGAGGGAGGGCATAATACCGAGCACTGCAAGGATCTTAAGTCCCACCTCGAGGAGTTGGCCCAATCCGAACATTTGAATGACTTTGTGGAAAGGAAGGTAGAGAGAGTGACTGTCCACAAGGAGGCAAAACCCGACAACGTATTGGAAGATGACGCCGGACACAAATTCGCAGTAATCCATGGAGTATCCGATGTTAAGCAAATCCAGGGTAACTCAGCTCGAATGGAGGTAAAGAAGCTGACAGCGGTAATGCAAGCTTTTCAGATTGATCCAGCAAAATCACAGGCAGGAAAACGTCGGCGATCAGAGGACATCAACTATAACAAGCATATTGTTTTCACGGATGAAGATCTTGTGGGAGTGAGGACCCCACATCACGATACCTTAGTCATTACACTCAGGATAGCCAACTTTGATATCGACAGGCTGCTCGTCGATCAAGGGAGCTCATCCGAAGTAATGTACATCGACCTGTTCAGAAAATTGAAGTTGAACATCACCGACCTAAAGGGAACCACTGTTCCTCTGGTCGGCTTCGCTGGGAAAATGACCATGCCTCTGGGCAAGATAGTACTACCAGTGCTCGCTGGAAATGTTTCAAAAATGATCGAATTCTTGGTGGTTGACATCGATTCACCGTATCAAGTCATCCTCGGCAGGGGATGGCTTCATGCAATGAAGGCAGTCTCCTCGACCTACCACCAGAAACTCAAATATGTCACCGAGCGGGGAGTGATGGAGATACATGGCGACCAGGCGATGGCGAGAAAGTGCTTCATAGAGGCCATCCGACTAAAGCCAGAGAAAAAAGTCGTTCAAACCAGCTAGAAAGTGGAGGAAGGTGCAATCCCTTCCAAATAGAAATTAAAATATGGAAGGCCCGGAGTGGAAGAGACCAAGCTCATCCCCTCTGAGCGTGTTGTAGAGGACCTGGTAGAAGTAATTGCTAAAGAAGGCGACAAAAGCAGAGTCTTCCTAATCGGGACCTCACTCACCGACCAAGAGCAAAAGGATTTGTTAACCTTACTCAGAAGCAACATAGATGTTTTCGCTTGGGAACCCTATGAGCTGCTAGGAATCGATCCCAATATGGTCTGCCATCGGTTGCACGTCAATCCCACATTCAAGACGATAGCGCAGAAGGTACGATGAACTGCTCCCGAGAAGGCCAGAGCAATAGAAAAAGAAGTCAAAAAACTGTTGGATGCAGGGTCCATACGGGAAGTGCAATTCCCCAAATGGTTATCCAACCCAGTGGTAGTTCCAAAAAGCAACGGGAAGTGGAGAGTTTGCATAGACTTCACTGACCTCAACAAATCCTTCCCCAAGGATAGCTTCCCTCTTCCAAAAATAGACCAACTAGTAGACGCCACTGCAGCTCACGAACGAATGAGTTTCCTGGACGCATACTCAGGCTATCACCAGATTCCCCTGTATGCCCCAGATCAGGACAAAACGGCGTTTATCACGACGGTTGGTTTATACTGTTACAAGGTCATGCCTTTTGGGCTAAAAAATGCAGGGGCAACCTATCAGCGGCTGGTTACTAAAATGTTCAAGAATCAAATGGGAGACACAATGGAGGTCTACATCGACGACATGCTCATCAAGAGCAAGGAGAAGGAAAATCACCTCTCGGACCTGTCAATTACCTTCGAAATCCTCAGGAAGTACCGAATGAAACTCAACGCGAGCAAGTGTTCCTTAGGTGTCCAGTCAGGAAAGTTTCTTGGGTATTTGGTCAGCGAGCGAGGCATAGAGGCTAATCCGGACCAGATTGATGCAATCAAAAGAGTGCAACCTCCTCGCACAATCCGCGATGTACAGAAGCTCACTGGAATGCTCGCTGCTCTAAATCGTTTCATTTCTAAATCCTTCGAGAGATGCAAGCCCTTCTTCCAACTCTTAAAAGGCAGCAAAACGGTAGAATGGACCCCAGGTTGCTCACAAGCATTAGACGAGCTCAAGTCCTACCTAATCTCCCCACCAATGCTTGTCATACCACAGCAAATGGACTCTTTGTACCTCTACCTCTTTGTATCCAGCCATACTGTCATCTCAGCGCTAATGTGTGAAGTTACAGGGATCCAACATCCAGTCTATTACGCGAGCAAAACCTTACTAGACGCCGAGCAGCGCTACCTGCCATTGGAAAAGCTCGCATTCTCCCTAGTAATGTCCTCGAGGAAACTGAAGCATTACTTCGAAGCTCATACGATTATCGTCCTTACATCACACCCCCTCAAGGCTGTCCTAAGGAAAGCGGATTTGTCGGGCAGACTGTCTAAATGGTCAGTCGAGCTTGGTCGGTTTGACATCCAATTTCAACCAAGGACAGCTATCAAGGGTCAAATACTTGCTGACTTCATAGCTGAATTCACAGGCGAAGAACCCTTCGACCAGCCTAAGCCAACAGAACAAAACAACCAGGCTACAGGGGGAAGCTGGAAACTATTCGTTGATGGAGCCTCCAACTCAAAGGGGGAAGGAGTAGGAATTGTTCTCATCACTCCAGAAAATACAGTCCTCAAGCAAGAAATCAGGCTGGGATTTACAGCCTCCAACAACGAAGCAGAATACGAAGCCTTAATAGCAGGTCTCCAAAGGGCGCAAACTCTGGGAGCAAAGCATTTATAGGTATTCGGAGACTCGCAACTAGTTTCCAATCAAATAAGTGGAGACTATAACGCCAAGGATGAGAGGATGGCAGCCTACCTCTCCTTGGTAAAAAACTTAATGACGAACTTTGAAGAAATCAACATCCAACAGTTTCCCAGGGGGCAGAACAGCCACACTGACGCCTTAGCAGCCCTGAGCTCGGCTGTTGATTCCAGCCTTAAAAGGATCATCCCTATCGATTTCCTCAGCTTCCCGAGCATTTACCCCAATTACGAGCTGACCAAAGCGAAACCAATACTCCAATTGGAACCAGACCCCAGCTGGATGGATCCCTTGAGAGACTATTTGAAGAACGGAACGCTCCCAGAGGATAAGAGTACTGCCCACCAGATAAGAGTCAAAGCTGCTCGCTTTCACTTATCCACGGGAGGCGACTTGTATAAAAGATCTTTCTCCGGCCCCTACCTTAGATGCGTCCACCCAGGCGATGTCAAGACAGTGCTTCACGAGCTTCACGAAGGAATCTGCGGGAGTCACGTCGGAGGAAGATCTCTAGCCTTCTGAGCAATGAAGGAAGGTTATTGGTGGCCATATATGCAAAAGGACTCCGTAGTATATGTCCGCAGATGCCTAAAATGCCAGCTTCACGCCCCCATGGTCCACCAGCCCGCCAGCGAGTTAAAATCCCTGACCAGCCCCTGGCCTTTCGCCCAGTTGGGAATGGACATCGTGGGACCACTGCCCACCGCTGCCGGCAATGGCAAATACCTGTTGGTCGCAACTGATTACTTTACCAAGTGGATCGAGGCAGAACCACTGGCGAACATCCGAGATGCTGACATGATGAGGTTCATATGGAGAAATATAATCACTCGATTCGGGATCCCCAGAACCATCATCACTGACAATGGAACACAGTTCGAGAGTGGCCCTTTTCAGGACTTCTGCGACCAACACGGGATCAGACAGCACTTCAGCTCGGTGGCTTACCCTCAAAGCAACGGACAAGCTGAGGCTTCTAATAAGACAGTGATCGCTGGATTGAAGAAGCGGTTAGAACAAGCCAAAGGCGCGTGGACAACCGAGCTACCGCATATCCTATGGGCATACAGAACGACTCCTAGGCGATCCACAGGAGAAACGCCATTCTCACTAGCATATGGTATGGAGGCAGTCATCCCACTAGAAGCAGGATTGCCTACAATGAGATCTGACCTTGTCGAGCAGGGTCAGAACGATCAGGCTTTGCTCGCTGAACTCGACTTGGCCGACGAGCGCAGGGAACTTGCCCTAGTAAAACTAGCGAGCTATCAGCAACAGCTCGCAAAGCACTACAATAAAAGGGTCAATCCGAGGAAATTAGAAGTTGGGGACTATGTTCTAAGAAAGGTCCTGGGCAACACAGTGAAGCCATCAGACGGTAAACTGGGCCCGAACTGGGAAGGACCTTATGAGATAATTAGAGACGATCTGCAAGGTGCCTAACATTTGAAAATGATGGAGGGCAGAGAGATACCACGAGCATGGAACGCAGCTAACCTCAAGAAATTCTATTTTTAGGAGTTCTATTGTTAGATCTTTTATTGTACTCATTATGGGAAAAGACAGTTTATTTCTCAATTCACCAATGAAAATCTCTCAGTTGATCACTCTCTAAAAAGTAACAATTATATCTTATTGCACATCCTTTTCAAATCACATGTATAATGGTTGGCATAGCAGGGGAACACCCCTCCTCAGGTCATCGTCATGAAGCACGACAGACCTCTTAGCATTGCCCATGGCAATATATGAAGCCCTATAGAGTATTCTTAGGCATCAAACCTACTCTGGTTAAACAAAATCCTGACCGGATAAAGACATCCAATAACAGGTGTGTCCTCGCCAATTGCCCTACTTAGGCCTGAGGGAGTGTGACGACACGACCTAAAAGGTAAAGGAAGGGCACAATGGTATTCTTAATACTGGACTGGGCGGACACTCACATGACAAGATAAAAAGGATTGTGAAGCTGCAGAAATATAAAAAGATTGGATGAACACGTTTATTCGGCAAAATCGCCCAAAACTCGAACTTTCCATTAATCTTTTATATTTACAAACAATAATAGTATATGTTTAGTCGGCGAAGCTCGCCCAAAGCATTTACAATTATTAAAAATCAAAATATCAAGGAGGTGGAAGCCTCCGAGCAAGGTAGTCAGCAACTTTAGCTCTCCTCCCATCATCAGGAGCAGGATCGAACTCCTCCACGACCTCATTTGCGTCCAACTCCAATAGTCGCCGGGGAATAGCATCGATGGGGATCCATCGATCATCTTGCCTGAATGGATTGGGCATCAGAGTAGATGAGGACATCTCGTGCCGATACCACAACATCGAGTTCCTCGGGACCTGCAGCTCTTTGAGAGCACTCAACCACCCCCTGATGAAGGAGAGCTCCTCGAACTCTGATAATCTTGTGGGAGCATCCAGCCAGCCCTGATCATAGCCATCAGTCCACACTTGGCGAGGGCCCTTCTTGAATAGATGCCGCAGTCGGGTAACGTCCCTCTGGAGCCCAGCAGCAGTCACATAAGCTCGCCGAACATCGCCGCGCAGCTCCTCCATTTCCCTCTCATGCTGTTCCTCGACTTCCCTATTCCTACCCTTGGTACTCCTACCAGCACGCGGGAGGGGAGGCCGAGTAGCTCGCGATGAAGAAGAGCCTTGTAGGACTGCCGAAGCGGTGCTCGGCGAATACTCCTTAAACTTCGAGACCTCCCGCCTCAGGTCTTCATTCTCCCGCTGCAGAAACTCCACGACTTGGTTGATCTCGGTGGCCTCCAGTAACTTCGCTCTCAGCTCGCTAACTTCTTCTTGCACTGAAGCACCGATCTCTTCCATTTCCTGGAGCCTATCCTTCAACTTGGTCACTAGCTCGGACTGATCCTTATATTTCTGGTTCCTTGACTTAGCAAACCTATAAAGCCTAGCAAAGGCCTGGAGAACTGCAGGGCTTGCATTAGGACCAAGAGTCCTACCTAGTTGGGAGGTAACAGGAATATAGTCATCCACATCAACCAACTACAAGTAAAAGAAAGAGAAAAGAAAGAGATCAGCATAAACAAAAATGAAGTCTTTCATTGATAATGAGCGAGGTTACATCAGATCAAAAAAGAAAAAAGTTACAAAGAATCCCTATCAATTAGAAACCTCGGTGGATGGACCCTTGTCCTTATCAGCATCAGCAGGGGCATTACCCTCTGCAAGGGTGTCCACTGCCCCCTCGACCATGGGAGCATCAGTAGGAGTCGCCTGAGAAACAGGATTGGTGCCTTCAGCAGTTGGGGCTGGGTCCTCATCCACGACTGGCTTTGGCCCTGGATCATGCTCGTCAAAGAGTGGGATGCAACGTCCACCCCAGCAGCCACGAGGGCCTTGTTCCACCCTTTCTTGAAGTTCAGATGACTGATATAGCCTATCTGAACCTCGGCGTCCTCATACGCAGCAGCCCAGCCAGAGTTGTACGGATCTTCCTTAAGAGTGGCTGCCTGGGCTTTCTCCGCCTCCAGTTGCTCGGTAAGAACCCTGTTCTTCTCTGCAAAGTCTAGCTTGCTCGAGCATACCAGGTCATAGGACTTCCTCAGCTCGCCAAGCTCCCTGACAGCATCATCTCTCTCGCGAACAGAATTAGCAAGGGCCGAGGCAGATGAAGCTCGAGCTGCATCAGCAGCCTTCAGATCGGCCTCCATCTGAGAACCCCTGGCTACCAGAGTAGACTTCTGCTGCTCCAGCTCATCGTTCCTTCTCACCAGCTCGTCACGAGAGCGATAGAGCACAGCGAAGTCGGTCACAAATTGTAAAAAAATAAGGAAAAGATCAGGAAGAACAAACCATCAAAATTTGTCAAAAGAAATTGAGAATTAGAAGGGAACCTTACCAAGGCAAGCCTCTGGCTAGCTTGAAAATCCAGTTGATCGGACCCCAATTCCCTCTCACGATCTGCAGGAAGGACTGCTCTCTCGAGCAGCTCAGGGGCAAGCTGAGGAGAGGTGGCCACCGAAGCCCCCTCAGGCAAGGCAGATACTGGGACCAGGGCTTAACCAGTTTTGGTCCTCAATTCCATCTTCCTCCTCTCCTCCTCTTTTTCTCTCTCCCTTCTCTTTCTCTCTTCCACCTTCTTCCTCTCCTCCTCCTTTTTCTTCTCTCTCTCTCTCTCGCCTTCTCCTCCTCTCTCTTCTTCTTCTCTTGCTCCTGAGAAGAAGGCCAAGAACCAGTAGCTATGGCCCCGGAGGCAGTCTTCGATTTCTTGGACCTCTGTGCAAGAATCACATCATCATCATCATCATCTCTGATTAAATTCTTACTGGGAGGCATCTCTTCACCAGAACTGCTGGTAGTGCTCGAAGAACTGCTACTGTCAGCACGACCTGAACCCAAATTACTCACAACACCTGCAGGCTCACTCTCCGAGCTGCTCTCTTCTTCGTCCAATTGGATGGGCTCAGCAGAAATCTCTTCGGAAGAGTCAAAGTCCGGAACACTAACCATAGGTCGGGCTATGAAGCTGGAGCCTGTGTTCTTGTATTCAAGCAGAAAAGTAGCAGACCTAGGATGCTCGCCGTCACCCAAAGGTTCCCTGATGTTCCAAGCTTTCACCAGTTACAAGATACGAACCTCGCTGAGAGCAGGCTCCAAGTTCTTTGTCCTCGCTGTAAAAGAAAAAGCAAGGAGAGGTTAGAAAAATCACAAGTCAGTAAAGGTTGAAATAATAATCTGGCATCTACCTATATATTCTTCCCCATAAAAGGGAACAGTGAACCTCTCAGACCTCGACCCTTCCAATTGGGGGGAAAGTTGCCAATTCCTGACAAGAAAACCTTCTTGCCAGTAGTCCTTATGGGAATCAGGTAGATTTACTACCAATACCCTATCAGGGCTCCTAGCCTAAAGGTACAGAACACCTGAACTCGTTCAAGAAAAGGAGTAACAAAAGCAGACCTCGGCAAGCCCTAACTTTATGCCATACAATTGATTTATCCTATGCACGCCGTTAACTATTTTCCATACGTTGGGCGAACATTGTGTAGGCACAATACTAAAATAGCTAAAAAAGTGCAGAAACAGATCATTAGGGGGGAAGTTAAGTCCCCCCTGGGAGAGCAACAGGACGTGAATCCAATGTGCATCCTCTATATCCCTAACGTTCCTAGGAGGCGAGGCACAACACTCAATCTCTACCCACTCAGGAATACTATAGAATTTTCTAAACTCAGTTACTGACCTATTTCCAATCTTCGCCATTGGAAAAATACAAGAAAAACTACAAACCAAAGAGAAAATGCAAAGAGCACGAGAAACTTACAAGACAGAAGATCAGGTCAAATGGCAAAGAAGCAACGAAAGTAGAGATCGAAAATAGAAGGTACAAAGCGCAAGAGTTCTCAGAATATAGAAGATTGCTGGAAAAGACTGAAGCGACGAAAAGAAATGTGCCTTATTCCAACGAGCCTTCAAGTCTAATCATAGCGCACGGATAGCGAAGCGGGTGCCGCCAAAGAAACTTCACAGTTTTCAAAGAAATCAACCATAATAGCTGATTATTTAAATTCATTAGACCTGTAAAAATGGCCCAACAAATTTAGGGGCAATTGTGGGTACCCTGAATTTAGCATCATAGGCCTGGACGAGTAGCCTCTCCTTAGCGGCCCAAAGCCCAGGCCCATCACCTTTTGTATTGATCCGATTACCCCACGATCCCATGAAGAGAAGTTGTGGGGGAACGCAATCCCATGTAGGGGAGATGGATAATAAGGAGGAACCCATCACCCCCACTACTCCAACATATACATGTATAAATTAAACCCTAAGTCCGGGGCAAAGGACAAGTTGTATTCTCTGTACTTATTCGTCAGGATATAGAGAAATAACACTGACTGAACCACCGTGGATGTAGGCACATCTTTGCTGAACCACGTATACCCGTTGTTGTGTGATTGGCATTTTATTTATCTTTTCTTGATTGTTACCTCTTTCATATTTATTTGTGTTGCATAATAATTGTCACCACAGGCATTATCACTCTCCTCTACGAGCAGGTACACCACTATTTTCGAGGTAAATGCTGTAAGAATCGAGAATTTTCAAACCGTAATATAACCTAGACCTCGATTTAAACCCTCGTAAGATGAAAAAATAAAAAATCTTCTGAAGAATAAATGATCTATGTTTAAAATCCTACAATTTTGCTTATTAACTTTAAACCCTTAAAGTTTTAATTAATTACAAAAGAGTCCCTCAAACTTTCAAAATGAGATAACCTGATAGATATTGAACCCCTAAACTTCAACCTTATTTCAAATTAAACCTTTGAACCTCAACTAACGTAAAATTATAATTTTAACCCTGGAAACTTTTTGAAATTACCAAAATTCTGCTAAACTTTACAAAAAATTTACTTTTATGGACAAATGCAATTACATCAAAGATGAAGGACCCAAATCCAAACCTTAGTTTTACCATAGCCTACACACACACACACACACACCCCCCATATCAACAAAAGAGGTAAAAAATCACCTGGTAACACATGGTAACGCTTAGGAACCCATGTGCACCCATTTGAACCAGACTCAAAACTTAGCGTAAACTGATTCAGATCCACCTCTTTTGTACTCCAATCAACTCTTTCCTCGAAGTAATATAAATACCCTACGTTTTACACAGTAGAGACTAATCCCATAGTTCATTCTCAAAGTTCAAATATTCTCTCAATTCAGGTAATTCATCATTTTATGCTTTGATTTCAATTCTTTCAATTATAGTAGTTTTCGGCATAGTTAATATAGTTAGAACACTAAAAACATGCAAGCTTTTACGTGTAGAAATGCCTAGAATAGAAGAAAATAGTATGAACACCATTAAAGCTTGAGCTTTAGTAGTGAAATCCATTACAGTAACCAAAACTTTGATTTCAAGCCATGAATAGACTCCTTAGAACCTCAGGATGTCAAGTGTAATGGTGAAACCCCATGGA
Source organism: Sambucus nigra (assembly GCA_949130495.1). Taxonomy (NCBI): domain Eukaryota; kingdom Viridiplantae; phylum Streptophyta; class Magnoliopsida; order Dipsacales; family Adoxaceae; genus Sambucus; species Sambucus nigra. The sequence continues at coordinate 81,147,465 of OX422213.1, read as the reverse complement.
TGTTCATATATAAGTCTAATCTATCGAAAGTGTTTTCAAAACTAAAAACCTGTAAATTTAAAATTCTCGACCTACAGACCATTAAAATCCTTAAAAAAAACCAAGTTACTCTCAAACATAGCAGAAATCAAACCCAATTCATAAGATACCCTGCCATACTCTATAAATCCATGAATATTACGTCAAAATTTCATAAAAAAACACAGTTTTGAAACTCGAGATATACTGAGATTCGAACCATGAAACTTATATATTTCAAAATCCTTAGGAAAAATTAGGTTTAGTTGGTTAAGGAATCATCTCAAATAATAAAACAGAGAAGGAGAAAACCTTCGCCAAAGTTTTAAACCTTAGAAATTCAAAATCAAGAGGAAGAAGACGAAGACTTTTTCCAGAAAGCTTGACCCCGCGTGTGAGGGGGCGTGGCCAACCAAAAAATTCTCTTTTTATCCCAAAAAATTATTTTATTTTTCTGATCAAAATGGTATAAGGTAAAACCATGTTTGGATATCCATAGATTAAGTTATGCAAAAATGAGGTTTTTACTTAAAGAAATTTTCTTGAAATTACAAATTAACCCCTAGTAACTTTTCCAACTTTGGAATTTGTACCCCAAACTTTGCCCCTACCTAAATCAAACTTTTTTAAGGTAAAAACTCTCTTGCAACCAAATTCAAAATGAGCTTGAGATCCATATTTTTAAGTCCCAAGATAATTACACCTAAACCCCCGAAACTTTATTAAAGACAGTTTTAAGTACAAAACTAACTAATTAAACCCTAATACTCCTATGCTACACATTGTATCATAGAAAACCAAGTCTCAAATCTTCTGAATACTCTAGTGTGACCGCAATTTAAACAGAATACCCAAGCAAGTAGGTTTTTCCTATATTTTCAATATTATACTTCACGTATTTGAAATACTGTTATTGATATCACTCTGTGATAGCCACATTAACTCTGTGTATGTGCATGTTATTATACTACCATACTATATATTTTGTTAACCATCATTAATATTTGAATTATCACCAGTATTTAATTTTAGGATCATTTTTAACCTTTCTCACCTAATAACTGAGATCATGTACCATATTAATTCAATTTTCCCTTGCACTTTTGTGCTATATTTTACTATAAGCTTCAGTATTAACTAGGAAGTAGACTGCCGTTTTATCCCACAAAACTTTCTACTTAGCCTATTGGTCTCAGATAACTGAGAGACCTGATTATTTCTACATACATATGAGTGCCACTTTGATTGTGAGCATAACAGGTTACTTTTCCCTAAAGGTTTGGGGATTTTTTATGATAAAGTTACACTAATGGATTAATTACCCCTATACCCGTTAGTGAACTGGTAAGAATGGGATTATTAGTTCAAATTCCTTGAATTTCTTTAAACGTGATTCTAACTAAACTGGCAATGTGCCTTATTTTCTTAAACGGACTAATCACTATGGTATTATGCATTTCCAACATTTTTATGTTCATAATCTAGAAAATATGGAATTATCCGCTTATTATTATCAGTAATTTTAAACACTAATTCTATACACACTCTAATTCTCATTTATATCTATATCCTTGTTATAGGAGTGGTAGAACCTGCTTAGCATGTTTATGTTAATTCTTTCCTTCTCTAGATGCTCCAGGAGAAAAAAAATAGTATATCTTCCCTACTAGAGATAGACACCGGTCACCTGTTCACGTGTGTGACCATATGGGAAAAAATTAAACCAGATGGGAGCAAGGAGTGATGCTTTTCAATTTTCTATATTATCGTGTGTACTAGAAACATGTAATTCACCCCTGCGGTGGTTCCACTTTATGTAACATATTAATAATCAATAAAAGGTTTTGTTATTCCGCCTTAAATTTAATTCATTTTCTTTATGTGTAGTTCTTGTTCATTCATACCAAAAAAGAGGGTGTGACAAGTTGGTATCAGAGCATGTGTTAAAATTAAAACATATCCTCTATGTGGGAAATATATAAGATATTAGTTATTTGATTGTTATAACTTATTTTATTACTATTATTATATGGTAATTCATTGAGCCAGATAATCATTGGGAAACAAGGGTAAGAGAAGAGGCCTTATCCAGGTGTAAAGAAATGATCCGAGGAGTGGAAGAAGACTGAGCAAGTTCAAGCAATGAGGTTAAAAGGTTAGTATTGAATAGATGAGCATTGGGCGAGATGCAGGTGATGATAAAGGTTGATGACTTTGAAAATGATCCAGTCATACTACTGGAAGCCATCAACCTAGTATTTTTCGATGACATACCATCTCTAGGGAAGCCATCAACCTAGTATTTTCTTTTGCAAACCTAGTAGGGGATATAAACTCACAAAAAAAAGTAATAATTAGAGATTTTCCCCTAACTAATTATGAATGCACGAAAGAACAAAGAACATGAGATGTACATGGTTTCGTAGATAGATCTGTGTATGTCTACAAGGGTAGGTAAGGATATTGGTATATTACTCAAGAAGAACAACGGCGATTAGAGTGCAAATATTAATAGCTGAGAGTCCAAGTCACCACGTATCGGTTACATTCATCTTTAAATAGGTTGAGGTCTCCCTTATTTATAATGCCTAGTGTTTTCTTAGTTTAGGTCTCTTTATGTTCATCCTATAAGAGTGTCTAGAGTCCTTATGAGGAGTGGTCTTCCAACTTACCAATGTGATCTTCCAAGATTTTCTCTTATCCCCCTATATATTCACAATCTTCCAAGATAAGTCATGTGACATTCACGTGACACGAATTCAGCCAGTCTCCCTTCAATTGCCTCTAAGATTAGGGTGATCAATCAACACGCTAATTGACCCATCCCTGCTTTTAAGTTATTGGCCATGTGTTATTAAAATAATTATTTAAATGTATTTCCTAAGTTCTCATGTACCCATTCCTTAGGCCACGCGATGGAATTTGAATCATTGCTCTGGGAATCATTTCACACATATTTCATTCCCTGGACCATGCGATCAAATTCTATTTCCCTAGGTAATGATAACACGTGAGCGCGTGATTTCCAAACCCAAGCAGGCGGACGACAGTTGACTTGACAGCTGACAGAGGGTATAAGGTTTCCAAACCCCTTTTACCCTGCCATTTCAGTCATCGTGTGAAGGTAATATTTTTTCTAATTTTTCTCTCTAAAGTCTTCAGTTGGCATAGCTTTATTTCTTCTTATCCTTCTTCCTGACCTTAACATGTCTAAGCGTAGGAAATATGATATTGTTGTAACTAATGACTTTCGAGAATTCTGTGATAAATATGGAATTCTCGAAAATATTAAGATTGGGTTAGCCATAAATGAGTAAGACTAGATGAATCTTCCCTCCGGTGACAGGGGAGTTTGTTTTCCCCGCCACCCATTTTTGGTGAGAGTACTCCGTTGCTATGGAATAACGATAATCCTAGAAAACTGTAGCTTCTACCTGATTATTATAGGGACGATTGTTATAAATATTTGTCAGACAGACCTTGGTCTTTAGGAGATTAGGTATTGTGTTATGATTTGAGGGATTCTTCCTCAACTTATAACATCTTCCACTTCTAGACTAAGGAAAAACCTCGCAATTTAGTCACATACTTGCCCCAAACGCAAAAGGCCATCGAAAGGAATGTCCTTTTATTTTTATGGAACTAAACGGTAAAAAATACGACGGTCTCAAGGTTCCCGTAAAAAAGGGACACCTAGTAGGCCAATGAGTTTTTGTATATTGTTCAAATATGGGATGATACATTTACATCATTTATTGATCTTGATTTCTTTTTGTAAGTTATTTCTTGAACAATAAGCTGAGCGATTTCCAGGTGAAGTTTAATCATTTAGGGAGAGTTTGGAAGAGGCTTAACCCAAAAGGAGCTCATTGGGGAGTGACCGATGTACTACTTATTTATAATTTCATGGTCCATTCGGCCAAAAATTTCACAGTAGTCCCAGTGGTTTCGATCGTTGATTACACGAGGTCGATGACATTTCAATCCTACCAGTCATTCTAAAAAACCCGATAGAGTGCTCCGGTTATAAGAATAAGTCATAGATTAGGTTACACACACCAAATTCATTTTAGTCCAAATTTTATCTTAATTAAATTAGGTGAGCATGAAAGATATTTTCATCTAAATGAAAACAAAACACAACCTAACAAATGCACAGAAGTCGTGAGATGGGGAAAAATCCCTTTCGGGCAAAACCTATTTTCAACACTGTTTTTAACTAGGTATTATAGGCAAACAGACATAAACTTACAAAACTTAGAGCTCCACTAAGTGTCGCAGTAATATCTTCAATCCCAGTTGTACATAACAAACTGTGCAGATCCATCGCTATCCCAGAACAAGCTACTCTTGCCTCGGTATCCATCAATCAGCCTTAGGAATCGATATTTCTATTTTCTTCAGCAGTAGAACATCGCTCCACCAAAGCAAAAGTGGATAATTAACTCTACAAGTGTTTGAGCACAGATGGTGTTCTTCTAGAATTTAATAAAGATCAATAAATCATTCAAGGGATTCGATTTGGAAAAGAAAAGTGTTTTATACAAACTAGGGTTTGGAGACATTTTTTTATATTTATAGAAAAATAAATATCGACGAAATTTCTAATAAAAACTTATCCCCATACTCCATTTTATAGAAAATACAAATTTTGAGGCGCCAGAAATTTTGAGAAAATTCGTTTGAACAGAACTTTGTTCAGATAAAAATAGCATCTCTTTCGAACCAAGTCAAAACTCCTTCAAACTAAGAGCAGTCTCGTTCGAACGAGATTTGAATGGATTAGGTTTTGTAAATAGACCAATCCCGTTTTATGTTCGTTGGAAGTCTGTTTGAATGAAATCTCATTCTTCTTCAAACGAAAGCATAAAGTCGTTCAAACGACAACAAAAATAAAAATAAAACTTTTTAAAAAATATTATAAAGACATTCCTCGAATAAATTATAAAAACATCCCTAAATAAAATGTTTATGATTAAATTAAAACCATATCCCTCATCGATGATTATAACGATGATTTCAACGCACCCGGACTTTGATTGTTGCTCGGTCACTAATTTATCTTCTGTTTAAAGCTATTGAGAAGTACATGATGATGATGTAATGAAATAAGCCAAGTTCAACTAAATGATGAGCAATCATAAAACTAAATCTTACAAATATCCCCATTTTGATATTTAGGTACAAAACACAAACTAAATGTAAATAACCCCTAAGATAAGTACTAATTCCCTCCCAAACCCGAAAAAGGAAACAATATAGCGAACTTTGTCTCCAACTGAAAAATCTTCACGTGTAGTCCATGAAATCATCAAGGCGGAAAAGACCTACACACATGAAGCAAAAGAAATATCATGATAAATGAAATCATCAAGGCAGAAAAGGTCTACACAAATAAAGCAAAAAAATATATATCGTGACACACATGGAGTTCAAAGAAAACATAAAAACTCCCGCTCAATATGTTCTCCCTTTTTTTGTTTGTAATAGACAAAGGGTTAGGAACTAATCCTTAAATATTAGCATCAAATGAGTTTCAATATGAAATATGGTCTCAAAGACTAAAAAATCACTACAACAAAAATGCAAATCTGACACGCTTGGACATTAAGAATTTGGCACGGTTTAAAATCGTGCCAGATTCTGGCACAATTTATTCCCAACATGGCACGATTTAAAACCGTGCTAGAATCTAGCATGGTTTAAAAGCGTGCCAAAATTTATTACTAAAAAATGCTAAAGCTAATTTCAATTTTAATTTTAGAGCGAGAACCCTCCTCCCCTCTCTTTCTCTACCAAAAGTTATATCTACCAAAACCCTTTTTTCTCTCTTTAGGTTTCACTACGTCGTCCTCTCTTTGATATTAATCCCATATAATTTTGGGACTAGTCTAGTTCGATTTAATGATATAAATTTTGTGGTGATATCCGATGATATTGTTGGTAACGAATCTAGGGTTTTGTGGTATATGACTTGGAGGGTTTGTATATCTTCCATATACTATGTCAAGATGTAGAGTTATGGGTTAATGGTCGTTTATTTCATATGCCAGACCATTGACACCACCACAATATGTTTGGTCTGAAATCAAGCTCTAGTGATGGGTGGTCTCAGCATTCCTCACGATGGATCTTAAAGTTTCAATGGTTTTTGTCTTCAATGGCTCAAATCTTATTTGATTGATTATAACCCAACAATCTGAATTGTTAATCAACTGAGTTGGTTCTTTAAAATATTACCATTTATATGCTTAGAATTCTTCAAAACATGACCATTTATATGGATAGAACATAGGTATATGTATACATGTCTCCCTTAGCAGTTTCTAAAATAAACTTTTTATGTCTCTGTGTATTAATGTATTTTTAATCATATATGCGACTACCATATGTTCGAAAAAAATTCAAAGTTATTTTTGTTTTATTCATATGTAGAAATTATCGCCTCTAATGGTCTTTAAATTTGTTTCGAACTGATTTGTAGTTGTTTTTTACTCCCAATGTTCTCCCTTAAATTGAGAGTAATATATTCTTTATGTTTTTCTAAATATTGAGGGTCACAAATCCACTTCAATATAAGAACATTGAGTGAATACATTTGTTGATAAAAGTTTTATGTCATTTTTTTTCCTATTTTTGAGTAATCATTCCATTCTATAATTAAATTATACACACACACACACATACACACACACACACACACACACACACACACACACACATATATATATATATATATATATATATAATGGACTGAATAATAGAAGAACAATTTGTCACCATATCAGTAATGGACCAAGGGGCTTCCAAATGCCATTAATGAACTGAACTATGCAATTAGATTCTGATTAATCTAAAGTGTTCTAGAATTCTTGAGAAACACAATAATAATCCAGTTTCCATAGCTTTTTCTTCAACATGCAAAGCAGTTTGACAGTCAATGAACTTAGAAAAACATGAAATTAAATTTCCTGAGGTATCTCTTATGATACCACCTACTCCACTTAGCCCTGGATTTCCCTTAGATGAGCCATCTATGTCGAGTTTATACCATTTTACTTGAGGAGGACTCCATCTAACCACAATTAATTGAAGTTTACTTGGTTGAATCATAATTTTGAACCAATCAATGACATGTACACCCACAGCAGCTAGAACATTTTATTAGTCGTGAGATGCCAATTATGGTCCAATTTGAAAGAGGTTGTGAACTTTTAAAAGCATGTGTAACTTTGATTCACACAGCCATTCAATATAGGAAGTTGATCATAAAGATGAAAGCCAAGGGCTTTTAGATGAGTATTGGAGTAGGAAAGATACACTTCTTATCTCACTTTATCAGCAAGTGATGAGTTTTGTCAGAGAGAGATACCAGATAAATTTTGAAATGTTCAGTTTACATTTTCTTGCTTTAGCGACCACACTAAGTGATATGAGACTAACCATCAGGCCAATGCCTTTGGGTTAGTAAATGACCTATATACAACTAATCACTCTCTAATTATATATAAAGCTGTAGAGGTTTAAGTCTTATTATATAAGTAGTGGGGGCTAAGACAAATGTTATTTTTTTCACCATTTTCTATGATTTGTGCCGGTTAACTAACAAATCTGTCAAAATATTGGCCAATGTCCAATAACTGAAAAGTTTGATGATTAACCTCAATTTTGGCCTAACATTTTAGGTCATAAGTCTAATGTACAATATGAGGTAATCATATAAAATATATGTACTGACGTATGGAGGAAGGAGCGATTTGGGAGGATCTTGCTCATAAAATTAGTTGGAGAGATGGACTAGATTAGTGTTTATGATGTATTGTCTAATCAACATGAAATTGAAGTTAATGTTTATAAGTGGTTTAGAAAAAAAATTGTGCTTTGTTGAATACAATGTTTTCAATTTAAGGAAACCTTCAATGATGTGCTTAATTAAAATGGAATGTTGAGATGGATGAATTGCGATCGACATCTGATCCACGGGTTTTTAGCCTTATAAAAATTATGGGGATTGTGTACGTCCTTTGTTTTCTTCCTATAATTATTGTTCTACTTTTTTCACTTCTATTAAAATTCATTGTTATTTCATCTTGAATAGGCACTATAACATGAATCGCTTCAGGCTCGATTAGTCTAGCATCTAGCATGTACTTTTTGATTTTTTTTATGACCATTGGTTGTTCTGAGAACCTTTTAATTGCAATTTTTGCAATGGATTCTTGGTGCTAGTTATCAATGAAGTTTTTGAATCGGGAAGAGTTAGCTAATTATAACTTTCAGAGTGAGTTTATGAAGCCTTTTGTAATTTTTATGCATAAAATTAGCGTTGTTGAAATCAGAGAATTAATCATTAGATGCGTTTCTCCAATGGATTTATCTCGCATTAATAACATTAAGTCAGGATGGAAAAGCATGTTCATGGTATTGAGTGAAACCTGCCACATATCTCCCCCTCTTCCCGTATTATCTATTTGAACTTATGACTTGGAAAAAGTGTTCATTTTTATTGATTATGAATTTGTTCTGATAAATTATTTCTTGTACACATTGTAATTTAGTTTCATTCCAAGTATTCACAACAGCGGCTTATGATGACCACAAAAACATTATACTCTTGGCTTTTAAAATAATTGAGAAGATTGTGCGAGATTATTTCCTATATATTACTGAGACTGAAACCACCACCTTTACAGACTGTGTAAATTGTCTTATTGCATTTATGAATAGTATATTTAATAAAGATATCACTCTAAATGCAATTGGGTTCTTGTGTTATTATGCTACAAAGCTTACTGAAGGAGAGCTAGGATCATCCTTAAAGAACAAGGAAACGAAAACTTCTGTAAAGATTTCCCCATCTTCACCTCAGAAAGGAAAAGATAGAAAATACGAAAATGGAGCGTTGGCACATAAGGAAGATCATCTATATTTTTGGTTCCCTTTTTTGGCTAATAAGGGTATATATTTAATTGGTGTCAGTGGTGATGCAAAGATCTCGAAGTTTATCAAGTTTGATAGTATTTTGATATCTATGTTGTTTTTTACGGTGAAGTTCAAAAATACCCCAGATCTAAGCATATTTTGCAAGAATTCCTCCTAAACTTTTTGAAGAAAAAAGCCCATTGAAGGCTTGCGTTATGCATTTTATTAAAACGACCCGCACTATGCATCGCTAAATTTATGTTTGATCTCACTAAAAAGTTCCAGAAGAGGTCTTCACAACAAAATGCATAATTAAAGGGGAGTTTTTCATTAAAAATAGTTCGGGGGTTTCTTGATGATGTTTTATTTGCGATAAATGACTACCTAGATGCCCTATTGTTGTACGTAAAAATTACCCTTTTACATGGACTAACAATAAATATACACATATCCTCCCACGTGGACAACTATCCACCTTGATCAGCTTCAGAGATACTTAGTCGACTGGAAGGCCGACTAACTCCAGAATGTCAACCATCAGGAAGATCAAAAGATGCTCCGATGGGATTTCAACTAAAACTGAATTCCAAGAGTTTCATTTATTGTATACATATGTAAATGCCTTGCAATATAAAGGCATTCCATTTAAGGTTTTACACCACTATAAATAGGAAATAATCCCTCAGCTAGAGGGACAACTCGAATCATTCTGTGCACATTATACTGAGCTATTATAAACCCAATGAAATAATACCAACAGTGGATGTAGGCTATTTTAGATCTGAACCACTCTAAAAATCTCTTATATTGTGTATGTGTGATTTGATTACCCTACTTTATTTTATCAGTGATTATAAATTTGGATCAAGTTTATTTTTAGACATCAACAAATTGGCACCGTCTATGGAAACGACTGTTATTCAGTGTTCTCCACCATATATACTTCATTCTTTAGTTTAAATAATGAATATTGGTCCTAAAAGCAGCCTGGTGGCTATAGGCAGTAATCAATAAATATTCGCTCCCCAAAGTGAGACAGGTCTTAAAAAAAATCCTATTCAATTTGGCTAAGAGATAAGAGGATATGCAAGAATCAGTCAGACAGTTGGCACGTACAATGTAAGATAAGTCTTCCAATTCTAGGAGAGATATGCCACCTCCACCGACTAGAAATAAATGGAGTTAACATTCTCGTTCTTCTCATGATCGGTAAAACCTCCCTGGTGCAACTTATTCAGTCCGATCAATGGATTACTATGATGGTAGATCATTTTCCAAAAAAAGGCCAAGTGTATTAGAAAGGCTAAGTGGGGAGTCTGCTTTTGATTATTTAGGTCCCCCAGTAACTTGAGGACATCACCGAGAGAAGGTGCATCATAGTGAGTGCAGAGAAGGTTTTGTGAGATCAAGATCTAGTATGAGGGGCTCTGTGCGTGCCGAGCAGTAAATCCACTAAATCTACCTCATCCAAATCCAAGCTAGAAGAATGGCCTTGGAAGGGATCCATGCAATGGTTGGAAATCAACTAGGTGAAATGGACAAAACTAAGAATCCATTGCAAAGGAGTTTTGTTAAAGGCTTACCTTTTATTTAGGCTATCGTGGACTACCCTACACCATCCAAGTTCAATCCATTAGTAGTTACTCCCAAGTATGATGAGAAAAATGATCTAGTCCTAGACATAAAGCAATAGCAAGCTGATGTTGACACCTCCTCCATACCCGATGAGATGAGGTGTAAAGCTTTCTCAATTCTATTGCAGGTCCAACCCAAATCTAGTATAATAATCTCCCAAGAGGTAAAATCTCTAGTTTTCATCAGTTAGCTGAATTATTCATAGAGAAATTTTGCCTTGGGGCTAAGATGATCAAGAGTGTCACTCGTTTCTTGACCGTGCAATAAAATCCAGGAGAAATTACCAGAGAATATATTACATATTTTAACAATAAAAAAAACTAGAGTTGGTGGACTATTAGGAAAAGACATCCATTGCAGCACTTATGAGTGGGTTGCTTGCTAAAGATCTATATTATGCTTCAGCGAAGAATCCACCCAAAGCCGTGACAGAATTAATGGTTAAAGATGGAAAGATAATGAATGTCGAGGAGGCTATGGAAGATAAGGAAGCTCATGAGACCAAGGATGAAGGTCAAAAAAATAATTCTAACTCATTCAAGAAGGATCAAAAAGATAAAAAGATTGACAGGATCAAGAAGTATGATGAATATACACCCCTAAATAAAGGTGTTCACTATTTCCTGGAGGAAATCAAGGGGACCAAGAGTTGAATCGGCCAGGAAAGCTAAAGAAACCCCCAAATAAGAGGGATAAGTTCAAGTACTGTGATTTTTATAGGAACCGCGGGCAAAACACCAACATCTGCATTACATTAAAGAATGAAATTGAAAATCTTATTCAGCGAGGAAAATTGAGTAAATTTATTGATAAAAATGCCAATCAAGATAGATGAAGAAGATCAAAATCTCCACCATGAGCAAAGGAAGACGATAAAAAAGAAATAAATAATGATTTTGAATAAGATCCAGACTTGCCAAAAAATCCTAAGGAACCAGAGGTGGAAGTAGGTATAATATCCTTTGGATGACACTTCATCACAGGAGGAGATGCTGGAAGAGGAGACGCGATTGCAGAAAAGAAATGTTACTTAAATGAAGTCAAAGTATGCCCTACTCTCAAAAAATTTGATATGGTTGAATCCAATGATAATCGGCCAAAGAAAGTTAATAAAGATAGGCTGGTGATTGGATTCTCCAAAAACAATCTGAGTGGGGTACTTTATTCTCATGATGATCCGTTAGTTATCACTTGTAGAATTCATCTTGGTAGAGTTTCATGAATTCTGGTTGATAATGGGAGTTCAGCTGGAACTAAAAGACTATAAGCTCGAACCATATCATAGATCTCTCATTGGATTTGCAGGAGAGAAAGTATACCCATTGGGAACGATTAAGTCGAAAGTTTTGGTCGACACCTCGCTAGCGAGCAGGAGAGAAATAATTTATTTATTTGTGTTATATAAAAATGTCCCATCAGCCTACAATATCAACTTAGGAAGAGTGGGAGTAAATAAGTTTAAGCTGTGTCATCTATATTACATCACTGCATGAAATTTTTAACAAATTATGGAGTCGGCATAGTAAATGGCAACCAGAAATAAGCCAGGGAATTCTACTTTTCACATTGACACTCTGGATTCTTGGGAGGAGCAGAATCTGGTCAAGGGCCAAGTTATGGAAGAAACATAAATTATTATCTAGGATGGGGAAAAGCCAGAAAGAACTACCTAGATTGGTTCAAGATTGTCTCCTTCTCTCAAACAATAATTAATTACATTCCTTAAAAAAAGAACAAATGTGTTCACTTGGAGCCGTGAAGATATTCTAGGGGTTGATCCAACCTTCATTTTCCATGAGATTAATATTTGTCCAGATTCTAACCCGATCAAGCAAAAGCAAAGACTTTTTAGCCCTAAGAATAATATGGCAATCCAAGAGGAAGTGGAGAAATTTCAGTAAGCACAATTCATTAATGATGTTAAGTATACCATCTAGTTGTCTAATGTGGTAATGGTTAAGAAGAAGAATGACAAATAGCGCATGTGTGTAGATTTCACAGACCTCAATAAGGTATGTCCAAAATATCATTTTCCTTTACCAATGATTGATTAATTGGTTGATGTTACAACAAGTCATGAGTTACTCAGTTTCATGGATGCTTATTATTAATATAATCATTTTAAGATGAAACCTAAAGATAAGGAAAATACTTACTTCATTACCAATCGAGGAACTTATTATTACAATGTCATGCCCTTTAGATTGCAGAACGCTGGAGAAACCTATCATAGGTTAGTGAACAAGGTTTTTGAATACCATATTGGCAAAAATATGGAAGTGTATGTATATAATATGCTCACTAAGTGCTAATTTATTTCCGACCATATTGCGGGCTTGGCCCAGACCTTTGATCAATTGGAGATGTATTAGATGAATCTCAACCCAACTAAAAGTATTTTTGGAGTTTATCCTCCTCGGGTACATCATCAATTAAAGCGGAATAGAAGAGAACCTTGCTAAAATTAAAGCCTTACTGGAAATGCAATCCCCAACCAACAAGTAAGATATTCAAAAGCTAACAGGAAGAGTAGCTACATTATACTGTTTTATCTCCTAAGCAACTGATAAATGCCTTCCATTATATAAGGTGCTTAGAAAGATCTTTGAGTGGAATGACGAATGCGAGAAGGCTTTCCTGGAGTTAAATAAGTACTTGGTTTCTCCTTCACTCCTCTCCCGACATATTTTGGGAGACAAACTATATCTATACTTGGTCATTTTAGAGTCAGTTGCTAGTTCAACATTGATTCGACTAGACGAAGGAGTTCAAAGGCTAGTATATTGTACTATCAAAGCATTTCGAGGAGCTAAAATTAGATATCCATGACTGAAGAAGTTATCCCTAGCTCTCATTAAAGCTTCTAGGAGAATGAGGACATACTTTCAAGCCCACACAATTATTATCTACACGTATTTTCCTTTGCGATAATCATTGCATAAACCTGAGAAGCCTGGAAGGTTAATGTATTGGGCAGTTGAATTGGGAGCGTATGAAATTGTTTATGAACCCAGAGTTACAATTAAAGGCCAAGTAGTGGTAGACTTCATAGTCGAATTCACATATGCATAGGAGCAACGCAATCCAAGTAAGCCTGTCGAGCAAACTTTTTCAAAAGAGAGCTTACATCCAAAGAAAATAGATTTTATGAACGATTAAACAGACTCGTTGGTTGCTCAAGAAAGAATTCAATAGAACAAAAAGATGTCCATACATGACATATTTTCAGAAGAAGAATTCCTCGATGATACTCTAATCTGGCAGTTGTTTATAGATAGGTCCTCATGTGCTACTGGAAGTGGAGCAGGACTCGTCATCCATACTCCGGATAACTTAGATGTGGAATATACTTTGAGATTCCAATTCAAGAATTCTAATAATGAGTTCGAATATGAGGCATTGATCACAGTAATGGTATATAGTGATTCTCAGATGATTGTCAATCAAATGCATCAGATTTATGGCGTAAAAGGGAAAACAATGAAGAAATATCATAAAAAGCTATCGATGTTATTTATTTATTCACTTTAGGCCAGATGATGAGAATTCCTAGAATACAAAATGCTCGAGTAGACGCTCTTACTCGACTTACTGCAACAACTCCAACGAAACTCAGGTGAATAATCCCAGAGGAAATTCTTGCCCATAGAAGTATTTAGGGAATGGACATCAGCATAAGTGGAATTAGGTCCCTCATGGATGGATCCGAATAGAGAGTGCATTGAAAGAGGAACACTTCCATCCGACCAGAAAGAGGTGAGGAAGATGAGGTATAAAATAGCCAGTTACATGCTTGAAAAGGTGTTATGTATAAGAGAGGATACATTATTTCCCTACTACGTTGTGTTCAGCCAAACGAAGTAAATAATTTGATTAAAGAGGTGAATGAAGTTTCATGTGGATCTCACACAACTGGGAGGTCTCTAAGACAATAAATAGCAATGCAAGGTTACTACTGGTTAACAATAAAAATAGACTATGTTGCCTTCATCAAGAAATGTTATAAGTGCCAAAAAATTGCCAGTATCCATAGAAGACCAAGATCAAGTCTAACACTTATCACTTTTCCATGGCCTTTTGCTATCTGGGGAATTAACTTTGTCGGGCCATTGCCGACCACCAAGGGAAGGTTCAAATATCTGGTTGCAGTAGTTAATTACTTTACCAAATGGGTGGAGGCTGAGCCTTTGATTGATATGCCTTGTCAAAGAGTTTTCCAGTTCTTATGAAAAAATATCATTTGAAGGTATGACATGCCTTATGCCTTCATCACTGACCATGGCACTCAATTTGCTAAGAAGAATTAGAAAAATACTGCATTAGGTCTAGCATTCAGAACATCATTCAGCACGTGGGCACCCATAGTGTCATGGACAAACAGAGATCACAAACAAAGCCTTAATAGATGGGTTGAAGAAAATGTTGAATGAGGCAAAAGTAAACTAGATTAATGAACTTTACAGTGTCCTCTAGGCATATATGACCCCTCCTAGAATAGCAACGGGGGAAACCCCATGCATGCTAACTTTTGGCACTAAAGCAGTGGTGCCAGCTGAAATAGGTCTGCTGACTGACGTGTTATTGAACTTTGATTCACCCAAAAGTGACCTCATGAGGCGACTAGATTTAGACATGATAGAAGAAGTCCGAGAAGATGTTGTTATTCGGATGTCTACTTATCATCAAAGAACTGTATGGTTTTATAACCGAAGGGCTAAGCCGACCAACATAAAGAAGGGAGATCTGGTGCTTAAAAATGTAATCCAAAAGAGCAACAAGCTAAATCCTAATTGGCATGATCCTTATCGCATCTCGACGGTCATTCGATCGGGAACTTATCTTTTGGAAACTATGGAAGGAGAAGAATTCAAGAACCCTTAGAACGCAGACCATCTACTCAAGTATTATCAATAATTTTTCTTTCAGAAAGTCTATTTCTAATGTAATCAGTTCTTCTAATTAATAAAATTTCATGTTTTTCTCCATTATACTTCCTTTTTGTGTTTTGTTTTTCGGATTATGGTTGATACACCTTAAATAACCCTTAACCAAAAGTAAATGAACAACAATGTTAATTCAAACTATTTCAACTTCAGAAAAGTTCCTCATTTAAACTTTTCCAACTTCGAAAAAGTTATTTATATTTAACAAACTTTTCCAACTTCCAAAAAGTTCAATTAAACTTTTTCAACTTCAAAAAAGTCAAACTTTATGTATGATTTGTCCTCGACAAGTCAAGAACAAGAAGTCAGTAAAATTTCTTCAATAGAGATTTTACCCAACCAGGTTAAAACACGGGAATAATTATACAATCCAACTACACTTCATCTCCACTGAAAACTAATTTTATAACTTAGTACAATAAAGCAATTTACAGTTTTATCTAAGTGCATTAGTTGAATATAAGGCCGTGTAAATGATTCACACATGAATCAAATATTAAACATTTGAGCGGATTATTTAGTCTATAAGATGATTAACTAATAATTATATAGATTATCTAGTCGACAAAAATATTAATATCAATCACAAGCTTAAATAAAGTAAACTCTCATTCAAAAAATAACTTCATTTCATTAATCAATAATGCATTACAATAGGAATAAGCATTACAACAGAAAAATAAATATAAATCTATTCTACTGGACGCTTTCCTTGTGCCTTGTCCATCCCAGCACGAGGATCATTAAGTGTACATGGTGAATTTATTATTTTAAAATCTCTCAACATCCGCCTATTACTGTTGCTTAACCTATCAAGAAAGTGAGGAGGACAAACCATCTCACGTTCATCATGGATGACATACTCACCCAAATATTTACTTATTAGGCATTGAAGAATGGTATCCGGAGGAATCCAACTTGTGTATACTTTGAACGGAGGCTTGGTATAATCTAAGAAACTTGGGTCATTCCAGTGCCAAAAGTCACTGTTTTGATAATATCTCATTAAGGCCAATAAGTTAGTCTACCCCCATTTGTAGCCTTTATGATTTCTTTAAGCAAGATGATCCTCCAAGTGAGTTAAGTCCTCATTATAACCATCCATCCAAGCTTCCCTTGGTTTCTTATGGAAGTGGAAGGTCGTCTTATCAACTTGATCTTGGAGTTTCTTAAGGATAATATATTTGGATTTTAAAAGGGTATCTTGGTCAGCAAGAGTTTTCTTCATTCTTTCCTCCTCAGTGGTTGGCCGAACAACTATACTTTGCTTGAGAGCTCGTCCAAGTTTGGATTTGGTCTTCTGTAAATCTTCTAGCTCTTTTGACAACTTGTCATTTTTAATCTCTTCAATGGAAACACCCTTGTCTGTACCAATAGTGGTTGGTCTCTTTAGACTGTCAAGTTCATTCCTCAGGGCGTTATTTTCTTTCTCCAACATTCCAGTAATTGATCGGGCACTCTTCAGATCTTGTTTCAAAGATAATTCTCTCTTGCACAGAGCTGAAGTAATGTCTTTCAAAATATGGTGAAAGCCGTAACTTTCACTCAATGCCTTATATTTGGCTTCATAATCATAATGGAGCAATGCCTTGAAAACTTTATGATCCTCCTGCATCCTCTCAATAATCTCATAATAACCGACATTATTTACTATAGCTCAATCTAAAAGGTAGTGAAGATGGATGTAATATTCTTTCACTTGATCAGACACATCTGGGTCGAGCAACCCAGATAAACCCTCCTCATACAAAGGAATATGTCTAGCTTCAAAGAGATTTTCACACCTTCTCAGTAAGTTGGATTCAACTTAAATAATGGCATTCATCCTAGCATCAAACTAGAAAGTTACAAGTATATGAGTTTGTGGTGCAAATCCAAAGAAATAGACAATAAGGAAAAGAACAAATCAACAAGAAATCAAAGTTATTCAGAGACTATAACTGATAAGCACCCAAAACTGTACATTTTATACCCTGAATAGACGTATTTTAGTTGCTAATTCTTGGCAATATGGGTCTTATGTGCTTAAATGTTTATTTTGTAGGTCAAATGTCCGTTTGCGGTGTCAAAAGCTATATATCGAGGCAAATGCGCGTTGAATGGAGCTAATTTCCTCTCCCGTAACCAAACTCGATCCTAAACCTAGCCAAAGCATCACCCCAAGCCTGTGCATGTTTAGTTTGTGTCTTTTTAATATTTTTTTAGATTTTTAGTTTGAGTCGTTTTATTTTTAGTATTTATTTAGTATTTATTTAGTATTTTCTAGGTTTGTTTTTTATTTTCTATTTTTATTAGGGTAATTTTATTTTATTTTGATTTTTATTAGTTTTTAGTTTTTTTAATATTAGTTTTAGGAGTTTATTTTTAATTTATTATATTTATATTTTTTTTAGGACTTTAGTTTTCATTTAGATTTTAAGGGTTTTTTTTGTTTTATTTTAGCTTTTATATAAGCTTAGGATTTAATTTTTTTTGTTTTAATATTTTTATTTTTATTATTTTTAGTTTGTTTTATTTTTAGTTAGATTTTATTTTTTTAGTTTTAGTTTCATTAAGTTTAGTTGAGTCTTTATTATTTTAGCTATCCAAATTAAACACACACACACATAACCTAATTATCCTACAACCCACTCAAACTCTAACACATCCTATCCTACATACTACCATCCTACACCCTCCTACACACAAACCACACTCCATCATCTTCAATCTCAAACCCCCCACACTCTCTATCCTCTACCTCCATAACCTCTCACCACCATTAAAACAAAACACACAAAAAAAGCCATTACCATCTCTCTCTCTCCTCTCATTCTCGCACTATCAACCTCCCAACCCAAATCGTGACCCTCTGTCACCGTCGGTACCCCCTTGCCCCCTGCCGATGACCCTAACCCTTACTCCCCCGCCATTCTCCCCGTCCAATCTCTCTACCCAAACGCCGACGGCGTTTCACTGACCAAAGACACCCCAACCGTACCATCTCCCCGACCCCAATCCCATGGCAGGAACCCATCTCAACCCCTGCCAGGACCTGAGTGCCGCCGACCAGCCTCAACAACCTAGAACTCTCCCCGGTGCAATTCCAACCTCACCTCACCCCCTGTCACTCTCGACCTCACTCCCTCAACCCACCTCGATCTCCACCCAGATTTCGAACCCGAAACCCCCAAACCCATTTCGGCCATAACCCCAAACCCATTCACCTTTCTTTCAAACTAAAGACCCAAAATGTCTTACATGATTTCTGACCTGCCAAATGCCAAAGAAAAATCAAATCATTACCCACATGTATTAAAACCCATGTGCCAAATAAAACCCTTTTTACCCAATTACTCTAAATACCCCCCAACAACCTATTTAATCCAACTTTCGAGAAATAACCCATAACTAAATCCTATTTGTTTTATTCCAATCCATTCACCCATATGACCTCACGCCCCATTTCCATGCATATTAAACCTTCCCAAAAATACCCCTTATCCCCATGTGTGTCATGCATCTACTATAAAAGAATACTCAAAACCCCATTAGGGGGGGGGGGGGGGGGATCATCAAATAGAGAGAGAAATTCAAGAGAAAATTAGAGAGTTAGGTTAGAATAAATTAGGTAGAAATATTTGTAAATATTTTATTTATTTATTTTTGTTAGATATTTGTGAGTGATAAATGTGTGAAATTCAATTGAGTTGATTATTGACTTTATTATTGTTGGATGCTCATATTGAATGGATTGTGCTTGATTTCAAGGAAATAAGAGTTCAATTTCACTTCAAGAGATTGGGTTTGATTGTTCTCTTCTCTTCTCATTTATTTTATGCCTTTGATTATTAATTTGTCAAATCTTATACCATGTTAGGCTAAATCCCCTTTCAAGGGGTGGGCGAAAGCCCTTATTTGATGTTATTTTAGTTTAATTAGTTTGATTACTTGAAATTTCCCTTTGAATGTTAATTTTGACCCCTCACCCTTAAATTTACGCCTCGAGAGAGGGTAAATGATTTTCGAGAGAAAATCAAAATTCTAGTTATAATATCCATTTTGGATTCGAACTAGAGATAGAGGTTTCTTAAGTGGGGTATTATAACTTGAATTTCAACTCTAAATTTATTTTCTAAGATTTACATAAATTTTAATTGACCGATCCTAGCGGACGATTAATTAAAAGGAGTGTAGATATATTTTTCTACAGTTGTGAGGTGTTAAACTTAATTTTCTAAAATATTAATATTATAATTACACTTGC
This sequence comes from Sambucus nigra, assembly GCA_949130495.1. Taxonomy (NCBI): domain Eukaryota; kingdom Viridiplantae; phylum Streptophyta; class Magnoliopsida; order Dipsacales; family Adoxaceae; genus Sambucus; species Sambucus nigra. Next base: position 81,127,701 of record OX422213.1, on the reverse strand, counting down.
ACCGAGAGTTGGTTTGTAATTTTGATATTAATTTGGGAGAATTCAAATAATTAAATTAATTAATTAGAATAACTAACATTTACGGTGTAATCCCATTCCTTGATTGTTCTCACAATTATTTACCTCACTTTATCTCTTATTTTAGTGTTAGACTTTATTTTTCACTTTTATTTACTTTCTAGTTAGTTGTTTTCATCTCATATTTTAATTTAGTGTTATCTCATCTCACCTCACCCAAGTGTTTTAATATTTGAAAAAGCTAATAAAAAATAGGAAAAGCAAAAGCCCAAAAATAAAATAAAAAATTGAACTACATTTGAGTTTGTCTCTAGCTTACCCCCTTGATGTGGATTGATACCCTTACTTACCTCTACACTTGAGTTTATATATTTTTGTAGGTAATTGAGGTTTTGATTAGAGGATCTTTTCAAGCAACGACAAAAATACACCGAAAAGTTCTTTCTATCAAATGGCGTCGTTGCCATTCTTGGGAGTGGGAAGCATTTGGAGCGGATTTCAACTTGTAGGTCATTTATTTTTTTTGCACTTTATTATTTTTTGATCCATTTTTATATTTTTAAAAGGCTTGTATTAGGATTTTTATCCTTTGCTTGTATTGCGGTGCATAGAGACACCTTTATTTTTTTTTTTCATTTTAAAAATTGTAATAATCGAAACCAGCATGATAGGGAGATCAGACAAGGTAGCGAGAGGGAGTCCGTCGGCGAGGATTTAGAAGCCTCTCTACCTTGGGTCGGCAGGACTCCCGGGGCCGACTGAGATAGGCGTAATCTCCCCTCGATCAACTCAAATTTTTCATTACCCCACGGCCTAAAAACCGTGGGAGGTACATTTCTTACACCCTCGTGCCTCTCCTGTTAGCGAGTCAATTCTTTTGTGTGCTCTTACTTGATTTTATTGTCGCATTTATTTTTGAATGGTGTGATGAATTATTTGACTAAAAACTACACCCGATCACTCACGAGAAGGAATTTCATCACCCGACTCACTCGCTTACCATTGTGTGCTACCCTAACCATCACTAAATTTAAAATCAATCAACGAGGTAGCCTCCTAGGAGAAAATTTTGCAAAGGCGATCACTCAGAAAATTTCGTGATTTTTTATCGCCCGCGAACTTAATTAAAATTTGACTACCCTTTCACTAAATTCAAAGATAAAAATTGGCTATGTGCTAGTTAGGAAATTTTCTTGACTTATGTGTGTCCAATTCCATTCTTCGGTGGTCGATTTTAGTTAGTTCGTCCAAATCAAGAGTCCATATTTTCCCAAACTTTTCTTCCAAAAAATCCAAAAAAAAATTCTTCTATTATTTTTATAAAAAAATCCAAAAATATTTTCTTTCTTTATTTTTATAAAAAAACCCAAAAATATTTTCTTTCTTTCATTTTAAAAAAATCCAAAAATATTTTCTTTCCTTTTGAAAAAAATTTAAAAATCAAAAAAGTATTTCTCTCCTCATGGTCGAAGAACATCCTTTACGGGACTACTTTGGTCATTTTCCATTGACACGTGACACGTGTGAGAGTGATCCCGAGCCGTCTCTTTATGATATTTTTAGTGGTTTCACCTCTCTCACGATTACCGTTGGTACTCTTGACCCGTCCATGCACGCACCTCATTTTCCATCACCCTCGATGTCAAGTGTCGACGTGTCTCATACTTTGTTGTGCACCCATTGTTATTATGTCGATCACATGTCCCATGAGTGCCCTTACATTTCATATCCATCCGAACCCACCATGGAACATGTGTCTCCATATGACACTGTTCCGAAACCCAACGCGGCCTACTATCCCGATATACCCAATTCTGAGGGGTGTGAGTACCCATGGTATTCGTGGAGGCCTGATCAACCTTCCATGCAATACGAGTCCCAACCCGATGTTGTGGATCCTCACACGTTACCACAGTCATCTTGGCAACCGTGTTCAGCCTTTCCCGATTAGTTCCCTCACTCTGCACCCACTGAATATCAACCATTTGTCCATCACGAAAGCGATCCTTTCGTGTATGATGAACTTTCCCCCACTCCACCCACTTCATTTGAGTATTCTTCGTATACTCATGATCATAGCGGGTTGCATCCACCTCAAACACCTCCACCACCCATCACTCCACCACCACCATCCACATCTGATCTCGAAAGCCTCTTGCAAAAGTTCATACTCAAGCTAGAGCAAGCCACTCAAATCCAAACTCAAGCTCTCCAAAGGCTTAAACAATGATTAAATGATTTGGAGTGTGCGAGAGAGTCAGACATTCCCACGAATCCTCCCATCGTTGCAACCGAGTGTGATGATGATGTGTCCTCGTGTGACACGGATTTTGAGTGTGACCAACCCTACCACCTCGAGAATTTTGAAGTTAAGACCATTCCATGGTCCGGGTTCCAAGTCGACAATTATGTTAACTTACCTTTCGATATTGAGCCTGACCCAATCCCACCATGTCCACATGAACCCCCCTTTGAGGTTCCCACTCCTAAGATATCCGAAAATATGCCCGAGCTTTTACCTTATGCCCCAATTGCGTATATCTCTGACATGCCGAAATCTTTTAGGTTGGCTCCGGCTGGGAGTGTTCATCATTTTCCCGAGATAGAATCTATGATAGTTCCTGCCTATCCGGATATGGATGATGTCCCACAAAGTATGGCTCCCCGCTCCCTTTGAGCCTGATATTTCTAGTGATTCCTCTATCTTAGATCTTTGTGCCTCATATTACCCACCCACCGAATTCCCTGATACTAATCTTATAGAGAAGTTGACCACTCCATCTTTAGAAACCACACTCCCTTGTGAGTATTCCTTTACTCCTCCCAATGAGTGTGTGTCTCCCACGCTTGAGTTGGATCATCTTCCTCCACCATTTATCCCACCCGATACACCATTTATCCTACTAGACCCACCCAGTGTCCCGTCTATCCCACCACCTGGTTTGGATCTTGATTTTACACATTTTATGTTTCCATATAAATTTTAAGATCCTCACCTGAAACCAATATCCATCTCCCATGAGAGTATTTGTGATGCTACTCTTCACCGTGACACCAAGCTTGTTATTCTATACCCGCCACTCTCTTGTGGTGTTGATTTTTCTCAACAGCTCCCTGGTGTGTCACAGCGCGACCATTATCATCGTTCATTCATAGAATGGTCGTGTGATTTATATGATCCCCAACCCATTCCACTTACTAAACCATTCCGCCTTCCTCACCAATTAGACCACCATGCGTATAGCGCCCTAGTTGCCCTCACCTTTCGGCTCAATAAGACCCGTGACCAATGCCTATTCACCCTCACCCTTACCCTAATAGCCACCCACCCATGATCCACCGATGCTTTTCATCGTGTGATGAACTTTTCCATACAGGTGCATTGACCCGTTTTAGCCTTTATTCAGCAAGACTGACGCTTCAGTCTTGTTTGGGGGTGATTCTCATCACCCAATTTTTCTGCCAACGTGAGCTTTCCTCGTTCTTATCCTTAGGGTGAGATTCCACCGGTCTGGATGAAGACATTAAACTTAGCGCTACCGGGAGGTAGCCCGCATTTCTTATACTAGTCTCACCCTGTTTGGAGGTGGTGTTTCACATCACCCAATGCTGTACCATGTTATAGACTTGTACACATTTTTTTCTCATTTCATTCAGGTTTATTCTTGGCTTCATCTGTTCACTTCATTAGCGGTTGATTCTAGTAATCTCTTTCCTACCTTATGCTCTCAATTTTAAAAATCATTTTACATAACATCGAGGACGATGTTCCTTTTTGTTTGGGGGTGGGGAATATTATCAAGATCGTGCGTCTTTTGAGTTTTTTTTTTTTTATTTTTGAACCTGATTTTTAAAATTTCGCGCAGTTTCTTTCATCTCATTTATTGATGTGAATTTTCAATCATCCATATTTCAAAGTCTAGGAATCAAGCTAGAGGATTTATCTTTTTATAAATAGCTTATGTAATACATAACAAGGCATTTTGCACCATGAATTTCTAGACTCAACAAAAATTTGCGTCCGCACTTTAAATTATTGCACGATCTCATTATTATTCATTAAATTTTTGGCTTGATCACTGAGAATGATATTTTTCGAGTTGTAAGAAATGCGTGTCTTGAAGTTTGTCCCGATCACCAAACTTTCATCCACAAACTCACCCCCTTTTCATACCAATTACCATTCACTTCACCCATTATATTCCCACGCTCTTCCATATTCCCACATATTTTCCCACACAATCACTTATCATCTTCATATCATATTTCATTTTCTAATAAAAGAGTGTTGATTCCGAATGTTAAATGTCTTTAGTGTTGAAAAGTGAGAGAAAAAAAAAGGAAAACAAAAAAACAAAAAAATAGCAAAAAAAAAAAGAAAAGAAAAATAAAAAAAAAAAGAGAAAAGAAAAGAAAGAGAGTTTGTAGTTATTAATAAAGACATTTGTGCCAAAAGTGTATACACTCTTCTCACACATCCATCTTACATTTACCCATCCTACTTCATCATTCATATCACTATCGCCATCCCATCCTATCCCTCATACCATCCTACCTCATCCCACATATCCCATTTCATTTACCCCTCTCCCATATACATCCATATTTCCCCTAGGTATTCGGGAAAATGAAAGTCGAGGTGGTGAATAAATCGACGTTCTCACTATAGTGATTATCATTTCTTTCATGAGATCATTTTCTCTCTAAATGTTCGTTCTTTCTTATGTGTGTGAGACGTTTGAACTAGCTTACATTTACTCACCTCTTCACACACAAGAGCGATACACTTACCCTAATCTCGAGAGTTCGTTTGAGATAGATCTATCCGTGAGATTTGAAGGTGAAGCGTTGATTCTAAAGAGGCAATCTAGGAATTACTCTTATGATACTTGACCCATTTTGACTGATTCACACTAGACACATTGAGTTCTAGGAAGGATGTGCCTTGAATATTTACTTATCTTAATCTTTTTACACATTCTAGCTTGTATTTCTGAAATCATTTATCTTATGATGGATTGTGCGGTCATTCTATGTCTAATAAGAGATTGACTGACCTTCAATAAATTTTTACAAATAAGAATTTTGTGGGTATATTCCCTGCAAACCCTCACGAGATACAACTCGTCCTATAGGGAAACCTATAGGTTTAAAGGCTTGTTGCACATGTTAAGTGCAATCACAAGTGCCCATGAAACTGATACACTTTTGGTTTCTTATCTTTATCTTTCTCTCTATCTTATTGCTCGAGGACTAGCAACGCTCTGTTTGGGGGTGGTGTGATAAGCACCCAAAATGTACATTTTATACTCCGAATAGACGTACTTTAGTTGCTAATACTCGGCAATATGGGTCTTATGTGCTCAAATATTTATTTTGTAGGTCAAATGTCCGTTTGCGGTGTCAAAAGCTCTATATTGAGGCAAATGCGCGTTGAATGGAACTAATTCCCTCTCCCGTAATCAAACCCGATCCTAAACCTAGCCAAAGCATCACCCCAAGCCTGTGTGTGTTTAGTTTGTGTCTTTTTAATATTTTTTTAGATTTTGAGTTTGAGTCGTTTTATTTTTAGTATTTATTTTTGATTTATTTAGTAGTTTCTAGGTTTTGTTTTTTATTTTCTATTTTTATTAGTGTAATTTTATTTTATTTTGATTTTTATTAGTTTTTTAGTTTTTGTAAGATTTGTTTTAGGAGTTTATTTTTAGTTTATTATATTTATATTTTTTTAGGACTTTAGTTTTCATTTAGATTTTAAGTTTTTTTTTTGTTTTATTTTAACTTTTATATAAGCTTAGGATTTTATTTTTTTAGTTTTAACATTTTTATTTTCATTGTTTTTAGTTTGATTTATTTTTAGTTAGATTTTATTTTTTTAGTTTTAGTTTTATTAAGTTTTGTTGAGTCTTTATTATTTTAGGTGTCCAAATTAAATACACACACACATAACCTAATTACCTACAACCCACTCACACTCAAACACATCCTATCCTACATACTACCACCCTACACCCTCCTCCACCCAAACCACACTCCATCATCTTCAACCTCAAACCACCCACACTTTCTCTCCTCTACCTCCATAACCATTCACCACCATTAAAACAAAACACACAAAACAAACCATTACCATCTCTCTCTCTCTCTTGCTCGTCATTCTCGCACCATCAACATCCCAACCCAAACCGTGACCCCTTGTCACTGCTGGTACCCCCTTGCCCCCTATCGACGACCCTAACACTTACTCCCCTGCCATTATCGCCGTCCAATCTCTCTACCCAAATGCCGACGGAGTCTCACTGACCCAAGACACCCCAACCGTACCATCTCCCCGACCCCAATCCCATGGGAGGAACCCATCTCAACCCCTTCCACGACCTGAGCACCGCCGGCCAGCCTCAATAACAAGGAACTCTCCCCGACACAATTCTTACCTCACCTCACCCCCTGTCACTCTCGACCTCACTCCCTCAACCCACCTGGACCAAAACCCAGATTCCAAATCCGAAACGCCCAGACCCATTTCGGCCATAACCCCAAACCCATTTTACCTTTCTTTCAAACTAAATACCCAAAATGCCTTACACAATTTCTGACCTGCCAAATGCCAAAGCAAAAATCAAACCATTACCCACATGTATTAAAACCCTTGTGCCAAATAAAACCCCTTTGACCCATTTACCCTAAATACCCCCCAACAACCTATTTAACCCAACTTTTCACAAATAACCCTTAACTAAATATGATTTTCTTTATTCCAATCCCCTCACCCACATGACCTCACACCCCATTTCCATCCACAGTAAACCTTCCCAAAAATACCCCTTATCCCCATGTGGGCCATGCATCTACTATAGAAGAAGACTCAAGACCCCATGGGGGGGGGGAGGGGGGGGAGATCATCAAATAGAGAGAGAAATTCAAGAGAAAATTAGAGAGTTAGGTTAGAAAAAATTATGTTGAAATATTTGTAAATAATTTATTTATTTATTTTTGTTAGATATTTGTGATTGATAAATGTGTGAAATTCAATTGAGTTGATTATTGACTTGATTATTGTTGGATGCTCATATTGGATGGATTGTGCTTGATTTCAAGGAAAAGAGTTCAATTTCACTTCAAGAGATTGGGTTTGATTGTTCTCTTCTCTTCTCATTTATTTTATGCATTTGATTATTAATTTGTCAAATCTTATACCATGTTAGGCTAAATCCCCTTTCAAGGGTGGGGGGAAACCCTTATTTGATGTTATTTTAGTTTAATTAGTTTGATTACTTTAAATTTCCCTTTGAATGTTAATTTTAATCCCTCACCCTTAAATTTATGCCTCGAGAGATGGTAAATGATTTTCGAGAGAAAATCAAAATTCTAGTTATAATACCCATTTTAGATTCGAACTAGAGATAGGGGTTTCTTAAGTGGGGTATTATAACTTGAATTTTAACTCTAAATTTATTTTCTAATATTTACATAAATTTTAATTGATCGATCCTAGCGGGTGATTAATTAAAAGGAGTGTAGATATATTTTTCTAGAGTTGTGGGGTGTTAAACTTAATTTTCTAAAAGATTACTATTATAATTACACTTGAAACGAGAGTTGGTTTGTAATTTTGATATTAATTTGGGAGAATTCAAATAATTAAATTAATTAATTAGAATAATTAACATTTGTGGTGTAATCCCATTCCTTTCTTACAATTATTTACCTCACTTTATCTCTTATTTTAGTGTTAGACTTTATTTTTCACTTTTAATCACTTTTTATTTAGTTGTTTTCATCTCATATTTTAATTTAGTGTTATTTCATCTCACCTCACCCAAGTGTTTTAATATTTGAAAAATCTACAAAAAAAAAAATAAAAAAAAGCAAAAGCCCAAAAAGAAAATAAAAAATTGAACTACATTTGAGTTTTCCTCTAGCTTACCACCTTGATGTGGATTGATACCCTTACTTACCTCTACACTTGAGTTTATATATTTTTGTAGGTAATTCAGGTTTTGATTAGAGGAGCTTTTCAAGCAACGACAAAAATACACCGAAAAGTTCTTTCTATCAATAACAATTGAGCAAAAATATATTCTTTCGTTGATTACTCTTCAAGTACAAAGGTGGATACATCATCAAGACAAATAAAAAAAGAAATTAAAAATACATATGAGGAAAGGCAAAAAAGGAAATTGGATAAAAGGAGCTAAACCTTCTCCATGTCTTTGGCCTGACCTTGGCTGACAGCAGGTTACTCAACATTAGTATCTAGAACCATTGAAGATTCAATGGGAACCATATAAGACTCCCCTCGTCATCAAACTCCTCATTAAATTTAGGAGGAGTACCGAGATCATGCCTTTGGAAAAGTTCAGAGTTTTCCTCTATGCCGACCACCCTTAGAGCTTTCAACTAACCTTCTTTAAAGGATAGCTTCTTGGCATAATCAATTTGGGAGGATGCATCAAAAATAGCTTTCTTCTAACCCTTATCAATGGAAGGTTTTCCCTTAGCCTTCAAGAAAGTGACTTCAACGTTAAGGCCAATCACTTTGTCTCCAGCAACTTGAGTTTGAGATGTGTATTCTGAAAGCATGTCTTCGACAACTTTAGACCTACCTTCAGCATACTTCAATTCGTTCTCGACTGCCTGGGCTTTTTCATCAGTAGAATTTATTTGGCCTTTAGCAGCAGTTTCCCTCTCATTAGCCTTCTTCAGCTCATCTTCCTATAATTTCTTCTTTGATTCCAAAGCTTGGTGGGAAGCAGTTAGAGATTATTTTAGGCCCTCAAAAGCCTCTTTAACTTCACTAGGAGAGGACCTCAGTTGGTGGTCCTTATCCATCATTTGGTTGAAGTCAACCAAAAACTACAAGAAGGATAAAATACCAATTGTCAGAAAAAGTCATCAATATTAAGGAAAAGTAGAAAATGATATACTTACTAGTGCTAAGTTATGGAAATCCCACTCAGTTTGCCTCGACCTGGGCATGGGGGTCGATACAGTCTGTGCATCAGCAGAAGGGTTCCAAACTTGATCAAACCCATGGCTAATCCAAGGTTATAGCAACAGAAGCTGACCCAATGTCAAGGTCATCTTGGATTTTTTTCACCAACTCTTATTGATCAACCAAGGTCTTCTTTGCAACCAACACGTGTTGGTCGACTGAAGTTTTTTGGGCCTGTCTTTGAGGATCAGGAAAACCTATCTTTAGTCTCTTGAATTGAGACTTAGTGGTTTGAGTCTCATCAACACCAATAGGCCTCTTGACACTGGCCTGGGACTTCTTTTCAACTGGCTTCTTACCAGCATCAGTTTTTTTCTTAGAAGGAGGAGATAGCTGTCCTCCCATCAAATTGGGCATCTTCCTCTTAGTCATGTCTGAAGGATAAAGTGGTATTTCAGAAATGTCAAAAGATTCAAATAAGGAAAAAGTTCCTCACTGGGTGAACTCAACACCGGTAGATTCAGTGGCTGAAGAGCTAGGTACATTATCATTTTCTAAGTTGATAGAAACTTATAGAAACACAAGTGTTGGTCGGGAAATAAAAGAGATGATGAAGCTCTTGTATTCCAACAGTACAGAAGCAGCTCGAGGGTATTCCTCTTTAACCCTCGGATTCAGTCCCCATAGAAACTTGAGCTCTTCAATATTAATCTCCCCTTATTTGGGGAAACACTTTTTACTTTCCTCTTCATAAAAAAGGAACAAAAAAGTTAGTCGTCCAAATATAGAAATACATAACAAAAGAAGAACAAGTAAACGAATTACAATCTATCCCACGCCCTGTTCGAGGACATATGGGCCTAGCGAATGACACTCCCTGTAGAAGAGGAGCATGTTTCCAGTTCTTAACAATCACACCATAATCCCAATAATCCTTAGTGGAATCTATTAAATTCACTATTAAGGCCCTATTTTCTAGCCTAGTCTTTAAATAATAATTGTTCTCTCTAATCGTACCCCATTTATAACAAAACATCAACTCCTGAATCCCAATATGGGTCCTATAAATCTCGTTTAATCTATGGACATCGTTTATAACTCTTCAAGTGTTAGGTGCCACTCTAGCGGGAACCACATCAAAGTATTGACAAAATTAAAAAAAAAAGGTTTGGTGGAAAGGTGGTGCCACACTCAGCTATGAATAAGGTGGGGATCCAATGACCTTTAGGAAGAGAATACACATCTATGGGACACTCGGCTATCCCTAAATCTACCCAAGATGAAATTTTCTTTTTTTCTCTAAACTCATCTAATGCAAACTCATCTACAAGGTGAACTATGATGGAAAAAGTGAAAAATTTGATAAAACAAAGAAAAACAATGGCAGAAATCGATTGCAAGAACTGAAGAAAATTTAGAGAAAAACAATGGAAATTGGGCTATCTCTAAGGTGATTGCAAGAACTGAAGAAAAATAATGGTAGAAAGCGATCGTACAAGAAAATCTTAAATATAAAGGAAAACTCTTAAGCACAGAAGGTTTCAAGTGAAAAGAAAGGAGGAAAAATTATACCTATTTATAGGTTGCATCGATAAATGGGAATGAAATGATTAACATAACGAACTGTTGAACTACCACCAACTGCACGCCTCACAAAGTGTCAAAAAGTTTTTTTTTCCTTTGGAGGTTCAAAATAGTTTGAGTTATTTACAAAAATACCATTATCAAATAGTACCAGCGAAATTTTTTACAAGTATAGGAAGTCAGCTACCGACCAAATTCTCAAAATAGTACGCCAAGGAATTTCCTGAACTAAATACTCCATACTTTCGATCAATCATCAAGCATAGAGCATTGGGTACTTTTGTTGTATGTAAAAATTACCCTCCGATATAGACCAATAATAAATATACACCTTTGATCCTCTGTGGCCGACTAACCACCATGATTAGCTTCAAAGATACTTAGTCAGATGGAAGGCCGACCAACTCCAGAATGCCAACCATCAGGAAGACCAAAAGTTACTCGCATGGGATGCCAACCAACACTGAATTCTAAAAGTTTCATTCATTGTATACAGATGTAAATGCCTGGAAATATAAAAGCATTTCATCTAAGGTTTTGTACCACTATAAATAGGAAATACTCCCTCAATTGGAGGGACAACTCGAATCACTCATATGCACACCATATTAAGCTACTGTAAACTCGATAAAATAATACCAATAGTGGATGTAGGCTATTTTACAGCTGAATCACTCTAAAAATCTCTCCTTTTGTGTATGTGTGATTTGATTAACCTTCTTTATTTTATGTGTGACTATAAACCTGGATCATGTCCATTTTTAGACATAGAGACATATATTTATGTACCGATGAAAGGCTGGTGCTTTACTTGATTCAAGTTGAATCTGTTATGTGAGTATTTCCTATATTTGTGGGAATATTTTAGCTTTTATCATTCTCTGTATGCATCCAGGGTTTGGTGTCACTAATACCGTTTGTTCTCATTTTTGAAGACTAATTTCTTTGATGATGGTTACTAACTATTTAAGCAGATCTATGATTTCTTTTCTAAGCAGCATCTCCTTTTGTCTTTTTGCAGAGTTGTGGATAAAAAGTTTTGAGAAAAAAGAGAGACTATCTTGATGAAGCTGGTTGAGTGAGAAATCATTTTGAAAGGGGTAAGATTCATGATCATACATAGTCCGTTATTTGATCAATGAATGGTTTATGTCATTTATTGATTAGTTTTTTTAAGAAATCAAGCTTTTATGATGTGCGACTTGCGACGAATAATCAAGAACATCTGAGTAGTTAGCTTGAGAACAAAAAGGTGAGAAAAACATGTCTCTATATGGGGCTTTATGATATAAAATAGTATAGTGTTTTTTCTTTTATGTGTTTCTTTGTATTTTTAAATAAGATTCAAATCTATGATTGATTATTATATGGTATAAAATTCAATCTTTCTTTCATTTTACTAAACCCCTTTTTAGGGTACGTTTTCCCCTTGTGGGTTATTAGTCTATGTTTTTAATGCAGTCCTACTATATTTTGTTTTCCATTTCTCTCTTGCTTTTCTCCAAGTCAATAACGGGAGGGTTAATAGACTATACTGAACTACCTATATATATAATGTACGGTGAGTTTCTCAGCATTTAACATAGTATTTTCTCCCCATTGTTGGCAATGTATAAGAGTGAGGTAGCGAGTCAAATTTTCAAATAGGTAACCTATTGGATATTGAATTTAGTACTCTATTTTGGATTTCAAAACTGAGAATATGATGATAATTTTAAAATATCTAGACTTAGGCTTAAAACCATGTATGAAATGGATAAAATCCAAAACAACCCCCAAATGACACCGTAAGAGGCATGAACACCTCGTACGGGACCAATGCAACTAGTAAGAACTGATCGAATGGTCATGGGACTCCTAGTTTTAGAATATGGTGATAATTTGAAAATATTTAGACTTTATCTAAAAACATGCCGTTAGCAGTTGACAACCCAAACCAACCCCCAAACGGCCCTGTAACAGGCACGAACACCTCGCATGGGACCAATTTAACTCGTAGGAAATTAATCGCGTTGTCATAGGAATTTCATTTTGAGAATATGAGGATAATTTGAAAATATCTAGATTAGGCTTAAAAACATATCGTAAGAGGGTGAAAAATCCAAAACAGTCCCTAAACGGCCCTATAAGAGGCACTAACACCTTGCACAGGACCAATATAACTTATAGGCGCTGACCGCGTAGTGACGGGACTTCTGATTTGAGAATATGATGATAATTATAAAATATTTATACTTTAGTTTAAAACATGACATTAGAGGGTGAAAATCCAAAATAATCCCCAAACAACCCCATAAGAGGCACGGACACCTCGCACGGGACCACTGTAACTCATAGGAACTGACCGCGTAGTCACGGGACTCCTAGTTTGAGAATGTGATGATAACTTAAAAAATTCTATACTTTGGCTTAAAAATATGCCATTAGAGGGTGAAAACCTAAACCAACCCCTAAACGGCGCCGTGAGAGGCACGAACACCTCGTTCGTGACCAATGTAACTTGTATATACACTTTTTCAGCTTGAATATGATTTTTTTAAAATTACTTGGTTATTGATATCATCTCTTTTTTGTATTCTATTTTTTACAGGATAACATTTTATCGCTAGCTTTTATTTACGTGGAACACACGCAGAAGTCAATGGTTTACAACAAGGATATTGTTTATCTAATGCCGTTGATATTCAGGATTCAATTTTTTATGTGTTATGACCATGCCAACTTTTGTAATTTTATTGTTAACTTTTATGGTCGTGCGAGATTTTGTAATACTATTGCTATATTTTATGACCGCGAGAGCTTTACATTACGCAGGTTTATATTAACAAATTTTAGAATGTCCAAAAAATAGAGGAAATGCTGCACTTTTTTTTGTCTGGTTACTATTAAAACTGGTAATATTTTGAAGTTTTTATGTACACTAGTTTATCAACAACGTCTGAGATTTGCAATTTTTGAATTTTCTTGATTTTTTTACAAATAATAATTATTTTTCCTACCAGATTTGGAATTTATTAATTTTCCTGATTCGTTTTCAAATAATATTTTTTATTATTAATTGAGCAATCGGGCATGGTATATAATTGGGCCAAAATCGCAACAAATTGTAAAATTTGAGTATGCTTATGAAAAAATTTGGCACGCTTTATAACCGTGTCAAAAGTGTGCCAGAAAATGGAAATTTTGCACGGTTTAAAAACGTGCCAAAAGCGTGTTAGATTCAATATCTAGCACTTTTTAAATGCGTACCATATTAAAATCTGACACGGTTTAAGAGTGTACCAAAATCATGCAAGATAATTTGGAACCTCTGATTCTGGCACGGTTTTAAATCATGCCTAATTGGGTCTGGCACGGTTTAAAACCGTGCTAGATTATTGTTTTTGGTGTAGTGAATTAAGCACATCCGGCGAGAAGTCAATGAAGCAACCAACTATTTTGAAAACTTTTTAAATTTTTTAGTATATAAACATACACATGTATAAATAGTACATATAAGTATAAGTATAAAAAATCACACCATGCAGTAGCAGAAAAATATTCGTTGTTGATTCGTTTAAGTACTAAGCATAACATGAATGCAGATCTCATAAAACAATAAAAAAGAGGCCTAAAAATGAGATTTAATTTTTATCAAATCGAGTCATCCAACGATTTCAAGAGACTAAGCATAATCAAAATTGTATTGGTTTAATACTCTGATTTGGTTTCTATACTAAATCCATTTATATACTAATGCATCAATTAGGAATGAGACCTCAATTATTATCGATTTGAGTCATCAAGAGACTAAGCATAATCAAAACTCTATCAATTTGGTGCCATATTTTGTTTACATACTAAATCCATTTGTATACTAATGCATCAATTCGGTTGTAAACAAACTATTTCAAAAATGCATCTTTAATTAACGTTCCAAAATGGATTACTTTGTTTTTGAGTCAGTTCAGGTACACTAATGCATCGTTATACTAATGTTTCAGATATACTAATGGTTTAGATATACTAATGCATCCATTTTATCCCATCTCTGAATTGTGGTTTAGGTTTTACACATTCATTCCTCTAGCATCAACCTGTCAGTAAAATTTATAAGACTAGAATACTATCCATACCTAAGCTTTCATATAAAATGAATACATGAAAATTAACTTTAATGTACTATAGAAAAAATTCCCTAAAGGCCCCTTTAACATATAAAAAAGTAAAGTTTTACATAAGTCTTTAAGTGGCATTCTCTAAGATGTCCCAAAGATTATCAATACTGGAATATATATCACTTATGCTATGTCTTTTAACAAACTTATCTTTATGGTCATCTATTCCAACAAAATGAATTGAGAATAATAACTTAGGGTTAATAACATTATATATGCTAATGAAGATGAATGATACATTACTTATGTTTTCAGTCTCTGTTTCTCATTCTAAAATGGCACTAACATAATGTTGTTTCTCTCAATGACGGAGCAAAAAGAAATTTGAGGACTAATAGGTTTTCAAGCACAAGACTCAGATGATTGCAAATGTATATGCAACTTATGATAATGGAAATTTAATCTTCTATCAATTTTGGTTCACTTAAGACAACTTAATACACTTTTGATTCAGTGTCGCTCTTTTTTTTTATTCTTACATTTGCTTGGAACATGGTATTCGTAATGAATAATTTACTATATATATTATATTCAATTTATTATGCCACTATACACTCATATACATGCATGATTGTTCATCGAACACATATAGTTCATTTATAAATTGTACTATATTTCTTAGTTATTGTTCGGATAACACATTTGGTAATTTATTAGGCATAAAATAAGTTTTTCCTAAGACATTAGAACTATGTTCTTAATGAGGTGTTTCTTCAAGGATAAACTAAGATATATTATTATGTAGATGTGTTGGCTGATGCGACTCAAAAAGTGTGTGCAACACGTGTATCTATAGCTCAAGTATAAGTCGGTCGCTTAACTAATATCTCGATAAGTCGGGTGTCGAACTCGGGGAAAGGATGAAAATCGTGAACCTAACTATCGACTCACTAAGGAAATAAGAAAAGGTGATGAAATTGTTTATGCAAAGTCCTATGAACTAATAAAAAGTAACTAATGAATGAAAACTAACACAAAATGCAATACGAAATTTGTTTATGTTTTAGAAATAAACTATGTGAGAAAGTGGGGATGGAATACACTCCCCCAAACCATTGGTAATTAGGTTAAATATAAAACGTTCAAGAAATAAATATATAATTCAAAGAAAATCTAAAAATTTATTTAAGTACTAAATATATGAGGATTTAACTCCGCACAATACCTAGCCAAAAATAAAATTAACGTGAAAGACACAATTGTCGACACGCGTATCATATCCTTAAATACTCCTGTTACCTATGGCAAACGAAGTTTAAAGGTCAATAATACTTGTTGTGACAAAGTATCAAACCTCTAAACTATTTATTTAATTTTATCCAATTTTATATTAATCCATAAGACCTAGGTTGGGTTCATGTACCCCAACCCTCTAAAAATCTAGCGGGACATGGAAAACTTAACCGAGCATGTGACTTCTATGTTGCATGAATTCATGATGTAAGATTTAACATAAAACAAAACGTATGCAAGCACAAATCTGGAAGAAGGGAATATCTTGCAAAGATGTAATCTTGAAAAGAAGAAGAGAGAAAATAATACTTATATTGAAATTGCATGTAAAAATGACAATAAATTGATGTTCTTTATGTTATTCTCTTTTCTTTTTCTTCTTGACTCTTAAAACTCTCTTCAAACTTATGAAAAACTAAAGTTACGTTACCATAATATGATGTTACAATGACTTTGGGTCATTTTGGAAGTAGTTCAAAACCATATAACTTTTGGCTAAATAAAGGATAACAAATAGAAATTCGTGAATAGGTCAATCAAACCGGTTCGACCTAACCACGAACCAATTCGCCCAAGGTAAATTTCTTAAATTATACTTTTGCCCCTATATTTTCTTCTCGTCTTCAAATGCACATAACTTTTTCACCATATCTCGAATTTGGGTTTCATTTCTTTCAGTATGCTCATAACTTCAAACTCTTCACTTTTATTTTGTCTTCGCATCCATGTTTAGGCTGGAAAACTACGTAATTTCTCTTGAACTTTTCCTTCATTTCTTTCTCAGTGTTGATTTTCCTTTCGCATTCGCCTGCACTAAATACCTGTAAAATAACAGAGAATTACACAAAACATGAAATACTTATCGAGTAGGATTAGTAGTATAAATATGAAATAAATCAAGTCTAATTATGATGCACGAAATAGTAAAAGTATCAAAATTAAGGGGATAAATATGAAATAATTCCACTCGATCAAATCCCCCTAACTTGAACGTTGCTCATCCCGAGCAATGTAAAAGAATAAGCGTATGATCTAAACAAACTTTCAAATAATTTATTGGGATAGAATACCTCTTTCACGGGAAAGAGATTATAGTTAGCATATGCAATAAGCCTTTAAACCCTAGGCTACGCTAGTAGGACAAGTGGTGTATCATGAGTGTTTGTAGTGAATTTACCCACAAATTTCATTTTTTGACTCAAATAAAGTATCAAAATAATTAAAAGTTGTACAATTTAAATTTCAGAAAAATAGTCACTTTAAATTTTTATTCGATACATCTCAATTCATAGTGTGTGTGTGTGTGTGTGCGAAGTTGAAAATTAAACTGCTAACTTTCACTGATTAATCATTACGTTATTTTTTTAAAATTCTCTTTGATTCGATTTCTCACGAAATGCACTCACAAATGAAGCACTCGGATTGTGGTTATTTTCTCTCGGTATGAGTGATATAAAGAGTAAATATAATGAAACACGAATTCATGCACGCAAATTGAAAGACAAAATTATGTAATAACCCCCATTTTCTCACGTAAAGGTTGGCCAGACACAATACGTCAAAGATGAGGCTTATCAACAATTTATACCATTCTCAGCACTGAAGAAAATAAAAGTTTCTTTTATTGTTCACCAAATTTCACATTTAATTAAAACATCAAGACATTTAATACATGAATACAAACTGAATCATTATACCATGCCCATAAAGTAAAGATAAATGTAAAATGATATAAATACACCCTTAGGTTTATGCCCATATAAATATCGATATGAAATGAAATGAAAAACTGAATAAGTACAACTATACTAGAATCAATGAAATGGAATCCGCTACGTCCAATGCATTTGTAAGTCTGATCCATTGTCAATCATGTTGTCCTATTTATAAGAAAATTTGGGGAGGGAACAATTATAATTTTAGGTCAAATCCTTAAAGTTGCAAGAATTCTTCACTAATAAATATGCAAAATGTAACTAACTCATACTTCACGTCTGACCATCGACTCTCACATGTATCGAGTACCTCACCTCTCATATTGAAGCAATCCAACTCACATCTTCAAACAAATACCAATTATGAACTCCAATATCCAATCAGACATGTAACGATAAATTTATGTAGCTAAACATCAACTAAAACTTAGTATTTATGCTTAACATCCCATCCCCTGGATTAACTTCATAATGCTATGCACTAAGTTCCATATAAATTTTCAGTACGTATTTTTACGTAATATAATGTTCCTTTACTTTAGTCTACCTAATCAGACTATTTGATTTTTAAATCATACTAATTATCGTCTACACAATTAGATTATAAGTTTCATTTTTTTACTTACTATTTACATTCTTAGACTTCCCAATTAACATTCTCATCAATAATTGTCTACCGTGTTAGACCATTAGAACTTTTTCTTTTCCAATTATTCACATCGCTATGTTAATCCAACTTTTTATCATTAATTATTGTCTACATCTAGAGACTATGAGAATGCATTCTCATACAAGTCACACCACATTCTGTATGTAGATAAATACATATGTTCACACACACACACACACACACACACACACACACACACACACATATATATATATATATATATATATATATATATATATATATATATATATATATATATATATATATATATATATATATATATATATATAACACGCGAAGACAACTGTCTTCGACGTCTTTTTCAGGCTCTATCGATAATACTCAGAGGAGTCCCTCATCCTAAAGCGGGTAATAACAAAACACATGAAAGTGGGGCGGTACCTATGTAGCACACTAGTTCACTGCCCATACCCAGGGGTGACAAAGGATCTCAACATCTACACCTACCTCTCATAAGTGGCACTACTACGTAGTACCTATAACATGACCTAATACTACGCCTAGCCCACCTGTGCTGACGTGTGCTTCGGTCCCGAACGCAGGCTCACCGATAGGATGGTCCACAAATCCAGGTTTGTCCACACACAATAATATAATACATACTATCATCCAATATGTATAAGCAGTTACTGATTCGTATCGAATATTGCATATTTTTGCCCTATATCTCTATGCATTCTAGCACTTTTACGGTCCTAAATGCCAATATTTATGCTCCTTAACCAAACAACCTTAGATTTGGATATATACATGCTTTGCATGGGTTAATTGTGTTTTTGTAGGTATTGGAATGCTAAAAGTGAGGATCCGTTGTATTTCAGAGAAGTTCTATCATCGGATGCTACTTCAAGGGCACTTTAGTCAACTCACATTTCATCTTCGGCTTATGGAAATTCCACGGATGCGTATTTCATTGAGTTAACATCACGTGACTGCAAACGACGCGTCATTTGGAGTCTAGACGATGAAGTTATGGCTATTTCCATAATGGACCTTTCCTCCCCTCTTTATGGACCAAATGGCTGTCAAAAATAGAGTACCGGTCCACCGCGGTTTGAGGTTTTGCCATGGAAAGGAGACAGTGGGCTTTTACTTGAAGGCGCGGTCGACTAGCCTCATGGCCGCGGTCGATCGTGTATAGCAAATATTTTTTGCTTTCTCCTTTTATTTTCCTTTTCATTTATTTCTTTTCCAACTTACTATATAAACTAATTTTGGTTTTCCATTTTCAGATATAATTAGTTTTAGATAGTTTAGGTTAGGGTTTGGGGGTTTTAGAGCTCATTCTTCATTTCCTCTTGGTTTGATACCCATTTGGGTTTGTAAGTGGACTATTCATCTTCCCTCTCCATTAATTTAAGTTGTATTTCCTTATTTTCTTGCTTTGTAGTAAATTTACATGCTTTTATAATTAGGTTTAGTTGCTTTCTTTCCGTGCTTTCTAGTGTAGATTTATTGTGTTTATTTATCGCGTTTATTTACCTCATTTTTAATATGCTTTCTAGCTAAGTTAGTCTAGGTTGTGTTGGAATGAACTCATTTTCGATTGACATGCTGCTTTGCTTTTGTGATGGAGTTTTATGGGTCTATTTCGAGTACGTTGTCCTAATTTTTATGCCTAGGAGATTTGATGGGGTATATCATGTATGCTCCGTGCTTACTACCTTGTGCGCATAATTTCTAAGGTATTTATTGAAGCCAAAATATTATTAGACTGTTATGCGAATATAGGAGTCTGACAACTCTTGATTTAATTAACTGTCGAAACAAAACGCAGTCTTAATAACTCGTCGACCCATGTAACCATTTTATACTAATTAACTCGGGTGAGGGATATTCGACGCAACCTATAGTTTTTACCTCTTTTATTAGTCTAGTTTATATACACTCGCCAGATTAATCTTTCCCTTTTTTGAACCTTTTTTTTTGTGTATAATCATCTTTTACACTTTTATTTAGGAGTATTAAACCTTATAAATTGTAGCAACTCGTCTTTGGATTTCGATACACGGACTTGGCCGCTCTACTCACCCGCTGAGTGTAATCATAAGTGTAGGTTTTTGTATTAAGGTGGTGAACAGAAAATAATGATCGATGTTTTGACACGCACACTTTTCACCCTTGATCAATATGGTGTCGTTGCTGGGGACGAGTTTGTTCTAGAATTTATTTGATTTAGTATTTCATAGTATTTTGTTTCTATTTGTATTATTTGCCTAACATTTTTTTAGGACTTCTACATTTGAGCGCCAAGAAACGCTTGAATTTCCCGCGCGCATATACTTTGTGGAATTCGCCACTTCGAGCCATTTTTGGAGTAAGCATGTATTATTCTAATTCATTCGATAATCATTGTTATAATTCTCAAAATGCTCATAATCCTATGACTTTCGGTCAATACTTAGAGTCCCAAAATTTACAAATTCAAAAATGACTTTGGGCGAGTATAACGAAAGTCAAAACTTGGGTTATTGGAATTTTGATGATGATGATAACGATTGCGGGCTTCTAATTCCTTATAATAGGAATTTTGAAACGAATTGCAATAGTTTTCAAAATTCCTATAATAATGAGTTTAGGTTTAAGTCCGATGGTAATTTTCAAAGTTCGCATTTTCAAGAGTCTGTGCTTCGGCCTATGACTTTTGGAGAGGGCTTGCGTATGCTTGAAAATGAGAAAATTGAAAATCGTTATCGAGAAGAAAATCATTTGTGCGAGCATGAATTGGGTTTACTATTTGAATCCGACGACGATTTTGCTTCCGAGACTTTTGAAGTTGAGGAATATTTTGAACCAAATGAGGACTTTGTGCCTACTTTGGAACAAACCATTCTTGACTTTGCACATCGCATAATAGATTTTGAAAGTGAGGATGAAATGGAAGTAATATCCATTTGCAATGAAATGATTTCTTCTTTGGCCCCCAAAGAAGAACATTTCAATGAAAATGATCTTATTTCCTTCGAAACTAAATCTTTAAGTGATGATAACCCATCTCTTGAGTTTGAATTTCTTTCCTCCCCATTTTCAATCTCTATTATCAAACCATCCCATGTACCTAATGTATCGGTTTCAAACTTTAATGTGTTAAACCTTTTTGCCGATGAGGAGTACTTGCTCGAGTCGCCTTCCATGAACGCATCTTTGCCTTCATGTGCACCCCCTCCTATTCCAATTTCAAAATCCTTGGGAGGATATTCTGCTTTTCTCAGTCCCCACATGTTTTTGTCACCCATTCAATCCAAATCCCCCATCGTCCCTCCAAAACTTTTAATTGACGATGGTTCATTTCTTCTGCCTTACACATGACTTTCGTTGTTCAAATGGAATTCATATTTTTTGGAAGGCATGCTTGAGAGTGAGGGTACACCGGTTATCCTCCAAAGTCAAATCGTTTTCATGGTGGACCCTCAACTATTTAGACTTCTAGTGTATAGTTAGTGTGAAGCCTAAATCGTAGGTTGTATATAGTTAGCTTTTTATTCTTTCTTTCTTTTTATCTTTTCTTTCTTTTAATTTAGTCTCTTGTAATTAGTTAACTTTTTGTTATTTGTTTTTGCTATGCTCGGTACTAACTTGTTTTGTAGATTATTTGGACTTGTTCTTATGGGGATCGCTCCAATTTGGGGTAATATCGCTCTTTTCCTCTCTTTAACTTGGTTCTTAATTCACATTAAGGACAATGTCAGGTTTTAAGTTAGGGTGTGTGGGATATTCTATCCATTTCTTTATTTAGTCCATGTTTTTGCTCACATGCTAGTTATTTAGTACTCTTTTCTTAGAAAAATTCAAATTTTCAAAAAGATTTCTTTCTTTTTTCTCCTTTATTGGGCATTTTTCCTTTGTTTTCGATGATAAATTTCAATAAATGCCCGATCCAATAGACAACTCAATGATGCATGTTCTTGATTTTAGAACTTATTAGACTTTAGTCCTCAAATCATTGATATTATAAATAACTTCATGAAATAAACTTTAATCCCATGAGTACATGCACTTTTCTTGCTTTATTGATTTGGTTTAAGATTTTAATAACTCGGTAATCTTTTGTTGCATTGTATATACTTACACCGAGTAAGCTTTGTACCTTTCGCCATTTGTGAGTGTATACACTATTCTTTCCTCTTTGAAAACGTTACAGTCGTTGGCAATCTCTCTATTCTTTCATTTGATCATTCATTAAT
Source organism: Sambucus nigra (assembly GCA_949130495.1). NCBI lineage: Eukaryota > Viridiplantae > Streptophyta > Magnoliopsida > Dipsacales > Adoxaceae > Sambucus > Sambucus nigra. Next base: position 81,105,184 of record OX422213.1, on the reverse strand, counting down.
TGAGTTCATATATGAAATATGTTACTTGAGCATGATTTTCAAAGTTTGTTTTGACTCGAGAATTACGTAAACTTTATGAAATGATCATAGGACATCTTTGTTATATCACCCATATTAGCCTTGACCTCACCGTATATGTTTTCCCTCATCAACCCATTTGTGCCTAAATATTAGCCTTTCTTTTCATAACCCCAAATCCCATAACCAACTCCAAATTGGAGTTTTAGCCCATTCATATCACCTTCTATACCTTTGCTTAGAATGTTACTTGGGATTGAATGATGTTGTTTCGTGGTTGCAATTTAGGCATATGAGAGTGAAAAAAGTAAAGAAAAGAGATATGAAAAAAAAATATGAAAAAGAGAAAGTAGGAAACAAAAGAAAACATGAGAAAAAGAAAAAAAGAAAAGAAAGAGAAAGTTGTATATGCTGTATATAGTGATTCAATAATCCTTGTTGCTCTCCCAATTGTTATATCCAATGCTTGTTTGGAACTTGTTTTCCAATTTTGATATTACCCGCATTTTCCCATTGTCCCGATTTTTCATCCCCGAACACTTTGAAACCGTACATACATATCCTTCGTTTCATACCCTAGCCAAACCTACATTATAACCCTATACAAGGCCTATGTGATCTTAAGCACATGTAATTTAAAAGTAAAAATAGTTTTGATAATCTGTGAAAAAGCATTTCGCCTCCTTTAATGTGCGGTATCTATCATTGAGATTATAATTTTTCATTTTATATATAGCGTTCTTCATTTGTGACATGTGTGAGGCCTAGTTTCCATTTATATTTACTCTTTATACCCGCATTTCCCGTGTGTTAACTCCCTGTTTCGAGTGAATTCACTTGATTAGTGTAATGCCCGTGAGGATTGAATGGATGCTTTCTTTAACGTTTATCCTGTTGATATAGGTTTTTGCTAAATCATATTTTGCGTGTGCTTGCTCCACTCCCACATTTTAAGGTTTCAATTCTATGAGGTGCATTCTATAATGTTAATAATACAAACTTTTGTTTGAATTCGTTCATTGTGCTAATAATGTGTATGAAATCCTTTTCGATATTGTTGGGCTTGTCACATGTTGGTTTGGGCATATTTTGAGGAAACCATATGATGTTTGTGGATTTTACCCCTGAAAACCCTCACAAGACGACACTCGTCCACTAGGGTAACCTAGGGGTTTAACGGCTTATTGCATATGCTAAATGCAATCGTGTTCCCTACGAAAGTGGCATTTATATTTCGATGCATATATATGTCTTGTACTACCTTCTGTGGACAGATTTTGTTTGTTTCATCACTAGGGACTAGCAATGTTTAAGTTAGGGGGTGTGATTCGTATCGAATATTGCATATTTTTGCCCTATATCTCTATGCATTCTAGCACTTTTACGGTCCTAAATTCCTGTATTTATTCTCATTAACCAGACAACCTTAGATTTGGATATATACATGCTTTGCCAGGGTTAAATGTGTTTTTATAGGTATTGGAATGCTAAAAGTGAGGATCCATTGCATTTCAGAGAAGTTTCGTCATCGGATGCTACTTCAAGGGAATTTTAGTCAATTCACATTTCATCTCTGGCTCATGGAAATTCCATGAATGCTTATTTCGTTGAGTTAGCATCGCATGGTCGCAAACGGCGCATCGTTTGGAGTTCGAACGATGAAGTTATGGCTATTTCCGTAATGGACCTTTTCTCCCCTCTTTATGGACCAAATAGCTGCTAAAAACAAAGTACCGATCGACCGCTGTTAAAGGCCTGGTCGATCTCAGTTTGAGGTTTTTCCATGGAAAGGAGATAGTGGGATTTTACTTGAAGGCGCGGTCGATCGACCCCCTGGATGCGTATAGCAGATATTTATTGCTTTATCCTTTTCTTTTCTTTTTCATTTATTTCTTTTCCAACTTACTATATAAACTAATTTTGGTTTCTATTTTCAAATATAATTAGTTTTAGATAGTTTAGGTTAGGGTTTGGGGGTTTGAGAGCTCATTCTTTATTTCCTCTTGGTTTGACACCCATTTGGGTTTGTAAGTGGACTATTCATCTTCCCTCTCCATTTATTTAAGTTGTATTTACTTATTTTCTTACTTTGTAGTAAATTGCTTTATCCTTTTCTTTTCTTTTTCATTTATTTCTTTTCCAACTTACTATATAAACTAATTTTGGTTTCTATTTTCAGATATAATTAGTTTTAGATAGTTTAGGTTAGGGTTTGGGGGTTTGAGAGCTCATTCTTTATTTCCTCTTGGTTTGACACCCATTTGGGTTTGTAAGTGGACTATTCATCTTCCCTCTCCATTTATTTAAGTTGTATTTACTTATTTTCTTACTTTGTAGTAAATTTACATGCTTTCAAAATTAGGTTTACTTGCTTTCTTTCCATGCTTTCTAGTGTAGATTTATTGCGTTTATTTACCACGTTTATCAGCCGCATTTTTAATATGCTTTTTAGCTAAGTTACTCTAGGTTGTGTCGGATTGAACTCATTTCGGGTTGACATGTTGCTTTGCTTTGGTGATGGAGTTTTATGGGTCTATTTTGAGTGGGTTAGCCTAGGAGATTTGATGGGGTATATCATGTATGCTCCGTGCTTACTACCTTGCGTGCGTAATTTCTAGGGTATTTATTGACGCCAAAATCTTATTAGACTGTTATGCGAATTTAGGAGTATGACAACTCTTGATTTAATTTACTGTCGAAACAAAATGCGGTCTTAATAACTCGTCGACCCATGTAACCATTTTATACTAATTAACTCGAGTGAGGGATATTCGACGCAACCTATAGTTTTTACCGCTTTTATTAGTCTAGTTTAAATACACTCGCCTAGATTAATCTTTCCCTTTTGTGCACCTTTTCCTTTTTGTGTATAATCATCTTTTACACTTTTATTTAGGAGTATTAAACCTTATAAATTCTAGCAACTCGTCTTTGTTGATTTCGATACCCGGACTTGGCCGCTATACTCACCCGTTGAGTGTAGTCATAAGTTTAGGTTTTTTAATTAAGGCGGTGAACAGAAAATAACGATCGGCGTTTTGACACGCACCACTTTTCACCCTTGATCAGTTACTCTATAACTACTTTTACCCCAGAATTATCCATACATATAAATATAGCCTGCTCAACTTACCCATAACGTTTTAATAAGTTATTACATAACCCATTATTAAGTCGTTATCCTACGACTACTCCTCAATTAAATGTATTAAATCCCATATAATGCCTCTTAGTCTCACTTATTCATTTACTAGATTATTTACTTCACCGTATATATGTGTGTAGTTATCCCATACTACTTCTTTCGAATTAAGTATTATTTTCCATATTTTGTTCACTTGGGTACACACTTATATGTACATATATAAGGAATCAACTAAGTGAATAGGGGTTATATGTACATATATAAGTAATCCACTAATATGAATAAGTAGTTTCACCCTAACTACTATCACAACCGATACTAACCATTTAGACTTAGCCCACTAGGTTTAGGATACATTTCTACTTAGTATTCTCATACAATAATAATTTGAGGGAGCTAACCATTAATTATATTCTCAAGAATTCAACTTATCTCTAATATGTAATTATTTTATTTAAACTTACCCCATCTTAATCATAAATTTATCATCGTATCTTTTAGGGTCTTATCATCTATGTGCCCCTACCAAAATTGCCCAATCATCTAAGTGCATCCCTGCCTAATAATATATTTATTTCATATAGCTTTATTCTAGAATCCCACTTGACTCATCTTGTTCATATAGTGAACTTGTACATTAAGTTATCATCATATCACGAACCCATCCCGTTTTAACTGCATATATAAATTTAGAACAACATCCTTAATATCTTGGAATAAGTCTATATCCCTCACTTGAAAATGGTCTCGCACACCCTTTCGTTGAAAAATAATAACTAATTTAAAAAAAAAATACGAGGTTAGCGCCCACTTGATCGTAATGAAAGATATAAAATTTCATAACCTGAACAAGGAGGTACATCAAACTGGTTCGAACACACCAGTGCGCCCAGATCTGCTATTTTCTCTTGACGGGATTTTTCCACCAATTTTCAAATGTATCAAAGATTGTCCTTATGACTCAAAAACCTCAAATAGGATATGGGCAAGACTTTTAACATTAAATGGGAACAATTTAAACATGATTACACCTCTAAATCATCCCTAGATTATCATCAAATCATCGACATTTTTCAAGAAACTATGAACATGCAAGTTTTGATATCTCATCTTAAACTCCAATAAAAAATTTAATATTTCAGAGAAGAGTTCTACCATATGATTCCTACAATAAAACTCTAGATTAAACAAAATGAATTCATACCTACTATGGAAAATAACCGATCTAAACATGAATGATACGATTATCATGAATCCTTGTATAAACCAACGGTTCTCTAAATATGCAGCCTAAAACATGATTAATTCCTATTCTATACATGGATTCAACATTAATATAAGAATATAACATTTTGAATAAGAATGGCAAGAGAATCCTTGCCTGATTTTGTAGAGAAATCTCCTTCCTTCTCCCTAGGTGGTTTCTCCTCTTTTCTCCTAAGGTGTGCAGTTGCCAAAGTGGTGGGGTGGATAGGAATGGTGGATGGAACCCTAATGCGGATTTCTAACCACTTAAATATCATTTTAATTAACCTAAACGCGTAGGTCTCTATAGGGACAGACTTAAGGTCCATAAAAAGGTTCCAATTCATACCCGATTTGGCTCGAAACTCTACCCAAGGTCCTACCCAACACATAGGTCCATTTTTAAACACTTAAAATGCATATTTAAGTCGTTTAATCACATTTAAAAGTCTATAAAGACTTTATACATTTTTTTGTATGTGCCATCATTATCATATATGTATATTAGTAATACGACTTAATTAAATCAACGAGTTATAAATTTATTCGCGACTCTCTTCATTATTCGTAATATACTGTCATTATCATAAAATCATAATAATTGAATCACCTTTAGGAAATATTATATGTAATTTAAATACTCCAATATAATTTAACATACTCGCTTAATCATTACGCAAAATTAAATATAATTACCATTATTTTATCCGAATAATAATTCCCAAAATTTCAAGTAAATCAATATAAATTTAATTTAATACTCAAAAAAATTGTGGGGTATTACATTATCTCCTCTAATAATGAAATTACGTCCTCAGAATTCACTACGAAAAGAGGCCATGTTTTAATCCTTACCATTATCTTAAGTTTATACCCAATTAATCCATATTCATATCCCATGAGATGAATGAAAGGTTCATCCCCGCCTGTCATAACACTAGTGGGGCATCCATATATTCCACAGTATATGTATACACACGTATCATTAACAAAGATGAATTACACATATACACCTAATATGTACCATTCACACCAAGCATATCCATACATCAAGTATACCACCAGATATGTATATGTAAAAAGAAAATGACCATATTAGTATCCAACTTCCCTCAACTCTCGACTTTTTCCAATTTCGTGCATGGGATGTCTCGCATGTGAAATCCAAACAAGGAATCCTCCCAATACACTACTGCACGGCTTAGTCGGTTATTGAGATCCATCAGACCAAGAATAAAAGAAAAAAATAAAAATAAATGTTTATGGTAATCATGTAAATTCCAATTTGTGCCCATTTCCAACCGAAGTTTCATTACACCTAAGGGATATACTAAATCTCGATAAATTACCAGTGTGATAATACCAAGAATAATAACCAAAATGTCCTAGAATTCAACATCTCTCAACTCCTTACATTTGTTGATTTCATGTGTGGAGAGTCTCGCAAGAAAAATCCAAACAAGGAACTCTCCCGATACATTACTACATAGCTCTATCGGTTATTGATATCTATCAGTCCAGGATTTAAGTCTATTAATGTGTTTAATCAATTTATATGGATCCACGGGCCTACTCATTCCAGTAAAGGCTATCACTACCGATTTCCAATGGCATCGTCATCGTACACATCCTCATGTAACCAAGACCGTCGTTAATCCCAATGTTCCCAAAGGAACAAAATACTTAAAAACATGATTGCAATTCTCTTTGCACACTCTTAACACAAATAAGAAGGTTTCATCGCTGGATAATTATCTCACTACGACAAAGCTAACAATTAGGCCTAAAATAAACATAGGCCTCTTAGTATACATTTCTATGCATCAACTTACCAAGGTAACATTTCTATACATCTACTTTTCTTGGATTTTGCTTTTTTTCTTTTCCTTTTCTTTTATTTTTCATATCTTTTTAAATTTAAAATTTTTCTCTTTTTTTCTTGCTATTTTTGTTGAGCATTTTTTCTATTTTCTTGCCCCTTTTTATGCACCATTTGGACTTAATTTATGAATTTTTAATTTTCACGACTCCGAGCCAATTGGATTTTTGGTCTAATAAAACGAAAAGGGTATAAATTATTCTGTTCAATTAGGCTTGCAAAAGGATACAAAAAATTCAAGTTTTATGGCTTAATATTTTTCAGTAACAAACGATGGTCTAACTTTATTTGTCTGAATTACTCATTACATTACCATACGCATCTTGAGATTAATTTTCGTTTTGAGACATTTTTAGCGCATTTTCAAAACAAAATTTCACTCTTTTCCATAACCGATCAAATAAATATTTAGAGATCATCAACTATTTTTTATCACTGAATTGAACTTTGAGTTAACTTTTAACTCGGAGTGATTTAATTACTCAAAAAAATTGATAGGCTCGAAATCTCACCGAGTTAAAAATCTCCACTCTTATTCGTTAAATCGTCAATTTTTGCTTAATTTTCATTTTGATCAATTTCGACTTTGTTGCATTAAGTTTTTACAAATTGACTCTTCAAACAAAAACTTAGTCATATTTTTGAAGATTTTAAATTCAAATTTTTATTTATTTTGAAAAAAATATTTTTGACCTTTTTTTGAAAAATTTCAATTTTTTTGGATATTTTTTACATCTTCTAATTTTTATTAACCTTTTGACAATTTTCAATTTTTTTAGTCATTTTAAAAATTTGTGAAGTTTTAAAAGACGCATTTGTTGCCCCCAACTTAGACTTTTGCATTGTCCTCAATGAAAAGGACTAAAATCTAAATAAAAAAAGCAAAAATGCTAAATGAAACGAACAAATAAGAAAATTTCATATTTTCCATTAATAGACAAGCAAACGTAAAGCATTAGAAAGGAATAGATATTACATAGGTCTCAACAAAATACTCAATGAAGCACAAAATAATTGCATAATATAAAAACACAAAAGGAGCATGGCATCACTAGGAAGGGTCGGGTGCGTCGGGGTCACGGGAGTAGGGGTTGTAGAAGTAACTTGGAAATTGTGAATAGGAACCCATTTGCATGCGGTACATGTCCACTTGGAGGCGCATTAGTAGGCTCTTATCGCACCGATAGTCAATCCTATCAACCTCCCGCTCCGTCATATACTTAGTGATGAACCCGTTAATACAATTTTCCAAATCATCAAATCGGTGATTGAAAACCGTCGATTGATATGTGCTTTCATCAAAATCGGGCTCGTAATCCGAGTCTCCCACCTCTTCTTCATCATCCCCTAACTTGGACATCATAACTACTCTCCTCATCGCCATCATCTTCATTTATCTCCACATCTGCGAAAGTAGGAGGAGGGAGTGGACATGTCACAGTTGCCTTGAGCTACGCTCAATAGAGGAGGCATTGATTAGCTTTGGTACACGGGTGTAAGTACCTCCCATGGAGGACATGTGCATCGAAGAAAGGGTTAAAAATGAAGCTTGCATATAGAAGAGACATCTTTCCCTTCTTATCATAGGCGATGACAACGATCTCTTGAAGGTAAATGTGGCTAGGCTTATTGGGCTTTGCTCGTCAAGGAGGTGGTAAAGAAAGGTCCCATGGCAGAGGCGGATCACAAAATAATTGGTGGGAAAAATTGTACCGCAAGTTAATAGGTGGGTATAATGAATGAGTTCGGGAAGTCCCCCGACAGAAAAAGTGTTTGTCGCCCATTCCTCCACAGGTGCCCACTGTAATACCCCGTATTTTCGAAGATTTAAATAATTATGTGATTTATTATTATTGTGGGATTAATTAAATTAAATGTGAGAATTAATTATTAATCCGGATTAAATTTGAATATTTACTAGCGTGATGAGAAGTTAGTAATTATTAATATTACTGTGAGAATAAGTAATATGGAATAACGATTTTATATAACTTGTCGTGAGAGAGAAATATGACAGTCTGGTGTATTAAGTCTAGGACATGAGCATGAGTCGTGTCAGGACTAATTAAGTGGAATAAAAAGGTAAATTATTTTAAGTAACTTGTATGATCATTTCGAGTGCGCCGTTGAGTCCGGAGGGGTCGAGATAGTCAGGAAACTCTACCCAGGTATTCTATTTGGACTCCGGGATATTTTTAGGCCAAGCCGACACCCGGAAGGAGTAGTTTTGTAATTTGGATTTTTGTAGGAATTAAATGGACGAAAATTGGAGAAATATTATATCAGCTCATTAGGGACAATTAGGGTTAGGTTACACCAAAATCAAGAGAGAGCCACAGTGGGTGAGGGAGAGCAAATTCCAAAGGAGGAGAGGCAATTTACACCACCTTGCACAACCACCACCACCATCATGTAGATCAAAATGTGAGGAGCACATCCATACCAACAACACCAACGGATCAGACCTTCGAAATCAAGGCAAGTGTTTATTACTTGCTTTTCTTTAGCAATAACCATGTTCATGCTAGTATAGGGATGAAACACTAACATATTGTTCATAATATTGATGAATATTGGAGATTGGATATACATGATTTTAAATTGACATTAAATTAGGTTGAACCCTTCGTGTATGTAGAATTAAAATCACGTTTTGATGACTTTATATGATGAATGAATTTGGGAATTATATGTTCTTGAGTCAAAATTGGAAGAACTAGGGTTTGTGTAATTAAATTGGGGATTTCATATTTCATTAAGGATTTGTAATGATTTAATGATTCTAGGTTGTTAGAATTCATTTGCAAATGTTAGGATTTGATCTGGGACTTATTGATTGGAGTTTGGGATGATATTTTAGAGGTTTAGGGACTGAAAATTGGTGAAAAACGAGGCTATCTAAGGTTGAAGACGAAACAGCCCAGGTCGCGAGATGTCGCTCGAAGTCGTTCGAGCGAGATTGGTTGTCGCGCAAAGTCGTTCGAGCGAGATACATTCTGGTTCGAGCGAGATTTCTAATTTTCAGAGAATTTTCTATGTTTCCCCTATTGGTGTAAACAGTCAATTTGAGAGAGAAAAATTAGTGTTCGATGAACCCAAAATAGTGCAGAATTATTGTGAGTTGCTTAAGTGTAATGATTCAGATATTTAACACGGTGAATTTACCTTGAAGATTACGAGAGAGAGATAATCGTAATTGTAAAATGATTCAAGAGTATTAAGTGATAAATACTTACGATATTAGTTCTAACGATATGAAACTTATGAGAATAAAAATTAGTGGTTACTTTTGGGACTTGTTATGATTATGTATTAAGGATTTTTGGGTGACATATTATCCTTATATATATTACGAGAGAGGGAATATCCTAATTTAAAATAAGTTGATGGTATTTAGTGATGGTAATACTACGTATGGAATATGACATTTGGTTGTGTGTATACCATTTGATTTGATGGGTTATGTGTATACCTATATTTGATATATTATGTGTATGACACACCTACCATACTTGCTATCACGGGAGGTCGGCTTTCGGAACAGGGCCATCTAATCCTTGTGTGCCTACGGGGGGATTTTGATCGGTACCTTAAGGACATAGGATTGTGAATGACTTATTTATACGTTAATAAGTCAGCTGACCATGGGAGCGTAGGTATGTGCACGACTCATGGGTATGTGAACTATGTTTGCCTCCAATATGTGTGATTTTGCTTATTGTAACGGTTCCTGAGAGATTCGGAACACGTAGTCCTCGTGTACGTGATGTACCGGGATTTGATAGCAGAATATGTGTGCACCGTAGCTTAGCCTAGGGGTGCCATATTTGTATATTTGTGTTGTGAATAATAAACGTGCGTTTGTAACGAACTCTTTGGTAAAGTATGTAAGTAAATTATTGGGGCATTTTGAATGGGATTTAATAATGAGAATTGTCCTATCGTGACTGTTATACATTAATCTGGTTAATAAAAGGTGAGATACTCGCAATATATATTAGAAGGTCATGAGTAAGCTCCCATATTATAATGTGAGAATAGGAAGGTAGACAGACTAGTTAGTTAATGACATAACTGGGTTGGATTAGATGTACATTAGGTGTGAACATTAGTTGAGAGGTGATAACCTCATGTGAGAGTTCGAACTAACATGCACTTGATACTTGCTTTATTGTAAATTTTAAATACTTGCTGAAATAAATATTTTTACACATCGGGCTCTGACCCATTTCTTGCATCTCTTTTCTCTTTTTCTATATATATATGTATTGGTATAGGTGCCCAGGTATTGGGACACCGGTTCTAGATACTTGAATGGTTTGCCGAGCTGCAGCTGTTATGGAAGTTGCGGATCATTGAGATTAGACGCTTCTTTCATTTCATTCGGTTCCTAGTTCAGATATTTTTGTTCGGGCATGTGTCGCCCATTCTGATTAGCAGAGTTGTACTCAGTTTCCTTTGTAGTTATTTTTAGTTTATTGAGTATTTATTATGGTTTTTTTGTGACTTTGAACTGGAGGATTTATCCAGTCTTAATTATTCAACATTTTTTTCAATCAGTATTCATCTCTTGTGTATGGTTTGTAATCATATGTTCGAAAATTAAATGAATTAATTAGTTTCAAGTTTAATTGGAAAATGTTTTGACACTATCTTAATTAAATGTTAGGTGATTAATTGGATTTAAGTTTCGACAGTGATGCTAAGAATGGACCAACCGAACATTCTGTTATAAATTTTATAACGGACTGATCACCCGATATTTAATTTGATGGGGTGTCACAGGTGGTATCAGAGCATCAGGTTCTAGTGTCCTTTAGGATCTGTACGGCTTCTTACTTTTTAGCTTAGCGTTCTTTGATGTAGATCCTTATTCTAGGATTTTTGTATTCCACTGCGTATGCGATTTGCGCTCTCCTGTTATTTAGTTTAGTGAATCCAATTCATATACGAGAGTTATTGGATTTTGTACTCCGAACGATATGGGACGACCAATGAAGGTTGTTAGTAGGAATGCAGGAGGAGGAAAACAATTGAAAGTTATGAAGCATTAGGGGAACAGTGATCGCAATAGAAGTCACCAATAGTAATATCTAAGTGTGATGGGCCAATGGAGGGAGATAATCCGAAGGCAATAATGTAAAGTAGAGTACAGTAACACTCAAAATTTTAAATTCAGAAGAAATGGAAAAGAGTAACAATAGAAAATCAAATCGAGATATTGGGTGTAGGTTGACCGTTTAATCTTCCACCAGTTGGTCGGGTAAGGACCGATCGTAAAGGATGAGTTAACTTGGTAAGCGAACTTCATAACCTAAGTAGTAGTCACGAAAGATAAAAAGGGTCCGTAAGTTGAAATGGACTCATGCATGGAATTCCCTAGCGTGAATGGGAGGTACGACTAAGGTGACTAGTGTCAATGTCGTCAAAGTATATGTTTATTAGAATATGTCAACGCCCCAGAAGAAAGGAAGCCAGTAGAGTTGTGATACCTAGCCAAAGGGCAAGGCTGAATTCAATAGTGTTAGTAGAATATCACCAGAATGTATACCCAAGGGGGGAAAACTATTTAAATGATATGATTAAATCTTAGAAAAATGGTGATGGATTTAGTCAAGACCAACGGGTCAACCATGTGTTCCATATGCCCTGTAGAGCGCAAGGAACAACGAAAATAACAATTGGGAGTTAAGACTGTCAGGTCTGAGAGAAGGACATCCCAATAAGGCCAGGAGGGCTAGTGAAAGGAAAATTACCCTGTATGTAGAGATAAGGGTTACCAGTATTGAATGTTATCACTTGAGAAGTGAAATTGATAGTATCGGGAGTAATAAATTATGCCTGTAAGGCATACCAATTGGACAAGTAAAATGTCCAGTGTAGGAATCGGGTCAAGAGAATTGGGCCCAGGAACTAATAACCCGAGAGTAGTGGGTCTAGTCAGGACCAACGTAGTCCTCAGTAACTGTAGCATACCGTATTTCAAGGTCGATGGGGCCCAGGAAATTAAGGAAAGGACGGTAAGGCCATAATTGAGGCCTAGAGATATGGCGCCAACGTATCGATTTCGGGCCGGTGAGCCGTAAAACAAAATAATTTACCCACCAAAAAGGAAGGGAAAAATCTAATGAATGGAATACGAAAGGTATAACGATTATAGATAATTATGGGTCACAAAACGTGCATACGGGGACCCTACGATCATGATAGACTGATGGAGCTTTGTTTCATCCTTGTGAGTAAATGATGAGTTCAAGTGACGTGGGTGTGTCACAACATATGTGAATAGTTAACACTAAGAATTTGAGTGTTCATTCGGTTTAGTGGGTACGCTGGCGATAGCATCCTTATTATGTAAATGACTACCATTTGGTAGCAAGATTTTCGTGCCACCTGTGAGGAGGAGCAAGTGTGGACACTAAGAGAAATTTGTATATGGTATTATGTAACGATTTGTGCTCATTTGAGCGTTATGATAGTAGAGCATATTATGATTGTATTATACGATTACTGGTTACCAAGGGTTTGAACGGTGGTAAATTGTGTGATAAGACTATCGCACTAAAAATTTAAAATTTAAAATATATGGTTTTAGCGAGGCATCACCCGAAAGACGGAGGAGCCTGCATATGTGTTGTACTGTATTGTAGACTTCAGCGAGTATGTTGTCTTACTATGTTGATCCTGATGAGCAGGGATGTCCTACTGATGTGATTCAGAGTATATTGACTTATTATAAAGAGGATAGATGTAGCTCATTAATTATATAGCGCTAAGAACTTGTGATCGGGAAAGCGTCGCATTGTATGCCGTCTTTAGTGACATGAAAGTAGACGAGTATACTTTTATGTTCGTAGATGGGAATTCAGTGATATATGTTATGGATTAAGGACTTAACAAATCTCGACGACCAGCAGTGTTAGGTAGTAGTGTATCGGGGGGTTCCTTTTTTGGATTTCGCTTTGCGAGACATCCCACTCATGAAACTTATCCAACGTTGGAAGTTGGGAGAAGTTTGCCTTTAGTACATGGATTTAATATCGTAGTGATTGCAATATTCGTAGTCATAGCTGTGAATTAATGGTTATATTACAAACCAAGGCCGAGAGAGCCGTCTAAGATTAATATGTGATAATGTTACCAATCCTTGACACCACGAGCATACCGGTGGGATAACCTAAGATATGATTAGGTGGAAAAGGTAGGGTGACTGAGTAGGACCTTAGCATATAGTCATTCCAAGTATATGGGGCATAATTTTTTATTTATATAAAACGTCTAGTACGGTGGTGCTGCAATGCACAAAACATAGGGTGTATGGGTGCCCTAAATAGTTGAATTATAGTATTTTCCATAATTGAGAATTGTGGCAAATGTGTATTGCGAGAAGTAACTGAATGTAGAAGAGTGTGACTTCAGAACTTAGCTGTTTGATAGGTTAGGGAAGTTAGGACCGTTAATTCCCAGATTTTCCATGAGGATAGTATAGGAAAAATTCGATAAAGTTTAACTCGGGGAACTTGAAACTTACTTGATAGGACATGCAGAGAATATGTTTCACGAGAATCTGAAGCTTAAAGAGAGGGGGAAGGACTTGCAACATGCAGTGATGACACTATCGCCTGAGCTATATATATATATATATATATATGGATGCGGGTATTAGAAAGGTAAAATGCATAATGACATAAAGCCATAGTAGTGATGGAATAAGAAAAGCAAGACATTACTGAGATCCAATTAGAAGTGGACCATCAGGAAATAATAGAGTTTTTCAGCATTAATAATTCATTGGTAGTAATGGGAGAGTGAATACCTGAACCATTACAGAGTTAATTACTTCGCAATGGGATCATGACCCTATGTGGGTGAAAGTAGGTCAGGTAATTAAATTAGCTCACATTATGCCAAGTTAGGACAAATCATAACGTGTAACAGTAAACCTCAACCAATATTCTTGGGATAGTAAGGTCATATGGGGTACAATTAGAGTTTGTATGATAGGATCAAGAGAGTAATGACTCGATTATTGGGAAGAGTTTTTAGGAGGCCATGAAAATCAAGATGCGAATGTATCTAGCCTAACACACTCGCAGGCTGAGAGTTCTAGTTACACATTGCGAGGAATGTTGTATTTCCAATTATAGGAAGGTTTAGTGTAATATCTTCCACTGGTGGAGTTAGTGTAAGACTACTCCCCTCAGCTCATTATTAATAGGATTCCATTTGAGGCGTTATTTATCAATCCTTGTCATCCTTGTGCTTATTGGATAGAGGGGAGGACGATAATCTACTAGGTCCAGAGGAAATTTAGGGCCCGTTAACCAGGGTGGAAATGATTAGGTGTTTCCTTATTGCATGTTGGAATGAGGAAATTGGTATCGAGTGATGTGGGATCTTTTCCTATTATTGTTAAGTTTGAGACGATAGCGTACAGGCTTAGGTTCCATAGTCCTTTACGAAGGCAGTATGGCAAAAATGTGTTAACATTTATAGTATATATTGTGTGTAAGACAAATTCGTATATACCTAAATATCAATTAATCTACTAGTGCGAGTAGTAGGAGGCTAGATAGTAACTATCTAAAATTTAAGTGGTGAAACTTGAATGGTAAGGCTTGGAGAGTAAATTATCAGTGAGGTGTTCATTATTAAGGGTATTCTGTATGGGCGGTACTACGTAGATTCATGAGATGTGAAATAAATACCCGGAGTTGTCCTTACCAGAAATGCCTTATTATCTAAATTTCGGGACAAAATTCCGTTATTAGGGGAAAGTATGCAATACCCCGTATTTTTGAAGATTTAAATAATTATGTGATTTATTATTATTATGGGATTAATTAAATTAAATGTGAGAATTAATTATTAATTCGGATTAAATTTGAATATTTACTAGCGTGATGAGAAGTTAGTAATTATTAATATTATTGTGAGACTAAGTAATATGGAATAACGATTTTATATAACTTGTCGTGAGAGAGAAATACGACAGTTTGGTGTATTAAGTCGAGGACGCGAGCATGAGTCGTGTCAGGACTAATTAAGTGGAATAAAAAGGTAAATTATTTTAAGTAACTTGTACGATCATTTCGAGTGCGCCGTTGAGTCTGGAGGGGTCGAGATAGTCAGGAAACTCTACCCAGGTATTCTATTTGGACTCTGGGATATTTTTAGGCCAAGTCGGCACCCGGTAGGAGTAGTTTTGTAATTTGGATTTTTGGAGGAATTAAATGGACGAAAATTGGAGAAATATTATATCAGCTAATTGGGGACAATTAGGGTTACGTTACACAAAAATCAAGAGAGAGACACAGTGGGTGAGGGAGAGCAAATTCCAAAGGAGGAGAGGCAATTTACACCACCTTGCACAACCACCACCACCATCATGTAGATCGGAACACGAGGAGCGCATCCATACCAACAACACCAACGGATCAGACCTTCGAAATCGAGGCAAGTGTTTTATTACTTGCTTTTCTTTAGCAAGAACCATATTCATGTTAGTGTAGGGATGAAACACCAATATATTGTTCATAATACTGATGAAAATTAGAGATTGAATACACATGATTTTAATTTGAGATTAAATTAGGTTGAACCCTTCATGTATGTATGTTTGAAATCACGTTTTGATGACTTATGCGATGAACCAATCTGGGAATTATATGTTCTCGAATGAAAACTAGAAGAACTAGGTTTTGTGTAATTAAATTGGGGATTTTATATTTCATTAACGATTTGTAATGATTTAATGATTCTAGGTTGTTAGAATTCATTTACAAATGTTAGGATTCGATTTGGGACTGATTGATTGGAGTTTGGGATGATATTTTAGAGGTTTAGGGATTGAAAAATGGTGAAAAACGAGGTTGTCTAAGGTTAAAGACGAAACAGCCCAGGTCGCGAGATGTCGCTCGAAGTCGTTCGAGCGAGATTGGTTGTCGCGCGAATTCATTCGAGGGAGATACATTCTGGTTCGAGTGAGATTTCTAATTTTTAGAGAATTTCCTATTTTGCAACTATTGGTGTAAATAATCAATTTGAGTGAGAAAAATTAGTGTTCGATGAACCCAAAATAGTGCAGAATGATTGGGAGTTGTTTAAGTGTAATGATTCAAATATTTGGAATGGTGAATTTACCTTGAACAATACGAGAGAGCGAGATAATCTTAATTGTTAAATGCGTCGAGAGTATTAAGTGATAAATACTTACGATATTAGTTCAAACGATATGGAACTTATAAGAATAAAAATTAGTGGTTACTTTTGGGACTTCTTATGATTATGTGTTAAGGATTTTCGGTTGACATATTATCCTTATATATGTTACAAGAGAGGGAATATCATAATTTAAAATATGTTGATAGTATTTAGTGATGGTAATACTATGTATGGAATATGACATTTGGTTGTGTGTATACCGTTTGATTTTATGGGTTGTGTGTATACCTATATTTGATATATTATGTGTTTGACATACCTACCATACTTGCTATCATGGGAGGTCGGCTTTCGAAACAGGTCCATCTAATCCTTGTGTGCCTACGGGGGGATTTAGATCAGTACCGTAAGGACATAGGTCTATAAATGGCTTATTTGTGAGTTCATAAGTCAGCTGACCATGGGAGCATAGGTATGTGCATGACCCATGTGTATGTGAACTATGTTCGCCTCCAATATGTGTGATTTTACTTATTGTAACGGTTCCTGAGAGATTTGGAACACGTAGTACTCATGTACGTGATGTACCGATATTTGATAGCAGAGTATGTGTGCACCGCATCTTAGCCTAGGGGTGACCTATTTGTATATTTGTGCTGAGAATAATATACGTGCGTTTGTAACGAACTCTTTGGTAAATTATGTAAGTAAATTATTGGGACATTTTGAATGGGATTTAATAATGTGAATTGTCCTATCGTAACTATTATACATTAATCTGGTTAATAAAAATGTGAGATACACGCAGGATATATTAGAAGGTCATGAGTAAGCTCCCATATTATAATGTGAGAATAGGAAGTAGATAGACTAGTTAGTTGACGACATAACTAGGTTGGATTAGATGTACGTTAGGCATGCACATTAGTTGAGAGGTGAGAACCTCATGTGAGAGTTCAAACTAACATGCACTTGATACTTGCTTTATTGCAAATTTTAAATACTTGCTGAAACAAAATATTTTTACACATCGGGCTCTGACGCGTTTCTTGCATCTCTCTTCTCTTTTGATATATATATATATACAGATGCCCTACCACAGGGACACCGGTTCTAGATACTTGGATGGTTTGTCGAGCTGTAACTATTGTGGAAGTTGCGGGTCATTGAGATTAAACGCTTCTCTCATTTCATTCAGTTCCTAGTTCATATATTTCAATTCGGGCATGTGTCGCCCATTGTCATTAGCAGAGTTGTACTCAGTTTCCTTTGTAGTTCTTTTTAGTTGGATTGAGGATTTATTAAGGTTTGGTTTGTGACTTTGAACTGGAGGATTTTATCCAGTCTTAATTATTCAACATTTTTTTCAGTCAGTATTCATCTCTTGTGTATGGTTTGTAATCATATGTTTGGAAATTAAATTAATTAATTGGTTTCAAGTTTAATTGGAAAATGTTTTGACACTAGCTTAATTAAATGTTAGGTAATTAATTGGATTTAAGTTTTCGACAGTGATGCTAAGAATGGACCAACCGAACATTCTGTTATAAATTTTATAAAGGACTGATCACCCAATATTTAATTGGGCGAGGTGTCACACCCACCTCTCAACGCACTCTTGTTTGGAGACTAGGGGGCATGATGTTGAGGGATAATCACCCCCATCGACCTCATCTTTATTTTAATAATAATAAGGAATAGGGGCACCCTCTTCCCATGGATATGGGCCTCATATTGGGCTTGGGATTTGCACACAATTGTTGCATAAAAAGGCGCACTACTTGTTCATAAACTGAATTGGTAGGGGGATTCAATCATTGGCACCACCATGACATCGAAAAAGTGTGGTGATGTCCTCGGGACGGCCGTCCCATTGTACCTTACATTTGATCAATACCACCCGGGTGGGATTGAAATAAACCTTGACCCAATTCCTCTCTTGGCAAGAGCGAAAGCCTTTATTCTCGCCTTCATCGATTATTTCGACGGTTTCATATTTTGTGTAGCGAGACATGGTGGAAATTTTGGTGGACAGGATTTTTTAGGTTAAGAATATGGAAATGGTTTGAGGTAATTGGTGGTATGGGATAGGTATTTATAGGTGAGGGAAGGGTAGGAAAGGGCTGGAATTTAAAAAGGTTAGGTGGGGGGATGTGGAGGAAATGAATTGGGTTTTTTTGGGGGGAAGGGGGGAGGAGGGAGTTGAAATGTAGGAAATTTTGGATATGGGGAAAAATGAAATGGGGTAGGGGACCAATGAATGTATGTTGTGGGAAAAAGAAGAGGAAAAGGAAAAAAAATAAGTAGGTCTAGCGAACTGGTTCGGCCCTAGGGCAAACCGATTCGACAGAACCTTCTATCCAAATGATGGTTGTGCTCCATTTTTCCTAAGATAAGTGTTGGGAAGAGTATTTTTCCTCTAAATTCACTCATAAAACCTCCCTTTCAACTCTGGTCACTGGACTACCTTAAAATCTCTTCGTTTCGTGACGTACACTCTCTCGGGAATGGGATGTCAAACTTCTTGCTCTTAACCCTTTCTAACGCGTACTAGAATGACACTTAAACACCCTAAAAAAACTCAAAGACTCACACTATATAATAAACCTCACCCCATACACGTCGAGGGTGAGACGACCTCTCTTGGAAGATTATTTGTCCCCATAGATGGGGTTCGACAACCAAATCGTGTTGGTCTCCTCAAAACACGCCTAGAGTTATGGATTTAGGCGCTGTCCATTAACTTTAAACATGCCCCCACCTTTCGGGTTCTCCAATTCTGTAGAACCATGGGGGGAACACTTCTCTTATGATGAATAGGCTGGTCCACCGTGAACGTAATTTGTCGAGAAATAAATGTAGCGTCAAGTTATATAAAATCACTTTGTGACCCGAACGAAACTCTTTTCAATTAATAGTTACTTCGTGTGAGAGTTTCATCCTTTCTTTGGAGATGCGGGTGCTTTTATACACATCGTTGTGTATTTCTTCCAACTCGTGTAATTGCAATTTTGGCACTTCACCGGCTTTGTCAACGTTATAGTTCAACCTCTTAATGGTCCAATACGCTTTGTACTCAAGCTCAATGTGGATATGGAAAGGCTTTCCATACACAAATTGGAATGGAGACATTCTGAGAGAGTTCTTGTATGCGGTCCTATAAGCCCATAGCGCACCGATCAATAGAGTAGACCAATCCTTGCGGTTAGGATCAACGGTCTTTTTGAGAATTTGTTTGATCTCTTGATTTGCTAACTCGACTTTACCGTTCATTTGGGTGTGGTAAATCATCCCAACCTTGTGGACGACACCATACTTTCTCATTAATTTTTCAAACGGACTATTATAAAAGTGCGTGCCATTATCATTAATTATAGCCTTCGGAGAACCAAAGCGAGATAGTATGTGTTCATGGATGAACTTCACCACCACCTTATTATCATTTTTCCTAGTAGCTATGGCCCCTACCCACTTCGAAACATAGTCTACCTCGACAAGGATGTATAGGAAACCAAAGAAAGAGGGAAAGATCCCATGAAGTCGATGCTCAAATAGTCAAATATCTCAAAAACGAGAATAGGGGTCAATGGCATCATGTCTCATTGAGTAATAGATCCTATCCTTTGGCACAAAAATAAAGATTTTCAATGGGTGTTCACATCCTGAAAGATTATGGCCAATAGTGACCGCTTTGGAGAATCTCAGCTGTCGTCTTTTTCATGGAAAAGTGGCCTCCATAAGCTTTCGAATGACAAAATCGAATAACACGAGGGATCTTGTTATCCGACACGCATCTCCGGATAATTTGGTCAGCATAATACTTAAACAAGTATGGATCATCATAGAAAAACATACGCGACCAAGTGAAGAACTTCCTCTTCTTTTACAGTGTCTAATCGAAGGGGACTGTTACACCCCGTATTTTCAAATGATTTTTAAATGTTGGATTAATTAAATTAAGTATGGAAAATTAATTGATAATTAATCCCGATTAAAATAAATATTAAACTATAAAGATGAGGGTTAGTATTTATTGATGTGAATTCTATTTAATATTACTTAGTGTGTAAATTAATACGTGATTATGAATATATTAAAATTGTCGTGAGTCAAAAATACGATAGTTACAGTAATTTAGTCAGGACGCGCGCGTCAGTAGTGTCGGGACTCAATTTAATGATATAAAAAGTGATTTATTTTTAAGTTATCCAAATGGTCATTTCGAGTCTGTCAAAGTGTCCGAACGGGTCAAGATAGTCAGAAAAGTCTACCCGAGGGTTTAGTTTGGGTTCCGGGCACTTTTGAGCCAAATCGGCACCCCAGAGGGGTATATTTAGTCATTTGTATTTTTGGGAAATTAAGACCTGCAAAAATTAGAGGGCGATTTCATCTAGGAATAGGAGTCTTCGAGGGTTAAAATTCATAGAGTTGTAGAGAGGCCATAAGAGGGAGAAGAGAGGAGGTTCCAAAGGCAAGAACCACCAATTCCTACACCAATCACACCACCAACACCACCACCATGTAGATCGGGGGAAGAGGAACACCACCATACCCATCATCTTCAACGGATAAGACTTCATATCAAAGCAAGTTATTATCTTGATAACTTTGGAATTGATATATCATCCATGTTAGAATATAATGGATTTCTTATGAAATTTATGAATTTGGAATTGAAGAATTGGGATATAATTCACGTTCATGAGTAGGAATGACTTCATAGTTGATCCCTGAGATATGTAAATGAATCTTGATGAGTAATACTACGAAATTTGGGAAGAAATCTAAAATCTTTAATGAAATTATGAATAAACATGAAATTAGGGTTTTTTAAGATTAAAATGAATTAACTTGGTTTGGGTGAATTTTGGGAAGATTTAATGATTAGATTATGTTGGTAATTGTTTATATATGTTACTATAACATTAGAGACCCTTGTTTGGGAGTTTAGGAAGGTGTAATGGGGATTTGAAGATTTAGAAATTGAAGAAACCCATAATAGACAAACGAAGAAAACAACACCTGTAGGGGAGAATCGATTTAGCTCCTGGCCGAATCGATTCGGCTACCCAAATTTTTTGCCGCTTTCCCTTTTTGTTTAGGTTTCTTTGGGAAACGTTCGAGATTCAATTGTGGGATTTAATTTTAAACACAATGGGGATTATATTGAAGTACTAGTAGGCTTAGATTGGGTTTTGGTCTTCGTCCTATGAGGAGGAGATAAGGACTAAATTTAATTAGACTTAATAGAAAGAAAAGCCTAATTATGTGAATAATTTGAGTCATGAGAATTAGAAGAAAATGATGACTTAGACCAGTAGGATGTGAGTCAGTTACCTGATGATATTATGTATAAAATAAAGAATGCACTTAGAGTGGTGAGAGATACTCGGGAGCATACAATGAGAAGTAAAGTTGTGATTTATTAATACGTGGGATATTCGGGATATAAATATACTACGTATAAGACTTATGATATGGGGTGTGTGTATACTTATATCAATGATATAAATATATAGATTCTGCGTACGCCTATTGTATGATTTTTATGTATATGACATACCTACGTTGCTTGCTATTAAGGGGAGGTTTTTCATCGTGGAGTCTTATCCCGATGAGCCCATTGGGGGGATTTAGACTTGTACCAAGAACATAGAACCTTAGACACGTGCTATCAGAGAGTATGATAGTTTTGACGGTTGAACGGGAGCATAGGTATGTGTGTGACCCATTTTTCTAGGGACTATGTGAAGTTTCAAGGTTATATAATCTTAGTTTTATTCGTAGAATACACACACACACACAATCCAATTTTATTATTAGTAATAAAGAGGTATTCTTCAATTTCGATTTAAATGCAGTTTCACAAGTTCGCAAGAATAAATTCCAATTATATTCATTTTATCCTAAGCATGCATCTAGGTGATTTAATAAAATGAAATGTGAAAATCCCAACCACAACACGCCGATGTACGAGGAAAACCCAAATGGGAAAAACCTCGGACGGCTGGGCCTAGAAAAAATCCACTACAACAATAGGTTTTACAACAGACTCAAAAGACTTACAGACATTGACTCACTCAAGACATGCTTATGCCGTCCTCGACCTCTGAAGTTGTAGTCCGCGAAACTCCAACGCGTTTCTCAACACTCCTCGTGTTGCGGTATCCACCGAAGCCCAAAACCACCATCTCCTCAAAGCTTGAATGCAGAGATCCACCGCAAACTTGCTTGTTGAATGTGAATTTGATTGAAGGGGTTTTGTTTGAAAAGATGATAAAAATGTTGGAGTTGATTTTTATCAAAAAGAGGGAAGTTGTGGAAAAGGTTCTACCATGAATAATGAACTTCCTTGACATATAAAACTGATTTTGGTCCATATGAAAATAACTGAAAAAGTAGTGGGCAAAAACAGTTATGGGAAAAAAAACTGCACAAAAATTAGATTTAAAAAATCAGACCTGGCAAAACTCGTTCGAACGAGTTCGTTCGAATGACTTATCATTCGAACGACTTATCTAACGGCGTGCCAGTATAGAATTATAGAGGTCGTTAGAAACCTTGTTCGAACGACCTTTCTAACGAAGCACCAGTATAGGCTGGCTAAAGTCGTTAGATCCAAGTCATTAGATCCAAGTCGTTTGAACGACCTGGATTAAACTTCGAACGAGATTATAAATTTTGCCCAAAATTGTTCAAATTTATTTTCAAGGATTTTTCAATATTAATATTACTTATTTACGATCATTTTCTTATATGAAAAATTCTTGATTAGTCAAAGTACTCCAACACATAAAATTGTATTTTAGTCATATACCTTTGTAGGATAGATAGCATGGCATGAATATTGATGACACATGAACTTTGGATGCGATGCTTGAATCTTTGCGTTGAATGAAGTTTGATGCAGTATGACCCAAAATTGTTTTGTCTAATGGAATATAACCAATATAACAAATGACTCGATTGGAAATTTGTCCTTACAAATCTCCCCCTTTGGCTATTCCGGGACAAAACAGAATAATAAAAAATAAATACAAGACAGAATTTGCTAAGCCATCCGTCAAGCCATTTCTAAGGCCCGTCCCAAAAACCCAAAAAAAAAGACAGACACAAAGACAAAACTGACGAGTTGCAAAGGAGTAGGAGATGTATCCTACACACATGAAACAACAAATTCATAAACGCATGGGGAAATAGAGAGTAATTATATATAAGACAATGTGATAGCATATGTTGTGAATGGTACATGAATGTCTCAATATTCAATGTTAAGAGTTTAACTCCCCCTAAATTATGCATATGGTCAACATTAAAATCAATTAGGAAATTCAATTATAATTACCGTCAATTATTATTAAATTCAATGAATATTAAATTTAATTAATTTACCCAAATTTATCCAACACCCCCTAAATATGAATTCCAATTAATGAAAGTTTCTCCCCCGTTTTGCCCGGAAAAGACAAAGGGAGAAGGGGCCTGCAATATAAAAGAGAATAGACAACAAAGCGGGAAATAGGAATAAAGAAGAATGACAATGAAAATACTAAGCATGCATTAAGTAAGGGGGAAAGGGGAAATAGTGAAGGTTCATACAAGTAAATATCCAAAGAAAATAAATCCAATACAAGAGAGTAATAAACCACCCATCCTCACAAAAACAAATAAACATGAAATGAGCAAAGCACATCAAGAGGCAGGAGCATCGGGTGGAGTGTCATCGGGAAGAGAGCTGGTGCCGGAAGAGCCTGTCCCGCGGCGCATCTCCAGACGGCGGATGGAATCAAGATGATCTAAAAGGAGAGAGTACCGACGAGCCTGGGATTCATCTCGACGCGCTTGTGCTTCGTCCCGAGCGGCATCTCGACGGGCTTGGGCCTCGCGTTCCTGCTGCATAGACAGGATAAGCTCCTGCATAAGCGCCCGGTCCTGATGGCGATCCTCCTGAAACTGTTCAACCTATGAACGGACAAACATAAAATCCTCCGATGCGACGGGTGAGGGAATATGGGAAGGGGAGGGGCGATGGATAAAGCGGGAGGGGGCGGGATGACTAGGGGCAGGGTGAGAGGAAGCGGCGGAGTGGGAAGAGGTGGAGGGGGTGAGGGGAGGTGTATCCGGTGGCAAATGACTACGAGAGCAGCTAATGGAGGTCATGTCAACGGTTTGGTATTTAGTGGTGGGGATATCGGTGGAGACACGGGGGCAACCGGTGGTAAGACAAAAACGAGTGATAATGGCCGCAAAAGGGAGGGCTTGTCGAGTGGGGCTGGAGGGAAGGATCCTAACAGACCGAATCACACTAAAAAGATAGGAGGGGAGGTCAATGTGAGCCCGAATGCTGATAGCAAACATAAGGTCCACGTGTTGTTTAGTGATTTGAGTGGTGTTGGAACGAGGGAGAAGACAAGCACAGATAATCCAGTTAAGGACCATAAAGTCGGGATGTAAGTGTTTATGGAAAATAGTGACAGTGCCGGAAGGGAGGAACCTAAAAATAGTGTTAAAGACAAGAGTGGGATCGGGACATGTATCGGATGTCCAAGGGAATGAGGGATTAGTGACCCGAGGGAGGGGAAGGAGTTGAGCTATCGAATCGGGAGAGACTATAATCTCCTGACCACGCACCCTAGAGTAAAGGTGAGTATCCCTGTTGTTCAGGCCAAAATAAAATTCCCGCACAAAGTCAGAAAAAATGACATCCGTGAGAGAGAAGAAAGGGTCCCACCCTAAATCGGAAATCCACGAATGCACAGTTGTGCCGTGGAGAGAGTGGAGATTAATGACTTTCTCCCTAATAATGGAACGGGTAGCGAACCCTTGAGTGTGATATAGGGTATGTTTGGAAAGGGTCCTCCAACGCAGTTTAAGGTCGGGAATGGCACGGGATTCCTCATCAGAGGACGAGGTGCGTTCCTCGGGGGAATCGCTAATGCGTCGTTGGCGACGGTTACGGGCCATGGAAAAATGATAGAAACTATAACCTACCCGAACAAAGTCCAACCAAACCACCAATTACACCAAGAAACCAACAACCAATCAACATAATTCCCATTCTCCGTTAGAAATAAAAAATTAAAGGAAAGGAAAAAAATTGATTAAAATAAATTCCATGAATAGTAACTGAATTTTCATTTGAGAAAATAAAATATTCATGGGATATGTTTTAATCAGGGGCAACATATAAAAATACACAAAAGAAGATAGCCCCAAAAAAATGAGGGATATACACACATGCATAGATAGAAATGTTGGGAAAAAAGATTGAAAATCGATTTTGAAAATAGTCCCCAACAGTATATATATATATATATATATATATATCGTAAGAGAGCAAAAGAGTAAAGAAAAAAAATACCTGGAATGGAGGATGAAGAGGCAGCACAAATCGGTAAATGGAGGAAGGGTTGAGGAATAATGAAATAGGGGAAAGAGAAAGAGGGTGAGAAGAGGGAAAATCGTGGGAGAGAGAGAGAAAGGAGAGGGGAAAATGGAAGAGAGGGGAAAGAGAAATCTGGGAAAGAGGTGCGAGCATGGGGAAACGTGGGCTGAAAAAAATGGAAGATGTGGCAATTTTTTGGGAAGAGAATCTGACCGTTTTAATTCCAGGTCATTCGAACGAGTGATGTCGTTCGAACGAGGATTTCGAACGACGAGACAATTTCACCTCGTGAGATAACTCGTTAGAAGTTCGTTTGAACGAACTTTGTCGTTCGAACGATATTTCGAACGACGAGACAGTTTCGACTCGTGAGATAACTCGTTAGAAGTTGGTTCGAACGAAATTCGTTGTTCGAACGATATTTTGAACGAAGAGACAGAATGGGGGTTATGGATGTCGTTAGAAATCTCGTTTGAACGATAATTTCTAACGAAAATTAAAAATTTTAAAATAAAAATATCATAAAATATAGTGAAAAATACCATAATATCAGGAATTGGGATGGCCAGAATAATGCCAAAATGTGATTTTATTAATCCTAGCTCGAGGCAACATAACCAAATAGTGGGAGCAAGAATGTAGGGGTGTGAACAATACGAGTGAAAGTTTTTAGCCACAACATTGTACAAGTGCATAATGCCAAACAATATATACGTGCAATATTCACTCAGATTAGCCTTGTGTCAAAAATGAAATATTGTTGAACACTTAACCACGAATGTGACAAGCATACAAAATAGATGATTCTCTCGCCAATAAAGTCACAAGGAGAAAGCAATAAATTGATGAAATGTGCATGCCCGTTGATCTTCAACTTATATCTCCCATGAGTAACAATAGATTGAGACGTATCTTTTTGAAGAATCAATCAAGCCAATTATTTTGGCCTTGGCATCATATATATCATTTTCAATGCTTCTATTTTAGCCACACAACTTGAGAATGCAAATGGTGTCTTTTCATGCAAAAACTTTTATGTTTTTCACAACCCGATTCCATTGCTTGAAACGGAAATCAACCGAAAGAATATAATCATTTTGTTTCAATTCGGGCAACGGATGATCATGCACAATTTCGATTGCTTATAAGGGATGTGACAGGATTGAGAAGACAACACCAAATCTCACTTTGCAAGAACAATGTGAACAAGATATTCATAATATTTCGTGTACGGTGTGTGAAAAAGGCAAAGATGTGAGGAAATCACAACATTATATATCATAAAAGAGCATTATTGTGCACAAGATAAACCATGTATGGATTAACTATTCATCGAAAGCCACGTGAACATGGAAAAAGATAGGGATTTGAATACATCGACCACAAAGCCATATGGACAAAAATTTTGATAGCTTTTCTAACCATTCCCGTTTTCCTTGAAAATAAAGAAAGAAAATATTTTTGAGATTTTGAATAAAATATATACAAAGGAAATCTAGTTCATAGGTATAAAAAAATATACAAGAGAAGCAACCTAAACTAGATAAACGACTTCGATCTCAATCAATGGATCAAACCCCAATTGATTTCCTAAGGTTTTCAAACCTAAGGGCATCCAGAGGTTTAGTAAATATATCGGCCAATTGTTGATCGGTAGGAACGAAGCTTAGAGAAACAACTTTCTCTTCAACCAAGTCACGAATGAAATGTTCACGGATCTTAATATGCTTGGTTCTAGAATGTTGAACGAGATTATGGGAAATATGAATAGCACTAGTATTATCACAATATATAGTCATAGTGCCTTGAGAAATACCGTAATCTTCCAACATTTGTTTCATCCAAATGAGTTGAGTGCAACAACTCCCGGCGGCAATGTATTCGGCCTCCGCCGTGGACAAAGAAATAGAATTTTATTTCTTGCTCATCCATGAGACAAGTGCACTTACAAAATAGAAACAACCGCCAGAAGTAGTTTTACATCCATCAACATCTCCTGCCCAATCGGCATCTGAATATGCCGATAGACAATCATTGGTGTCAAAATAGAACCAAATGCCAAAAGATAGGGTCCCACTAACATATTTGATGATACGTTTAATAGCAAGTAAATGAGACTCTTTTGGTGCGGCTTGATAACGAGCACAAACTCCTACACTAAAGGAAATATCTGGACGACTCGCAGTTAGGTAAACTAAACTACCTATCATACTTCTAAAAAGTGTATGCTCTACATCCTTTCCGTCGGTATCCTTACTAAGTTTGATAGAGGAGCTCATAGGAGTACGAGCATGTTTAGCGGATTCGAGTTTAAATTTCTTAACGAGGTCTTTAGCATACTTAGTTTGGGACAGAAATATCCCACTTTTGAGTTGACGAACTTGAAGACCTAGAAAAAAAGTAAGTTCACCTACCATACTCATCTCAAATTCATTGTGCATTTCTTTTGAAAACATTTGAGTATGTTTATCACACGTAGACCCAAACACTATGTCATCGACATAAACTTGAGCAACAAGAATACCTTTTTCATCACGCCGAATGAAAAGGGTCATATCTACTCCCCCTCTCAAAAAGCCACGAGAAAGGAGATAAGAGGTGAGTCTTTCATACCAAGCATGGGGAGCTTGTTTTAAGACATATAAAGCTTTCTTTAGAAAGAAGACATGAGTAGGATGTTTTGGGTCCTCAAACCCTTTTGGTTGTTCAACTTATACTTCCTCTTGAATAATACCATTTAAAAAGGCACTTTTGACATCCATTTGATATAATTTAAATTGAAGGTGACATGTTATGGCGAGTAAAAGATGAACCGATTCTAACCTAGCAACAGGAGAAAAAGTTTCTTCAAAGTCAACACCTTCTATTTGGGTATATCCTTGTGCAAATAATCTAGCTTTATTTCGAACAATGACACCATTTTCATCCATTTTATTTTTAAAAATCCATTTAGTGCCAATGATATTGGTATTAGAAGGCCTAGGGACTAATTCCCAAACATCATTTTTCTTAAATTGAAACAGTTCTTCTTGCATAGCATTAATCCAATGTTCATCTTTTAATGCTTCTTTATAGTTTTTGGGTTCAATTGTAGAAGTATAGCATAGATAGGTAACTTCATTTTCTAATTGCTCCCTAGTCTTGACACCTACCTCGGGATCTCCTATAATTTGTGAAGTGTCATGATTTTTACGCACCCAAGGAGTAACTTCCTTTTTCTCAGTAGTTGGGACAACCAAATCATTTAGAGAGTCAATACTTTCAACATTTGACACAACATCACACTCACATGATAAATCTTCCTCATTATTAATTTGTGTGGCCGGAGCATCATCTTTTATGACAACATTAATGGATTCCATTACTTTAGAGTTACTTAAGTTGAAAACTCTAAATGCTCTACTATTTTGAGAATATCCTAGGAAAATACCCTCATCACTCCTCGAGTCAAATTTCCCTAGAAGTTCTCTATCTCTAAGAATATAGCATGGACTTCCAAACACTCTAAAATAGGACAAATTGGGTTTCTTACCCGTCCACAATTCATAAGGAGTTTTGTTAGTGTTAGGACGCAAATAAACTCTATTTACTGTGTGACATGCAGTGTTAACCGCTTCGGCCCAAAACCTACGAGCCACATTTCTTCCAAGGAGAATAGATATTGCCATTTCTTGGATCGTTCGATTTTTACGTTCAACTATACCATTTTATTTAGGGGTTCGAACGGCCGACAATTCATGTTTTATTCCTATTTCATCACAGAAGGCATTCACACCGGATTCCTTGAATTCGGCTCCATTATCACTCCTAAAGCGATTTATAGTAACACCATGAAGATTTTGAAGAGCTCTACATTTAACAGTAAGAAAGTCAACTATTTCAGATTTTTCTCTTAAAAAGCCTACAATAGAGTATCTAGAGAAATCATCCACCATAACCAAGATGTATCTTTTTCCTCCTATGCTCTCGGTACGAGTCGGACCCATAAGGTCCATGTGTATCAATTCTAGGACACGAGATGTTGTTATCGAGTTTAACTTTTTATGAGGACTTTTAATTTGTTTTCCAAATTGACACGGTCCGCAAATGGTGGACGTTGGCTTTCCTAGTGGCGGTAAGCCTCGAACAAGCTCTTTTCTCACAAGTCTGTCAAGATCTCTAAAGTTAACATGACCTAATCTTTGATACCAAAGATCAGTAGAAGAGGTTTTTACATTATTGCAGACTAAAGAAGATTTTGGAATGATTCCATAGCAATTGTCACTAGTTCTAACACCATGTAAAATCGATTCACCTGACTGATCATAAACGATGCACTCCGATTGACTAAATTTCACATCAAGATTATCATCACATAGTTGGCTAATACTTATCAAATTAGCTTTTAGACCATCAACATAAAGAACATTTTCAAGTTTAGGGAATCCTGAGATTTCAATAGAACCTCTACCAATAATTTGGGACTTACTACCATCCCCAAAAGTAACTTTACCATCTTTATGGTTTTCGAGAGTGGTAAATAGAGATTTATCGCCAATCATATGTCTAGAACAACCACTATCAAAGTACAATTGAGAGGTATTTTGTGCCTTTAGAGCAACGTGAGCGACAAAAGCTTTCTTGGTTTGATTTTTCTTAACCCAAGTTTAAGTAGTTTTCTTCCCTTGATTGGCTCTAGTCTTATAATTAGAGTTATTTCCTTGGACTTTAGAAAACCTAAGAAACTCTTCAATTAGATTTTTAGAAGTATTGACTAGATACTCGACTTGACTCTTAAGATTAGCTAAGGAGCTATAGGGTTGTTTTGAATTTGTGAATTGAGGGTTCTTTCCAAGTTTGTAGCAAAAATCTTTAAGATGACCCTGTTTGTGACAATATGAGCATACATAGGGTTGCTTTGGGCCGGCTTTTAAAGGTTGCTTAGAGGGATTTACTTTAGGAACTTTAGATTTTGTAACAAACTTAGCAACAGATTCAGTTTTGACTTTTGAAGAATTTCCTTCTTCATATCCTATACCCTTTCTCTCTTGATAACCTTTCTCCTTATATCCTAAAACAGGACCTAGAAATAATTTTCCCATTCTTCCTGAATTGTCCTCGAGTGTGACTTTAACTTCACGAGAGGACTCGAGATATTTTTCAAGTTGGGCTATTTTAGCTTCTAGAGATGTTCTAATTTCTAGAGACTCATTAAGATCTTTGTTAAAACTTTCTAAGGAGATAATCAAGTCAAATTTTTCTTTACCAATCACGATAAGCTTTTCAGAAAGAGATATTTTAATTGCCTCGAGTTGACTAACTAAAGCCTCCTTCTCCTTCAGGCCTTTCAACTCTTTTTCTAAAGTTATGACTTTCAAGGTTAATCTTTTGTTGACTTTTTGAATGCGAATAGATTCATTGTAGAGTTCAGAATAAGCATATTGTAGTTCACTCTCATCTATATCACTATCACTCTCTTTTTCATCACTACTCGTAGAATGAGTAGAAACAACCTATAGATTTTGTTCAGAGTTGTCAACATTAAGGTAGGACTCACATGAATTACTAGCAAGGATCGCCATAAAGGCAGTGAATTTATTTCTAGATGGGTTAGAGTCATCAGAGTCTTCAGACTCATTATCACTGTCACTTACAGTAGCATTGTAAATGGCTTTTTCTTTGCCTTGTCTTTTAAGTTTTGTGGGGCACTCGAAAGCTCTATGACCACGTCCCTCACATTCAAAGCATCTCTCCGAATCATCCTTCTTAAAGTTGTCTTTATTGAACTTCTTTGAATCCTGATTAGTGAATTTTTTATTTCCTCCTTTGTTTTTATTCTCAAATTTAGGTTTTTCAAATTTAGAGTTTTGTTTTTTAAACTTGAGAAATTTTTTACCAAATAAGGCTATATCATCAGAATCAAAGTCAGACTCATCAGAATCAGACACATTGACTTTCTTAACTTTTAAAGCAACTCCTTTATCTTTCCCTTTGTTATCTTTAGGAAACATATCTAGTTCATAAGTTTGCAAATCACCAACAAGTTCTTCAAGTTTTAAAGTATTTAGGTTTCCTAAAGAATTAAGAACAGTGACTTTAGGAATGAATCGCTTAGGAAGACATCTAAGTATTTTCTTAACGACACGATTTCCAGGTATTTTTTCACTTAAGTTAAAGCAAGAGTTAACTATGTCAGATAAACGAGCATAAAACTCATCAAAAGTTTCAGTTTCTTTCATGGTGATCGTTTCAAATTGTGTAGTTAAATTTTTAAGTTTTGATGCTTTAACAACACTAGTTCCCTCATGAGTAACTTGGAGAATGTTCCAAGCTTCCTTTGACGTTTCGCACATCATTATACGATGAAATTCATCGGGAGACACGACACCAAATAAGGCATTCAATCCTTTAGAGTTAAAGTTACACCATTTTAAATCTTCCTCACTCCACTGTTCAACGGGAGTCAAAATACGTTCATCATTAACAATCATAGTAGGAGGGTACCATCCTCTTTCAACAGTGACCCAAACACGTTCATCAATAGATTTAAGAGCGGATTTCATACGTGCTTTCCAATAGTTATAATTTGTTCCATCAAACAAAGGTAGTCTATTTGATGAAAAACTATCCATATAACCTCCAGGATTCATATAAAAAACTTTTAGAAACAAGCTCTGATACCAATTTGAAGTTTCAAGGTTATATTATCTTAGTTTAATTCGTAGAATACACACACACACGCAATCCAATTTTATTATTAGTAATAAATAGGTATTCTTCAATTTCGATTTAAATGCAGTTTCACAAGTTTGCAAGAACAAATTCCAATTATATTCATTTTATTCTAAGCATGCATCTAGGTGATTTAATAAAATAAAATGCGAAAATCCCAACCACAACACGCCGATGTACGAGGAAAACCCAAATGGGAAAAACCTCAGACGGCTGGGCCTAGACAAAATCCATTACAATAATAGGTTTTACAAGAGACTCAAAAGACTTACAGACATTTACTAACTCAAGACATGCTTATGCCGTCCTCGACCTCTAAAGTTGTAGTCCGCAAAACTCCAACGCATTGCTCAACACTCCTCATGTTGCGGTATCCACCGAAGCCCAAAAGCACCGTCTCTTCAAAGCTTGAATGCAGAGATCCACCGCAAACTTGCTTGTTGAATGTGAATTTGATTGAAGGGGTTTTGTTTGAAAAGATGATAAAAATGTAGGAGTTGATTTTTAACAAAAAGAGGGAAGTTGTGGAAAAGGTTCTACCATGAATATTGAACTTCCTTGACATATAAAACTGATTTTTGTCCATATGAAAATAACTGAAAAAGTAGTGGGCAAAAACAGTTATGGGAAAAAAACTGCACAAAAATTAGATTTAAAAAATCAGACCTGGCAAAACTCGTTCGAACGACTTATCGTTCGAACGACTTATCTAACGGCGTGCCAGTATAGAATTATAGAGGTCGTTAGAAACCTCGTTTGAACGAGGTCGTTCGAACGACCTTTCTAACGAACTTCTAACGAAGCACCAGTATAGGCTGGCTAAAGTCGTTAGATCCAGGTCGTTCGGACGACCTGGATTAAACTTCGAACGAGATTATAAATTTTGCCCAAAATTGTTCAAATTTATTTTCAAGGATTTTTCAATATTAATATTACTTATTTACGATCATTTTCTTATATGAAAAATTCTTGATTAGTCAAAGTACTCCAACACATAAAATTGTATTTTTGTCATATACCGTTGTAGGATAGATAGCATGGCATGAATATTAATGATGCGTGAACTTTGGATGCGATGCTTGAATCTTTGCGTTGAATGAAGTTTGATGCAGTATGACCCAAAATTATTTTGTCCAACGGAATATAGCCAATATAACAAATGATTCGATTGGAAATTTGTCCTAACACTATGTTTAGCTCCAATATATGTGATTTGTATTTATGGTTCCAGAGAGATACCTAACCAACAGTCCTTTATATAGTGTGTGATGTATCAAGACATGATAGCAGAGTACGCATGCACCGCAACTGAGGCTAGGGGTGACATATTAGTATGTATATATATGTAGAATAGAGTGATGAATATATATATACTTGTGTTATGTTCTACTGTGTGAACTTGGTAGATAAGATGGATAGTGAAATCTAAAACAACTTAAGTACGTGAACACTTAACTTTGAATGTGAAAACCCTCTCACTCCAGATAAAAGATGTGAAAATATTCATTAACGTATTACGTGGGAAATACGGGTAGCTATTATGAGATAATTGATTTGAAGATTAATGAGTTTGAACTAGTTAGGCGTGATAACAGTAACTAGAATGGGTTAGAGATACGTTAGGCGTGCACAATAGTTTAGAGGTGAGAATCTCAAGTGAGAGCCAGCAAAACTAACATGTATGTAATATCAACTCGTAAGCATTTTAAATACTTGATAAAATGTTTTTAACTATTTTCACTCGAGCTCTGACCCGTTTTTTCCAAATCTATTTTCTTTGTGCAAATCATTTTAGGTGTCCAGCCACAGAGACGCCAGGCATAAGATATCAGACCCCTTGACGTGCTGCAGCTATTGTGGAAGTTGCAGGTCCTCAATATTAGACACCTGTACTCTCTTTCATTCAGATTCGTGATGCAGTTATTTTTGGTCAGGGAATGTCGCCCATTCTTAGGTTTTATCAGAGACGTTGTACTCATTTATTTCATTTTGGTTGGATTAGCTTTTATTATGGGTTATTTGTATCGGAGACATTAAATTGGGACGTTTATTCCAATCTTATTTACTTCAGTCAGATGGTTTCTCATTTATTATTATTTTATTTATGAGAATGGTGAATGTGGTTAATGGTTTATATTGTTGAATAACAATTAAAGGATTAAATTTTTTTGTCACTATCTTAATTAACTATTAGGTGATTAATAAATAAATGTTTTTCGATAGTGATGCTAACAATGAACCTACTGGATATTTTGTTTTAATTTAATAAAGGACTTATTACCCGGTATTTAATTAGGCGGGGTATCACAGGTGGTATCACATCATCAAGTTCTAGAGTCCTTAGGATCTGTGCGGCTTTTCACATTTTATTTTAGCCTTATTTGATATAGAGCCTTATTATAGGATTGTTGTCTCCGCCTACGTATGCGACCTACGTTCTTCGGCTATTAAATTAATGATATGATTCGTATGCAAGTTTGATTGGGCTTCGTACATCAAACAATATAGGATGACTAGCAAAGGCTATTAGAAGGACAGCAGGAGGAGAGGCTCAACAGAAACCATAGAATATTCTGGGAATGGTGATCGTGATGGAAGTCACCATAATTACGGCAGATGGAAATGGGATAATCACTCGGGGGTAGTAGCTTCCCCAAATATTGTCATAGATAACGGTGGTATAAACTCAGTCCCACCCAGTATAGTAGGGAGGGGGAGAGGCATAGGGACTCTTTTGAAGAGTTATATGGAAGAATTTCGAGAAAATAATAAGTGTGATGGGCCAATGGAAGTATAATCCAAAGGAAATTGTGTAAGGTGGAGTGCATCAATCCTACGGATTAAATTTCAAGCAAAATTAATTGTGGTCAGAGGATCAGCGTAGTAACCATGGAGAGATAAATTAATAATGAGAGATTTGGGTATGATTTGATTATAAGATCTTCCATCTGCTGTTCGGATAGATATGCGAATTGAGTTTTGAAATTATTCACAAGTGGGTAAGATAGAGACCAATCGTGGAGGAGTTACCCTATTCAACAAACTTAGTACCCGACAAAGGGGGTACAGAGAATATTAGAGGGCCTGTAAGTTGATAATGGACCCGTGATGAGATTTTACAAACGTAGATGAGGAATATGATTAGGATGACAAGTGTCGATATCGTTAAAGTCATACGTTCACAAGTTCATATCAACGCTTCCATGAGAAGGGAGCCAAGAGGGTTGGAGAATCTAGTTGAAAAGCAAGACTAGATTTAATGGTGATAGAGGAGCACCACGGGAGGGTTTACCTCGTAGGGAGCCCATTTAAATGATTCGGATCAATCGCACTCCTACCAAATGATGGTGAATTCATTCAGGGCTGTCGATAACAATAACGAGTTCTATAGGGTCAGCAGAGCCCAAGGAACAACGGGGGTAGCAATCGAGGCTAAAACTACCCGATTCGAGGGAAGGATACCCTAACTTGGCCACTGAGGCCAGAGACAGAGGAATGGCACAAAACAGTGTCCTAGGTGTGGAGAAGAGGAAAACCTGTATTAAACTTATCTACAAAAAAAAAAGTGAGACCAGTTAGACTGGGAATGTTGCTAGTAGGATAAAATAGCAGTAGAACGAGACTTCTAGCGGGATAATTAGACTAAGAAATTTAAGTACAAAGGTTACCAACTCAATAGTGGTGAGGTCAGGCAGGATTGACAGGGTCATTAATAGCAATGACAGCATCCCCAATCCTCAAAGCCGTCAGGGCTGAGGAAATGGCGAGGGAGGACAGTAGAGCCAGGGCCAGAGTTATAAGAGTTTCTCTATAAGTTATTACAATTGTGGAAAGAGGGACCACATCAGGAAGGGTTATCAAAGCGAGGAAGGGGTAACTACTGGATGAGATCCTAGATATACAACCATTGGATTAATTCACGGGTCAGTTATGGTACGAGAGTGATGCTCAAGAACCCGTTGACCAGGCAAGGTAGATTACAAAAGGATATAGAATATTTGTTTTATCCCTATGAGAATGGGATTAGGATTGGGTGATATGGGTGCATCACAATATATGATTGGTAACACTAAAACTCGAGTGTGAGTCGAGTTTAGTGGGTGCACTGGCGGTATCATCCTTATTATGTATATAATTACCGTTGGGTAGCGGGACTTTTTATATCACTTGCGTGGAGGAGCAAGTGCGCACACTAAGAGAAAATTTTATATTATGTAACGATTTTTGCTCCTTTGAGTGTTATGATAAGAGAACGCATTTTTATTTGTCATGTAGTGATTAGATACTGAGGGTTTGAACATTAGTAAATCATGTGATAAGACTATCGTAATTGTTATTTCGGGGCAATTTATATTGTTTTTGCAAGGTATCACCTGAAAGAGGGTTGAACCTATATATAAATTGTATTGTATCACAGACTTCGGTGAGTATGTTGTCTTGTTATATTTGATCGTGGTGCGTAGTAAATTTTAACGATGTGATTCAGGGTGTGTTGTGTTCTTTATCGAGCGGATAGATATAGCTAGTTATTTATATAGCGCTAAGAACTTGTGATAATAAGAGCATCGTGTTGTATGTTGTCTTTGGTGACATGAGAGTGGGCTAATAGACTTTTTATGTCAACAGACGGGACTTTGGGGGTACATATTATGGATCAGAGACATAACGGATATCTACGGCCGACAATGTTAGAGAGTAGTGTATCGCGGGGGTTCCTTGTTTGGATTTTGCTTTGCGATACATCCCACTCATGAAACTAGCGAACGTTGGGAGTTGAGGGAAGTTTGGTATCTAGTATATGAGTTTAGTACCCTATTTATTATACTTATATGTGATTATAAGTGGGAGATGATAGTTATATTACCATTTATGGCTGGTAGAGCCGAATAATGCGGGTGTGAATACTAGTGTAGAATGTCTACACCACGAGTATATCATTGAGGCAACCTAGAGAATAACTAAGTTGCGATTAGTAGGGTAATCGAGTATAAACTTAATGTATGGTCATGCTAAGTATGAAAATATTAATTTAACACAAGTTTATTACGTTTAGTGATATTGCACAGCAATGCATGGGAATAGGGTATATAGGTGCCCTAGTTAGTTGAGATTTGTAGTATCACTCACGAGGAGTAAACATGGAAAGTTATCAAATAAATATAGATGCATGAGAAAACTATAAACTGAAGTAAAATGAGATAAAGAGAATGTAGTGGCATTGAGAGTAAGGCGAGTCACCAGAAATTATAGAGTAGACGGAAAGGAGTGATTGTAGTGTTGAAAAGTACACAGAATGTGCATTTTAGATTTTCGAGAATAATCAGGAGATACTCTGTTTAAAAGGGTAATATTACGGGAGTTACATTAGAACCAACTGAAGACGTAAAGGTTGGACATAAATAGTTGGTCATGATTACAGATATCTTCCACGAACGGAATGATCACTAGTTTTAATGGTGGAGTGTAGACAGTCAGACTAAAGAGTACTATTAGTGAAATGGTACTGAGTACAACGCAATGTTCCAAACTTTAGAAAGATGTGAAAATATATGTGTAATAAGAGTAAATGAATAAATGAGTTGACACATGGGGGTGTTAGGGTTTTTCCTAGTAGAGGGAATACCTTAGCCGTGAGTATATAGGCTCATAATAGTGACAAAAGGGGAACGAAATCACAAATTGTTATGTAGATACCAAGGTGAACTGGTAAATTTAATGATGAAGTATTTTGATATGTGATGACTAAAGAGAATTAGTCACTAGATGGGACGATAGGGGAAGATCATTTAACTGAAGGATACCGCTAGCAGAGATATAACGGGAACAACAGAATGACATAACTGAGATAGCAAGATTTAATAGGGTATAATTTAACTAGATGTCGTGTCCGATGGGGATGAAATCTTCGTGTCTTATTTTGACAGAGTTCCTAGGAGATCATGGGTACAGAGTTGCAATTACATACTGCCTGTCACCCATAGACTGATGGGAAGACCAAGAGGATGAATCAGATGTTAGGGGATATGTTACGTATGTGTGTCCTTGATTTTAAGGGAGGATGTGAGCGGTATCTTCTACTGGTGGAGATTACGTATAATAACTCCCATCAGTTGACTATTGGTATGGCTCAATTTGAGGCATTGTACGGTAGGAATTTTCGTTCTCCTGCTTGTTGGCTAGAGGTAGGGGACAATAAGCTATTGGGGTAGAGTCAATTTAGGACACTACGGCCAGGATTGAGATTATTCGGGATCGTATACGGGTAGCCCAGGACAGATAGAAAAGCTACACCAATGCCAAGCGGTTCTTTTGAGAGTTTGATGTGGGGGGTTAGGTGTTACTACGAGCATATCCTATGAAGGGGATACTGAGATTTTTTAAGAAGGGGAATTTGGCATCGAGGTACATGGGGCCATTTCCTATCATTGAGAATATTGGACCAGTAGAATATGGACTTAGGTTGTAGGAGAGCTTGCATCGTATTCATGATGTGTTCCATATTTCTTCACTGAGACGGTATATTTTGGATAAGTTGGCTCACACTCACATTACGATAG
This sequence comes from Sambucus nigra, assembly GCA_949130495.1. Lineage (NCBI taxonomy): Eukaryota > Viridiplantae > Streptophyta > Magnoliopsida > Dipsacales > Adoxaceae > Sambucus > Sambucus nigra. The sequence continues at coordinate 81,066,080 of OX422213.1, read as the reverse complement.
AGGAGATTGATTTAAAATTGGATAGCTTATACGAGGAGAGACTAGTGGCTATCTTAGACCATAGCGAGAGGAGATTGATGTCGAAGGTAGTTCTACTTGTGCGTGTCTAGTGGGAAAAATAATAAAGTCTACTTGGGGGGACGAGGATGAGATGCGCGAGAAATATCCAAATGCTAATTAGGTGGACGTATGCAACACCCCATATTTTTTAATGATTTTTAAATGTAGGATTAATTAAATTAAATATGATAAATTAAATGATAATTAATCCGAATTAAAATAAATATTAACTAGCGAGATAAGGATTAGTATTTACTGATGTGAATTATATTGAATATTACTTAGTGAGTAAAGTAATGTGTGATTATGAATATATTAAAATTATCGCGAGTGAAAAATACGATAGTTACGGTAATTTAGTCGGGATACACGTGTCAGTCGTGTTGGGACTAAATTTAATGAAATAAAAAGTTATTTATATTTAAGTTATCCAAATGATCATTTTGAGTACACCAGAGTACCCAGAAGGGTCGAGATGGTCAAAAAATTCTACTCGGGTTTAGTTTGGGTCCCGGGACACTTTTAGGCCAAACCAGCACCCCGGAGGGGTATTTTAGTCATTTGTATTTGGGAGGAATTAAGACCAACGAAAATTAGAGGGTTATTTCATTTGGGAATAGGAGTCTTTGAGGGTTAGAATTCATAGAGTTGCAGAGAGGCCATATGAGGGAGAAGAGAGGAGGTTCCAAAGGCTAGAACCACCAATTGCATCACCAACACCAACACCAACACCAACACCGCATAGATCGGGGGAAGAGGAACACCACCATACCCATCATCTTCAACGGATCAGACCTTCATATCAAGGCAAGTGTTTATCTTTTTAACTTTTGAATTGATGCATCATCCATGTTAGAATAGATGGATTTTTTATGAAATTTATGAATTTGGAATTGAAGAATTGAGATATAATTCATGTTCATGAGTAGGAATGACTTAATAGTTGATCACTGAGATATGTAAATGAATCTTGATGAGTAATACCACGAAATTTGGTAATAAATCTAAAATATTTAATGAGATTATGGATAAACATGAAATTTTAGGGTTTTTCAAGATTATAATGAATTAATTAACTTGGTTTGGGTGAATTTTGGGGAGATTTAATGATTAGATTACGTTGGGAATTGTTTATATATGTTACTATAACATTAGAGACCTTTGGTTGGGAGTTTAGGAAGGTGTAATGGGGTTTTGGAGGTTTAGAAATTGAAGAAACCAGTAACAGACAAACGAAGAAGACAACACCAATCTGGGCGAATCGGTCCGGCTCTTGGCCGAATCGATTCGACTGGCCAGATTTTGGCCACTTTCCTTTTTTGTTTAGGATCTTTGGGAAATGTTCGAGATTGAATTGTGGTATTTAATTTAAACATAATGGGGATTATATTGAAGTACCAGTAGGCCTAAATTGGGTTTCAGGCTTGTTCCTATGAGGAGGAAATAAGGACTAAATTTAATTAGGCTTAATAGAGAGAAAAACCTAATTATGTGAATAATTCGAGTCACGAGAATTTAAGGAAAACGATGAATTAGACCAGTAGGATGTGATTGAGCTACCTGTTTATATTATGTATAAAATAAAGGATACACTTCGAGTGGTGAGAGATACTAGGGAGCGTATGATGAGAAGTAAATTTGTGATTTATTAATACGTGGGATATTCGGGATATAAATATACTATGTATGAGACTTATGATATGGGACGTGTGTATACCTATATCAATGATATAATTATATAGGTCGTGTGTATGCCTATTGTATGTTTTTTATGTATTTGACATACCTATGCTACTTGCTATCGGGGGGAGGTTTCGTGTCGTGGATAGTCTTATCCTGAGGAGCCCACTGGGGGGATTTTAGACCCGTACCCAGAACATAGAACCTTGGACACGTGCTATCTGAGAGTATGATAGTTTCGACGGTTGAATGAGAGCGTAGGTATGTGAGTGACCCATTTGGCTGGGGACTATGTTTAGCTCCAATATATGTGATTTGTAATTATGATTCGAGAGAGATCCCGAACCAACAATTCTTTATATTGTGCGTGATGTACCAGGACATGATAGTAGAGTACGCATGCACCGCAACTGAGGCTAGAGGTGTTGTATTAGTATATATATGTGATAGAGTGATGAATATATATATATATATATATATATATATATATATATATATATATATATATATATATATATTATGTTCTACTGTGTGAACTTAGTAGATAAGATGGATAGTGAAATCTAAAATAACTTAAGTACGTGAACACTTAACCTTGAATGTGAAATCCCTCTCACTCGAGATAAAAGATGTGAAAATATTCACTAACGTATTACGTGGGAAATACGGGTAGCTATTATGAGATAATAGATTTGAATATTAATGAGTTTGAACTAGTTAGGAGTGATAGCAGTAACTAGAACGGGTTAGAGATATGTTAGGTGTACACAATAGTTGAGACGTAAGAATCTAAAGTGAGAGCCTACGAAGCTAACATGTATGTAATATCAACTCCTAAGCATTTTAAATACTTGCTAAAATATTTCAAACTATTTTCACTCGATCTCTAAACCATTTTTTCCACATTTATTTTCTTTGTGCAAATCATTTTAGGTGTCCAACCACAAGGAAGCTAGGTATAGGATATCAGACCACTTTATGTGCTGCAACTGTTGTGAAAGTTGCAGGTCCTCGATATTAAACGCCTCTACTTTAATTTAGATTCATGATACAGTTATTTTCAGTGAGGGTATGCCACCCATTCTTATTTGTTATTATTTCAGAGATGTTGTACTCATTTATTTCATTTTGGTTAAATTCACTTTTATTATGGGTTATTTGTATTTGAGACATTAAACTGGAACGTTTATTCCAGTCTTATTTAATTCAATCATATGGTTTCTCATTTATTGTTATTTTATTTATGAGAATGGTGAATGTGGTTAATGGTTTATATTGTTGAATAAAAATTAAAGGATTAAAATTTTTTGCCACTTGCTTAATTAACTATTAGGCGATTAATAAATAAATGTTTTTAGACAGTGATGTTAAGAATGAACCAACTGGATATTATGTTTTAATTTAATAAATGACTGATCACCCGTTATTTAATTAGGTTGGGTGTCACATGAACGACTCCTGTGACTAGATAATTAACAATGTCTGCAAACCAGGGGAGAGAGGAAGTGGCAAATAATTACTCATCCAAAAAATGCTCATTTATGGGTATAGGATCTTTAGGTATGTCGGACGAGAGCTTCGATAAATGATTGTCTATGACATTCTCTACTCCTTTCTTGTCTTTGATGGAAAGGTCAAATTCTTGTTATAGTAAGATCCACCTAATGAGGTGCGGATTTGCATCCTTCTTAGAGCGGAGATATTTGAGAGTCGTGTGGTCGATAAAGCATGTTATGAGTGAACCGATGAGGTAAGAACGGAATATGTCTAGGGTGAACACTACCGCTAGAAAATCTTTCTTTGTGGTGGAGTAATTCAATTGAGTCATGGTTAAAGTCCGGCCAGTGTAGTATACGACATGGACTTTCTTATCTCTCCGTTGCCCTAAAACAACCCCTATCGCATAATCACTCGCATCACACATAAGATCGAATGCAAGGGTCCGGTCTGAAGCTTACATGATGGGAGCGTAGATTAACAAGCTTTTCCATTATTCAAAAGCTTCTTGGTATGTTTCACTCCACTCAAAATGGGAATCCTTCATGATTAGGTTACTTAAGGGCCTAGAGATGGCACTAAAGTCCTTAATAAACCTACGATAGAACCCTGCGTGGACCAAGAAAGAGAGCACGTCTTTTAGTGACTTAGGTGGGGGAAATTTGGCATTAACATCAATTTTTGGCCTATCGACCTCTATATCCTTGGATGGCACTATGTGGCCAAGAACTATGCCTTCGTTAACCATAAAATGGAACTTCTCTAAATTTAGTACCAAGTTCTTTTCCACACATCGGGCTAACACCATCTCAATATTAGCGAGGAAATGGTCAAAAGAGGAGCCGAAGACACTAAAATCGTCCATGAACACCTCAAGGCCCCTTTCAACCATGTCTTTAAATAGACTAAGCATGCACCATTGAAAGGTCGTGGGTTCATTACACAATCCAAATGGCATGCGTTTGTAGGCAAATGTGCCAAAATGACATATGAACGTAGCCTTCTCTTGATCTAAATCATCCAACTCAATTTGGTTATACCCATAATAACCATTTAAACAACAGTAAAATGGGTGGCCCGTGCCTCTCTTAAGCATTTGGTCCATAAACGTAAAGGGGAAATGGTCTTTTTGAGTGTCGATGTTGAGCTTCCAATAGTCAATGCAAACGCGTCACCCGGTGGTGTTACATTTTGGGATAAGTTCCCCCTTTGCATTTTAGACCACAATCATTCCCAACTTTTTTGAGATGACTTTAATAGGATTCACCCATTTACTATCCGAGATGGAATAGATGATGTTTGCATCCAATAACTTTATAATTTTTGCTCTTACGACATATTTTATCGTTGGGTTCAAACGCATTTGCATCTCCCTAGAGGGTCTCACATCCTCTTTTCGGTGGATTTTATGGGTACAAATTAAAGGTCTTATACTCTTCAAATCCGTGATGCTCCAACCAAAGTCACTTCGATGCTTCCTCAGAATGTCCATAAGCTTTCCCTCTTGCTGTTTATTTACTCTCGAGGAAACAACAACTGGATATGTCTCATCCTCTCCTAAGTAAGCATATTTGACGTTAGTAAGAAGCTTTTCAATTAGAAGGTAGGAAATTTCTCATCGAAGGGAATCGTGAGTGAATCCCTAGGTGGTAGTTACTTGAATCGAGAGACCCAACTAATATCTCTCACGTCCTCATCACTCTCATCCTCATCTAAATACTCTCTCATCTCCCTCGTATCTCGCTCAAAATCGGTGTACTCAATATCACTCTCACTCGTCGTAATAAGACACACCTCTAATGGATCCTTAGTGTGATTACCTTCAAACTTTTTGTGTACTACCTCCTTTATAAGGTCCGACTCGTGTAACTCATCCTCATTACCCATTTTTTTGGTGATGTTGAAGATATTAGTCTCGATTGTCATGTTCTCTAACATGAGTTATATTTGTCCATTTCATTTGTTAACCAGAGCATTAATCATAACTAAGAATGGGTGACTAAGGATCACGAGAACATGATGGCTCGAGGGAGAGGAGGGATCCATATCCCAAACGATAAAATCTACTGGGAAGTAGAAAGTGCTGAATTAGATGATCACGTCATTAACATTAACCCGAGGTATATTCACAGTACGATCTGCGAGTTGGAGTGTAATTTTTGTGGGCTTAATGTCCCCCAAATCAAGTTGCCTATAGATGGAGTAAGGGAAAATATTATCAATCTCCCCTAAATGTAATAATGCTCTCTAAATTCTCTAATGGTGCACAAAATGGTAGGTGCACTTGAATCTTTATACTTCGGCGGGAGGTTGCTCAAAAGTACTGAACTTATGTTTTGTGCTAATAACACCTTCTTCTTTACCTTTAACCTACATTTCACCATTAACAAGTCCTTAAGAAACTTTGCATATGCGGGAATTTGCTTGATTGACTAGGGAAAAGATAAATTTAGCTTCATTTGCTTAAGCAATTCTAAGATATCATCACGGGAGGTCCCTTTAGGAGGAGGGACCAACCGTTGAGTGTAAGGAGTGACATTATGAGGTTTCACTACCACCTAGGGCCTAACTCTGTCATCTTTTTCACCCTAGTCCAAGGGGGCAACTTCGGTCTCTTTCGTGCTGGGTGAAACCTCCTTGTCATTTTGCTCGTCGTGAGGTGGAGGTGATAATTCAACAACTCTCCCACTACGTAGAATGGTAACCGCTTAAAATTACTCTTTTCTCTTATCGATATTAGAGCTAACAAACTTTTGACCTTGGGGAGTTCTTTGGCCTTGGGCGGGAAACTATCCCTTCTCTTGGGCACTTAGGGAAGATTGCAACTTAGACAATGATGCCTTTAAATCGGTAAAATTTTGAGCATTTTGATCATTTATCACTAAATGAGTTTGCATGAATTGGGCTAAAGTGTCCTTAAGACTCTTGCGCTATGGGATTATATACGGCGCGGGAGGGGGCACTTGCATATGTGGTGCTTGTTGGTAAGGTCAGAGTGGTGGCGGTTATCGGTCAATATGTGGATTCAGGTTCATCATTGTATTCGATTGCCCGTAACTAAAACAGAGATGGTTTCACTACGAGGGATTATAGGAATTCCCGTTAGGAGAAATTAAATTACCCTTATAGGCTCCCACCACCTAAACTTGCTCTTGGAGCATAACTTGTAGGTGAGTATTATCGGACATTCCTTTGTTAAATATCCCGCCTAAAAAATTTCACACATCTCCCCCTCAATTGCTCAAGTGGAGCTGGATAAATCTCTCCCCTAGCCTCGGCCACGTCTTCTAACCTCTTGACTAGTTGATTAATTTGAATCTTCAACTCGACTTCCTTATCCAATAGATATAATCCAAAAGGGAAAAGATCCGTGGACGTGTGTCTAGCTTTGATTTGGGTGTTCGAATCCGATGTGTCCCACGCTTGAGTAGTCTCGATGGCGTACTTAAAGTGGTACTCCACATCATCCACGTCTAACCCTAATAACTCTCTCGGGCACATAGTTTTAACGAGTTTCTTGGAACTTAATCTTAGCCCATGACATAAGTAAGAGATGAGTTTCCACTTCTCAAAATAGTGGTGTGGGAACATGTTAATTAACTCGTTGAACCTCTCCCCACATATATCGGAATGCTCTTTCTCGGTTTGCCTAAAGGTCTAAATTTGATCCCTAATATAATTGGTCCTATGTGCCGGAAAGAACTTTTGGAGAAACATAGCCTGCATATCCCTCCATGTGCCTATTGAGTTCGGTACTGGTGACCAAAGCTAAGTCTTGACCTTGTCCTTAAGACAAAACGAGAAAAGCTTGAGGCTTACTACGTCTTGGGTGCAAGCTTGACCATTAAATGTCTCGCAAGCCTCCTCGAACTCTCTAACGTGGATATAATGCTTCTTCGACTCCATACCATGAAAATTTGGGAGAATCTGAATCATCCCATTCCTAAATTGGAATTACCCCATTTTATACGAGAATATAATGCACCCCCGAACGACGGTTAGCTTGGGGTACAAGAGTTCTCTTATGGACGATACGGCATCACCCCCTCTTTCGTTCTAAAACTAACATGATCAGACATCGCACTCACACTTATAGAATCACTTTCCTCACAGGATCTCCTAGACATTCTACTTATGGTGTTGCTCAGTGTAGGAGGTGGTACCAAGAAATTTGGAGTGTTTGGAGCATTATTGCTAGAGGGAGGGTGTACAACTATAGGCTCAAGATTTGGATTGGGTTGAGTATTTTTCATTCAAAGCCTCAAGAGAATATTTTTGTTTTATTTTTATTTTTATTTTTCTAATTCTTTTGGATATTTTTTATTTTTTTTAATTTTTGGGTTTTATGAATTTTTTTGGCTTTTTATCAATTAGAGCCAAATTCTTAGGTTAATTCAACATAACTTAGAGTGTCTACCTACTCCCCGACAACAGCACCAAAAACTTTATGCAAGTCAAAAAATATGCACAACGCGTATATCCACAGCTCAAGTATAAGTCGGTCGCTCAAGTAATATCCCGGTAAGTCGGGTGTCGAACTCATGGAATAGGATGAAAATCGTGACGACAACTATGGGTAGGTGTCTAGAACCTAACTATCGACTCATTAAGGAAATGAGAAAATGTGATGAAATTGTTTATGCAAAATCTTATGAACTAATAAAAAGTAACTAAGGAATGAAAACTAAGACTAAATTTGTTAAACTTCTAGAAATAAACTATCTGAGAAAGTGGGGATGGAATACACTCCCCCGAATCGTCGGTAATTATCTTGAATATAAAAAGTTCAAGAATTAAATATATGATTCAGAAAAATCTTAAAATTTATTTAAGTACTAAATATATGAGGATTTAACTCTGCATAATATCTAGTCAAAAATAAAATTACCGTGAAAGACACAATTATCGACATGCATATTATATCCTTAAATACTCCGATTACCTACGACAAACAAAGTTAAAAGGTCTATAATACTTGTTGCAACAAAGTATCAAACCTCCAAATTATTTATTTAATTCTATCTTATTTTATATTCATCCATAAGACCTAGATTGGGTTCATGTACTCTAATCCTCTAAAAATATAGCCTCACATGAAAAAATTAACTAAGCATGTGATTTTTATATTGCATAAATTCATGATGTAAGATTTATAGTAAAACAACACGTGCACAAGCACAAAGCTGGAAGAAGAATGGAATATCATACAAAGATGTAATCTTGAAAGGAAGAAGAAAGAGAATAATACTTATATTGAGATTGCTTGTAAAGATGATAATAAATTGATGTTCTCCTCCTTTATTTTTCTTCTTGTTTCTCAAAACTCTCTTCAAACTTATGAAAAACTAAAGCTAAGTTACCCTAATCTGATGTTACAATGATTTTGGGTCGTTTTGGAACTAGTTCAAAACCATACAGCTCTTGGCTAAAAAATAAAATAAAAAAATAAAATTTCGTGAACAGGTCAATCGAACCGGTTCGGCCTGACCAAGAACCAGTTCGCCCAAGGTGAATTTTTGAAATTACTTTTTTATCCCTAGATTCTCTTCTCATCTTCAAATGCGCATAACTTTTTCACTGTATCTCAAATTTGGGTGTTCTTTCTAACAGTATGCTTGTAGATTCAAGCTCTTCACTTTTGCTTTTGGTTGTGCATTCGGGTTTGGGCTGGAAAATTCTGTAATTTCCCTTGATTCCCCTTTCATTCATTTCATTCTTAGTTTTTATTTTCCTCTTGCATTCCCTTGCACCGAATACCTGTAAAATAAGAGAGAATTACACAAAATAAGAAATACTTGCCGAATAGGACTAGTAGCTTAAATATGAGATAAATTCAGTCTAACTACAATGCACAAAATAGTAAAAGTATCAAAATTAAGGGGATAAATATTAAATCTTTACGTTGAATCATTATCCATCGCCATCATGAATCTAGATCCGATCATGATGAGCATACACTTAACTGGTAAGTTCATACCATGAATATGTTTCTTATTTACTTTTACATTTATCTCGATTCTATTATATAATTTATTGCACTTTTATTGGTTGCTGAGAAAACAATGTAAGTGTCAAAATTTATGTTTTAGTTTTCTAATAATTATACTTTTCTTTCTTTGCATCCAATACTAGATATCAATTTATTATATAAAACTCTTAAAGTAAAAATGCCTCTACTTTCACTTCACAATTTTAAACAAAAAATTTAGTTATCATTTTTTTCAATGTTATAGTATTGACGCACTAAATAAATGTCTCTAATGCATGTGAATACGGTTCAAGTGTACACCGATCGCTCAAGTAATAATCCGATAAATCGGGTGTCGAACTCAGGGACTAAGACGAATGCTCATGACGACTACTAACTAAGAAGACTAACCCTAATGAGTGACTCCTGAAAAAGGAAGAGAAAAGATGATTGTTATAGGAACTTGTATACTACTTCAAACAAAATCAATGAAATCCAATCTAAATTAACTGCGCATGCAAGACATAACAATTTACGGATTAATTAATGTGAGAGAAATATAAGGTTAGAATACAATCCCCCAACCCCTAAATATTTCATTGGATACAAAACTAGTCGATAATTAAATACTTAGTTGAAATGAAATCCTTATTTATTTCAAGCATTACATATATGAAGGAATGAACCCACACAAGATGTAATCAAGAATAAAAATAAAGTATGTGACGAGATGGTTAACACATGCGTCGCATTCTTAAACACCCCGATTACCTAAGGCAAGCGAAGTTAAAAGTCCTATGACGGTTGCATTAACAAAATGGCATGTTTCCAATTAATTATATAACTCAAGAACTTACTTTTATATTCATGAGAAGCACTTAGGGTTGGGTTCAAGCATTCCAACCCTTAAAAATCTAGTAGGACATGACATTACTAATGAAAGACATGATTTTGACGTTGCAAGTAAAAGTAGTCATCATTAATATGTAGCTACGAAGGAAAGAATGAATAAACGATGCAAGAAAATCTAGAAAAATAACTAAAAGCAAAGATTAAAGGAGAGAAAGACAAACTATATTGGTTATTACATGAAAAAGGATCCATAAAGCATAAATTGGGTGCTAAAAAAATCCTTTATGGCCATGCCTCTTTTTCTCCTCTCATAACTAGGTTAAAGCAAAGTTAGATATGACTAATATTGGTTTACAACTCAACGAACCTGTTTTTACAAAAGTCCTAAACCAATACTAGTCTAGGGTAAAAAATTAAAAAAATTAAAATTCGCGCTCAGGTGGGTCGAATCGGTTCGGATGTACTGGCGAACCGGTTCATAGGTACATTTTTTGAAATCCCTCTTTTTCCCCCGGATTTTCTTCTCAACTTTGAATTCGCTTAACTTCTTGACCATATCTCGGATTGAGACGCTGCTTCATCTAGTATTCTTTTGATTTTATATTCTTCAACTATCCAGTTGGCTCCGCCTCTGGTCTATGGCTGTAAAATTATGAAAGTGTCCTTCAACTCCCTTTCCTTGGTTTCTTTCACTGTTTCGATTTTTATCATGCATTTACCAGCATGAAATACTTGTAAAACACACGAGAAATACATAAAGCAAGAAATACTCTTCAAAAAGGGTTAGTAGTATAAATATGAGATAAATTCGGGTTAATTATAATGCACGGGGCCATAAAAGGACCGAAATTAAAGGGATAAATATGAAATATTTTTTCTTAATCAAATCCCCCAAACTTAGAAAGTTGCACATCCAAAGCATTGTAAAAGAATGATAGTACGAGCTAAAGAAACTTATAAAAACTTTATTGGGATAGAATACCTCATTCGCAAGTAAGCGATTCGCTACCCTAGTAGGACGAGTGGTGTCTCGTGAAGGTTTTGAAGTGAATATACCCACAAAATTCATTTTTCGACTCTAAACAAAAATATCAAAATAACTAAAAACCGCAAAATTTATATTTCTAAAAAAATAGTCACTTTAAATTTTTATTTGATAAATCTTAATTCATATTGTGTGTGTGTGTGTGTATGCGCGCGCGCGAAGCCAAAAATCAAATCTTTAACTTCCACCGATTGATCATTGCTTTACATTTCAAAAATTCGCTTTGATTCAATTTCTCATGGATGCACTCACAAATGAATCACTCGGAATGTGGTTATTTCTCTCTATATGCGTGACATAAAGAGTAAATATAATGGACAAAAATTCTTGCATAGGATTATAAATATGGAATATTTGAGGTGAATAGATCTCATCATCGGAATACGATTGTTTACTCTTATCTGCACCAATTAACTCTTTTATTATTTGTTTGTGTCTTAGCTCTCCACGCAGTAGTTAATTCGTTATAAGGACTCGGTTAGGACTTTTTCGGGGTAGAAGGTGTGTTGAGTAATAATGGGAATGGTTGGGAATTTTTCGGAGTTATAAAATTTTGCCTACGATATTTTTTGGCACTTTTTCGGGCTTTTGCTCATTTTCTCTTCTTTTCCTAATTTTTTCCTCATATTTTTCTCATTTTTTTATTTGTATTTTCTTAGTATTTTTGTTGAGCATTTTTCTTTTTAATTTCTTTCCCCTTTTTATTGCACCATTTAGACTTGATTTATGGAAAAGAAAAATCACAGCTTCGGACTAAATGGGTTTTCTAGGTTATTAAATGAAATTGAAAAATTTTATTAGGCTTAAAATGGCTAGCAAAAGGATAATTTTTCATTACTTTTTATGGCTAATATTTTTGGGTAATAAAAGATGACCTAACATCATTTATTTGAATTACTAGTTATTTCACCATATGCGTCTCGCGATTATATTTAATTTAGAGATATTTTTAGCACGTTTTCAAGACGACATCACACTCGTTTTCGTAACTGATCAAAACAAAGAAACAAAGATCTTCAGCAACTTATTTAACAATAAATTGAACTTTAAGTTAACCATTAACTCGGATTGATTTAATTACTCACAAAAGATGATAGGCTCAAAATCTCACCGGGTTAAAAATCTCCACACTCATTCGTTAAGTCATCAATTTTCGCTCAATTTCCGTTTTTCGTCAATTTCGATTTTGTGCATTTGAATTTTACAAATTCAAGCCTGAATAAAAAAAAAATTAGTGATTTTAAAAAAAATTAAATTCCAATTTTTATTTATTTTGAAGATTTTTTTTTTTAGTTTTTCCGAAATTTTTCAATTTCATTGAAATATTTGAATTTTTCTAGTTTTTTTCAAATTTTTTTGGCCATTTTAAAAGATTGTGAAGTTTTTGAAAGACGCACTCGTCCCCCCCACCCCACCCCACCCCCACCCCCCACCCCCCCCAAAAAAAAAAAAAAAAAACTTAGACTTTTGCATTGTCTCTAAATAAGAAAAAATAGAAAGTGCGAAAACAAAACAAGTAAATATTTAAAATGCAAATTTTCATTAGAACCACCACATAAGTACAAAAAGAAAGGATAGAGCAATTACATAGTTCTTATAAAATAAATTGCATTAAAACCAAAGAACTACATATGGATGAACCATAATTAACCCATAAATATTTATTGAGACGACCCGAGATAATGTAAACCAAATTTTATCTTGAATTATCCTAAGCATGCGTTCTAAATTATTATACAAGATAAAATAAATCAATCACACTACGTCGCGATGTACGAGGAAAAACCCAAGACGGGAAACAACCTCGGACGGCCCTAGCCACAAATTCACTAGATACGGAATTACAAGTACAAGACAAAAGACTTACAACACAGGACTCGATCCCTCTCAAGCCTCGACGCTTCTTCTTGTAGACACCTCTTCCTAGAGAATAACCTTGGAACACCACCGCGGTCTCGGAATCCACCGATAGGACTTTATATGGTCACCGTCACCCGAACATGAAGCCTTTCTCCAAACGGGTAAAATAACATAAAACATTTCTTCTTTCTTTGTGGGAGGTAGAAGTAAAAACCCGAAACTTCTCTTCTTCAATTTGGTAGAGAAAAACCGGTGCCAAACTCCAAGCAATTGATATGTATATAAGAACTTGGACAAACAATATGAGTATACAAACTAGAGTGGTAAGTGAATTTCTTTTTGAAAATTAGCACTCAAAACATGAACATTTTCCTTAAAACAATTTGCTCTCAAACTCTCTCTAAGAGATGAAACAAGGATGGAAAAGTTAGATTAGAAAATGTTATTCCCGCTATTGATAAAGTCTGAAAAAGTTGGTTAAAAACTTCGTGGGAAAGTGGGTGAAAAAACTGCCAAAAACTGTTCCCGCCTGGCATCTCGTTCGAACGACATTTCGTTCGAACGAAATCTCGTTCGAACGAGTCTTCTAACGACGCTCTAGAATGGACTCGTTAGAACCTCGTTGGATATCTCGTTAAAATGAACAACCTCGTTCGAACGACATTTCGAATGACGGACCAGTATACCTTAGTGGGAACTCGTTGGAAAACTCGTTCGAATGACATATGGTTCGAACGAAAAACTCGTTTGAACGAACCACCAAAAAGTTTGGAAAATTCGTTTTTAGCCCAGAAAACTTTATAAACTTATTTTAAAATTCTAATTAATTCTTTCTAAAAATAAAACACAGTTTTTATTAAACCTAACACCCAATAAAACTTGTTCCAAGCTCCTATATATATATAATTTCATTCATACCTTGGGAGCATGGAACTATGGTTGATGACGTAGAAACGAAGCACGCAAATCGGCACATTTGATGAAGCTTTATACTCTTTGCCGCTATGTCTTCAACAAACACTTCATAGGCTTGAGAGTATTACAATTACACACTATCATATGAATAAATGTTTTTGTCCGGAATTGAGCCAACACTATACATGGACTCAATTGGAAATTTGTGTCCTTACAAATCTCCCCCTTTGGCTATTCCGGGACAAAAACCGAACAAAAATCCTAAAGGGCCGTCAAGCTCTACTAGACTCAAAACATAACCCACCCATAACTTGACTCAACCCAAGGATTAAAAGCTTTGCCATTTAAAGATGTCGCTTTAGAAGAATACCTGCACACTTAAGCAAACTCATCAAATGCATAGGGAATATCAAAATATTAAATGCAATTAATTAATTACTCCCCCTAAATTAATTCTCCCCTTTATCAAACAAATGACATACTTAGAAAGACGTATCCCCCTAAGATAAATCTCCCCCAAAGTAAGATACGATAATAATAGGATTAGATACCATTTCTCCCCCTTTTTGTTCAGGAATAGACAAAGGATAAAGAACTAATAAACAGCATGTTGAAGCTCAAAGTGATAAGACATGAAAGCATATGGGCAATAAAAGCAAGGCAAAGACAAACAAATATCATATATATATACATATATATTATAGAAATATACCAATAGAGTACTTGCATATATATATATATGGATATAAACACACACATGACACAAAATACAATAAATTTGCACACTCGTATGGAAAAAATGTGTCATATGGAAATGGAAGTGTTGGGGTGTGAACTAGTAACAATTAAATTTAGACCCAATCACTTTATAAACATTCACGGAGTTCTCATTTGATTGCAAACTTCATCACATTTAAATATAACCTCATGTGACAATATAACTTGAACTCAATGAACAAACATACACAATGTATACAAGCCTAGCATATTGATGATTCTACAAACCAATAGAGTCATGACATGAAATACGCAACTAGGATAAACGGACGTTGTGCAAACCGTTGATATACCATCCAATCTCCCTCAATATGCATTTATATTAAATTTGAATGAATATATCAATCAAACATAGGCCTTGGCAAATTATTTTTCTTTTTAATGCCATATATTCTGTTTTTAGGCCTTTGGACCACGTATTTCTTTTAGGTCCATTGCAAACGGTGGCTTACTATCGCAAAGGATCACTTAGTCCTTTCGGAGCCCTTCCCCGTGCACATTTTATTTATCATGTTTTCATTTTTCACACAAATCTCACATGCAACGGATTTTGACATGCACTAGTCCTCCTAAGTCACAAATATGTAGATGACAAGATTGGAAGGAGAACATCTCACATAGCTCAAATATACATATGAAGTTAAAATTTCAAAAGAGCTCGTGCATGTGTGAATAGAGGCATGTAAAAATAGAATCCATTTAAACAACACAAAATCCAACTACTCCATAAAATATGGTAAAGAACATAATAAGGATTGACAATCTAAACCAAAAGTTCTAGCCACATAGGAGCGTAAAAGATGGGATTCAAACACAAGTATATGCCACTTAAAGTGTGTCAAACCAAAATACACACAAAAAAAAATCTTTTTGAGTTTTGAAATTTTTAGCCAAAAATAAAAATATATACTCAAAAGACAAACAAAAATCATTTGAATTTTTCATTAAGCTTATATTACCAAGAGATAAAGTCCTAATGATAAAAAAAAATCTTTTTTGTATTTTTCATTTAATGCAAACAAAATGAAGGAAATATAATACAAAACATAAACAAGAATCATAATTCTAGCATGTGATAAGCATGGTGCATAGACTAGAAAATGATTAAACAAGCATACATTTAGCATGTGAATATAGCATGAAGTACAAACGCTAAAGTATGCAAACACTAACACATTCATCCTTTAGATTTAGCAAGGGAGGAAGTATGTGATAGTAAATGAGAATCAAAAACCCTATTTTGCAAGGCAACCAAGTCGGATTTCCTAACCCAAATTAATGAAGAATGACTATCTTGGGGTGTAGGAACTTTAACTACCATGGTTACTTTACTATGGGATTTTCTAGGAATTCGTTTAAGATCAAAAAAAAAAATTCCTAAGATGACCTTTTCGACCACAATGGGTACAAGTAAAAACATGTCGAAAAGATTTACCTAAGGAGTGATCTTTAAATGCATTCCTAGTAGATTCTCCTAAAACATTGGTTTTGGCTTTAGGGATAAATTCATTACAAGAATTGAAGCCTAGACCACAAGTGTCATTTTTAATTTGGACCGTTCCTAAGATTTTACCTAATTTTTCGAACGACACTCCAAATCAAATTTGACATTTCTAGAGTCTTTTAATTTAACTTGCAATTCTAAAATGTTTGACTCTAATAAAACATTTTGCTCTTCAAAAACAAGAAGCTCCTTTTTCAAGGATTTCAGTAAACCCCTAAGGCTATCTCTCTCGCCTTCTACATATTCAAGCTTCTCTCGAAGAGTCCTCTCACGTGTCCTAAGGTCTTCTATTAAAGCATTATCATCAACGACCTTGACACTCTCTCTTAAATTAGCTTCTAACTTCAAATTAGCTCTTTTCAATTTAATAGATTCCTTATAAAGTTCTTGAAAAGCATTTTGAAGTTCACTCACATTAACCTCTTCTTCATTTTCACTCTCTCTTTCTCCGCCACTCTCACTATCATCAGAAATAAGAGAATCATAAACAATGACCTTGGAAGTATCATGTGATAAGGTTTCATCAATCGATGAGTTCTCACTATCACTCACATGACTAGCCATAAAAGCCACAAAATTTTTCTTAGTGGGGGAATCGGGCTTCTCTTCCTTATCACTATCACTAAGGGTCGCATTATATGAAATGGGTCGCTTACCTTCTTTTCTTAGTTTAGTGGGGCACTCAAACGCCCTATGGCCATAACCTTCACAACCAAAACACTTATTAGACTTGTCCCTATCTAAATTGTCATTACTAGGTTTAGGGATCTTTTCGGCTTTAGGAATCTTCTCCGCTTTAGAAATCTTCTCGTTCTTGTCATGCTTAGAGATTCAAATTTCTTAAAATCATTTTTTAATTTATCTTTGTTAATTTTAAGAAATTTTCTAAATTTACGAGCAAACAAAGCCATGTCTTCCGAGTCACTATCACTCTCGCTCTCTACTACTTGTTTGACCTCTTTTCGGGCTTTTAAAGCAACGCCCTTTTCGATTTTCTATTCAGTTTTAGAGGAAAACATATCTAGTTCATAGGTTTGTAAATCACCTACAATCTCTTCTAATTTCGTAGAGGCTAAAGTGGGTAAAGAATTTAAAACGGTCACTTTTGGAATAAATCTATCGGGTAGGGACCTTAAAATTTTCTTTACAACACGATCGTCAGTTATTTTCTCTCCCAAGTTAAATGATGAATTAAAAATATCATAAAGTCTAGCATAAAATTCATCAAAAGTTTCTTTTTCATTCATTTTGATAGTTTCAAATTGAGTGGTGAAGTTTTGGAGTTTTGAAGCTTTAACGACACTAGTTCCTTCATGAGTTAATTGTAAAATATCCCAAGCTTCTTTAGTGATTTCACACGTCATAATACGTCGGAATTCATCCGGTGTGACAGCGCTAAACAAGGCATTTAAACCACGGGAATTGAAATTAGCAAGTTTAAACTCATTTTCAGTCCATCTACCGGCGGGTTTGGGAACACTTTCATTTTCAACTAAATACGTTGGTGGGGACCACTCGTTAACAACAGACATCCAAACTCTTTTGTCGATAGATTTTAGTGCCGATCTCATACGCGCTTTCCAATACGCGTAGTTTGAACCATCAAAAATAGGAAATTTTGAAAATGAGGAAAAATCCATTTTAGCCAAAAAATTATTTAAGGATCTTTAACGAAATAATTTATCGTTTTTAGCTCTGATACCAATTTGTAAAACCCCGGATCTTAATTTACACAATTAAAATATTTATAATTTCCTTTTAGAGTAACACGAGATGCGGAAGCGTTAGGATGATGTGATGGTTCAACTAAAACAAACAAATACCAAATTTTAATTTTCTTAAAATTAAACCGAGTGAAAATTAATGAAACACACAAAAGTAATTTTCACTTAAACCGATTAAATTCATTAATCCAAGCCCTAGAATTTGCCTAAGTCATAATTATCAATATTCCAACGTTAGGTCAACCCAATTTTAGTAAAAGACTTGAATGACTAAATTTACCCAATATTTAGTTTTAGTCCAAATTACATTAAGTGTGATAATGTAAACCAAATTTTATCTTGAATTATCCTAAGCATGCGTTCTAAATTATTATACAAGATAAAATAAATCAATCACACTACGTCGCGATGTACGAGGAAAAACCCAAGACGGGAAACAACCTCGGACGGCCCTAGCCACAAATTCACTAGATACGGAATTACAAGTACAAGACAAAAGACTTACAACACAGGACTCGATCCCTCTCAAGCCTCGACGCTTCTTCTTGTAGACACCTCTTCCTAGAGAATAACCTTGGAACACCACCGCGCTCTCGGAATCCACCGATAGGACTTTATATGGTCACCGTCACCCGAACATGAAGCCTTTCTCCAAACGGGTAAAATAACATAAAACATTTCTTCTTTCTTTGTGGGAGGTAGAAGTAAAAACCCGAAACTTCTCTTCTTCAATTCGGTAGAGAAAAACCGGTGCCAAACTCCAAGCAATTGATATGTATATAAGAACTTGGATAAACAATATGGGTGTACAAACTAGAGTGGTAAGTGAATTTCTTTTAGAAAATTAGCACTCAAAACATGAACATTTTACTTAAAACAATTTTCTCTCAAACTCTCTCTAAGAGATGAAACAATGATGGAAAAGTTAGATTAGAAAATGTTATTCCTGCTATTGATAATGTCTGAAAAAAGTTGGTTAAAAACTTAGTGGGAAAGTGGGTGAAAAAACTGCCAAAAACTGTTCCCGCCTGGCATCTCATTCGAACGACATTTCGTTCGAACGAGTCTTCTAACGACACTCCAGAATGGACTCGTTAGAACCTCATTGGAAATCTAGTTAGAATGAACAATCTCGTTCGAAACGACGGACCAGTATACCTTAGTGGGAACTCGTTGGCAAACTCGTTCGAACGACCTATCGAACGAACCACTAGAAAGTTTGAAAAATTCGTTTTTAGCCCAGAAAACTTTATAAACTTATTTTAAAGTTCTAATTAATTCTTTCTAAAAATAAAACACAGTTTTTATTAAACCTAACACCCAATAAAACTTTTTCCAGGCTCCTATATATATAATTGCATTCATACCTTGGGAGCATGGAACTATGGTTGATGACGTAGAAACGAGGCACGTAAACCGGCACATTTGATGAAGCTTTATACTCTTTGCCGCTACGTCTTCAACAAACACTTCATAGGCTTGAGAGTATTACAATTACACACTATCCTATGAATAAATGTTTTTGTCCGGAATTGAGCCAACACTATACATGGACTCAATTAGAAATTTGTGTCCTTACAGCCTCACTAATGTATTTATTGAATCTAAAATGAAAATTGCTAAAAATGCAAAATCTCAACATAAAAGAATGGCTTAGAATTTACCTTCTATAAGGGATTAATTCAACTACATCAATCTATTTTGAAATAATTGCTAAAAATGCAAAAATTCATTATAGAGTGTTGGGGTTGAATTTATCCTAGAGATAAATTTCATGACGCACCTCTATATTGATATATTTGCTAAAAATGCAAATACTCAACATAGAGGGATGTAGAGAATTTTATCACACAAAGCTTAAAAATTAAATTTGAGATCCTTTCTTAAATAGTTCTTCTTCTTCTTTAAATAGTAGGCATGGAGCTAAGGGTAATTTGGGAAATTAGCATGAGTGTGCATGGAAATGGTGAGAGGAGTGTATTTTAGGTGACACACACAAGTGCATGTGTGTTGAGTGATCTGATTTGGTATGAGGGGCAATATAGGAATTGGGGATAAAAGTTAGTTGGGGGTAAAACAGGAATTGGGGATAAAAGGGTTAAAAAGGCTTATATAGCATGTGGGGTTTTTGACTTTAGTCTTCGTTTATTTTTGGTTGGCTTTGTTAGAAACGATTTTAGCTTGGGTCTTTGGAATAAATGGATGGGAGATGGTTTTGGCAGCGGATCAGGTTGGAGAAAGTTGGGGGAGTTGGCTTTGGGTTGACAAGGGCGAGTCTCGGAGATGGCATGATCGCGGGTTGACCTGGGCTCGGTATCAGTTGAGCTGGGTTCGTATGGGTTTGGTTTGTGGAAGGGATTGCGAGTTTGGGTCGCGGTCAGAGGTGGTTATCAGATGGAGGACCGGTGGGTTGGGTTAAGGTTCTATATTTGTGGGGTATGGAGAATCGGGTTGGGGTTTGTGAGGCAATAGGGTTAAAGGTTTTGGGTATGAGGATGAGAGAGAGAGAGAGGAATTAATGGTGGTGTTTGGTTTGCTGGTGGATAGATGAGAGAGATGGTGATGGTGATGGTGATGGTGTTTTGTGTTGGGTTGGAGTTTTAATGGAGTAGGAAATGTGTGTGTTAATGGAGGAGAGGGAGTGAGGTGTCGGATAGAGGTTGAAGACAGGAGTGAGGGTGATAAGGTGTTGGTGAGGTGTATAGGAAGGTGGGAGTGGGTGAGAGAGTTGGTTGTGAGTGATGTAAGGTATATGGTATGAGTGTGTTTTAGTGGGTTTAGGATAAATGTATGTGTTTAATTTGGACACCTAAAAAAATTAACACTAACTAACTAAAAAAAACTAATAAAATTAAAAATTAAAATCTAAAAATAAAATCCTACTCTAAAAATAAAATAAAGACTCAATTAAAAATGAAACTAAAAAGATATGAAAATAAAAATCTATTAAACTAAAACTAAAATCCTAAAAAGTAAAATATAATAAAACTAAAAATAAAAGAATTCCTAAAAAAACTAATCCTAATAAAATAATACTAAAAACTAAAATAAATCAAAACCAAAATAAAATCACACTAATTAAAAATAAATAGAAAAATAGAAAATAAAACCTAGAAAATTCTAAATAAATCTAAACTAAATCTTAAAAATAAAACGAACTCAAAATAAAAATATAAAGTATAAAAAGGGCACAAACTAAACACACACGGGGTTCGGGATAGGTTTAAGGACTGGTTTAGGCTCGGATTGGGGTAGGCTAGGGTTATGGGACAAGGTATTTAGCTCCATTTTTGCGTAATTACCTTGATATAAGCGTTTGAACTCTGCAATGCACAATTGACCTACAAAATAAACATTAACGCTCATGAGACCCATATTGTCGAGAATTAGCAACTAAAATACGTCTATTCGGGGTATAAAATGTACATTTTTGGTTGCTTATCAAGAGTCAGGGACCTGCACCCCAGCATCATGCATGATATCGGAGATGAGGCGCGCATAAGGAAGAGAAACCTTGTCAGTAGTGTCGTAGGCGGCGTTTAGAATCTCGGTGTAGAAGAGTTTTGCAAGGTTGATTTCGCTCGCCTCATGGAAAAAATGATGTAGAAAGTTGTCGTATTGGATACAAATCACTGAGTCGTTGGTGGTTTGGAGAATGGTACCGCAAATGATTAGATGGGTGTAGCGCACTGGCTCCGGGATCTTTCCTATTGGGAAAGTGTCTTGAAGCCATTCCTTATTCGGGACCATTCGAGTAATGCATTCTGATTTGGTGTGGGGAGCCACATTGTTTGGGTAGGCAAAGGGATGGGGAAGAATCACACCTTTTTCACGCATTTTTCATTGGATAATTGCAAGGGAGAAAGGGATGAGGATATTGTCCCCGAAGACCTCATGGAGGTTGGGGGATTTCTGGACTAGAGTCGCATAGAAAATGTGCACCTCCTTTTCATATACCCTATCGATCGGAGGGTTGAAGAAATTGCACTACCCTCGTCGGTTGAATAGGGCGGTGACCACGACGGGGAGTTCCTCTTAATTGATACGATGCTCGATATGAATTATTCGTGTTGGATGGAAGAAAGCCTCATACCAATCTCATTCTTGGTTGGACCAAAACATGTGGTCAACCTACTCATTGATAATTGTGGTGGAGTCGTACTTAAGGAACTGAGGGGCGCGATGGGGAGCCATGGAGAATGGGAGTGGGGAATTTGATAGCAATTGAGAGAGGAAGAGAGGAATAGTTTTGGTGATATTTATAGGTATGAATGGGTGGAAAATGGGGTTAAATAGAATGGTTGGAAGTGGGAAAGGGAATGGAAAAGTGTGAAAATTTGGGGGGGGGGGGGGGGGGGGGGGGAGGGAGGGGAGAATTCGTATGGAGGGAAGGGGAAATAGGGGGTGAATTTGGTGGGAAAAGAAAAAGGGAGGAGAATCTACCACCAGGTCATCCGAACCGATTCGAATTACGCATGCGAACCGGTTCGCCTGTGAACCGGTTCGGAGTACGGTTCGCCCAGAGCTCGCTGCCTCAACATGCAAATTCTTCATAGTTTTTAGATTCGAAGTGTTTCCACCCTTAGCTCTACTCTCCAAGGTACCTTAAATCTCCCTAAACACCTCGAGACCCCGGGACACCTCAGCTTCGCTCTCGTACGCGCGTTTTCTCTCTCGTGCATGATAACCCAATGTGGTCCTCCTAACTTTCCTAAATTATGACATATGCGGACCTCTAAACTAACCTAAAATGGACTCTACTTGCTAGTATACAACACCTAAGCACCCCATACGTGTCGGGGGTGCGACGACCTCTCTTTCAAACTCAAGAATCTCCGTGGACAGGGTCCGACAACCAAATTGTGTCGGCTTCCTCAACACACGCCTCAAGATATGGCTTTAGGTGTTGTCCATTCACTTTAAACATATCCCCGCCCATCAAATTTTCTAATTCTATAGAACCGCAGGGAAATACCTCTTTCATCACAAATAGGCCGGTCCACCTTGAACGCAATTTTTTGAGAAATAAGTGTAAGCGCGAGTTATGGAAGAGAACCTTTTGACCGGGACAAAACTCCTTCCGATGGATAGTGCGTTCATGCGCGAGTTTCATATGTTCTTTGGATATGCGAGTACTATCATATGCATTGTTGCGTATTTCCTAAAACTTATGCAATTGAAGTTTTCGCACTTCATCGGCTTGATCTAAATTGTAATTCGACCTCTTGATTGCCCAATACGCTTTATGCTTAAGCTTAATGGGAAGATGGTAAGGCTTTCCATAAACAATGCATAATGGGGACATCCCGAGGGAGTTCTTATAGGGAGTTCGGTAGGCCCAAAGCACGTCGTTCAATCGTGTAGACCAATCCTTTCGATTAGGATCAATGGTATTTTCGAGAATATGCTTTATCTCACGATTCTCTAGCTCGGCTTTATTGTTTATTTATGGGTGATAAGTCTCCCCAACCTTGTGGACGGCATCATACTTCCTCATTAACTTCTCAAATGGCCTATTGCAAAAGTTCTTGCCATTGTCACTAATAATCGTTATTGAAGCACCGAAACGAGAAAGTATGTGTTTTTGAAGGAACTTAATCAACACCTTGTTTTCGTTCGTCCTAGTCGCTATGGGCTCAACCCATTTAGACACATAATCTACCGTGACGAGGATGTCTAAGATATCGAAGGAGGGAGGGAAGGTTCCTATGAAGTCGATGCCCCAACAGTTGAATATCTTGATAATGAGAATAGGGGTCAACGACATCATGTCTCGTCAAGTGATAGCTCCCATCCTTTGGCATCTATCGCATGATTTGCAATGCGTGTTTACATCCCGAAATATTATGGGAGAATAGATATCGCATTTAAGGATCTTAGCGATCGTCTTATTCGTGGAGAAATGGCCTCCACATGCTTCCGTATGACAAAAGCGGATGACACTTGGAATCTCGTTATTCAACACGCATCTTTGGATGATTTGTTTCGCGCAATATTTGAATAAATAATGATCGTCATAGAAGAACATGCACAACCAAGTAAGGAATTTCCTCTTCTCTTGCGATGTCCAATCGGGGGGAACGAACCTCGTGACAAGATAATTTACTATATCCGCAAACTAGGGGAGAGAGGAAGTGGAAAATAATTTCTCAATCGGAAAATATTCATCTATGGGTATAGGATCGCTAGGTATGTCAGATGAAAGCCTTGATAAATAATCGGCAATGATGTCTTATACTCCTTTTTATCTATAATGGAAAGATTAAATTCTTGAAGGAGTAGGATCCACATAAGGAGGCTCGGCTTCGCATTCTTTTTGGAAAGGAGATATTTGAGAGTCGCGTGGTCGGTGAAGCAAGTAATGGGTGAACCGGTGAGGTAGGAGCGGAATTTATATATGGCGGAGACTATCGCTAACAACTCTTTCTCCTTGGTGAAGTAGTTAAATGAGGGTTTAGTTAAGGTTCGACTAGAGTGGTAGATGATGTGGGCCTTCTTATCCTTTCTTTGCCTCAAAATATCCCCAATCGCATAATCACTCGCATCACACATAAACTCGAATGGAAGGGACTAATCTGAAGCTTGCATGATGGGAGTGGAGAGTAGCTTTCTTTTCAATTTTTCAAAATCTTCTTGACATTCTTCGTTCCACTCAAAGGGGGTATCTTTAACTAGTAGGTAGCTTAAGGGTCTAGCTATGGCACTAAAATTCTTAATAAACCTACGGTAGAAACTCGCGTGGCCCAAGAAAGAGAGCACTTCCTTTAGTGACTTAGGCGGAGGAAGGTTGGCAATGACGTCAATTTTTGCCCTATTTACTTCAATACCTTTGGACGAAACGATGTGGCCAAGAACTACGCCTTCGGTAACCATGAAATGTAACTTCTCCCAATCCAGTAATAAGTTCTTTTCCACATTGGGCTAACACCTTATCAAGATTAGCGAGGTAATGGTTAGAAGAGGGGCCGAAAATGCCGAAATCTTCCATAAAAACGTCTAGTCCTCTCTCGATCATATCACTAAAAAGACTAAGCATGCACCGTTGAAAGGTCGAGGGTGCATTATATAATCCAAATGGCATACGTTTGTAGTCAAACATTCCAAAAGGATATGTGAATGTCGTATTTTCTTGATCCACTACGTCCACCTCGATTTGGTTATATCCGGAATAACCATCTAAAAAGCAATAAAATGGGTGGCCCGCTACTCTCTCTAGCATTTGATCAATAAACGGTAAGGGGAAATTATCTTTTCTAGTGACAACATTGAGCTTCCGGTAGTCAATGCAAATACGCCACCCGGTGGTGGTACATTTTGGGATAAGTTCACCCTTAGCATTCTCGACCGTAGTTATCCCTGACTTCTTCTGGATGACTTAAATATGACAAACCCATTTACTGTTAGAGATATGATATATGATGCTCGCGTCCAATAATTTTATAATTTCCTCTCTTACGACATCTTTCATCAAAGGGCCATTGCATCTCCCTCGAAGGCCTCATGTCCTGGTCGAGGTGGATTTTATGGGTATAAATTAGGGGAATTATACCCTTCAAATTCGCGATGCTTCAACAAAAAGCACTTTTGTTCTTACTCAAAATGGCTATAAGATTTTCCTCTTGCTTTTTACAGAGGCTCTAGGAGACAGGAACGGGAAATGTCTCATCCTTTCTTAAGCAAACATATTTAACGTTTGAAGGAAGCTTTTTCAATTTGATGGTAGGAAATTTCTCATATAAGGGAACCGTGTGTGAATCCCTTGATGGTAGTCCCTCAAATTGAGAGACCCAATAGCATCTCACACATCCTCATCGCTCTTACTCTCGTCTAATAACTCTTCCATCTCTGTCACCTTTCTCTCAAACTCGGTGAACGCACTATCGCCCTCGCTTACCTTAATAAGACTCTAATGGATCCCTCGTGTGATTACCCTCAAAATGTTCTTGTAATACCTCCTCAATAAGATCTGTCTCTCATAACTCGTCCTCATCACCCATTTGTTTGGTGATGTTAAAGATATTAGCCTCGAGTGTCATATTCGTGAACGTGAGTTCCATTTTCCCATTCCGCGTGTTAATCAAAGCATTAATTGTAGCTAAGAATGGGCGGCCTAGTAACACGGGAACATGATGGCTCGAGGGAGAGGAGGGATTCGCATCCTAAATGACAAAATCTATCAGGAAGTAGAAAGTATCGACTCGGATGATCATGTCCTCAACAATCCCCCAGGGTATCTTAATGGAATAATTTGCGAGTTGGAGATAAATTTTTGTGGGCTTACGGTCCTCCAAATCGAGTTTTCTATAGATGGAGTAAGGGAGAATGTTAACACTCGCCCCTAAATCTAATAGTTCTCTCTCAATTTTTCTCTCTCCAACGGTACATGAAATGGTAGGTGCACCCAGATCTTTATACTTTGGCGGGAAGTCATTCAAAAGTACCGAACTTACATTTTATGCTAGAAATACTTTCTTCTTTACATTTAGTCTACGTTTCACCGTTAGTAAGCCCTAAAGGAACTTTGTATAAGCTGGAATTTGCTTTATTGCCTCGAGAAAAGGTAAGTTAAGCTTCACTTGCTTGAGTACTTCTTAGATATCATCACAGGTGGCTCCTTTTGGGGGGGGGGGGGGGGGGGGGAACTAACCGTTAAGGGTAAGGTGAGGCATTAGGGGGGTTCACTACCATCTCGGGCCCAATTGTTTCCTCTTTCTCACTCTCCTCTAAGGGAGTATCTTCGGCCTACTTCGTGTCGAATGAAACCTCCTTGTCGTTATGCTTGGCATGTGGGGGAGATGACAAGTCAACAACTCTCCCACTACGCAGAGTGGTTACCGCTTTACATTGCTCTTTACTCTCATTGGTATTAGCACTAGCACAATTTTGACCTTTGGGAGGTCTTTGGCCCTCGGCGGGAAACTTGACCTTCTCTTGGACACATAGGGAGGATTGCAACTTACATAATAACGCCTCTAAGTTGACAACATTTTTAGCATTTTAAGCGTTTATCGTTCATTGAGTTTGCATGAATTGATTTAAAGTGTCCTCGAGACTTCTTCGTTGGGGGCTAATATAGGGTGCGGGAGGTGGTTCTTGTATAGGTGGAGCTTGTTAGAAAGGCGGGAGCGGTGGAGGGTGTTGGGCAACCATTGAATTTGGATTCAATTCAGAATTTCGTTGCCCGTAACGAAAACCCGGATGGTTCCTCCATGAAAGGTTATAGGAATTCCTGTGTGGGGCATTAAAGTTACCTTAAAAGCTCCCATCGCTTCGACTTGCTCTTGGAGCACCACTTTATAGGCGGGTATCGTTGAGCATTCCTTCGTTGAATGTCCCGACTCATAAATAGAACACACCTTCTCTCTCAATGCTCGAGTGGAGCCGGATATGTCTCTCCCCTTGACTCGACAAATTCCTCTAGCCTCTTTGCTAGTTGATTAATTTGAAGTTTTAATTCACCCTCCTTATCCATTTGATATAATCCGAATATGAAAGGAGTCTTGGTCATTTGTCTAGGTTTAGGTTGGGTTCAATGTGTCCCATGCTTGAGTAGTCTTGATGACTTAGTTAAAGTGAGCATCTGCATCGTTCGCGTCTAACCTTAAGAACCCCCCTCTCACATGGTCTCAACAAGTTGTTTGGAAGTTAAGCATAGCCCATGATGGAAGTAGGAGATGAGTCTCCACTTCTCAAAATCGTGGTATGGATACATGTTGACTAACTCATTGAAGTTCTCCCAACATCGATCAAAGGGCTCATTCTCGTTTTGTCTAAATGTTTGAATTTAAGCCAATATTTCATTGGTTATATGTGCTGGAAAGAACTTTTGGAGAAACTTAGCCTCGTATCCCTCTAAGTAGTTATCGAGTTTGGTGCTGGTGACCAAACACAAGTCTTAGCCTTATCCTTTAAGGAGAAGGGGAAAATCTTGAGTAGCACTACATCCATGCTTAGTTTGTGAAAGTATCGCATGCCTCCTCGAACTCTCAAATATGGAGGTAAGACTTTTTCGACTCCATACCGTGAAATATTGGGAGAATTTGTATCATCCCATTTCTAAAACGAAATTGCCCTGCATTTTACGGGAGTATAATGAATCCCAGAGTGACGGTTCACTCGGGATATAAAAGGTCCCTTATAGGGCGATACGGTAACTCACCCTCACCCGTACTATAACTAGCATTATCTGACATCTCTCTCTCTCTCTCTCTTAATGACTCAATATCCTCACTCAATGCCCTAGACGTGTGACATGCAGTGTGACTCGTGATGGAGTTGGGCGGTGTAGGAGATACAACCCAGAAATTTGGAGCGTTTGGGGTAGGTGGGCTATCGGAGTTAAGCTCTATTATATGATTCTCGTGTACTCTAGGAGTGATGGGAATAGGAAGAGTGTTTTGCATTTAAGGATAGAGAGAATATTTTTAGGATTTTTTTTTTAGTTTTTTTATTTTATGAATGTTTTTGGCTTTTTGATTTTTTTTTAAGAATTAAAGTCAAATTATAGGATTAATTCGACCTAATCTAGTATATTTACCGAGTCCCCGGCAACGGCGCCAAAAACTTGACATCACTAAATAAATGTCTTTAACGCATGTGAACACGCCACTAGTAATTTCACCGAATACAAAACTAGTCGAGAATTAAATACTTAATTGAAACGAAGACCTTATTTATTTCAAGCATTACATATATGAAGGAATGAACTCGCACAATACACAATCAATAAATAAAGTACGTGAGAAGATAGTTAACATGTACGTCGTATTATTTAACACTCTGATTACTTAGGGAAAAGGAGGTTTAAAGTCCTACGACGGCTGCATTAACAAAATAACATGTTTCTAATTAATTATTTAACTCAAGAACTTATTTCTATATCCATGCGAAGCACTTAGGGTTGGGTTCATGCATTTCGACCCTTGAAAATTTAGCCGGACATGAAGTTATTAATGAAAGACATGATTTTGACATTGTATGTAAAAGTAGTCATCATTAATATGTAGCTACGCATGCAAGAATGAATAAACGATGCAATAAAATCCCGAAAAAATAATTAAAAGCAAAGATTAAGGGAGAGAGACAAACTATATTGATTATTACATGAAAAGGATCCACAAAGCATAAAGTTGGTGGAAAAATAATCCCTTATGGTCTTGCCTCTTTAGGTTAAAGCAAAGTTAAATATGACTAACGATAGTTTACAACTCAATGAACCCGTTTTTACAAGTCCTAAACCCATACTACTCTAGGGGGGAAATTAGAAAAATATAAATTCGCGCTCAGGTGGGTCGAACCAGTTCGCATGTACATTTTTTGAAATCCTTCTTTTGCCCTGGATTTTCTTTTCAACTTTGAATTCGATTAACTTCTTCACCGTAGCTCAAATTGAGGCACCGTTTCTATAGAGTCCAACATATTAGTTTTGAGCATCGACAGATATGACATTAAAGGCATCACTCCTACCACGACATGATTCCTAGAAAAAAAAATTTACATCTTTAAAGATATCATCTTTTGATGTCTCTCACTGGTTCAAATCCAAGTGGCATCTAAGATAAAATTCTCTCTATTATTAATACATCCAACTAATTAAACTAATGCACGGACCAAAAAACTAAGCATTTGAAAAAAAAAATCGTTTTTTTCTATAAGTTATTTTTTAAACTTGTTTTATATATAAAAAGTAATAAAAGCAGTTTATTAAACTGTTTTACATATTAAAAAATTAAAAAACCTACAAAATAATTTCTTTTAATTTTTTATATAAATTGTTATATATTAATGTATTTTAAAACATTCAAATGCATGTATATGTTTCAAACGTTTTTTTTTATATATATAAGCTATTTTTTTAATACATTCAAATGTAACTATTTATTTCAAGTGTATTTATTTCAAAATGTCTCAAATATAAATCATTGTTTCAAATGTTTCTTTTATTTATAAGCTGCTTTTTATTTATAAACTGTTTTATACATAAACAATTTTTATATATACATAAACATTAAAAAAAAATCATTTTTCACAAATAAACTATTTATTATATAGTTTTTTATATATACAATTATTGATTTAAAAAAATTTATTTTTTAATATCTTATGTATAAACTGTTTATATATATATGTGTTAAAAAATTCATTTTTTATAGATATAAACTATTGATTTTTTATTTCTTACATATAAAAATGTTAAAAAAAAAAGCATATACAAAAGAGTCCCTCGAACCTTTTTTAATACACATTTAGTCCAAGCGTTTTTATTTTGCACCAAAAAGTCTTTCACCATGCTAAAAAAATTATATCATGCCACGCGTGCGGAACTTTAAAGATAAGACAATGAGAAAATTTTTGGTACAAAATAAAAGGCTCAGACTAAGTGTGTATTAAAAAATACTTTAGGGACTTTTTTGTATTTGATCCAAAAAAAATATAAAAATATTTTTTATAGTAAATGAGAAAGTTTAAAGATAACTTTTTTCCATATAAAAAGATTGTAAAACTTAGAAGAAAAAAAGGTTTCTTAATGTTTTTATATAAACTTTTCTATATATAAAAACATTAATAGCTTCTAAAAACAAAGAGCTTATACCACAAAATCCCTCAAATATTTTTAATATATATTTAATCCAAGCGTTTTACTTTGAGGGTTGAATACCGCTAGCGCGGACCTCTAAAAATAAAAAAATATTAGTTAAATGTATATTTGAATGACTTTTTCTAGAAGTTGTATATAAACTGTTTTTTTTTATATAAAAACGTTAAAAAAATTGAATACATAAACTGTTTTATACATAAAATATTTTTCTTTATAAACTGTTTTATATATAACATATAGGTTTTTAATGTTATTTTTTTTTTAAATGTTTAAAAATTCAAGCAACATTTTTATTCATAAAAATTACTTATTTTTCATTTTTTATGTTTTTTTTTCCATTGAACTCAAAAACGTTTTCATTTATTAAAAACCGTATTTAAATGTTTTCACTTACAATATTATATTGTTATATGAAAGTATTTTTAATGTTTATATATACAAAACAGTTTATATGTAAAAATTTGAAAAAATCTTTTTTTAAATTAATGTTTGTATATATATAAAAAAAACTTTAGAAAAATAGTTTGCATGTGAAAAAGGATTTTTTTTATCGTTTTTATATATGAAAAAATTTTATGTATAAAAGAATTTATAAATAAAAAAATTGCTTATATATAAAGCAGTTTATAATTTTTTTTTTAATATGAACGTATTTTTTTTGTATAGATATATACTAACGGATGCCCGTGCCGAGGGCACGGTGATTAATTTACCCCGTGATAAAACAAAGTCCATAATAATTCATTTTTTAAAAAAAAAGAAACTTTAAAAAAAAATTAAAAGAAAAAATAGTTAAATTCTTAAAATATATATATATATATATATATATATATATATATATATATATATATATATTAAAAAATAATAAAATTTAGCATGCGTGAAATGTCAAAAATATCATACATAAAAAGCAAAAATAAATATGGATATCCATATAATAAAGGAGCTCGATTTTGATAAAAATATCTTCACTTTTTAATGCATGACATTTTCTTATTTCATGTCAATGCATAAAATGTTATGCTAATGTTTTTTTTTAAATATATTTTAAAAAAATTTAAATATATTTTTTTAAATTTATTATATATATATATTTTTTTTATTCTTTTTTTTTAATAATTTTTAATTTTTTTTATTATGAGCTGAGTTTTATCACAGGAGCATTTTTGTTTATTTATTATGTGCTGAATTTTATCACGGGGACAAATTTATCGCCGTGTTATTGGCACGGACATTGGCTACCGTATATATTTATAAAAAAAAGATTTTTTTTTTCTTTTTATTTTTTTAAGGTTTGATTTTTTTAAAAAGAGGAGTTGTTATGGGCGGAATTTTATATCAGAACAAATTTATCACCGTGCCCTCAGCCAGGCATTCGCTAGTGTGTGTGTGTGTGTGTGTATATATATATATATATATATATATATATATATATATTTTAAAATGTGATTTTTTTAACGTTTTTATTTATAACAGTTTATATGAAAAAACTTGGAACAACTATTTTTTTAGGTTTTTTAACAATTATTATATGTAAAATAGATTATATACAAAAGTCTAAAGAACCGTTTGTTTGTTTGTTTTTACTTTTTATATATAAAACAGCTTTAAAAAACAGCTTATATATAAAATAAAAAAAAAGATTTTTTTCAAATGCTTAGTTGCTTGATTCATGCATACGTGTAATTAGTTGGACTTATTAATAAAAAAGGGAATTTTCTGTTAGATCCCACTTGGATTTCAGGAAGACATCAAAAGAAAATGTTTTTGTAGGCATCAAAATTTTTTCCTCATTCCTACCACCCTTCTTGCTTTTCTCGAATCAATGCTTTAAATATGAATACTAAAAAGAACAGTAAATTTTGAGAAAATATACCCAATTTAATAAGAACAAATTTGCAGAGAAGCTTCAGCATATCTAGTACTATCATTTGAAATGTAGCTTAACCACGTAGGTTCTCCCTGAAAACAGGGTCAGTATCACATTCCCATTTGATGAACGGGGTGAGATTCAGAGTCTTTGTTTTGGTTCGTTATATGTTTACAGATTTAAATGGTTTTAGAGTTCTAAAAGTTAAAAATGGAATTGTGTTTTCAGCTTGATGACAGAGGTGATTGATTTTTCTATTTTTCTAACATAGGTAGTGGTCGGATTTAGTGGTGACTAAGTTGTTCTTTAGTATCACAAGTAAATGGAAATAACTTTCTAAGTAAATGGAAATGCACATTCTAAGTAATAAATTATTTAAGAATAAAACTATATATACCTACAAAAAAACCCAAAACTCATACCCAATGCATCAAAAGTTTATATCTTATTTTTATGGATCCTGACAGGATATAGAAATGAATTTCACCCACTGCATAAAAAACTTGTACTCATTTTTGCCTTATTAGGTGAGTACACTTTTTGAATTTTTTTGTTAGTATGTGTAGTTTTCCTCATTATTTAAATATCAAATACAGATAATTATCTTTTCATTCTGATAGTTTGAGATAAAAGTTTGCTATCCGGCCCTGAACGGGTAAACGACCCTATATTGTTTCTATTTTTTTTTCACCTGACAAATTTTTCTTTGGGATCTATTGGATAGAGATTTTTTCCCTATTATATGATTTGTCTGCTTAATTTTAGTAACCAGTTTTGAATTGAACTGTCGTTATGTATTATTGCACCATCGTTTTTGTTAAAATGTAAACAAATTATTAGCTGTTTGTTAAAATGTAACAAAATGTTGATCTGAAAGGCTTATATCTGCTAAACTCAAATATGATGAAATCTGCCTTCAAATGATGTTTCCACTAACACTAAAAATAACAAACAGCAAATTTTGAGAAAATATATCCAATTTAATAAGAAGAAGAAAGCTTCAGCAAATCCAGAAATATCATTTGAACTGTAGCTTAACCAAGGAGGTTTTCCCTGAAAACAGGGTCTTAGCTCCGCTACACCTCGTACAGTTGGATTGTATCATCACTAGCGATTAAACATCCAAACAATGATAATAAAAAACAATTTTATATTTCATCATTAATTCTGATCTTTCCCAAGGTCATGAGCTACATGGCTTGTACAATGGTAACACTCACAGCATGGTACATGTCATGTAGTGCATAACCAGTACTGAACCGGTACTTACCGATAAGCATAGCATTTTTCTTCACAATTTACCCCAGGTTCTTATTCATAAACTAAGCTGTAGTAAATACAAAAAACTAACAGAAAAAGTGAGCCTTCTAATTGGAGAATTAAATAATTCAGACTCCAGATTGTTGGATAGATCAATCAATCATGAAGTTTCTGAAGCAAAACAAGCTTAAAATCGTATTAAGGTTCGAATAATTCTAGGACGAACATTACTTTGAAGTATTTGGTGCAACACAATACATCTCACACCGGCATTATCGCTGCGAGGCCCGTCTGGTGCCGCAAATATATCATATTCGCGTTTCAGCATAGAGAGCAATATACTCTCAGCTGATAAAAACCTAAACTTTGTTTTCATGAAATGTAGTGCTGTTATTTAACTCCAGTCCCGTAATAATTCAAGAGAAGAAGCTGATGACAACACTCAATTTTTGAGTTTTTCAGACCCTATACCCACATTTTGTATGAAAGGCATAGAGTATAGTTAAAACTCAAATCTCTTAAAAAAACAGTATTAAACTATGTGTTTGCTAAATAAAATGCAAATTTTGAAAAAACTTGGGACTTATCACAAATGGTAATAAATAACATAAATTAAGCCTCAGTAAATCCAGAAATGTCATTTGAAATATAGCTTAACCAAGGAGGTTCTCCCTGTAAACAGGGTCTTGGCTCCACTACACCTCGTACAATTGGATTGTATCATCATCGGCATTTAGTTCATTCTAAATTAATTTCATAGATAATTAATAAATTTGGGAATACATAAACAGGCTCAGACTAAATGACAGCTCTCTCTATCATGAATTTTCTGAAGCAGAACTGGCTTAAAGCTGTTTTATTATTCATCATCGCCGTTTCTAATATAAATCACAAACGAAAAAATAAATTACATAATTCAACCATTTTTATCTTTGTACTTCATGGATTACTCTCAGAACTAGACCTTCTCTCAGTGTTTATATAATCGGAGAAGAGGCTAAAGGCATTGGGGCTTTTTTCGTGCATAACAAAATTACATATTTTGTACTCACTAAGAGAAAGATGGCTTACCGGGGAAGTGGAGAATGATGGGGATTACGCTGCCACTCTGTGTAGAAGACGCATAGGTTTCATTTATATAAGGACTCAGAGAGGCTTTCAAAACCCTAAAGAATTCTCAATCCTCCTCTCTTTTATTTCATTTTTTTAAGACCCACTTCTTAATGTCTCAATAGACTTAAACCCTACTTTAATCTCTTTTATATAATGTCAAAATTTTTAACAACTCTATTAAAAAATTCTTATTTTCTAAAAAAATTTAACTTTCAAATTAAATGTTTGATCAAAATATCATATCACTCTCTTATTTTTATTTTTTTTTCAATTCAAAACCCTAATTTTTCATTATAACATAAATCAACTACTTATAATTCTTGCTACCCCACTCTTGACATTTTCAAAAAAAAAATCCATCACAATCGATTTTAAAAACAATCCACTTGAAAATTCAAATGCCTTGTTTTTTTTTACTAAATAGTAAATATCTTAATTTTGGTGTCCAAAATATTTACTAGTATATTTTTTTTTACCTAAATTGGAGTTAATTACAAATTTTCAAACCTGTCAAAAGCAAATCAAGTGAGGGTTTATACAAATGAAGTTGTTATTATTATTGGGGTCACTTATCACTAACAATAGAATATATGTATTCAAATATGTTACCTTGTAATATCCACCTCAGTTTGTCCATCTGCCCAATAGATAAGTCCAAAGTAAATGAAGAGAAAATAGTCGAATTACGAACCTTTACGTATCAGATAAAACAAAGGTTTGGTGATTTGGTGTTATGAGTCAAAAATTGGATGGAAAAAACACCACATATTTCAATTCTAATATATATTTTTATGTGACTACATATAAATACATGTTTTATGCGTGTAACACCCGTACTTGTTAAAAAAATAAAATGTCGCAAGTTTCAGACATCCGCAATTCGTAAAGTTTATATAGGTGTAAACTTAGGTTTAGATAAATTTAATTTTTAAAAAAAATATATTTTCATCATTGAGTGATGGGTGATCGATACTATATGTTTTGGGACATTATAAGAGAGATGGATGAGTGACTTGACTTTGCCTTCACATTCATCTCACCTCTGCAGAAAGTAAATCAGCCCCTAAACCAAGATCTTTCTTCCTCACCCATTTGAATAGCTTAAATCCTCATAATTATCTCGGTAATCAAGTTTGCAATACCACCATTCCACCCTACCATTACCAAGGATTAAGGAGGATGTTGAAGGTAATAATTTGGACGAAATTTTTTACAAGAACCGGGAATTTCTTTAAACCCTAATTTTTCAACGACCTCGATTTAAACCCTCATAAATGTGTAAAATCAAAATTCTTCTAAAGAGGAAAGAAACTATGCTTAAAAACCTACAACTTTGGTATGTTAACTTAAACCCCTTAAAGTTTTAATAAATTATAAAAGAGCCCCTGTAATTTTCAAAGTAAGATAACTTGAGATATATTTAATCCTTAAACTCCAACCCTACACCAAATTAAACCTTTAGACCTCAACTAATATAAATTAAAGTTTCAATCCTAAAAAATTTCTAAAATTATCAAAATACCCCTAAACTTTATAAAAAAAAGTGTACTTTTAGGGCTATAAATGCAATTATATAATTGATGAAGGACTAAAACCAAAAACTTCTTGAATTTTGTTTCAAACCCTATCGACATGATACCCCACCCACGTATGCATAAGAGGTTAAAAATATATGAAAAATCCTAAGAATCCATGTTCACCTAGGGATGGTAATTTAACTCTGTAACACCCCGCCCGCCCGGGGAGAGCGAACAGAGCGCTAATGGGATAAAATAAATCCAAATCTACAAGTTACAAGGTATAGAGCATCTAAATAAACCCACAATAATATAAATCCACCAATCTCAACATCTTCAAATTAAATACCAAATCTCTCGAATTACATACAACTAACTCGAAAATAAAATACGAATCTCCAAAGCTCTATACATCAAAATAATACAAATTTTTCCCAAATAATCCTCGCTAAAATCAATCTCCATAGCGCCCCAAAATCCGCGCTAACCTGCCACTAAAAGAAAATATGAGAAAGTACACAATACGACAGGAATTATGCTCAACAAATATGGATTAGCAACGAATAAAACGTAACAACACGAGTACGAATATTCAAATCAAAATGCAAATCTCAATAGCATTTCATTATTATAATTTCTCAACAACACTTTAACCGGGTCACCAGGCCTCACCACATCCGTATATGCTTTATCAAGCCATAGCCCGGGAAACAGGAATTTTGGCGGGTGCCCAACATTCATGCCATATTAAAATCTCATGACAACGTGCTCATCAACAATATAATGATACCACATGAATCAAAATAATTTCAACAATTATTTTCCGAATTTCAATGAATTTATCAATTCAAATATGAGTTCAATTAACAAGAATTCAGAGAGAATGACACTCGCGAGATTTAAGGAGCATATTGTGTAAAATCCCATACCTCAAACCATGATGAGAAACCAATGATCACATCCTCAAGATCAACACAAAAGATCTACAAAATATCTTTCAAGAACTTCCAACAAAATAGCCCCAAGAACACCTCTAATCTAAGGTTGGAACTCACAAATCTCAAGGGCCAATGTGTATATAAAAAGAAGAGGAATATAAAATATATTTGTTGTCAAAATTATGTTAAAAGGGTTGCCCACGACTTCCTTTTATAATGCAAAGAAATGAAGGGTTGGAATCCAAAAGACTCCTTTAAATAAGGCAAAGAAATGAAAAGTTGGAAGTCAAAACAACTCCAAGAGTTAAAAACATGTAAAAATCATTTTAAAATCCGTTTTAACTCCGATTTCGAAACCGTTTGAAATTCTCGCCTTTAAAAATAATATTCAACATATTTGAGCAATAAAAATAATTTTATCAAAAATTTTATTTTCCTCCATTTTCTAAAAATTAATTAAAATAGCTCAAAATTACGCGGGTTGTTACACTTCCCCACTAACAATGGAATTTCGCCCTCGAAATTCGTCGAATGCCTAACTCTCAAAATCAGGCCACTACACTAACTCCAAAAATAAATCACGTCTCCCAAAAATAAATTCCTCACATCTAATCTCGAAACCTAACACGAATATCACCTAAAATTTTCTATCTCCAAAATTTGCTAACCACGCAATGAACCCAAAACCCAAGCCCCGAGGGTTGTCGTATACCTAAGCTCTGATACCATTTGTAACACCCCGCCCGCCCGGGGAGAGCGAACGGAGCGCTAATGCGATAAAATAAATCCAAATCCACAAGTGACAAGGTATAGAGCATCTAAATAAACCCACAATAATATAAATCCACCAATCTCAATCCCTTCAAATTAAATACCAAATCTCTCGAATTACATACAACTAACTTGGAAATAAAATACAAATCTCCAAAGCTCTATACATCAAAATAATACAAATCTTTCTCAAATAATCCTCGCTAAAATCAATCTCCATAGAGCCCCAAAATCCGCGCTAATCTGCCACTAAAAGAAAATATGGGGAAGTACATAATACGACATGAATTATGCTCAACAAATATGGATTAGCAACGAATAAAACGTAACAACACGAGTACAAATATTCAAATCAAAATGCAAATCTCAATAGCATTTCATCATTATAATTTCTCAACAACACTTTAACCGGGTCACCAGGCCTCACCACATCCGTATATGCTTTATCAAGCCATAGCCCGGGAAACAGGAATTTTGGCGGGTGTCCAACATTCGTGCCATATTAAAATCTCATGACAACGTGCTCATCAACAATATAATGATACCACATGAATCAAAATAATTTCAACAATTATTTTTCGGATTTCAATGAATTTATCAATTCAAATATGAGTTCAATTAACAAGAATTCAGAGAGAATGACACTCGTGAGATTTAAGGAGCATATTGTGTAAAACCCCATACCTCAAACCATGATGAGAAACCAATGATCACATCCTCAAGATCAACACAAAAGATCTACAGAATATCCTCCAAGAACCTCTAACAAAATAGCCCCAAGAACACCTCTAATCTAAGGTTGGAACTCACAAATCTCAAGGGGCAATGTGTATATAAAAAGAAGAGGAATATAAAATATATTTACTGCCAAAATTTGTGCCAAAAGTATGTTAAAAGGGTTGCCCACGACTTCCTTTTATAATGCAAAGAAATGAAGGGTTGGAATCCAAAAGACTCCTTTAAATAAGGCAAAGAAATGAAAAGTTAGAAGTCAAAACAACTCCAAGAGTTAAAAACATGTAAAAATCATTTTAAAATCAGTTTTAACTCCGATTTCGAAACCGTTTGAAATTCTCGCCTTTAAAAATAATATTCAACATATTTGAGCAATAAAAATAATTTTATCAAAAACTTTATTTTCCTCCATTTTCCAAAAATTAATTAAAATAGCCCAAAATTACGCGGGTTGTTACAAACTCGACCCGTAAGACTCCTGCCCCGCCCCGACCCTAATGGGGAGGGTTTTAAAACTTGATTAATGAATTAGGAGCGGGTATGGGGTTTTATAAAAAAATCCGTTATTAAATGGGTCGGGTTAGGAGTTAAGTTAAATAAAATCACCCCGACCTATTTAACTTGTGCATATATAATTACCAATTATATGTATGTTAATTACACTTAAACCTTGTATATATATACACACACACACACTAAAAAAACTTTATTTGTAGGTTAATTTTGTAAAATATCTATCTGAAAATATGGATTGAGAATTGGGGGATTATCTCACATATTGAAATACGAACCATTATAGACCTCTAAGACTATAATGTAATAATTTTAATTTTACTATTTTTAAAAATAACTCAACCCATAGGAGCCCTACCCCGCCCCATTTATTAAATGGAGCGGGTTAGAGTTTTATCAAACCCGCCCCGTTGCCATCCCTATGTGCACCCCATTTACCCGCAACTAAAATAGCCCCTAAACTAGTTCAAATCCACCTCCTTTTAGCTCCAATCAAATCCTCTCTTGATATAGTATAAATACCCCTTGACCCAAGCAGTAAAAACTCACCTAATAGTTGAGTTTCAAATCTAAAAAATTCCCTCAATAACTCGTCATTTTATGCTTCATTTTTAATTTTTTCAATTCTTATAGTTTTCTCTATAGTTAATATAGTTAGAACACTAATAATATGCAAGCTTTTATGTTTAGAATGGACTATGATAGTAAAAATCAGTAAGAACACCTTTAAAGCTTGAGCTTTAATGGTGAAACCCGATATATGGCCTTAAACTTTTATTTTAAGCCATGGATAACTTCATTATAACCTAAGGATCTCGAGTGTAATGGTTAAAGCCATGAATGTTCATGTAGATCTCAAATCGATCAAAAGTATTTTTTTAACTCAAAACCTGCAAATTCGAAATTTTAAATGTATAATCTATTAAAATCTTTAAAACCCAAACCAAACTACTCACACACATAGCAGAAACCAAACCCAATCCGTAAGAGACCTTGCCATACTCTAGAAATCCACAAAAGTCAGGTCAAATTTTAATGAAAAAACACAGTTTTAGAACTTGAGTTATAGTGAATGTCAATCTATAAACTTGTATATTTGGATTCCTCATGAAAAAATGGTTAAGTTTGTTAAGGAATCATCTCAAATGGTATAACAACAAAGGAGAAAACCTTGATAAAAAATTGAAACCCTAAAAGTAAAAATCGAGAGGTTGAAAAAGAAAACTTTACTCAAAAACCTTGACCACACGCGTGAGGGCATGTGGCCAATCGAAAAATTCTGATTTTTTCCCCAAAATTTTTATTAATTTTTCCTGATCAAAGTGGTATAAGATAAGACCATCTTTGGATAATCCTAGCCCAAGTTATGTAAAAACAAAGTTTTTACTTAAAGAAAATTCTTTAAAATTATAAATCAACCCCTATCAACTTTTTCAACTTATGAGTTTGATCCTTAAACTTTGCTCAGACATACATCAATCAATTTTAAGATAAAAACTATGTTGCACCAAAGTTCAAATATAAGCTCAAGGTCATTATTTTTATGTCCCAAGATAATTACAAATAAGCCCCGAAACTTCAACAAAGACAATTTTAAATACAAAATTGACTGATATACCACACATTGTATAACACAAAATCAAGTCGCAATTCTTCTTAATATCCCAGTATGACAACAAGTCAAGCAAATAGTTTTTTCCTACCTTTTCAATATTATACTTTGCGTATTTGAAAAACTCATATTGATATGACTATGTGATGGCCACATTTACTCCGAGTATGTGCAGTTATTATACTTCCATACTATATATTTTGTTAACCATCATCAATATTTGAATTATCAGCAATATTTAAAATTAAGGATCAATTTTGACCCTTCTCATCTAATAGCTGATGTCATGTGCCTTATTAATTCAGTTTTCCCTAGCACTTTGTGCCATTTTTACTATAAGCATTAGCATTAATTAAGAAGTAAATTGACGTGTTATTCCACGAAACTTTCTACTTGGCCTACTGGTCTCAGATGATTAAGAGTTATGGCTATTGCTACAAGCGTATGAGTGTCACTTTAATTGTGAGCATAGTATATTACTGACCAAGTATAAATTCTTCTGAATTTAGACCCTTAAGTTAGTGATTTTTATATCCCGAACAAGGTAATTGAACCATTTTTATTCCATATCATTGCCATTGACTGTTTCTAACAATTTCCCCGAGTTTCGTGTATTTCTGATGAATTTTTTTAGGAATGGAGTGCAAGAAAGAGAGAAAGAATCAGAAGAAAGGAAAAAAAATCAAAGGGAAAAAACGTAAAGTTATACCCAGAGTTCTGTGACACCCCGACTAATTAAATACCGGGTAGCTACTCCTTTATAAAATTAATTCAAAATGCCAAGTTGGCTCAGTTAATAGCATCACTGTCGAAAACATTTTATTATTTCTAACCACCTAGTATTTAAAAAGCAAGTTGCCAAATTTTAATTTAAGTCTGATTAACATGCAACAAGTGTAATGAAGAAATAAACAACACCATTCACCATACGGAAGTAAGACGAATAATCATCACAATAGAGTAAATAAAGTCTGGAGGAAAACTCCTCACTACAATCCCATAACTGAAATGGATAACCGAAACTGAAATAAAACATGCTAAAGTCTGAAAACTGAAATATAAAAGATGTCTCTAAAGAAAAGGGCAACATGCCCTACAACTGATAGATGGTAACTCTGGAATCCAAAAGATAGAAGCGTCTACATGCAAATCCCTGTAGCTTCCACAAGCAGCTACAACTCGTCACCTGAATGAGTAACCTATGCTTGGTGTCCTTGTGGCTGGGCACCTAAAATGGTTTTACAAAGAAAAAGAGATTTGAAAAGCAAACGGGTCAGAGCCCGAATGTGGAGTTATATTTTAAAAACCTGCAAGTGCTTTAAAAACATTTAAAACATTAAATGCAAAGTACATGTTAGGACGTACACTCGCATGATATTCTCACCTCTCGTCTAACTGTGCACTCCTAACGTAAGTACCCATCTATATCGACCCATACTACTAGCTAACTGACAACATAGCTAGCTAGACTGCCAAAGATTCTACCCATATTACTCGGTTCCATTTTAACATAACAATGCTCGTAATTAAATAGAGGTTTAACGTAAACTCAGTGACTAAATATGCCATTGATATAACTATCAGTTAACTCATTATATATCTCGAAACAATAACGTAATATTTTTACGACATTAACATGAGGATTCCCATTAATATAATGTATATTATACATATCATAAATATACAATACAAGCACCCCGCAATCTAAGCTGTAGTGCACACATACTCTGCTATCCATCCCGGTACATCACGTACATAAGGATTACATATTCCGAATCTCTCAGGAATAGTTTACCGATAACAACATCACAAAATAATGGAGGCGAACACAGTCACCATCACATGGGTCACGCACATACCTACGCTCCCATGATCAGCAGACTTATTAATATCACAATAAGTCTTTCTATGACCTATGTTCATCGAGGTACCAGTCTATATCCCCCCCGTAGGCACACAAGGATTAGAGGGTCCTAAGCGAACGCAACCTCCCGTGATAGCAAGTATGGTAGGTATGTCATACAAACAATCCATATACCAATACTAAGTAAATACACGCCTTAGTAATACCGTATTTTAATCGTAGTACATATCGCATTCTCGTACTAACTATAATTATCACAATTCGTACTATTCCGGTTTGTAATTATACGCGCTATAATTCATCCTCACATCGTAGTAGACACTCACGTCTCAACCCAAATGGTTCATTGAATATAACTCTCGTATATAATTTACTCCTCTGAATAACCCAAAAGTCCCAAATCTAACCTCACATCAATAAAGGAAGGTCATCTATATCCTCGAACAAGTTTACGGGACTCCAAAAATCAAAACAGTCCAAAAAGGACCAAACTGTCAACTCGTTAGAAGTCTCGTTCGAACGAGACTTCGAACGAGTTTGGACTGTCAGTTCGTTAGAAGTCTCGTTCGAACGAGGCTGTTCGAACGAGATCTAGTTCGTTCGAACGAACTGTCCCTTCTAACGATATCTCGTTCGAACGAGATATCGAACGAGATCACTACTCGTTAGTAACGACTGGTCAACTCGTTAGAAGCTCGTTCGAACGAGTTCGTTCGAACGACCTGGGGGCTGCTTCTAACGAGCTTCCAGCTTCGGCCCAAAATTTTCCCCAAATCGTTTTTCATCCATTTTAACACCTCAAATCTTCTAAACTAAGTCCCAATCAATCGTTTAAAGGTCTATCATCAATACTAAACATATATAGTCACATCCTAACATGTTTTTAAGGGATCAATCCATCCTAACATCAATTAAATTTACAACTTTCTACACTTTTTCCAAGTATCTCAAGAACATGAATCCTAACTACATATCATCATCAAATCGCAGAATTTAATTCGTTTTTCTTTCACATAAACATGTATTAACATCAGATTAATTGTCTCCAAACTATTCTATATGCAATCCTTCTCGAATTCCTCAAGTTTTATGATCTAGACTACATGGGTTTTCATATTTTATCAAGAACAAACCATAAATCCGAATTTTCTAACATGGAAAAGACATTCTCAGAATTTAAATGGAATAAAGTCACTTGCCTTGGTTGTCTCTGAGTTTGGTGTAGATTAGATGAAGTTTTCTGCAAAAATTCCTCTCTCTCCAAGCTCTTCTCCAATGGTGGCTTAAGGTGGCTAGGGTTTTGATTTGGGGAAACTTAGAAAACCTAAATGACAACCTACGTAGCCTTCTAGGTTAATATGGGTTGGTTAATGGGCTTAATGGGTTTAATCCACATCAGATTTACATCTCTAATTTTCGTCACTTTTAATTCCTCAAAATGTAAAATTACCAAAATACCCTTTAAGTTACCGGTATGGCCTAAAAATACCCCGGGACCCAAACTATACCCCCGGCTAGTTTTTTCTGACTATCTCGACCCTTCCGGACGCGTTGGCGCACTCAGAACGACCATACGGATTATAGATTTTAAATTCACTTTTATTAACAAAATATTATACCGTGACGCGGCGGTCCCACGCGTCTCAACAAAATTTCTAAAATGCCGTATATAAATCTCACGATAAATTTTCATAGTACAAAATACATATATAATCATATATGCACATAATCAAATACCAATTCGCATCTCATTAGTATTTATAACCCGGATTAATTTCCAATTAATACGCATTTAATTAATTAATCCCAAAAATAAATATAGACAAAAGTACGGGGTATTACATACTT
This sequence comes from Sambucus nigra, assembly GCA_949130495.1. NCBI lineage: Eukaryota > Viridiplantae > Streptophyta > Magnoliopsida > Dipsacales > Adoxaceae > Sambucus > Sambucus nigra. The sequence goes on along the minus strand of OX422213.1, from coordinate 81,021,559 downwards.
CCCCCCTAATAACTGAATTTCGTCCCGAAATTCGAAACTAGAAAGTACCTGCTAAAAATAGCTCAGGATAACGTTCGCGCATCTCATCCTCGCGCTCCCATGTGGACTCCTCGACATTGTGATGTCGCCACTGAACACGCACTAACGGGACTATCTTTGACCGCAGTTTCCTTTCGCTTCGGTCCAAAATTGCAATTGGCCCCTCCTCGTAGGAGCTATCCGGCTGGAGATCGATGTCCTCCACAGCAATGTGAGAATGAGCCAAATTATCTCTAAGGTATTTCCTTAGCGAGGAAATATGGAACACGTCGTGAATCCGATGCAAGTGCTCCGGTAGTCCAAGTCTATACGCAACGGGTCCGATCCGCTCAATAATAGGAAACGGCCCCACATACCTCGGTGCCAACTTCCCCTTCTTCCCGAATCGCATAATCCCCTTCATCGGAGAAACCCTGAGCAAAACCTGGTCCCCCACTTGGAACTCCCTGAAAAACCTCTTTGCATCAGCATAACTCTTCTGCCTGTCTTGAGCTACCCGAATGCGACTCCGAATCAACTCAATCATTGCCGAAGTATCCTGAATCACTTCCGGCCCAAGTAGTTTGTTGTCCCCCACCTCCAACCAACATGCTGGGGAACGACAAGGCCTACCGTACAATGCCTCAAACGGAGCCATGCCAATCGTGAACTGATAGGAGTTGTTGTAAGCAAACTCCACCAGTGGAAGGTACTGCTCCCATCCACCTCCGAAGTCAATAATGCACATGCGTAGCATGTCCTCCAACATCTGATTGGTGCGCTCTGTCTGCCCATCAGTCTGCGGATGATAAGCCGTACTCAACCGCAATTCTGTGCCCATGGCCTCCTGGAAACTCTCCCAAAACCGCGAAACAAATATCTTGTCTCTGTCAGACACGATATTCAGGGGCACACCGTGAAGTCTCACAATCTCTGAAATGAAGAGCTGGGCATACTGTCCCGCAGTGTAATCAGTCCTAACGGGTAAAAAGTGAGCGACCTTGGACAACCTATCCACAATTACCCAAACGGAGTCGTGGCCCCTCTGCGACGTAGGCAACCCCGTGATGAAGTCCATGGATATGCTCTCCCACATCCACACCGGAACCTCCAACGGCTGTAGCAATCCTGCTGGTCTCTGATGATCCACTTTTACAAGCTGACAAGTGGCGCATTTCGAGACAAACTCAGCGATATCTCTCTTCATACCGCTCCACCAATATTGCCGTCTCATGTCTTGGTACATTTTGTCCCCTCCGGGATGTACTGCGAACCGTGATCCGTGCGACTCTGCCATCACATCGTGCCGCAATTCTTCTCCTTCCGGAACTACCAATCTCCCATTGAAGCGCAATCCCCCGTCTGAGCTAACGGTATAGGACTCGGCTCCCTCTGCAAGTAACCGAACTATCTGCTCCTGACAGAACGAGTCATTAGCCTGTGACCGTACTATCCTCGTGATAATCTGCGGTGTAACGGTCATTACAGACATGAAAGATCGGGCCACTGCATCCTGGTGTCCCAATTCCTTCCACTTAGATTTCCACATCTCTGCCACCTCATCTGCTGGCCTGCGGCTCAACGCGTCTGCTACCACGTTAGCCTTACCCGGGTGGTACTGGATGTCGAACTGGTAGTCCTTCACAAATTCAAGCCACCTACGCTGCCGCATATTCAATTCCTTCTGCGTGAACAGATACTATAGTGACTTGTGGTCCGTGAACAGCTGAAACTTCTCCCCCAAAAGATAGTGCCTCCAAATCCGTAAGGCAAATACCACTGCTGCCAACTCTAAATCATGCGTGGGGTAATTCTTCTCATGAGGCTTAAGCTTACGGGAAGCATAAGCTATGGCCTGTCTCTCCTGCTATAATACACCTCCCAGTCCTTGCAAAAACGCATCGGTGTAAACCAAATACTCAACTCCCGGTCTTGGCAATGCTAACACAGGTGATGAGGTCAATTTGTCCTTCAACTCATCGAATGCCAACTGACAGGCATCACTCCAGATATATGGCACACCATTACGAGTAAGATGTGTCAAAGGACCTGCTATCTCTGAGAAACCCCGAATAAACCTCCTGTAGTATCCTGCTAAACCCAAGAAACTACGAATCTCCGTTGGTGTCGTGGGCTGTCCCCACTCACTCACCGCTGACACCTTCCCCGGATCGACAGATATTCCCTGGTCGGAAATAATGTGACCCAAGAACTGGACTTCCTTCAGCCAAAACCCGCACTTCTCATATTTTGCATACAGCTCGTTCTGACGAAGTGTCTGCAAAACCTGCCTCAAATGCTCGACGTGCTCCTCCTCTGTCTGAGAGTAAACCAGAATGTCATCAATGAAGACAATGACAATCTGATCTAGGAAATCCCTTAACACTCTGTTCATCAAGTCCATAAACACTGCTGGAGCGTTGGTCAAGCCGAAAGGCATAACCCGAAACTCGTAAGAACCATATCTCGACAAGAATGCGGTCTTCGAGACATCCTCCTCCCTGATACGCAACTGATGGTATCCTGACCTCAAGTCAATCTTCGAGAAGAAAGAAGCTCCTCTCAACTGGTCGAATAAGTCATCGATTCGAGGCAACAGATACTTATTCCGTATCGTGACCTTATTCAACTCTCGGTTGTCCACACACAATCTTAGTGAACCATCCCTCTTCTTCACAAACAAAACTGGAGCGCCCCAAGGTGAGGTACTCCTGCGAATAAAGCCCTGCCCTAACAGCTGCTCTATCTGATCCCGTAACTCTCGCATCTCAGTTGGAGCCATACGGTAGGGTGCACGTGCTATAGGTCTCGTACCCGGTAGCAAATCTATAATGAAGTCTATCTCTCGACTGGGTGGTAGGCCCGGTATCTCCTGAAACACATACGAATACTCCCTGACAACCGGGATTGAATCTAAAGGAATAACAACCTCCTTAGAGGTATCCTCCCCTATGTAATACAGATGAGCGGTCGATCCTCCCTCTGGGCGAGGCATCGCCACTATAAACATCTCTTGCCCCGGAATGGCAAAAACAATGCTCCCGCTGAAGCAATCAATCATGGCCCTATATGCTACGAGCCAATCCATACCGATGATCACATCGTGAACATGCATGTCTAACACTAACATGTCTGCAGGCAATACCAAACCACCAATCTCTACCCCCACTCCCGGGCATATAAAGAAAATAAGTGACCCACTCCCTAATGGTGAGTCGACACACGTCACTGTGCTCTCTGCCGTAGCTAACAATCCTAAAGCTTTCGCGAAGTGTGTAGCTATAAAACAGTGTGTAGCACCCGTATCAAATAACACCCGACCCATAGTGCCATGGATAGGAAACGTACCCTCGATCGCGGGCGGTGCCTGTGGAACTGCAGCCTGGTGAACATTGTAGACACGTCCATACTGTAGCTGCCCCTGCTGGACTGGTACTGCTGGAATGGGTGGCAAAGCTGCCATCTGTGGCGGTGCAGGAAGAGCGGCGGGAAACATAGGTCTCTGTGGCTCCTGGCGAGCACCCTGCTGCTGCTGCTGTGGGGCCCTGCCCCTATCAGGACAATCCTGCTTCTTATGGCCAGTCTTGCCACAAGTAAAGCACTTCCCTGGGAAGTTCCCTCCCCTCTGCCCCTGCTGTCCCCGGCCCTGGTGGCCGTTACCATTCCTCCCTTGGCCCTACTGGCCCTGCTGAAACTGCTGCCCATTCTGCCCCTGCTGGCCCTGATGGCCGTTTGGGCCCTGATGGCCCTGGCGGAAACCTCCCTGTCCCTGCCTGTAGTTCCCTGATCGGAACCTCTTATTATCCCCCTGCTGGGTACCCTGCTCATTCTGTCTCTGCCCCTGACCGGTTTGTGCCCCGCTGGCACCATGTCCTCCAGTCCTACCCTGATGGCTAGACTCCCCCGACCGCTTGCCCTCGGCCATATGAAAACGGTGGTCCTGGCAGTGCAATAATGCAGCGTTAACCACATCAGAATACGTGGCCAACGATAGGTTCCCTAGCAGATGCTGACGGATTCTCCAATTCAACCCGTCGGTGAACTTCTCTATCTTCTTCTTCTCTGTTGGAATCTCGTCTGGAACGATATTCAACAGGTTAGTAAACTCGGCCTCATACTCGGCCACTGTCTTGCCCTCTTGCTTCAAACTCATCAGCTTTCTCCTCATCTCTGTATGAACTGCGGACGGAAAGTACTTGCGGTCGAACCGCACCCAGAATTCCTGAATCGTGAGGGTATCCCTCTCCTCCGCGGTGGTAATAGACTCCCACCACTGTAGTGCAGATCCCACTAGCTTGAAAGTAGCTAGCACCTGTTTCTGAACATCAGTGCACTCATGCATCCTCAAATGCCTCTGTATGTCCTTCCTCCATTGGCTCGAGACTACCACGTTTGAGCTACCTGCAAACTCTGGCGGATGCGCTTTCTAAAAAGCGTCTCGTACACGCTCCCAAGCAGACGGGAATGCATTAACCTGTTCTGGCGCGGCAACCGGCGCCTGAGGCGGTGCCTGCTGAATCACGGCAATCGCGGCATTTACCGCTTGGGCTACTATAGCAGCAACCTCAGCGGCGTTCATCATGCCCTGAACTGGAGCGGGCTGGGGTTCGGGCATTGCATTCCTGGGAACTCGTCGTGCACGTCGTGGAGGCATCTGAAATAAGAACAAAGTTTATAAGTTCACGGTTATAAACTTAATATAGCTGAAGAACGAAGCATACACAAAAAGAGTACAACATTCATAAAATATAGGGCTCTATATCAAAGAAAACGTAGCGGAAACATAATAGCCGTACAGATCCTAAAGGACACTAGAACCTGATGCTCTGATACCACCTGTGACACCCCGACTAATTAAATACCGGGTAGCTACTCCTTTATAAAATTAATTCAAAATGCCAAGTTGGCTCAGTTAATAGCATCACTGTCGAAAACATTTTATTATTTCTAACCACCTAGTATTTAAAAAGCAAGTTGCCAAATTTTAATTTAAGTCTGATTAACATGCAACAAGTGTAATGAAGAAATAAACAACACCATTCACCATACGGAAGTAAGACGAATAATCATCACAATAGAGTAAATAAAGTCTGGAGAAAAACTCCTCACTACAATCCCATAACTGAAATGGATAACCGAAACTGAAATAAAACATGCTAAAGTCTGAAAACTGAAATATAAAAGATGTCTCTAAAGAAAAGGGCAACATGCCCTACAACTGATAGATGGTAACTCTGGAATCCAAAAGATAGAAGCGTCTACATGCAAATCCCTGTAGCTTCCACAAGCAGCTACAGCTCGTCACCTGAATGAGTAACCTATGCTTGGTGTCCTTGTGGCTGGGCACCTAAAATGGTTTTACAAAGAAAAAGAGATTTGAAAAGCAAACGGGTCAGAGCCCGAATGTGGAGTTATATTTTAAAAACCTGCAAGTGCTTTAAAAACATTTAAAACATTAAATGCAAAGTACATGTTAGGACGTACACTCGCATGATATTCTCACCTCTCGTTTAACTGTGCACTCCTAACGTAAGTACCCATCTATATCGACCCATACTACTAGCTAACTAACAACATAGCTAGCTAGACTGCCAAAGATTCTACCCATATTACTCGGTTCCATTTTAAAATAACAACGCTCGTAATTAAATAGAGGTTTAACGTAAACTCAGTGACTAAATATGCCATTGATATAACTATCAGTTAACTCATTATATATCTCGAAACAATAACGTAATATTTTTACAACATTAACATGAGGATTCCCATTAATATAATGTATATTATACATATCATAAATATACAATACAAGCACCCCGCAATCTAAGCTGTAGTGCACACATACTCTGCTATCCATCCCGGTACATCACGTACATAAGGATTACATATTCCGAATCTCTCAGGAATAGTTTACCGATAACAACATCACAAATAATGGAGGCGAACACAGTCACCATCACATAGGTCACGCACATACCTACGCTCCCATGATCAGCGGACTTATTAATATCAGAATAAGTCTTTCTATGACCTATGTTCATCGAGGTACCAGTCTATATCCCCCCCCCCCCCCCGTAGGCACACAAGGATTAGAGGGTCCTAAGCGAACGCAACCTCCCGTGATAGCAAGTATGGTAGGTATGTCATACAAACAATCCATATACCAATACTAAGTAAATACACGCCTTAGTAATACCGTAATTTAATCGTAGTACATATCGCATTCTCGTACTAACTATAATTATCACAATTCGTACTATTCCGGTTTGTAATTATACGTGCTATAATTCATCCTCACATCGTAGTAGACACTCACGTCTCAACCCAAATGGTTCATTGAATATAACTCTCGTATATAATTTACTCCTCTCAATAACCCAAAAGTCCCAAATCTAACCTCACATCAATAAAGGAAGGTCATCTATATCCTCGAACAAGTTTACGGGACTCCAAAAATCAAAACAGTCCAAAAAGGACCAAACTGTCAACTCGTTAGAAGTCTCGTTCGAACGAGACTTCGAACGAGTTTGGACTGTCAGGTCGTTAGAAGTCTCGTTCGAACGAGGCTGTTCGAACGAGATCCAGTTCGTTCGAACGAACTGTCCCTTCTAACGATATCTCGTTCGAACGAGATATCGAACGAGATCACTACTCATTAGTAACGACTGGTCAACTCGTTAGAAGCTCGTTCGAACGAGTTCGTTTGAACGACCTGGGGGCTGCTTCTAACGAGCTTCCAGCTTCGGCGCAGAATTTTCCCCAAATCGTTTTTCATCCATTTTAACACCTCAAATCTTCTAAACTAAGTCCCAATCAATCGTTTAAAGGTCTATCATCAATACTAAACATATATAGTCACATCCTAACATGTTTTTAAGGGATCAATCCATCCTAACATCAATTAAATTTACAACTTTCTACACTTTTTCCAAGTATCTCAAGAACATGAACCCTAACTACATATCATCATCAAATCCCATAATTTAATTCGTTTTTCTTTCACCCAAACATGTATTAACATCAGATTAATTGTCTCCAAACTATTCTACATGCAATCCTTCTCGAATTCCTCAAGTTTTATGATCTAGACTACATGGGTTTTCATATTTTATCAAGAACAAACCATAAATCCGAATTTTCTAACATGGAAAAGACATTCTCAGAATTTAAATGGAATAAAGTCACTTGCCTTGGTTGTCTCTGAGTTTGGTGTAGATTAGATGAAGTTTTCTGCAGAAATTCCTCTCTCTCCAAGCTCTTCTCCAATGGTGGCTTAAGGTGGCTAGGGTTTTGATTTGGGGAAACTTAGAAAACCTAAATGACAACCTACGTAGCCTTCTAGGTTAATATGGGTTGGTTAATGGGCTTAATGGGTTTAATCCACATCAGATTTACATCTCTAATTTTCGTCACTTTTAATTCCTCAAAATGTAAAATTACCAAAATACCCTTTAAGTTACCGGTATGGCCTAAAAATACCCCGGGACCCAAACTATACCCCCGGCTAGTGTTTTCTGACTATCTCGACCCTTCCGGATGCGTTGGCGCACTCAAAACGACCATACGGATTATAGATTTTAAATTCACTTTTATTAACAAAATATTATACCGTGACACGGCGGTCCCACGCGTCTCAACAAAATTTCTAAAATGCCGTATATAAATCTCACGACAAATTTTCATAGTACCAAATACATATATAATCATATATGCACATAATCAAATACCAATTCGCATCTCATTAGTATTTATAACCCGGATTAATTTCCAATTAATACGCATTTAATTAATTAATCCCAAAAATAAATATAGACAAAAGTACGGGGTATTACAAGTTCGAATTCGACACCTAAAGGGAAGTTGAAGAGCTTGATTTCACAAGAGCATCGGAAGAAATGACACGCAAATCGGAGCTCAAGATCAAAAGTTATGGCCAGTCAAAGAAGAAAAGGAAAAAGTCAACCTGGAAGAAATCGGACCAATCCGGTGTATATCCGGACCGATCCGAAATGACCCAAGTCCAGTAGACCCCGAATGGTTGACAAACCGATGACAGCAGAACCGATCCAGTAGAATAAAAAAAGAACCGATCCGGTGGCTAAAAAATGGACCGATCTGAGGGCTATCCGGACCAGTCCGGTCATGCGAAATCCTGGAATTTATTATGAAGATTTTGATGTGTATAGCTGGTGAAATTTTGTGCAACAAGCGATTCTGGGTGTCAAATTCGTACTACTTGGTGCTATAAAAGCCCATGCCCTACCTCATTCTAGGGGGTCGATTTAGAGAGAGCAATTCAGAAGTTAGGAAATTTTCATTTTCTTGGGTAGGAGTTTTCATAAACCCTAGTTTGAAAGGTTGAGAGAGACAAAATTTCTGGATTCAAAGTCTTTTCCTGTTGCTGAATACAAGTATAACAATTCCATTCTCTTATTTGGTATCTATGTTAGTTAAATTTCAATTGTATTGCAAATTATTTCCAATGTTTGGTAGGTCTATAATTCTGTGTATGAATTTGTCTTCTAATCAAATCATGTCTAGCTAAATTCTTAAGGGCTGGGGTACATGAACTCACTCCGAGGCAAATTACTTACGTAGAAAATGGAGGGTAAATTAAATATTGATCAAATCGTGGAAGGAAATTACATGAACATGCCAATCTTTTAATCTCTCTTGCCCTAGGTACTTGAGATGTTTAAGAACGTTTTGCAAGTGTAATTGTCCATTCACCGCTTTATATTTACCTTTGATTTCATATGGTGAGGGCTAGATCCTTCATATATGTAATGCTTAGGATTTATAAAAATTGGATTCAGTAAAGAATTTTAATTTACAATTCTAGTATTCTACACGGTAATTCGTTAAGGTTTGAGGGATTGTACCCTACCCTATTTTCTCTTATTTTTCAATCTAATTTCTCCACAATTTTTTAGGGTTTTCTTTTCTTTGAGTATATTTTATTCCAATTGCAATTTCTCATCATCAATCATCTTTATATTTCTTTGGAGGAATCATTTCAAGATTTAATAACTTCTCCTATAAAAGTGCCAATTTTTTATCCCTGTGGATACGATCCCGACTTGTCGGATTATTACTAACGCGACAGGCTTGCACTTGAGCCTATAGAAAACGCACTTTTGAGACATTCTCAGTCGCGTCAAGTTTTTGGCGCCATTGCTGGGGATTACCAATTGGTATAAATTAGGAAAGTTATTTTAATCTACAAGTGATTTCAAAAAAAAAAATCTTTCTACATCTCATCTCTTATGCGCTTTCATGCAGAATTCATCTTCCACCCAAGTTCACGAAAATCCTATTGCCGAAGCAAATTCTGAAAATTCCCATACCACTGACTCTCCTCATTTTTGGGCTCCTCCTCCTTCGCCTAATAATTCAATCACAAGTCGCTCATTAAGTCAAACACTAAGTGTGAATTCTGAATCTTTCGGTAGCAATATGTCGGTGCACTGTAGTGTTGGTATTGGTGCTGGAGAGGAAGAGATACCATATCTTCCCATGAAAGATCTTTTATTTCCAGAGAGAACTGTTACCCCTGGTTTCATTTTACTCCCGTATAATGCTGGTCAGTTCCACTTTCGAAATGGTATAATTCAAATTCTTCCAACATTTCACGGGATGGATTCGAAAAAACCATATCTCCATCTTAGAGAGTTAGAGAAAGCATGTGAGACGTTTGATGACCAAGCTTGCCCACAAGATGTTATTCGATTAAAGATTTTCCCTTTTTCCTTAAAGGATAAAGCTAAAACTTGGTTATGGTCGCTACCCCCAAATTTCGTATTATCCTGGAGAGATATGCAAACCAAGTTTCTCTCCAAGTTCTTTCCACAACACAAAACCAATTCTGTCAAGGCACAAATATAAGCTTTTCGAGAAAATGAGAATGAGGCATTCGACAAGTGTTGGGAGAGATTTCGGGAGTTAGTTAGTGCTTGCCCACATCATAGATTCGAATAACATCATTTGATTTCATTTTTTCATCAAGGCCTTACTTTAGCATCTAAACAAATTGTTCAAACCATGTGCGAAAGACCTTTTTGGGAGTTAGACTCAAGCGATACGGAGGCTCATCGGAAATATATAGCTGAGACTACCCAAGCATGGGATATTTTTTATCCTAATAGTCAAAATAGAAATCGACAAGTGTCCAATTTGCCTGCTGCGTCCGGTATATATCACTTGGACAAGGACACTTTGTTAGATCGAAAATTTGACCAATTGGAAAAGAATTTCAGAGACATGCTTGAAGTGCCATTGAGAGAAGTAGTTAGACCCGTGCAAGCCGGGAAGGAGAAAGTGTGTGCTATTTGTGCTGCTGGTCATTCTACCAAAGGATGTCCTACCATCCCTGCATACAAGGCAATGTACACTGAACAAGTTGAGGCAATATGGGGTTTTCGCATAAATTATAATGCACAACAAGGGAATGCATACAATCAATCGTGGAGGAATCACCCTGGTTTCAACTATGGACAACCGCAAGTGGGGATGGCTCCTAACCCACAGGTGACTCTACCACCATCCCCTCAATTTCAGCAAGTGGCTCCTCAGATGCATCCTCCTATGCAGGTACCACCTCCTGGTCCGTATGTTGCTCCACCTAGGCGATCTCTTGAAGATAATCTGAATCAATTCATCCAATCTAAAAAAGAGAGCAATGCTAAATATGATCGAATGTTCACTGAAATTCATACTAGCATCTCTAGGTTGCAATCTGCAGTGAATACTCAAGAGAAGGGTAAATTCTCAGCTCAAGGCCAACGACCTCCTTTTCAAGGACAACCCACGGTTAGCTCCACATCATCGGATTTGCCAGAACAATGTCAAGATGTTAGTACTCTTCATAGTGGTCGCGTAATTGATCTAGCACCAAAACTTCCCAAAGAATCTAAAGACAAAGATGAGGGAGTTGAACCTGAAATTCCCAAGGAATCTAAAACTTTCGAGTCTGCTGAGGCTCCATTAGATACGAAAGACAAAGATAAGGGAGTTGAACCTGAAATTGAAGTCAAACTGGCCACTACTGCTCCATTTCCTCAACGCTTAGCACCACCTAAAAAAGGGGCTTCGCGTACAGAAGTGTTGGATGTTTTGAAGCAAGTAAAATTGAACTTGCCGTTTCTTGATGCTATTCAACAAATTCCAGCATATGCCAAGGTCATCAAAGATCTTTTGACTGTCAAACGACGGCTCAAGGTGAAGAAGAACGTTTTCTTGGCACAAAATGTGAGCTCGGTCCTTCTCAATGATCTACCACCAAAATTCAAGGATCCTGGTGCACCTACAATTTCGTGTGTCATAGGAGAAAAAATAGTGGAAAAAGCATTGCTTGACTTAGGTGCGAGTGTGAATATCCTTCCATACTCCATCTATAAGCATCTTGATTTAGGTGATTTAAAACCTACCCGAATCACTCTACAGTTAGTTGATCGAACAGTGAAAGTGCCTCGTGGGGTTGTGGAGGACGTGATAGTTCAAGTGGACACGTTCTACTTCCCTGTTGATTTCGTCATTTGGGACACTGAGCCTGCTCCCCATGCGATAAATCATGTTCCAATAATATTGGGTCGTCTATTTTTAGCCACTGCTAATGCTTTGATAAATACACAGAATGGCCAAATGCAACTCACTTTTGGAAACATGACTCTCGAGACCAATATTTTCAATGTCGCTAACCAAATGGGTGATGAGGATGAAATTCTTGAGGTTGATCTTATTGAAGAAGTGTTGGATGGGCACATCGAGAAGATCATAGGAGGAGATGCACTGGAAGTGTTTAGTGCAAAGTGGTGAGAAAAAGAGCCTTTATACTGAGTTTGAGCGTGAGGTGGAAGAGTTGGAAACTTGGTTACTAGAAGAAGTGAGTTTTGAGAAATTAAGAGATGTTGACTGGATTTCTCGGTTTGAAGAATTACCTCCGAGGGAGACAACCATGATTCCCTCTGAAAATAGATTTCCTAGTCTTGAGTTGAAGAAAATACCCTAGCATGTCAAATATGCTTTTTTGGGAGATAATGATACATTTCTTGTTGTTGTTTCTTCCAGTTTAAAAAAAGAGCAAGAGGACATGTTGTTGGATGTGTTACGAAAGCATAGAAGTGATTTTGGTTGGACTATAGCAAATTTGAAAGGTATAAGTCCATTGATTTGTACCCATAAAATCCATCTTGAGGAAGAGGTGAAGCCATCGCGAGAGATGCAAAGGCGATTAAACCCAACCATGAAAGTTGTAGTAAGAGCGGAAATCATCAAATTGCTAGATGCTGGGATTATCTATCCCATTTCTAATAGTAATTGGGTGAGCCCAATTCAGGTCGTTCTAAAAAAATTGGGTATGGCCGTGGTTGAAAATGCCAAGGGAGAACTAATACCTCAACGCACCACCACCGGGTGGCGTGTATGCATTGACTACCAAAAGCTCAATGCCGGAACTAGAAAAGACCATTTTCCCTTATCGTTCATCGATCAAGTGATTGAACTAGTAGCGGGCCATCCTTACTACTGTTTCCTAGATGGGTATTCTGGCTATAATCAGATTGAAGTGGATGTACTTGATCAAGAAAATACGACTTTTATATGTCCATTTGGTACGTTTGCCTACAAACGTATGCCATTTTGGTTATGTCATGCACCAGCAACTTTTCAAAGGTGCATGCTAAGTCTCTTTAGCGACATGATTGAAAAAGGTCTTGAGGTGTTCATGGACGATTTCAGCGTTTTCGATCCATCTTTCGACCAATGTTTAGCTAATCTTGAAAGAGTTCTATTCCGGTGTGTAGAAAAAGACTTAGTCCTCATTTGGGAAAAATGCCATTTTATGGTTACCGAGGGAGTAGTTTTAGTCCACATAGTCTCATCTCGGGGGATTGAAGTTGATCGAGCAAAAATTGAAGTAATAGCTGAGTTACCCCCGCCAAAATTGCTTAAATATGTGAGGTCCTTTCTAGGCCATGCTGGATTTTATAAAAGATTTATCAAAGACTTTAGCGCCATCGCTAGACCTTTGAGTAATCTTCTCATGAAGGACACTCCATTTGAATGGAATAAAGCATGTTAAGAATCTTTTGATAACTTAAAAGCATGCTAATTTTCGCTCCTATCATGCAAGCTCCTGACTGGTCACTCCCATTTGAGCTTATGTGTGATGCAAGTGATTACGCGATTGGTGCTGTTCTTGGACAAAGAAAAGACAAGAAAGCTCATGTTATTTACTATGCTAGCAGAACATTATCTGGCCCTCAGCTTAATTACTCTACTACAGAGAAAGAATTACTAGCAGTCATTTTTGCTCTCGATAAATTCCACTCTTACATTGTTGGATCGCCCATTATTTGCTTCACTGATCACTCGGCTCTCAAATATCTCTTGAGCAAGAAAGACGCCAAACCCCGTCTAATCAGGTGGATCCTACTCTTACAAGAGTTTAATCTCTCAATTCAAGATAAGAAAGGAGTAAAAAATATCGTTGCTGACCATTTATCACGCCTCTCGTCCGACGTACCTATTGATCCCATTCCCATAGACGAGTATTTTCCGGATGAAAATCTATTTGCTACTTCTTCTCTCCCTTGGTTTGCGGATATAGTCAATTACCTTGTCACTAGAATTGTTCCCTCTAATTGGACTCCGCAAGAGAGAAGGAAGTTCATTACATGGTCATGCATGTTCTTTTATGATGATCCATACTTGTTTAAGTATTGTGCTGATAAAATCATCCGGAGATGTGTCCCTGATGAAGAAATCCAAGGGGTAATTCGATTGTGTCATACGGAAGCATGTGGAGGTCATTTTTCTAAAAATAAAACTACTGCGAAAATCCTTCAAAGGGGTCTCTACTGGCCCACAATCTTCCGGGATGTGAATACTTTTTGTAAATCATGCGATAAATGCTAAAGAATGGGAGCTATTACTCGCCGTGACATGATGTCATTGACCCCAATTCTAGTCTTGGAGTTGTTTGATTGTTGGGGTATTGACTTCATGGGGACCTTTCCACCTTCTTTTGGTTTTCTATACAGCCTCGTCGCTATAGACTACGTCTCAAAATGGGTAAAAGCCATATCTACAAAGACGAATGATAATAAGGTGGTAATGAAATTCATTCAAGAAAACATACTTTCTCATTTCGGAATGCCTAAGGCTATAATCAGTGATAATGGAACCCAATTTTACAACAGGCTTATGGAGAAGCTAATGCGAAAGTATGGAGTTGTCCATAAAGTTGGAACAACTTATCACCCTCAATCGAATGGCCAAGCCGAGCTCGCCAATCGGGAAATAAAAAATATTTTGGAAAAGACAGTCGAACCTAATAGAAAAGACTGGTCTCTCAGATTAAATGATGCGCTCTGGGCGTATAGAACTGCATACAAGAATCCCCTTGGGATGTACCCATTTTGATTTGTGTATGGCAAGCCTTGTCATCTTCCGGTTGAAATCGAACACAAAGCGTATTGGGCTATCAAAAGGGTGAACTTTAACATGGATAAAGCCGGTGAAACACGTAAGCTTCAGTTGAATGAGTTGGAAGAAATACGCAATGATGCGTATGAAAGTGCTAAAATATCCAAAGATCGAATGAAACGAGCTCATGACAGAATCATTCGACGGAAAGAGTTTCATTCAGGACAAAAAGTACTTCTCTACAACTCGAGGTTGCACTTGTTTCTCAGAAAATTGCGGTCAAGGTGGTCAGGTCCATTCATTGTGAAAGAAGTATTTCCCCATGGAGCTATTGAACTCGAAGATGAAAAATGGGGAAACACATTTAAGGTCAACAGGCATCGTCTCAAGCCGTATTTGAAAGCAATCGTCAAGGAAGCCGACACAATCTGGTTGTCGGACCCCATTTATGGGGATTGACTGGAAAAAAAGCGAGGTGAGGTCGTCGCACCCCCGACGTGTATGGGGTGAAGTTTGTACATAATAGTCTTAGGATGTTAGGAGTCGTAAATATGTGTTAGGCCCGGGGTAGGGAATCCAATGTTTTGAGGGGTGTTAAGGTTTCGATGAGCATTGCGGGAGTTTTGAAGTGCGAGGAGTTGTAAAGGAATCATTGGAATGGAGAAAAGCAACTTAATAGTGAGAAGACCAGGAAAAAAAGGGAAATTCTGGAAATTCAGCAGCTCGAACCGGTCCGGTCCTGGAAAAAAAGAACCGATCCAATTAAGTCGGATCGGTCCTGTAATCTGCAGGTGCTACTTCCCGAGGTTCTAACCTCTTCAATCCAAATCACATTCATTCCCCCAATCACTTCCTTTCCCCAAAAATTTCGTCTCCTCTATTTCCCCCCATCCATTCCCTCCTATTTCCTTATCCCTCCTATAAATACCCACAGCTCCTATCCCTATTTCTTCACACCTACATTTCCACTCTTCTATCTCACTTTATGTATAATTCTCTCATACCCATGGCTGCTCCCCAGAAATATACCTCCATTGAAGTCCTGCCCGATGGTAATGGCGAATATCGTTCTCGCCGTGAGGTAAATTGGTGCCGGTAGTTTTTCAGTCCGATGAGAAAAATCCACATTGAGCGTCAAGTACTTTGGGATCAGCTGCCGAATTCTGTCACAGGCATGTTCATGTCACGAGGCTGGTGCAGATTTATTAATGAACCATTTGAGGCAGTTTGGGAGAATGAAGTGCGTCAGTTTTATGGTACGCTTGTCCGTACCGATGAATTCGAATCCCAAGCTTTTGTGGATTCCACACCAATACCGTTCTCACTTGAACTTCTGGCCCAGAAACTCGAGTCTAAAGGTGTGATCACTCCAGCTCAATTTGATTATCCTAGTCCCGATCCCGTTCTATCCAAAGAAGTTTGCATCTCAAGAATCGAGCCGGGTGCAGTTTGGACTACCGAAACCTTTCCTGTTGGTCGGTTATCCGACAAGGCACGATTCACTTTTCACATTGTTTGTACCAACATTTTGCAAACATCCAATGATTCGGCAATGCGCCCGCGTCAAGCTATAATGATGTATCACTTGTTTGACCATGCAATTGTTATCAATTTGGCCCGCACATTTTACAATGATATTCTCTTTGTGTCCTACGACAAAAAGGGTCGGGCCCCTCTTCCCTATGGCCGTCTCATTACATACTTACTCAAGGATACCGAGATTGTGCCACCACAAGATCTTATCAACTTGCCCAATCCATTAGGGCAAGAATCCCGCACTCGAAGTGAAAGGCAAATCCAGCTAATCCGTGCACGGCGCGGCGGCGATTCGAGTGATGAGGAGACTGATGCGGAAGAGGACGTTGCTGATGAGGACATTGAGATGGAAGGAGGGGAGGAGGAAGAATATGATGAAACCGCTGATCCGGATTATGTTCCGGTTGGTACAGGTTTGACTGAGCGCGTTCTTTCTCTTGAAACGCGTTTCGATGGGTTTATGACTTCATACGAGAGGGACATGAGTTTGGTCCTGCGTATGCAGGCTGACTTGTACCGTCTCCAGTTGGGTCCCGAGGCCCCCCTTCCTCCCTACTATTACAATCCTTATGATCCTGCTGCACCCGGAACTTTCCGTCCCCCACCCGCCTCTTAGGATGCCCCGCTACCCCTTTATGTTCTATTAATTATGTTTGTGATCCTTTGCTTCCACAGTTGTGTTGTAATATACAGTTTTAGTATGATATTTGGTTGTTTTATTTATCGCACTCCTAATGTTGTCTTCTTTATCTCTCGTCCCTTTGATTGAGGAAAATGCAAATCACTAAGTTAGGGGGGATGACAAGTGCGTATTCATAAAACTTCGCATATATGTATATATAAAAAAAAAAGCCAAAAATATTTTTGTTCAAATAAATAAAAATTGGAATTTAAAAGTTTCAAAAATATCACCTTTATTCTATTTAATGTCTCAAATTGTTAACAATCATATTTGCACTAAGCCAAAATTGACCGAAGATGGAAATTGAAAGAAAATTGACGACTTAACGAATAAGTGTGGAGATTAATCAAACCCGGTGAGATTTCGAGCCTTTCAATTTTTTATGAGTTTTTAAATCAATCCGAGTTTATGATTAACTCAAAATCCTTTTTAGCGTTTTAATAAGTCGTTGATGATCTCAATCCTTTGTTTTGATCGGTTATGAGAAATGTGTGAAATGTTGTCTCGAAATTCGTGCTAAATATATCTCTCTTTAATTAATCTCGAGATGCATATGGTAATGTGATTAGCCATTTGGACAAGGAAGTAGGCCCTCGTTTGTTTAACCCAAAAATATTAGCCATAAAAAGTGGTGAAAAACAAAATTATCCCTTTGCAACCCAATTTGAGCCTAATAAAATATTTCCCTTTCGTTTGATAACCCAAAAAAACCCAAATAGCCCCCGAAATTGTGAAAATTGAGAAAATTCATCAAGTAAGTCCAAATTGTGCAATAATAAAAAAAAATAGTGAGAAAAAAAAACTGAAAATTGAAAAAGAAAGAGAAAAATGAGCAAATGCCCGAAAAAGCACTAATGGACGTCACAAGGATATTTTCCAATTCCGAACAATCCGTCTATTCCCAATTTTACCCTTTACACCTTAACCCCAAGAAAAGTCCTAACCGAGTCCAAATTGTGAAATTAATTACTACATGGAGAGATAAGATACAAAAAGATAATAGGAGAGATTAAATGGTGTGAACTAGAGGTGATGTTCCAGTTTCCTAATAACTGTATTCCGATGATGAGATCTTTTCAGCATATATTTCCTTCTTTTCAATTTTGTATGCGTGACTTCGTGTTCCATTATATTTATTCTTTATATCATGCATACCGAGAGAAAACAACCACAATCCGAGTGATTCGTTTGTGAGTGCATCCGTAAGAATTTGAATCAAAACGAATTTTCGGAAAGTAACGTAATGCTCAATTGATGGAAGTTTGAGGTTTAATTTCTGGCTTTGCACACACACACTATGGTTTGAGACATTTGAATATGAATTTATGATGATTATTTTTCGAAAAGTTTAAATTGTACAATTTTTAAGTATTTTGATATTTATTTGAGTCAATAAAGAATTTTGTGGGTGTATTCACTGCAAACCCTCACGAGACAAAACTCGTCCTACTAGGGTAACCTAGGAGTTTAAAGGCATATTGCATATGCTAAATGCAATCGCTTGCCCGTGAAAAAGGTATTCTATCCTAATAAAAGAATTTTCAAGAGTTGAGCGTTAAACTAATTTCTTTTACATTGCCCGGGACGTGCAAAGTCCTAAGTTAGGGGGATTTGACCAAGAATAAATTCTTCTGAATTTAGACCCTTAAGTTAGTGATTTTTATATCCCGAACAAGGGAATTGAACCATTTTTATTCCATATCATTGCCATTGACTGTTTCTAACAATTTCCCCGAGTTTCGTGTATTTCTGATGAATTTTTTTAGGAATGGAGTGCAAGAAAGAGAGAAAGAAACAGAAGAAAGGAAGAAAAGTCAAAGGGAAAAAACGTAAAGTTATACCCAGAGTTCGAATTCGACAACTAAAGGGAAGTTGAAGAGCTTGATTTCACAAGAGCATCAGAAGAAAAGACACGCAAATCAGAGCTCGAGATCAAAAGTTATAGCCAATCAAAGAAGAAAGGAAAAAGTCAACTTGGAAGAAATCAGACTGATCCGGTGTATATCCGGACCGATCCGAAATGACCCAAGTCCAGTAGACCCCGGATGGATGACACACCGATGACAGCAGAACCGATCCGGTGGGGACCGGACCGATCCGGTAGAATAAAAAAAGAACCGATCCGGTGGCTAAAAAATGGACTGATCCGAGGGTTATCCGGACCGGTCCAGTCATGGGAATATCAAGCTTATTATTCTACCGGATCAAGTAGCAATTCTTCTTAATATCCCAGTATGACAGCAAGTCAACCGAATCAAGCAAATAGGTTTTTCCTACCTTTTCAATATTATACTTTGCGTATTTGAAAAACTCCTATTGATATGACTATGTGATGGCCACATTTACTCCGAGTATGTGCAGTTATTATACTGCCATACTATATATTTTGTTAACCATCATCAATATTTGAATTATCACCAATATTTAAAATTAAGGATCAATTTTGACCCTTCTCATCTAATAGCTGATGTCATGTGCCTTATTAATTCAGTTTTCCCTAGCACTTTGTGCCATTTTTTCTATAAGCATTAGCATTAATTAAGAAGTAAACTGACGTGTTATCCCACGAAACTTTCTACTTGGCCTACTGGTCTCAGATGATTAAGCGTCATGGATATTGCTACATACGTATGAGTGTCACTTTAATTGTGAGCATAGTATATTACTTTTTCCCAAAGGTTTTGGGATTGAGTGACTGATTATTATAAAGTTAACTGATGGATTAATTACCTCTATACCCTTTAGTGAACTAGTAAGAATGGGATTATTAGTTCGAAACTCTTTGACTTTCTTTACATTATCCTAACTAAACTGGTAATGTACCGTATTTCTTAAATGTACTAATCACTATGGAATTATGAATTCCAACACTTAATGTTTATAATTCGATAAATATGGAATTATCAGCTTATTATTGCCAACATTTTAAACACCGGTTCTATACAAACTCCAAACTCTCATTATATTTATATCATTATTATAGAACTGGTAGAACCTGCTTAGCATATTTGTGTTAATTCCTTATTCTCCAAATGCTCCAGGAGAAAGTAGATAGTATTTCTTCCCTACTAGAGACAAAAACTGGTCACTTGTTTGTGCATGTAGCCGTATGGGTAGAGATTAAACCAGATGGGAGAAAGGAGTGGCACTTTTCAATTTTCTTTATTGTCATGTGCACTAGAAACGTGTAACTCACCCCTGCGATGGTTTAACCCTATGTAATATATTAATCATGAATAAAAAGTTATGATATTTTGCCTTAACTTTAATTCATTGCTTTTTGTGTACTTCTTGTTCATTCATACCCAAAAGCATGTTGTGACAAGTTGGCATTAGAGTATGTTTTAAATCTAAAAACATATCGTCAGGTTAGCATTCTATGCGGGAAATAGATAAGATATTAGTTACATTCGAGAATCAAGAACTCAATCGCTCTGTTATAAATTCGTGAGTACTCTCAGTTGATTGATGTTGCAGCCATTGTGGAACGCAATTCTTCAAACCTGATCCGATATTCATCCCCAACTACTAGAAAAAATCATATTATCATAACTCTATCTCATTTTAGATCCCATCCATATGCAAACTCGAGCAGACAAGCTTATTCCCAGATCCGTCATAACACAACCCGTTGTGAGATCCGTTGTCATGAACATCATGAGGTAGGACATCTTCAGCCTCGATGCCCTAAGGTAAAATCAGCTCCAATCCACCGTCAACCAAACAAACCCTCACAAAATCCAAAATTCCGTTCTATTCCAAATCACTCCAAGCCAACCCAGAAAATTAAGACAACTCCAAATTATGGAAGGAATTATGCTACATGGCCTATGCGAAATGAACATGACGTGATAAGAGATATGATTATCTTTCAGCATGTTCTTACACATATTTTATTTGATACAGGATCTACGCATTCCTTTATTAGTATTAGACTATCTAAATTAATACAGTTAACTCCAACCTCTTTAAATAGCCTATTAGATATTGAATTACCAACAGGTAAAATCAATACATCAACGCAAGGTTTTAGAAATTGTAAAATTCATCTTGGTCTAGGAACTCTCTTTGTTAACTTGATAATTCTAGATATTCACAATTTCGATATTATTATCGAAATGGATGTATTATGTAAACATTATTCTTATATCAATTATCAAGCTAAGAAAATTCATTTTTGAAACGAAATTAATTGTTCATTTATGTTTCAAGGAACAGGTTCATCACAACCTTTAAATTTCCAAATTCAGACTTCTTCTTTTATTCCAAATCTATTGGAATAATTTGAAGACATTTTTCCCGAAGATGTACCAAAATTACCTCCTCCTAGAGAAATTAAATTTAGTATCAATCTTTATCTCAATACACTTCCTATTTCGATACCTCCATATAGAATGTCTCCGTTAGAACTTCGAGAACTCCGTACCCAATTAGATAATCTTTTAGCAAAAGTTTTCATTCGATTAAGTTCATTACCTAGGAGAGCTCCAGTGTTATTTATTAAGAAACATGATGGAAGCTTTAGATTGTGTATAGATTATCGTAAACTTAATTTCGTAACTATTAAGTATAAGTATCCTTTACCTCGAATAAGAGATCTGTTTGATCAACTTAGAGGAGTAAGGGCCTTTTTTAAAATAGACTTACGATCCAGTTATCCTCAGTTACGCATTTTACAAACTGCTTTCGAACTCATTATGGACATTTCGAATTTACTATAATGTCATTTGGTTTAACCAATTCCCCAACATCTTTTATGGATCTGACGCACAGAATCTTTAGACCTTTTCTTGATCAGTTCGTTGTCATTTTCATTGACGATATTCTCGTATATTCTCAAAACTTTATAGAACACACCCAACATTTGAACTTAGTCTTAAGTACTCTTAGAAACCATTGGTTATATGCAAAAAATAGCAAATATGACTTCTCAATGAAAGAAATCAAAATTTTAGGACATGTGATTTCTAAGAATGGAATAATTTAGTTAAAACTTCAGCCATTTTGGAATGGAAAAATCCTACAAATATTACTGAAGTAAAGACTTTTCTAGGATTAGCTGGATACTATCGTCGTTTTGTCAAAGGATTTTCGCGCATTGCTCTTCCCCTTTCAAAACTAACTAGGAAGGAAATTCCATTTATGTGGGCTGAAGATTGTAACCAATCATTCCAAGTGTTGAAGGACAAGTTGATTACTGCTCCTATCCTCACTATTCATTCCCGTGACATAAGTTGCGAGGTATATACCGATGATTCATTACGAGGATTAGTATGTATATTAATGCAAAATGAAAAAGTGGTAGAATATGTGTCACGATAACTCAAGACGCCTGAGCGTAATTATCCGGTCTTTGATCTAGAACTAGCAGCTGTAGTTTTTGCATTAAAATTTTGGCGTTGTTACCTTTATGGTGTAAGTTTTTAAGTCTTTTCAGATCTGAAAAGTTTGAAATATATCTTTACTTAAAAGGACTTGAACATAAGACAACGACGATGGATAGAATATATGGAGGATTACCGATTTAAAATTAATTATCATCCACGTAAAGGAAATGTAGTAGTCGACGCTTTGAGTCGAAATCCCATAGGAAGAATTCATACTTTAAATTCCTACGATATTGTTGCTACCATAGAGTAGTATAATCTAAGATTAATTACCCCTTGTATTATCCCGAATTAAGGAAGAAAATCTTAATTCATCAAACCTAAGATTCGTTTGTACAAAAAATTTCGAGCAAGAATCCAGATTTTTCCTGCAATACGATTTAGAAATAGATTGTATGTACCTGCCGATGCATCTTTACGAGAAAAAGTGTCGCAAGAAGATCATTCTTCGAAATTTATGATACAACCCGAAAACTCGACAATGTAGCATGATTTGAAGAATCAATATTAATTGCTAGACATGAGAAATGATATTGAGAATTTCGTAAGGAGATGTCTTACTTGTCAACAAGTTAAGATAGAACACCAACACGCTGATGGACTTCTTTAACCCTTACCTATTCCCAAATGGAAATAGGATCATATTACTATGGATTTTGTCAGTGGATCACCCCATACGTCCCAAAGATATAATCAATGTGGGTAATAGTAGATTGACTTACTAAATCTGCCCATTTTCCACAATTAAAGACCACCAATTCATTCCAAAAGATTATCAAGTTATACATTAAAGAAATTATTCGATTATATGGAATCCTTTTATCCATTGTATCAGATAGAGATTCTCGATCCACAGGAAAATTTTGGCAATCATTACAAGCTACAATAGGTACTAAACTTCATTTAAGTACTGCATTCCACCCCCAAACAGATGGACAATCAGAACGTACAATTCAAACACTAGAAGATATATTACGAGCTTGTACGTTAGATATTTCTGACTATTGGAATGTATATTTACCCCTTGTCGAATTTTGATATAACAATAGCTATCAAGCCTGTATTAAAGCTACCCCATTTGAAGCTTTATACGGACGACCTTGTAGATCTTTTATATGTTAGATAGATTGAGGAGATAGTAAACACGTTGGTCTAGAAATAATTTAAGAAACCACCGAGGTAATACAACAGATTCGCGAGAAGTTGAATATAACTTAAGACCAACAGAAGAGTTACGCAGACGATCACTGAAAACTGTTAAAATTTCAAGAAAATGAGCAAGTATTTCTGAAAGTGTCTCCCCGAAAAGGAATTTTACGTTTCGGGAAGAAAGGAAAGTTAGCCGCCAGATATATTGGACCTTTCACGATTTCTAAAAGAATTGGCTCTATGGCCTATCAATTCGAATTGCCTGTGGAATTATCCAATATCCATAACGTGTTTCATGTATCATAATTACGCCAGGCATATCAAATCTACCCCACACCATCACACCGCAAGAATGTTTCAATTGAACCCAACCATGAATTTGAAGTACGTCATATTCATATTCTTGATAGCTAAGTGAAGTATCTCGAAAATAAGGAAATTCCCTCAGTTAAAGTACTTTGGGATCATCAGAATCAGCGTGAAGCTACATGGGAACCAGAACAAGCGATGCAAAATCAATACCCTAACTTATTTTAAGGTAAAATTCGAGGGCGAATTTTTTTTTTAGGTAGGTAGATTGAAAAAAACGGGAACTTCTTTAAACCCTAATTTTTCCTACGACCTCGATTCAAACCCGCATAAGGTGTGTAAAATCAAAAGTCTTATAATAGGAAAGAAGCTATGTTTAAAAATCTACAACTTTGGTTATTAACTTAAACCCCTTGAAGTTTCAGTAAATTATAAAAGAGCCCCTAAAATTTTCAAAGTAAGAGAACTTGAGATATATTTAACCCCTAAACCCTAACCCTACATCAAATTAAACATTTAGACATCAACTAACATAAAATTATAGTTTTAACCCTGGAATTTTTTTAAAATTACCAAAATACCCCTAAACATTACAAAAAGTGTACTTTTAGGGCTATAAATGCAATTACATAATTGATGAAGGACTAAAAATAAAACATTCTTGAAATTTGCTTCAAACCCTATCCAGATGCTACCCTACATCAGCATAAGAGGTTAAAAATATATGAAAAACCCTATGAACCCATGTGCACCCCATTTACCCACAACTAAAATCCCCCTAAACTAGTTCAAATCCATCTCCTTTTAGCTCAAATCAAATCCTCACCTGATATAGTATAAATATCCCTCGACCCAAGCAGTAAAAACTCACCCCACAGTTCAGTTTTAAATCTCAAAATTTCCCTCAATTATGGTAACTCATCGTTTTATGCTTCATTTTCAATTCTTTCAATTGTAGTAGTTTTCTATATTGTTGATATATAGTTAGAACACTAATAATATGCAAGATTTTAAGTTTAGAATGGACTATGATAGTAAAAATCAGTAAGAACACCATTAAAGCTTGAGCTTTAATGGTGAAACTCAATATATGACCTTAAAATTTGATTTGAAGCCATGGATAACTTCATTATAACCTAAGGATCTCGAGTGTAATGGTTAAAAGCCATGAATGTTCATGTAGAGCTCAAATCAATCAAAAGTGTTTTTTTAAACTCAAAACCTGCAAATTCAAAATTCTCAATGTACAATCCATTAAAATCTTTGAAACTAAAACCAAATTACTATCACATATAGCAGAAATCGAACCCAATTTATAAGAGACCTTGCCATACTGTAGAAATCCACGAAAGTCAGGTCAAATTTTCATGGAAAACAAAGTTTTAGAACTTGGGTTATACTGAATGTCAATCCATGAAACTTGAATATTTGGATTCCTCGTGAAAAATTAGGTTAAGTTTGTGAAGGAATCATCTCAAATGGTATAAAAACGAAGGAGAAAACCTCGATAAAAAATTAAAACCCTAAAAAGTCAAAATCGAAAGGTTGAAGAGGAAGAATTTATTCAGAAACCTTGACCATGCGCGTGAGGGTGTGTGGCCAATTAGGAAATTCTAATTTTTTCCCCAAAATTTTTATTAAATTTTTCTCATCAAAATAGTATAAGATAAGACCATATTTGGATATTCCTAGCCCAAGTTATGTAAAAACAAGGTTTTTACTTGAAGAAATTTCTTTACAATTATAAATCAACCCCTATCAACTTTTTCAACTTATGAGTTTGATCCCCAAACTTTGTCCAGACATACATCAAACTATTTTAATATTAAAACTATCTTGCACCAAAGTTCAAATATAAGCTCAAGGTCATTATTTTAAAGTCCTAAGATAATTACAAATAAGTCCCCCGGAACTTCAACAAAGACAGTTTGAAATACAAAACTGACTTATTAACACCTAATACTCATATACCACACATTGTATAACAAAAAATCAAGCCATAAGTCTTTCGAATATTCCAATGTGACAGTAAGTCAACCGAATATCAAGCAAATAGGTTTTTCCTACCTTTTTAGTATTATACTTTGCGTATTTGAAATAGAGCTATTGATATCACTATGTGATAGCCATATTTACTCTGAGTATGTGCAGTCATTATGTTGCCATACTACATATTTTGTTAAGCATAATCAATATTTGAATTATCACCACTATTTAAAATTAAGGATCAATTTTAACCCTTTTCATCTAATGAATGATATCATGTACCTTATTGATCCAGTTTGTCCTCACACTTTATGCCATTTTTACTATAAGCATCAGTATTAACTAAGAATTAGACTGACGTGTTATCCATGAAACTTTCTACTTGGCCTACTGGTCTCACATGATTGAGAGCAATGATTATTGCTACATACGTATGAGTGCCACTTTAATTGTGAGTATAGCAAATTACTTTTCTTCAAAGGTTTTGGGACTGATTGACTAATTATTATAAAGTTAACTGATAGCTTAATTACCTCTATACCCTTTGTGAATTCTAACTAAATTGGTTATGTACCGTATTTCTTAAACGGACTAATCACTATGGAATTATGAATCCAACACTTGATGTTTATAATCTAATAAATATAGAATTATCATCTTATTATTGTCAATGTTTTAAACATTGATTCTATACATACTCCAAACTCTCATTATATCTATATTATTGTTATAGAACTAGTAGAACATGCTTAGCATATTTATGCTAATTCCTTCCTTCTCCAAATGCGCTAGGAGAAAGAAGATAGTATCGCTTCCCTACTAGAGAGAGAAATTGGTCACCTCTTTGCGTATGTGACCGTATGGGCAGAGATTAAACCAGATGGAAGCAAGTAGTGACGCTTTTCAATTTTCTATATTGTCTTGTGTACTAGAAGCATGTAACTCACCCCTGCGGTGATTCAACCCTATGTAACATATTAATAATGAATAAAAAGTTATGTTATTCCACCTTAGCTTTAATTCATTGCTTTATGTGTACATCTTGTTCATTCATACCAAAAAGTAAGGTGTGTCAATTTTTGCAATATGGCTAAAAAAATTATTGGGTTTCTTTCAACCTCTTCATAAAAGGAATTAATATCTTTATGAGGTATGGGTTCTACACTATTTTTAAGTTTTAATCAATCATGGTGGATATATGTATATATGTATTATTTGTATGACTATTTATGCCTATTGTCACCATTTATTAATATGTGTTGAAAAATATATGATAAAAATGGATGAAAGTTAAAGTTTGAAAGAAAGATAAATTTTAAAATATTTAAGCAAATTATTTCTTATATAAATCATGTTAAGCTTGTTGATTTCATGATAAAATGTTATATTAAACTTATGAAGAAACAGTAGGATGCATTTGTTGGACTTTATTTCTATAAAACTTACTTTCATGAACACTAACTCATGTAGTTGGGATAAATGGGTAAAGTATGTTGTAAATTTATTAAAATGAGATTTTGAAAATGAAATGATAAACTTGATAATTTCATAATACTAATCACATAAAATGATGCAATTTATGTGAACAAAATTTGATAAACTTAAAGAAAACAAAGTATATGGGTGTTAAGTGTAAAAGTAATAAAAGTATGGATGTTCAAATGTGTATTATTAAAAATATAAGGCCCAAAGTGAAATAAAGATCAAAGATAACAAAGAAAAGTTTGGACTGACTAGTCTTGAAATGTTCAAATTTGTAAGACAAGTCTTGAAATGTCAAAAGTATGTTTGGGGGAAAAAGTATAATTCTATGAAAGCTTGGGCTAACTAGTAATATTTGTACATATGGGTATTATTTTGAAAATTTTATTTTTAAAAAAGAGTATGAAATTGTAAAATGGTAAGAAATGAGGTAAAAAAATGCAAAATTATTATTTTTAATGGTAAAGTCTTCAAATAACAAAAGAAATGTTTTAGTACAAAGTGCCATTTATGTGAAATATGGACTTACGAATGATTTTTCAAACCAAGAGGACTCTAGTTAAAGAGCTGGATTTTATGTGGTAAAAACTCATATTTTGTAAAGTATATATGAAAAGAAGAAAGTTTGGCAAAGTGTATAAAATGTAAGTTTACAAGTGTGCGTGAATAGTTAAAAGCACATAAAAGTATATGAAACGGGTATTTGAACTCAAACAATTAAGTTTCACAAGAAATGATAAATAAAGTTATTTTCAAAAGATGAAAGACTGAGTTTAAATTAAATGAAAATGAACTTTTGATAAAGTGTGAAGCTTGAAAATAAAGTGTATTAGGTCTCATCTCGGTATTTAGCCTCATCGATTGACAAAAAGGAAATAAAGGAAAAGGGCTTAAAGTGGATAAGACAAAAAGAAAGAAATTACAATGATGCAACAAGTACAAGACACTCAGTGGTAACCGTAAATTTAAGAAGGTTTTGGAGCCCTATGATGCGGCTTAATGCTTAAACCTCAAACCACTGATCAGGAGCATATTGCGGCATGGTGGCAGTCAGTGAGAGATCGTATAACACTCATGGATTGGTATCACGATTAATCAAGTGAGAATATGATTTAGAGTACAACACTTATTATTTTATAGGCAAGTTTATGAAACAACTAGAAAAATGTGAAAGTACGTTAAAGGGTAAATTAACGTGATACGAGTAGTATTTAAAGAAAGATTAAGTGTGAGTGGGTTCATCGCCCGGGTTGTATGGTTACGATACATTTTGCATAAAAATTGATAAATCAAATGAAGAATGATGTCATAATTTCTAAAATGCACTTTATATGTATGAATATTATTTGTATGATTTATACTTTGCTAGTATTTCTCCTACTTGATGCACATTCATACCCCGCCATTCCCCCCCCCCCTCCCACGGGACTTCAGGTAAAGAAAACGCAAGGATGATAGGAAAGGAAAGAAGAGTTTTCCACGTAATTAGAACTCTGTCACTTTCATTTTTAATTATGTAATTCATTTTAAACTATGCTTATTATCATTTGAACTTTAATGCAAGTACTTTGAATTTAGACTGTAATAACACAGGATGGTATGGGTTTTACCATAGTCATTATTTATTCCATGAAACTCTTTTTATTTCTGGTATTCCTATTTTTGGTGTCTAAAGTTGGTATGATGATTATGATGAGTCTTAGCTTAGTTACACCAACTATTATCAACCACGAATAAAGTAAGAAATATATAATTAGAGAGATATTAGAGATAAATAAAGGGATAAAGAATTTTTATGTGGTTCAGTCTAGTAACGTGCCTACATACACGGGTGCAATGTCACTAAGTATTAGGGTTTGCGTACAAGTCTCTCAAGAACTCTATAGGGTTTATGATAAACTGTTTTTTAGTTCCTTTCAGCCGACGGTTGTAGTGAGCTATTTATAATAATAGGAAGAGGAATAAATGGAATAGCTTTATACATTAGGTATTTACACATTTACATTACAATTAACAGTTGTGTACTTATTCACCTGCATGTTACTACACCATATTATCTGAATGGTCATGGCCAAAGTCCCTAACCAGGACTATGGGTCGCGGCCAAGGGTCGTGGCTATTTCAGTCATGACCTTTTTCGGGGGTCACGACCCAAATCGCCGACCAAAAAAAGGGTCACGGACTAAGGATGTCACATCAGATGGTCGCAGACTATAGCCGTGACCCCCACACAGGGCTGGTCACGAAAAAAGACCGTGACATATCCTTCGAAATATGAAAATGGTCACGGATCTGGTCACGACTCAAGTCCGTGACCCATCCTGCGAAATATGAAAATAGTCACGGATCTGGTCACGACTCAAGTTCGTGACCTAGTAATTTAAATATCACAATGGTCAAACCATTGGTTAAGGTACAAGACCGTGACCCAAACTTTGACATGACCAAAATAGTCACGGTCCTAGACCGTGACCCTGTTTATGTGTGAGAAAAAAAAATAGAGATGGTCATGGACTTTGGCCAGGACCATTTTTAACTATAATAAAAAAGAAAAAAATTGGGCAGAATTTCTTCTGTTTTCTGGACATTCTAAAACCTACGTAATGTAACCCCGCATGACCATAATGCTAAAAAATAAATTATAAAAGCTCGTGTGGTCACGGGACCCCCGATTTGAGAGCACAACGATATTCTCAAATTATCACCGTGCTCTCCAATCGAGGGTCCCACGACCATGCGATCAGTTCCTATGAGTTACACTGGTCCTGTACGAGGCGTGTGCTTCTCACGGGGTCGTTTGAGGGGTGTTTCGGGGTTTTATCCTCTAACGCCATATTTTTAAGCTTAAGTGTAGATATTCTCTAATTATCTCCATGCTCTCGAATAGAGAGTCCCGTAACTGCGCGACCAGTTTCTACGAGTTACATTGGTCCCGTACAAGGTGTGGGTGTCACTCACGGGTCATTTGGGGGGTGTTTCAGGGTTTCTCCCTCTAATGCCATGTTTCCAATCCAAAGTGAAGATATTCCCAAATTATCATCATGCTCTCAAATCGGGGTTCCTGTGACCAC
The DNA here is from genome assembly GCA_949130495.1 of Sambucus nigra. Taxonomy (NCBI): domain Eukaryota; kingdom Viridiplantae; phylum Streptophyta; class Magnoliopsida; order Dipsacales; family Adoxaceae; genus Sambucus; species Sambucus nigra. Next base: position 80,991,515 of record OX422213.1, on the reverse strand, counting down.
GCAGCCAGTTCCTATGAGTTACATTGGTCTCGTGCGAGGTGTTGGCGCCTCTCCCGTAGCCGTTTTAGGGATGTTTTGGGGTTTCTCCCTCTAACGCCATCTTTTCAAGCCTAAGTGTATATATTCTCGAATTATCGACATGCTCTCAAACCGGGAGTCGCGTGACCACGCGGTCTATTATTACGAGTTGCATTGGTCCAGTGCGAGGTGTTAGAGCCTCTCACGGGGCCGTTTGGGGGGTGTTTTGGGGTTTTGCCCTCTAACACCATGTTTTCAAGACTAAGTGTAGGTATTCTCAAATTATCAGCATGCTCTCAAATCGGGGGTCCCGTGACCACGCGGTCAGTTCCAACGATTTACATTGGTCTCGTGCGAGGTGTGGGTGTCTCTCACGGGGCCGTTAGGGAGTTGTTTTGGAGTTTCGTCCTCTAACGCCATGTTTTCAAGCCTAATTATAAATATTCTCAAATTATCACCGTGCTCTCAAACCGAGGGTTCTGTGACACGCGATTAATTCCTATGAGTTACATTGGTCCCGTGTGACACGGGGCAATTGGGGCGGTGTTATGAGGTTTTTGTCATCTAACGCCATGTTTTCAAGCCTAAGTGTAGATATTCTCAAATTATTACCGTGCTCTCAAATTGGGGGTCCCGTGACCATGCGATCAGTTCCTACCAGTTACATTAGTCTCGTGCGAGGTGTTGGCGCTTCTCTCGAGACCGTTTGGGGGGGGGGGGTATTTCGAGGTTTCTCCCTTTAAAGTTATGATTTTAAGCTTAAAGATATTCTCAAATTATCTTCGTGCTCTCAAACCCAGGGTCCCATGATCATGCGATCTATTCCTATGAGTTACATTGGTCCCGTGCGAGGTGTTAGAACCTCTCTCGGGGCCATTTGGGGGGTGTTTCGGGGTTTCACCCTCTAACGCCATGTTTTCAAGCATAAGTGCAGATATTCTCTAATTATTGTCTTTCTCTCAAACTGGGGGTCCTGTGTCCACGTTGTCAGTTCCTACGAGTTACATTGGTCCCGTGCGAGGTGTTGGCACCTCTATCGGGGTCGTTTTGGGGGTGTTTCGAGGTTTCCCCCTCTAACCCCATATTTTTAAGCCTAAGTGTATATATTCTTAAATTATCACAAATCGAGGGTCCCGTGACCACGCGGTCTGTTCCTACGAGCTACATTGGCTCCATGTGAGGTGTTGGGGCCTCTCAAGGGCCATTTTGGGGGGTGTTTCGAGGTTTCGCCCTCTAACACCATGTTTTCAAGCCTAACTGTAGATATTCTAAAATTATCGACATGCTCTCAAACTGGGGGTCATGTGATCATGAGGTCTGTTCCTACGAGTTATGTTGGTCCCATGGAGGTGTGGATGCCGCTCACGGGGCCGTTTGGAGGGTGTTTTGAAGTTTCCCCCCTAACGTCATGTTTTTAAGCCTAAGTGTAGATATTCTCAAATTACTGTCATGCTATCAAGCTGGGGGACCCGTGACCAAGCGACCAGTTCCTACTATTTACATGAAGCACCCTAAATATTTGACTTACTTGAGTCTACATTATTTAGGCGTTTCAACTAATTTGGATATTGGGTCAAAATATTTTTTTTAGTACGAGCCTTCTCTTTGGTACATTTTACTACGTTACCCGATGACTCAACATGCCTCGACTTCACTCAATGACATATCCGAGTAAAGGTATTCACGTGTGATGTACATTTGCACTTGACACATTAGGCACACATGCATATATATTGATCCATTTTTTTAATTGTGTGACTGATTAATTGTGAGCCTAAACTTTTTTTCTAAAAAGAAATTATATTATTTTTACCGAAAATAATGTTTTAACTAAAATTGATGCAATTTTGATTTAAAATGAATTTCTTAGTATTAAAATCAATTTTCGGAATTTATTAGCCAAATTAATTTTTCATTTTGAAAAATATTTTTTTTGAAAACTGAAATATCTGTTAAACAAATTTTGTTTAATTAAAACTCTATCTAGGTTTGGCCTAGTAACTATACACTGTTGATGGTTCCAATTATTAATTTTCGGCCTTGTTGAAAGGAGTGCGCTTGCATTCAACTTAAGAAAATATTTAATTAAATTCAGTTTTCCCAAATTAAATCCTAAACATGCATCTAGGTGTGATTGAATAAGATGAAATCATGCAAGAACATTCAAACACACACGTGAGGAAAAATCCTCCAAAGGGGAAAAACCTTTTATTTTCACTATAATTTTGTAAGATACGATTACAAGGATTACAATAAAAATACAGTGACACAGATATATCCTCATGTGTCAATTCTATCATCGGTGGCTGGAATCTCCCTCATGAACTCCAGGTGAGCAGCAATGAAGAAGAAAGACGGCTTTTCCACAAAGGTTGAACAAACACAAGATTGTTCTTGGGTTACAAAAGGATTCACAAAGATTTGGCAATGATGTGTGAATCAAAACATGAGTCTTAGGACTCAAAAATATGAAGACTAGAGTAATTAGAACTCTAAAAACCGTCTCTCAAAGTCTTATGAAATAACTCCCCCGAAGTTGGCTTTTATAGGAAACCAAAAGGAATTTCACGATTTTAAAACACTTGCCAGTATCAGGTACCCCGAACCGGTTCAGGTGTATCGCGAATCGGTTCACCCCCCGAATTGGTTCGACCTTCGGTTCGAGAAATATCACTGGTTTGGGGCTAAAAATCCACAGCATTTTTCCAAGTGTTTTTCTCCAAATTTTCTCCATTTTCAAAAGGTCATAACTTCTCCACCGTAGCTTGGATTGAGGTGCCATTTATTCCAGTATCTTCATTGTGTCGATCTCTTCAACTTTCCAGTTGACCGAACCTCCAGATGGTGGTTATAAAATTACCAAAATTCCCTTGAACTATCATATCTTGTCTTTTTTCACTGTTTTGACTTCTCTTGCGTACCACTTGCATTAAGTCCTTAAAATCATGGAATGTGAAGTCGTTGAGGAAGATGTGAGACACATGATGGAGATAATGAATGGTTGATTCCTAGAATTCGAATTGAGGTCGTTGTGTGAGATCGTGAAGAGACGTGCCAAATGTAGCGACGTACGACATACATAAATGTAAGGTAACGGACATGAGAAATATGTCCTTACAAATTTTCCCCTATGTCTATACCGGTACATACATAAAAATTTGAATTATCAAATAACAAATTGCCTATACAAATCTACCCTCCCATGAACCCAAAACTAGAAAGATACAAATGAATAAGTCTTCATCGTTTGTTCTTCAGATATTCAAAATCTCAAATTTTTTCTCATCAAGGTGTGCAACCTGTGATCATCAATGTAGTATCTTCACACATGAGATAAAGCAAATACCAAGTGACATATCAAGTTTGAAATGAGATAAACATGGATACCAGATTATGATGAAAGCATACATCAAATCTAAAAAACTCCCCCATAATATGATAATTCTTTCTCCCTCTTTTTATAATGTCCCCAAATAGATAGATATGAGAAGTATAAATAAATGCAAATGGAGAATGTCACAAGGGACGAAACTACTATTTTTGAATTTTTCAAAAATTTTAACACAAAATATACAAACAAAGAATCACATCATGAAAGAACACAAAACAACCAAGTCGATTGTTGATGTAAAAAATTAGATCACTATAATTATTCAATCACAGATAAATACAATGATACAAAGATTTTTAAAGTGGTTCAGCCTTATAAGAATGGCCTACGTCCACTGTTATGTTATTGCTGAGTGTTTGGGAATTCTCGATTACCAGTTCAGTCAAGAAATTCCGGTCCCTTTGAATGAGGGTGATACAAGGTATTTATAGCACTTAGGCTGTACATGAATGGGTTGATACATTAAATGATATACATGTGAAAGGGTAATACATTTAATGTAACGTGTGCGTCAAGACGATAAACATTCAATGAATAGTTGAACTGTTGATATTTTGGCAATTAATACTACGGCCGAGATGCAGCTCGGACCGCCTTAGTTGCTCGTTGCTCAGGAGTTCCTCGGAGCGCTAGAGTACCTCGGAGTGCTGAAGTTCCTCGGTATATCCTCGTTGCTCGGAGATAACATGAGTTGGTCGAGGAAATGAACCTCCTCGTTGTTATTGTACCACGTAGATTGACAAGTGTCTTCGTATGATTCGTCCACATCAGCATATTAATTTTGGTATCAACAGAAGCCCCCAATGTTTCATATTTCGAACTTTGAGGAGTATGGAACATTCTTTCTCGGTTTATGGCAATATTGAATGATCTTCCTGGGTTTTAGGAGCATCGTATTTGAATTTATTTCCAAATTCAAAGAATCCGCCTTTTTTCGAACTTTTAAGAGCGCTTCGATCTTAGTGCCCTTTTTATCCTTTTAACCACCGGAAGTTCAACAGTTTCTTTTTTGTAATCATTTCCTTCGCCGCTTCCCAAGGCAAAGTATTTAAAGTTCTTAGGTAACCATACCGTCTTCTTCTTTTTCCAATTTCCTGCATTCAAGCTTTCTATTCTCTCCTTCTCTCTTGTGCATTCATCCTTGTTTTCGCTCGTTGTGAACATACCTCCTTTCTTCCTGTAAGATCTTCTTCTTTTCTTCTGTATCTCTTTTATTCAGTATGGTTTATATTGTGGAGTCTGTTGAGAAATTTTGTTCCAATTTTTCCATTCCTTCCTGGGTAACTCTGGAGGTTCTTTCTGAGCCTTTAGATTATTTTCGATTGGCTGAGGGACATTGGTTCCCCAGTCTATTCATTGCTGAATGTGGATTTTCTTTTCCACCAAACCCATTATGTCTTGAGTTTTGTCAGTATTTTGATCTTGCCCCTGCAAAAATAGCCCCCAATTCATGGAGAATAATTAATGGGGTGTACAAATTAAATCTAACTCATGGGACTCGTATAGGGATCCCTGAAATTATGTATTGCTATAAATGGGCCATTCTAGATAACATTTATTACTTAAAAACTAGGTTTCTGAATAGTGCTCTTGTAGTTAACCTCCCTGATTCAAATAGAGATTATTTTGAACATGGGGTGGTTATTAAAAATTGGCAATATGCCCCTTTAATTGGAGATGGAGTATACAACGGTCCCAGATGCCCCCCATATGGCAATGGGATAGGTTTATTTTTCACTTTATTTCTTTTACTTACGAAATTATGCTTTTATCATGTTTGACAAAATGTATGACTGATATCTCATTATGTGTTTGTTTGCAGTTGATAGTAAAAGAAAAACTCCAAAAGAATCAGAGGTTAATATTAAGCATCTGAAACTTATCTGGGGTTTGCATAAGAACGTTGCAGACGAGCATATCAGGTCTGCATCATATTTGCTACAGTATAAGAGTTATACCACCTCTTATACTGCTCGCCCTGTTGAGCCAGCTTCAACTCCAGAGGATTCTTCTTCAGATTCTCATCTTCCTTTAAGTCAGAGAATGGGCAAGAAAAGAGCTCCTCCTTCTCTATTTGATGACATTACTTCTGCTGCTGGGGCCAAGAAGAGCAAAACTGATGTCCCAGAGGGGACTAAGAAGGTGGATGCTGCACCTTCCAAAGCTACCGAGAAGCCCCCAGTGGCTCCGAGCAAGAAAGTTGCTCATGTGGAAGTGATTACTGTCTCTCCGACCAAGAGTTCTTCCTTGGTTGAAGCTGCTGAAGTCCCTTTGAGGAGATTGAGGAAATCATCCTCAGTCAATCTGGCTGAAACTGCCTCCTCTCTACCTGCTGGTGGTGTTGATGTTCCAACCATCATTCCTCCGAACTCTGCAATGAGCTCGGTAAAAACTTGGATCATACCCGAGGTCCAAGGAATTGATGAAAAAATTTCTAGGGATATGCTGACATCCCTAGCTACTCGTCATCTTGCTTCAGTAAATTTCTCATACTCTGAATTTCCTTTCTTTCTTTGAATACTTGTCTTTTTGCACTGACCTGTCACTTTTTCCTTTGTTTAGCTGGTGAATTGTTTTAACAACATCGTGAAGAAAGATGAAGCTATTAAAGCTTCAAGCTCCTCGTCAGGTGTAGAGGATGCTCTGCTGGGTTTGACCCAATCCTTGAAGGAATCTCGCCAACAGTATAGTGAGGACAAGGCTGTTTGGGAGAAAAAATTGTCAATAGTTGAAGCTGAGAAGGTGAAGTTGGCTGAGATCTCCAAGAGTTTGGAGAATAAAGTGAAAATTTTAGAGGTCGAGCACAAGAAATATGACGACAAGCTCAAGAATTTTGGAGAACTTGAGGATAAGCTGAGGAAGGCAGAGGAAGAGTTGTCTGCCCTGCGGGATATCAAAGGTCAAAAAGAGGAATTGGATGCAAAGCTCTCCTCGGAGAAATTGAGAAGAAAGCTCGCAGTTAAAAAATCCTTCAGCGCTGGCTGGGATAAAGGATGGGACAAGGGGATTGCTGCAATGACATCCCAAGTTCAATATGGGAAGTTGAAATACTTCCGAGATGGCTGGGTAGCTTCCCTGCAAGAATTGAAGATCAAAGAAGATTCTGGGCTATTCCAGCTACACCTCCCTGGTCCTCATCCACCAATTGTGGAAGAAGAAGAAGATGAGCCTGTCTCTGATGAATCTTCCATGGCCATAGGTGATCAAGTCCCTGCCTCTCTACCTGCTGCCAACGAGGACATTTCTTCCATGCCTCCTCCTTCTGAGAAAATTTCAACTCCTGCTGTTCAAGCTGCTATCACCTCCGAGCAACCAAGCTCCTCGTCCCAGCCTCCCGAGAAAGTCTTGGGAGACAAGGAAAAGGTGTGAAGTTGTTCGGTATCATTTCTATTTTTTATTATCACTTGTAATCAAACAATGTAATCTTTTGATGATCTAATAAAATACATTTTCGTTCATCTCTGTTGTTGATGATTTGTTTTTGTTGATTGTTATCTTTTTCTCATCCTTAGTTTGTTGCTAGAATGGAACTGATATCTGCACATGATACCAAGCTGATGCAACAATGTCACGAATATTATAAGGCTGGTCATACAGACCTTAGTACATCAGAAATTGCTGACATCCTTGGCCATGATGCCTCAGAACAGGCAATTGAGGCTTATCGGTACTTGAAAGATTTACTCGACCGAGCTATGGCCAACAATGTAGCCTACTACGACTTGATTGAGGAACTTCATTATTCCTTAAAAGATCTCCAAGGTCAGCACAATGAATCAATGGCTTTGTTGCACAAGGAATATGAAAATAGATATTAACAGCTTTCTTCTGACACAGGCCATAAAAAGATCCTGGATGGATACGATGTTAGGGAAAGAACTTTAAAAGGTGAAGTTGAGGCTTGCAGGAAGATTGCTGAGTTGCTGGAACAGGAGAACAATAATTTGCAGAAAAAGTTGGCACAGTATGAATCTGCAGCGTCATCTTCCACTGCTTTAGTACCAGTTACCGATGAAGGTTTCTCGTTCTTAGAGGTTGAGAATGCCAAACTAAGGCAAGAACTAGATATCTTAAGAAGATCAGTTATTCCTGTGACTGCTCGGGGATGAGGGAGAGGTTCTCGTGGGCGAGGAAGAGCTGTTCAAAATGTTGCCGAGGAGCAAAGTTCTCCAGTCGCTGCTCGGAGTCGATCAAGAATTCTTAGTCGCAATGTTGAAGAGGCTCGCACTCAATCTACTTTGGAAACTCAAGCATACCAATTAAACGCCAAAGATCGAGCTTTATCTGAAATGTCCAAGAAAAATCTATCTTTGGAAGATCAACTCACTGCAACGAAGTATGCTTTGAATGATAAAGATGTTTTTGCCAGGAGCCTTCACGAACAATTGGATAGATTAACCTTCCAATTCCATAAACAGCCCAGGGAATTTTGGATGGAAGGATACAATGAAGCCCTTGTTCACTTAGATGCTCAGATTGAACATGCCAATAATGAAGGTTATAAGCAGGGATGGTTGAACGCCCTGGGTGTACTGATATTGGAGCAAGGGCATTTTTTATGGGATTATCATGCTCCAGGGTTACTAGATTTGCCTGTGCCACCTTTCAAATTGGACATGGAATGGATCCCAGCTCGTTCCATTCCTAGGAGTTTAATTTCGAAATATCTCGGTGACTATAGTCTTCATTCTCAGACTGAATTATCTCGTCCAGAGCACCTCTTGGATACACCTTCTGTGATGAACGTCAGAATGCTTAGAGATATTAATTTCATCAATTCTCCTCTTTGCTTAGAAGATCCTCCTGCCGGCGAGGAACCTATTTCAAAAGCTAAAGGAAAGAAACCAATAGAATAGGTTTTTGAATGTAATAATTAGCACATAGGTATAGCTTGTAATACATTTTTATCTTAATGAAAGAATTTCATTTTCTGTTTGCAAATTTGTATTCCGATTATCTTGTGTTTATCAAACATTTTTACATTTGTGTATATGTATCTGTTAAAAAGATAACAATATGATGTTGTTCATCAACCAACTTAGTAATCAAAATTACAAGTATCAATGCTGCTCCATCACTTAATAATAAAGTAATGAGTATAAGATGTTTAAACTGTTTCCAACCAACCAAGGTTGTTAAATTGTGCTTGTCGACCAACTATAGTTGATGGGTTTTTATCCCCGACCAACCATACTTGGTAAACTTTTTCCTAAAATGTATCCGACTAACCATGGTCGATAATTTATCCTCGTCTACCAAGTACAGTTGATCACCGACCAACTATACTTGGTTCAGTTTGGAATTCTTTGTATTTTCTGGAATGATTTTAGCTTCCGACCAACTTGTTGGCCTATTTTCAAATCAAATGATATTGTTCTTCCCTCAACCGTAGTTGATTATTGAATTATCAGGTTCTTTCGAACTATCTTGTCCACTAGTTATCTTACCAACCTTAGTTGGTCATGCTAGTGTACGCCTCCTAACCAAAGGAGTATATGTTTTGGTTCTTTCGAACTATTTGTCCACTAGTTATCTTACCAACCTTAGTTGGTCACGCTAGTGTACACCTCCTAACCAAAGGAGTATATTTTTTTTGGTTCTTTCGAACTATTTGTCCACTAGTTATCTTACCAACCTTAGTTGTTCACACTTGTGTACACCTCCTAACCAAAGGAGTATATTTTTTGGTTCTTTCGAACTATCGTCTTCTGTCGAGCAGCGTAGTGTACAACACTAGTATTCCCCGAAAAACTTTCAAACAAAGGAGAGGAAAATGGTGAAAACATCATCGTTTTATTCATATTGATGAACCCGTTGTACATTTTACATCATTGATAATACTTGCGAAGGTGTTCAGCATTCTTAAATTCCTCTCCCTCTAGAGTTGCTATTCTGTAGGTTCCTGTTCGAACAACTTCTGTAACTCGGTAAGGTCCATGCCAGTTTGATTCCAGCTTATTATGCTTCTGAATGACCTTCTTTAGCACATAATCCCCCTCTTTTAAGTCGCATTTCTTCGCCCTTTTGTTGTAGAACAGAGCTGTGCGTTGTTGGTAAGCAGCATTCCTTATGGCTGCTTCTTCTCTAACCTCCTCAAGCATATCCAAATCCAGTCTTCTCATTAAGTCGCTGACTGGAGAATTTAAATTCAGCACTCTATGTGTTGGGAGACCCAATTCGGCAGGTATTACAGCCTCACTTCCAAATGCCAACATATATGGTGATTCTCCAGTAGCTGCTCGGGGAGTTGTTCGGTAAGCCCACAATACTGACTGTAGCTCATTAATCCAATTCGCTTTAGCTTCACTTAGCCTTTTCTTCAAACCATTTAGCAGAGTTCTATTCGTCACTTCTGTCTGTCCATTGCTTTGAGGATGGCCTGGTGCTGAATGGACCTTAAAAATGTTCGACTGATGACAATAAGCAGCAAATTCCTCGTTATCAAATTGGGTTCCATGGTCTGTGATGAAGGCATGAGGGAGACCAAATCGACAGATGATATTCTTCCAAACGAACTGGTATACCTTCTCGCACGTCATGTCAATGAGGGGTTCAGCTTCTACCCACTTGGTAAAATAGTCTACTGCGACGACGAGGTACTTGAATCTTCCTCTGGTGGTCGGCAATGGTCCCACCAAATCAATTCCCCACATAGCGAATGGACAAGGGGAAGTTATGGGTGTCAACAATGCTTGTGGAGTTCATCGGATAGAGGAAAAACGTTGGCACTTGTCACATTTCTTAGCATAGGCTATACAATCAGCCCTCATCGTCGGCCAGTAGTATCCTTGAGTCATCACCCTTTGTAAAAGTGTTCGACCTGCTACATGGGCTCCACAAGACCCTTCATGGATTTCTTCAATCAATTCTTTCACCTCGGAGGGATGTACACATCTCTGTAAACCTGCCATAATTCCTCGTCTATACAAAATACCATTAGTTAATACATACCGAGCAACTTTATACTTCAGTTTCTTGGCAGCGAGCTTGTCCTCCGGCAATCCTCCCTCTTCAATATATGCCCTGATGGGATCCATCCAAGATGGTCCTAAATCAAGGGTCATTACATTCATTGTCAGGTCTTCATCTATGCTCCGTCCTTCTAATACTTCAATCGGTATGGTTCTTCGCAACTCGGTACGAGTAGCTGATGCTAGTCGGGCCAGTGCGTCTGCTTGTACATTCTCCATCCTCGGTATTCTCACCAATTGAATGGCATCAAATTCTGTCAACAACTACATCACCTTTGCGTGATATTTGATCATTAATTCTCCTTTAACCGCATATATTCCCATCATCTGATTCATAATTAATTGAGAATCACTGAATATCATCACTTGTTGTGCTTCCATAATCTTTGCTAAATTAAGACCTGCTATCATGGCCTCATACTCCGCTTCATTATTAGAGGCTTTGAATTGGAATCGTAAAGCATATTCCATGTCAATCTCGTCTGGGGTGCTCAAAACAATTCCTGCGCCGCAACCTGCTGTGCAAGATGAGCCATCTACATATAATCTCCATATGGGTAACCCGTCTTCAAATTTATTATCTGATAGAGTTCCTCGGTGAAATATTTGTTGCTTCTTTTCATCCTCCTCTGACACTTTCTGCTCCTCGTCGACCATCTCTTCTCGCTCTTTTACCAACCGGAGCTGGTCTGAGTTCGAAGATGATGATCTTTCTTCATTCACAAGCCCTTCTACCAACCGGAGTTGGTCTGGACTTATGTCTGTTGATCCTGTAACATCCACAGGTTGGTCAGCGAGCAGTTTTTGTTCCTCGGGGGTATCAGGATATGTAAACTCTGCTATAAAATCTGCTACAGCTTGCCCTTTCAATGATGATCTGGGCTCATACACAATATCATATTCACCGAGTTCTATTGCCCAGTACATCAGTCTTCCTGACTTCTCTGGCTTATGAAGGGCTTGTCTCAATGGCATATCGGTATAAACGACGACGGTATGGGCCTAGAAATATGGCCTCATTCTTCTACTTGCTTCAATTAACGCCAATGCCAATTTTTCTAACTTTGGGTACCTGATTTCTACACCTCAGAAAGCCTTACTTGTATAATAAATTGGCTTCTGGACTCCATTCTCCATTCTGATCAATGCCGAGCTGACTGCATTCTCTGATACCGCTAGATACAAATACAATTTCTCTCCTGTAATTGGCCTGGAGAATAATGGAGGTGTTCCCAAATATTTCTTCAAGTCTTGAAAGGCCTTTTCACATTCATCAGTCCATTCAAAAGTTTTTCGAAGTGTTTTGAAGAATGGGAGGCATTTATCAGTTGCTCGGGACACAAATCTATTGAGCGCCGCAACTCGTCCTGTAAGACTCTGTACTTCTTTCTTCGTCGTCGGGGATCGTAGCCCTAAAAGAGCTTTGATCTTTTCTGGATTTGCTTCAATACCTCGTTGGTTGATGATGTATCCGAGGAACATTCCTTCTCGTACTCCAAAGGTGCACTTCATCGGGTTGAGCTTCATTTGGTATTTATCTAGTTGATCAAAGGTCTGACCTAAGTCAACTAGATGATCAACAACTTTTTTGCTCTTTGTTAGCATATCGTCGACGTAGACTTCCATGTTGCAACTGATTTGTTCGGCAAAAACCTTATTCATCAGCCGCTGATATGTTGCACCTGCATTTTTTAAACTAAAAGGCATGACATTATAACAATAAGTTCCCCTTGGGGTAATAAAAGAAGTACTTTCCCTGTCTTCAGGCTTCATTTCGATCTGATTGTAGCCAGAATATGCATCCATGAAGCTGAGCAGCTCATGTCCCGAGGTAGCATCCACTAGCTGGTCAATTCTGGGCAATGGAAAATGGTCTTTTGGGCATGCCTTGTTGAGATAAGTGAAATCAACACACATTCTCCATTTATTGTTCTTCTTCTTTACCATCACCACATTTGCCAACCAATCTGGATATTTCACATCTTCAATGAATTGGACTTTCTGGAGCTTCTCGACCTCCTCTTGTATGGCCTGATTCTTCTCGGGACTAAACACTCTTCTTCTCTGCTTCACAGGCTTGATCTCCTTATTCACATTGAGCTCATGACATAAGAAGTTTGGATCTATTCCTGGCATGTCTTCATGACTCCATGCGAAAGTATTCTTCCTATTTCTCAAGAAAGTTATCAACTCCTGTTTTATTGATACATCCAACGACGAACTTATTTGGGTTATTCGTTCAGGATGCTCGTCGTCCAGAATAACATTTTCCGTAGATTCCACCACCTGTCCTTTTACAAGTTGGGATTCATCCCTAGGATCAAGAGTTTCAATTTCTGTACCTTCCTCCACTTGGTAGGTAGTAGTCTTTTTCCTTGACTCTTCAAATTCTTCTTGCTCGGCAGACGAATAATATCATTCCCGAGCTAATTTTTGATCACCTTTCATAACTCCTACTCCGAAGTTTGTTAGGAATTTTAAACATTGATGCACTACAGATGGAACTGCTTCGAATTTCTTCAAACCAACTCTTCCCATGATGATGATGTAGGCTGACTGCACATTCTTGTCCATCACAAAGAAGCGTATTCTTTCTGTTCGACAAGCAGGCCAAGTTCCAATGAATATGTCCAACTTGATCGTCCCAAGTGGAAAAACTTTCTCTCCAGCAAAACCCAGAAGGGGTCTGTGATAAGGTTCCAATTGAGATAATTTCAAATTCAAGCTATCAAAACATGAATAGTACATGATGTCTGCCGAACTACCATTGTCCACCAACACCCTTGAAATCACCACATCTTTCATCCTCATTTTGATCACTAGAGGATCGTCGTGAGGGTAAAGAACACCTGCCAAATCGTTTTTTGAAAAACCAATAACTAGCTTCTCTTTATTTACCTTCCTCGGACGATCATCCTCGGCAAGATTTATTCATTGAATATATGAGCAGGCTTGAGCCTCTCCGAGATAGGCCTTTCTTTCTGCAGTAAGGTCTCCCCCTCCAGCATCTCCTCCTGTAATAACATTACAATCAAATGACCCAAAATGTATGGAAAATACCTCTCGTTCAGGCTGCCTTGGCTTTTTTGGAAGATCGGAGTCTTCATCTGGATCCTCTTCATGATTTCTTTTCTTTTTCTCCTCCGTCCGACGAGGAGATCTGGAACGATCTCTAGTTCTATCATCATTCTTCCTTTCACCTCTGCGATCTACATACTTTGACAACTTTCCTCTTCGGATGAGCGTTTCAATCTCGTTCTGAAGGGCTATGCAATTTTTGGTCGTATGGCCATGATCTTTATGGAACTCGCAATATTTGGCCCTATTCCTCAGTTCAGGATTGGTCCTCAGTTTATCTGGCCACTTGATTTCTTCGTTATTCTTGATTTCTTCTAAAATATGATTAATACCCATCTTCAATGGAGTATAATTATCATATTTCTTCAGGACTTCCCATGACGTCCTATTATTCTTGGAATGCTTGTCACCACCATTACCTTTTTTCTCTTTCTTCTTAGATTTGTCAACCTCAACCTTGGTTTCTTTATCCATATTCTTCTTCGCAGCCATAGCCTCCTCGGCATTCATGATTTTGGCCGCTTTTGCCATCAACTCCGACATAGTTTTAGGTGGATCTTTGGCCAAAGTATAGTATAACTTGTTAGGCAACAAACCACTCATCAAAGCAGTGATTGCTGTCTTTTCTTCATAATCTATGACTTCCAGCTTCTCGTTATTGAAACGAGTTATGTAATCTCTAGTACTTTCACCAGACTTTTGTCTAACACTTAACAAGTGTGCTACTCGTTTTACTGGCTTTGCTCCAAAACAGAAATTGCCAATGAACAACTCGGCTAACTGAATAAAAGTCGAAATCTTACCTCAAGGAAGATTATTGTACCATATCTGTGCAGATCCGGTAAGAGTTCCCGAAAATGCTCTACACCTCATCTTGTCGGGGACAGCATATATGTCAGCAGCAGCTTGGTATTGCTCTATATGAAGAACAGGATCTGTCTTTCCATCTTATTTAGGGGTCACTACAGGTGCTTTAAATTTCGATGGCGTAGGAAAATTCACAATGGCCTGCACAAAAGGTGTCCCTTGAACAAAAGTTCTCTGTAAGGGATTCCTTTCTTTAACCATGTCTCCAAGTCTATCCTCCAATCGCTGAATGGAACCCTTCCATGCTTCATTTCCTTCCTCGGGCTGCTTAGTCCGAGCAATTGATTGTTCTGACGTAGCTTCCTGAGATCTATCTCGACAAGTAGCTGGTCTTGATTGTGCTGATCCTTCTCTTAAACCTGATGGTGGCCGAAAGCTTCTCGATGGGGCTCTAGGTGGACTCATATTTCTCCTTGGTCCTAACCGACTGAAAGGAGATGCCCTGCTTAATCTTTCCAGGGCGCTAGTTCTCTCCGAAGAGAGGGTGATATGTTGATCTGTATCCGTAGCCCGTATTGATGAAGTTCGCCCAGGTTGATAAGAAAAATCGTTAGATTCTTCATTACGATATGACCCAGTTCGCCTGGATCGCGATTGCCCACGATCACTCCTTTGCCTTGAATGGGTAGGTGCACCGCCGTGAAGAGTTTGAATGAGTTGCCTCATTGTTTCTTGCATGGCGGTCTGTCCTTCACCCAGATTCGTCATAATTCTAGCCAGATCTGGAGGCACAGATGGATTTGGAGGATTTCCAATATTTCCAGCATTTCGATTACTGGATTCTAGATTATCTGCCATTGATGATAAATGATTTTTGGTGAAAAACGATAGCAACAGTCGTTTCCCACAGACGGCGCCAATCTGTTGATGTAAAAAATTAGATCACTCTAATTATTCAATCACAGATAAATACAATGATACAAAGATTTTTAAAGTGGTTCAGCCTTATAAGAATGGCCTACGTCCACTGTTATGTTATTGCTGAGTGTTTGGGAATTCTCGATTACCAGTTCAGTCAAGAAATTCCGGTCCCTTTGAATGAGGGTGATACAAGGTATTTATAGCCCTTAGGCTGTACATGAATGGGTTGATACATTAAATGATATACATGTGAAAGGGTAATACATTTAATGTAGCGTGTACGTCAAGACGATAAACATTCAATGAATAGTTGAACTGTTGATATTTTGGCAATTAATACTACGGCCGAGATGCAGCTCGGACCGCCTTAGTTGCTCGTTGCTCAGGAGTTCCTCGGAGCGCTAGAGTACCTCGGAGTGCTGAAGTTCCTCGGTATATCCTCGTTGCTCGGAGATAACATGAGTTGGTCGGGGAAGTGAACCTCCTCGTTGTTATTGTACCACGTAGATTGACAAGTGTCTTCGTATGATTCGTCCACATCAGCATATTAATTTTGGTATCAACATTGATGATAAAGTAAATGAATGGGTGTGATCAAATTCGATAGGAAAATCAATGCATACAAACATGACATATGTGCACGATGAATATCGGATACTCCTAACGAATGAACTCAAAATCTTCCTTAGGTGTAAAAAATGAAAATATGAGACATTGACTCAATCAAATCAACAAATCAAAGCACAAAGTGATTTCCACACCAATAACGTCCAAAACGATTTCATGCTTTTTCAGGACTTTCAAGGAAGTGCAAACCTGTTTAAATTCTCCAACCAAACTCCCTCAGATTTATATTTTGAATAGAGGTGATATAAGTTCTAAAAATTTGGAGAATTGATGGTGAAACCTAATGGCCCATATTTGACATGAATTGCTTTTTATTGCCTTTAAATTTTTTCGAGGCTCTTTTAACCTCCTGGACCCCGGATAATAAAATTCCTCAATTTTTTAGGTCCAATTTAACGGTGGATTAATCGCAAAGGATATATGAACCTTTCACAGCCCTTCCCCATTTTCAAAAATAAACACACAGTCTCACCAAACGGTTTTAATGCGCATTCCAATCTTGCCAAGTTTTATCGCATATTATACGTTATATAGACATAATTTAGATGGATACACTTAAGCCAATATGCGATAGACAAGTACAATAATAAAATATAGTCATGCATGTGTGTAATAAAGGAGATAGGAGTCAAACATGTAGAAAGTTATAACTAATCACATCTCAAAGACTCCAAACAATATAAAGCACATGGATGCAATGATGTAGCGTCTCAAATCACTATCAAACAGTCACATGGATAAATGGAATGAAATTTGTGACTTGGCTATTTTAAATGCTCTTCCATAAAAGGTGCAAATAAAATACAAAAATATTTTTGTGCTTTTCTAAAATTTTTATAAAAAGAAAATCTTTTTGGATTTTTTTTCAAAAAAGATAGAAAAAGAAAAAAAAATAATACAAATGATACAACCTAGGAATAGGAATCATATGATATGAACATGACAATGCATCCTATACTAGACATGAACCAACCCCTCAGTCAACTGTGCAAATCCCCAAAGATTTCCTAAGACTCTTAAATCTAAGGGCATCTAAAGGCTTCGTGAATATATCGGCTAACTAAAGGTCGATAGGTATGAAACTCAAGGATACGAATTTCTCCTCAACTAACTGACGTATAAAGTGCTCACGTATCCTGATGTGCTTTGTGCGTGAATGCTGGACTGGATTGCGGGATATGTGTATCGCGCTCGTGTTATCACAGGAAATGGTCATGGTGTCCTATGAAATCCCATAATCCTCCAGCATCTGCTTCATCCATAAGAGTTGCATGCAATAACTTCCGGCGGTGATGTACTTAGCCTCCGTAGTGGATAAAGAGATGGAGTTTTGCTTCTTGGTCAACCAGGATCCAAGAGCAGAACCAAAATAGAAACACCCACCAGAAGTGCTCCTACAACCATCTACATCCCCGGCCCAATCGGCATCCGAATAGGCGAACAAACGGTCATCGGTATCAAAGGAATATCAAATACCGTATGTGAGAGTCCCACTCACGTATTTGATAATACATTTTAGAGAGAGTAAGTTTGATTCTTTCAGGGACGCCTGATATCGCGCATAAACTCCAACACTAAAGGTTATGTCGGGACGACTGGCAGTCAAGTAAAGAAGACTACCTATCATACTTCGATACAAGGTTTGCTCTATATTATTGCTCGAAGTGCCCTTACTAAGCTTGATAGAAGTACTCATAGGTGTACATGCATGCTTAGCGGAGTCTAAACCAATTTTTTTACTAGGTCTCTAGCATACTTGGATTGGGAGATGAACATACCATCCTCTAGATGACGAACCTGGAGACCAAGGAAGAAAGTAAGCTCACCTACCATGCTCATCTCAAACTCACTTTTCATCTCCTCCTCAAAGTGGTGAGCATGCTGGGAGCACGCGGATCCAAAGACTTTGTCGTCCACATAAACCTGGGCAACCAAAATAGCACCGTCATCTCTCCTGACGAACAACGTCATATCAACTCCCCCTCTCTTGAAGCCACGAGCTAAGAGATAGAAAGTAAACCTCTCGTACCAAGCACGGGATGCTTGCTTCAAACCATACAAGGATTTTCTCATCTAGTAGATGTGTTTTGGGTACTTAGGGTATTCAAACCCTTTTGGTTGTTCCACTTAAACCTTATCCTAAAGAATGCCATTTAGAAAGGCACTCTTGACATCCATCTGATATAACTTGAAGCGCAGATGACATGCGATGGTGAGTAGTAAGCTGACGGACTCAAGCCTCACAATAGGAGAAAATGTCTCACCAAAGTCTACACCCTCTATCTGTGTGTAGCCTTGAGTGACCAACCTAGCCTTGTTTCTGATTATGGTACCATTTTTATCCATTTTATTCTTAAAAATCCACCTGGTACCTATCATATTAGTCTCACTAGGTCGGGGGACTAGATCCCAGACATTATTTTTTTTAAATGAAGTAACTCATCCTGCATAGTAGATATCCAGTGTTCCTTGAGTGCTTCTTTGTGATTCTTGGGCTCGACTTTGGACGTGTAGCAAAAGTGGCTAACGACATTCTCTAGCTGAGCTTGAGTCTTGACCCCAAGAGTGGGATCACTTACAATGGAGGCAGGGTCGTGACTCTTGCGAACCCAAGCAGGTGTGTCCCCTAACACCGGAGTAGGATCCACATAGGGTGTGTGAAGGACAAGTAAATCACTTCCAAAAAAGTCCCCATCCTCACACTGAAGGTTAGGATCAATAAGCATTGGAGGTTTGTCATCTTGCACGGTGACATTTATTGACTCCATAACCCTAGAGCTCTCCAGGTTAAAAACCCGGTACACTATACTATTTGATGAATATCCTAGAAATATTCCCTCTTCACTCGGGGAGTCAAACTTTCCTAATTGCTCTCTATCCCATAGGATGTAGCGTTTACTCCCAAAGACACGAAAATATGCAAGGTTGGGTTTCTTTCCAGTCCACAATTCATCAGGCATCTTAAGTGTGTGTGGACGCAGGTAAACCTTATTCACCATATGGCATGCAGTAGACACTGCCTCTGCCCAAAATCTCCTAGAAACCTTACGACATAGAAGCATAAATCTAGCCATTTCCTGGATCATCCTATTCTTTCTCTCAACAATCACATGTTGCTGAGGAGTTTTCACAACAAAAAACTCATGTTTGATCCCAAGTCTATCACAATAAAGATCTACCTTTGCTTCCTTAAATTCTGTGCCATTGTCACTACGTATCCTGTTAATAGTGACTCCGTGTTGGTTTTGCAGGACACGACATTTGGTCATTAAAAACTCAACAGCATCGGATTTCTCTCTCAAAAAACCTACAATCGAATATCTGGAGAAATCATCTACCATCACGAGGATATACCTCTTACCACCCAGAATCTCAGTACGAGTAGGGCCCATAAGATCCATGTGAATCAACTCAAGTACACGGGAGGTGGTAATGGAATGCAACTTCTTATGGGGGCTATGGATTTGCTTTTCCAACTGATAGGGTCCACAAATCATGGAAGTCGGCTTTCCAAGAGATGGTAAGCCACGTGCTAGGTCCTTTTTAGCTAAGCGAGTCAAATATCTAACGTTCATGTGACCTAGGCGTTGGTGCCACAGATCCGTAGGAGTGATCATGGCGCTATTGCAGACAAGTGAGGACGTGGGCTCAGTCCCATAGCAATTATCCTATATCCTCACCCCTCGCACTAAAAGTTTATCGGCTTGATTATTGACATTACACGCATCCCGATCAAACTTTACGACGAAGTCAATGTCGCACAACTGGCTAATGTTGATAAGGTTTGCTTTCAAACCTTTGATGTACAAAACATTCTCTAGCTTAGGAAATTATGGTAACTCAATAGTACCTCGTCCTACAATGCTAGACTTGCTCTAGTCTCCAAAGGTGAATATACCTTCCTTATACTCCTCTAGGTAGGTAAAAAATGAGACATCACATATCATATGTCTGGATCACCCACTATCAAAATACCATTGTGAGGTATTATATGCTTTGAGAGCGATATGAACAACAAGAGCCTTTTTATCTTTCTTAGGCACCCAAGACGTGGTAACCTTTTGTTTACCATTTTTTTTGTTGGTTTTAGCTGGGATGCGAGAGGCATTCATAGACGACAAAGACATCCGTTAAAATTCCTCCATCAAACTCTGTGACGTGACAGCTAAAAACTCAACACGCTCTCTCAGACTGGCAAAAATCATCAGTATGATGTGGTAAAGTACGTCATATCCGACCCAAATTATAGCAAAACTCCCCGAGGTGGCCTTTTCTTTTGCAGTACGTACATAAGAACACAGTCTTAAGCGGACCTAGGTTTGCTTTTCTTGGTCGAACTCTCCTTCATGGTTTTTGACGATGGCCATATGAAGTCGTAGTAAACTCGGGAACTGGTCCTGGTGCAATTTGGGACGTGGAGGCACCATCATAACCTATTCCTTGCCTATGAGGAGCATCTTTCCTGATCTGTCCTCGATTTGAACCTTGACTTTTCGTGCTCTCTCGAGATCATGAGTAAGCTGGGCAATAAGGGTTTCTAGTTTCTTTCGAGTCTTTAGGGAGGAATGTAGATCACTTGTAAGACTAGCCACTTGTTTAGTCAAATCCCCTTTCTCTTTCTCAAAGACACACTCTCTCTCTCCACAAACAATTTCTCTCTCCCTCTAAACAAACTCTCTTTCTCAACATAGGAAGACTCTCTCTCTCTCTCAAAGTGGCGCTGGTGGAGGATTCTCTCTCTCTCGCTTCTTCTAAATCTTCTTCTAACGTGGTGATCCTAAGAGCTAATGCTTTGTTACAATTTTTAGTTTAAATGACTCATTATATAACTCGGCGTAGGCACGTTGAAGGTTACTCTCTCTCTCATTTGCATCATCCTCCCCCTCACTCACATCGCTCTCATTGTCAAGGTATCCTTGTGAAGTAGAATCCTCATCATCATGAGGAACACTAGAATTACTCACATGACTAGCCAGGAATGCGGTGAAGTTACATTCATGCGGTGACTCGTCTCCAGAGTCCATCGACTCGACCTCACCGTCGTCACTAAGGGTAGCATTAAGGACATCTTTGCCCTTTTCTCTGTTCATCCTAGTAGCACACTCAAAAGGTCTATTACCCCTACCATCACACTCAAAGCATCTCTCACTCTCTTTATTAGGAGGATCTTTAAAATCTTTTTCAATTTTCTTTTCAAACTTATTTTTCTGAAAATTCTTTTTATCTTCGAAATTTCCATTTTTCTTGAATTTGAGAATTTTCTTAAATTTTTTAGCAAATAGGGCCAAATCATCTAAGTCAAAGTCACACTCAGAATCTGACGTATCTATCTCACTTTTTCTAAATGACTCTCCCCTCTTTCTTGCCGACCCCTCACTCTTTCTCTCATGGGCATTAAGTGCAATTCCCTTATCTTTAGCCTTGATAGATTTAGGAAACATATCAATTTCATATGTTTGCATGTCTCCTACAAGTTCCTCTAATTTAAGCGTATTTAAATTACCTATAGAATTTAGCACAGTGACCTTAGGGATAAAACGCTTAGGCAAAGATCTTAGAATCTTTTTAATAACTCTAGCATTAGGAATATGTTCACCAAGATTAAAGCTAGTGTTTATAATATCAAACAACCTAGCATAAAATTCATCAAAACATTCAGTCTCAAGCATGGTGATGGTTTTAAATTGAGTTATCAAATTTTGTAGTTTAGATTCTTTCACAACCTTAGTTCCTTTATGGGTAAGTTGCAAAACATCCCATGCCTCTTTTGACGTGATGCACGTCATTATCCGTTTGAACTCGTCAGGAGTGACGGATCCGAAAATAGCACTTAAACCCTTAGAATTAAAAGAAGACCATTTAAATTCTTCTTCAGTCCATATAGTGACAGGTTTTAAATTGGTCACGTTTTCAACAGTGTGGAGGGAGGTGTCCACCCTCTTTCAACCAAAATCCAAACTCTTTCATCAATGGACTTTAAT
This sequence comes from Sambucus nigra, assembly GCA_949130495.1. Classification (NCBI taxonomy): domain Eukaryota; kingdom Viridiplantae; phylum Streptophyta; class Magnoliopsida; order Dipsacales; family Adoxaceae; genus Sambucus; species Sambucus nigra. The sequence continues at coordinate 80,969,721 of OX422213.1, read as the reverse complement.
ACAGATCTCATGCGGGCTTTCCAGTATGCATAGTTTGTCCCGTCAAAAATTGGCATTTTATTATATAATTTCTCCATTGAACATGCTCTTTTTCAAAAATCAATTTTTCAGAAAATTGATATCTCAGAAAAATTTTGCGGAAAATTACATGGTATAATTGTGTAATTGGCTCTGATACCAATTTGAAAGGAGTGCGCTTGCGTTCAACTTAAGAAATTATTTAATTAAATTTACTTTTCCCAAATTAAATCCTAAACATGCATCTAGGTGTGATTATATAAGATGAAATCATGCAAGAACATTCAAACACACACGTGAGGGAAAATCCCCCAAAGGGTCAAAACCTTTTATTTTCACTATAATTTTGTAAGATACGATTACACGAATTACAATGAAAATACAGTGACACAGAAATACCCTCAGGTGTCGGTTCTATCGTCGGTGGTTGGAATCTCCCTTGGAAACTCTAGGTGAGCAGTAATGAAGAAGAAAGACGGCTTCTCCATAAAGGTTGAACAAACACAAGGTTGTGTTCTTGGGTTACAAAAGGATTCAAAAAGATTTGGCAATGATGTGTGAATCAAAATATGAGTCTTGGGACTCAAAAATATGAAGACTAGAGTAATTAGAACTCTCAAAATCGTCTCTCAAAGTCTTATGAAATAACTCCCCCGAAGTTGGATTTTATAGGAAATCAAAAGGAATTTCATGATTTTAAAACACTTGCTAGCATCAGGTACCCCGAATCAGTTTGGGTGTACTACGAACCGGTTCTGCCCCCGAATCGATTCGACGTTCGGTTCGAGAAATATCGTGTTTTTCTCAGAATTTTCTCCATTTTCAAAAGGCCATAACTTCTTCACCGTAGCTTGGATTGAGGTGACGTTTCTTCCAGTATCTTCATTGTGTCGATCTCTTCAATTTTCTAGTTGACTAGACCTCCAGAAGGTGGCTATAAAATTACCAAAATGCCCTTGAACTTTCATATCTTGCCTTCTTTCACTGTTTTGACTTCTCTTGCATACCACTTGTATTAAGTCCCTAAAATTATAGAACGTGAAGTCATTGAGGCAGATGTGGGACACATGATGGAGATAATGAAGGATTGATTTCCAAAATTTGGATTGAGGCCATAGTGTGAGATCGTGAAGAGACGTGCCAAATGTAGCGGCGTACGACATACACAAATGTAATATAACGGACAAGAAATATGTCCTTAGACTTGTCATTTAAGCGTTTACACTTACTTCTTGTCAAGTTAGATTTGACCTAAACTACTATTGGAACTGGTTGATTTGACCTTAGGTTATTTTCATATACCCTATAGTCTTTATAATTGGGTGTGAGTTTAGTACATTGTTAATAACCTTTGGTTATTTGGATCGGTCATACCATTAGAGTACCAGCTATAGTAACTTTCGGTCATAGATAGTACCCACTGTTACGAACAGTGTTCCGAGGTGTACTTAAGATTTATTTCATCCTATACCTTCTATGTTCGATGTGGACTGTTTAGAGCTTTAGAAATGTTAGTCTGAATTTTTTTGGCCGAAGTAGAATCCTTAGCTACTAGGAGCCTTAGTACTTGCTAGTATGTACTTGACCGAATATTACCTGCTACAAACATTTTAATTTTGATTGGACTTGACCAGACTTATCAAGAATAGTACCTTAGGTTTATTTTTAAACCGTTGGATTATAAAAAATCTTTATTAAAGATTTGATCAAATAGTTGAGACTTATTAGGTTCCACTGAATAGACCACTGCCATTACCTATTAGTTCGGACCTTAGTTGTTAAATGCTAGATTTGTCTTTTACCGTTGATTTATTACGAGTAAGATGTGTGCCAACTATTCGATTTTAATTGTTAGATTAGGTTAGTCCACCCATTTGCACAGTCACATTCTTTTAACTGTCAGTTACACATTAGATCTGATTGGTTTGTTTGGATTGTATGCCAGTTGTACCTGTTTTAACCGTTGGAGGTTTAAGGAGATATGGGATATTAGATTCTACTGCCACCTATCCTAAATATTACCGTCGAGAGTTGTTACCTAAACAACTTACCACTGTTGTATTCTCTTGAATGGTTTTAGGTTTTATAACAAACTGAATTTCTTGAGACTTTTATAACCGACCTAATTTGTTAAGTTGTTTATAATATGTTAATTAGTTTTAACTCGAATTACCATTAGCCTTTGATTAATAATTTTTAATGTGAACCCTTGATTTTTATTCTAGTGGATTTTCATTTTATGTCGTAGAGGGCATCGTGGATGTTTCCCTTATTTAAGGGTTTTACCATGTTAAAATTCCTGTGTCTATTTCTTTGAATGTTCTTAACTGCTGTTGTGATTGGGACTGCATGGTAACGTTAGTAGATGTTTATTAAAAATTAAACAGAAGGTAATCAACTATCGAATTTAATCCATACATTCAGAAAAAGCTTTTACAACACATCTTGTGTTTTTCGAAAAGAGTTTTGCCCAAAAAGTTTATTCGGAGTTTACTCAACTTATAACTATTTGTTATTAATCTTGTAAACAAATCTTTTAGTATTAAGGTTGTTTTTCATTACATAGGTCCCGTGTGAGGTGTGGGTGTCGGTCAAGGGTCCATTTGGGGGGTGTTTTGGGGTTTCTCCCTTTAACGCCATGTTTTCATGCGTAAGTGTACATATTCTCAAATTATCAACATGCTCTCAAACTGGGGTTCCCGTGACCACGCGATCAGCTCCTACGAGTAACATTGGTCCCATGCGAGTTGTGGGTGCTGCATACGGGGCCGTTTGGGGGGCTATTTCGAGGTCTCGCACATAACTCCATATTTTCAAGCCTAAGTGTAGATATTCTCAAATTATCATCACACTCTCATATCGGGTGTCCCGTGACCACGCAATCATTTCTACGAGTTACATTAGTCCAGAGTGAGGTGTGGGTGCTGCTCACGGGGCCGTTTGGGGGTGTGTTTCGAGGTTTCACCCCCTAACACCATGTTTTCAAGCCTAAGTGTGGATATTTTCAAATCATCATCGTGCTGTCAAACCGGTTGTCCCGTGATCACGCGGTCAATTCCTACTAGTAACATTGGTCCCGTGCGAGTTGTTGGCACCTCTCACGCTGTCATTTGGGGGGGTGTTTGAGGGTTTCCCCTCTAAAGCCATGTTTTTAATACTAAGTGTAGATATTCTCGAATTATCAGTGTGCTACCAAATCGGGGGTCCCGTGACCTTGGGGTCTATTCCTACTAGTTAAATTGGTCCCGTGCGAGGCGTTGGTGCCTCTCACGAGGCCGTTTGGGGGGGTGTTTCCGAATTTCACCCTCTAACACCATGTTTTCAAGCCTAAGTGTACATATTCTTAAATTATCAGCATTCTCTCAAATCGGAGACCCCGGGACCATGTGGTCTATACCTACGAGTTACATTGGTCCCGTGCGAGGTGTTAGTGCCTCTCACAAGGGTGCTTCGGGGTTTCATCCTCTAACGCCATATTTTCATGCCTAAGTGTAGATATTATCAAATTATCTTTGTGCTCTGAAATCGGGGGTGGTCCCGTGACCACGCGGTCAGTTCTTACGATTTACATTGGTCTCATACGAGGTATGGGTGCCACTCACGGGGTCCTTTGGGGGGTGTTTCAGGGTTTTGCCCTCTAATACCATGTTTTCAAGCCTAACTGTAGATATTCTCAAATTATCGCCATGCTCTCAAATCAGGGTTTCCATGATCATGCGGTCGATTCCTATGAGTTACATTGGTCTCGTACGAGGTGTTGGCACCTTTCACGAAGTTGTTTGGAGGTGTTATGAGGTTTTGCCGACTAACGCCATGTTTTCAAGCCTAAGTGTAGATATTCTTAAATTATTGTCGTGCTCTCAAACTAGGTGTCCCATGACCAAGCGATCTATTCTTACGAGTTACATTAGCTCCGTGCGAGGTGTTGTCGCATCTCACCAGGCCGTTTGGGAGGTGTTTCAGGGTTTCATCCTCTAATGCAATATTTTCAAGCCTAAGTGTAGATATTATTAAATTCTCGACAGACTCTCAAATTGGGGGTCTTGTGACCACGTTGTCTGTTCCTATGAGTTACATTGGTCCCATGGAGGTGTAGGTGCCACTTACGGGACCGTTTGGGAGGGTATTTTGAGGTTTTGCCCTTTAACGCCATGTTTTTAAGCCTAAGTGTAGATATTCTCAAATTATCATCGTGATCTCAAATCGGGGGACCCGTGACTACGCAATCAGTTCCTACTATTTTCATTGGTCCCATACGAGTTGTGGGTGTCGCTCACGGGGCCATTTGGGGGGTGTTTACGGGTTTCGCCTTCTAATGCCATGTTTTCAAGCCTAAGTGTAAATATTCTCAAATTATTGGCATTCTCTCAAACCGGGGGTCCCATGACCACACGATTAGTTCCTACGAGTTACATTAGTCCCATGCAAGGTGTGGGTGCCGCTCAAGTGGCCATTTGGGAGGCGTTTCGAGGTTTTTCCCATAACTCCATGTATTTAAGCCTAAGTGTAGATATTCTTAAATTATCTTTGTGCTCTCATACCGGGTGTCCCATGACCACGTGGTTAGTTCCTACGAGTTTCATCGGTCCCCGTGCGAGGTGTGGGTGCTGCTCACGGGGTTGGTTGGGGTTTCACCCTCTAACTCTATGTGTTTCAAGCCATAGTGGAGATATTATCAAATTATCTTCGTGATCTTAAACCACGGGTCTCGTGACCACGCTGTCAGTTCCTACGAGTTACATTGGTCCCGTATAAAGTGTGGGTGCCACTCACGGGACCGTTTGAGGGGTGTTTTGGGGGTTCACCCTCTAACGCCATATTTTCAAGCCTATGTGTAGACATTAACAAATTATCAGTATGTTCTCAAATCGGGGGTCCTGTGACCACACGATCAGTTCCTACGATTTACATTGGTCCTGTATGAGGAGAGGTGCCACTCATGGGGCCGTTTGGGGGGTGTTTCGGGCTTTCGTCCTCTAATGCCATGTTTTCAGGCCTAAGTGTTGATGTTCTCAAATTATCTGTGTGCTCTCAAATCGAGAGTCCTGTGACCACACGATCAGCTGCTACGATTTACATTGGTCCCGTGTGAGGGGTGGGTGCTGCTCACGGGGTCGTTTAGGGGGTGTTTCGGGGTTTCGCCCTCTAACGCCATGTTTTTAAGCCTAACTGTAGTTATTCTCAAATTATCATTGTGCTCTCAAACCGATGGTTCTGTGACCACGCGGTCAGTTCATACGAGTTACATTGATCCCGCACGAGGTGTTGGAACCTCTCACGGGGCTGTTTCGGGATTTCGCCCTCTAACACCATGTTTTCAAGCCTAAGTGTAATATTATCAAATTATCGTCATGCTCTAAAATTGGGGGTCCCGTAACCACGCGATCTGTTCCTATGAGTTACATTGGTCCTGTGCGAGGTGTGGGTGCCGCTCACGGGGCCGTTTGGGGGTTGTTTCGAGGTTTCGTCCCCTAACGCCTTGTTTTTAAGCATAGATATTCTCATATTATCTCCGTGCTCTCAAACTGAGCATTCTGTCACCACGAGGCCAGTTCTTAAGAGTTACATTGGTCCCTTGCGAGGTAATGGTGCCTCTCACTCGGTCGTTTGGGGGGTGTTTCATGGTGTTTCCCTCTAACGCAATGTTTTCAAGCCTAAGTGTAGATATTCTCAAATTATCGTCATACTCTTAAATTGGGGGTCCCGTGACCTTACGGTCTGTTCCTACGAGTTACATTGGTCCCGTGCGAGGTCTTAGCACCTCTCACGGGGCCATTTGGGGGGTGTTTCGGGGTTTCCCCCTCTACGCTATGTTTTCAAGCCTAAGCACAAACATTCTCAAATTATCACCATACTCTCAAATCGGGTGTTCTGTGGCCACACGGTCTCTTCCTATGAGTTACATTGGTCCGGGTGAGGTGTTGGTGCCTCTCACATGGCTGTTTAGGGGGTGTTTTGGGATTTCAACCTCTAACGCCATGTTTTCAAGCCCAAGTGTGGATATTCTCGATATTCTCTCAAATTAGGGGTCCCACGACCATGCGACCAGATCCTACGATTTGCATTGGTCCCGTGCAAGGTGTGGACACCGCTCACGAGGCCGTTTGGGGGGGGGGGGGGGTCAGAGTTTTTCCCTCTAATGCCATGTTTTCAAGCCTCACCGTAGATATTCTCAAATTATTTTCATGCTCGCGTTCTTATGAGTTACATTGATCCTTGCAAGGTGTTGGCGCCTCTCACGGGGTTGTTTGAGGGGTGTTTCGGGATTTCTCCCTCTAACGCCATGTTTTCAAGCCTAAGTGTAGATATTCTTAAATTATCGACGTGCTCTCAAATCGAGGGTATCGTGACCACACGATCAGTACTTACGAGTTACATTGGTCCCATGTGAGGTGTTGGCGACTCTCCAGGGGGCATTTTGGGGTTTTTTAATGCCCTGTTTTCAAGCCTATAGATATTCTCATATTATCACCATGCTCTCAAATCGAGTGTCCCGTGACCACGTTGTCTGTTGTTTATGAGTTACATTGGTCCCGTACGAGGTGTTGGTGCCTTTTATGGGGTCGTTCTAAGGGGTGTTTCGGGGTTTCGCCCTCTAATGCTATGTTTTCAAGTCTAAGTGTAGATATTCTCAAATTATCATTGTGCTCTAAAATCGGGTGTCTCGTGGCCCTGCAGTCTGTTCCTACTAGTTACATTGGTCCCATGGAGGTGTGGGTGCTGCTCATGAGGCCGTTTGGGGGGTTTTCGAGATTTTTCCCCCTAACGCCATGTTTCAAACCTAAGTGTAGATATTCTCAAATTATCATCGTGCTCTCAAATCGGGGGTCCCGTGATCACGCGGTCAGTTCCTACGATTTACATTGGTCCCGTGCGAGGCTTGGGTGCCGCTCAGGTTATTTCAGGGTTTTACCCTCTAACGCCATGTTTTTAAGCCTAAGTGTATATATTCTCAAATTATCAGCATGCTCTCAAATCAAGGGTACCATTACCACACGATCAGTTCCAATAAGTTACATTAGTCCCGTGAGGGGTGTTGGCACCTCTCACGGGACCGTTTATGGGGCGTTTCAAGGTTTACCCTCTAATGCCATGCTTTCAAGCCTAACTGTAGATATTCTTAAATTATCGGCGTGCTCTCAAATTGGGGGTCCTGTGACCATGCGGTCTGTTCTTACGAGTTACATTGGTCCCGTGCGAGGTGCTGGCACCTCTCATGGGGACATTTGGGGGGGGGGGGAGGGGTTGTTTCGCCCTCTAATGCCATGTTTTCAAGCCCAACTATAGATATTCTCAAATTATCATCGTCCTCTCAAATCGGGGGTTTCGTGACCACGCGGTCAGTTCCTACGAGTTACATTGGTCCCGTACGAGGTTTGGCGCCTATCACAAGGATGTTTGGGGGGTGCTTCAGGGTTTCTCCCTTTAGTGCCATGTGTTTTAAGCCTAAGTGTAGATATTCTCAAATTATCATCGTGCTCTCAAAATTGGGGTCCCGTGACCACACAGTCTGTTCTTACAAGTTACATTAGTCTCGTGCGAGGTGTTGGCGCCTCTCTTGGAGCCCTTCGGGGGTGTTGTGGTGTTTCTTCGCCTAATGCCATGTTTTGAAGCCTATAGATATTTTCAAATTACCTTCGTGATCTCAAATCGAAGGATCCATGACCACGCGATCTGTTATGTCGAGTTACATTGGTCTTGTGCGAGGTTACCGTAATAGGATGAATGGTGTCTCGTGTGGGTTCGCAGTGAATTTACGCACAAAATTTATTTTGTATCACATGGTACGACTCAAAGAAAATATCAAAATAATTAAAAATAGTATAATTTAAATTCCAGGAAAATAGTTATAATAAATTTCTATTCGATAAATCTTAATTCAGTGTGTGTGTGTGCGAAGTAAGCAATTAATCGCTAACTTCCACCGATTGATAAGTACGTTACTTTTTAAAAAAATTCTTTTATTCAATTTCTCACGTCATGCACTCATAAACGAATCACTCAGATTGTGGCTTAGTTTCTCGGTGTGCGTGATGTTAAGAGTAAATATAATAAACAGGAGTTCTCGCACACAAATTGAAAGATGAAATTTTTATGGTGAATACGATCTCATGAATGGAATATGATAATTGAAATATGGAAAAACATCATTCTTTATTCGCACATTTTTGTCTCCTTATTACTTTTGTATATTTAGATCTTCACACGGTAATTGACTTCATTATTGAATCTCGGTTCGGAGTTTTTTGGGATAAGGGTATTTTAGATAATAATGGAAATGTTGGGAAATTTCGGAGTTGAAAAATTTTCTGGTAAATTTCGTTGACACTTTTTCGGGCTTGTGCTTATTTTAACCATTTCTTTTCTTTTTCCTTCTATTTTTATATTTTTCTCATTTTTCTAATTTTTTTCTCCTAATTTTTTTGCCCTTTTTTATGTACCATTTGGACTTGATTTATGAATTTTTGACTTTCAGAAGTTCGGGCAAATTTGAGTTTTTCAGGTCAACAAACGAAAAGAGATCTCATTTTTAGGCTCAAGTTGTCTTTTAAAAGGATATTTTTCATGATTTTTTATGGCTAATATTTTTGGGTGAACAAACGATGGCCTAACTTCATATGCCTGAATTACTAATCACACTACTATATGCCTCTCAAGATTTATTTTTATTTTTGAAACATTTTTAGCGCATTTTCAAAATAATATTTCCACTTGTTTTTCGTAACCGGACAAATAAATATTTAGAGATCAATGACAAAATTTTATCACTGAAATAATATTTGAGTTATTTTTAACTCAAATTGATTTAATTACTCGAAAACGAGAATATGCACAAAAATCTCACCAGGTTAAAATCTCCACACTTATTTGTAAAAGTCGTAAATTTTCGTTCAATTTTCATTTTTCATCAATTTCGGCTTAGTGCAATGGGTTTTTACAAATTAAGAATTCAAACAAAAATTTAGTGATATTTTTTAGGATTTTAAATTCCAGATTTTATTTATTTTGAAGAAAAATATTTTTGAAATTATTGACATTTTCAATTTTTTTGGGGGCATTTTAAAATTTGTGAAATTTAAAAGATGCACTTGTAACCCCCCCCCCCCCCCCCCCCACCCCCACCCAACTTAGATATTTTTATTGTCCTTAATGAAGAACTAAAATCTAAATAAGATAAGAAAGAGTGCGAAATATAAAACAAGCAAAATTTAAAATGCAAATAGACAATAGTAAACTCAATCACCATTTCATTTACAAGAGATAGAATGATTACATAGTTTCTTTAAAAGATACATCATGAAAAATGAGGAAACTACATAATAAAAAAAGGTACATATCCACAAGAGCTAATGAGAGGGGTCGGGCGCATCCGAGTCTCGAGCATATGGGTTCCGATAGTAGTGTGACAATTGGGATCCCGAGCCCATGCTAATTCGGTATAAGTCGTCTTGGACCGTATCATCCGCGTGTCCCTCCGGTAGTTGACACAGTCATCCCAGTGTTCGGAAATAAACCCATCAAGAAGGGCCCCAACTTAGTCCATGCAACTATTGATAACCGTCGTGTTATAGGCGTGTTTATCAAAGTAAGCCCTGAAATAGGTGGGGTCCGAGTTGTTGAAAAACTAATTTTTCCACTTGAAGCGAGAAAATAAGGAGGTTACGTCCAAGGGAAATTGGTTCCAAACGAATTTACGCTCGACGAAGATGGTGCATAGGTTGCTGAAGTATTCATGATAACAATTTTGTTCTTGGACCGAGTGGTATGTTTATCGGGCTTCGTTGTTATCACACCCAACGTAATTCTGGCATCGACCGTCACCAAAACTAAGATGGGCATGAGTAAATAAAATACCAATATTAGCATGAGACAGATATGAGAGATATAAAATTAATCCATAAGATAAATGATAATCAATCCCAAAAGATAAACCATTGAGCTAAGCGATAAAAGATCTATCTCCATGCTAAACTCAAAGTAAATCCAATCTCTAATAATATGAAACTGAATAATCTCCAATTGAATCCACTGAAATAACTGAATAAAATCCATAACAACTTTGGAACAAAATGGTTCAATCAAAACCATAAAGTGTGTCTCAATGTAAATATGAAGGAAAGAAAACTAAACTAAACTAAACTAATACGCATAAAGTAAATAACTCCAGCTGCACCTCCAAGAAATTCTCTAAATAATCATATGTAGCTTCTCCAGATTTATCCTGAAAAAGTTAGTCAATGCACAAGGTCAGAGCCCTGGGCATGAATACACACTACTCCCCTCAAATAGGATTTGTGGATCCAGACAATAGCATTATACGCAATAAATATCACAATGGAGTATTTTTATTACGAATATAATTAAACGCGGGAAAGATAAATTACTAACCACCCCCAAAGATTCTGATAAAAACACACCAATATCATTTTAATTATCCCACATTCCCAAAGCGTTAATTTAATTAAATTAACCCAAATTTATTATTGTTCTCACTTTTTATTATGGCGGTCCTCCCGCCCTGGGTGGTAATCCACCAAAGTGTCTCATTTCCCCTTGTCAATAGCCAGTTGAATCCGTTTAAACTGTCAATCTCCCGCAATATGACAGGGTTCCACACACGACACGACATAAATCGCCTAAGCTAACCCGTTTAAATTGTCGGTCCCTAACACATTATATCGCCACAAATTTAAATACCCATTTTTATCTTAGGCGTTAATTCTCATTTCTCAATTTCATAATTAACAAGATCACCCCACACTTTTAATCTATGTGAGATCCTTAATATACCCCTTAGTACCATGCCTAAGGGTTTCCAAGTACGTATGCATCATATCCTACATATAGGAAGAATTACCAATATAAAACACGTCCTAGTCTCATGCCTAGGCTAATGCAACAGTAATAAAACATAAAAATCAGCCCACCCCCAGAATATAAAATCCCCACGAATTTACACTAACTAGTCTCATACCTAGTAAGCATAAAATAAAACCAATGCCTACCCACTAGTCCCATACCTAGTAAGCATCTTAAAAAAATAGAGTTGAGCAACATACTAACCAAAAACCCCTCGCCCCCGCGATGATAAACGTTATTGAAATAAATCACACAATACGCAATTCATAATAATAACATAGCACTTAATCATAAAAGTCCCAATTCAATTTAATTCAATGAATAACACCGTCGTTGTTTTCAACATAATTATTTACGTTCAAAAATGTTAAAATTTATTAACTTGCAACAATATTCAATACGTCATAGTCGTTCTCTTTTATAAATCATCAAATTTTTAAAAGTGTGAGCGCATCCCAATAACCATAAAAATAACCCCCATGAATTTTTATATGAGAACCAACACCCAAACCTTAAAAATCCGAAAATCTGACCTACGCTTCCAAGGGTTTCAAAGATTAAATCATATTTAAAAGTTTTCATAAAAACAGTCCCATAATTTAATGTCTAGTTTCTCTAATTACGTTGCTAATTGTTTTGAACAAAAATATGAAATTAAGGGATTAGGCGACATTTAAAACACATAATACTAAAGTAAAGGAATAGAGTATTCATGCTTGGGTATAAATGGTTTGTAAATTCTAAATAGACGGTTGGATTCCTCTCGAAAAATTCGCAAAGAATCGTTCTTGAACAATCTTGAGAAAACACCAATTAAGCCTTCAAATATTGAGTCAAACACTTAATTAAGTTTGGGGATAAAGTTTGTAGATGAAAAGGAATAATTTTGGATAGGTCTTCCAGTTGAAAAGTTTATGAAAAAGTGATTTGAAAATCCAAGCCACGAATTTGTTGTGATATATAAAGGATTTAAGAGTTTGATTAAGAATAGAGTTCTAATCATATACGAACACTAAAAGCAATATTTCGGACGATCGGACCATTGGAATTGTCTTAAAATTGGGAGTATAGTATCTGAGGACGAGAGGAAGCTGCATAAAAAATTACAGCTCGATCAGACGGTCGAATATTTTTATATATTTTTCTTTTCTAGAGAGTTTTATGTTTTGAGGACTCTTCTAAACACCCCAAAACTTATATATACTCATATTAGTAGTCTTGTAATCTAGCTTTCCAAATTTTGAATATAAAAACCAATATATTTAATTATTAAAAATAATTAAATCAAAAATTTTATTTTTCTCAAATTTTTTAATTAATTAAATAATTAATTAATAAAAACACGGGGGGTTACATACGTCCCCACTAGCAAATGAATTTCATCCTCGAAATTAGACGAAGCATAAACATCAAACGTAAATCGCGAAACATAAAATAAGGCTCACGTACACCTACTCATTGATTGCCATAATTAGGCGCCCATACACCTAATCCTACGTGCACCTACCCCACGAACAACAAAATACTATATATCGCAATATATATATACATAACTATGAAAGTAACGGCATACCACGTGCTCTCCCAAATCACCACTTGATTATATCTCTGATAATCTTCGCAACACTTAAATCCTCAAATCAAATCACACCGCTGCATCGATATAAGACATACCCAAAATTTATAGTAATGATCTTCCAAATAATAACGTCTCCAAAGTCAAGTTTAAGGATCCTCACATCAAGCTTACTAATTCTAAACTCAATGCCTACAATGTCCTTAATAAAAAATTATATATCTCCAAGAAACACATCTAACACGTATGCTAGACCCTCTACCTTAAGGAGTACGAATCAATAAAGGGAATCAAAGATCGATAACGCGGACGCTAAACGGACTCGTAACCTACGAGACCTAAGACCATGCTCTAATACCATCTGTCACACCCCGCGTACTTCTGGCATCGGCCGCGACCAAAACTAAGCCGAGAGTGAGAAAATAAAATACCATTCTTAGCATGAGACAGATATGAGACATATAAAATTAATCCACAAGATAAATGATAATCAATCCCAAAAGATAAAACATCCAACTAAACGATAAAAGATCCATCTCCATGTTAAAGTCAAATTAAATCCAATCTCTAATAATATGAAACTGAATAATCTCTAACTGAATCCAGTGAAATAACTGAATAAAACCCATAACAACTTTGGAACCAAATGACCCAATCAAAACCATAAACTATGTCTCAATGAAAATACGAAGGAAAGAAAACTAAACTAAACTAAACTAAACTAAACTAATACATATAAAGTAAATAACTCCAGTTGCACCTCCAAGAAAGTCTCCAAATAATCATATGCAGCTTCTCTAGACTGATCCTGAAAAAGTTAGTCGATGCACGAGGTCAGAGCCCTGAGCATGAATACACACTACTCCCTCAAATAGGAATCGTGAATCCAGACAATAGCATTATACGCAATAAATATCACAATAGAGTATTTTAATTATGAATATAATTAAACGCGGGAAAGATAAATTACTAACCACCCCCAAAGATTCTGATAAAAACACACTAATATCATTTTAATTATCCCACAGCCCCAAAGCGTTAATTTAATTCAATTAACCCAAATTTATTATTGTTCTCACTTTTTATTATGGCGGTCCTCCCGCCCTGGGTGGTAATCCACCAAATTATCATACTTCCCCTTGTCAATAGCAAGTCGAATCCGTTTAAACTGTCGATCCCCTGCAATGTGACAAGGTTCCAGACACGACAAGACATAAATCGCTCAAGCTGACCCGTTTAAACTGTCGATCCCTAACACATTATGTCACCACAAATTTTGATACCCGTTTTTATCTTAGGCATTAATTCTCATTTCTCAATTTCATAATTAACACGAACACCCCCACCCTTTTAATCTATGTGAGATCCTCAAGATACCCCTTAGTACCATGCCTAAGGGTCTCCAAGTACGTATGCGTTCTATCCTACATATGGGATGAATTACCAATATAAAACACGTCCTAGTCTCATGCCTAGACTACCGCAACGATAATAAAACATAAAAATCAGCCCACCCCCGGAATATAAAATCCCCATGAATTTACACTAACTAATCCCATACTTAGTTTCTTTCATCAAAATCGTGCCTCTTTTGAAAATTTTTGATTTTTGAACCTGATTTTTAAAATTTTGTGCAGTTTTCTTCATCTCATTTATTGATGTGAATTTTCTATCATCCATTTTTTGAGTCTAGGAATCAAGCTAAGGGATTTATCTTTTTATAAATAGCTTATGTAATATATAACAAGGCATTTTACACCATGAATTTCTAGTCTCAACAAAATTTGCACACTTATCAAGTCGCTACGGTTTAGAGTTGAAGAGTACTATAATTCCCAAGAGAACCTTAAGGATCACTAGTAGAGACTTGAGCTTGTGAGATTTGTGCCTTTAAATCTTTCAGACAGTTTTACGCAATCTTCAAGTCATAAGTTGATTCAACTTCCTTTGGGTCCGCACTTAATTGTTGTATGATCTCATTTAGAATAGCTAAAATTTGTGGTGTAGTCCCACTCCTTGATTGTTCTCACATTTATTTACCTAACTTTATCTCATATTTTTGTGTTAGACTTTATTTCTCATTTTAGTCCCTTTTTAGTTTGTCATTTGATCTCCCATTTAGTTTAGTGTTATTTCACTTCACCTCACCCATTTGTTTTAATATTGAAAAAGATAAAAAATAAAATAAAAAAAGCAAACAACACAAAAAGAATATAAAAATTGAATTACAATTGAGTTTGTCTCTAGCTTACCCCCTTGATATGGATTGACATCCTTACTTATAGCTCTACACTTGAGTTCGTTATATATTTGTAGGTATTTTGAAGGTTTTGATTAACTTGGCTTCAACAACAGCTACACACAAAAAGTTAAGGTATCACATACCTAGTAAGCATAAAATAAAACTAAGGCCTACCCACTAGTCCCATACCTAGTAAGCATCTTAAAAAAATAGATTTGAGCAATATACTAAGCAAAAGTCCCTCGTCACCGCGATGACAAACGTGATTAAAATAAATCACAAATTACGCAATTCATAAGAATAATATAGCACTTAATCATAAAAGTCCCAATTAAATTTAATGAATAACACCGTCGTTATTTTCAACGTAATTATTTACGTTAAAAATGTTAAATTTATGAACATTCAATAATATTCAATACGTCATAGTCGTTCTCTTTTATAAATCATCAAATTTTTAAAAGTGTGAGCGCGTCCTAATAACCATAAAAATACCCACCATAAAATTCTAAATAAGAACCTACACCCAAACCATAAAAACCCAAAAATCTGACTTATGCATCCAAGGGTTTCAAAGATTAAATCATATTTGAAAGTTTTCATAAAAACTGGCCCATAATTTAATGTCTGCTTTCTCTAATGACGTTGCTAATTGCTTTGAACAAAAATATGAAATTAAGGGATTAGGCGACACTTAAAATGCATAATACTAAAGAAAAGGAATAGAGTATTCATGACTGGGTATAAATCTTTTGTAAATTCTGAATAGACGGTTGGATTCCTCTCGAAAAATTAGCAAAGAATTGTTCTTGAACAATCTTGAGAAAACACCAATTAGACCTTCAAATATTGAGTAAAACACTTGATTAAGTTTGGGGCTAAAGTTTGTAGATGGAGCGGAATAATTTTAAAGAGGTCTTCTAGTTGAAAAGTTGATGAAAATGTGATTTGAAAAGCCAAACCACGAATTTGTTGCAACATATAAAGGATTTAAGAATTTGATTAAGAAAAGAGTTCTAATGAGATACAAACACTAAAAACAACATTCTAGACGATCGGACCATTGGAATTGGATGAAATTTGGGGGTGTAGTAGCTGAAGACGAGAGAAAGCTGTAAAAAAATTTCAGCTCGATCGAACGGTTAAATATTTTTATATATTTTTCTTTTCTAGAGAGTTTTATGTCTCGAGGACTCTTAGAGAGTTTTATGTTTTGAGGACTCTTTTAAACACCCCAAGACTTATATATACTCATATTAGGAGTCTTGTAATCTAGCTTTTCGAATTTTGAATATAAAAACCAACATATTTAATTGTTAAATATAATTAAATCCAAAATTTTATTTTTCTCGAATTTTTGAATTAATTAAATAATTAATTAATAAAAACATGGGGTGTTATAGTTGTCTTCCTCCACTTCGATGGAATCGTATTAATTGACATAGATTTTAGGAGCCACATGGAGGATGGAAATATGGGAAGAACTTAAAGATAATTATAGGATGGAAGAGAACGTTTAAGGTGTGAGGATGAATGGTGGGGGTGGGGTATTTATAGGTTGGAGCGGGTGTAAAAGGGTGGGAAATGAAAGGGTTTAATGTGGGAAATGGAGGGATATTGAAAATGGAAGGTTTTGGATGTGGGGGGAATTTTTTTGGTTGTATTTTCATATATGAAGGGAAAGGGGTTGAATTGGAAGGGTTAGAAGGAGGTTGGAGGGAAGTTAGAAATTGGGAGAAATTGTGTGTTAGAAAGACAATGGAACGAACCGGTTCGATTACCTTTGATATCAAGACTACTTTGTCCCCCTCTTCTCCTTTCTCTCGATCACAGGGGTTTGGGTTCCTACCACTCTCATCAGTTCAACCGATAATCACCAAAATTGACCAAAAACATTCAATCACACCGCATGCTCATTATTTTTCACTATCGGAACGGGTCTCGACAAAACTGAAATTATTTCTCTCTTGCAAAAACATACTCAACTCACCCCTAAACACCCAACGCACTAACATGACTCAAAAATACAACAAAAACTCACCCCATATGCCTCGAGGGTGCGACAACCTCTCTCAAAAAACTTACTCATCCCCGTATGCAGGGTCTTACAATCGAATTGTCCCCATTTCCTCAATGCACACCTCTAGATATGGTTTTATGTATATTCTATTAACCTATTATGTGCTCCCATCCTTAGGATCATCCACATCTATTGCACCATGTATGAACACTTCCTTCACAACGAATGAGTCAGACCATTGTGATCGTAACTTTTCGGGAAACAAATATAGACGAGAGTTATAAAGGAGAACTTTTGGAGATGAATGAAACTCTTTGTGATTTATATTTCAATCGTGTTCAAGTTTCATTAGCTCTTTGGCAATGCGGGTTCTCTCATACGCATCATTGTGTATTTCTTCCAACTTATTCAATTGAAGTTTTCGAGTTTTAACGACTTTATCTAGGTTAAGGTTCAACCTTTTAATCGCCCAATATGCCTTGTGCTCCAACTCAATGGGGATATGGCAAGGCTTGCCATACACAAAGAGTAATGAGGACATCTCGAAGGGGTTCATGTACACGGTCTGATAAGCCCATAGCGCATTGAGTAATCGGTTAGACCAATCCTGACGATTGGGATTAACGATCTTTTGAGAATATTTTTGTTCTCTCAATTTGCTAACTGGGCTTGTCCATTCGTTTACAGGTGGTAAGTCGTCCCAACCTTGTGGACGACGCCATACTTTCTCATTAACTTCTCAAATGACCTATTGCAAAAATACGTGAATTTGTCACTAATGAAGAATTTTTAAGAACCAAAATGAGAAAAAATGTGTTCATGAATGAACTTTACTACCACTTTACTGTCATTCATCCATGTAGCTATTTTCTCTACCCACTTAGACACATAGTCTACCGCAATAAGGACGTATAGGAAACCTAAAGAGAGAGAGAACGGTCCCATGAATTTGATGCCCCAATAGTCAAACATCTAAATGGTGACTGTAAACAGCTCACTATGTTACCCCCTAACTCTCCTTAGGTCCCTAGTACCTCCACTCATCATCGCAAACCCAGGTCACATCCCGAGTACTGATCTGGAAACCATCGGGCACCCCCCGGTTCAGTTTGACCCAAAAGTCAAACTCCTCATCTCGATTGAGACTCAATGAATCTTCGAAGGGAACTGAATACCCTTTCTAACAGTCCACCCCATGCGCGATTCCGACTTACCATGCTGACGAACGATCCGTTTGCGTTCGAAACCTGACCGAGAGGCCATCGGGCTCTCCCGAGCTCTGTTGACCCAAGTCAACCCTTTAGCTAGATCTAGGCTGAATAAATCTTCAAAGGGCACTGAATACCCTTTCCAACGGTCCATCCCGTGCGCAATTTTGACTTTCCATGCGGACGAACGATCCGTTTGACTCCGGGAAGCCATCGAGCGCTTCCCGGGTCCAGTTGACCAAAGTCAACTCTCTAAACTGGGTCAAACTCTTTGGAATGTCAAAGTACATCTCTTAACCTTTCCAACGGTATGCCCTGTGCACGATTTGGACTTACCATGCGGATGAATGATCCGTTTGCGTCCGCACGATGCCCCATCTAATGGACCGACAAACTCTTCTGATCCATATTTGACCTAAAGTCAACTCCCGAACTCGGGAGTGGTCCAAAGGAATTTCGAAGGTATTTGAATTACCTTTCCAACGGTATGCTCCGTGTGCGATTCTGACTAACGGTTTGTCCTCGGCGGCCAGTTTTCCGAAAAAGCCTGAGGCGCACTGCCAAATGGCAGGTCCCAGACCCTGCCTATCGGCACCTGCTGATAGGCAGTGCCATGGCAGGGCCGATCGGCAGTCCCCTGGGCCTATAAAAGGAGGCCTTGGCCTTATTTTCAAGGAGAGCCCAGATCTAATAGAAATCTCTCTGAACGAATCCCAGTAACCTCTCTCGAAGGCAACGTGATTTCAACTTCCAAATCCCTTTTTCACTTCCATTTTTCATCCTTCCTTTCATAAAACTTGATGAATTAACCACTCTCCATCATCATCCAAGCTCAAGGGCTACTTTCCAATGTTCAAGATCAAGCTCAATATCTTCAAGAAGGTCCAACTTTCTCAAATTCTCTCTCTTAAATTCTCTTGAATTACCAATAACTTGTTTTCTTACTTAGCACTTTTATTATCTCGTCTCTCACATACCATAAATACATTTTTTATCTAGGATTATTGCACATCTCCTATTTTCATATAAATAAAAACCCAAAAAACAAGAAAAAGAGGGTTTGCCCATAAATTCCAAGTAGGGATTCTCACACTTTTTCCACACTTTTCTCACAACTAAAACACTTTTTCTACACACACACACACACACACACACACACACACACACACTTACAAATAAGAGATTTCTCCATTTTGGATTTATTGGTTAAACCCCACCCCTCACTTTACATGCGAACTACGTGGACTTTGATGTCTTTATAGGCTACGTAGGTATCTCGGGGTAAAACCCGAGACTCGAGTCCTTTCTCTAATTTTTTCTCTCATTTTCTATTTTCTCTAAATCCATATTTCTTACATTATTAGTCTTAGTAACGTATTACTCCATGTGCATTATCATTCCCTTATAACGATCAACGTAGGGGTAGCCGCATAAATCTTATTTTCTAATATTACTTTTATATCTTCCTACGGATGACTCGCTTTATCTTTTCCATGATACAAGTCGAAGACTCCTACTTTCATTCTATATATATACACTTGCACACATCTCACGGGGGGGGGGGGGGGGGGGGGGGGGAACATAAAGGAAAATAGCAAATATCCATGAGAGACCGAAAGGGCGGAATGGGTGCCTAACACCTTCCCATTTCGTAACTAAGCCTCCGAACCTTTTCCGAATCATTTTGGTTTTGCACGCACCAGTATATCTTTGGAATCCATCCTTCGGGGTGGCTTCCTCTTTTTCCTTTATCTATTTTGAGTAAAATAGACTGGCGACTCTGAATCTCTCTACATTTTTCACACCTCACAAAATCGACGCCGACCAAAGCGCTCTCCCGAGAGGGGACGCGCGGGACCCGAAGGATCCTTCCTCCCTCCGCGACGGGGATCGAGGATGGCCACAGTGGTGACTCTGCTGGGGAAGCTATTTGTTTTGAAGGCTTCACTCTATTTACATGGATGCTATATTTGTTTATGTTTTCCCCCATATCTGCATGTTCCCCTTTTGCATATGTATCCCATGCTTATGCTTATGTTCATACACTTGTAGAAAATTCTCTATGTACACTTCACACCACGTGCACCTAGGATCACATGTATATCCCCATGTTGCACGCATCACCCATCCACACTTGGTGTACCTTTTGAGGTACTTGTACTTTGTTCCCGGTTTGGCATAATCAAAGAAAGGCATTCTCATCATAAGATACTAATAAAGAGAATCATGCATGATTCACATGACATCACCAAAGAGCATTGATATTGACCAAATTTGACCCAGTAACTGGAGGGTCACTTCGTGATGGGCGCTGGTCCGGCAGGTCGCAGTTAGCCTAAGCGATATGACTCTCACCTTCCATTGGCCAAGTACCTTCGACGTATATCGAACGGTTCCCCCGCATCGTACCGCTTGATCGAAGTCATGACGAGAGGTATATCGCAGGGAATTCGTTCACGTACGCCGAGTATATCGAATTCTCTCTCACACGTACCATCCCCACGAAGTATATGGTGAGGCAATTCACGTACACTTAGGTATATCAAATGGCTTGTTCACACGTACCGATTGCCCGCAAGAGCAAGACGTATATCATGGAAGCCACGCCAAAGGGGGGAACCCATGCCGATTCACCCAACCCAACTGCATACCCGCATATAGGTGTCAAACCTAGGACACGCACTTTAGATTGTCGGTTTCAACCCGAAACTCTGTCGAAATTTCGGGTCGATCTTTCGCCCAATTTCTGCACATTTTTAAAATGGGACTCTGTCCGCGAGCTTGGTTACAAGTCCAAACATAGCTTTGCATGTATTAAAACCCCACTTTTCCAGGCTCGGGTCCTGTCTGCATTGCATTTAGGAGAATTAAATACAAGTGAGAACATAATAATCATAATAATCATGCTGAGTTTCGTCACCAAAAATATTTCTCCCTTTTTATCAAAAATCCAAAAACATTTCTCCCTTTTTATCAAAAATCCAAAAATAATCTCTTCCCCTTTTCTCAAAAAAATAAATCTCATCCTGCGCCTTCTCAGGTTGATGACATGCCCTGGGCCTGGCTCCCTATTGGCTTAGGTCTTCAGTCAAATCACCTCGGAGTTTCATCCATTCCTTTACTACTTCTTCCAAATCCGAAATCCATCCATCTTTCATGGAGAATGCAGATCAAGCACCAGTCATACAACTGAATCTGCCGACAGTCCTAGCTCAGCTCCAAGATTGACAACCTCTAAGATGAGGTTCGAGAAATGCAACGAAACCAAGTTCCTATTCCTCAAGAGCCTGAGGCCCTGTTCCCTCGTGCTATGGGTCCACCTGAGCCCATATGGGTCCCGAAAGAATATCAACACGCTCCGCGTACCCCTCCTGCTAATGGGCCGCCGCCTGCCCAGCTTCCAATGCCAAACATTGCCCAGCCTGTGGCTAACCTGCCTGTGGTCGCTGATCCAAAGGAGGAGGAGTTGAACAAAGTCGAAGAAGATCTTATGATGCTCACCAAGAAATTTGACCAGGTCCGAATCTCTGGGAATTACCTGAACTAGACCCATATACCTCCTTATCCTAAAGCGAGGTTACCCGAGAAGTTCAAGATGCCAAATATCGAGAAGTTTGGGGGGAGTGGTCCCCCTATTGTTCATCTTCGCAGTTATCATCGTTCCATGACTCTACTAGGGGCTTCGGAAGAAGTGATGGCCCAATTCTTTCAGCAAACTTTGAAGGATAGTGCCCTCCGATGGTTTTTATCTCTTGAGGAATCCAGAATCCGTAGCTGGGAGGATGTAGCCCGAGAATTCATGTCGTAGTACAAATACAATGAAGAGCTCGAGGTCACCCATCGTGATTTAGAGCTGCTCAAACAAAACTCTGGAGAATCAGTCAGTAACTTCATAGCCCGATGGAAGGAAAAAGCAGCTACCATGACCAATCGACCATCTGAGGAAGAACAAGTCAACATAGTAAAGAAGAATCTCTTACCCCATGTTCGAGCAACCATGGGAGGACAGTACTACCCCCACTTTTGAGCTCTCAGGGAAGCAGGGGTAGAAATCGAGGAAAGTCTTGCCAAAATAGAAGTTGAACCGAGAAAGGTGTCCGGACAGTTCGCCCCCAGAAAATATGACAAGCCTGCTAATGCTACGATCCCGACCATCAACAGCATCTCCCAACCAACCACATCATGGGCACCAGAAAGCCTCCCTGCTCCCGTCCGAAGGGAATACACTGAGCTTCATGCTCCACTCTCCTAAGTTTACCAAGCCCTGTTAAGCCGAAACCTTATAAAGCCCCTGGATCCATGTCCATTACCTAATCCACTTCCCAGAAATTTCAAGACCGATGCTCATTGCGCCTTTCACCAAACAGCTGGCCATACCACCGACCAATGCTTCCACCTTCAAAACATAATCCAAGATCTCATTGACCGGGGTACCATCTCCCCACCAGACAATCCTAAACCAAACACTACTCATAACCCACTCCCAAATCACACCAATACCATCTTCTTGGAAGAAAACCCAAATTTCAATCCGTCAACTCAGATCACACCCTTATACCCTCCTAAACCCATTCAACTTTGCCCATATTTCCTCCTACACTCTACTAGCCCCGCTGATCAGGCACTGTCACTCCTTACCAGAGTGTGCATCACTGTCTGGACCTGTTCTGAAAGTGGAAGTATGGAATTACCAGATGTGTTGAACCAACTCCTAGAGTTCGGGTTGAAATTTCCCTCACAGATGATTATCGACTGCCAGAGGTTCAGTACGTTATTTTTGGAAGCACGAAAATGGGCCGAGAATCAGATAGGTGGATGGTACCAACCGACGAAGCCTGCTTAGATGATGTTGTCCGGATCATGATGGAAGCATTCAGGCAAACCAATAACATTTGCGGTATCACCGAGTAACTTGACACTTTGAAGCTGCAAGGGCACCTGGTCCCTTCACCCTTACACATCCCCACAGAATGGGAAGACCTATATAAGGAGGCCGTTGAAGTCGTGGAATGCATTGACTTCACAGGGTAAATCATAATTATTGCCATCAGATAGGGGAAAAAATTCGAAGATTCGAGCGAAGAACAAGTTTCAGAAAGAGCTGACCTAGTAGCTGACTTATGTGGGATGATATCATTTG
Source organism: Sambucus nigra (assembly GCA_949130495.1). Lineage (NCBI taxonomy): Eukaryota > Viridiplantae > Streptophyta > Magnoliopsida > Dipsacales > Adoxaceae > Sambucus > Sambucus nigra. The sequence continues at coordinate 80,946,657 of OX422213.1, read as the reverse complement.
AAGAACTCCTCGGAGAAATAGATAAGGTGGCAGAACAACCTGAGATTGATGAGGAAACTGGATTTAAGTTTTTCCCTTCTTCAGTAAATCACATGACCAGGTCTGGGAGACATTACCAAGTTCCCAACTCACTACCAGTAAATGATAAGGGGAAGGGAGTTGAAGACCTTCCTATGTCGAAAATGACCCTCAAAGATAGCAAGATACTCGATCAACTGAAGAAAACTCAAGCTAACATCACCCTATGAGGGCTTTTCATGTCTTCCCAACTGCACAGAAATGCGTTAATCAAATTACTCGCTGGACCTGTAGTTCCTCCTTCTACCACACCAGAAGAAGGGGTGAACCTGTTCGGATCCTTGACCTCTACCCGAATGTTGTCCTTTTCTGAAGAGGAAATCCCCAAAATTGGGCCAAATCACAATCATGCACTCAACATCTCCATCGAAATTATGGGGAAGGTGGTACCACTTTCTCTCATTGACAACGGATCCATTTTGAATGTCTGCCCACTGAGAACCTTCAAATGTTTAGGTCTGAAAGAAAGTGACCTCGCTTCAACCTCCGCTGCCATGCGCGCCTACGATAATACCCTTCGTGAGGTGATGGGATCCATAAAACTTGTAATAGGGGTTGGTCCTATAAACCCTATCGTCGAATTCCAAGTCATCGATATCCCAGCCTGTTTTAACCTGTTGCTCGGACGACCCTGGCTCCACAGTATAAAGGGTGTCTCTTCTTCATTTCATCAAAAATTGAAGTTCTTCGCCGATGGACGAGTTATCACCATCTTGGGTAACGCCGAGGGCGCAGGCACCAGCAGTCCAATTCTTGAGATACAATATGGGTCAAATGATATGCTCTTATCAGGTTTTCGAGTTGAGCCATCCCTACTCCCCGCAAGGGACGGTTTCAAAGAAAGGGTTTGTCCAGAATATGACCCTCATGGCAATGTCAATGTGATTCAGATGTTTAGAAACATGCACTTCATGCCCGGACTGAGGATAGGACAAAGGCAGCAGGGGATACTTGAGCCCATCGAACTGAAGAAAGCTTTCCCTCCTTGCGGCTTGGGATATCAACCATCAGAACAAGAGCTCAGAATGATCCGCCACACTCGATCAAAGAGAGGGTTAGACTACGTTCGAGCTATCTCAAGTGATTCCTTAAATGGACGATTCATCAAAGAGGGCGAGGATTTCCCCTTTTACAGTTTTCCAGAACCATGGTACGACCACACAGACAAGAAAATGAAGCCTGGAATGGAGATCTTTTTCCAAGATAGCTACCCATGGGCTAAAAGTTTCCAACACCGCGTACAACCACTTATCAAAGATACTAAAGATACTGAAGAAAGTGACTCCGAATATTCCTTCAACCTGCAGACACTAGGGCTGGCACTCTGCATGGTTCATTCAGGCACTACATCACTGGACCCCTCTCGTCTGATCAAAGCTGCTGATACACCTCTCCTCAACTGGCATGCTGCGCCAGTTCTACCTCTTGAAATCTCCCCCAACCCCAATGTTTACCCCATTTCTTCTATTGTTGTCCACCCTTGCTCAAATGTAATCGAGACCTCTTTTGACGAGGTTCTCAATGTTGTTTTTTCTATCAATGAAATAAACGAAGATTTTGAGTATCTTGTTGTGCCTTACATTAATTGTTTAGATTCTAATCAAGATTTTGATGACGATGATTTTGCAAATGAACAATTCTTAACTGATCTAAATAAGGTTAATAATAAACAACATAACCGCATTCAAGTTAATGAAGAAGAGACTGTTGTTATTAATCTCGGTTTTAGTAGCCAACTATGCGAGATTAGGATAGGGGCCACCCTTGACGAGCATGAGTGCGCAAAACTCGAAGAATTTCTAAAGGAGTTCATGGATGTCTTCGCATGGTCCTATGACGACATGCTCGGTATTGACCCCGAAATAGCTCAGCACGAGATCCCCACTCTCCCAGATGCCAAGCTAGTTAAATAAAAATTAAGAAAACTCCGCACCGAATGGTCGCTTAAGGTCAAAGAAGAGGTGAGCAAACAGTTGAACGTGGGTTTCATTCGAGTAATCGAATATCCCACGTGGCTAGCCAACATTGTACCTATACCAAAATCAGGAGGAAAGGTTCGAATGTGTGTGGATTTCCGAGATTTAAATAAAGACTCTTTGAAGGATGATTATCCGCTACCCAACATCGACATGATCGTGGACAACACAGCTAGTCATGCTCTCAAGTCATTTGTCGATGGATTTTCTGGATACAACCAAATTAAGATGCATCCCGACCATCAAGAGAAAACTGCATTCATCACCCCATGGGGAACCTTTTGCTACACCGTTATGCCATTCGGTCTCAAGAATGCTGGGGCTACCTACCAAAGGGCCGCCACAACCATCCTGCACAATTTGATTCACAAAGAGGTCGAGGTTTACGTGGATGATATGATTATTAAGTCCAAAACTAGATAAGGTCATGTTCCCGCTCTCCGGAAGTTCTTCGAACGACTGCGATAGTATCAGATGCGACTTAATCCACAGAAGTGCATCTTCGACGTTACAAAGGGAAAACTCTTAGGATTCATGGTTAGTGAGAAGGGGATAGAAGCAGATCCCGCCAAGCTGAAGGCCATACTTGAGATGCTACCTCCCCCAAAAGAGAAAGAAGTCTGAGGTTTTGTTGGGAAATTACAATATATCAGCCGTTTCATCAGCCAGCTAACCTCCATCTGCGAACCAATCTTCAAGCTCCTCCGAAAGGATTCAACCAAGGTTTGGAACGAGGCCTGCGAAAAATCTTTTGATCGAATCAAACAGTACCTAACCCAACCTCCAGCTCTCATGACATCACAGCCTGGTCTCCCTTTGCTCTTATACCTAACCATAACCGACACTGCTGCCGGGGCTTTGCTAGCCCAATACATTGAATACTCCCGTAAAGAAAGAGTAGTCTATTATGCTAGTCGCAAATTGGCCGGGTACGAGGCCAACTATACTGCTTTAGAAAAAGCATGTGTCGCGCTTGTCTGGGTCATCCAAAAGTTGCGGTACTACATGCTCGCCTTCCCCATCAAACTTATATCCCGAATGGATCCCATCAAATACCTGCTCAAAAAACTCGCCTTATCCAGTCGAATGGCCTGATGGTTGATGCTCTTAATCGAGTTTGATATCGCTCTTAATCGAGGTTGATGCTCTTAATCAAGGGAAATCCAATTTAAGGGAAGAGCCATCTCTAACTACCTCGCAGATTCCCCCGTAGAAGAAACAGATGTATGGATCTACGAATTCCCAAATGAAAATGTCCTCTGCACCGCTCAAGACTGCCTCCGATGGAAAATGTTCTTTGACGGCACTGCCAACAAAAGGGGATATGGCATTGGGATACTTCTGATCGCCCCAGATGACTCCCACACTCCTATCGCCATTAAATTGGATTTCCCTTGACCAACAACATGATAGAATACGAGGCATGCACAGTGGGCCTCAAGGTCGCTCTCGAGAAAGGTATTCAATACCTTGATGTATACGGGGATTCTGCCCTTATCATCGGTCAAGTGCTCAGAAATTGGAAGGTCAAGGATGAAAAGCTCCAACCCTTTCATGCCCAATTAGAAGAGTTGGCCTCCCAATTCCGAGATATCACCTTCCATTACCTACCCCGAGCAAAGAATAACCTAGTCGATGCTCTCGCTACTTTGGCTTCCATGGTCGACATGCCCGAGGAAATAATAATGACCCCATTCCTGGTTCAAAAGCAAGACAAACCTACCCATTGCTAACACATTGAGCTTGCACCTCAGAAGATCCTGAGCTAGTCAACTACTGATATTATGATATTTGGTGCTTCCTACGATACGGTAGGTATCCAGAGGGTTCTAACAAGAACGATCGAGCTACCCTCCGAAGGCTGGCCGCTCAGTACATCATCTGTCATAAAGCACTACTCAAGAGGAATTTTGATGGAACTCATTTGCACTGTATCGGGGCTGACATTGAAAAGATAATGCAAAAAATCCACAGCGGGGAATGCGGGCCCCACATGAGTGGTCACATGCTTACCAAGAAGATCATCCTATAAGGCTACTACTGGATCACCATGGCCCAGGATTGCACCGCCTATGTTCAAAGATGACCTAAATGCCAACAGTTCTCCAATCTTCAACACTTGCCTCCGCAGGAATGATACAACGTGACTTCTCCCTGGCCGTTCTGCACCTGGGGTATCGACATCATAGGGAAGGTTACACCAAAAGCGTCAAACGGGCATGAGTTCATCATGGTTACCATCGATTACTTCACCAAATGGGTCGAAGCTGAGTCATACGCAGTATTAAATGCTAAGAAGGTGGCCAAATTCATCAAGAAAAATATCATCTGTCGATATGGGGTCCCGTACGAGCTAGTGTCGGATAATGGTTTGCACTTTGTGGCAGAAGTCATAAAAGTTGTCGATGAGTATTGGATTTAGAGACACAAATCTTCTCCCTACCGACCTCAGACCAATGGTGCAGTTAAAGCCGCCAATAAAAACCTCAAAACCATCATCAGCAAGATGACCAAAAGTTGTAGGGATTAGGCCGATTGGATCCCGTACGCCCTTTGGGGCTATCGAACCTCAATCCGAATCTCTACTGGGGCTACCCCTTACTCCTTGGTCTACGACATGGAAGCAGTCCTACCTGTGGAGCTAGAAATACCCTCGCTACGCGTCATGATCGAAAACAAGGTTAGTGAAGAAGACTAGAGTCAAGGCCGTCTTGATAAGCTGACCCTCCTAGATGAATGGAGATTAAAAGATCTTTACCACATACAAGGGTATCATCGTCGAATAGCGCGATCGTTCAATAAGAAAGTCAAGGACCGTGGAGTCCGGGAGGGGGATTTAGCCCTCAAGGAGATAATCGAACCCATCTGGGACCCCAGAGGAAAGTTTAAACCCAATTGGAGTGGCCCTTACATTGTGAAGAAGATCTTATCCGGCGGTGCCGCCATGCTCATCGACCTAGATGGGGAAGATATGGCTCGTCCAGTCAATTTGGACCATCTCAAGAAATTCTACCCCTAGTCTGAAATCTCGGCGCACTACGACTCTTCTCACCCCCCTTCTATTCTAAAAAAAAAAAAAAACTCTCTCCATTTCCCTCTACCCAGAACTACGTGGGCTTGATCCTCTGCAAAAACTATTTTCAAACAGATAAGAACTTTTTCAAAAACCCCATAGGTACGTAGGCAAATCATACTCCCCACATGAGCACGGCCCCTTCTTTTTCACAAAAATATATTCCTTTCTTATCCCCGAGAACGACAATTCATTCTAAACATCTACTTGAACAAAAGGATTATGCATGCCTCAGCGACTGGTATAGATAATTCAAAATACAAAATTCATCGAAAGGCACTGCAGAATGATCAGAAACTTGTTTATTTCATTAATAAGAAACTACAGTACGGATTACATAAGAAAAAGGAATGGATAAGTCCTTTCCCCCTACTACCCTAAAAACCAGATAAAATCCCCCACATCTGTTACATAAATAAACTCCCCAGGAGTCCTACCCACAGCTCCTCGAAGAGCCTGCACCCTCATCATCTACATCTTGAGGACCCCAAGTTTCTCCTGCCTAAATGGAGTGCCGCAAACATTCCATGGATCGATGAGCCTTAACCATCTTCGAAAAGACCACAACACCCCCTTCCATGGAGTCAGATAAAACAAACCATCTTTGACCAGTCTCTACTGCCAACATCTTGTTGACTACTTTCCTCCACAACCACCTCATATAATCTTTGGGGACATGGAAAACCTTCCCAACAGACTGAGAGGGACGGGTCGACGGATGCCGATTTTCCCACAGAGACCCAAGTAACAGACGCAGACGCTCAGTCAAATCATCTACTGGAAAGAAGTTTAAGGTCCGAGAGGGCACGACCTGCGCCCATCCAAATTGGCGCAAAAGTCACCAAGGGAAATAAAAAGAGGTCTGCCTAAGACCAACCAGCCGCACATATGAATATTCTCCTAGCTCCAGAACAGGCTGCAACTGTCCCCACCAAGGCACTGACCAATATAGCCCACGAGCCCCATGCTCCACAAGCCAATTCTCCCAGTTCTCAACATACACGCCCATGCGAATGAAGTAGCGCGAAAAGAAGTTGGGTATAGATGACAAAGGATATTTTGGAGGAGTCGACAAGCGAAATCTTTCAGACAACCACATGAACAGCATCACAGGGCTACCCCTTAAAAAGTCAGAATGACCTTCTCTCCAGGCATCCAGGCCATTCAAAGTCTCCGCCAATATCACCGCCGCAGGATTACGACGATATGACATCCATGAGGTAATGGCTGCAAGCTGTGAGTCCACTCGCACCTCCCCAGTCACCAACAAAAATTTTGAAACTAGGCCCAGAACAATGACTCCAGCAGAGCCAGCATCACTTACTTCCCGGAACGCACGGACTGCAACATCGCCGGGAGGGAGATCACTCCTTCGGCAACCAATGACCTGGCCGCTGAAGGAGAAATATGGAAAAGTTCGGCCAACAAATTCCTAGGAGAACGGGAAAATTCGGGTAAAGCCACGGCAACACTGGGATTCACGCCCAGTATAGAAAACAATTCCTCGTACGCAGGACAAACTTCTTCCAACCCAAAGCGGAATACATGGTCTTCGGGATACCAAAATTGTAATGCCTCCACCAGCATATTCCACTCAAAAGGTCAATTACGCCACAAGGAGACTCGACGCATGTTGAAAGCATCATAGTCGACATTATAAGAGCACATAGCTTCCAAGGCTTCAAGGTAATTGACAAACTCAATGCTACCAGGGAGAGCCATCTCGCAAGACTAAAAAGTGACGAGTGGGTATGTAAGAATGCAAAAGGTGTGAGGAAAATACTCCACCCTTCTCCCTTTTTATATTTAAAAATCCTCACAAGGGACATAATCCCTGCAGAAATCGAAAGGAATCCTACCCCACAAGGTACTAAAGGCTGAAGAGGGTACCATTCAAAGATTTCAATTGATGGGACTGGACTGAACTGTCGATAGGCAGGCCAGGGTGCTTGACGATCGGCAACCCCCCATTTTTGGAAATATCTTCCTTTCCTTTTTTGTCAAATCAGAAAAATTCCATAAAAATAAATTGATATTCTCAAAAGAATTTCGAGAATCCTGTTCCCTCCTTATGGGATTCCCCATTTTAAATAAAACAACTTCCCTTTGAAAAATCCCAAGAATACTCCTATTTTACGGTCTCAGTAGCAAATTAAAAGGCCCATGTGCATGCATTCATTCATCATTAAAATAAAGATAGCCAAAAAACTACATTGCATTGCATATATATGTTTTTTGTGTTACATCATTTTGCAGGAAATAAAGAAAAATCTAAAAACAACGGGACTCAGCCCGAACCCACACTCTATAACTCTCTCTCTCTCTCTCTCTCTCTCTCTCTCAAGAGCTTCCACCCCTACGACGCGCTCTCTTCCCCCTACGGCGAGACGATGCGCCCCCACTACCCGAGCCAGAGTTTACCCCAGACGAGGCTGACGGCACCAAACAAGAAGGAACAGGGATAGCATCCCGAATGTGGGTAGTTGCCGATGATATCCAGTCTCTGATGTCCCTGAGCCAAGTGGTCAACACCCGGATTTGCTGCAAGGAAAAGGCAGAATCAGTATCAAGAAAAAGAAATCAAAAAAGAAAGGAAAAGGACCGAAAGGTTTAACGCAGGACGTCCTCTGTCAAGCCTAGCTCCTCCGGATCCATCGCAAGAGGAAGGTGTAGCATCGACACTGTCCCTCCATCAGTCCGCCGGATGTTGTACGAAGGAGTGTGCAGTCGAACATAAGGGACCTCCGAGGTCGCCGCCGTCGCAGGTGCCGACGAACCACCACCACTGTGGGAAGACCCCACCGCCCGACTCGAGCCAGAAGGAGGGAAGGGAAAGGCATCATGAATGCTGGGTGCCATCAACCAGCTCATCACAAAGTCCATATAATCATACGGCGCGACTGTATCAGTATATAAAGCATAGGACTCGCAAATCATCGTCGCGATCCTCTTATCCTCCAACAGTTGTCGTTCTCGCCTCATAGACGTAGGAGGCTGCGCAGGTGGCACCACAACCTCCTCCTCAAAAATCTGATGAATCACCCTCTCCCCGAGGTACCAGGAATGGCCGAACTCATGCACCAACAAGCGCCTCATCTGCGTGTTTACCCCAGTCATCCCCGTGTCCTGAATGGCGGTCCCCCAAGGATAAAAGGTCACCTGAAAATCCACAAGACAAGCATGAGTCGATAAAAGATCAGAAGGTGCAAAAACCAAGATTGAAAAGGAAAAAGTCTTACCCGACCACTGGTCAGGTCATTCAAGACCTGACGTACTGCCTCCAGGGAAAGAGATCCCTTCGACTGCCGATTGGCCTTACGCCATCGGTACAGTCGGCAGAAGTCCCCAACAGTGTCATCCTTCAGAGCAACCAACGGGGTGTTGCACCCAATCACCTCATAAAACCACGTCTGAATTCACGAGCAAAAAGAGATGCATAAAGAAAATGCGAATGCATGAAAAGAAAATGTGAATTCATGAAAGGAAAATGCGAATGCATGAAAGGAAAATGCACAAAGTAAAGGATACCTCCAGGAGATACGTGGCTCTAGTAAAAGTCTACCGGCAGCACCGACTGAATGCATCCAAAGAAGAGTAAAGGGTCACTAAGTTCAGACTCCCCCAATCATAGAAAGGGATGTTTGAAAACATCCTCAAGTACGACAGAAACCATAAATGGACGATGTTGTCGCTCGATGCCATCATGAAACCTCCCAGCACCAATAAGATGAACAACCGGGCCATCTGCCTCACTTGCATCCCGTCCTCCACATCAACCACCCTTCTCAGCAAAACATCCTTCAGCAAGGATAGCCGGATAGAATCCCCAGAGACTATCCTCCTCACATCACCGAGTGACGCATACATCGCCTCCGGCCTCACCTATAAAGAGAGATCCACCTCTATCTGCTCCCCATCACAATCCAACCCCAACAGTTCCTGCACATCTATGGGAGTCACCGTCATTTCCTCGAAGCCAAAATGAAAAGTGTGGGTAGTGTCCCACCACCTCTCCCCCAAGGCACACAAAACTACTGTCGAACGAGGCGTCTCATCCAGCGCAGCCGCCAACCTCCCAAAACTCGCTGAAGATACCATCCAGCACACCACGGGTGGAAAATTCTCCCAAACATCCCTAAGCCCCATCGTCCCGCGGGCACGCATGTTCTTCAAGGAAATATTCGACTGGCAAAAGGAAAAATTCAATCAAAGGTCAAAGAAAAAGGGAAAATCACCCAAAAAGGAAAGCATGTCAAAGGTCAGGTTACTTACATAACCAACGGGAATCACTCTCGAAGAGCGATAACGTGATGGATCCCACAACAAGGTCCGCTCATCCGCAACCGACTCGAATGCATCAAAGGCATTCTCATTTCCTAAAGCAAGAGGCACCCTATCCCTCCAATCCACATTCGCCCAGTTATCAAGGGCCAACCACTCCCGATGGACAGCGGTACTCATAAAGGCAGCCATTTCTTGAAGATCAGAACATTAGAACAATTCGCAGAGAGAAATCGTAGAAAGAGAGAAGGCAAGAAGCTGTGAAAAATGAAGGGGATTCGCCCCTTTATATAGGAGGCCAAACGCTATGCCGATCGGCACTTACCCCTGCCATACCTATCGACACTGTCTCCTCACCTTCCCGAGGCAGCCCAAAAGTCTGTGCCACTGCCGAATGACACCTCTCAGTCTATGCCGACCGGCACCCCCCTTAAAATTTCGTACAAAAATTCCCACAAAATACTAAGAAGCCTCGAAAAATCCCCGGAAAATTTCTAAAAATCCCAGGAGGGATTTAGAACGTTTTTCATTAAGAAAATTTCGCACTCCTTAAGGCGACACACCATTTTCCCCAACGGAGCCCTCAAAATCCAAGCAAATGACCTATCGGGCAAGGTGCCCGAACCATCTAATCACCTCCTCATCAGACTTTACAAAAAGCCTCCCCGACCATCGGCTACCCGCTGCGATACATTATCACATGGTATTTTTCCCAACAGAAATCAGAAGAACCACTTGCCTCGAGGGATCTCTCCCAAGGGGCAATCCAAATTTTCCCCAGCTCATTCATCATTCCCCAGTGGAACCTCAAATCCAATTCTTATCCCCCAAACGGAACCCCTCTTCCCCAGCGAAATCCTTAAAAGCTTAGTGAAAACTCCTCCCGGCAAGGCTTCGGAAAATCCCTAAAGGATCACAAGATCAATTCCCCAGCGGAATTCTCTCACAGCACCCAAAATAGGTTGTTCCCCCTGCGAGGTCTCCTATAAAGCTTCCCCCAGCTATCAGTTCCCCAGCTCAAATCGGAATCATAAAGCTCTTTCTCCAGAAGAATCAAAATACAATCTTTATCCACTCTTGGGTCAAATTTGACCCCAGTCTTGGGTCGTCACCTTAGTTAGGTTAGAATTGACCTCGGTCCTCGGTCGTCACCACTCTTGGGTCAGAATTGGCCCCGGTCTTAAATCGTCACCGTAGTTAGGTCAGAATTGACCTCGGTCCTCGGTCTTCACCACTCTTGGGTCAAAATTGACCCTGGTCTTGGATCGTAACCTTAGATAGGTCAGAATTGACCTCGGTCCTCGGTCGTCACCACTCTTGGGTCAGAATTGACCCCGATCTTGGATCGTCACCTTAGCTAGGTCAGAATTGACCTCAGTCGTCACCACTCTTGGGACAGAATTGGCCCCGGTCTTGGATCGTCAAATTAATTAGGTCAGAATTGACCTTGGTCCTCGTTCGTCACCACTCTTGGGTCAAAATTAACCCCGGTCTTGGATCATCACCTTAGTTAGGTCAGAATTGACCTCGGTCCTCGATCGTCACCACTCTTGGGTCAGAATTGAGCCCGGTCTTGGATCGTCACCTTAGTTAGGTCAGAATTGACCTCGATCCTCGGTCATCACCAATCTTGGGTCAGAATTGACCCCGATCTTTGATCGTCACCTTAATTAGGTCATAATTGACCTTGGTCCTCGGTTGTCACCACTCTTGGTTCATAATTGACCCCGATCTTGGATCATCACCTTATTTAGGTCAGAATTGACCTTGGTCCTCGGTCGTCACCACTCTTGGGTCAAAATTTGCCCCGGTCTTGGATCGTCACCTTAGTTAGGTCATAATTAACCTCGATCCTCGATCGTCACCACTCTTGGGTCAGAATTGACCCCGGTCTTGGATCGTCACCTTTGTTAGGTCAGAATTGACCTCGGTCCTCGATCGTCACCACTCTTGGGTCAGAATTGACCCTGGTCTTGTATCGTCACCTTAGCTAGGTCAGAATTGACCTCGGTCCTCGGTCGTCACCACTCTTGGGTCTGAATTGACCCCGGTCTTGGATCATCACCTTAATTAGGTCAGAATTGACTTCGGTCCTCGGTCGTCATCACTCTTGGGTCAAAATTAACCCCGGTTTTGGATCGTCACCTAAATCATGTCAGAATCGACCTCGGTCCTCGGTCGTCACCGCTCTTAGGTTAGAACTGACCTCGACCCTCTGAATTGGTCATCCTTATTTCCTTAGGTCCTCAAAACCGACCTCGACCCCTCTGAATTGGTCACCCTCGCTTCCTTAGGCCCGCAGATTCGGCTTTGATCCACGAAATTGATCATCCCCTGCATACTTTTTAGGTCCTCAGAATCGACCTCGACCCTCTAAATCGGTCATACTCCCTCAAAGGCATCATGCGGTGTCTAATTGATGGCTATCATTTGTTCCAAACTCACCCGTCGAGGGGCTCTGTAGACACCTCACTCTTTTAACACCTAACTCTCCTTAAGTACCTAGTACCTCCACTCATCATTGTAAACCCAGGTCACATCCCGAGTACTGACCTGGAAGCCATCGGGCACCCCCTGGCTCAGTTTGACCCAAAAGTCAAACTCCTCATCTCTATCGAGACTCAACGAATCTTCGAAGGTCACTAAATACCCTTTCTAACAGTCCACCCCGTGCACGATTTCGACCTACCATGCGGACGAACGATCCGTTTGCGTCCAAAACCTGATCGAGAGACCACCGAGAGCTCCTGGGCTCTATTGACCCAAGTCAACCCTTCATCTAGACAAAGGCTGAATGAATCTTTGAAGGGCACTGAATACCCTTTCCAATGGTCCATCCCGTGCGCAATTCTGACTTTCCATACAGACGAACGATCCATGATGTCAACAAACTAAGGAAGAGAGGAAGTAGAAAAAAGTTTCTCATTCAAAAAATACTCCTCTCTGGGTACGGTATCTTGAGGCACATCAGACAAGAGCCTAGATAGGTGATCGGCTATGATGTTCTGTACTCCTTCTTGTCTTTGATGGAAATATCGAACTATTGGAGTAACAAGATCCACCTAATGAGGCACAACTTTGCATCCTTCTTGGAAATGAGATATTTAAGTGTCTCTTGGACAGTAAAGCACGTGATAGGTGGCCAGATAAGGTAAGAACATAACTTGTTGAGGGCGAACACTACCGCTAGCAACTCTTTATCCATAATTGAGTAATTCAATTAAGGTTTGGTTAAAGTCCGATTAGCGTAGTATATGATATGAGCCTTATTATCTCTTATTTGACCTAAACAACCCCTACCGCATAGTCACTCACTTCACACATTAGCTCGAATAGAAGGGTCCAATTCGGAGCTTGCACGATGGGATTGGAGATAAGTTCATTTTTCAATTTCTCAAAAGCCTCTTGACACACTTCACTCCACTCAAAATGGAATCCTTCATGATTAAGTTACTTAAGGGCCTAGCTATGGAGATAAAATCCTTAATAAATCTATGATAAGACCTCGCGTGTCCCAACAATAAGCGCACGTATTTTAGTCACTTAGGTGGGGGAAGTTTGTAAATTATATCAATTTTTTCCCATCGACTTTTATCCCCTTGGATGATACATTGTGTCTTAGAACTACTCCTTCGGTAATCATAAAATGGAATTTCTCCCAATTTAGTACCAAGTTCTTGAAGCACCTTCTCGATATTAGCAAGAAAATGATGAAAAGAGGGGCCGAAGACACTAAAATCATCCATGAACACCTCAAAGACTCTCTTAACCATTTCGCTAAAGAGACTAAGCGTGCACATTTGAAAGGTCATGGGCACATTACACAATCCAAATGACATCCTTTTGTAGGCAAAAGTTCCAAAGGGACATGTGAAAGTAGCCTTTTCTTGGTCTAGCACATCCACCTCTATTTGGTTATATCCAGAATAACAAACTAAAAAATAGTAAAATGGCTGGCTTAAAATTTTCTCAATCATTTGATCCATGAACGAAAAAGGGAAGTGGTCTTTTCTAGTGACGACATTGAGTTTTCGATAATCAATGCAAATGCGCCACCCAATGGTGGTACTTTTTGGGATAAGTTCCCCCTTTGCATTCTCTACCACGGTCATTCCCAACTTCTTGGGAATGACTTGAATTGGACTAACCCATTTACTATCCGAGATGGGATAGATGATGCCTGCATCTAACAACTTAATGATCTCCGTTCTTAATAAGATCTTTCATAATCGAGTTCAAACATCTTTGCATATCCCTAGAGGGATTAATGTCCTCCTCTAAGTGGATTTTAAGGGTATAAATAAAGGGATTTATATCTTTCTAATCCTCAATCGACCAACCAAAAGCACCTTTGTGCTTTATAAAAATAGACACAAGATTCCCTTCTTGCTCTTTATCTAGGCTAGAGGAGACAATAATGGGATATATCTCATCCTATCCCATATATTTAATGTTGGAAAGAAGCTTATTCATTTTGAGTTTGGTAAACTTAACATTGGAGGGAACCGTGTAGGATTCCCTTGGTGGTAATTCCTCGAATCAGGAGACCCAACTTACGTCTCTCATGTCCTCCTCACTCTCGCCCTCATCTAACAACTCCCTTATCATATTCACCTCTTGATAGAACTTGAAATAACCTCTCTCACTCTCACTTGTCATCACTAGACAGGCCTCAAGTGGATCCCTAACATGGTTTGCCTCAAAGTGTTCGTGTACTACCTCCTTGATGAGATATGTTTCTTGTAAATCACCATCATCACCCATTTTCTTGGTGATGTTGAAGATATTCATCTCAAGTGTCATATTTCTTGAACGTCGGTTGCATTTGACCATTACACATATTAATCAAAGCGTTAGGTGTGGCTAGGAAAGGGCGGCCAATAATAATGAGAACATAATGACTCGATGGAGAGGAGCACTTCGTGTCCCAAATGACAAAATCTACTGGGAAGTAGAAAGTGTCGATGTGGACAATCACATCCTTAGTTACTCCACGGGGTCCCTTCGCGGAATGATTCGTACATTAGAAAGTAATTTTGGTGGGATTAATATCTCCCATATCTAGCTTTCTATAGATGGAATGGGGCATAATGTTAACACTCACCCTAAATCTAATAAAGCTCTCTCGATTTCATTCTCTCTAAAAATACAAGAAATGGTGGGGTTACCCGAATCTTTATACTTGGGTAGGAAGTCTCTCAATAGTACCGAACTCACATTTTGTGCCAAGAAAACCTTCTTCTTTACCTATAATTTATGTTTCACCTTGATCAAGTCCTTTTAGAACTTAGCATATGAGGGAATTTTTTTTATATCCTAAAAAAAAAGGTAGGTTTGGCTTCATTTGCTTTATCACCTCCAAAATGTCATCACAGGAGGACCTTATAGGAGAAAGGATCAATCGTTGAGGTTATGATGAAGCTGTATGGGGTTTAACTACCACCTCGGGCCTAATTGCGTCTTCTTTTTCACTCTCTTACAAGGGGGCATCTTTGGCCTCTTACGTTTCGAGCGAAACCTCCTTGTCTTTCTACAGGTCATGTGGAGGAGGTGACAAGTCATTAACTCTTCCATTACATAGAGTGGTTACTACTATACATTGATCTTGATTTTCATCGGGAGTAGAGCTCATACAGTTTTGACCTTGGGGAGGTAATTATCCTTGGGAGGGAAATTTCCCCTTCTCTTGGACACTTAAAGAATATTGAAACTTATAAAGCAATGCCTTTAAGTCGACAAAATTTTGAACTTTTAGGAGTTTATCATTGACTGAGTTTGCATACATTGAGAAAGAGCGTCCTCGAGACTCTTCTATTATGAGATCACATAAGGCGGGGGAGGAGTCACTTGTATGGTTGGCACTTTGTTGGTAAGTTGGGAGTGGTGGCATTTTTTTGGGCAATGTGTTGATTTGGTTTCATCCTCGTATTCGGTTTCCCATTACTAAAACCGAAATGGTTCCACCATAAGGGATTAATATAATTCCAGGGGGGCATTGAAATTCCCTTTATAAGTTCCTACCACCACATCTTGCTCTTGGAGCATAATTTTATTGGCGGGTATAGTTAGACATTCCATCGATAAATGTCCTAACTTATAACTTGCACAAATATCCTCCTATATATCTCGGGATGGTTCGAATGTATCTCTCCCCTATCTTCCACCACGTCTTCTAGCCATTTGGCTAAGTTATTAATTTGGATCTTCAACTCGACTTCCTTGTCCAAGTGGTAGAATCTGAATGCGAAGGGAGTTGAGGACATGATTTTAGCTTTGTGTTAGGTGTTTGGATTCGATGTGTCCCATAATTGAGTAGCCTCAGTGACATACTTAAAGTAGGCCTCTACATCGTCTACATTTAACTTGAAGAACTCTCCTGGACACATTGTTTCAATGAGTTGCTTTAAGCTTAGACTAAGCCAATGATGGAAGTAGGATATGAGTCTCCACTTCTTAAAACTATGATGTGGGCACATATTGACAAAATCATTGAACCTCTCCCAACACTTATCAAAGGGATCAATATCGTTTTTCTTAAAAGTTAGAATTTTAGACCTAATAGAATTGGTCCTGTGAGTGAGAAAGAACTTTTGGAGAAATTTAGCTTGCATGTCTCTCCATGTACTGATAGAGTTCAGTGCTAAAGTCCAAATCCAAGTCTTGGCCATGTCCTTAAGTGATAAAGGGAAAAGCTTGTGACGTACGATGTCTTGGGACATTTCGCATGCCTCCTCGAACTCGCTGATGTGGAGATAATGCTTATCCGACTCCAAACTAAGAAAAGTAGGAAGAATTTGAATAATCCTGTTCCTAAAGTGGAATTGTCCCGCATTATACAGGAATATAATGTATCTTGGAGTGACAGTTCACTCCGGGTATAAAAGGTTTCTTATAGGGCGATACAACATCACACCTTCTCCCATTCTGAAACTAGCATTATCTGACATCGCACTCACAGCTAAAAAATCACTGTCCTCATCGGAGTTCCTAGATGTTGAAATCTTGGCGTGGCTACTCGGTGTAGGATGTGATACCCATAAATTTGGAGTGTTTGGAGTATTATTGCTAAAAGGAGGGAATTTTACTATTGGCTCGAGATTTGGAGTGGACTCGGTCTTTTTCATTTTAGGACTTAAGAGAGTTATTTTTCTAATTTTTTGGGGATATTTTGGGATCTTTTTATTTTTTTGGATTTGTGGAATTTATATACAAAAATTGTCTTACTAGGATTTAGAGTCAAATTTAGATCAATTTAACCTAACATACAGTCTAACTAATCCCCAACAACAACACCAAAAACTTAACGCGACACAGAATGTGTGTGCTAAATGTGTACCTATGGCTCAAGTGCACGACGATCGCTCAAGTAATACCCAGTAAGTAGGGGTCAAATTCTCAGGGAATAGGTCATAAAACGATTGTCAAAAATAAGGTCGGCTTTTAGGGTTTGACTCACAAAAGAAAGAAAAGGGTGATTTTTGTTTTCAGGAAAATTTCTATTTGACTAAGAAAATTAAGCTAAGCAAATATAACTTAAACTAATGAAAAGCAACAACTTGAAATTTGGTTTTGAAAACAATTTTGGAAAAATGCTGTTGGGATCCAATCCCCCAAATCATAGCAATTCTTCGCTAAATATAAAATTCTCAAAAACTATTTAATTAATTAAAAAGAAAAATATAAACTAGTTCGAAGTACCAAACATGTGTGGGTGTTAATCCACACAATGTTTAGTCAACAAATTGATTAATGCGAGTGATTGAGTTAGCGACACACATATTGTATTCTCAAACACTCTGTTGCCTTCGACTGACGAAGTTGAGATATCTACGGTATTAGTCCCAATAAGAATATCAAACTGTAAGAATTACCAACTTGAACACAAAATCCTAGGTTGGGTTCATGTTCCCTAACTCATTATGTTGGTAAACTTGATTGTTAGCTAAATAATCATTATGTTAGCTAAACTTGATTGTTAGCTAAACAATCATTGTGTAATTCTTATGAATTACCAACTTGAAGAACACAAAAAGCATGCAAGAGAAATCTTCCCAATTGAAGAAAAACCAAAAAATACTTAATCTGGGATTGAATTGATGATGAAAAGTATAAAAGTTATTTTCCAATTTGTTCCCAATTGTACATTGATAACAATCTCTCTATCTATGTTCCTAAGACTCCTAAGGCGCTAATACATGTTCCAAAATTCGTCCATAGTGGTTTAGATAGACTAAAATAACTCTAGTTAGAATCTAGGAAGAGACACAAAATCTCATCTTGGACCGAACCTATTGACCAAACCGAACCCATAAATGAACCTGTAGGGTGAATCCATTTACCTGACCAAATCGGTTCAGTCAAGATCTATGCCTAAGTTTGCCTTCTTTGCCTTTTTCTTCTCATTTGTAGTTTTTCCCCAAAAAATTTTCTCAACTTCGAATAGTTGTAACTTTTTCACTGTAACTATAATTGAGGTGTCGTTTCTTTCAGTATTCTCATGACTTTGAGCTCTTCAACTTTTCTATTGGCTCCTCCTCTGGTTCTCCCTAAAGAACTACCGATTTGGCCTTGATTTCTTTTCTCGCAATTCTTTCACTTTTTTTACTTTTCTCTCTTATCCACTTGCACGATTTAAAAATAATAAAGTAGAAGAAGAAGGTAAACTTTTACTTAAATGGGTTTTATAAAAGTGTTGGAAATTATAAACACTATTCATGGACATTTTATGAAATAAAATGTGTTAAAAGTGTGGTTTAATGAAAGAAAGAAATTGATTTCTGATGATGCTGGAAATAGCACCACCAGTCAAGGTGTTTGTAAGTTCAAACGAGTGATAACAATGGCAACACAGGAGTTTACTAAATATAATAGATTAAGGTGAGGAGAAGAGGATGAACACTTGAATATAAGTGGTTCAGCCAATCTGGCCTACGTCCACTATGAGTGTGTGAGTAATATCACTGAAATAGGGCACTAATGGCCATGTATACAATCTCTCAAGATTTTCTCTCTTTGTCGTGTAAAATGATAGAGTTTCACCTAGGGTTATAATTTTGGATCCCTTTATAAGGTAGAGGATGACCTCTATATATAGTGCTTGGGGGGGGGGGGGTGTAATGTACCCCCCAAGCATGCAATGAGCATGTGCATGAGGATCGAACCAGTATGAGAATGACACGTGGCTGATCTTATGTAGATAATGATGAACTCAATACTCCCTCACGTGAGGGGAATGATTCGGTTATAACTGATTTTCCCATGTGTTCCAAACCTTACATGTGCTTGCACTACACCAAAAACAGGAATCTGACACGGTTTAAAATAGTGTCAGACTCAATCTGGCATGGTTCAAAACCGTGCCAGAATTAGGCGTGCCAAATTTTCTGGCGCGGTTTAAAACCGTGCCAGATTTTCCAAATTGGCACGCTTTTGGCAACCTTTTAAACTGTGCCAGTTTTTTTATCTGGCACGCTTTTGACACACTTTTAAACCATGCTAGATGTTAAATCTGACACGCTTTTGGCACATGTCGAAACCGTGCCAAATTATCTATTTTCTGTCACGCTTTTGGCACGGTTATAAAGCGTGCCAAATTATTTTATAAGCGTTCTCATTTTTATAAATTGGCACGATTTTGGCACGGTTTAAAATCGTGGCAGATTTTTCAATTAATAAAAAAAATAATAATAGGAAATAAATTTGAAAAATTTGCAAATTCCAAATCTGATAGGATAAATATTTATTATTTGCAAAAAAAAATCAAAAAAATTCACAAATTATGAATATCGCATGTTATTGATAAACTAATGTGCATACAAACTTCAAAAAATTACAAGAGCTAATAGTTCCCAGATAAAAAAAAAATTGGGCAGAGTTTCCTCTATTTTTTGAGCATTCCAAAACCTGCTAACATAAAATCTGCCCATATAAAGCCCGCACGGCCATAAAAGTCGACAATAAAACTACTATAGCTTGTACGACCAAAAAGTAAATAATAAAACTACTAAATCCTACTCGGTAATAACACAAAAAATAGAATCCTGAATATTAACGACACTAAATAAATAATCCCCTTGTTGTAAAGCATTGACTTCTTCGTGCGTTCCAAGTGGATAAAAGCTAGAGATCAAATGTCATCCTACAAAAAAAATAAGACACAAAAAAGATAAGATATTAGTAACCAAGTCATTTAATAAAAAAAACGTATTCAAGTAGAAAAATTGCATATATGAGTCACAATTATTATTATATTCTCAACGGCCTGTTTGAGGATTGGTTTGAGTTTTCACCCTTTAACGACCAGCTTTTAAGTTTAAGTGTTAACTTTTCGTTCGGGGGTTGGTTTGGGTTTTCAACCTTTAACGACTTGTTTTTAAGTCAAGTGTGATTTTCGAAAATTATCATCATACTCTCAAATTGGGAGACCCGTGACTACGCGATCAGTTCCTACAAGTCACAATGGTCCCGTATAAGGTGTTCGTGCCTCCTACGGGGTCGTTTGGGGGCTGGTTTGGGTTTTCACCCTTTAACGGCTTATTTTTAAGTCAAGTGTGATTTTTGCAAATTATCATCCTACTCTCAAACCGAGAGACTCGGGACTACGCGGTCAGTTACATTGGTCCCGTGCGAGGTGTTCGTACCACCTACGGGGTCGTTTGGGGACTGGTTTGGGTTTTCAACTTTTCACGGCCTGTTTTGAAGTCAAAGTGTGATGTTTGCAAATTATTGTCCTACTCTCAAATCGGGAGACTCGGGACTACGCGATCAGTTCCTACAAGTTACATTGGTCCCGTGCGAGGTGTTTATGCCTCCTACGGGGTTGTTTGGGGCTGGTTTGGATTTTTACCCTTTAACGACTTGTTTTCAAGTCAAAGTGTGATTTTTGCATATTATCGTCATACTCTCAATTCGGGGGACCCGGGACTATGCGGTCAGTTCCTACAAGTTACATTGGTCCCGTGCAAGGTGTTCGTGCCTCCTACGGGATCGTTTGGAGGTTGGTTTGGGTTTTCACCCTTTAACGATCTATTTTGAAGTCAAAGTGTGATTTTTGCAAATTATCATAATACTCTAAAACCGGGTGACCCGAGACTACGCGGTCAGTTCCTATAAGTTACATTGGTCCCGCGCGAGGTGTTCGTGCCTCCTACGAGGTCGTTTGGAGGCTGGTTTGGGTTTTCACCCTTTCACGGCTTGTTTTCAAATCAAAGTGTGATTTTTGCAAATTATCATCATACTCACAAACTGAGAGACCCGGGACTACGCGGTCGGCTCCTACAAGTTATATTGGTCCCGTGCGAGGTTTTTGTGCCTCCTACGGGATCGTTTGGGGGCTGGTTTGAGTTTTCACCTTTTAACGGTATGTTTTGAAGTCAAAGTGTGATTTTTGTGAATTATCATCATACTCTCAAACCGGGAGACCCAGGACTACACGGTCAGTTCCTGCAAGTTACATTGGTCCTGGGCGAGGTGTTCGTGCCTCCTACGGGATTGTTTGGGGGCTGGTTTGGGTTTTCACCCTTTCACAGACTGTTTTGAAGTCAAAGTGTGATTTTTGCAAATTATCATCATACTCTCAAACCGGGAGACTCGAGACTACCCGATCAGTTCCTACAAGTTACATTGGTCCCGTACGAGGTGTTCGTGCTTCCTACGGGGTCGTTTGGCGGCTGGTTTGTGTTTTCACCCTTTAACGGCTTGGTTTTAAGTCAAAAAGTGATTTTTGATAATCATCGTCCTACTCTCAAACCAGGAGACTCGGGACTACGCGATCAGTTCCTAGAAGTTTCATTGGTCCCGTGCGAGGTGTTCGTGCCTCCGACGGGGTCGTTTGGGGTATGGCTTGGGTTTTAACCCTTTCACGGACTGTTTTGAAGTCAAAGTGTGATTTTTGCAAATTATCATTATACTCTCAAACCGGGAGACCCGAGACTACGCGGTCAGTTCCTACAAGTTACATTGGTCCCGTGCGAGGTGTTCGTGCCACCTACTGGGTCGTTTAGGGACTGGTTTGGGTTTCACCCTTTAACGGCTTGTTTTTATGTCTAAGTGTGATTTTTCCAGATTATCATCCTACTCTCAAACTGGGAGACCCGGGACTACGCGGTGAGTTTCTACAAGTCACATTGGTCCCGTGCGCGGTGTTCGTGACTCTTACGGGATCGTTTGGGGGCTGGTTTGGGTTTTCACCCTTCAATGGCCTGCTTTCAAGTCAAAGTGTGATTATGGAAAATTATCATCATACTCTCAAACCGGGATACCCGGGACTACGCGGTCAGTTCCTACAAGTTACATTGGTCCCGTGCGAGGTGTTCGTGCCTCCTACGGGGTCGTTTGGGGGCTGGTTTGGGTTTTCACCCTTTCACAGCTTGTTTTTAAGTCTAAGTGTGATTTTTGCAAATTTTCATCATACTCTCAAATCGGGAGACCCGGGACTACGCGGTTAGTTCCTACAAGTTACATTGGTCCCGTGTGAGGTGTTCGTTCCTCCTACGGGGTCGTTTGGGGGCTGGTTTGGGTTTTCAACCTTTCATGGCTTGTTTTCAAGTCAAAGTGAGATTTTTTCAAATTATCATCATACTCTCAAACCGAGAAACGTAGGACTACGCTATCGGTTCCTACAAATTATATTAGTCCCGTGCGAGGTGTTCGTGCCTCTTACGGAGTCATTTGGGGGCTGATTTAGATTTTCACCCTTTAACGGTCTGTTTTGAAGTCAAAGTGTGATTTTTGTAAATTAGCATCATACTCTCAAACTGGGATACCCAGGACTACACGATCAGTTCCTACAAGTTACATAGGTCCCGTGCGAGGTGTTCGTGCCTCCTACGGGGTCGTTTGGGGGCTGGTTTGGGTTTTCACCCTTTCACGGACTCTTCTGAAGTTAAAGTGTGATTTTTACAAATTATCATCATATTCTTAAATCGGGAGACCCGGGACTACCCGATCAGTTCCTATAAGTTCCATTGGTCTCGTGCGAGGTGTTCAAGCCTCCTACGGGGTCGTTTGGGGGATGGTTTGGGTTTTCACCCTTTAACGACTTATTTGTAAATCAAAGTGTGATTTTTTCAAATTATCATCCTACTCTCAAATCGGGAGACCTGGAACTACTCGGTCAAGTCCTTCAAGTTACATTGGTCCCGTACGAGGTGTTCGTGCCACCTACGGGGTCGTTTGGGGACTGGTTTGGGTTTTCACCCTTTCACGGCCTGTTTTGAAGTCAAAGTGTGATGTTTGCAAATTATCGTCCTACTCTCAAACCGAGAGACCCGGGACTACGCTTTCAGTTCCTACAAGTTACATTGGTCCCGTGCGAGGTGTTCGTGCCTCCTACGGGGTTGTTTGGGGTTGGTTTTGATTTTTACCCTTTAACCACTTGTTTTCAAGTCAAAGTGTGATTTTTGCAAATTATCATCATACTCTCAATCCGGGGGACCCGGGACTATGCGGTTAGTTCCTACAAGTTACATTGGTCCCGTGCGAGGTGTTTGTACCTCCTACGGGGTTGTTTGGGGCTGGTTTGGATTTTCACCCTTTAACGACTTGTTTTCAAGTCAAAGTGTGATTGTTGCAAATTATCGTCATACTCTCAATTCGGGGGACCCGGGACTATGCGGTCAGTTCCTACAAGTTACATTTGTCACGTGCAAGGTGTTCGTGCCTCCTACTGGATCGTTTGGGGGATGGTTTGGGCTTTCACCCTTTAACGGTCTGTTTTGAAGTCAAAGTGTGATTTTTGCAAATTATCGTCATACTCTAAAATCGGGTGACCCGGGACTACGCGGTCAGTTCTTACAAGTTACATTGGTCCCTTGCGAGGTGTTCGTGCCTCCTACGAGGTCGTTTGGGGGCTGGTTTGGGTTTTCACCCTTTCACGGCATGTTTTCAAGTCAAAGTGTGATTTTTGCAAATTATCATCATACTCACAAACTAAGAGACCCGGGACTATGCGGTCAGTTCCTAAAATTTCTATTAGTCCTGTGTGAGGTGTTCGTGCCTCCTACGAGGTCGTTTGGGGGCTGGTTTGGGTTTTCACCCTTTCACGGCATGTTTTTAAGTCTAAGTGTGATTTTTTAAAATTATCGTCCTACTCTTAAATCGGGAGACCTGGGACTATGCGGTTAAGTCCTTCAAGTTACATTGGTCCCGTACGAGGTGTTCGTGCCTCCTACGGGGTCGTTTGGGGACTGGTTTGGGTTTTCACCCTTTTATGGCCTGTTTTGAAGTCAAAGTGTGATGTTTGCAAATTATCGTCCTACTCTCAAACCGGGAGACCCGGGACTACGCTTTCAGTTCCTACAAGTTACATTGGTCCCGTGCGAGGTGTTCGTGCCTCCTACGGGGTTGTTTGGGGTTGGTTTTAATTTTTACCCTTTGACGACCTGTTTTCAAGTCAAAGTGTGATTTTTGATAATTATCGTCATACTCTCAATCCGAGGGACCCGGGACTATGCGGTAAGTTCCTACAAGTTATATTGGTCCCGTGCGAGGTGTTCGTACCTCCTACGGGATTGTTTGGGGGTTGGTTTGGGTTTTCACCCTTTCACGACTTATTTTTAAGTCTAAGTGTGATTTTTGTAAATTATCATCGTACTCTCAAACCGAGAGACTCGAGACTACGCAGTCAGTTCCTACAAGTTACATTGTTCCTGTGCGAGGTATTCCTACCTCCTACGGGGTCGTTTGGGTGCTGGTTTGGGTTTTCACCCATTCACGGCTTGTTTTCAAGTCAAAGTGTGATTTTTGATAATTATCTTTATACTCTCAAACCGGGAGGCCTGGGACTACGCGGTCAGTTCCTATAAATTACATTGGTCCCGTGCGAGGTATTCCTGCCACCTACAGGGTCGTTTGGAGTCTGGTTTGGGTTTCACCCATTCACGGCTTGTTTTCAAGTCAAAGTGTGATTTTTGCAGATTATCATCCTACTCTCAAACTAGGAGACCCGGGACTACGCGGTCAGTTTCTACAAGTTAAATTGGTCCCGTGTGAGGTGTTCGTGCCTCCTACGGGGTCGTTATGGGGCTGGTTTGGGTTTTCACCCTTCAATGGCCTACTTTCAAGTCAAAGTGTGATTTTGGCAAATTATCATCATACTCTTAAACTGGGATACCAGGGACTACGCAGTCAGTTCCTACAAGTTAAATTGGTCTAGTGCGAGGTGTTCGTGCCTCCTACGGGATCGTTTGGGGGCTGGTTTGGGTTTTCACGGCTTGTTTTTAAGTCTAAGTGTGATTTTTGCAAATTATCGTCATACTCTCAAACCGGTAGAACCGGGACTACGCGGCCAGTTCCTACAAGTTATAGTGGTCCCGTGCGAGGTGTTCGTTCCTCCTACGGGGTCGTTTGGGGGCTGGTTTGGGTTTTCAACCTTTCACGGCTTGTTTTCAAGTCAAAGTGTGATTTTTGCAAATTAACATCATACTCTCAAATCGGGAGACCCAGGACTACACTGTCAGTTCCTACAAGTTGTATAGGTCCCGTGCGAGGTGTTCGTTCCTCCAACGGAGTCATTTGTGGGCTGGTTTGGGTTTTCACCCTTTAACAGTCTGTTTTGAAGTCAAAATGTGATTTTTGTAAATTAGCATTATACTCTCAAACCGGGAGACCCAGGACTACACGGTCAGTTCCTACAAGTTACATTGGTCCCGTGCGAGGTGTTCGTGCCTCCTACGGGGTCATTTGGGGCTGGTTTGGGTTTTCACCCTTTCACAGACTGTTTGGAAGTCAAAGTGTGATTTTTGCAAATTATCATCATACTCTCAAGCCGGGAGATCCAGGACTACGCGATCAGTTCCTACAAGTTACATTGGTCTCGTGCGAGGTCTTCGTGAATCCTACATGGTCGTTTGGGGGCTGGTTTGGGTTTTCACCCTTTAACGACTTGTTTTTAAGTCTAAGTGTGATTTTTACAAATTATCATCCTACTCTCAAACAGGGAGACCCGAGACTACGCGGTCAGTTCTAAGAAGTTACATTGGTTCCGTGCGAGGTGTTCACGCCTCCTACAGGGTCGTTTGGGGGTTGGTTTGGGTTTTCTCCCTTTGACAGCCTGTTTTCAAGTCAAAGTGTGATTTTGGCAAATTATTGTCGTAGTCTCAAACTGGGAGACCCGGGACTACGCGGTCAGTTCCTTCAAGTTACATTTATCCCGTGCGAGGTATTCCTGCCTCCTACGGGGTCGTTTGGTGGCTGGTTTGAGTTTTCACCCATTCACGACTTATTTTTAAGTCAAAGTATGATTTTTGATAATTATCGTCATACTCTCAAACCAGGAGACCCGAGACTACGCGATCAGTTCCTACAAGTTATATTGGTCCCGTGCAAGGTATTCCTGCCACCTACGGGGTCGTTTGGGGGTGGTTTGGTTTTTCAGCCATTCACGGCTTATTTTCAAGTCAAAGTGTGATTTTTGTTGATTATCATCCTTCTCTCAAACCAGGAGACCCGGGACTACGCGATCAGGTTCTACATGTTAAATTGGTCCCGTGTTAGGTGTTCGTGCCTCCTACGGGATCGTTTGGGTGTTGATGTGGGTTTTCACCCTTCAATGGCCTACTTTCAAGTCAAAGTGTGATTTTGGCAAATTATCATCATACTCTCAAACCGGGATACCCGGGACTACGCGGTCAGTTCCTACAAGTTACATTGGTCTAGTGCAAGGTGTTTGTTCCTCCTATGGGGTCGTTTGGGGGCTGGTTTGGGTTTTCACCCTTTCACGACTTATTTTTAAGCCGAATGTGATTTTTGCAAATTATCATCATACTCTCAAACCGGGGGACCCAGGATTATGCGGTCAGTTCCTACAAGTTACATTGGTCCCGTGCGAGGTGTTCGTGCCTCCTACGGGGTCGTTTGGGGGCTGGTTTGGGTTTTCACCCTTTAACGGCTTGTTTTTAAGTCTAAGTGTGATTTTTACAAATTATAATCCTACTCTCAAACAGGTAGACCCGAGACTACGCGGTCAGTTCCAACAAGTTACATTGGTCCCGTGCGAGGTGTTCACGCCTCCTACGGGGTCGTTTGGGGGTTGGTTTGGGTTTTCTCCCTTTGATGACCTGTTTTCAAGTCAAAGTGTGATTTTAGCAAATTATCGTCATACTCTCAAACTGGGAGATCCGGGACTACACGGTCAGTTCCTACAAGTTACATTTATCCCGTGCGAGGTATTCCTGCCTCCTACGGGGTCGTTTGGTGGCTGGTTTGGGTTTTCACCCATTCACGGCTTGTTTTCAAGTCAAAGTGTGATTTTTGATAATTATCGTCATACTCTCAAATCGGGAGACCCGGGACTACGCGATCAGTTCCTACAAGTTATATTGGTCCCGTGCGAGGTATTCCTGCCACCTACGGGGTCATTTGGGGGCCGGTTTGGGTTTCCGCCATTCACGGTTTGTTTTCAAGGCAAAGTGTGATTTTTGTTGATTATCATCCTTCTCTCAATCCAGGAGACCCGGGACTACGCGGTCAGTTTCTACATGTTAAATTGGTCCCGTGTTAGGTGTTCGTGCCTCCTACGGGGTCGTTTGGGTGTTGGTTTGGGTTTTTACCCTTCAATGGCCTACTTTCAGGTCAAAGTGTGATTTTGGAAAATTATCGTCATACTCTCAAACCGGGATACCCGGGACTACGCGGTCAGTTCCTACAAGTTACATTGGTCCAGTGCGAGGTGTTTGTTCCTCCTATGGGGTCGTTTGGGGGCTGGTTTGGGTTTTCACCCTTTCACGGCTTGTTTTTAACTCGAATGTGATTTTTGCAAATTATCGTCATACTCTTAAACCGGGAGACCCGGGACTACGCGATCAGTTCCTACAAGTTACACTGGTCCCGTGCGAGGTGTTCATTCCTCCTACGGGGTCGTTTGGGGGCTGGTTTGGGTTTTAAACCTTTCACGGCTTATTTTCAAGTCAAAGTGTGATTTTTGCAAATTATCATCATACTCTCAAACCGGGAGACCCAGGACTACGCTGTCAGTACCTACAAGTTATATTGGTCCCGCGCGAGGTGTTCGTGCCTCCTACGGGGTCATTTGGGGGCTGGTTTGGGTTTTCACCCTTTAACGGTCTGTTTTGAAGTCAATGTGTGATTTTTATAAATTAGCGTTATACTCTCAAACTGGGAGACCCAGGACTACGCGGTTAGTTTCTACAAGTTACATTGGTCCCGTGCGAGGTGTTCGTGCCTCCTACGGGGTCGTTTGGGGGCTGGTTTGGGTTTTCACCCTTTCACGGACTGTTTGGAAGTCAAAGTGTGATTTTTGCAAATTATCATCATACTCTCAAGCCGGGAGACCTGGGACTATGCGATCAGTTCCTACTAGTTACATTGGTCTCGTGCGAGGTGTTCGTGATTCCTACGTGGTCGTTTGGTGGCTGGTTTGGGTTTTCACCCTTTAACGGCTTATTTTTAAGTCAAAGTGTGGTTTTTGCAAATTATCATCCCACTCTCAAACCGAGAGACTGGGGACTATGCGGTCAGTTCTTTCAAGTTACATTGGTCCCGTGCGAGGTGTTCATGCCACCTACGAGGTCCTTTGGGGGCTGGTTTGGGTTTTCACCCTTTCACGGCCTGTTTTGAAGTCAAAGTGTGATGTTTGTAAATTATCGTCATACTCTCTAACCGGGAGATCCGGGACTGCGCAGTCAGTTCCTACAAGTTAAATTTGTCCCGTGCGAGGTATTCGTGCCTCTTACGGGGTCGATTGGGTGCTGATTTGGGTTTTCACGCTTTCTTGACTTGTTTTCAATCTAAGTGTATTTTTTGCTAATTATTGTCATACTCTCAAACAGAGAGACCCGAGACTACGCGATCAGTTTCTATAAGTTACATTGGTCCCGTGCTTGGTGTTCGTGCCTCCTACGGGGTCGTTTGGGGGTTGGTTTGGGTTTTCACCCTTCAATGGCCTGCTTTCAAGTCAAAGTGTGATTTTGGCAAATAATCGTCATACTCTCAAACCGGGATACCCGGGACTACGCGATCAGTTCCTACAAGTTACATTGGTCACGTGCGAGGTGTTCGTGCCTCCTATAGGGTCGTTTGGGGGCTGGTTTGGGTTTTCACCCTTTCACGGCCAGTTTTGAAGTCAAAGTGTGAGTTTTGCAAATTATTATTATACTCTCAAACCGGGATACCCGGGACTACGCGGTCAGTTCCTACAAGTTACATTGGTCCAGTGCGAGGTGTTCGTTCCTCCTATGGGGTCGTTTAAGGGATGGTTTGGGTTTTCACCCTTTCACGGCTTGTTTTTAAGTCGAAGTGTGATTTTTGCAAATTATCATCATACTCTCAAACCGGGAGACCCGAGACTACGCGATCAGTTCCTACAAGTTACATTGGTCCCGTGCGAGGTGTTCGTGCCTCCTACGGGGTCGTTTGGGGCTGGTTTGGGTTTTCCCCTTTCACGACTTATTTTTAAGTTTAAGTGTGATTTTTGCAAATTATCATCCTACTCTCAAACCGAGAGACCCGGGACTACGCGGTTAGTTCCTACAAGTTATATTGGTCCCGTACGAGGTATTCCTGCCTCCTACGGGGTCGTTTGGGGTCTGGTTTGGGTTTTCACCCATTCCCGGCTTATTTTCAAGTCAAAGTGTGATTTTTGATAATTATCATCATACTCTCAAACCGGGAGACCCGGGACTATGCGGCCAGTTCCTACAAGTTAATTTTGTCCAGTGTGAGGTGTTCGTGCCTCCTACGGGGTCATTTGGGGGATGGTTTGGGTTTTCACCCTTTAACGGCCAGTTTTCAAGTCAAAGTGTGGTTTTGGAAAATTATCGTCATACTCTCAAACCGGGAGACCCGGGACTACGCGGTGAGTTCCTACAAGTTACATTGGTCCCGTGCGAGGTGTTCGTGCCTCCTACGGGGTCGTTTGCGGGCTGGTTTGGGTTTTCACCCTTTCACGGCTTGTTTTGAAGTCTAAGTGTGATTTTTGCAAATTATCGTCCTACTCCCAAACCGAGAGACCCGGGACTACGCGATCAGTTCCTACAAGTTACATTGGTCCCATGCGAGGTATTCCTGCCTCCTACGGGGTCGTTTGGGGGCTGGTTTGGGTTTTCACCCATTCACGGATTGTTTTCAAGTCAAAGTGTGATTTTTGATAATTATCGTCATACTCTCAAACCGGGAGACCCGGGACTACGCGGTCAGTTCCTACAAGTTACATTATTCTGGTGCGAGGTGTTCATGCCTCCTACGGGGTCGTTTAGGTGTTGGTTTGGGTGTTCGCCCTTTAACGGCTTGTTTTTAAGTCTATCTGTGATTTTTGCAAATTATCATCACACTCTCAAATCGAGAGACTCGGGACTACGCGTCCAGTTCCTACAAGTTACATTGGTCCCGTGCGAGGTGCTCGTGCCTCCTACGGGGTTGTTTGGGGGTTGGTTTGGGTTTTCACCCTTTAACGACTTGTTTTGACGTCAGTGTGATTTTTGCAAATTATCGTCCTACTCTCAAACCAGGAGACCCGGGACTATGCGGTCAATTCCTTCAAGTTAGATTGGTCCCGTGCGAGGTGTTCGTGCCTCCTACGGTGTCGTTTGGGTGCTGGTTTGGGTTTTCACCCTTTAACGGTCTGTTTTGATGTCAAAGTGTGATTTTTCAAAATTATCGTCATACTCTCAAACCGGGAGACCCGGGACTACGTGGCCAGTTCCTACAAGTTCCATTGGTCTTGTGCGAGGTATTCGTGCCTCCTACTAGGTTGTTTGGGGGCTGGTTTGGGTTTTCACCCTTTAACGGCCGGTTTTGAAGTCAAAGTGTGATTTTTGCAAATTATCGTCATACTCTTAAACTGGGAGACCCGAGACTACGCAATCAGTTCCTACAAGTTACATTGGTTCCGTTCGAGGTGTTCGTGCCTCCTACGGGATCGTTTGGGACCATGTTTGGGTATTCACCCTTTCACGGCTTGTTTTCAAGTCAAAGTGTTATTTTTGCAAATTATCGTCATATTCTCAAATCGGGAGACCCGGTACTATGCGGTCAGTTCTTACAAGTTACAATGGTCCCGTACGAGGTGTTTACGCATTCTACGGGGTCGTTTGGGGGTTGGTTTGGGTTTTCACCCTTTCATGGCCTATATTTTTAGTCCAAGTGTGATTTTTGCAAATTATCATCATACTCTCTAACCGGGAGACCCGGGACTACGCGATCAGTTCCTATAAGTTACATTGGTCTGGTGCGAGGTGTTCGTGCCCCCTACAAGGTCGTTTGGGGGCTGGTTTGGGTTTTCACCCTTTCACGACTTATTTTTAAGTTTAAGTGTGATTTTTGCAAACTATCTTCCTACTCTCAAATCAAGAGACCCAGGACTACGCGACCAGTTCCTACAAGTTAAATTGGTCCCGTGTGTGGTATTCCTGCCTCCTACGGGGTCGTTTGGGGGCTGGTTTGGGTTTTCAACCATTCACGGCTTGTTTTCAAGTCTAAGTGTCATTTTTGATAATTATCGTCATACTCTCAAACCGGGAGCTCGGGACTACGTAGTCAGCTCCTATAAGTTACATTGGTCCCGTGCGAGGTGTTCATAGCTCCTACGGGGTCGTTTAGGTGTTGGTTTGGGTACTCACCCTTTAACGGCTTGTTTTTAAGTCTAAGTGTGATTTTTGCAAATTATCGCCACACTCTCATATCAGGAGACTCGGAAATACGCGGTCCGTTCCTAGATGTTACATTGGACCCGTGCGAGGTGCTCGTGCCTCCTACGGGGTCGTTTGGGGGTTGGTTTGGGTTTTCACCCTTTAACGGCTTATTTTGAAGTCTAAGTGTGATTTTTGCAAATTATCGTCCTACTCTCAAACCAGGAGACCCGGGACTACACGGTCAATTCCTTCAAGTTAGATTGGTCCCGTGCGAGGTGTTCGTGCCTCCTACGGGGTCGTTTGGGTGCTGGTTTGGGTTTTCACCCTATAACGTCCTGTTTTGAAGTCAAAGTTTGATTTTTGCAAATTATCGTCATACTCTCAAATCGGGAGACCCAGGACTACGCGGTCAGTTCCCACAAGTTACGTTGGTCCCGTACGAGGTGTTCGTGCCTCCTACGGGGTCGTTTGGGTGCTGGTTTGGGTTTTCTTCCTTTAACGTCCTGTTTTGAAGTCAAAGTGTGATTTTTGCAAATTATCATAATACTCTCAAACCGGGAGACCCGAGACTACGCGGACAGTTCCTACAAGTTACATTGTTCCCGTGCGAAGTGTTCGTGCCTCCTACGGGGTTTGTTTGGGGGCTGGTTTGGGTTTTCACATTTTCACAGCCTGTTTTTAAGTGTAAGTGTGATTTTTACAAATTATCATCCTACTCTCAAACCGGGAGACCCGGGACTATGCGGCTAGTTCCGACAAGTTACATTGGTCCCGTACGAGGTGTTCATGCCTCCTACGGGATCGTTTGGGGCCTAGTTTGGGTTTTCACCCTTTCACGGCTTGTTTTCAAGTCTAAGTGTGTTTTTTGAAAATTATCATCATACTCTCAAACCAGGAGACTCGGAACTACGCAGTCAGTTCCTACAAGTTACATTGGTCCCGTGTGAGGTGTTATGCCTCCTACGGGGTCGTTTGGGGGCTGGTTTGGGTTTTCACCCTTTCACGACTTATTTTTAAGTCTAAGTGTATTTTTGAAAATTACCGTCCTACTCTTAAACTGATAGACCCGGGACTACGTGGTCAGTTCCTACAAGTTACATTGGTCCCGTGTGAGGTATTCCTGCCTCCTACGGAGTCGTTTGGGGGCTGATTTGGGTTTTCACCCATTCACGGCTTATTTTCAAGTCAAAGTGTGATTTTTCATAGTTATCATCATACTCTCAAACCGGGAGACCGAGACTGCGCGGTCAGTTCCTACAAGTTAATTTTGTCCCGTGCGAGGTGTTCGTGCCTCCTACGGGGTCATTTGGGGGCTAGTTTCAGTTTTCACCCATTAACGGCCAGTTTTCAAGTCAAAAAGTGTATTTTGGCAAAGTATCGTCATACTCTCAAACCAGGATACCCGGGACTACACGGTCAGTTCCTACAAGTTACATTGATCCCGTGTGAGGTGTTCGTGCCTCCTACGGGGTCGTTTGGGTGCTGGTTTGGGATTTCACCCTTTCACGGCTTGTTTTTAAGTCTAAGTGTGATTTTTGCAAATTATCTTCCTACTCTCAAACTGGTAGACCCGGGACTACGCGGTCTGTTCCTACAAGTTACATTAGTCCTGTGCGAGGTGTTCGTGCCTCTTATGGGATCGTTTGGGGGCTGGTTTGGGTTTTCACTCTTTAACGGTCTGTTTTGAAGTCAAAGTGTGATTTTTGTAAATTATCGTCACACCCTCAAACCAGGAGACCTGGGACTACGTAGTCAATTCCTACAAGTTACATTGGTCCCGTACGAGGTGTTCGTGCCTCCTACGGGGTCGTTTGGGGGCTGGTTTGGGTTTTCACCCTTTAACGGCCTGTTTTGAAGTCAAAGTGTAATTTTTGCAAATTATCATCATACTCTCAAACCGGGAGACCCGGTACTACGCGATGAGTTCCTATAAGTTACGTTGGTCCCGTGCGAGGTGTTTGTGCATTCTACGGGATCGTTTAGGGGTTGGTTTGGGTTTTCACCCTTTCACGACCTATTTTCAAGTCCAAGTGTGATTTTGCCAAATTATCGTCATACTTTCTAACCAAGAGACCCGGGACTACGCGATCAGTTCCTATAAGTTACATTAGTCCCGTGCGAGGTGTTCGTGCCTCCTACGGGGTCGTTTGGGGGTTGGTTTGGGTTTTCACCCTTTCACGACATGTTTTTAAGTTTAAGTGTGATTTTTGCAAATTATCATCCTACTCTTAAATTGGGAGACCCAGTATTATGCGATTAGTTCCTACAAGTTACATTGGTCCCGTGCGAGGTGTTCGTGCCTCCTACGAGGTCGTTTGGGGGCTGGTTTGGGTTTTCACCCTTTAACGGCTTGTTTTTAAGTTTAAGTGTGATTTTTATAAATTATCGTCCTACCCTCAAACCGGGAGACCCGGGACTACGCGGTCAGTTCCTACAAGTTACATTGGTCCCGTCCGAGTGGTTCATTCCTCCTACGGGGTCGTTTGGGGGCTGGTTTGGGTTTTCACCCTTTAACGGCATGTTTTCAAGTCAAAATGTGATTTTGGCAAATTATCGTCATACTCTCAAATCGGAAGACCCAAGACTACGCAGTCAGTTCTTACAAGTTACATTGGTCCCGTGCGATGTGTTCATGCCTCCTACGGGGTCGTTTGGGGGCTGGTTTGGGTTTTCACCCTTTCACGATTTGTTTTTAAGTCTAAGTGTGATTTTTGCAAATTATCGTCCTACTCCCAAATCGAGAGACCCGGGACTACACGGTCAGTTCCTACAAGTTACATTGGTCCCGTGCGAGGTATTCCTGCCTCCTACGGGGTCGTTTGGGGGCTGGTTTGGGTTTTCACCCATTCACGGATTGTTTTCAAGTCAAAGTGTGATTTTTGATAATTATCGTCATACTCTCAAACCGGGAGACCCGGGACTACGCGGTCAGTTCCTACAAGTTACATTGTTCCCGTGCGAGGTGTTCATGCCTCCTACGGGGTCGTTTAGGTGTTGGTTTGGGTGTTCACCCTTTAACGGCTTGTTTTTAAGTCTATGTGTGATTTTTGCAAATTATCATCCTACTCCCAAACCGAGAGACCCGGGACTACGCGGTCAGTTCTTACAAGTTACATTGGTCCCGTGCGAGGTATTCCTGCCTCCTACGGGGTCATTTGGGGGCTGGTTTGGGTTTTCACCCATTCACGGATTGTTTTCAAGTCAAAGTGTGATTTTTGATAATTATCGTCATACTCTTAAACCGGGAGACCCGGGACTACGCGATCAGTTCCTACAAGTTACATTTTTCCGGTGAGAGGTGTTCATGCCTCCTACGGGGTCGTTTAGGTGCTGGTTTGGGTTTTCACCCTTTAACGGCCTGTTTTGATGTCAAAGTTTGATTTTTGAAAATTATCGTCATACTCTCAAACCGGAAGACCCGAGACTATGCGGCCAGTTCCTATAAGTTACGTTGGTCCCGTGCGAGGTGTTCGTGCCTCCTACGGGGTCGTTTGGGGGCTGGTTTGGGTTTTCTTCCTTTAATGGCCTGTTTTAAAGTCAATGTGTGATTTTTGTAAATTATCGTAAGACTTTCAAACCGGGAGACCCAAGACTACGCGGTCAGTTCCTACAAGTTACATTGGTCCCGTGCGAAGTGTTCGTGCCTCCTACGGGGTCATTTGGGGGTTGGTTTGGGTTTTCACCTTTTCACGGCCTGTTTTTAAGTCAAAGTGTGATTTTTACAAATTATCGTTCTACTCTCAAACCGGGAGACCGAGACTACGCAGTCAGTTCCTACAAGTTACATTGGTCCCGTGCGAGGTATTCATGCCTCTTACGGGGTCGTTTGGGGGTTGGTTTTGGTTTTCACCCTTTCACGGCCTGTTTTGAAGTCAAAGTGTGATTTTTGCAAATTATCGTCATACTTTCAAACCGGGAGACTTGGGACTACGCGGTCAGTTCCTACAAGTTACATTAGTCCCGTGGGAGGTGTCCGTGCCTCCTACGGGATCGTTTGGGGGCTGTTTTGGGTTTTCACCCTCTTGCGGCTTGTTTTCAAGTCAGTGTGATTTTTGCAAATTATCGTCCTACTCTCAAACCGGGAGACCCAGGTCTACGCGGTCAGTTTTTACATATATATTCACCCCGTGCGAGGTGTTTGTGCCTCTTACTAGGCCTACTATGATAACTAGGTCCCCAAGTGCAAAACCATTATTTAACTAAATAAAAAGTACTGTTTATATGGATAGGAAATGGAAATTAATTTTTCATAATTATGTTATACGTTACCTTGATGAATTCTTGATTAAATATAACCTCTGCCTCAAAATCTGGGACTGAATTTCCCACTAGTTGAAGTTCCCCCTCTGCAAAATGATTAAAAAATTCAACATGAGCACCCAAATAACATACCAATAGTATCTACTAAATCAATCAAATGTAACTATACTATCCAAGGAGAAAATCACAACCTGAATGACCACATGAATGCATTCTTACAAAACACTATCTTCCCTTTGACCACTCCACCCGTCTTCATAAGCAAACAAAAAATAACATAATTGCATCATATAGTCTATATGGAATATGATCAAGTAAAAAATAACAAAATATGATAACCATATGATTAGTGACCTTCTTATGAGCAATTGCAGTAACATAAATTAATTCATTTTTTTTCAGCACTAGCCACCAACATTTAGTAATTACTTAAAAATGCAGGAAACTCCTAATAACCTTAAGATGTTTCCATTATGATTTCAACCTTAAAGAAAACAAGGTTTAAATACCTGAAAAACTAGAACAAATAGCGCATGACTTGTTTACAGGAGGAACCACTGGAGGGTTATAAGGGATGAAATAGTGAACACTTGCCTAGAGGGTATCACATTCATCTGGGGGAGGTATAGATGGTGAATGTGAGAGAGAAACATTTGAGGAGGTAAACCCCAAAGTAGGCAACGCTTTCATGCAAAAGTTGACACGATAAGTTAGATATAACGAACATAACAGTGAACATTTATGACATATAAAGATTGCAATGTCTTTTCTACACTTTTTTCTATGAAACTTCTAATATGTTTTATTGATATTTCTACAACCGTTGTTTGTCAAACTTGTATTTAACTCTTAGTTTTCTATAATTTTTAAATTTGTAAATGTTTTTTCTGTAACTTCCAGATTTTTAAAAATATATGGTATCTTGAAGTTCTAGAGGTGTTCCAACTAGGCTTCAAAATCCTTGGCACAAAGAGCTATGTTTTTCACCCATTACAAACATCAAATTCAACTTGAAAACAAATTCCTAACAGAGATAAAAATGAAATACAAACATAACTTTGATTGATCTGCACATAATGTATCGAACCAAAATTCAGGAATCTGCAAATACAGGAGAAAAAGAGTTAGGCTTTAACTTACACATATTCTACTCACAATGCTAAGATAAACTAGCAAACATTTAGTCATGATAGAACAAGCCAACCTCCAAAGTCCAAACAAAGCTACCAAAGTCTCAAAAAAGGTATGCCACTGAACAATAAGAATAATATCAAAAGTCCAAAAAAACTTTATGGCCATGCCTAAGTCTAATTCTGGCTGGTATCAAGGTACCCAAGTTTAAAGACCATGGCATCAATAAAAGGGTTGCTAAATAAGTATATTTCCCTGAAAAAAATAGATTAAAAATAAGCATATTTCCTTGAAAAAGAGTAAAAATAGTTATATTCTGGCCACCAACATCTAAACAAAAAAAAGAGTAAAAATAAGTATATTTCCATGAAAAAAATATCTGAAACCAATCAAACACACCCTATGAGACTAAGAGAAGTAAATCGTGATGAAAAATAACTATGTACATTAACAATTAAGAGAGTATGGTTTTATGTCGCTGGACTGAACAATCAATTCAGACTCTGCATGATTTATGTAGTTCCAATCATCTTGTTGATGGTACAAAGGATTAAAAATTATAAATAATAAAAAAAGTAACATGTAAAAAGATACCTCTATTTTTTGCATACACCCTACACTTTCTTAATTTTGTCATTATTTTTACTTATTAGATGTCTCAATGTTCTACTATCCAACCAAGATTAACTCAACATCCAATTACATGAAACCCATATTTGTCAGGTTTGAACAATATGCATATTTAAGTCTGACATGTATAAAAAGATCATCGCCAATCAAAACAATCTGCATTAAAAATAAACACTTGCCTAGAAGTAAAACAAACAAAACATCAATCAGAACATAACATTAAAAATAGGGAAGAGATAAAAAGATATACCTCTATTCAAGATTGTCGAAGCCGGGGCCAAAAGAATCAGAGAAATCAACGGGAACAGCGGTGTGGTCGGAGCTATAGAGATCTTTGCTGGTAATATCTAGGGTTTGGCTGGGAAAATAACGGAGCTATGAAGCTCGACGGAGCAGAACTCGCACTGATGTGGCTTCAGTGTGGCTGGGAAGACAACATGTAACCACCGAGTGAGAGGGTGCGTGGAGGTGGGGTGGCAACTAGTCATCGAGGAGGGGGGCGGGTAGCGGCTCTCGTAGAGAGAAGGGGGAGAGAAAAACGTGTAGATAGGGTTTGTGAATTGGGAATGAAATTCGACTTGGCATGACTTAATGAAGCGTGTTACGATTTGGCACGGTTTAAAATCATGCCTGATTTTGGCACGATTTTAAAGCGTGCTAAATGAGGCATAAACCGTGCCAGATTCTGGCATGGCTTAGAACTGTACCAGATTTTCCTTGTATCAGCGTGCCAGATTGGTGTTTTTGGTGTAGTGTTATAAATGCTCGACCCTGTGTCCTTGACTAATGTAACCTTATCCTGGATGAGTACGAGGTTGGTGGAATCAGCTATAGTTGCTTTATCTTATCTCTAATCGTGATGACCTTGGCCAGGAGGGATGGTCGAGGTTATGTGTGAGGTAGTTGTAATGTCAGCGGCGGTCGATGATGACGTTGGTAGTTGATTGACCCCGTGAGACTCTACTGACCTCGGCTGATGAAGAGCCGAGGTTGGTGTATGAGGGGCCGAACTTATGAGAGACGACCTTGCTGATGGTTGTCATAAGATTCTTGTCAACTCGATTATGGTTGAGATGACATTGATGCTAGAGAAGGCCGAGGTCGAGGCATAACATGATGATCTATGAGGCTGAGCTGCTGTATGAGAGCTATGAGGCTAAGGCTGAGGCTAACGTCTTCTGTTCCCACCTTTATCTGGATGACCCTGCCAATGATTAGACATGGCCGACCCTACTGAGGCCGACCCTTATCTAGAGCCAATGATTAAGCCGTGGTCGACCCTACTGAGACCGACCCTTATCTGGACAGCCCTGCTGAGGATTAAGCCGTGGCCGACCCTCATCTGGATGACCCCGCCAATGATTAAGTCGTGGTCAACCCTACTGAGGCTGACCCTTATCTGAATGACCCTACCAATGATTAAGCTGTAGCCAACCTTACTAAATACGACCCTTATCTGGATGACCTCGCCAATGATTAAGCTATGGCCGACCCTATTGAGGCCGACCCTTATGTGGACGACCCTGTCAATGATTAAGCCATGATCGACCCTACTGAGGCCGACCCTTATCTGGATGACCCTACTAATGATTAAGTCATGGTCGACCCTACTGAGGCCGACCCTTATCTGGACGACCCCACTAAGGATTAAGCTGTGGCCAACCCTGCTAAGGCTGACTCTTATCTGGATGACCCGCCAATGATTAAACCGTGGACGACCCTTATCTGGACGACCCTGCCAATAATTAAGTCATGGTCGACCCTACTGAGGTTGACCCTTATCTGGAGACCCTGCCAATGATTAAGTTGTGGCTGACCTTACTGAGGATGACCCTTATCTGGATGACCCCGCCAATGATTAAGCTATGGGTGACCCTACTGAGGTCGACCCTTATCTGGACGACCCTGCCAATGATTAAGCCATGGTCGACCCTTATCTGGATGACCCTACCAATGATATGTAAGGATCTTATGATGACTCAGTCGTGAGATGTGATGCCCATCGTCCTAAGAGACAAGGGTACATTTTGGTCATATCAATTACCCCCTAGTCCTTAGTCTTCAATGTAGACAGAAGGCTCAGGGATAAAGTATCTTTGGGACGAGAAGTTGATGAGACTCTATTTCATGTGTGAGGCCTAAAATGTTGCATATTATTATCTATCAGGTGCAAACTGTCTGCCATCCTAATCTAGGTTGAGGTCGTGATAATAGGCCAGTCTTCTAGTAGGACAGTTACTAGTGTTGAGTCAGATCTATGTAAAAGTCTCATCCCCACTGTCATAGACGAGGCCGAGGGGACATGAGTCCACTGATTGTAACTACCATGCTGAGTTATCTTCAGTCGGTCGTCGTTCTCTAGGTGGTGGACGAGGTTGAGGGTGCTTGGGTTATAATACCTCTAATGCTTAAATAATTGTCTGTACTTTGCGTAAACTAACGGTACCGCTGTTGGTCGACCTTTGCTGAGGGGATCTATCTGGGATGAGACCAAGATGATAAACTAGTCCTCTGGTAAGTTGAGACTATGCTAGTCCAGGCTGAGACGGTGAGTCGGTCTTTTAATAGGACTGTTGCTGGCAATGAGATCATCGGATGTACTATTATGAATGAGGCCTAGTCTTCCTACACCGACCCCCAGGTCGAGTCATAATATCTTTGTCTGATGATTTGTCAGGGTCGACCTTGGCCGAGGGGTCCCAATCTTGGACAAGGGTATACTTGGACATATCAATGATGTTTGTCTCTAACCAAGCCAATGGTTTTCAAAGTATGAGATCACCAAGTTAATGATGTTTCAAATATGAGATAACCAAGTTAATGATATTTGTCTCAAATATGAGGCCACCAAGTTAATGATGTTAACTCTCATTTCATCAAGTTAATGATGTTTCAAATATGAGATCACCAATTTAATGATGCTTGTCTCAGATATGAGGCCACCAAGTTAATGATGTTAACTCTCATGTCACCAAGTTAATGATATTTAAGATATGAGATCACCAAGTTAATGATGTTTGTCTCAGATATGAGGCCACCAAGTTAATGATGTTAACTCTCATGTCATCAAGTTAATGATGTTTCAGATATGATATCACCAAGTTAATGATATTTATCTCAAATATAAGGCCATCAAGTTAATGATGTTAACTCTCATGTCACCAAGTTAATGATGTTTCAGATATGAGAACACCAAGTTAATGATGTTTCAGATAAGAAATCACCAAGTTAATGATGTTTATCTCAGATATGAGGCCACCAAGTTAATGATGTTAACTCTCATATCACCAAGTTAATGATGTTTCAGATATGAGATCACCAAGTTAATGATGTTTGTCTCAGATATGAGGCCACCAAGTTAATGATGTTAACTCTCATGTCACCAAGTTAATGATGTTTCAAATATGAGATCACCAAGTTAATAATGTTTGTCTCAGATATGAGGCCACCATGTTAATGATGTTAACTCTCATGTCACCAAGTTAATGATATTTCAGATATGAGATCACCAAGTTAATGATGTTTCAGATATAAGATCAACAAGTTAATGATGATTGTCTTAGATATGAGGCCACCAAGTTAATGATGTTAACTCTCATGTCACCAAGTTAATGATGTTTCAAATATGAGATCACCAAGTTAATGATATTTATCTCAGATATGGGGTCACCATGTTAATGATGTCGACTCTCATATCACCAAGTTAATGATCTTTCAGATATGAGATCACCAAGTTCATGATAATTGTCTTAGATATGAGGCCACCAAGTTAATGATGTTAACTCTCATGTCACCAAGTTATTGATGTTTCAGATATAAGATCACCAAGTTAATGATGTTTGTCTCAAATATGAGGCCACCAAGTTAATGATGTTAACTCTCATGTCACTAAGTTAATGATGTTTGTCTCAGATATGAGGCCACCAAGTTAATGATTTTAGTCTCTACTCATCTCATCCTTGTCCGAGATGAGTATAGAAAAATGATTTTTTAAATTTAGGTTTACCGAATTACAGTGTTAGACCACGTCCCCTCTCATCATTTTGTGAGTGTATGGATGAGACGACCCTCATCCATATACTGTCTTTTTTGTCGAGAGGAGCATAAAATGATTTTTGAAATTTGAATTCACCAAATTATAGTGTTCTTCCATGTCCCCTCTCGTCGGTTTGAGAGTGTATGGATGAGGTTCGTCTCGTCCATATACTGTCTTTTTGCTGAGAGGGTTTCTCAAAAAAATAATGATGTTTTATAGTTTAAGACGAGTTAAAACATGCAACTGAACACATCTTATGATAAGAGTATGAGAAAGAGAACATACAAAAATTGTCATTGACCTTCTATGAGTGGAGTGTAGTCGATAAATTTATCATCAGCCGACCTCTTTTTCTCGTCCTTATCCTTAGCTTTATGAGACTTTCTTCCACCAGTTTCATCCTCTTCTTTGGAATCCATGGCTTCCTCGGCATTCATGACCTTACCCGCTGTTGCCAACAGCTCAGCCATATATTTTAGAGGGTCTTCAGTAAGCTTACATAGTATCTTTCCTTTCTGAAGTTCTCCAATGTGAGTTGTCATAGCTATACTCTCTTCGTAATCTTCCACTTTTAGCTTTTCCTTGTTAAATCTTACAATGTAGTCTCTTAAGCTCTCATTCGTTACCTGCTTGACGTACAACAGATGAGTGGTCTTATTTTGAGGTCTTACCCCAAAACAGAAGTTGTGAATAAATCGTTCAACCAAGCCCTTAAAGTTCTCAACAGAGTTCTTTGGAAGAGAAGTGAACTAAATATGTGCAGCTCCCGTTAAAGTGCTTGAGAAGGCCCTGCACCTCATACTTAGGTGACACCATTGGCGATTTGAATTTGGCAGGGGTTGGGAAGTTCACAATTCGTGCCACAAATGGGGAGCCCTTTGATAAGCCTCTTGGTAGTGAGTCTCAACTTTTGATGAGGTTCCCTATCTTCTCTTCAAGACGTTGAATGGAGTCATTCCATGACTTTGCAACGTCGGCCTAGCCGAGGATATCCCCAACCACCTCCAAGGGGTGAACTGAGGGTTCCCCAGCTGCTGCACAACGTCGACTATTGACCTCCTCTTGATCCCTGACTCGACCTTACTGGGGTCGGTAATGATGAGGTTGATGTTCCCCATCTTCCCTTTGTGAGCTTGCTACACTTCTAGACCTGGATAACCTATGCCTGAGGTCATTAACTGGGCCGAGCCTTTCAAAGGCCGACCCTCTTCTTAAGCGATCAAAAACTGATCCTCTTTGTTGGGCACCACCATCTCTTCTGCCCCCATAACCTCGATTTTGTTGGATAGGATGTATAGTGTTGTTAGAAACCTTATATGACTCCCAGCAGTCCTCTAGAGCATCTTCTGCCTCCATATCATCATACCTATCCTCAGGGAAAGGGTTTCCTTGCCTCCCCATACATAAACGCCTAGGGTCAGCAACGTCCCTCCTCCGTTGAGGAGTAGGTTGGTACTTTTTGCGGTGCCTGGGGTGGTATCCTAACTTCAGGATAGGGTTGAACAGCTGCCAGAGTGATCATCTTCGGAGAGACCCCAAGTGGCCTCATCATATTTTGACTGAGCTTAGCAAATTTCTCCTTCATTGTTTGCTGTGTTACAGCCAAGGACCTCAAGGCTGCTGCCACCTCAGCCATTTCGGACTGGGGTGGTGCCTGGCTGGAATTAGGTTCTCCAGCACCAGATGGTGGAGGAGGTGGTGGTAACTCCAATGCCATATGTTAAAACTAAATATCTTATGAAGAAGATAATATTAATACCTTAAAGGACCTCTTTCAATGGTGAAATAAATCCACACAAGGGGTGAGGCCTGGTTCACCACCAGAGTCTCCGATGAGGGTAAGCGGAAGAAGGGAAGAGATAGCTTCTCGTTCCCATAGACGGCGCCAAAGTGATGATGCTAAAATTAGCACAACCAGTCAAGGTGTTTGTAAGCTCAAATGACTGATAACAATGGCAGTATAAGAGTATACTAAATATAATAGATTGAGGTCAGGAGAAGAGAAGAGGATAAACACTTGAATATAAGTGGTTCAGCCAATCTGGCATACGTCCACTGTGAGTGTGTGAGTAATATCACTAAAATAGGGCACTAATGGCCATGGATACAATCTCTCAATATTTTCTCCATCCACTGTGTAAAATGATAGAGTTTCAACTAGGGTTATAATTTTGGATCCCTTTACAAGGTAGAGGATGACCACTATATATAGTTCTTGGGGGGTGTAATGTACCCCCTAAGCATGCAATGAGCATGTGCATGAGGATCGAACCAGTATGAGAATGATAATTGGATGATCTTATGTAGATAATGATGACCTTAATATTCCCTCACATGAGGGGAATGATTCGGTTATAACTGATTTTCCCACGTGTTCCAATACATGTGCTTGTAAATGCTCAACCCTGTATCCTTGACTGATGTAACCTCAGCTTGGACGAGTATGAGATTGGTGGAATCGGCTGTAGTTTCTTTGTCTTATCTCTAATCATGATGACCTCGGCTAGGAGGGCTGGCCGAGGTTAGGTGTGAGGTAGTTGTAACGTCGACTGAGGCCGATGATGACGTTGGCAGTTGATTGATCCCGTGAGACTCTGTTGACCTCGGCTGATAAAGAGATGAGGTTGGTGTATGAGGGACTGACCTTAAGAGAGACGACCTTGCTGATGGTTGTCATAAGCTTCTTGTCAACTCGACTATGGTAGAGATGACGTTGATGCTGGAGAAGGTCGAGGTCGAGGCATAATGTGATGATCTATAAGGCTGAGCTGCTGTATGAGAGCTATAAGGATGAGACTGAGGCTAATGTCTTCTGTTCTGACCTTTATCTGGATGACCCTGCCAATGATTAGCCATGGCCGACCCTTATCTGGACGACCCTGCCAATGATTAAGCCGTGGCTGACGCTACTGAGGTCGACCCTTATCTGGACGACCCTGCTGAGGATTAAGTTGTGGTCGACCCTACTGAGGCTGACCCTTATCTGGATGACCCCGTCAATAATTAATTCGTGGCCGACCCTACTGAGGTCGACCCTTATCTGGACGACCCTGCCAATGATTAAGTTGTGTCCGACCTTACTGAGGACGACCCTTATTTGGATGACCCCGCTAATAATTAAGCTAAGGGCGACCCTTATCTGGATGACACTGCCAAGGATTAAGCCGTGGTTGACCCTACTAAGGCCGATCCTTATCTGGATGACCCTGCCAATGATTAAACCATGGTCGACCCTAATGAGGCCAACACTTATCTGGACGACCCTCCCAATGATTAATCCGTGGCCGACCTTACTAAGATCGACCCTTATCTGGATGACCCTGCCAATGATTAAGTTGTGGTCGACCTTACTGAGGACGACCCTTATTAGGATGACCCCGCCAATGATTAAGCTATGGCCGACCCTACTGAGGCCGACCCTTATCTGAATGACCCTGGCAATGATTAAGCCATGGTCGACCCTACTGAGGTCGACCCTTATCTAGATGACCCTACTAATGATATGTGAGGATCTTGTGACGACTCGACCGTGAGATATGATGCCCGTCGTCCTAAGAGACGAGGGTACATTTTGGTCGTATCGATTTCTATGAAAAGTAATGCCTTAAGCTTATTCATGTCATTTGATAAATTCAATATATATATATATAAAGAGAGAGAGAGACATGCTCCTGTACATACCAAACGGTACATAGCAATGGTACATACCGCTGGCGCGAACCTATTTTATAATTGTGTTTTAGTTGAGCTTTTTTGTGGCATTTAAACATTTTGGGGGAGTCGTATAAAAAAAA
This sequence comes from Sambucus nigra, assembly GCA_949130495.1. Taxonomy (NCBI): domain Eukaryota; kingdom Viridiplantae; phylum Streptophyta; class Magnoliopsida; order Dipsacales; family Adoxaceae; genus Sambucus; species Sambucus nigra. Next base: position 80,901,811 of record OX422213.1, on the reverse strand, counting down.
TTGGGACAAAAAAACATTTTTTTGCTATTTCAAATTTACGGGTGAATGATTTTTTGTATAAAATCAACGTGTGTGTGAATAAAGGACTTAAGGGAGAAAATAATAATTTTCCAAGTGTTAATGGAAAAACAAACAATTAAGTCCGGGATTTTGGCTTCGGCCCGTAAATTTGAAAAATGTGAACATTGAAATAATGTTGAGCACATTGAAAAGACAATGAAATATTCGGGTGATGCTGGAGAAATAATTAAGCATGGCATGATGTCCCTAGTGGTGAAACCCCCCAAAGTAACTACAGTATCAAAAGGCGGCGGAGACCGGTGGTGAGTGTCCACGAAGTTCGTGGTTGTTGGCTAAATCCCAAAGTTATTGATGTAATCAGGAACATGATAAGGGAGGGGTTATAAGATAAAGATAATCTAACTTGTGTGAGTGATTAAAGTTTCGATTAACGAATCTGGACAAATAAATTGAGAATAATAGCAAATGTCCATAAGGAAAGTGAAACGGTTAAGCAAGGTGACTTAATGGGTAATTAAGCTACCTAATGAGGTGTAAACCCATAATAACACAAGTGTGCGTGTTATATAACGCTTTAAGTATTAATGGTTATTTTCTAACATGATATGCATGTGTGTTGAAAGAAAGTTTTAAATAATGAATAACAATTCTAGTGTGAGTTAATGATCGTTAAGTAATAAATATTTTGAAAGTAAATGAAGGGTTTTCCCAACAATTGTAAATTGTTTAACTAGGTGAATTAATGGGGAGAATATGTTAGTTTTAAGCATAAAATACAAAATGAATATTTTGCAAATATAAGGAGGACAAACGTTATCAGATAACATTTTTGAAGTAAAACGGTTAAATACATTAGGACTTATATTTTTTAATAGTATATATGTATATATACATATTTTCACATGCTCGTAGTTGTAGCGTGTGAGTGTTCTTTCTGTCGTTCGTTTCTATATTACATTTGTATAAGTTCCCACTGAGCATTTGGCTCTCATCCCTCCTTTTGTTATGACAGGTTGTAAGTTGTTCCATAGTTTGAGAGCGTTATACATGTAAGAAACTATTTGCATTTACGATTAGTATCTCTGTTTACTTGGCCTTGGGAGCACTTCCCTTGGGTCCTATCACATAGTTGATTGAAATTGGAATCACATGCTAACAAGAATAATGTTAAATGACAATAAAACTGGATTATAAATATTATTTAGGTTGCTCCATTGCACCTCACAATTGACGTACGAACCATACCAGGTTGATCCTCTATTAACACTTAAATCCAGGTCGGGGCGTTACACTTAGGTTCAGGTCATGGAGATATACCTTTTCATTACGAATGCGTGGCCTCCAGTTTCGTAATTTTTTGATTTTTTTAATTAGTTTTGAATTTTATACAGGAGGGTGTACAAGACCAAAATCATTGGTTGGTAATCTAGGGTGGATTTTATCTTAGGCCTGATTATGTTTTGGACGATTACAAAATTTTGTTGATATATTCCCTTAGTTAATATGAATTCATAATTGATGAAATTGAGGTCAAGCTAATGACTTTTAATACTTCTAGAGATTATGTTATGTAAGGAAAATTTAGGGTAGATGAAGATTGACTCGAATTATTTAGTTAGGGTATTTAGGAGATAAAATACTTGGTCGTGAGATATGTAATGGGATAGAGTGATTTTTGATTTTGAATTTTAGGGCTGGTTGGGAAGTCCAAGCTTATTAGCGGAGTGAAGCTATTTTATTTAAATTATAGTTTAGAACTAATATAAATTTGTGAGTCGAGAATCTGGACTCGAGATAGTAGGCGAGTACTTTGGGTGATAGGCACGGTTTAGCCGAATTTGTGTTATATATACGCGTATAGAGACAATATATATATATATTTCCGGTCAGCATTCTTAAAATGCGGACTAGTCCGCACAAGAGCATAATTATATATATATATATATATATATATATATATATATATATATATATATAATTATGCTCTTGTGCGGACTAGTCCGCATTTTAAGAATGCGGACCGGACATGTGTCACGTAACGGTGCGCCTAGAAATTATCGCCTAAATTATAGGCACACTCTCCCTCTTTTTTGGGCTCACCGCCAGGTGACACGCGTTCGGTCCGCACAGGAGCAGGACTGTATATATATATATATATATATATATATATATATGTGTGTGTGTGTGTGTGTGTGTGTGTGTGTGTGTGTGTGTATTTGATAAATATCGGTGTTTATGATATTTATGTGAAGCATACCCCTCTAGTGTTTTCATGGGAGGTTACGCGATCTGGGTGAATCCCCTGGCTAGTGAATGCATAGTCCCCAGGTCATAATGCCGCAGATTTTATTTTATGATTTATTTTTCGAGGTGAGACGATTTGGGTATGGTTCGATCTCACTATCTAAGGACTATGACCACCTCCACTACGTTTGCAATGTTTTTACCAAAGTTCGGTGTGAGCTAGTCCAACTTGTGGTAACCGGATTAGAGTGAGCATACCTGGAATATGATAGCATTTTAGAGAAAAGCATCCAATGAGTTATTACTTTGATGGATAGCATCCAGCTAGTTATGACTCTGAAGGATTGCATCCAGTGAGTTATTACTCTGAGGGATGGCTATTATACGCGATATATGTGTGATTATTGTAGTATACTATTATGTATATAATAGTATAGAAATTATATGTTGGTTAATGACATAAAGTGTGAATGTATTACATATATAACTAGAGTGGAAATTATATACTCAATTAATGTTGAAATAATTAATTAAGCTAATAAATAGAATAGCATATGAATCATTGATAGAAAGTACTCGAGTTAGAGTAGTCTGATAGAGGGAATGGAATAAAACTAGTTAGACGACGTAGCATAATTAGGCGGGTTAAGATGTATGCGCAAGTTATTCACAATATTTGAGATGTAAGGGGTATCTCATGAGAGTGCGACACCATCTTAAATATGAAAAGTGTATATGCATATTTAATTACTGTATCTTAATTACTTGCAAACATTTTTAAAAATTTTTGGGCTTTGACCCCTGTAAAAAATATTTTCCAAAACCTTTTAGGTGTCCAGCCACTGGGACGCTAAGGATAACAATTCTTTCCAGGGACACGTAGTTGCTATTGACGTGGAGGTTTGCAGATTTTTAAGTATCCATTTCATTTATTTCATTCTAGAATAGGTTCTTTACTTCAGTTATCAGTTGGGCATGTTGCCCTTTATTTCCAGACTTAGTTACTTGTATTGATTATTTTATTCAGAGGTTATTTTGGATTTTGTGTAACCGATGGTTTATTCAGTGTTTGGTTTTATTATATGATGTTTAGACTTCCTTATTGGCGTGATTGGTTATTTAGCTTTATTGTTGTGTTGGTTTTAGTTAATGTTTTACTTGTTGGCTTTTAATGAAAGATAAAATTTGGCACCGACTTATTTAACTTAGATGGTTAATAATTTAAAAATATTTTCGATAGTGATGCTAAGAATGAACCAAATGAGATTCATGTTTATTCTCGTAAAGGAAAAATCACCCATGATTAAAATAGGCAGGGTATCACAGATGGTATCAGAGCATCAGGTTCTAGAGTCCTTAGGATCTGTGCGAACTTACTACCATTTCAGCGTTGCTTTTATTTGATATAGATCCCTATGCTTAGGACTGTTGATTCATAATGCAACTTAATTTCTCCTGCCATTGATTATAATTGACATGAATCATATAAGATTTCGGTTAGGCTTCGTACATTGAAAAGCATAGGCCGACCACCGAGGGTGGTTAAGAGGACCGCAGGAGGAGAGGCTCAATCGAAGCTACAGAGGATTATGGGAATGGTAACTGCAGTAGAAGTCACCACTATTATAGTTCAGGTAGTTGACGTTGGGATAACCTCTAGGGTGGAATAGTTTTCCTGAAGTACCACCATATCAAGCAGTAGCGCAAATTCAAACTCAACCAGTACAGTCGATAAGGGAGGGAGTCAAAGCAATTTTTTAAAGGGCCATCTATAAGAGTTTAGGGAAAGTTCGAAAGTGTGATAGGCTAATGGAAGGAGAATATCCTAAGACAATTTCATATGGTAGAGTGCAGTGACACTCAGGAATAAATTATAGCAACTTTTGAGCCTATAGGAGCAGTGCTGCCAGGGTGGGAGTCATAAACCACCGATGAGAAGAGATATTCTATCTTAATCAGTTGTGAGACAAAATTTACTTATTTAGTGAGATTCATGCAAGACAAGGTGGTTATAAAGGATAAAGGAGTCCTTAAGTTGGATGATGGACTCATGGCTAGAACACGTCATCATTGAGGGAAAAAAATCTATCTTGAACGACTGATTGTGATGTTGTAAATGTTGTACTTCTGAAAGGGCAATATAAATTATTCCATGTGAAGGGAGCTAAGAGGTTGGAAAGTCTAGTCAGCAGAACAAGAATAAATGTAATTGATGGTAGTGAAGCACCATAGGGGGATACCCAGTATTAAATGCTTTAATAACATCTAATGCATCTAAGAAAACAGTCCTGCAATTAGTTTCTATTTTTTCATAACCTAATCAATTGTATCATTTTTGCATCCTTTTCATTTCCTCTCCCTAGAACCCAATGGTCATTCTTATCTTTTTCTCTTCCTCTACCTAGATTCGAAAACACACACATCACACACACAAAATAGATCTGAATTTTTTTTATGCTTTCTATCTCACTCTCTTCTCCATGCCTCCAATATCTATGGCACACATAAAAATACACATTGCACGGGTAAAAATTAGACATTGAAATCAGAGGTTTATATTGGACACATAAAAGACGTAAATCAAACCCATGGGAGGCACAAATCAGGTGTTGAAAAATCGATTTGTTCAGATTTAAGGTTTGTTGGATTCATGGGTTTCATTATGGTTATATAGTTTTTCGATTTGCAGTTTGTCTCTGTGTGTAGCGTGCATGTCTATATGTGTAGTTCAAGCATCTGGAGTTATAAGGATGGGTGGGTGCACAAGATTTTTTCTCTTCACTTTGGATCAGAAAATAAAAATTAAACTTTTAGCACACTACACACACACACACATAGACACACACTTAAACTATAGATGTTTAAGTGCACAAGATGTTGTGCACTTAAATCTATATTTTCTATAGTTCCAAGGCTTTGATACGTCTAGAGTTATAAGGATGGGTACGTGTCTATATTTTCTATTCTGAATTGGAACTATAGATGCTTGAACTACAGGAATATTTTATGAATTGGAACTACAGGGATGCGTGATCAAATTGGAAATACATATCCTTTTTTTCTTTTCTGATCATGTTTATATTTTTTCAATGGATTCTTAAATTAGATACAGGGATGGGTGCGTGTCTATATTTGCTCTTCACTTTGGATAAGAACCATTTTATTGTTCTTATCAAAGTCTAATATATCTTAAACTTTTCTCTTCACTTTGGATCACCAATAGAATAACAAAAGTTCCAATGTTACTATCGAAATCTATTGCATTAGCAAGCTTAGTAGCAATCATGGCTTCAGAAAAGAAGGGCTGAGAACATGTCACGTAAAGCTATAGTAGAAAGAGCCATTGCCTGAGGAGGATCCTTCAAATCCTATCTTTAAGACACTCCTTAGTCCATCACGATTGAACAACTTTCTCATAACAAATCAAGTTTCCAACTACTATAACCAAATTAACGGTATTGCAGGGCAGAGTTTCAGAAAATTGTACTTAATGAAGGCTTTGCATGAGAATCAAAATTATTTTAAGTCCCATCGTTCCAACAAATGAAGGTTCCTTAATTTTATTCTTCTTTTACTGGTTATATTTCACTAGGATGTTGATTTTGGATGTGAAACAAAATTATTATTCATCTATTATGTACATTACTGTTAAAAAGAAAAAAAATTGATAATAAAAGGCTTCTTAGTGGTACTTTCATAAGCTTAGTGCTTTTATCTCTATCTCTTTCCCTAGCACTATCACATCGTTTCCTATGAAAGCTATACAAAATTATTATTGGATTTTTATTGGTGGTTCACAAGATTTTTAGTTCATGAATTTTTTACTCATTTGCTTATCATAATTCAAGTACGTATTAGGTCTCCCTTTTTACTTTTATTTTTTGAAGCTATGTAATGGTAATTTTTTATTGATGATGTAAATGTTCTTTAATGACATAGTCCATATATATGTGTGAACTGATAATGGAATGCCTCTCACATGTTCTTCATGATGCAGATCCACAACTCGATAAAATGCAAAGTTTATATTATTTATCCTCCCAACATGCATTTCTTCTTTATTTGATTACCCTGTTCCTTTTTCAATAAGATGTATATTTATTTAATAACTATATTACGGAAGACAAAAACTATTTGGTAGCTACTTCGTACATGCATGAAAATCTATGCAAAGTAATGTTATCTAATATTAGCATTTGGTTAATACATGAAAAAGAGTTGTCTAGAATCTATATGAAATTATATGAGTGAAAAAGTAAGGCTCATGAGCCTTTATATGCTTATATAAACCTTTGAAATAATTCCTCAGCTACTTTTCATTTTTTACTCGATTTTTATTCCAGTTCTAAACCTTTGAATTCTTTTTCCATGTTATTTCAAGAATAATATCTAAATAAATGGTTCAAAGGTTAAAAACACATCAATTGCATGTATTCATTGTGTCAATTATTTATTTGATATGTGGCAGATGATTTTTATTTCAATAAATGGCTTGAGATGCATTATAGGTGTTGAAAACTTCTAAAATTTGAGAGAAAGCTTTGGGTTTGATATGAGGTAAGTATGCTCGTTAACAAAGTTCTGGATGCTCTAACTCAACTTTTAAGGTCCTATAATTTTTATAACCTATCTCTTAAGTACATGGGATATAACTACATATATTTGAAAACTAAAGAAACACACAATATTTTGGGATCTTACAACACCGTATTTTACTCACACAATCTTGAGGAAGCTTACAATATATTTAGATTTCTTTAGGAGGTTTGTTTCACTTTACTGATTCATAAGATATGGATGTATATGTATATGTGTGTGTGTGTGTGTGTGTGTGCATGTATATATATATATATATGTGTTACTATTTTTATGCCCGCACATCTCGCGGGTTGCATGCTAGCTCTTATACTAACATTCAACACACTATTTATTTTGTTGTTTTAATCAACCCTTGGGCTCCACACTATGCTTTTTTTTCTTACCTTCTAGTTGGTTGTATCTTTTCTGTTTAAACTCCATAATTGACATGGGATAGTTATTAAACAATCGATCGGTTCCCTTTTTAATTATATATATTATTTCCTTGGGTAATTCACATAATAGGTATTAGTTTAACATTGTTTTGACATCATATTGCCTCATGTGCATAATACAAAATGCATAGGTCTCGCACCTTTTGTTGTCCTTTATATTACTCTTGGTCATCGTGCACCTCATTCTTATGTCTTGTCCTTCAATTTATATATAATGCATGATATGAGAAATTTGTTTTACTTGCCGTGGGTATTGAATTGTATCAGCATTAGTTGTTAATAATTATACATAGTTGGTTTTATTTATATATTTTGTAGTACGACTTAAACAGTCTTCGAGCCATTCACATTTATTATGATTGACGGTACCTCTTATAAATGTTATTATATTTATGCGCCTAAAACCAAACGAAATATCTTCGGGTTGCGCTCCTTTTCTCTTGCAGTGCTTTGATGTTTATTATATATGCACGTTTGTACATAACTGTTTATATTTGATACATTCTTTCATATTTTGAGAAGATAAAATATATGTCTGATACACTTTATGATAAGAACACAAAAATAATTTACCGTTCATCTTAAATCAGAGTATTTTGTTTATCTCTATTCTTGTGGACTAACTTTGTGCATATCCGAAAATACAAACATGAAGATACTGAAAGACACACTTTTAGACTTATTCTTTTCAAACATCCATTTTCATATCTCAACAATCATATTTTTATTGAGAAGATAAATGGAGATTAGAAGATCATTTTCAACCATCCTTTCTCTCATAAAAAAATCATAAGCATTTAATGCTATCAAGAGCTGTGTCTAACAGCTATATTTTTTAGTTTACATTCAACCATTATTTAAGCATTCAAGTGCTGCATTGAAGACACAAGATGATACTAGAGAAATTAAAGAATATAATTTAAATTTATTATTCAGCTACAACATTCAAAAGAGTAATCAATTTTATATTCTGCTAAGACATTGAAGAGAGTATTATAGCCAAATTAGAATCATTTATTGAAGTCTCATTGAAGAAGAAGCCGAGATTACAAATTGTAATTTTGGAGACTTTCATTATTCATCATTCTACTAAAAAATAGATTTTTTTTAAGCTTTGTTGAAGCTTCGGTTGTAACGGTGCTCGGTCCTACTCGTAATTGGATCGTGTTATAAACGGAAATTGGTTTCTACCCTAAGTGGCTCATGGGGTTTGAAGATCTGAATTAGCTTGCAAACGTTTGTAAGAGGTGGTTTGATCCTACCCACAAGGGGATCATGGTAGTTAAGCACAAAGGAGGCAGGGGCTCTAGGCGCATGGATGTAGGCTGGGATTTGGCTGAACTGCGTTAAATTTCGATGTCATTTATTTTTTGCACTTTATTTACATATTCAATTGTGCTTGTTTATTTTCAACACTTTTAATTGCACATGAAATAAATTTGAAATTTGGTGAAATTATTTTTAAGATTAAAATATTTATCTTTGAATTAATTAATTAATTATAGAATATTAATTTTTATTATATACGAAAATTAATTAAATGTTTATTTTGGTGTTAAAATCTGTAATTTTAAGTTGTTCAAATTAAGTGGTAGTATTTATTTGATATTCACTATTTTAATCATTTAAGATTTATTGATCTGAAATTTATTTAAGTGTTTTAAGTTATATATTTTCTAAAATTTTAATTTAGCCCAAAAATCTTTCAAAACCCCAATTCATCCCCCTCTTGGGTATTTTTCTAGGCAATAGGGGCCATAACACCACAGCTACCACCTAAGTTAACACTATTCAAAGGAAAAAAAGTTGACAATGACTTGCTAATTTTATGGATGGCCATCACCATTGACCAGTACATAGACACGTCTTTGCGCATAAGAAAGAAACTCCAAGAGAGGAAAAGAGTAGCAATGAGTGTACCATGAAGATTTTTAGGTTGAGATATCCAAACCTATCCTCAGTAAAAGATATAAAAAATAAATCGATCTTGACTGAGTAACTATGTTTTCTAACAGAGACTTATTCGAGATCAATCTTCCTCGTAAGAACACCCTAGTCCTTACACTAAGAGTTGCCAACTATGACTTGGAGAGGAATTTAGTCGACTAAGGCATATCTTCAGATATTATGTATGTATATATTCTTTGCAAACATGGATACACAACATAGGACTTGGACATTAGGAAAGATTAAGCTTCTAGTGATAGTCGACCAAAGAAACCATGAGATAGAATTTCATATCGTGGGATTTGAATCACCATATAGAGCCACATTGGGAGAGGATGGATACATGTTATGAGGGTTATGCTATCATCTCTCCACCAAAATTCAAAATTCATGACGGTTTAAGGGATAATGGATATTAGGGGCGATCAGACAAAGAAGATGAGTTGTTTCGTCTCCGCTATCAAATATAAGCATAATTAATCCAAGAAAGACCAAGAAGATGATGACTTCGAGGCCATTCAGACTGAATAATAACAAAAGTGTGCTCAGCCAGGGGTTGAAGAGACTAAAGTAGTGTTTGTTAACCAGGCAATGAAGGAACTATGAAAAATTCCTCTTGCTTCAAATAAAAAAAGTTCTTTTATTTGGCTCATGGATACTAAAGGATGAGGCAAACTAATTAGTTGAATTATTCAAGAAGAACTCAGATGTTTTTGCATTACAACCTTATAACCTGTTGGGAATTACTCCATAGATCGTTTGTCATCGATTGCAACCACATGTCGACCAGTTAACCAAAAGTCTAGAAAATTGACTTAAAAAAAGTGAAAGAATTGGAAGATGAAGTTAAAAATCTACTTTGTGGGAATTTTATCAAAGAGGTTCAATTCCCACGCCAGATCTCATATACAATGGTCTGAGAAAAAAGTGGATGATCTGTTTGGATTTCACCAACCTCAACAAGGTTTGTCCGAATGAAAGTTTTCCTTTTCCCATCATTAATAAACTAGTGTATTTAACAAAAGACCATTATAGGATGAATTTTATGGATGCATACTTTGGGTACCATTAAATACATTGGTTTTACCCCGATCATGGGAAGACTTTTGTGACACCCCGCCTAATCAAATACTAGGTGATCTGGCCTTCATTAAATTAAAATAGTATTCCCATTTGTTTCTTTCTTAGCATCACTGTTGAAAACTTTTTAAAATATTTACTAACCACCGAGTATTAAAAAAAGTCGATGCCAAATTTATCTTTTTATTAAACAAAATAATATGCGGAAACAAATACAATAATTAACCATCCACGTAATAAATGAATAAGCTAAACAATCATCTGATAGGCAACGAATATAAAATAAAACCGAATAAACCATTAGTTCTCAAATCCAAATAAAAGTCCAATATAAATAATATTTGAATACAAAGTCTGACTGACATAAAGAAATAACTGAGGGCCAACACGCCCGGATGAAATACTAAACTACACCCTACACTAGGAATGAAGTAACTGAAGCGTCTAATTCCAAATCTTGCAAGCATCCACAAGTGTGAAAACTACGCATCCCTGGAACAGATCATCCTTCTTGGCATCCCTACCATTTAAGTTTCTTTACTTAAACTTTATTTTAGATATTCACCATCCACCTTCCTACTATTTACACCTTAATAGATTCATCATTAATTATATTTACACGATCTAATCTCCCTACTATTTACTTTTTAGTAGATTAATCGTTATTTAGATACGTACTATATCGTCTCACTAATATCCCACATAAGTAGATAAATCTTTGTGTAGATACACACTATCTAGCCTCACTATTGTCACACATAAGTAGGAGAATATATATATATATATATATATATATATATATATATATATATATATATATATATGCATCCACCGTGATGCACATTCGTGCACTCTGCTATCAGTTCAAGTACCTCTCGAACTATATCGAGGACAAATGGTTCAGCATGTCTCCTCGAACCCAAAATACAAATCATATATATTGGAGGCGAACATAGTCCCTAGCCAAATGGGTCACACACATACCTAAGCTGCTATTCAACCGTCGAAACTATCATACTCTCAAATAGTACGTATCTAAGGTCCTATGTTTTGGGTAAAAGTCTAAAATCCCCCCAATGGGCTCATCAGGATAAGACAGTCCACGACGCGGAACCTCCCCCCAACAGTAAGTAGTGTAGGTATGTCATACACATAATAATACATACTAGGCGTACACACAACCTATCCATACGTATATTGAATATGGATACGCATGATACCTATAATATAAAATCGTATAGGTATACACTCAACCTATAAAAATCAATCCATATAGGTATACACTCAACCTATGATTATCACCGTACGTAGTATTTATCTCTCGAATGCTCACTGTACATTTTTATTTGATATATACTCTCTATCGTATATTCTCGAGTATTATTATCTACACGAAGGGCCTATTGTTACCCCCTAAGTTAATTTAGTAGTTAATCCACAATTGTCCTACTGTTCTACCTCATAATATCCATTATCCTCTCCACAATCCATTCTCATTCTCTCGAATTATTACGTTAACAATTAAGCCCAACTAGACTTAGCCTTCACTCTCGCATACATGACTAAGTCTCAAACCTATTAAGGATTATTATCATTCAATATATACCTCATTATATTCTAAATATTTTCCACAAATTCCCCCATTAGCTATCCACCAATCCTGGGCTTAAAAAGGGGAAATTATAAAAATTTGGTAAATCGAATCGAGTCATAAATTTTTTAGCAAATTAAACACCCAATGATAAAATGTTGATTACTCCCTCCACAGAACTCTGATTGACCTGATTCAAAGCTCATTAGAAACATAAGACATAGATATTTCCAGGAATATATGGATGTCTCTCGAATTCTAAGGAAAATTGAAATGGCATACGTTTAAATTTACGTCAAAAATTCTGGCAGATTGACATCTTGTGTTCACAAATTAAACCCTAAGTCATTCAATATTCATGTTATTCAACCAAGAACCCATAAAGATTCAAACTTAATCTTCAAATATATTGAAATATCATTTTATCTTCACATAGGGATAATTTCTGATGAAAAGTTTACACAAATAACTTCAACGGTTCAATCCAAGAATCAAATTCTCCTTTAATAAACATAAAACCCTAGTTTTCTCATGTTCATCATATTTATTAATCAAGAACTCTAATTTATCTCTTATTAATCAACCCAAACCCGATGATTTCATATTATCATCATTAAGGAACATCTCTACACATATTCCTACTTTAGTTTATGAATTAAACCCTCCCAAATTCATATAAAACTTCCAAAAACATGAAATCAAACCCTAATCTACATGGGTATTATAGCATGCTTAATATAAATTTCCATTTAAATACTTGCCTCTCAAAAGAAAGTCTGGAATTCATTGATAAGATGGTTTGGTGGTGATCCCCTCGCTCTGATCTTGATTCCGTTGTGTTTAGGGCGAAAAGCTATGTAGAAGCTTTGAATTTCTTCTCCTCTTCGTCTCCTCTTGCCTCTATTCTATTATGATTGTGATAACCTTATTTCCTCTCTCAAATATAAGATATAAGACTTAGAATTTTCGGAGTTCTCTAAACCACAAACTCCCAAATGACCGAAAAGCCAGGTTAGCCTAAAATCGTCCTGGGACCTACACTATACCCCCGGGTACACTTTTTCGACTATTTCGACCCTTTCAGAATCAACCGTGACCTCAAAATCACAATGCAAGTCACTTTGTAAAATCATCTTAATTTCACCTCAAATTACGGCACACGTGAAATTAACTTAAACTGAATTAATTAAATCTAAATCATCCAAATTAAATAATTTCTCCAAATTAAATAAATTCGTAAATCACCAATATAATTAATTTCCATATTCTCCAAAATACGGGGTGTTACGTACTTCTCCCCTTATAAAGGAATTTCATCCTCAAAATTCAGATAAGGCTAGTACTCCAAGGTTTTTGCTCTACCCAAATCATCCATTTCGGATCACTACATACTTTTCATCTATCCCTTAATCGCGGATAATATTAACATAATTTAACTACCCAGATAACCTATACTCGTGCATAACTGCACACACGATACATGGCTCCACTAGCCTCAAATATCACATAGTTATTATCCCTCATATATAACTGTAAAAATGAACAATACCTACGGTAGTAAACTCATGTCCTAAAGACCAAACATCTCCCCACTTCCAACGTTGACCTAAGTTTCATGCATGGGATGTCTCGCAATGCGAAATTCAAATATGGAACCCCCTCGATACACTACTACCTAACATTGTCGATCGTTGAGATCCGTTAGGCCTTAGTCCATAGTACATACCCTCCAAAATTCCCTTCTCTTGACATAAATGGATACTCGTCCACTCCCATGTTACAAAAGACAATACATAATATGGCATTCTTACTATCACTAGTTTCTTAGCGCGAATAAATCACGAGCTATATCTCTCAGGTCTGTAATAAGCCCGTCTACCCAGAATCACGTTATTAATCGTCCCTACTCACCTAGATTGTTAATAATACAAATATCTTCATGTGTGTCTATTATGCAACACACTATCATATATATATATACTAGGGTATGCCCGTGCCTGAAGGCATGATGATAACATGTCTAATATATAAACACGTCTAGTAATAAAAATATCCAAATCATTAAGTCGTGCAAAATTCAAGTCCAAAAAAATTATGACACAAAAAATTGTAAAGAACTTAAAAAAAACTCGACAAAATTTTCCTTTGTTTATAGGACTATCCAACACTATTTAAGAAAAATAATAATCCAATAACCATTATGTGCCTATAGGAACAACTTGAATAGAAACACATATGGTGACACTAAGGTCTTGCGTGGGACAGTTGCAATATATAATTACAGAACATTAACATATAGAATGAACCCTAAAACATATAAGAGTACATATTGATATTGACATCTATCTTTATCCTAATGCAAATCTATTGACAAAAGCTACCTTTTTCACATAAAGAATACTTCAAATACATTTTGATAAAATGTAATGGATATCACCCGATATTTTATTACTTCATTTAAACACCTTAGGCCTTAATGTCTCCAAACAGTCCAAAACTATACACAGGTCATATCCAAAACCCCTAAAAGTCCTAAATAACAAACAAAGAACTAAAATAATACATGGAAAAACCAAATCAAGAACTAAAATAACTTCTTTCTCTAATTACCGGATTCAAAAAATTCTCCTGATGATTGCTCAAAAGCAAACAGATCAATTGTTGTACCTCATCAAGTGCATTTTTCAACTGATTCGCATCTTCCTCGGATAAAAGAGGACCCTAATTCATGGCAAAATATTCCAACAACCGCATATCTACATTGATACCCATGATAGCATTTAAACTAAACCGTTTTGACTATTTCTCCCATTAGAGCCCTAGCACAACTCTGATTTGTGAGAAAGAATCAACTCTGATAGGAATCAACTAATTATTTTTCGGTCATATTCACCAACCCAACATTAGACTACAAAAATAGAGAAAAAAATATAATAGAGGGCTGCCTTCCTATTCTAGTAGTAGTATTAGGAAGTACATTTTTCCTGGTCATCATTCGTGTCCTTGCATGACAATTAGAAGAATTTTATGCGCATGATTGATGGACTCGACTTGTCATAATCTGCTTTGTCAACTCACATTTGTTGGAAGGTGCTGATAGATTCCAGGATGGACCCTCATATCCAGACACTGTACTTCCTCTCGAGTTGTGCCACAACCTTGATCTTCATGCTGTTGGGAGCTAAGGTAGTGATTTGAATCACGTTATATTATCCCGACATTTACTCCTACTACCCTTGCTCAGAATACTATTTCATCCCACCCCACCACCAAAATCAGCTAGTGCTAGCCATGTGGCACCCTGGAACTTGACCTTGAGTATGATCTAGCTTGGATATCATCCTCCTCTGTTCATAAAGAAATGAATTGAAAACAAAAATGTTAAAGCAATTTCAGCTGATGTAATATGTTTGAAAACGAGGTGTTTACCCATTCTACGGGGTCATTTGGGGGTTGGTTTGGGTTTTCACCCTTTCACGGCCTATTTTTAGTCCAAGTGTGATTTTTGCAAATTATCGTCATACTCTCTAACCGGGAGACCCTGAACTACGCGATCAGTTCCTATAAGTTACATTGGTCCCGTGCGAGGTGTTCGGGCCTCCTACAAGGTCATTTGGGGGCTGGTTTGGGTTTTCACCCTTTCATGACTTGTTTTTAAGTCTAAGTGTAATTTTTGCAAATTATCTTCCTACTCTCAATCGAGAGACCCGGGACTACGCGGCCAGTTCCTACAAGCTACATTGGTTCCGTGCGCGGTATTACTGCCTCCTACGGGGTCGTTTGGGGGCTGGTTTGGGTTTTCACCCATTCACGGCTTGTTTTCAAGTTAAAGTGTCATTTTTGATAATTATCGTCATACTCTCAAACCGGGATCCCGGGACTACGCAGTCAGTTCCTATAAGTTACATTGGTCCCGTGCGAGGTGTTCATAGCTTTTACGGGGTCATTTAGGTGTTGGTTTGGGTATTCACCCTTTAACGGCTTGTTTTTACGTCTAAGTGTGATTTTTGCACATTATCGTCACACTCTCAAATCGGGAGACTCGGGACTACGCGGTCTGTTCCTAGATGTTACATTGGTCCCGTGCGAGGTGCTCGTGCCTCCTACGGGGTCGTTTGGGGGTTGGTTTGGGTTTTCACCCTTTAACGACTTGTTTTGAAGTCTAAGTGTGATTTTTGCAAATTATCGTCCTACTCTCAAACCAGGAGACCCGGGACTATTCGGTCAATTCCTTCAAGTTAGATTGGTCCCGTGCGAGGTGTTCGTGCCTCCTACGGGGTCGTTGGGTGCTGGTTTGGGTTTTCACCCTTTAACGTCCTCTTTTGAAGTCAAAGTTTGATTTTTGCAAATTATCGTCATACTCTCAAATCGAGAGACCCAGGACTACGCGGTCAGTTCCTACAAGTTACGTTGGTCCCGTGCGAGGTGTTCGTGCCTCCTACGGGGTCGTTTGGGGGTTGGTTTTGGTTTTCTTCCTTTAACGTCCTGTTTTGAAGTCAAAGTGTGATTTTTGCAAATTATCATAATACTATCAAACCGGGAGACCCGAGACTACGCGGTCAGTTCCTACAAGTTACATTGTTCGTGCCTCCGACGGGGTCGTTTGGGGCCTGGTTTGGGCTTTCACATTTTCACGGCCTGTTTTTAAGTTTAAGTGTGATTTTTACAAATTATCATTCTACTCTCAAACCGGGAGACCCGGGACTATGCGTTCAGTTCCGACAAGTTATATTGGTCCCGTGCGAGGTGTTCATGCCTCTTACAGGATCGTTTGGGGCCTAGTTTGGGTTTTCACCCTTTCACTGCTTGTTTTCAAGTCTAAGTGTGTTTTTTACAAATTATCATCATACTCTCAAACTAGGAGACTCGGGACTATGCAGTTAGTTCCTACAAGTTACATTGGTCCCGTACGAGGTGTTCGTGCCTCTTACGGGGTCGTTTGGGGGCTGGTTTGGGTTTTCACCCTTTCACGACTTGTTTTTAAGTCTAAGTGTATTTTTGCAAATTATCTTCCTACTCTCAAACTGAGAGACCCGGGACTACGCGGTCAGTTCCTATAAGTTACATTAGTCCCGTGCGAGGTATTCTTGCCTCCTACGGGGTCGTTTGGGGGCTGATTTGGATTTTCACCCATTCACGGCTTATTTTCAAGTCAAAGTGTGATTTTTCATAATTATCGTCATACTCTCAAACCGGGAGACCCGAGACTGCGCGGTCAGTTACTATAAGTTAATTTTGTCCCGTGCGAGGTGTTCGTGCCTCCTACGGGGTCATTTGGGGGCTGGTTTCGGTTTTCACCCATTAACGGCCAGTTTTCAAGTCAAAAAGTGTATTTTGGCAAAGTATCGTCATACTCTCAAACCAGGATACCCGGGACTACACGGTCAGTTCCTACAAGTTACATTGGTCCCATGCGAGGTGTTCGTGCCACCAACGGGGTTGTTTGGGGGCTGGTTTGGGTTTTCACCCTTTCACGGCTTGTTTTTAAGTCTAAGTGTGATTTTTGCAAATTATCGTCCTACTCTCAAACTGGTAGACCCGGGACTACGCGGTCAGTTCCTCCAAGTTACATTGGTCCCGTGCGAGGTGTTTGTGCCTCTTATGGGATCGTTTGGGGGCTGGTTTGGGTTTTCACCCTTTAAGGATCTGTTTTGAAGTCAAAGTGTGATTTTTGTAAATTATCGTCACACCCTCAAACCGGGAGACCTGGGACTACATGGTCAATTCCTACAAGTTACATTGGTCCCGTGCGAGGTGTTCGTGCCTCCTATGGGGTCGTTTGGGGGCTGGTTTGGATTTTCACCCTTTAACGGCCTGTTTTGAAGTCAAAGTGTGATTTTTTCAAATTATCGTCATACTCTCAAACCGGGAGACCCGGGACTACGCGATCAGTTCCTACAAGTTACATTGGTTCCGTACGACGTGTTTGTGCCTCCTACGGGATTGTTTGGGGCCTGGTTTGGGTTTTCACCCTTTCACGGCTTGTTTTCGAGTCAAAGTGTGATTTTTGCAAATTTTCGTCATACTCTCAAATCGGGAGACCCAGTACTACGCAGTGAGTTCCTACAAGTTATGTTGGTCCCGTGCGAGGTGTTTGTGCATTCTACGGGGTCGTTTGGGGGTTGGTTTGGGTTTTCACCCTTTCACGGCCTATTTTCAAGTCCAAGTGTGATTTTGCCAAATTATCGTCATACTTTCTAACCGGGAGACCCGGGACTACGCGATCAGTTCCTATAAGTTACATTGGTCTCGTACGAGGTGTTCGTGCCTCCTACGAGGTCGTTTGGGGGCTGGTTTGGGTTTTCACCCTTTCACGACATGTTTTTAAGTTTCAGTGTGTTTTTTTGCAAATTATCGTCCTACTCTTAAATTGGGAGGCCCAGGATCATGTGATCAATTCCTACAAGTTACATTGGTCCCGTGCGAGGTGTTCGTGCCTCCTACGGGGTCGTTTGGGGGATGGTTTGGGTTTTCACCCTTTAACGGCTTGTTTTTAAGTGTTAGTGTGATTTTTACAAATTATCGTCCTACCCTCAAACTGGGAGACCCGGGACTACGCGGTCAGTTCCGACAAGTTACATTGGTCCCGTCCGAGGGGTTCATGCCTCCTACGGGGTCGTTTGGGGGCTGGTTTGGGTTTTCACCCTTTAACGACATGTTTTCAAGTCAAAATGTGATTTTGGCAAATGATCGTCATACTCTCAAACCGGAAAACCCGAGACTACGCGGTCAGTTCCTACAAGTTACATTGGTCCCGTGCGAGGTGTTCGTGCCTCCTACGGGCTCGTTTGGGGGTTGGTTCGGGTTTTCACCCTTTCACGATTTATTTTTAAGTTTAAGTGTGATTTTCGCAAATTATCGTCATACTCCCAAACCGAGAGACCCGGGACTATGCGGTCAGTTCCTACAAATTACATTGGTCCCGTGCGAGGTATTCCTGCCTCCTACGGGGTCGTTTGAGGGCTGGTTTGGGTTTTCACCCATTCACGGATTATTTTCAAGTCAAAGTGTGATTTTTGATAATTATCGTCATACTCTTAAACCGGGAGACCCGGGACTACGCGGTTAGTTCCTATAAGTTACATTGTTCCCGTGCGAGGTGTTCATGCCTCCTACGGGGTCGTTTAGGTGTTGGTTTGGGTGTTCACCCTTTAACGGCTTATTTTTAAGTCTATGTGTGATTTTTGCAAATTATCGTCACACTCTCAAATCGAGAGACTTGGGACTACGCGGTCAGTTTCTAAAAGTTACATTGGTCCCGTGCGAGGTGTTCGTGCCTCTTACGGGGTTGTTTGGGGATTGGTTTGGGTTTTCACCATTTAACGGCTTGTTTTGAAGTCTAAGTGTGATTTTTGTAAATTATCGTCCTACTTTCAAACCAGGAGACCCAGGACTACGCGATCAATTCCGTCAAGTTAGATTGGTCCCGTGCGAGGTGTTCGTGCCTTCTACGGGGTCGTTTGGGTGCTGGTTTGGGTTTTCACCCATTAACGGCCTGTTTTGAAGTCAAAGTTTGATTTTTGCAAATTATCGTCATACTTTCAAACCGGGAGACTTGGGACTACGCGGTCAGTTCCTACAAGTTACATTGGTCCCGTGGGAGGTGTCCGTGCCTCCTATGGGGTCGTTTGGGGGCTGTTTTGGGTTTTCACCCTTTCACGGCTTATTTTTAAGTCAGTGTGATTTTTGTAAATTATCGTCCTACTCTCAAACCGGGAGACCCGATTCTACGCGGTCAGTTTTTACATATATATTGGTCCCGTGCGAGGTGTTCGTGCCTCTTACTGGGCCTACTATGATAACTAGGTCCCCAAGTGCAAAACCATTATTTAACTAAATAAAAAGTACTGTTTATATGGATAGGAAATGAAAATTAATTTTTCATAATTATGTTATACGTTACCTTGATGAATTCTTGATTAAATATAACCTCTGCCTCAAAATCTGGGACTGAATTTCCAACTAGTTGAAGTTTCCCCTCTGCAAAATGATTAAAAAATTCAACATGAGCACCCAAATAACATACCAATAGTATCTACTAAATCAATCAAATGTAACTATACTATCCAAGGAGAAAATCACAACCTGAATGACCACATGAATGCACCCTTACAAAACACTATCTTCCCTTTGACCACTCCACCCGTCTTCATAAGCAAACAAAAAATAACATAATTGCATCATATAGTCTATATGGAATATGATCAAGTAAAAAATAACAAAATATGATAACCATATGATTAGTGACCTTCTTATGAGCAATTGCAGTAACATAAATTAATTCATTTGTTTTCAGCACTAGCCACCAACATTTAGTAATTACTTAAAAATTCAGGAAACCCATAATAACCTTAAGATGTTTCCATTATGATTTCAACCTTAAAGAAAACAAGGTTTAAATACCTGAAAAACTAGAAAAAATAGCGCATGACTTGTTTACAGGAGGAACCACTGGAGGGTTATAAGGGATGAAATAGTGAACACTTGCCTAGAGGGTATCACATTCATCTGGGGGAGGTATAGATGGTGAATGTGAGAGAGCAACATTTGAGGAGGTAAACTCCAAAGCAGGCAACGCCTTCATGCAAAAGTTGACACGATAATTAGATATAACGAACATAACAATGAACATTTATGACATATAAATATTGCAATGTCTTTTCTACACTTTTTTCTATGAAACTTCTAATATGTTTTATTGATATTTCTACAACCGTTGTTTGTCAAACTTGTATTTAACTCTTAGTTTTCTGTAATTTTTAAATTTGTAAATGTTTTTTCTATAACTTCCAGATTTTTAAAAATATATGGTATCTTGAAGTTCTAGAGGTGTTCCAACTAGGCTTCAAAATCCTTGGCACAAAGAGCTATGTTTTTCACCCATTACAAACATCAAATTCAACTTGAAAACAAATTCCTAACAGAGATAAAAATGAAATACAAACATAACTTTGATTGATCTGCACATAATGTATCGAACCAAAATTCAGGAATCTGCAAATACAGGAAAAAAAGAGTTAGGCTTTAACTTATGCATATTCTACTCACAATGCCAAGATAAACTAGAAAACATTTAGTCATGATAGAACAAGCCAACCTCCAAAGTCCAAACAAAGCTACCAAAGTCTCAAAAAAGGTATGCCACTGAACAATAAGAACAATATCAAAAGTCCAAAAAAACTTTATGGTCATGCCTAAGTCTAATTCTGGCCGGTATCAAGGTACCCAAGTTTAAAGACCGTGGCATCAATAAAAGGGTTGCTAAATAAGTATATTTCCCTGAAAAAATAGATTAAAAATAAGCATATTTCCTTGAAAAAGAGTAAAAATAGTTATATTCTGGCCACCAACATTTAAACAAAAAAAAAGAGTAAAAATAAGTATATTTCCCTGAAAAAAATATCTGAAACCAATCAAACACACCCTAAGAGACTAAGAGAAGTAAATCGTGATGAAAAATAACTATGTACATTAACAATTAAGAGAGTATGGGTTTATGTCGCCGGACTGAACAATCAATGCTGACTCTGCATGCTTTATGTAGTTCCAATCATCTTGTTGATGGTACAAAGGATTAAAAATTATAAATAATAAAAAAAGTAACATGTAAAAAGATACCTCTATTTTTTGCATACACCCTACACTTTCTTAATTTTGTCATTATTTTTACTAATTAGATGTCTCATTGTTCTACTATCTAACCAAGATTAAATCAACATCCAATTGCATGAAACCCATATTTGTCAGGTTTGAACAATATGCATATTTAAGTCTGACATGTATAAAAAGATCATCGCCAATCAAAACAATCTGCATTAAAAATAAACACTTGCCTAGAAGTAAAACATAACAAAACATCAATCAGAACATAACATTAAAAATAGGGAAGAGATAAAAAGATATACCTCTGTTCAACATTGTCGAAGCCGGCGCCAAAAGAATCAGAAAAATCAACGGGAACAGCGATGTGGTCGGAGCTATAGAGATCTTTGCTGGTAACATCTAGGGTTTGGCTGGGAAACTAACTGAGATATGAAACTCGACGGATCAGAACTCGCACTGATGTGGCTTCAGTGCGGATGGGAAGACAACATGTAACCGCCGAGAGAGAGGGTGCGTGGAGGTGGGGTGGCAACTAGTCATCGAGGAGGGGGCGGGTAGCGGCTCTAGTAGAGAGAAGGGGGAGAGAAAAACGTGTAGATAGGGTTTGTGAATTGGGAATGAAATTTGACTTGGCATGACTTAATGAAGCGTGTTACGATTTGGCACGGTTTAAAATTGTGCCTAATTTTGGCACGGTTTTAAAGCGTGCTAAATGAGGCATAAACCGTGCGAGATTCTGGCACGGTTTAGAACTGTACCAAATTTTCCTTGTATCAGCGTGCCAGATTGGTGTTTTTGGTGTAGTGTTTTAAATGCTCGACCCTGTGTCCTTGACTAATGTAACCTTATCCTGGAGGAGTACGAGGTTGGTGGAATCGTCTATAGTTGCTTTATCTTGTCTCTAATCGTGATGACCTTGGCCAGGAGGGCTGGTCGAGGTTAGGTATGAGGTAGTTGTAACGTCGGCGGCGGCCGATGATGATGTTGGTAGTTGATTGACCCCGTGAGACTCTACTGACCTCGGCTGATGAAAAGTCGAGGTTGGTGTATGAGGGGCCGACCTTATGAGAGAAGACCTTGTTGATGGTTGTCATAAGCTTCTTGTCAACTCGGTTATGGTTGAGATGACATTGATGCTAGAGAAGGCCGAGGTCGAGGCATAATATGATGATCAATGAGGATGAGCTGCTGTATGAGAGCTATGAGGCTAAGGCTGAGGCTAACGTCTTCTGTTCCCACCTTTATCTGGATGACCCTGCCAATGATTAGCCATGGCCGACCCTTCTGAGGCCGACCCATATCTAGAGCCAATGATTAAGTCGTGGTCGACCCTATTGAGACCGACCCTTATCGGGACAACCCTGCTGAGGATTAAGCCGTGGCCGACCCTCATCTGGATGACCCCGTCAATAATTAAGTCGTGGCCAACCCTACTGAGGCCGACCCTTATCTGAATGACCCTAGCAATGATTAAGTTGTAGCCAACCTTACTAAAGACGACCCTTATCTGGATGACCCCGCCAATGATTAAGCTATGGCCTACCCTACTGAGGCCGACCCTTATCTGGACGACCCTGTCAATGATTAAGCCATGATCGACCCTACTGAGGCCGGCCCTTATCTGGACGACCCTGCTAATGATTAAGTCGTGGCCGACCCTACTGAGGAAGAACCTTATCTGGACGACCCTACTAGGGATTAAGCCGTGGCTGACCCTGCTAAGGCTGACTCTTATCTGGATGACCCGCCAATGATTAAACCGTGGATGACCCTACTGAGGACGACCCTTATCTGGAGACCCTGCCAATGATTAAGTTGTGGCTGACCTTACTGAGGATGACCCTTATCTGGATGACCCTGCCAATGATTAAGCTATGGGTGACCCTACTGAGGTCGACCCTTATCTGGACGACCCTTCCAATGATTAAGCCATGGTCGACCCTTATCTGGATGACCCTACCAATGATATGTAAGGATCTTATGATGACTCGATCGTGAGATGTGATGCCCGTCGTCCTAAGAGACAAGGTATATTTTGGTCATATCAATTACCCCCTAGCCCTTAGTCTTCAATGTAGATAGAAGGCTCGGGGATAAAATATCTTTGGGATGAGAAGTTGATGAGACTCTATTTCATGTGTGAGGCCTAAAATATTGCATATTATTATCTATCAGGTGCAAACTGTCTGCCATCCTAATCTAGGTTGAGGTCGAGATGATACGCCAGTCTTCTAGTAGGACAGTTACTAGTGTTGAGTCAGATCTATGTAAAAGTCTCATCCCCACTGTCATAGACGAGGCCGAGGGGACATGAGTCCACGGATTGTAACTACCATGCTGAGTTATCTTCAGTCGATCGTCGTTCTCTAGGTGGTGGACGAGGTTGAGGGTGCTTGGGTTATAATACCTCTAATGCTTAAATCATTGTCTGTACTTTGTTTAAACTAATGGTACCGCTGTTGGCCGGCCTTTGCTGAGGGGATCTATCTGGGATGAGACCAAGATGATAAACTAGTCCTCTGGTAAGTTGAGACTATGCTGGTCCAGGCCGAGACGGTGAGTCGGTCTTTTAATAGGACAGTTGATGGCAATGAGATCATCGGATGTACTGTTATGAATGAGGCCTAGTCTTCCTGCACCGACCCCCAGGTTGAGTCATAATATCTCTGTCTGATGATTTTTCAGGGTCGACCTTGGCCGAGGGGTCCCAATCTTGGATAAGGGTATACTTGGACATATCAATAATGTTTGTCTCTAACCAAGCCAATGGTTTTCAAAGTATGAGATCACCAAGTTAATGATGTTTCAAATATGAGATAACCAAGTTAATGATATTTGTCTCAGATATGAGGCCACCAAGTTAATGATGTTAACTCTCATTTCATCAAGTTAATGATGTTTCAGATATGAGATCGCCAAGTTAATGATGCTTGTCTCAGATATGAGGCCACCAAGTTAATGATGTTAACTCTCATGTCACCAAGTTAATGATATTTAAGATATGAGATCACCAAGTTAATGATATTTATCTCAAATATAAGGCCATCAAGTTAATGATGTTAACTCTCATGTCACCAAGTTAATGATGTTTCAGATATGAGAACACCAAGTTAATGATGTTTCAGATAAAAAATCACCAAGTTAATGATGTTTGTCTTAGATATGAGGCCACCAAGTTAATGATGTTAACTCTCATATCACCAAGTTAATGATGTTTCAAATATGAGATCACCAAGTTAATGATGTTTGTCTCAGATATGAGGCCACCAAGTTAATGATGTTAACTCTCATGTCACCAAGTTAATGATTTTTCAAATATGAGATCACCTAGTTAATGATGTTTGTCTCAGATATGAGGCCACCATGTTAATGATATTAACTCTCATGTCACCAAGTTAATGATGTTTCAGATATGAGATCACCAAGTTAATGATGTTTCAGATATGAGATCACCAAGTTAATGATGTTTGTCTTAGATATGAGGCCACCAAGTTAATGATGTTAGCTCTCATGTCACCAAGTTAATGATGTTTCAGATATGAGATCACCAAGTTAATGATATTTATCTCAGATATGGGGCCACCATGTTAATGATGTCAACTCTCATATCACCAAGTTAATGATGTTTCAGATATGAGATCACCAAGTTAAATATAATTGTCTTAGATATGAGGCCACCAAGTTAATGATGTTAACTCTCATGTCACCAAGTTATTGATGTTTCAGATATAAGATCACCAAGTTAATGATGATTGTCTCAAATATGAGGCCACCAAGTTAATGATGTTAACTCTCATGTCACTAAGTTAATGATGTTTGTCTCAGATATGAGGCCGCTAAGTTAATGATTTTAGTCTCTACTCATCTCATCCTTGTCCGAGATGAGTATAGAAAAATGATTTTTTAAATTTAGGTTTACCGAATTACAGTGTTAGACCACGTCCCCTCTCATCATTTTGAGAGTGTATGGATGAGACGACCCTCATCCATATACTCTCTTTTTTATCGAGAGGAGCATAAAATGATTTTTGAAATTTGAATTCACCAAATTATGGTGTTCTTCCATGTACCTCTCATCGGTTTGAGAGTGTATGCATGAGGTTCGTCTCGTCCATATACTGTCTTTTTACTGAGAGGGTTTCTAAAAAAAATGATGATGTTTTATAGTTTAAGACGAGTTAAAACATGCAAATGAACACATCTTATGAGAAGAATATGAGAAAGAGAACATACAAAAAATTTTATTGACCTTCTGTTATAAGACAGGTAGCCAATATATATGAGGTAGAGAGTACATTAAAACTCACTTGATAAAGAACACTCGCCTCAGTCTGAGATAGAAGAGGGTCAGCTTCATAGATGGAGAGTTGTTGGATAGTTTTGCTGAACTTTTAATGTAGCTGACCCTTTGGTGCAACATCCTATGGCAGGAGGTTAGGGTCGGCTTCTCCACAATCTTCAGATTCTTCGTCATTTGTGTTTATTTCGACATCTCATCTCGGCTAGCCATAATTTTTCTTGAATCATTATTAGCAACACTTTTGTCAACATACTTTTTTAGCTTTCCTTTCTTTAGGAGATTCTCAATCTCGTCCTTAAGGGCAAAGCATTTGTCAGTTGTATGACCGTGGTCTTCATAAAACTCACACCATTTACTCTGGTCCCTCTTATATGGAGGAGCTCTCAGCTTCTCAGGCCATCTCAAGTCTCTATCTTCTTTAATCTCATTTAAAATTATATCACGACTTACTGTGAGTGGAGTGTAGTCGATAAATTTATCATCAGCCGACCTCTTTTTCTCGTCCTTATCCTTAGCTTTATGAGACTTGCTTCCACCAGTTTCATCCTCTTCTTTGCAATCCATGGCTTCCTCGGCATTCATGACCTTACCCGCTGTTGCCAACAGCTCAGCCATATATTTTAGAGGGTCTTCAGTAAGCTTCCATACTATCCTTCCTTTCTGAAGTCCTCTAATGTGAGTTATCATAGCTATACTCTCTTCGTAATCTTCCACTTTTAGCTTTTCCTTGTTAAATCTTACAATGTAGTCTCTTAAGCTCTCATTTGTTACCTGCTTGACGTACAACAGATGAGTGGTCTTCTTTTGAGGTCTTACCCCAAAACAGAAGTTGTGAATAAATCGTTCAACCAAGCACTTAAAATTCTCAACAGAGTTTTTTGGATGAGAAGTGAACTAAATACGTGCAGCTCCCATTAAAGTGCTTGAGAAGGCCCTGCACCTCATCTCATCTAGGATTGAATAAATGTTTGTTGCAGAGTGGTACATATCTATATGATGCACAGGGTTGGTACTACCATCATACTTAGGTGACACCATTGGCGATTTGAATTTGGCAGGGGTTGGGAAGTTCACAATTCATGCCACAAATGGGGAGCCCTTTGATAAGCCTCTTGGTAGTGGGTCTCGACTTTTGATGAGGTTCCCTATCTTCTCTTCAAGACGTTGAATGGAGTCATTCCATGACTTTGCAACGTCGGCCTAGCCGAGGTTATCCCCAACCACCTCCAAGGGGTGAACTGAGGGTTCCCCAGCTGCTGCACAACGTCGACTATTGACCTCCTCTTGGTCCCTGACTCGGCCTTACTGTTGTTGGTAATGATGAGGTTGATGTTCCCCACCTTCCCTTTGTGAGCTTTCTACACTTCTAGACCTGGATAACCTCTGCCTGAGGTCATTAACTGGGCCGATCCTTTCAAAGGCCGACCCTCTTCTTAAGCGATCAAAAACTGATCCTCTTTGTTGGGCACCACCATCTCTTCTGCCCCCATAACCTCGATTTTGTTGGATAGGATGTATAGTGTTGTTAGAAACCTTATACGACTCTCAGCAGTCCTCTGAAGCATCTTCTGCCTCCATATCATCATACCTATCCTCAGGGAAAGGGTTTCCTTGCCTCCCCATACATAAACGCCTAGGGTCAGCAACATCCCTCCTCCGTTGAGGAGTAGGTTGGTACTTTTTGCGGTGCCTGGGGTGGTATCCTAACTTCAGGATAGGGTTGAACAGCTGCTGGAGTGATCATCTTCGGAGAGACCCCAAGTGGCCTCATCATATATTGACTGAGCTTAGCAAATTTCTCCTTCATTGTTTGTTGTGTTACAGCCAAGGACCTCAAGGCTGCTGCCACCTCAGCCATTTCGGACTGGGGTGGTGCCTGGCTGGAATTAGGTTCTCCAGCACCAGATGGTGGAGGAGGTGGTGGTAACTCCAATGCCATATGTTAAAACTAAATATCTTATGAAGAAGATAATCTTAATACCTTAAAGGACCTCTTTCAATGGTGAAATAACTCCACACAAGGGGTGAGGCCTGGTTCACCACCAGAGTCTCCGATGAGGTTAAGCGGAAAAAGGGAAGAGATAGCTTCTCGTTCCCATAGATGGCGCCAAAGTGATGATGCTAAAATTAGCACAACCAGTCAAGGTGTTTTTAAGCTCAAATGAGTGATAACAATGGCAATACAAGAGTATACTAAATATAATAGATTGAGGTGAGGAGAAGAGAAGAGGATAAACACTTGAATATAAGTGGTTCAGCCAATCTGGCCTACATCCACTATGAGTGTGTGAGTAATATCACTGAAATAGGGCACTAATGGCCATAGATACCATCTCTCAAGATTTTCTCCATCTACTGTGTAAAATGATAGAGTTTCAACTAGGGTTATAATTTTGGATCCCTTTACAAGGTAGAGGATGACCACTATATATAGTGCTTGGGCGGTGTAATGTACCCCCCAAGCATGCAATGAGCATGTGCATGAGGATCGAACCAGTATGAGAATGATAATTGGATGATCTTATGTAGATAATGATGACCTTAATATTTCCTCACGTGAGGGGAATGATTCGATTATAACTGATTTGCCCACGTGTTCCAATACATGTGCTTGTAAATGCTCAGCCCTGTATCCTTGACTAATGTAACCTCGGCTTGGACGAGTATGAGGTTGGTGTAATCGGTTGTAGTTGCTTTGTCTTATCTCTAATCGTGATGACCTCGGCTAGGAGGGCTGGCCGAGGTTAGGTGTGAGGTAGTTGTAACGTCGACTGAGGCCGATGATGACGTTGGCAGTTGATTGATCCCGTGAGACCCTGCTGGCCTCGGCTGATAAAGAGAGGAGGTTGGTGTATGAGGGACCGACCTTAAGAGAGACGACCTTGCTGATGGTTGTCATAAGCTTCTTGTCAACTCTACTATGGTTGAGATGACGTTGATGCTGGAGAAGGCCGAGGTCGAGGCATAATGTGATGATCTATAAGGCTAAGCTGCTGTATGAGAGCTATGAGGATGAGATTGAGGCTAACGTCTTCTGTTCTGACCTTTATCTGGATGACCCTGCCAATGATTAGCCATGGACGACCCTTATCTGGAAGACCCTGCCAATGATTAAGCCGTGGCTGACGCTACTTAGGCCAACCCTTATCTGGAAGACCCTGCTGAGGATTAAGCTGTGGTCGACCCTGCTGAGGCTGACCCTTATCTGGATGACCCCATCAATGATTAATCCATGGCCGACCCTACTGAGGTCGACCCTTATCTGGACGACCCTGCCAATGATTAAGTTATGTCCGACCTTATAGAGGACGACCCTTATTTGGATGACCCCGCCAATAATTAAGCTATGGCCGACCCTTATCTAGATGACCCTGCCAAGTATTAAGCCGTGGTTGACCCTACTAAGGCCGATCCTTATCTGGATGACCCTGCCAATGATTAAGCCATGGTCGACCCTAATGAGGCCAACCCTTATCTGGACGACCCTCCCAATGATTAATCCGTGGCCGACCTTACTAAGGCCGACCCTTATCTGGACGACCCTGCCAATGATTAAGTTGTGGATGACCTTACTGAGGACGACCCTTATCAGGATGACCTCACCAATGATTAAGCTATGGCCGACCCTTATCTGAATGACCCTGGCAATGATTAAGCCATGGTCGACCCTTATCTAGATGACCCTACTAATGATATGTGAGGATCTTGTGACGACTCGACCGTGAGATATGATGCCTGTCGTCCTAAGTGACGAGGGTACATTTTGATCATATCGATTTCTATGAAAAGTAATGCCTTAAGCTTATTCATGTCATTTGATAAATTGAATATATATATATATATATATAAAGAGAGAGAGAGACATGCTCCTGTACATACCAAACGGTACATAGCAATGGTACATACCGCTGGCGCGAACCTATTTTATAATTGTATTTTAGTTGAGTTTTTTTGTGGCATTTAAACATTTTGGGGGAGTCGTATAAAAAAAATCGGGACAAAAAAACATTTTTTTGCTATTTTAAAAAAATCGGTCAAACTTTTGCAGCTTTTAAAGTGCTTTAAAAGCTGCGAATGTTTGATCGATTTTTTTAAAATACCAAAAAATGTTATTTTGGGTTATTTTTTTATATGGGTCTATTGAAATGTTTAAATATCATATAAAAAAATTCAACTGAAAAATATATTTTTTTATTATTTTAAAAAATTGGCATGAACCGTTGGTATGTACCGTTTGGTATGTATAGGAGACTCTCACTATATATATATATATATATATATATATATATATATATATATATATATATATATATATATATATATATATATATATATATATATATTCCTACATTAGATGGAGAGTTTTATGTGTAAAGAATAATTATCACTTTAAAATGGGTTTTTAACCTATAATAAGGAAATTATATGGGTTAAAAGTGTAAATATTGGTAAAATGGGTGTTAAGATATGAAAACCCAAAAATAAAGTGTGTTCATCAGATATGTGGAAAATGAGGCCTCAGTGTATAAAATGTTTGAACTTATATATTAAAGGTGCGTAAAGTGTAAAATGTGAAAGTTGAGTAAAGTATGCTAATGAACTAGTGTTTTAATGGTTAAGTGTGTTTAAGTGTTGAATTGGAAACTTAAACTACTTCTAAAAAATTGGTACTTGTTAAATGATTAAATTAGGAGTTTGGCAATTAAAAGGGTAAATTGGTAATTTACTTAAAGTGGAATATTTTTATGAATTAAAAATATTGTTAAATGTGTTTACAGTAGTATGGGTGAAATTAAATTAAGTCCTAAAGCATGAATGATTTTTGTTTAAAATCAACGTGTGTGTGAATAAAGGACTTAAGGGAGAAAATAATAATTTTCCAAGTGTTAATGGAAAAACAAACAATTAAGTCCGGGATTTTGGCTTCGGCCCGTAAATTTGAAAAATGTGAACAAAAAAATAATGTTGAGCACATTGAAAAGATAATGAAATATTCGGGTGATGCTGGAGAAATAATTAAGCATGGCATGATGTCCCTAGTGGTGAAACACCCCAAAGTAACTACAGTATCATAAGGCGGCGGAGACCGGTGGTGAGAGTCCACGAAGTTCGTGGTTGTTGGCTAAATCCCAAAGTTATTGATGTAATCAGGAACATGATAAGGGAGGGGTTATAAGATAAAGATAATCTAACTTGTGTGAGTGATTAAAGTTTCGATTAACGAATCTGGACAAATAAATTGAGAATAATAGCAAATGTCCATAAGGAAAGTGAAACGGTTAAGCAAGGTGACTTAATGGGTAATTGAGCTACCTAATGAGGTGTAAACCCATAATAACACAAGTGTGCATGTTATATAAGGCTTTAAGTATTAATGGTAATTTTCTAACATGATATGCGTGTGTGTTGAAAGAAAGTCTTAAATAATGAATAACAATTCTAGTGTGAGTTAATGATCGTTAAGTAATAAATATTTTGAAAGTAAATGAAGGGTTTTCCCAACAATTGTAAATTGTTTAACTAGGTGAATTAATGGGGAGAATATGTTAGTTTTAAGTATGAAATAAAAAATGAATATTTTGCAAAGATAAGGAGGACAAACGTTATCAGATAACATTTTTGAAGTAAAACGGTTTAATACATTGGGACTTATATTTTTTAATAGTATATATGTATATATACGTATTTTCACATGCTTGTAGTTGTAGCGTGTGAGTGTTTTTTCTGTCGTTCGTTTCTATATTACATTTGTATAAGTTCCCACTGAGCATTTGGCTCTCATCCCTCCTTTTGTTATGACAGGTTGTAAGTTGTTCCGTAATTTGAGAGCGTTATACAGGTAAGAAACTATTTGCATTTATGATTAGTATCTCTGTTTACTTGGCCATGGGAGCACTTCCCTTGGGTCCTATCACATAGTTGATTGAAATTGGAATCACATGCTAACAAGAATAATGTTAAATGACAATAAAACTGGATTATAAATATTATTTAGGTTTTTCCATTGCACCTCACAATTGACGTACGAACCATACCAGGTTGATCCTCTATTAACTCTTAAATCCAGGTCGGGGCGTTACACTTAGGTTCAGGTCATGGAGATATACCTTTTCATTACGAACGCGTGGCCGCTAGTTTCGTAATTTTTTGATTTTTTTAATTATTTTTGAATTTTATACAGGAGGGTGTACAAGACCAAAATCATCGGTTGGTAATCTAGGGTGGATTTTATCTTAGGCATGATTATGTTTTGGACGATTACAAAATCTTATTGATATATTCCCTTAGTTAATATGAATTAATAATTGATGAAATTGAGGTCAAGCTAATGACTTTTAATACTTCTAGAGATTATGTTATGTAAGGAAAATTTAGGGTGGATGAAGATTGACTCGAATTATTTAGTTAGGGTATTTAGGAGATAAAATACTTGGTCGTGAGATATGTAATGGGATAGAGTGATTTTCGATTTTGAATTTTAGGGATGGTTGGGAAGTCCAAGCTTATTAGCGGAGTGAAGCTATTTTATTTAAATTATAGTTTAGAACTAAAATAAATTTGCGAGTCGAGAATCTGGACTCGAGATAGTAGACGAGTACTTTGGGCGATAGGCACGGTTTAGCCGAATTTGTGTGATATATACGCGTATAGAGACAATATATATATATATATATATATATATATATATATATATATATATATATATATATATATGTATATATATATATATAATAATGCTCTTGTGCGGACTAGTCCTCATTTTAAGAATGCGGACCGGACATGTGTCACGTAACGGTGCGCCTAGAAATTATCGCCTAAATTATAGGCACACTCTCCCTCTTTTTTGGGCTCACCGCCAGGTGACACGTGTCCGGTCCGCATTCTTAAAATGCGGAATAGTCCGCACAGGAGAAGGACTGTATATATATATATATATATATATGTGTGTGTGTGTGTGTGTGTGTGTGTGTGTGTGTGTGTGTATTTGATAAATATCGGTGTTTATGATATTTATGTGAAGCATACCCCTCTAGTGTTTTCATGGGAGGTTACGCGATCTGGGTGAATCCCCTGGCTAGTGAATGCATAGTCCCCAGGTCATAACGCCGTAGATTTTATTTTATGATTTATTTTTCGAGGTGAGACGATTTGGGTATGGTTCGATCTCACTATCGAAGGACTATGACCGCCTCCACTACGTTTGCAATGTTTTTACCAAAGTTAGGTGTGAGCTAGTCCAACTTGTGGCAACCGGATTAGAGTGAGCATACCTGGAATATGATAGCATTTTAGAGAAAAACATCCAATGAGTTATTACTCTGATGGATAGCATCCAGCTAGTTATGACTCTGAAGGATTGCATCCAGTGAGTTATTACTCTGAGGGATGGCTATTATACGCGATATATGTGTGATTATTGTAGTATACTATTATGTATATAATAGTATAGAAATTATATGCTGGTTAATGACATAAAGTGTGAATGTATTACATATATAACTAGAGTGGAAATTATATAATCAATTAATGTTGAATTAATTAATTAAGCTAATAAATAGAATAGCATATGAATCATTAATAGAAAGTACTCGAGTTAGAGTAGTCTGATAGAGGGAATGGAATAAAACTAGTTAGACGACGTAGCATAATTAGACGGGTTAAGATGTAGGCGCTAGGTATTCACAATATTTGAGATGTAAGGGGTATCTCATGAGAGTGCGACACCATCTTAAATATGAAAAGTGTATATGAATATTTAATTACTGTATCTTAATTACTTGCAAACATTTTTCAAAAGTTTTGGGCTTTGACCCCTGTAAAAAATATTTTCCAAAACCTTTTAGGTGTCCAGCCACTGGGACGCTAAGGATAACTATTCTTTCCAGGGACACGTAGTTGCTGTTGACGTGGAGGTTTGCAGATTGTTGAGTATCCGTTTCATTTATTGCATTCTAGAATAGGTTCTTTACTTCAGTTATCAGTTGGGCATGTTGCCCTTTATTTCAAGACTTAGTTACTTGTATTGATTATTTTATTCAGAGGTTATTTTGGATTTTGTGTAACCGATGGTTTATTCAGTGTTTGGTTTTATTAAATGATGTTTAGACTTCCTTATTGGCGTGATTGGTTATTTAGCTTTATTGTTGTGTTGGTTTTAGTTAATGTTTTACTTGTTGGCTTTTAATGAAAGATAAAATTTGGCACCGACTTATTTAACTTAGATGGTTAATAATTTAAAAATATTTTCGACAGTGATGCTAAGAATGAACCAAATGAGATTCATGTTTATTCTCGTAAAGGAAAAATCACCCATGGTTAAAATAGGCGGGGTGTCACAGATGGTATCAGAGCATCAGGTTCTAGAGTCCTTAGGATCTGTGCGAACTTACTACCATTTCAGCGTTGCTTTTATTTGATATAGATCCCTATGCTTAGGACTGTTGATTCATAATGTAACTTACTTTCTCCTGCCATTGATTATAATTGATGTGAATCATATACGATTTCGGTTAGGCTTCGTACATTGAAAAACATAGGCCGACCACGGAGGGTGGTTAAGAGGACCGCAGGAGGAGAGACTCAACCGAAGCTACAGAGGATTATGGGAACGGTAACTGCAGTAGAAGTCACCACTATTATAGTTTGGGTAGTTGACATTGGGATAACCTCTAGGGTGAAATAGTTTTCCTGAAGTACCACCATATCAAGAAGTAGCGCAAATTCAAACTCAACCAGTACAGTCGATAAGGGAGGGAGTCAAAGCAGTTTTTTAAAGGGCCATCTATAAGAGTTTAGGGAAAGTTCGAAAGTGTGATAGGCTAATGGAAGGAGAATATCCTAAGACAATTGCATATGGTAGAGTGCAGTGACACTCAGGAACAAATTGTAGCAACTTTTGAGCCTGTAGGAGCAGTGTTGCCAGGGTGGGAGTCATAAACCACCGATGAGAAGAGATATTCTATCTTAATCAGTTGTGAGACAAAATTTACTTATTTAGTGAGATTCATGCAAGACAAGGTGGTTATAAAGGATAAAGGAGTCCTTAAGTTGGATGATGGACTCATGGCTAGAACACGTCATCATTGAGGGAAAAAAATCTGGCTTGAACGACTGATTGTGATGCTGTAAATGTTGTACTTCTGAAAGGGCAATATAAATTATTCCATGTGAAGGGAGCTAAGAGATTGGAAAGTCTAGTCAGCAGAACAAGAATAAATGTAATTTATGGTAGTGAAGCACCATAGGGGGATACCCAGTATTAAATGCTTTAATAACATCTAATGCATCAAAGAAAACAGTCGTGCAATTAGTTTCTCTTTTTTCATAACCTAATCAATTGTATCATTTTTTGCATCCTTTTCATTTCCTCTCCCTAGAACCCAATGGTCATTCTTATCTTTTTCTCTTCCTCTACCTAGATTCGAAAACACACACATAAAATAGATCTGAATTTTTTTATACTTTCTATCTCACTCTCTTGTCCATGCCTCCAATATCCATGGCACACATAAAAATACACATTGCACGGGTAAAATTAGACACTGAAATCAGAGGTTTATATTGGACACATAAAAGACGCAAATCAAACCCATGGGAGGCACAAATCAGGTGTTGAAAAATCGATTTGTTCAGATTTAAGGTTTGTTGGATTCATGGGTTTCATTATGGTTATATAGTTTTTCGATTTGCAGTTTGTCTCTGTGTGTAGCGTGCATGTCTATATGTGTAGTTCAAGCATCTGGAGTTATAAGGATGGGTGGGTGCAAAAGATTTTTTCTCTTCACTTTGGATCAGAAAATAAAAATTAAACTTTTAGCACACTACACACACACATAGACACACACTTAAACTATAGATGTTTAAGTGCACAAGATGTTGTGCACTTAAATCTATATTTTCTATAGTTCCAAGACTTTGATACGTCTAGAGTTATAAGGATGGGTACGTGTCTATATTTTCTATTCTGAATTGGAACTATAGATGCTTGAACTACAGGAATATTTTATGAATTGGAACTACAGGGATGCGTGATCAAATTGGAAATACATATCCTTTTTTTCTTTTATGATCATGGTTATATTTTTTCAATGGATTCTTAAATTAGATACAGGGATGGGTGCGTGTCTATATTTTCTCTTCACTTTGGATAAGAACCATTTTATTATTCTTATCAAAGTCTAATATATCTTAAACTTTTCTCTTCACTTTGGATCACCAATAGAACAACAAAAGTTACAATGTTACTATCGAAATCTACTGCATTAGCAAGCTTAGTAGCAATCATGGCTTCAGAAAAGAAGGGCTGAGAACATGTCACGTAAAGCTATAGTAGAAAGAGCCATTACCTGAGGAGGATCCTTCAAATCCTATCTTTAAGACACTCCTTAGTCCACCACGATTGAACAACTTTCTCATAACAAATCAAGATTCCAACTACTATAACCAAATTAACGGTATTGCAGGGCAGAGTTTCAGAAAATTGTACTTAATGAAGGCTTTGCATGAGAATCAAAATTATTTTAAGTCCCATCGTTCCAACAAATGAAGGTTCCTTAATTTTATTCTTCTTTTGCTGGTTATATTTCACTAGGATATTGATTTTGGATGTGAAACAAAACTTATTATTCATCTATTATGTACATTACTATTAAAAAGAAAAAACAATTGATATAAAAGGCTTCTTAGTGGTACTTTCATAAGCTTAGTGCTTTTATCTCTATCTCTTTCCCTAGCACTATCACATCATTTCCTATGAAAGCTATACAAAATTATTATTGGATTTTTATTGGTGGTTCACAAGATTTTTAGTTCATGAATTTTTTACTCATTCGCTTATCATAATTCAAGTACGTATTAGGTCTCACTTTTTACTTTTATTTTTTGAAGCTATGTAATGGTAATTTTTTATTGATGATGTAAATGTTCTTCAATGACATAGTCCATATATATGTGTGAACTGATAATGGAATGCCTCTCACATGTTCTTCATGATGCATATCCACAACTCGATAAAATGCAAAGTTTATATTATTTATCCTCCCAACATGCATTTCTTCTTTATTTGATTACCCTGCTCCTTTTTCAATAAGATGTATATTTATTTAATAACTATATTACGGAAGACAAAAACTATTTGATAGCTACTTCGTACATGCATGAAAATCTATGCAAAGTAATGTTATCTAATATTAGCATTTGGTTAATACATGAAAAAGAGTTGTCTAGAATCTATATGAAATTATATGAGTGAAAAAGTAAGGCTCATGAGCCTTAATATGCTTATATAAACCTTTGAAATAATTCCTCAGCTACTTTTCATTTTTTACTCGATTTTTATTCCAGTTCTAAACCTTTGAATTCTTTTTCCATGTTATTTCAAGAATAATATCTAAATAAATGGTTCAAAGGTTAAAAACACATCAATTGCATGTATTCATTGTGTCAATTATTTATTTGATATGTGGCAGATGATTTTTATTTCAATAAATGGCTTCAGATGCATTATAGGTGTTGAAAACTTCTAAAATTTGAGAGAAAACTTTGGGTTTGATATGAGGTAAGTATGCTCGTTAACAAAGTTCTGGATGCTCTAACTCATCTTTTAAGGTCCTATAATTTTTATAACTTATCTCTTAAGTTTCATGGGATATAACTACATATATTTGAAAACTAAAGAAACACACAATATTTTGGGATCTTACAACACCGTATTTTACTCGCACAATCTTGTGGAAGCTTACAATATATTTAGATTTCTTTAGGAGGTTTGTTTCACTTTACTGATTCATAAGATATGGATGTATTTGTATATGTATGTGTGCGTGTGTGTGCATGTATATATATATATATATATATATATATATACATTGATTTTTTGATAACATATATAATTATGTGTTACTATTTTTATGCCCGCACATCTCGCGTGTTGCATGCTAGCTCTTATACTAACATTCAACACACTATTTATTTTGTTGTTTTAATCAACCCTTGGGATCCACACTATGCTTTTTTTTCTTACCTTCTAGTTGGTTGTATCTTTCCATAATTGACATGGGATAGTTATTAAACAATCGATCGGTTCCCTTTTTAATTATATATATTATTTCCTTGGGTAATTCACATAACAGGTATTAGTTTAACATTGTTTTGACATCATATTGCCCCATGTGCATAATACAAAATGCATAGGTCTTTCACCTGTTGTTGTCCTTTATATTACTCTTGGTCGTCGTGAACCTCATTCTTATGTCTTGTCCTTCTATTTATATATAATGCATGATATGAGAAATTTGTTTTACCTGCCATGGGTATTGAATTGTATCAGCATTAGTTATTAATAATTATACATAGTTGGTTTTATTTATATATTTTGTAGTACGACTTAAACAGTCTTCGAGCCATTCACATTTATTATGATTGACGGTACCTCTTATAAATGTTATTATATTTATGCGCCTAAAACCAAACAAAATATCTTCGGGCTGCGCTCCTTTTCTCTTGCAGTGCTTTGATGTTTATTATATATGCACGTTTGTACATAACTATTTATATTTGATACATTCTTTCATATTTTGAGAAGATAAAATATATGTCTGATACACTTTATGATAAAACACAAAAATAATTTACAGTTCATCTTAAATCAGAGTATTTTGTTTATCTCTATTCTTGTGGACTAACTTTGTGCATATCCGAAAATACAAACATGAAGATACTGAAAGACACACTTTTAGACTTATTCTTTTCAAACTTCCATTTTCATATCCCAACAATCATATTTTTATTGAGAAGATTAATGGAGATTAGGAGATCATTTTCAACCATCCTTTCTCTCATAAAAAATCATAATCATTTAATGCTATCAAGAGCTGTGTCTAACAACTATATTTTTCAGTTTACATTTAACCATTATTTAAGCATTCAAGTGCTGCATTGAAGACACAAGATGATACTAGAGAAATTAATGAATAGAATTTAAATTTATTATTCAGCTACAACATTCAAGAGAGTAATCAATTTTATATTCTGCTCAGACATTGAAGAGAGTATTATAGCCAAATTAGAATCATTTATTGAAATCTCATTGAAGAAGAAGCCGAGTGATAGACAAGGTTTTGCCGCGGCGCGAGACATTTGATAGACAGGGTTTTGCCGCGGCGCGAGAGTCACCTACGCGCCGGTCGTTTTGAATTCGGCTCACCTGAACTATACAAAAACCTAAATTGCGACTACACTCAACGGGTGAGTATAGTGGTAAGTCGGGTATCGAAAATCCACAGAGACGAGTTGCTATAATTTATATGATTTAATATTCCGAAATAAAAGTGTAAAAGGTAATTTTAACAAAAAGGAAAAGATAATAAAGAGAAAAGATTAAACTAGGCGAGGGAAATTAAACTAAATTAATAAAGAGAATAAAAACTATAGGTTGCGTCAAATATCCCTCACCCGAGTTAATTAGTATAAAATGGTTACATGGGTCGACGAGTTATTAAGGTTGCGTCTCGTTTCGACAGTTAAGTAAATCAAGAGTTGTCACACCCCTAAATTTGCATAAAAGCCTAATACGATTTTGGTGTCAACAAATACCCGGAAAATTACGCACGCAAGGTCGTAAGCACGAAACATACATGATATGCCCTGTCAAATCCCCTAGGCGTAATAACTAGGACAACGCACCCGAAATAGACCCGTAAACACCATCACCAAAGCAAAGCAACATGTCAACCCGGAATGAGTTCAATCCGACACAACCTAGACTAAATTAGCCACTACACATAATTAAAAGCACAAATAAATGAAACTAAGTTAAAACAACTAATTATCAAAGAAAACAAGAATTAAACTACCAACAACTAATAAATCAAAGCAAATAAATCAAGAGAACAAAGCTTAAACAAAGAAATAAAGCATTAATTAAAGGAAGAGGATGAATGAATAGTAACTTACATGGATGAATGAATAGTAACTTACATACAAATGGGTATAAACCCAAAGAAGAAGAGAGGAGAGGGAAACTCCACAAGGAATCCCCAAAAACTAACCTAAAAATGAAATATATCTCCAAAGAAATGCCCCTAACACTCTATTTATACCCCAAAATAAACCCCAAACAAAACCAAGCCAAAAAACCCCAAATAAGTCAATTTTCGTCCATATCTGATGGGACCGGTCGACCTCTATTTTGGGACCGTTCGACCGCACTTTTGGAATTTGCCTTGGGCTGGAGACAACCCACTTTTCCCTCCGAACCAATTTTGACGCGTTGCACGGAAACGACCATAACTCCCTCATACGGAATCGAAATGAGGCGTGGTCGGAACCGACGCGAAGCTAATTCAATTATCTACATGATTCTGTTTTGAAACCCTCCAAATTATGCAATATGAAATTACCAAAAGGCCCTTGAAGTAGAAGAAAATACCGAAACCTTCCGAAAATGGGCATAACTTCCACATACGGAGTCAGAATGACGCACGGTCAGTGGCCACGAAAAGATAATTTGATGATCTACATGTTGGTAACTTCATTCCATAAAAAATAGTGAGTTTAAAAAGACTAAATTGCCCTTGAAGTAGCATTCGATGACGGAACTTCTCCGAAATGCAACCGAACCTCACTTTTAGCGTTCCAATACCTACAAAAGCACAAATAACCCCTGCAAAGCATGTATATATCCAAATCCAAGGTTTTCTGGTTGATGAGCATAATTATAGGCATTTAGGACCGTAAAAGTGCTAGAATGCATAAATATAACGGACGGAAATATGCAATATTCGATACGAATCACACCCCCTAACTTAAACATTGCTAGTCCCTAGTGATGAAACAAACAAAACTAGTCCACAGAAGGAGATACAAAATGCATATATGCATCGAAATATAATTGCCACTTTCGTAGGGAACACGATTGCATTTAGCATATGCAATAAGCCGTTAAACCCCTAGGTTACCCTAGTGGACGAGTGTCGTCTCGTGAGGGTTTTCAGGGATGATACCCACAAACATCATATGGTTTACTCAAAATATGCCCAAACCAACATGCGACAAGCCCAACAAAAGCGAAAAAGATTTCATATGCATTATTAGAAAAGTGAATGAATTCACATAAAAGTTCGAATCATTAACATTATAGAATGCACCTCATAGAATTGAATCTTTAAAAGTGGTAGGGGGAGAGCAAATGCAAAATATGATTTGGCAAAAAACTTATATAAACCGGATAAACATTAAAGCAAGCATATATTCAATCCTCACGGGCATTACACTCATCAAGCGAATTCACTCAAAATAGGGAGGTAACACACGGAACATGCGGGCATAAAGAGTAAATGTAAATGGAAACTAGGCCGCACACATGTCACAAATGAAGAACGCTATGTATAAACTGAAAAACTGTAATCTCAATGAAAGGATACCACTCACTAAAAGAGGCGAAATGCATTTTCACATATTGTCACAACTATTATGGCTTTTAAATTACATCAACCTAAGATCACATAGGACTTTAACAGGGTTATAATGTAGGCTAGGCTTAGAGTACGAAATGAGGGAATGTATGTATGGATTCAAAGTGTTCGGGATGAAAACTCAGGATAATGGGAAAATGCGAGAAATATCAAAATTGGAAAACAAGTTCCAAAAAGGCATTAGATATATCATCGGGGAGAGTAATCAAAGATTATTAAACACTATACAACATTTACAACTTTCTCTTTCTTTTCTTTTCTTTTCTTCTTCTTCTTCTTCTTCTTCTTCTTCTTCTTCTTCTTCTTCTTATGTTTTCTTTTGTTTTCTTTGCTTTTCGCTTTCTCTTTTTCTTCACTTTTTTCACTACTTTCTTTTCTTTACTTATCAAACTCTCATATGCCTAAATTGCAACCGACGTCATAACAACATCATTCAATCCCAAGTAACAATCCAAACAAAGGTGTGGAAAGTGTTATGTATGGTATAAAACTCCAATTTAGAGTTGGTTATGGGATTGGGGTTATGAAACTAAAGGCTATATTTAGGCTCAACGGGGTTAACGAGGGTAAATATATAAGGGTGAGGTCAAGGCTAATATGGGTGATATAACAAAGATGGCCTATGATCATTTCCGAAAGTTTACGCAATTCTCGAATCAAAACAATATATGAAAATCATGCTCAAGTAACACACTTCAAGTGTGAACTCAATTAATGAACGGTCAAATGAAAGAATAGTGAGATTACCGACGAATTCAACGTTTTCAATGAGAAAAGAATAGTGTATACACTCACAAACGACGAAAGATACAAAGCTTACTCGGTGTAAGTATATACAATGCAACAAAAGATTACCGAGTTATAAAAATCTTAAACCAAATCAATATAACAATAAAAATGCATGTACTCATGGGATTAAAGTTTAATTCATGAAGTTATTCATAATATCAATAATTGAGACTAAAGTCTAATAACTTCTAAAATCGAGAGCATGCATCATTGGGCTGTCTATTGGATCGGGCAATTATTAAAATTTATCATCGAAAACAAGGGCAAAATGCCCAATAAAGGAGAAAAAAGAAAGAAAATCTTTTTGAAATTTTTAATTTTTCTAAGAAGAGCATACAAAGTAACTAACATGTGAGCAAACATATGGACTAAATAATGAAATGGATAGAATATCCCACACCCCCTAACTTAAAACTTGACATTGTTCTCAATGTAAATTAACAACCAAGTCAAAGAGAGGAAAAGAGAGATATTACCCAAAAGTGGAGCGATCCACATAAGAACAAGTCCAAAGAATCTACAAAACAAGTTAGTACCGAGCATAGCAAAAACAAATAATAAAAAGTTAACTAATTACATTAGACTAAATTAAAAAGGAAGGGAAAAAATAAAAAGAAAGAATAATAAGCTAACTATATACAACCTACTATTTAGGCTCCACACTAACTATACACTAGAAGTCTAAATAGCTGAGGGTCCACCATAAGAACGATTTGACTTTGGAGGATAACCGGTCACATACAAGCATGCCCTCCGAAAAATATGAATTCCGTTTTAACAACGGAAGGCATGTGTAAGGAGAAAGAAATGAACCATCGTCAATTAAAAGTTTAGGTGGGACGATGGGGGGTTTGTATTGCACGGGTGACAAAAATAAGTGGGGACCGAGAAAAGCCGAATATCCTCCCAAGGATTTTGAAGTTGGAATGGGAGGTGGCGCACACAAAGGCAAAGATGCGATCGTGGAGGGCGACTCGAGCAAGTACTCCTCATCGGAATTAAGGTTTAAAACATTAAAGTTCGAAACCGAATCATCGGGTACTTGTTCCGGTGGGGTAATAGAGAATGAAAATGGGAATGAAAGAAATTCAAAATCATGAGATGAATCATCATCGCATGTAGTTGGAATTTCAAAGGAAATAATATCATTTTCAATTAAATGTTCTTCTTTGGGATCCAAAGAAGAAATCATTTCATTGCAAATAGATATGACGTCATTATCATCCTCACTTTCAATATCTATTACGCAATGGGCAAAGTCTAGAATGACTTGCTCCAAAGTAGGCACAAGTACCTCATTTGGTTCAAAACATTCGTCGACCTCGAAATTCTCGGAAGCAAAATCGTTGTCGGACTCAAATAATAAATCCAACTCATGTTCCCACAAATGATTTTCTTCCCGATAACGAGTTTCAAGTTTCTCATTCTCATACATATGCAAGCCCTCACCGAATGTCATGGGTCGAGGTGCGGATGCATGAAAATGGGAACTTTGAAAGTTGCGATCGGACTTAAACTTAAACTCATTATTATAGAAATTTTGAAAACTATTCGAATTCGTTTCAAAATTCCTATTATAAGGAGGTAAAGGCCCAAAATCATTATCATCATCATCAAAATTCCAATAACCTAAGTTTTGACTTTTGTTATACTCGCCCAAAGTCATATTTGAATTTGTTTTACTTTGGGATGCTAAGTATTCACCGATAGTCATAGGCCTAGAATTTTGAGAATTATAACAAGGATTACCGAAAGAATTGGAATAAGACATGCTTACCCCAAAAATGGCTCAAGTGACGAATTCCACAAAATAGGTGCGCGCGGGAAATTCGAACATTTCTAAGTGCTCAAATGTGGAAGTCCTGCAAAAAATTAGAAAATAATACAAATAGAAAGAAAATACTATGAAATACTAAATCAAATAAAGTCTAAAACAAACTCATCCCCGGCAACGGCGCCATTTGATAGACAGGGTTTTGCCGCGGCGCGAGAGCCACTTACGCGCCGGTCGTTTTGAATTCAGCTCACCTGAACTATACAAAAACCTAAATTACGACTACACTCAACGGGTGAGTATAGTGGTAAGTCGGGTATCGAAAATCCACAGAGACGAGTTGCTAGAATTTATATGATTTAATATTCCGAAATAAAAGTGTAAAAGGTAATTTTAACAAAATGGAAAAGATAATAAAGAGAAAATATTAAACTAGGCGAGGGAAATTAAACTAAATTAATAAAGAGAATAAAAACTATAGGTTGCGTCGAATATCCCTCACCCGAGTTAATTAGTATAAAATGGTTACATGGGTCGACGAGTTATTAAGGTTGCATCTCGTTTCGACAGTTAAGTAAATTAAGAGTTGTCACACCCCTAAATTTGCATAAAAGCCTAATACGATTTTGGTGTCAACAAATACCCCGAAAATTACGCACGCAAGGTCGTAAGCACGAAACATACATGATATGCCCTGTCAAATCCCCTAGGCGTAATAACTAGGACAACGCACCCGAAATAGACCCGTAAACACCATCACCAAAGCAAAGCAACATGTTAACCCGGAATGAGTTCAATCCGACACAACCTAAACTAAATTAGCCACTACACATAATTAAAAGCACAAATAAATGAAACTAAGTTAAAACAACTAATTATCAAAGAAAACAAGAATTACACTACCAACAACTAATAAATCAAAGCAAATAAATCAAGAGAACAAAGCTTAAACAAAGAAATAAAGCATTAATTAAAGGAAGAGGATGAATGAATAGTAACTTACA
The DNA here is from genome assembly GCA_949130495.1 of Sambucus nigra. Classification (NCBI taxonomy): domain Eukaryota; kingdom Viridiplantae; phylum Streptophyta; class Magnoliopsida; order Dipsacales; family Adoxaceae; genus Sambucus; species Sambucus nigra. Next base: position 80,856,952 of record OX422213.1, on the reverse strand, counting down.
TACAAATGGGTATAAACCCAAAGAAGAAGAGAGGAGAGGGAAGCTCCACAAAGAATCCCCAAAAACTAACCTAAAAATGAAATATATCTCCAAAGAAATGCCCCTAACACTCTATTTATACCCCAAAATAAACCCCAAATAAAACCAAGCCAAAAAACCCAAAATAAGTCAATTTTCGTCCATATCTGATGGGACCGGTCGACCTCTATTTTGGGACCGTTCGACCTCACTTTTGGAATTTGCCTTGGGCTGGAGACAACCCACTTTTCCCTCCGAACCAATTTTGACGCGTTGCACGGAAACGACCATAACTCCCTCATACGGAATCGAAATGAGGCGTGGTCGGAACCGACGCGAAGCTAATTCAATTATCTACATGATTCTGTTTTGAAACCCTCCAAATTATGCAATATGAAATTACAAAAAGTCCCTTGAAGTAGAAGAAAATACCGAAACCTTCCGAAAATGGGCATAACTTCCACATACGGAGTCAGAATGACGCACGATCAGTGGCCAGGAAAAGATAATTTGATGATCTACATGTTGGTAACTTCATTCCATAAAAAATAGTGAGTTTAAAAAGACTAAATTGCCCTTGAAGTAGCATTCGATGACGGAACTTCTCCGAAATGCAACCGAACCTCACTTTTAGCGTTCCAATACCTACAAAAGCACAAATAACCCCTGCAAAGCATGTATATATCCAAAGCCAAGGTTTTCTAGTTGATGAGCATAATTATAGGCATTTAGGACCGTAAAAGTGCTAGAATGCATAAATATAACGGACGGAAATATGCAATATTCGATACGAATCACACCCCCTAACTTAAACATTGCTAGTCCCTAGTGATGAAACAAACAAAACTAGTCCACAGAAGGAGATACAAAATGCATATATGCATCGAAATATAATTGCCACTTTCGTAGGGAACACGATTGCATTTAGCATATGCAATAAGCCGTTAAACCCCTAGGTTACCCTAGTGGACGAGTGTCGTCTCATGAGGGTTTTCAGGGATGATACCCACAAACATCATATGGTTTACTCAAAATATGCCCAAACCAACATGCGACAAGCCCAACAAAAGCGAAAAAGATTTCATATGCATTATTAGAAAAGTGAATGAATTCACATAAAAGTTGGAATCTTTAACATTATAGAATGCACCTCATAGAATTGAATCTTTAAAAGTGGTAGGGGGGAGAGCAAATGCAAAATATGATTTGGCAAAAAACTTATATAAACCGGATAAACATTAAAGCAAGCATATATTCAATCCTCACGGGCATTACACTCATCAAGCGAATTCACTCAAAACAGGGAGGTAACACACGGAACATGCGGGCATAAAGAGTAAATGTAAATGGAAACTAGGCCGCACACATGTCACAAATGAAGAACGCTATGTATAAACTGAAAAACTGTAATCTCAATGAAAGGATACCACTCACTAAAAGAGGCGAAATGCATTTTCACAGATTGTCACAACTATTATGGCTTTTAAATTACATCAACCTAAGATCACATAGGACTTTAATAGGGTTATAATGTAGGCTAGGCTTAGAGTACGAAATGAGGGAATGTATGTATGGATTCAAAGTGTTCGGGATGAAAACTCAGGATAATGGGAAAATGCGAGAAATATCAAAATTGGAAAACAAGTTCCAAAAAGGCATTAGATATATCATCGGGGAGAGTAATCAAAGATTATTAAACACTATACAACATTTACAACTTTCTCTTTCTTTTCTTTTCTTTTCTTCTTCTTCTTCTTCTTCTTCTTCTTCTTATGTTTTCTTTTGTTTTCTTTTGCTTTTCGCTTTCTCTTTTTCTTCACTTTTTTCACTACTTTCTTTTCTTTACTTATCAAACTCTCATATGCCTAAATTGCAACCGACGTCATAACAACATCATTCAATCCCAAGTAACAATCCAAACAAAGGTGTGGAAAGTGTTATGTATGGTATAAAACTCCAATTTAGAGTTGGTTATGGGATTGGGGTTATGAAACTAAAGGCTATATTTAGGCTCAACGGGGTTAACGAGGGTAAATATATAAGGGTGAGGTCAAGGATAATATGGGTGATATAACAAAGATGGCCTATGATCATTTTCGAAAGTTTACGCAATTCTCGAATCAAAACAATATATGAAAATCATGCTCAAGTAACACACTTCAAGTATGAATTCAATTAATGAACGGTCAAATGAAAGAATAGTGAGATTACCGACGAATTCAACGTTTTCAATGAGAAAAGAATAGTGTATACACTCACAAACGACGAAAGGTACAAAGCTTACTCGGTGTAAGTATATACAATGCAACAAAAGATTACCGAGTTATAAAAATCTTAAACCAAATCAATATAACAATAAAAATGCATGTACTCATAGGATTAAAGTTTAATTCATGAAGTTATTCATAATATCAATAATTGAGACTAAAGTCTAATAACTTCTAAAATCGAGAACATGCATCATTGGGCTGTCTATTGGATCGGGCAATTATTAAAATTTATCATCGAAAACAAGGGCAAAATGCCGAATAAAGGAGAAAAAAGAAAGAAAATCTTTTTGAAATTTTTAATTTTTCTAAGAAGAGCATACAAAGTAACTAACATGTGAGCAAAAACATGGACTAAATAATGAAATGGATAGAATATCCCACACCCCCTAACTTAAAACTTGACATTGTTCTCAATGTAAATTAACAACCAAGTCAAAGAGAGGAAAAGAGAGATATTACCCAAAAGTGGAGCGATCCACATAAGAACAAGTCCAAAGAATCTACAAAACAAGTTAGTACCGAGCATAGCAAAAACAAATAATAAAAAGTTAACTAATTACATTAGACTAAATTAAAAAGGAAGGGAAAAAATAAAAAGAAAGAATAATAAGCTAACTATATACAACCTACTATTTAGGCTCCACACTAACTATACACTAGAAGTCTAAATAGCTGAGGGTCCACCATAAGAACGATTTGACTTTGGAGGATAACCGGTCACATACAAGCATGCCCTCCGAAAAATATGAATTCCGTTTTAACAACGGAAGGCATGTGTAAGGCGAAAGAAATGAACCATCGTCAATTAAAAGTTTAGGTGGGACGATGGGGGGTTTGTATTGCACGGGTGACAAAAATAAGTGGGGACCGAGAAAAGCCGAATATCCTCCCAAGGATTAAGAAGTTGGAATGGGAGGTGGCGCAGACAAAGGCAAAGATGCGATCGTGGAGGGCGACTCGAGCAAGTACTCCTCATCGGAATTAAGGTTTAAAACATTAAAGTTTGAAACTGAATCATCGGGTACTTGTTCCGGTGGGGTAATAGAGAATGAAAATGGGAATGAAAGAAATTCAAAATCATGAGATGAATCATCATCGCATGTAGTTGGAATTTCAAACGAAATAATATCATTTTCAATTAAATGTTCTTCTTTGGGATCCAAAGAAGAAATCATTTCATTGCAAATAGATATGACGTCATTATCATCCTCACTTTCAATATCTATTACGCAATGGGCAAAGTCTAGAATGACTTGCTCCAAAGTAGGCACAAGTACCTCATTTGGTTCAAAACATTCGTCGACCTCGAAAGTCTCGGAAGCAAAATCGTTGTCGGACTCAAATAATAAATCCAACTCATGTTCCCACAAATGATTTTCTTCCCGATAACGAGTTTCAAGTTTCTCATTCTCATACATATGCAAGCCCTCACCGAATGTCATGGGTCGAGGTGCGGATGCATGAAAATGGGAACTTTGAAAGTTGCGATCGGACTTAAACTTAAACTCATTATTATAGAAATTTTGAAAACTATTCGAATTCGTTTCAAAATTCCTATTATAAGGAGGTAAAGGCCCAAAATCATTATCATCATCATCAAAATTCCAATAACCTAGTTTTTGACTTTTGTTATACTCGCCCAAAGTCATATTTGAATTTGTTTTACTTTGGGATGCTAAGTATTCACCGATAGTCATAGGCCTAGAATTTTGAGAATTATAACAAGGATTACCGAAAGAATTGGAATAAGACATGCTTACCCCAAAAATGGCTCAAGTGACGAATTCCACAAAATAGGTGCGCGCGGGAAATTCGAGCATTTCTAAGTGCTCAAATGTGGAAGTCCTGCAAAAAGTTAGAAAATAATACAAATAGAAAGAAAATACTATGAAATACTAAATCAAATAAAGTCTAAAACAAACTCATCCCCGGCAACGGCGCCATTTGATAGACAGGGTTTTGCCGCGGCGCGAGAGTCACTTAAACGCCGGTCGTTTTGAATTCAGCTCACCTGAACTATACAAAAACCTAAATTACGACTACACTCAACGGGTGAGTATAGTGGTAAGTCGGGTATCGAAAATCCACAGAGACGAGTTGCTAGAATTTATATGATTTAATATTCCGAAATAAAAGTGTAAAAGGTAATTTTAACAAAATGGAAAAGATAATAAAGAGAAAATATTAAACTAGGCGAGGGAAATTAAACTAAATTAATAAAGAGAATAAAAACTATAGGTTGCGTCGAATATCCCTCACCCGAGTTAATTAGTATAAAATGGTTACATGGGTCGACGAGTTATTAAGGTTGCATCTCGTTTCGACAGTTAAGTAAATTAAGAGTTGTCACACCCCTAAATTTGCATAAAAGAAAATATACGATTTTGGTGTCAACAAATACCCCGAAAATTACACACGCAAGGTCGTAAGCACGAAACATACATGATATGCCCTGTCAAATCCCCTAGGCGTAATAACTAGGACAACGCACCCGAAATAGACCCGTAAACACCATCACCAAAGCAAAGCAACATGTTAACCCGGAATGAGTTCAATCCGACACAACCTAGACTAAATTAGCCACTACACATAATTAAAAGCACAAATAAATGAAACTAAGTTAAAACAACTAATTATCAAAGAAAACAAGAATTAAACTACCAACAACTAATAAATCAAAGCAAATAAATCAAGAGAACAAAGCTTAAACAAAGAAATAAAGCATTAATTAAAGGAAGAGGATGAATGAATAGTAACTTACATACAAATGGGTATAAACCCAAAGAAGAAGAGAGGAGAGGGAAGCTCCACAAAGAATCCCCAAAAACTAACCTAAAAATGAAATATATCTCCAAAGAAATGCCCCTAACACTCTATTTATACCCCAAAATAAACCCCAAACAAAACCAAGCCAAAAAACCCAAAATAAGTCAATTTTCGTCCATATCTGATGGGACCGGTCGACCTCTATTTTGGGACCGTTCGACCTCACTTTTGGAATTTGCCTTGGGCTGGAGACAACCCACTTTTCCCTCCGAACCAATTTTGACGCGTTGCACGGAAACGACCATAACTCCCTCATACAGAATCGAAATGAGGCGTGGTCGGAACCGACGCGAAGCTAATTCAATTATCTACATGATTCTGTTTTGAAACCCTCCAAATTATGCAATATGAAATTACCAAAAGGCCCTTGAAGTAGAAGAAAATATCGAAACCTTCCGAAAATGGGCATAACTTCCACATACGGAGTCAGAATGACGCACGGTCAGTGGCCACGAAAAGATAATTTGATGATCTACATGTTGGTAACTTCATTCCATAAAAAATAGTGAGTTTAAAAAGACTAAATTTCCCTTGAAGTAGCATTCGATGATGGAACTTCTCCGAAATGCAACCGAACCTCACTTTTAGCGTTCCAATACCTACAAAAGCACAAATAACCCCTGCAAAGCATGTATATATCCAAATCCAAGGTTTTCTGGTTGATGGGCATAATTATACGCATTTAGGACCGTAAAAGTGCTAGAATGCATAAAGATAACGGACGGAAATATGCAATATTCGATACGAATCACACCCCCTAACTTAAACATTGCTAGTCCCTAGTGATGAAACAAACAAAACTAGTCCACAGAAGGAGATACAAAATGCATATATGCATCGAAATATAATTGCCACTTTCGTAGGGAACACGATTGCATTTAGCATATGCAATAAGCCGTTAAACCCCTAGGTTACCCTAGTGGACGAGTGTCGTCTCGTGAGGGTTTTCAGGGATGATACCCACAAACATCATATGGTTTCCTCAAAATATGCCCAAACCAACATGCGACAAGCCCAACAAAAGCGAAAAAGATTTCATATGCATTATTAGCAAAGTGAATGAATTCACATAAAAGTTTGAATCATTAACATTATAGAATGCACCTCATAGAATTGAAACTTTAAAAGTGGGAGGGGGGAGAGCAAATGCAAAATATGATTTGGCAAAAAACTTATATAAACCGGATAAACATTAAAGCAAGCATATATTCAATCCTCACGGGCATTACACGCATCAAGCGAATTCACTCAAAACAGGAAGGTAACACACGGAACATGCGGGCATAAAGAGTAAATGTAAATGGAAACTAGGCCGCACACATGTCACAAATGAAGAACGCTATGTATAAACTGAAAAACTGTAATCTCAATGAAAGGATACCACTCACTAAAAGAGGCGAAATGCATTTTCACAGATTATCACAACTATTATGGCTTTTAAATTACATCAACCTAAGATCACATAGGACTTTAATAGGGTTATAATGTAGGCTAGGCTTAGAGTACGAAATGATGGAATGTATGTATGGATTCAAAGTGTTCGGGATGAAAACTCAGGATAATGGAAAAATGCGAGAAATATCAAAATTGGAAAACAAGTTCCAAAAAGGCATTAGATATATCATCGGGGAGAGTAATCAAAGATTATTAAACACTATACAACATTTACAACTTTCTCTTTCTTTTCTTTTCTTTTCTTCTTCTTCTTCTTCTTATGTTTTCTTTTGTTTTCTTTTGCTTTTCGCTTTCTCTTTTTCTTCACTTTTTTCACTACTTTCTTTTCTTTACTTATCAAACTCTCATATGCCTAAATTGCAACCGACATCATAACAACATCATTCAATCAGAAGTAACAATCCAAACAAAGGCGTGGAAAGTGTTATGTATGGTATAAAACTCCAATTTAGAGTTGGTTATATGATTGGGGTTATGAAACTAAAGTCTATATTTAGTCTCAACGGGGTTAACGAGGGTAAATATATAAGGGTGAGGTCAAGGATAATATGGGTGATATAACAAAGATGGCCTATGATCATTTTCGAAAGTTTACGCAATTCTCGAATCAAAACAATATATGAAAATCATGCTCAAGTAACACACTTCAAGTATGAACTCAATTAATGAACGGTCAAATGAAAGAATAGTGAGATTACCGAAGAATTCAACGTTTTCAATGAGAAAAGAATAGTGTATACACTCACAAACGACGAAAGGTACAAAGCTTACTCGGTGTAAGTATATACAATGCAACAAAAGATTACCGAGTTATAAAAATCTTAAACCAAATCAATATAACAATAAAAATGCATGTACTCATGGGATTAAAGTTTAATTCATGAAGTTATTCATAATATCAATAATTGAGACTAAAGTCTAATAACTTCTAAAATCGAGAACATGCATCATTGGGCTGTCTATTGGATCGGGCAATTATTAAAATTTATCATCGAAAACAAGGGCAAAATGCCGAATAAAGGAGAAAAAAGAAAGAAAATCTTTTTTAAAATTTTAATTTTTCTAAGAAGAGCATACAAAGCAACTAACATGTGAGCAAAAACATGGACTAAATAATGAAATGGATAGAATATCCCACACCCCCTAACTTAAAACTTGACATTGTTCTCAATGTAAATTAACAACCAAGTCAAAGAAAGGAAAAGAGAGATATTACCCAAAAGTGGAGCGATCCACATAAGAACAAGTCCAAAGAATCTACAAAACAAGTTAGTACCGAGCATAGCAAAAACAAATAATAAAAGGTTAACAAATTACATTAGACTAAATTAAAAAGGAAGGGAAAAAAATAAAAAGAAAGAATAATAAGCTAACTATATACAACCTACTATTTAGGCTCCACACTAACTATACACTAGAAGTCTAAATAGCTGAGGGTCCACCATAAGAACGATTTGACTTTGGAGGATAACCGGTGTACCCTCACATACAAGCATGCCCTCCGAAAAATATTAATTCCCTTTTAACAACGGAAGGCATGTGTAAGGCGAAAGAAATGAACCATCGTCAATTAAAAGTTTAGGTGGGACGATGGGGGGTTTGTATTGCACGGGTGACAAAAATAAGTGGGGACCGAGAAAAGCCGAATATCCTCCCAAGGATTAAGAAGTTGGAATGGGAGGTGGCGCACACAAAGGCAAAGATGCGATCGTGGAGGGCGACTCGAGCAAGTACTCCTCATCGGAATTAAGGTTTAAAACATTAAAGTTCGAAACCGAATCATCGGGTACTTGTTCCGGTGGGGTAATAGAGAATGAAAATGGGAATGAAAGAAATTCAAAATCATGAGATGAATCATCATCGCATGTAGTTGGAATTTCAAAGGAAATAATATCATTTTCAATTAAATGTTCTTCTTTGGGATCCAAAGAAGAAATCATTTCATTGCAAATAGATATTACGTCATTATCATCCTCACCTTCAATATCTATTACGCAATGGGCAAAGTCTAGAATGACTTGTTCCAAAGTAGGCACAAGTACCTCATTTGGTTCAAAACATTCGTCGACCTCGAAAGTCTCGGAAGCAAAATCGTTGTCGGACTCAAATAATAAATCCAACTCATGTTCCCACAAATGATTTTCTTCCTGATAACGAGTTTCAAGTTTCTCATTCTCATACATATGCAAGCCCTCACCGAATGTCATGGGTCGAGGTGCGGATGCATGAAAATGGGAACTTTGAAAGTTGCGATCGGACTTAAACTTAAACTCATTATTATAGAAATTTTGAAAACTATTCGAATTCGTTTCAAAATTCCTATTATAAGGAGGTAAAGGCCCAAAATCATTATCATCATCATCAAAATTCCAATAACCTAAGTTTTGACTTTTGTTATACTCGCCCAAAGTCATATTTGAATTTGTTTTACTTTGGGATGCTAAGTATTCACCGAAAGTCATAGGCCTAGAATTTTGAGAATTATAACAAGGATTACCGAAAGAATTGGAATAAGACATGCTTACCCCAAAAATGGCTCAAGTGACGAATTCCACAAAATAGGTGCGCGCGGGAAATTCGAGCATTTCTAAGTGCTCAAATGTGGAAGTCCTGCAAAAAGTTAGAAAATAATACAAATAGAAAGAAAACACTATGAAATACTAAATCAAATAAAGTCTAAAACAAACTCATCCCCGGAAACGGCGCCATTTGATAGACAGGGTTTTGCCGCGGCGCGAGAGTCACCTACGCGCCGGTCGTTTTGAATTCAGCTCACCTGAACTATACAAAAACCTAAATTACGACTACACTCAACGGGTGAGTATAGTGGTAATTCGGGTATCGAAAATCCACAGAGACGAGTTGCTAGAATTTATATGATTTAATATTCCGAAATAAAAGTGTAAAAGGTAATTTTAACAAAAAGGAAAAGATAATAAAGAGAAAAGATTAAACTAGGCGAGGGAAATTAAACTAAATTAATAAAGAGAATAAAAACTATAGGTTGCGTCGAATATCCCTCACCCGAGTTAATTAGTATAAAATGGTTACATGGGTCGACGAGTTATTAAGGTTACGTCTCGTTTCGACAGTTAAGTAAATCAAGAGTTGTCACACCCCTAAATTTGCATAAAAGCCTAATACGATTTTGGTGTCAAAAAATACCCCGAAAATTACGCACGCAAGGTCGTAAGCACGAAACATACATGATATGCCCTGTCAAATCCCCTAGGCGTAATAACTAGGACAACGCACCCGAAATAGACCCGTAAGCACCATCACCAAAGCAAAGCAACATGTCAACCCGGAATGAGTTCAATCCGACACAACCTAGACTAAATTAGCCACTACACATAATTAAATGCACAAATAAATGAAACTAAGTTAAAACAACTAATTATCAAAGAAAACAAGAATTAAACTACCAACAACTAATAAATCAAAGCAAATAAATCAAGAGAACAAATCTTAAACAAAGAAATAAAGCATTAATTAAAGGAAGAGGATGAATGAATAGTAACTTACGTACAAATGGGTATAAACCCAAAGAAGAAGAGAGGAGAGGGAAGCTCCACAAAGAATCCCCAAAAACTAACCTAAAAATGAAATATATCTCCAAAGAAATGCCCCTAACACTCTATTTATACCCCAAACAAAACCAAGCCAAAAAACCCAAAATAAGTCAATTTTCGTCCATATCTGATGGGACCGTTCGACCGTACTTTTGGAATTTGCCTTGGGCTGGAGACAACCCACTTTTTCCTCCGAACCAATTTTGACGCGTTGCACGGAAACGGCCATAACTCCCTCATACGGAATCGAAATGAGGCGTGGTCGGAACCGACGCGAAGCTAATCCAATTATCTACATGATTCTGTTTTGAAACCCTCCAAATTATGCAATATGAAATTACCAAAAGGCCCTTGAAGTAGAAGAAAATACCAAAACCTTCCGAAAATGGGCATAACTTCCACATACGGAGTCAGAATGACGCACGGTCAGTGGCCACAAAAAGATAATTTGATGATCTACATGTTGGTAACTTCATTACATAAAAAATAGTGAGTTTAAAAAGACTAAATTGCCCTTGAAGTAGCATTCGATGACGGAACTTCTCCGAAATGCAACCGAACCTCACTTTTAGCATTCCAATACCTACAAAAGCACAAATAACCCCTGCGAAGCATGTATATATCCAAATTCAAGGTTTTCTGGTTGATGAGCATAATTATAGGCATTTAGGACCGTAAAAGTGCTAGAATGCATAAAGATAACGGACGGAAATATGCAATATTCGATACGAATCACCGAGATTACAAATTGTAATTTTGGAGACTTTCATTATTCATCATTATACTAAAAATTAGATTTGTTTTAAAGCTTTGTTGAAGCTTCGATTGTAACGGTGCTCGGTCCTACTCGTAATTGGATCGCGTTATAAACGGAAATTGGTTTCTACCTTAAGTGGCTCATAGGGTTTGAAGATCTGAATTAGCTTGAAAACGTTTGTAAGAGGTGGTTTGATCCTACCCACAAGGGGATCATGCTAGTTAAGCGCAAAGGAGACGGGGGCTCTAGGCGCATGGACGTAGGCTGGGATTTGGCTGAACTGCGTTAAATTTCGATGTCGTTTATTTTTTGCACTTTATTTACATATTCAGTTGTGCTTGTTTATTTTCAACACTTTTAATTGCACATGAATTAAATTTGAAATTTGGTGAAATTATTTTTAAGATTAAAATATTTATCTTTGAATTAATTAATTAATTATAGAATATTAATTTTTATTATATACGAAAATTAATTAAATGTTTATTTTGGTGTTAAAATCTGTAATTTTAAGTTGTTCAAATTAAGTGGTAGTATTTATTTGATATTCGCTGTTTTAATCATTTAAGATTTATTGATCTGAAATTTATTTAAGTGTTTTAAGTTATATATTTTCTAAAATTTTAATTTAGCCCAAAAACCTTACAAAACCCCAATTCACCCCCCTCTTGGGTATTTTTCTAGGCAATAGGGGCCATAACACCACAGCTACCACCTAAGTTAACACTATTCAAAAGAAAAAAAGTTGACAATGACTTGCTAATTTTATGGATGGCCATCACCATTGACCAGTACATAGACACGTCTTTGCGCATAAGAAAGAAACTCCAAGAGAGGAAAAGAGTAGCAATGAGTGTACATGAAGATTTTTAGGTTAAGGTATCCAAACCCATCCTCAGTAAAAGATATAAAAAATAAATCGATCTTGACTGAGTAACTATGTTTTCTAACAGAGACTTGGTCGAGATCAATCTTCCTCGTAAGAACACCCTAGTCCTTACACTAAGAGTTGCCAACTATGACTTTGAGAGGAATTTAGTCGACTAAGGAATATCTTCAGATATTATGTATGTATATATTCTTTGCAAACATGGATACACCACATAGGACTTGGACATTAGGAAAGATTAAGCTTCTAGTGATAGTCGGCCCAAGCAACCATGAGATAGAATTTCACATCGTGGGATTTGAATCACCATATAGAGACACATTGGGAGAGGATGGATACATGTTATGAGGGTTATGCTATCATCTCTCCACCAAAATTTAAAATTCATGACGGTTTAAGGGATAATGGATATTAGGGGCGATCATACAAAGAAGATGAGTTGTTTTGTCTCCGCTATCAAATATAAGCATAATTAATCTAAGAAAGACCAAGAAGATGATGACTTCGAGGCCATTTAGACTGAATAATAACAGAAGTGTGCTCAGCCAGGGGTTGAAGAGACTAAAGTAGTGTTTGTTAACCAGGCAATGAAGGAACTATGAACAATTCCTCTTGCTTCAAATAAAAAAAGTTCTTTTATTTGGCTCATGGATACTAAAGGATGAGGCAAACTAATTAGTTGAATTATTCAAGAAGAACTTAGATGTTTTTGCATTACAACCTTATAACCTGTTGGGAATTACTCCATAGATCATTTGTCATCGATTGCAACCACATGTCGACCAGTTAACCAAAAGTCTAGAAAATTGATTTAAAGAAAGTGAAAGAATTGGAAGATGAAGTTAAAAATATACTTTGCGGGAATTTTATCAAAGAGGTTCAATTCCCACGCCAGATCTCATATACAATGGTTTGAGAAAAAAGTGGATGATCTGTTTGGATTTTACCAACCTCAACAAGGTTTGTCCGAATGAAAGTTTTCCTTTTCCCATCATTAATAAACTAATGTATTTAACAACAGACCATCATAGGATGAATTTTATGGATGCATACTTTGGGTACCATTAAATACATTGGTTTTACCCCGATCAAGGGAAGAATTTTGTGACACCCCGCCTAATCAAATACTAGGTGATCAGGCCTTCATTAAATTAAAATAGGATTCCCATTTGTTTCTTTCTTAGCATCACTGTTGAAAACTTTTTAAAATATTTACTAACCATCGAGTATTAAAAAAAGTCGATGCCAAATTTATCTTTTTATTAAACAAAATAATATGCGGAAACAAATACAATAATTAACCATCCACGTAATAAATGAATAAGCTAAACAATCATCTGATAAGCAACGAATATAAAATAAAACCGAATAAACCATTAGTTCTCAAATCCAAATAAAAGTCCAATATAAATAATATTTGAATACAAAGTCTGACTGACATAAAGAAATAACTGAGGGCCAACACGCCCGGATGAAATACTAAACTACACCCTACACTAGGAATGAAGTAACTGAAGCGTCTAATTCCAAATCTTGCAAGCATCCACAAGTGCGGAAACTACGCATCCCTGGAATAGATCATCCTTCTTGGCGTCCCTATGGATGGACACCTAAAAGGTTTTGGAAAAAAAAAATTCAAGTACGGGTCAGAGCCCAAGTAAAAATCATTTGAAAATATTTAGCAAGCATTTAAATATCAATTTAAATGAACATTTATTAGATACACATGTTAGGTTGCGAACACTCCCTTGAGTTTCATCACCTCTCATTTATAGTGCATACTTAAGGTCCCACCTAGTCAAGATACCCAATCTAACAAGGTATCAAGTATCTAATAAGCCACAAATCATTCTAGCTCACCCGTACTGCACATACAGTATGTTACAGAATACCCTAAACTACTATTTAATCATGGTTAAGATTCACCTTAACTTACTTGTACCGCCAATATAGTAATCTACCGAATACCCTTAATAACTAACATCTCTCCTCTGTTATTATTAAGACCACGTTACCATTTCACATATTTTATGGTTCAAGCCCTACCATTTAAGTTTCTCTACTTAAACTTTATTTTAGATATTCACCATCCACCTTCCTACTATTTACACCTTAATAGATTCATCATTAATTAGATTTACACGATCTAATCTCCCTACTATTTACTTTTTAGTAGATTAATCGTTATTTAGATACATACTATATCGTCTCACTAATATCCCACATAAGTAGATAAATCTTTGTGTAGATACACACTATCTAGCCTCACTATTGTCACACATAAGTAGGAGAATATATATATATATATATATATATATATATATATATATATATATATATATATATATATATATATATATATATATATGCATCCACCGTGATGCGCACTCTGCTATCAGTCCAAGTACCTCTCGTACTATATCAAGGACAAATGGTTCAGCATGTCTCCTCGAACCCAAAATACAAATCATATATATTGGAGGCGAACATAGTCCCTGGCCAAATGGGTCACACACATACCTACGTTGCTATTCAACCATCGAAACTATCATAATCTCAGATAGTACGTATCTAAGGTCCTATGTTCTGGGTACAAGTCTAAAATCCCCCCAATGGGCTCATCAGGATAAGACAGTCCACGACGCGGAACCTCCCCCCGACAGTAAGTAGCGTAGGTATGTCATACACATAATAATACATACTAGGCATACACACAACCTATCCATATGTATATTGAATATGGATACACACGATACCTATAATATAAAATCGTATAGGTATACACTCAACCTATAAAAATCAATCCATATAGGTATACACTCAACCTATGATTATCACCGTACGTAGTATTTATCTCTCGAATGCTCACTGTACATTTTTATTTGATATATACTCTCTATCGTATATTATCAAGTATTATTCTCTACAAACAGGGCCTATTGTTACCCCCTAAGTTAATTCAGTAGTTAATCCACAATTTTCCTACTGTTCTACCTCATAATATCCATTATCCTCTCCACAATCCATTCTCATTCTCTCGAATTATTACGTTAACAATTAAGCCCAACTAGACTTAGACTTCACTCTCGCATACATGACTAAGTCTCAAACCTATCAAGGACTATTATCATTCAATATATACCTCATTATATTCTAAATATTTTCCAAAAATTCCCCCATTAGCTGTCCACCAATCTTGGGCTTAAAAAGGGGAAATTGTAAAAATTTGGTAAATCGAATCGAGTCATAAATTTTCTAGCAAATTAAACACCCAATGATAAAATGTTGATTACTCCCTCTACAGAACTCTGATTGACCTGATTCAAAGCTCATTAGAAAGATAAGACATAGATATTTCCAGGAATATATGGATGTCACTCGAATTCTAAGGAAAATTGAAATGGCATACGTTTAAATTTACGTCAAAAATTCTGGCAGATTGACATCTTGTGTTCACAAATTAAACCCTAAGTCATTCAATATTCATGTTATTCAACCAAGAACCCATAAAGATTCAAACTTAATCTTCAAATATATTGAAATATCATTTTATCTTCACATAGGGATAATTTCTGATGAAAAGTTTACACAAATAACTTCAACGGTTCAATCCAAGAATCAAATTCTCCTTTAATAAACATAAAACCCTAGTTTTCTCATGTTCATCATCTTTATTAATCAAGAACTCTAATTTATCTCTTATTAATCAACCCAAACCCGATGATTTCATATTATCATCATTAAGGAACATCTCTACACACATTCCTACTTTAGTTTATGAATTAAACCCTCCCAAATTCATATAAAACTTCCAAAAACATGAAATCAAACCCTAATCTACATGGGTATTATAGAATGCTTAATATAAATTTCCATTTAAATACTTGCCTCTCAAAATAAAGTCTGGAATTCATTGATAATATGGTTTGGTGGCTATCCCCTCGCTCTGATCTCGATTCTGTTGTGTTTAGGGCAAAAAGTTGTGTTGAAGCTTTGAATTTTTTCTCCTCTTCCTCTCCTCTTGCCTCTATTCTATTATGATTGTGATAACCCTATTTCCTCTCTCAAATATAAGATATAAGACTTAGAATTTTCGGAGTTCTCTAAACCACAAACTCCCGAATGATCGAAAAGCCCTTAAATAGTTTCAGGTTGGCCTAAAATCGTCCCGGGACCTACATTATACCTCCGGGTACACTTTTTTGACTATTTCGACCCTTTCAGAATCAACCGTGACCTCAAAATCACAATGCAAGTCACTTTGTAAAATCATCTTGATTTCACCTCAAATTACGGCACGCGTGAAATTAACTTAAACTGAATTAATTAAATCTAAATCATCCAAATTAAATAATTTCTCCAAATTAAATAAATTCGTAAATCACCAATATAATTGATTTCCATATAATCCAAAATACGGGGTGTTACGTACTTCTCCCCTTACAAAGGAATTTCATCCTCGAAATTCAGATAAGGCTAGTACTCCAAGGTTTTTGCTCTTCCCAAATCATCCATTTCGGACCACCACATACTTTTCTTCTATCCCTTAATCACGGATAATATTAACATAATTTAACTACCCAGCGAACCTATACTCGTTCATAACTGCACACACAATACATGGCTCCACTAGCCTCAAATATCACATAGTTATTATCCCTCATATATAACTGTAAAAATGAACAATACCCACGGTACTAAACCCATGTCCTAAAGACCAAACATCTCCCCACTTCCAACGTTGACCTAAGTTTCATGCATGGGATGTCTCGCAATGCGAAATCCAAATATGGAACTCCCTCGATACACTACTAACTAACATTGTCGATCGTTGAGATCCGTTAGGCCTTAGTCCATAGTACATACCCTCCAAAATTCCCTTCTCTTGACATAAAGGGATACTCGTCCACTCCCATGTTACAAAAGACAATACATAATATGGCATTCTTACTATCACTAGTTTCTTAGCGCGAATAAATCACGAGCTATATCTCTCAGGTCTGTAATAAGCCAGTCTACCCAGAATCACGTTATTAATCGTCCCTACTCACCTAGATTGTTAATAATACAAATATCTTCATGTGTGTCTATTATGCAACACACTATCATATATATATACTAGGGTATGCCCGTGCCTGAAGGCATGATGATAACATGTCTAATACATAAACACGTCTAGTAATAAAAATATCCAAATCATTAAGTCGTGCAAAATTTAAGTCCAAAAAAATTATGACACAAAAAATTGTAAAGAACTTGAAAAAAACTCGACAAAATTTTCCTTTGTTTATAGGACTATCCAACACTGTTTAAGAAAAATAATAATCCAACAACCATTATGTGCCTATAGGAACAGCTTGAATAGAAACATATATGGTGACACTAAGGTCTTGCGTGGGACAGTTGCAATATATAATTCCAGAAAATTAACATATAGAATGAACCCTAAAACATATAAGAGTACATATTGATATTGACATCTATCTTTATCCTAATGCAAATCTATTGACAGAAGCTACCATTTTCACATAAAGAATACTTCAAATACATTTTGATAAAATTTAATGGATATCACCCTATATTTTATTACTTCATTTAAACACCTTAGGCCTTAAAGTCTCCAAACAGTCCAAAACTATACACAGGTCATATCCAAAACCCCTAAAAGTCCTAAATAACAAACAAAGAACTAAAATAATACATGGAAAAACCAAATCAAGAACTAAAATAACTTCTTTCTCTAATTACCGGATTCAAAAAATTCTCCTGATGATTGCTCAAAAGCAAACAGATCAATTGTTGTACCTCATCAAGTGCATTTTTCAATTGATTCGCATCTTACGCGGATAAAAGAGGAGCCTAATTCATGACAAAATATTCCAACAACCGCATATCTACATCGATACCCATGATAGCATTTAAACTAAACCATTTTGACTATTTCTCCCATTAGATCCCTATCACAACTCTGATTTGTGAGAAAGAATCAACTCTGATAGGAATCAACTAATTCTTTTTCTGTCATATTCACCAACCCAACATTAGACTACAAAAATAGAGAAAAAAATATAATAGAGGGCTGCCTTCCTGTTCCAGTAGTAGTATTAGGAAGTACATTTTTCCTGGTCATCATTCGTGTCCTTGCATGACAATTAGAAGAATTTTATGCGCATGATTGATGGACTTGACTCGTCATAATCTGCTTTGTCAACCCACATTTGTTGGAAGGTGCTGATAGATTCCAGGATGGACCCTCATATCCAGACACTGTACTTCCTCTCGAGTTGTGCCACAACCTTGATCTTCATGCTGTTGGGAGCTAAGGTAGTGATTTGAATCACATTATATTATCCCGACATTTACTCCTGCTACCCTTGCTCAGAATACTATTTCATCCCACCCCACCACCAAAATCAGCTAGTGCTAGCCACGTGGCACATTGGAACTTGACCTTGAGTATGATCTAGCTTGGATATCATCCTCCTCTATTCATAAAGAAATGAATTGAAAACAAAAATGTTAAAGCAATTTCAGCTGATGTAATATGTTTGAATAGAACCTGATATCAAAAGGTGTTCTAAGTGAATTGTACCTCTAAACTAAAGCTATATGAATTTTCAGATATATCGAAATTAATCTATTAGGAAGTCATTTTCTCCAAACAATTGTGAAGGTAAAGATAATAGTAAAGACAGTCACTAAAAAAGGATATGAGTGAATGTAATAGAACATGACAGCTATGAATTCCTAGACCATAACACAAAAACAAAATCAAGTTAACCTTGCTTATACATTCTGTAAGAGGAGTTAAACAATAGAGAATAGGGATTCAATAATGTAACACATCAAGGTGGAGCTAAGAAATCATTCCTGAAGTTACTTGGGAAGTTCAAGTATCCATCTCTACTGAAATCAAACAGTTATTTGGTTAAGGTGATCAAACTTTTAGAGAGTTTATAATGAGATGGCCACACCATTACCTACTGCCCATTGGACAGTTGATACCACATCCAAATAAAGGATATTTTATAAGCACAACAACCTTGGAGCATAGCTTCAAATCCTTTCTGCATAAATTTCTTTGATGGACATATATATAGAGAGGGAGAAGGATCGTCATTATAGGATCAGGCTAGCTCAGAACATAGAAGGTATAAAAAAAGAACAAAATTTGTTGACAGTTTATCTCATAATTTTTTGATAGATTAATACTATAATCTAGAACCCAAGTCATTTTCTATATAGCCCCAAATAAGGACAACAAAGTCCAAACTCAAATATAGACACACACAAAAGAGGCATGTACGTTTCATAAAATCCCACCATTTGCATAGTCGGTGTGTTTCTATTTGAGCAAGGTTTTCAATCAAATTTAGGGACGGGCTTCTAAAAATGACCGGCCTCTAAAAGCATGTGGTAATTTTAATATTAAAACTCTAGCACATTATCCACTTAACCCAAAATAAATTTAAGATGATAAATAAGTAGAAAAGCATATATATAATTTATATAATATTAAATTAGGTACTAACTAATGTCAGAATACAAACCTTAACTAAGAGAAGTAAGCCTTCGACATTATAGACCACCAAATGAAATAATTAGAAATCCTAATTCTGGAATTGAATTAGTATTTATAATGTCGATCAAAAATTGGAATAAGTTGATAAAACATATAATAAAACCATCATTGTGTTGATATTGGACAATTTCAAATGTGTGTCACTCAATTATGCATATGAAAGTATTTTTTGGAGGAGGAAGAAAATATCAATTAGAACCTCCTGATATACAAATAACATTTTCAAAAAGCAAACCATCACATAAATATAACTTTCTTGAGGAATAAAAGGACAACTACATATTAAGTAACCACAATTAACAATTAAAAGAAGTGTAGAATATTAAGTATAGAATATAAGAATCACTCAAATCTAAGACACCAAATCAATAAAAAAAAAGGCAAAGGTATCATTATCATACTTGATACTTAAACCCTTTGAACTTTGGCATTAGATTACCAACCTCTTTATTCCTGTCATTTTTTCCATAGAAATAGGACATCAAGTTTTTGATAAACAACCACAAAGTAGTGCTAACAAATTATATTAACACCAAATATTGGCAATTTTCATTATGAGAAAGATAAGAAGCCTTGAGGTGAAAGAGATAAACCATGATTTTCCAATACCTAAAAAATTAATGAATGGTAAAACACAAAAACAGACCTTTTTAGTAAGACTCGTCACTTTATTCCAAATATCTATATAGGTCATATCTAAAAGGCCACTACAATTATACTAAACCCCTCTGACCACTACATATGAATAGAAGAACACCAAGCACATAAAGTCACAACCACTTTCAAGTACATTGTATCATTTTTGAAAATCATAAAAAATTCTGGATTAAAAATAGGAACCCGGAGGTTATAGACTTATTCCTACTTGACAATGCAAAAAACAATCATCATCGTCATTACCCTCTTACAAACCCCTGAATTAAACTACAACTATTACAGGAAACCTAAAAAAAATACCCACTTAAGGTTTAATACGACTTGATAGTAATGTTTAAAATGGTGGTCATGAAAAGTATTACGTTTTGGTTCTGGAATTCTCATTGTGTAAGCTACGTCACAACTGTAAAAGCTACATATGGGGTTAATAAGAATTCCAAAAATTAATAAGAAAGGACTCTAAATCAAACTAAGATGGCGACACATAAAATGTAGATGCCACACTTACATTTAAATCTCTAAAATGCTTGTTGGGTAGAGCATTTTTTGTTTTCTTCAAAAACATACTTGATCAATGAGTTCTTATTTGATAGAAACTCAGGGAACTCCGTCTTCAACTTGGACTGGTTCATCTCATTATTGCTTCGAGCTGCAACTATCACCTTTGCTTTCTCCTTTAGGGTGAAGTTGTACCATTTAACTTGGGTCTGTATATTTCTTAAACATTTTAAGAATCTCGTTATGGCTAACCACACCAGGATTTATGAAGTTCCATATGCCCTTGAGATTACTTTGTCATCTCAGTTGAAATAGGTAGAAGCTCATCCAAGATGGTCATGCTATTGGGAATGTTGATGTTGACCACTTTGTTATAACGAGAAATCTTAGTGATGAAGTTGTGTGGGTTAGTGAGGTTCGAAGATATAGTCAAGCGGACTCTGAGGGGGCAAACATTGTCAAATTCTTTCAAGAGATCTTGAACCATGGCCTTGGTCTTTGAATAAAAAAGCCATAAAAATTAGGTGTCTTCCTCCGAAACCCTCTAGATGTGTAGCATCATATTCAAATATGCATCCACTCACAAAATTCATCATCTGTATTCCATTATCTCTGCAAATATCTTCTAAGGTCAGAGAATCAACAACGTTGGCACAAAATGTTTTCGTCCTATGAGACTCGCACCAATCAACATTCGGTCTACATGTCATACCAGCAGCATTAAAAACATGTTTGGGTTTAACAATATTATAGGAAGAATAGCTATGATGAACCCTGCATTAAAAACATGTGTGGGTTTAACAATATTCGATCTACATTTGTTCACGATGGCCCCTGCATTCAAAATTATAAATATTATAGGAAGAGTAGCTATGATGGCCCTTTCATTGACAAATGTAAATATTAATACCTTACCATTATATGAAGTAAATAATAAGATGAACAAAAGGACATAGTTTCAAAGGCCTCGCGGTTCGATTGGACTGATATGTTGAAATACTTTCTGCAAAAGATGACTACAAAATTGGGAGACAATGTCCTTGTTTGAGAGGACTTGAAGTGATAATAAAAGTAATTCTTGGAGATCGGTAAGGACACCATCCATTATAATCACCAAGACAAAATACGTGTTGATATTGTAGGAGAGGTAATGGCCAACTAATTCTGCAGCCTTGTTAATTACATGACCAAATAAAGTGGATCCAGAAAGGTCAACATTCTGCATAGCACTTGAATAAGAAAGCATCCATGAGGCCTTCTTCTCTCCCAACCTACAAAATGAGATATTTTGACTTCTACATAAACCTTTTTTCAATAAAAAATGAGCATCAAGACATTCAAGGAAACACACAATGAAATGGGATGTATATAACACGTTGAACAACAAATACAAAGTAAATTATGAATGTAATTATGTGACACCCCAACTAATTAAATATCGGGTAGCTACTCTTTTATTAAATTAAACCAAAATGACAAGTTGGCTCAGTTAATAGCATCACTGTCGAAAACATTTTATTATTTCTAACCACCTAGTATTTAAAAAGTAAGTTGCCAAATTTTAATTAAAGTCTGATTAACATGCAGTACAAGATTTAATGCAAGGATAATATCACCATTCACCATAACGAAGTAATAGAATAACCATCACACGATATAAATAAATCCGGAGGAAAAACTCCTCACAACAAACTCCACAACTGAAATGAATAACTAAATACTGAATACTGAATCAATACATGCCAAAGTCTGAAAAACTCAAATGGAAAAGTCTCTAATAGAATTTGGGCAACATGCCCTACAACTGAAGAATACTGAATATGGAATCCAAATGGTAGAAGCGTCTAAAAGCAAATCCCTGTAGCTTCCACAAACAGCTACAACTCGTCACCTGAATGAGCATCCTATGCATCGTGTCCTTGTGGCTGGGCACCTAAAATGGTTTTACAAGAAAAATAGATTTGAAAGCAAACGGGTCAGAGCCCGAATATGGAGATATTTTAAAAACCTGCAAGTGCTTTAAAAACATTTAAAACATTAAATGCAAAGTACATGTTAGGACGTGCACTCACATGAAATTCTCACCTCTCGTCTAACTGTGCACTCCTAACGTAAGTACCCATCTAAAATGACACAAACCACTAGCTAAGTGACATCATATCTAGCTAGACTGTCATAGGTTCTACCCTTATTACTCGGTTCCCATTAACATTATAACGCTCGCAATTAAAATAGGGGCTTAACGTAAATTCAGGTTCTCATATAAAAGTAATACAACTCGTTATAGATTATCCCTTTTATGTTATTCCATAGTTACACACACAATACCATATGAAAGTCCTCATTTTACTAAGTGTATATTTTCCACAACATAAATATACAATATAAGCACCCCGAGACTAAGCCGCGGTGCACACATACTCTGCTATCCATCCCGATACATCACGTACATAAGGATTACATATTTCGAATCTCTCTGGAATAGTTCACAGATAACAACATCACAAATAATGGAGGCGAACACAGTCAAATCACATGGGTCACGCACATACCTACGCTCCCACGATCAGCGAACTTATTAACATCCCAATAAGTCTTTCTCTGACCTATGTTCATCGAGGTAACCAGTCTAAATCCGGGAAACACAAGGATTAGAGGGCCCTAAGCGAACGCAAACCTCCCGTGATAGCAAGTATGGTAGGTATGTCATACACACAAATCATGTATCAATACTAAGTAACACACATCTTAGTAATCACTATAATATATTGGTACATATCGCATTCTTGTACCAGCTTAATATATATACCACTTATATAATCCCGGTCCATATTTATACGCGCCATAATTTATTCTCACGTCATAGTAGGCACTCACGTCTCGACTCAAATGTCTATTTGATTTGATCCACACTTGTATAATTTACTCCTCATTATATCCCAAATGTCCCAAGTATACTAATACACCATCAACGGAATGTTATCTCTATTCTCGAACAAGTTTACGGGACTCTCAAAATCAAAACAGGCCAAAAAGGCCTAAACTGCAAGCTCGTTAGAAGTCTCGTTCGAACGAGGATGTTCGAACGAGATTTCATTCGAACGAACTGGGCTATCTAACGAGATCTCGTTCGAACGAGATTATCGAACGAACATCCCTCTCGTTAGAACCCCAAACTGTCAACTCGTTAGAAGCTCGTTCGAACGAGCTCGTTAGAAGCTCGTTCGAACGAGCTTGTTCGAATGACCTAGGTAGGTCTTCTAACGAGTGGCCAGATTCAAGCCCAGAAATCCTATCTCGTTTTTCACCCATTTCTACACCTCAAATCTTAACCAAAATTCGTCCAATCAATGTTTTAAGGTCTCCAATCATCCTAAAACATACTAAGGTCATATACTAACATCTTTTAAGGAATTAACACATCCTAAACATCATTAATTCATCAAATTTCTACCCTTTCCCCCAAATATTCAAGAACATAAACCCTAGAATTTTAAATCCTCCATAAGTCCATTCTAGATCCGTTTTTATTACATCCAACATATATTAACATCAGCATAATTATCTCCATACTATTCTACATGAAATTTGTCCTCAAAATTCAAGTCCTAAGTCCAATTAAAATGGGTTTTTATTTAACTTCCAAGAACAAATGTAAATCTTTCAATTTATCTAACATGGAAGAAACATTCTCTGAATTAAATAGAGTTAAATCACTTGCCTCAAGTGTCTCTGAATTTGGTGTTGGTTTGATGAAGCTTTTTATGCAGAATTCCTTCTCTCTCTCTCTCTACAAGCCTTCTTCTCCAATGGCTATGGTGGCTAGGGTTTTCTTTGGGAAAGTTTTGGAAACCTAATCTAATAACCCCCGTAGCTTATTGGGTCATTAAGGGTTGGTTAGTGGGTTTAGTGGGTAACTTCCCAATCAGATAAAACTCTTAATTTTCGTCCCTTTTAATTCCCAAAAATACAAAATTACCAAACTACCCTTTATGTTGCCGGTATGGCCTAAAAATACTCCGGGACCCAAACTAAACCCCCGGCTAGTGTTTTCTGACTATCTCGACCCTTCCGGACGCGTTGGCGCACTCAAAATGACCATACAGTTAATAGAATTTAAATTCACTTTTATAATCAAAATAATTATATCCTGACGCGACTGTCTCACGCGTCCCAATAAAATGACCAAATTGTTGTATATCAATCTCACGACAAATTCATAATTCAATATTCATAATCATCATATATACTCAATATAGTCAAATACCAACTCACATCTCACTAGTATTTTATCAGGATTAATTCCCAATTAATTCTCATTTAATTAATTAATCCCAAAATAAATATTGCCAAAAATACGGGGTATTACATACTTCCCCCCTAACAACAGAATTTCGTCCCAAAATTCGGAACTAGAAAGTACCTGGTAAGAACAACTCTGGATAACGTTCGCGCATCTCATCCTCACACTCCCATGTGGACTCCTCGACATTATGATGTCGCCACTGAACACGCACTAATGGGACTATCTTTGACCGTAGTTTCCGCTCACTTCGGTCCAAAATAGAAATCGGCCCCTCCTCGTAGGAGCTATCAGGTTGGAGATCGATGTCCTCCAAAGCAATATGAGAATGAGCCAAACTGTCTCTAAGATATTTCCTTAGCTAGGAAATATGAAACACATCGTGAATCCGATGCAAATGCTCCGGTAATCCAAGCCTATACGCAATCGGTCCAATCCGCTCAATAATAGGAAATGGTCCCACATATCTCGGTGCCAACTTCCCTTTCTTCCCGAAATGCATAATCCCCTTCATAGGAGATACTCTGAGCAAAACCTGGTCCCCTACTTGGAACTCTCTGAAGAACCTCTTCGCATCAGCATAACTCTTCTGCCAGTCTTGAGCTACCCGAAGGCGACTCCGAATCAACTCAATCCTTGCCAAAGTATCCTGAATCACTTCCGGCCCAAGTAGTTTGTTGTCCCCCACCTCTAACCAACATGCTGGGGAACGACAAGGCCTACCATACAACGCCTCAAACGGAGCCATGCCAATAGTGAACTGGTAGGAGTTGTTGTAAGCAAACTCCACCAGTGGAAGGTACTTCTCCCATCCACCCCCAAAGTCAATAATGCACATGCGTAGCATGTCCTCCAACATCTGATTTGTGCGCTCAGTCTGCCCATCGGTTTACGGATGATAAGCCGTACTCAACCGCAATTCCATGCCCATGGCCTCCTGGAAACTCTCCCAAAACCGCGAAACAAATATCTTGTCTCTGTCAGACACGATATTTAGGGGTACACCGTGAAGTCTCACAATCTCTGAAATGAAGAGCTGGGCATACTGTCCCGTAGTGTAGTTAGTCCTTATGGGTAAAAAGTGAGCGACTTTGGACAATCTGTCCACAATTACCCAAACGAAGTCGTGACCCCTCTGCGACGTAGGCAACCTTGTGATAAAGTCCATGGATATGCTCTCCCACATCCACACCGGGACCTCCAATGGCTGTAGTAGTCCTGCCGGTCTCTGATGATCCACTTTTACAAGCTGACAAGTGGCGAATTTTGAAATAAAGTCGGCAATATCTCTCTTCATTCCGCTCCACCAATACTGACATCTCATGTCTTGGTACATTTTGTCCCCATCGGGATGTACCGCGAACCGTGAGCCGTGTGACTCTGCCATCACCTCGTGTCGTAATTCCTCCCCTTCCGGAACCACTAATCTCCCATTGAAGCGCAATCCCCCGTCTGAGCTAACGGTATAGGATTCGGCTCCCTCTACTAGTAATCGAAATATCTGCTCCTGACAGAACGAGTCATTAGCCTGTGCCCGAACTACCTTCGTGATAATCTGCGGTGTAATAGTCATCACAGACATGAAAGATCGGGCCACTGCATCCTGGTGTCCCAATTCCTTCCACTTGGCCTTCCACACCTCTGCCACTTCATCTGCTGGCCTACGGATTAACGCGTCTGCCACCACGTTAGCCTTACCCGGGTGATACTGGATATCGAACTAGTAGTCTATCACAAACTCAAGCCACCTACGCTGCCGCATATTCAACTCCTTCTGCGTGAACAGGTACTATAGGGACTTGTGGTCCGTGAACAGTTGGAACTTCTCCCCCAAAAGATAGTGCCTCCAAATCCGTAGGGAAAAAACCACTGCCGCCAACTCCAAATCATGCGTGGGGTAATTCTTCTCATAAGGCTTAAGCTTACGGGAAGCATAAGTTATGGCCTGTCTCTCCTGCTGCAATACACCTCCAAGTCCTTGCAAAGACGCATCGGTGTAAACCAAATACTCAACTCCCGATCTCGGCAATGCTAACACAGGTGCTGAGGTCAATTTATCCTTCAATTCATCGAATGCCAACTGACAGGCATCACTCCAGATGAATGGTACACCCTTACGAGTCAGATGTGTCAAGGGACCCGCTATCTTCGAAAATCCTCGAATAAACCTCCTATAGTATCCTGCTAGGCCCAAGAAACTACGAATCTCCGTTGGTGTTGTGGGCTGTCCCCACTCCCTCACCGCGGATACATTCCCCGGATCAACAGATATCCCCCGGTCGGAAATAATGTGTTCCAAAAACTGGACCTCCTTCAGCCAAAACCCGCATTTCTCAAGCTTTGCATACAACTCGTTCTGACGTAGTGTCTACAAAACTTGCCTCAAATGCTCGGCGTGCTCCTCCTCTGTTTGGGAGTAAACCAGAATATCATCGATGAAGACAATGATAAACTGATCTAGGAAATCCCTGAACACTCTGTTCATCAAGTCCATAAACACTGCTGGAGCGTTGGTCAAACCAAAAGGCATAACCCGAAACTCGTAAGAACCATATCTCGATAAGAACACAGTCTTCGAGACATCCTCCTCCCTGATACACAACTGATGGTATCCCGATCTCAAATCAATCTTCGAGAAGAAAGAAGCTCCTCTCAACTGGTCGAATAAGTCATCAATTCGAGGCAACGAATACTTATTCCGTATCGTGACCTTATTCAACTCTCGGTAGTCCACACATAATCTCAGTGAACCATCTCTCTTCTTTACGAACAACACAGGGGCACCCCACGGTGAAGTACTCCTCCGTATAAACCCCTGACCCAACAATTGCTCAATCTGATCCCGTAACTCCCTCATCTCAGCTGGAGCCATACGCTACGGTGCACGTGCTATAGGTCTCGTACCTGGTAGTAAATCTATAACAAAGTCTATCTCTCGACTTGGGGGTAGGCCTGGTATCTCCTGAAACACATCCGAATACTCCTTGACAACTGGGATAGAATATAAAGGAATCACAACCTCCTTAGAGGTATCCTCCTCTATGTAATACAGATGAGCGGTCGATCCTCCCTCTGGGCGAGGCATCGCCACTACAAACATCTCTTGCCCCGGAATGGAAAAAACAATGCTTCCGCTGAAGCAATCAATCATGGCCCTATAAGCTACGAGCCAATCCATACCGATAATCACATCGTGAACATGCATATCTAATACCAACATGTCTGCAGGTAATACCAAACCACCAATCTCTACCCCCAATCCCCGGCATATAAAGAATATAAGTGACCCATTCCCCAATGGTGAGTCGACACACGTCACTGTGCTCTCCGCTGTGGCTAACAACCCTAAAGCCTTCGCGAAATGTGTAGCTATAAAACAATGTGTAGCCCCCGTATCAAACAATACCCGACCCATAGTGCCATGGATAGGAAACGTACCCTCAATCGCAGGCGGTGCCTGTGGAACTGCTGCCTGGTGGACGTTATAGACACGTCCATACTGTAGCTGCCCCTGCTGAGCTGGGACTGCTGGAATGGGTGGCAATACTGCCATCTGTGGCGGTACGGGGAGAGCGGCGGGAAACGTAGGCCTCTGCGGCTCCTAGCGAGCACCCTGTTGCTGCTGCTGTGGGGGCCTGCCCCTATCAGGACAATCCTGTCGTTTATGGCCAGTCTTGCCACAAACAAAACACTTCCCTGGGAAGTTCCCTCCTCTATGCCCCTGCTGTCCCCGGCCCTGGTGATCGTTACCGTTCCTCCCTTGGCCCTACTGGCCCTGCTGAAACTGCTGCCCATTCTTCCCCTGTTGGCCCTGATGGCCGATTGGACCCTAATGGCCCTGACGGAAACCTCCGTGTCTGTGCCTGTAATTTCCTGATCTGAACCTCTTCTGATCCCCCTACTGGGAACCCTGCTCACCCTGTCTCTGCCCCTGAACAGATTGTGCCCCACCGACACCATGTCCTCCAGTACTGCCCTGATGGCTAGACTCTCCCAATCTCTTGCCCTCAGCCATATGAAAGCGGTGATCCTGGCAGTGTAACAAAGCAGCATTAACCACATCAGAATAAGTGGCCAACGAAAGGTTCCCTAACAGATGCTGACGGATCCTCCATGTCAACCCGTCGGTGAATTTCTCAATCTTCTTCTTTTCTGTCGGTATCTCATCCGGAATGATATTCAACAGATTCGTGAACTCGGCCACGATCTTACCCTCCTGTTTCAGACTCATCAATTTCCTTCTCATTTCCATGTGAACAGCTGACGGAGAGTACTTGCGGTCGAACCGCACCCAAAAGTCCTGAATAGTGAGAGTATCCCTCTCCTCCACGGTGGTAATAGACTCCCACCACTGCAGTGCAGATCCAACTAGCTTGAAAGTAGCTAGCACCTGCTTCTGAACTTCCGTGCACTCATACATCCTCAAGTGCCTCGGTATATCCTTCCTCCACTGGCTCGAGACTACCACATCTGAGCTATCTGCAAACTCTGGCGGATGCGCTTTTTGAAAAGCGTCAGGTACACGTTCCCAAGCAGACGGGAATGCATTTGCCTGTACTGGCGCGACAACCGGCGCCTGAGGTGGTGCCTACTGAACTATGGTAATTGCGGAATTTATCGCTTGGGCTACAATGGCTGCAACCTCAGCGGCGTTCATCATGCCCTGAACTGGAACGGGCTGGGGTTCGGGCGTTGCATCCCTGGGAACTCGTTGTGCACGTCATGGAGGCATCTGAAATAAGAATAAAGTTTATAAGTTCACAGTTATAAACTTAAAATAGCTGAAGAACGAAGCATACACAAAAAGAGTACAACAGTCCTAAAATATAGGGCTCTATATCAAAGAAAGCTTAGCGAAAACATAATAGCCGTACAGATCCTAAAGGACACTAGAACCTGATGCTCTGATACCACCTGTGACATCCCGACTAATTAAATACCGGGTAGCTACTCCTTTATTAAATTAAACCAAAATGCCAAGTTGGCTCAGTTAATAGCATCACTGTCGAAAACATTTTATTATTTCTAACCACCTAGTATTTAAAAAGTAAGTTGCCAAATTTTAATTAAAGTCTGATTAACATGCAGTACAAGATTTAATGCAAGGATAATATTACCATTCACCATAACGAAGTAATAGAATAACCATCACACGATATAAATAAATCCGGAGGAAAAACTCCTCACAACAAACTCCACAACTGAAATGAATAACTAAATACTGAATACTGAATCAATACATGTCAAAGTCTGAAAAACTGAAATGGAAAAGTCTCTAATAGAATTTGGGCAACATGCCCTACAACTGAAGAATACTGAATATGGAATCCAAATGGTAGAAGCGTCTAAAAGCAAATCCCTGTAGCTTCCACAAACAGCTACAGCTCGTCACCTGAATGAGTATCCTATGCATGGTGTCCTTGTGGCTGGGCACCTAAAATGGTTTTACAAGAAAAATAGATTTGAAAGAAAACGGGTCAGAGCCCGAATGTGGAGATATTTTAAAAAACTGCAAGTGCTTTAAAAACATTTAAAACATTAATTGCAAAGTACATGTTAGGACGTGCACTCACATGAAATTCTCACCTCTCGTCTAACTGTGCACTCCTAATGTAAGTACCCATCTAAAATGACACAAACCACTAGCTAAGTGACATCATATCTAGCTAGACTGTCATAGGTTCTACCCTTATTACTCGGTTTCCATTAACATTATAATGCTCGCAATTAATATAGGGGCTTAACGTAAATTCAGGTTCTCATATAAAAGTAATACAACTCGTTATAGATTATCCCTTTTATGTTATTCCATAGTTACACACATAATACCATATGAAAGTTCTCATTTTACTAAGTGTATATTTTCCACAACATAAATATACAATATAAGCACCCCGAGACTAAGCTGCAGTGCACACATACTCTGCTATCCATCCCGGTACATCACGTACATAAGGATTACATATTTCGAATCTCTCAGGAATAGTTCACAGATAACAACATCACAAATAATGGAGGCGAACACAGTCACATCACATGGGTCACGCACATACCTACGCTCCCACGATCAGCGGACTTATTAACATCCCAATAAGTCTTTCTCTGACCTATGTTCATCTAGGTAACCAGTCTAAATCCGGGCAACACAAGGATTAGATGGCCCTAAGCGAACGCAAACCTCCCATGATAGCAAGTATGGTAGGTATGTCATACACACAAATCATGTATCAATACTAAGTAACACACATCTTAGTAATCACTATAATATATTGGTACATATCGCATTCTCGTACCAACTTAATATATATACCACTTATATAATCCCGGTCCATATTTATACGCGCCATAATTTATTCTCACGTCGTAGTAGGCACTCACGTCTCGACTCAAATGTCTATTTGATTTGATCCACACTTGTATAATTTACTCCTCATTATATCCCAAATGTCCCAAGTATACTAATACACCATCAACGGAATGTTATCTCTATTCTCGAACAAGTTTACGGGACTCTCAAAATCAAAATAGGCCAAAAAGGCCTAAACTGCCAGCTCGTTAGAAGTCTCGTTCGAACGAGGTTGTTCGAACGAGATTTCGTTCGAACGAACTGGGCTATCTAACGAGATCTCGTTCGAACGAGATTATCGAACGAACATCCCTCTCGTTAGAACCCCAAACTGTCAACTCGTTCGAACGAGCTCGTTCGAACGACCTGGGTAGGTCTTCTAACGAGTGGCCAGATTCAAGCCCATAAATTCTATCTCGTTTTTCACCCATTTCTACACCTCAAATCTTAACCAAAATTCGTCCAATCAATGTTTTAAGGTCTCCAATCATCCTAAAACATACTAAGGTCATATACTAACATCTTTTAAGGAATTAACACATCCTAAACATCATTAATTCATCAAATTTCTACCCTTTCCCCCAAATATTCAAGAACATAAACCCTAGAATTTTAAATCCTCCATAAGTCCATTCTAGATCCGTTTTTATTACATCCAACATATATTAAAATTAGCATAATTATTTCCATACTATTCTACATGCAATTTGTCCTCAAAATTCAAGTCCTAAGTCCAATTAAAATGGGTTTTTATTTAACTTCCAAGAACAAATGTAAATCTTTCAATTTATCTAACATGGAAGAAACATTCTCTGAATTAAATAGAGTTAAATCACTTGCCTCTAGTGTCTCTGAATTTGGTGTTGGTTTGATGAAGCTTTTTCTGCAGAATTCCTTCTCTCTCTCTCTCTACAAGCCTTCTTCTCCAATGGCTATGGTGGCTAGGGTTTTCTTTGGGAAAGTTTTGGAAACCTAATCTATAACCCCCGTAGCTTATTGGGTCATTAAGGGTTGGTTAGTGGGTTTAGTGGGTAACTTCCTAATCAGATAAAACTCTTAATTTTCGTCCCTTTTAATTCCCAAAAATACAAAATTACCAAACTACCCTTTATGTTGCCGGTATGGCCTAAAAATACTCCGGGACCCAAACTAAACCCCCGGCTAGTGTTTTCTGACTATCTCGACCCTTCTGAACGCGTTGGCGCACTCAAAATGACCATACGATTAATATAATTTAAATTCACTTTTATAATCAAAATAATTATATCCTGACGCGACTATCTCACGCGTCCCAATAAAATGTCCAAATTTCCGTATATCAATCTCACGACAAATTCATAATTCAATATTCATAATCATCATATATACTCAATATAGTCAAATACCAACTCACATCTCGCTAGTATTTTATCCGGATTAATTCCCAATTAATTCTCATTTTATTAATTAATCCCAAAATAAATATTGCCAAAAATACGGGGTATTACAAATTATTATAAAGTAAAACAAGTGCATTTTATTGTACCCTAGGAAAATAAACTAATAAGTCAAGACATAAACTACGAGGGAATGCATATTTAGGGAGGCTATAAATTATAACATAATATTTAAGATTCAATGAAAAATCTAAACTTTGTAATAAAATAGGTTGATTGAAAAACATGCATTAACTTTAAATCATACCACTTAAACATGAAATAATACATTTAGTGAGAAAAACCTAGTGTGGTCATTAATCTAACAATAAAATATACATAATGTATTACGAAACAAACTAAAAACCTCATGAGTTAATACTACTACAATGTGAGGCTATGTCTTTTAAGTGATCTTATGAGCATAAGTCTACTCAGATGGATGGCAGAGCCAAATGAAACTCAATGTTCGATAAATAGTGGATGTGTGCAGTAAATCGGTTCAGATCAGAAAAAACTCGGACCTGGGTAAGAAATGTAACAGTTGTTCTAGTATAGCAGATGAAACAAAAAATATATATTCAAGAACGGTTTAAACAGTTCACACGATTGATGAATAAAGCACGAATTTAGATAAGAAAATCACTCAGTTGATGAATAAAGTACAGATTTTAGTTATTCCTAAAAAAAATAACATGATTGATGAGTAAAGCACTAATTTTGACAAAGCAATGTATAAATAATTTGAAACTAACATGAGAGGAGGGGTATTATAAAGTTTTAAAAACATACTTAATTCCATACCTAATACCCCCCATCGGACATCCAATCTTCAAGAATCAAGCATATCCCAATCCTAATTTCAAAAATACATAGTAAAAAATAGAGTTTCAAAATACTTTCACTTGACAATATATCTAAAAAATACAAACCACTTGACAATGCTAAAAACATAAAATAAACAATTAATTTAGAAATAAATCAAGAAGTAGAGATAAAGTGTATACCTGATATAAATATAAAATCCCACATAAAGAGATCATGATCTCTGAAAAGTAAAAATAAACAACAAAATACAATTAAAGCCCCAAATATAAACATAAGCATGAACATAAATAGATCTTAAACAAAATGCACAAAATATGTACACAAAGCCCTAAATTTATCAGCAAATAAAAGCCCCAAATGTGTACACATGTCTTCAATGTGCGTGTATGACGTGTGTATTAGACAGATCTAAGTGTGTGTGCGCGTTTGTGTGTAAAAGAGAGATCACCTATAGCGGGGGAGGGATGAGGGCAGCAGCACTGGGGTGAGGGAATAAGCGTGAGAGGTAAGCATCATGGGAGAAGAATAGAAGAGGTAGTGAAATGTATGATTGAGAGGCATCGTGGGAGAAATATGTGAGGAGAGAGGGGGAGAAGGGTAATGAGAGTCGTGTGTTTGATAGAGGGAGGGCATATTTTACGTACATGTGAGAGGAGAGAGTTTGGTATTGAGAGTAAGACTACCATTTTACCCATTTTTTTGAATTTTAAAGAAGGGGGCAAATGAATTAGAGTGTGTGAAAAGGGGGGAATCCAAAATCTTCAAGGGCAAAATAGGAAGTACAAAAAAACTCAAAGATGACATCATCATTTAATCTTATGACATACATAAGTTTTCTACTTTATATATATATATATATATATATATATATATATATATATATATATATATATATATATATATATATATATATATATATATATACACACACATCCACGGACCCTCTATTTTTTATACCTCTCAGCTTAAAGTGTTTACTCTACATGTTCAATAATTAAAATTTAAAATCGATGCATTAGCATCCAACTACATCAAATCACTCAGGACGTTAATTAAGGTTCCTACATGTAACATCCCCCAACTAAGTTCAAAGAACTTTCTCAATGAACTATTTCCTAGCATTATCAATAAAATTTATAGGTCCAAAGCACATATTAAGATATCATGAATCCTGTCTCTTGACACGTAAATCATATTGTTTATGCCCATGTCTCCCAAGGCATCACACAATACGGTGTTCTAGTTATCACTAAGTTCTAGTGCGCAAGCAACAATGAGCTAAATCTCTTCGATCAACGGTATACCCGATATACCTTAAATCACATCAGTGAAAGTCCCCACTTACCGGGATAAAACGTAACGAGACAACTATACTCACCAAAATTTATGATACAATACACTATATAAGCAGGCTTGACCCTCTTTCAGGTGATGTCTTGTCAAAGTAAATATCTTATCCTGGCATAACGAGCACAATAGTCTTACCCTACAGTCTACTACTGCTCTAACCCTCGGTATCAAGTCACTACGCAAGATAATAATATGTTCTCTTTTTAAAACCCTCATAAGGAGCAAAATCTACCATATAATGTAAATCATCCACTTACTGTCCACACCAGCCCTTCCCTGTGGATGAAACTAAATAGATCCCCGTTACTCAACGGTATACATATAAACGCTATATTAAAATTAATGACATCTTTACTAATTCCATTTCATAGGTGAATCTAGTAGTAACAACTTTCTTTGACTCACTCGTGTCACAAAATAGACTCCTATAACCATGGGATAAAACTCATACTTTTAATTTTCACTAGTATCAGCGGTTCAAATGGTTCCTGGACATAATACTCTCATCCCAACCGAACCAAGATTTCATATGAATGTTGCCCTATTGGGCGTCCGGTTCCTACCCCCCAATTCGATGTAGACAAGATTTACACATGTGTTCCTACTCTTAACACATAAGACACCTCCCTATGTCATCTACCTCGCTCGATCATTGGGTCTCCAAACATAACTCTAATGTTGAGACTGACCCACGATCTGCTGTAATGGTTGTACATCCAGTATATCATCCTATAGTTATCCCATGCCTCACTTCGATAATACTTCTTCATGTGGCTCATCTCTCCAAAATTGAGACACTACCAGAGAACTCCCTTGTCTCTATTCCTAGCCCTACTGGCCATGTCGGGGTGTCCTTCTCTCGAACATAGTATTCTTATCCCCGATTGCACCCCCGTTGTCCCTTTGGCTCCGCTGGCCTTATGGAACTCGTTGTTGGACTTGATGGTCCTGACTGCATCCACCGTCACTTGGTACAAATTCACTTGATTTGAATCATTTAAATGGGACTATTAGGTATACCCTCCTGTGGTGCTTCTCTAACACAGTTAAATCCAGTCTTTCTCTCTGGCTCGATTTTCTAACCCATAGGCTTTTCTGGTGGAAGCGTTGATATAAACTTGTAAACGTACGACCTTGACGACCTCGACACTAGTCATCATATCCGAATTTTATACTCACACTTTTGTATTCTACTCATTAGTCTCTTATTAACTTACAGACCCTTTCATTGTTCGTATCCCCTTCGTCGGATACGAAGTTCACTAAACAAGTCAACTTCTCCCTTACGCTCGCTCTTTATCGCTCACTTGTGATAAGTTTTAAAACTCCATCCGCATCTCTGTCCAATTAGCAGAAGTAAGATCTTATAATCAAATTGTACTCAAATTCCTTGTTCTATTCCATATGCTTCTTATATGTGGTGACTGACTCTCGTCATGGTATGCTGCTCCTATGAGCTTAAAATTTTACTCAAAATGTTTAATAATGGGTATCGTTGCACTCCATCCTACACATTTGCCGTTGGATTACCTCTTTCCATTGGATTATCATGCTTCCCTTTTTTCTTGAATACTTATAGATGGCACCTCATAATAGTCCTTTCGATTTTCCCCACCCCTTGTCGGCTACGCTGGGTGAGTGTAAGATTGCACCACCGTAATCTATAACAGTGCTTGGGGAAACTACTATTCCCGCGATTATCCTATCGTCACATTCCTGAACAATAATTATGGTGACTTCTATGGCGATCACCATTTCCATAATACCCTCTAGCTTCTGCTAAGCCTCTCCTCTTCCAGTTCTTCTAATGGCCCTCATTGGTCGTCCTATAATGATCGGTGTTCAAAACCTAAATGAACTCGCACAAGAATCTCATCAACTATACTTAATAGCAAGAGAATTTAAGTCGCATATATAAAGGAATTCAACATTCCTATCATAAGGATCTATATCAAGGAACACTACGCTGAAACGTAAAAAGTGGTAGAGATCCTAAGGACACTAGCACCTGATGCTCTGATACCATTTGTGACACCCTGCCTAATTAAATACCGGGTGATCAGGCCTTCATTAAATTAAAATAAGATTCCCATTTGGTTAATTCTTAGCATCATTGTTAACAACTTTTTAAAACATTTACTAACCACCTAGTATTCAAAAAAGTCGGTGCCAAATTTTATCTTTTTATTAAATAAAACAATATGCGGAAACAAATACAATAACTAACCATCCACGTAATAAATGAATAAGCTAAACAATCATCTGATAAGCAACGTATATAAAATAATACCGAATAAACCATCGGTTCCTAAATCCAAATAAGAGTCCAAAATAAATAAAATTCGAAAACATAGTCTAACAGACATAAAGAAATAACTGAGGGCCAACACGCCTGAATGAAATATTGAACTGCACCCTACACTAGGAATGAAGTAACTCAAGTGTCTAATTCCAAATCCTACAAGCATCCACAAGTGCTACAGCTACGCATCCTTGGAATAGATCATCCTGCTTAGTGTCTCTATGGCTGGACACCTAAAAGGTTTTGGAAAAAGGTTTTGCAAGTACGGGTCGGAGACCAAGTAAAAATCATTTGAAATATTTAGCAAGCATTTAAATATCAGTTTAAATGAATATTTATTAGATACGCATGTTAGGGTGTGGACACTCCCTTGAGTTTACTGACCTTTAATCTATAGTGCACACCTAACGTCCCACCTAGTCAAGCTACCCAATATAACTAGGTATCGAGTATCTAATAAGACGCAAATCAGTCTGGCTCACCCGTATTGCCCATACAGTATGTTACCGAATACCCTGAACTACCTTTTAATCATAGTTAAGATTCTCCTTAACTTACTCATACCGAACATACAGTAAGCTACCGAATACCCTTAATAACTAACATCTCTCCTCTGTTATTATTAAACCCACGTTATCACTTCACATATTTTATGGTTCAAGCCTTGACGTTTAAGTTTCTCTACTTAAACTTTATTTTAGATATTCACCATCCATCTTCCTACTATTTACACCTTAGTAAATTCATTATTAATTAGATTTACATTATCTAATCTCCCTAATATTTACTCTTTAATAAATTTATCGTTATTTAGATACATAATATATCATCTCACTACTATCTCACATAAATAGATAAATCTTTGTTTAGATACACACTATCTAGCCCCACTACTGTCACACATAAGTAGGAGAAAACATCTAAGTGTTTATATATATATATATAATAGCATCCATCGGTCTCGCCACCGTGATGCACATTTGCATACTATGCTATCGGTCCAAGTACCTCTCGTACTATATCAAGGAAAAATGGTTCGGCATGTCTCCTCGAACCCAAAATACAAATCACACAAATTGGAGGCGAATGTTATCTCCATCTAAATGGGTCACGCACATACCTACGCTCCCATTCAACCGTAGAAACTATCATACTCTCAGATAGTACGTATCCAAGGTACTATGTTCTGGGTACAAGTCTAAAATCCCCCTAATGGGCTCATCAGGATAAGACCGTCCATAATGTTGAACCTCCCCCGGACAGTAAGCAGTGTAATTATGTCATACACATAATAATACATACTAGGCATACACACAACCTATCCGTACCTATATTCAATATAGATACGCACAATACCTATAATATAAAATCATATAAGTATACACTCAACCTATAAAAATCAATCCATATAGATATACACTCAACCTATGATTATCACCGTACGTAGTGTTTATCTCTTTAATACTCACTGTACAATTTTATTTGATATATACTCTCTATCATATATTCCCGAGGATTATTCTCTATCCGAAGGGCCTATTGTTACCCCCTAAGTTAATTCAGTAGTTAATCGACAATTTTCCTACTGTTCTACCTCATAATTTCACTTATCGTCTCCATGATCCACTCTCATTCTCTTAAATTATTACGTCAATAATTAAGCCCAACTAGACTTAGACTTAACTCTCGTATAAATGACTAAGTCTCAAACCCATAAAGGCCTACTATCATATAATATATCCCTCATTATATTCTAAAGATGTCCCAAAAATTCCCCCGATAGCTATCCGCCAGTTCTGGGCTTAAAAGGGGGAAATTGTAAAAATCTGGTAAACTGAATCGAGTCGTAAATTTTTTGGAAGATTAAACACCCAGTGGTAAAATGTTGATTACTCCCTCTACAGAACTCCGTCGATTGACCTGATTCAAAGCTCATTAGAAAGCTAAGAGATAGATCTTTCTAGGAATGTACGTATCTCACTCGAACTCTAAGGATAATTGAAATGGAATACATTTAAAATTATGTCAAAAATTCTGACAGATTGTCATCTTGTGTTCATAAATTAAACCCTAAGTCATTCAACATTCATGTTCTTCAACCAAGAACCCATCAATATTCAATCTTAATCATCAAATATATTGAAATATCATTTTATGTTAACATAGGGATAATTTCTGATGAAAATTTTACACAAATAACTTCAAAGATTCAATCCAAGAATCAAATTCTCCTTTAATAAACATAAAACCCTAGTTTTCTCATGTTCATCATCTTAATTAATCAAAAACTCATATTTATCTCTTATTAATCAATTGAAACCCAATTATTTCATATTATCATCATTAAGGAACATCTCTACATATACTCCTACTTTAGTTTATGAATTAAACCCTCCTAAATTCATATAAAACTTCCAAAGGCATGAAATCAAACCCTAATCTTCATGGGTATTATAACATGATTAATATAAATTACCATTTAAATACTTGCCTCTTAATATCAGGTCTGAAATTCATTGATAAGATGGTGTGGTGGTTCTTCCCTCACCCCGATCTCGATTCCGTTGCGTTCGGAGCGAAAAACTGTGTAGGAAGCGTTGAATTTCTTCTCATCTTCCTCTCCTCTTGCCACTCTTATATTATGATTGTGCTAACCCTAGTTCCTCTCTGAAATATTAGATATAAGACATAGCATTTTCAGATTTCTCTAAACCACTAATCCCGAATGATCGAAAAGCCCTTAAACAATGTCGTGTTGGCCTAAAATCGTCACGAGACCCAAATTATACCCCTGGGTACACTTTTTCGACCATTTTAACCCTTTCAAAATCAACCGTGACCTAAAAATAACCATCCAAGTCCCTTTATAAAATCGTCTTATTTTCACCTCAAATTACCCCACGCGTGAAATTGACTTAAACTGAATTAATTAACTCTAAATCATCCGAATTAAATAATTTCTCCACATTAAAGAAATTCCTAAATCACCAATATAATCAATTTCCATATTCTCCAAAATACGGGGTGTTACAACTTCCTTCTTCATCACTTTAGGTTTATATGGTTACAAAGTTTTGTCATTTGACCTAAAGAACAAGGGGTGACTTATTAAAAGCTCATTAAAAAGATATTCAGGAAGCCTATCGGCTCAACCATGGAGGTTTATATCAATGACATGCGTGTAAAAAGCAATGTAGTTATCGATCCTATAAAAGATCTCACTAAACCAACAAGGTCTTAAGAAGCTACATAACAAATCTCAATGCCTCTGAATGTGCCATTGGGGTCAGTTCAAGTAAGTCCCTTCGAAACATGGTCACCCAAAGGGGCATCAAGGCCAATTAAGATCATATTAAAGAATACAAGAAATTAAGTGATCAACCATTGTTATGAAAGTGCAATAGCTCACTAATATGATTGCAACACTTAGTCGGTTCATTCCAGGTCATCAAATAAGTGTTAGTCATTCTTCAAATATTTGAAAAGGGAAAACACGACAATTTTGACCCAAGAATGCAGTGAAGCATTTAAGAAAATCAAGAAGTAACTGGGATCCTCACCTTTATTAACAAAGCCAGTTAGTGGGGTGAATATCCGTTTATACTTGGTCATCTCAAAGCATGCAGTTCGTAGAGCTTTAACCCGACTCGAAGATAAAAAAATTAACTAATTTACTAAGTCATTCATACTCTCTTAGATGTGGAAAAAGATATATAGCCATATAAAAACTAGTCATCGCTTTGATAATTTATTCTAAGAAATTTAGAAATTATTTTGACTCCATATTTATCCTTACCTCTCATTCTCTTAAGGAGGTTCTAAAGAAGCCCGACTAATTAATGTCAAATATTGCATTTTATTATCCCTTTTACTATTCAATATTGCAGTCTTATGCTCATTAAACCAACGTTTTATACTCATTTACTGTATAACCTTAAATATTCATGGTTAGTTGCTTATGCAAGGTTTATTTGAGTATTTACAGGGTTTATAATGTTAATGGAGAAGTCGGGAAGCAATCGGAGCAAGAAACATTCACATATGTACTTCTATGGGCAAAATGGTAAAATCAAATGACCAATTTTGGACTCAGACTATTCAAAAAAGTTATTGGCCTCGATTTAAGGAACATCCGGGTTCAAACGATATGTCAATCTGATCTCAAACAAATAAATTATGACTGTATAAATTTGGACTCAAAAGAAAGTCAAAAATCAAATTCTCGGGGAAACCCCGAAGTCAAACATTGTGACTTGAACATTGCTGGGAAATTGTTGGCATCAAAATAAGGGTCGCCTTGGTTTTTGCTGTGCACAACCAAGGTCGTATGAAGAAAATATGAAGTTTTAGGGTTTACAATGTAGCTATTAAAAATTGGTCTCAAATTAAGATACACATATAATCAGGTGGGTAACATTAATCGAATGTATGATTAGTTGCGATGGTCGCAAACATAAGGGTTTTGGGGGAGACTCGGGTTCAAGTTTCCCCCGGGGCATAAATGATTTTGGACTCAAAAATGCAACGCACCACGTGGCACCATCTAGACACCCCGAAGAAGCTCGACACAGTGCACCCCGAGTCCCATATACTCCATGCGTGAACTCCCTCCCCCTGTTGATTTTCTCTTTTTCCATATTCTATATGTTCCCCCACAAAATTATTTTCTTTATAATTTTTCATTATTTCCCCCAGACTTCACTCTTCATCCTTTTTCCTTTAAAAAATAAACCAAATTCTTTATTTTTTTCCCATCCTAAGTTGGCCAGCAGCCCCATATGTGCACTTAAATACTCCTTTGCCCATAACCACTTTTTAGTATTTAATAAAATTATTGAAATACCATTTTAACCCCCAAACTAAATTTCTCATCGTATAAAAGGGGCTTTCGGTTTCATTTTTTTGGGCATCCATATTTTGCTGATAGTAGTACCCAATTATAGAGAATCAAGACCGAAATATTATTGTAATTTCATTATTTGTAATTATCGTGATTATTATACAAGGATTTAGATTTTAATCGTGTGTTATTTACTTCATTCAAGACCATGTAATTATAAAATGAGGATTTTGGATCAATTATTATAATCTACTTCATTCAAGACTACGTGCTTATAATATAAGGATTTCAGAGGAATTTCAATCGTTCATTCCATCTTACTCTTTTACATAATTATTGTCCGTTCAAGTAAGCCTTAAATACTATTTCAATAATTGTTACGAATATGAATTATTTTTATACTTGCATTCCAATTGTTGTTATCATCATGTTAGTTATGAGTAGTTATATTTTTAATGGTTATGGCTTATGAACCCACATAAAATTTGTATATTGTTATAAATTAAGTTATCGTTTAAGAATAAAATAGTAGAAAGTAAGTTGAAATAAATACTCGGTGACTTAATAATTAATGTCACACATTAGTTATTGCTGAAGATCCGTTTATATATTTCAATATACTTTCACACTTATTTTCGTGAAGTTTAGTAAAGTTTTCATCCTTTATGTAACGAATTGCCATTGCATATTTGATCGTTCACTCCACAAAACTTCAAATTTCATACTTGAATCTTATAACTATTGAATTTGTAACAATTGCAATTCAAAGTGAATCCGTAACCCTTTTTTCAAAATAATACAAAACTCCCTTTTTATCTTTGTTAATATTTTCACAAAACTTCCAAATTCTAACTTCTGTCCACTTTTCTACAATTAACCCAAAACCATAACAAATCATCTTCTCTTATTTCTTTTAGCAATCTACTTATAAACTTGATTCGTATTAATTACACCCTCTCAAATTCAATCTTTATGGATACGATACCCAACTTATCACTACACTCGTAAATCATTAAATCGCAGAAATTGATCAAGTGCTTTTAAAAAATAACTCGACGGTACTACTTCCAGACATAACTTTGGTTAGAAAATTATCGTTGGATATTTTAAAAAAATAACAAAAAATCTTGTCACCATCCTATCTAATATAATGAATGTAGACACCTTATCTTGACACCCTTATGCTCTTCGATAGAGTCCAAACAAAGTCCATTCATTCTAGGTCCCTTAGTCCTCACGTGAACAATAATTAGAGAACAACATTGCTCTCTCAGGGCCCATTCAACTTTGGTCAACTCTTGAACCCGAGAGTCTATCTTAAAAATCATAGAGCTCTTAATCTATTTTCCAACAGCTTGACCGTGTGATAAATGGACTCCCGAATCAAATTTATGGCCTTAAAACACAATCGAACCCTGTGAAATCTGCATGTAGGGAGGACACCTCACTTGCCCATAAGCAGGTACAATTTACTTGGTTAGAATGTCTACCCAACATGCATGTCATCATCCCTACCAAATGGCAGGTCACTAGGATCAGACTTGTTCTTTTCACTTTTAGGGCTTTCCTATTTAGGGGTCCTCGATTTCAGTGCGACAACAACCCCAAATTTAACACACATCCTTTTCACAACATTATCTCAAAATACTCTTACAATACCCTGCTCCACCATTAACCACCTTTTCACCACTATCAAACAAACACAAAAAATCAACAGCAAAGCATCCAAAATAGATTTTTAAGAA
The DNA here is from genome assembly GCA_949130495.1 of Sambucus nigra. Classification (NCBI taxonomy): domain Eukaryota; kingdom Viridiplantae; phylum Streptophyta; class Magnoliopsida; order Dipsacales; family Adoxaceae; genus Sambucus; species Sambucus nigra. Next base: position 80,813,299 of record OX422213.1, on the reverse strand, counting down.
GCTTGAAGGTCTAAAACCCCTTTGCTTTTATAATTCTCCATAAATGTGATTTTGCATGTTTTAATACTTCTTTCTTATTATATTAATTATACTCCATTATTAGATCCAAAATTCCATAATTCCACCCTTTTATTATTATATATACTCTCAAACTTATTTTACATAAACATATAATCTAAAAATGAGGTTTAAGGCATATTCCCAATTTGGAGTGTCCTCATTATATTTTTCATCATTTTATTATATTTCATTCCGTTTTTAAATAAAATGAAGCACCTAAAATTCGGAATATGATTTAGACCCACTCTAAATTATTATGAGAACTATGTGGACTTCGATGCAAATTTCGCTATGTAGGCATCCCAAAATTACCTTTGAGATTTAAGCCCATTTTTATTAATTTCATTTAGCTTATTCCATATTTTTATCACTTCATTCGTGTAGTTGTTGTTGTTTTCACTTTCATTACTCTTTTAGTAGTCCCATTTATGCAAACTCATGTTTTTATAGTAAAGTTATGATTTATATACGTCGCTCACATTCATATACATTTTTCTTTTTATGTTTGGTTAGATTTTTCACTTCTCATTACTTTTTTGGAGCTCCCATTTATGTGCGCCCACTTTCTATAGTGAATTTTTGACTTTGGGATATCGCTCACATTATTACATGTTTTACTAACTATTCACTCTTTCTAGTCAGTATCATCATCGTTTTACTTCTTAGCGCTCCCATTTATGCATACTCACTTTTCCATAGTGAGATCATGATTTTGGAATATTGATCACATTTTGTTTCCTTATGAGAATATGTATTCACCTTTTCATGGTGAGGATATGTTTGACTCCTCTCTTCATATACACACACGTGCAACTCTATGCACACATACTCGGCTTTATTCCCCCTTCGTCCACTTCATAAACATAACACGTTTGTCACACACATGCACACATTTATGCATCAAAGAGAATGAGAACACATTGTCAGTACCATAAGAGACTGAAAGTGTGAAGTGAGTTCCTAACACCTTTCCACTTTATAACATAGTCTCTAAGCCCATATATAATTAGTTTCCCATACATTAGTAATCTGTAGTGGACTCTTTTAAGGCAAATCATTAGTTTGCATGTTTTCTGTAAAATAGATTGGTGACTATTATCTTTATGGAGTCACACACCTCATAAGCCATCGCCGACTGTTTTTATCTTTGGGGTACATTTCTTTATAATAATTGAGGCTTGGGGTACGTTAGTTTTCGTATTAATTGGTTGGGTGTTGTTTTAACAATTTGACTAACAACTGTCTAGCAGCTATACAATTTTTCATTAACTACCATAAAACCCCTTATATCTAAATACCCTTATACCATTTAAACTCTCAAATCCTCTCTCTTACACTCGCTCACATAGTCGGAGGTCTCTTACAGCCGGAGTAATCCCAAACTCACTTTCACACTCGGAGGTTTGATCCCCGAAGGTTTGTTGACCGAACGATCAGATCGTAGGTTTGTTGACCATTTTTAAAAATCATTTTGTTGGTCGGAGTTCAGATTGTTTGGATTTAGAGGTTGGATCATTTGGCCGGAGGTTTGGATCGGACGTTTGGATTTTTTATTGGGTGGATTTTTTTCATTTGTTGAAAATCGTTCCCCGGCGGTTTCTTTTGTTGGGTGGACATTTGGATTTTTTGTTGGGTGGAAATTTTTTTTTTCCTAGAGGTTTCTTTTGTAGGTTGGATTTTTTTGGCCGAAGGTTTTTTTCTGGGGGTTTCTTTTGTTGGCGAGAGGTCTCTTTTGTTGGGTGGATTTTTTTGGAGATTTTTTGGCCGGAGATTTTCCGAAGGTTTTTGTTTGCTGGAAATATTTTTTGGATGGAAAATAAATTTCTTTTTAATATTTTTAAAAAATGGGTCAATTATTTAATAGTCCCTACTATAAATATATATTTTTTAAAAAGGACACATATTTTTAGTTTAACCCATTTAGTCCCTCAAGCACTCAATATTCTCTTATTTTTAGAGGTCCGCGCCAGCGGCACTCCCTTTCCAAAATATGTGGTAAAGGACTTTTTGAGGCAAAATAAAAAGACTTGGACTAACTGAGTATTAAAAAATGTTTGAGGGACTATTTGGTATATGTCCCTTAAAAAATTGGTAATATATTTTCTTCATAGAAAACTTTTTTTCCCAGGAAATAATATTTTCAATTGAAAATCGGTTTTAAACAGTTTTTTTTAAATCATTTTATAAACTGTTTTTTAACTAAGTCATTTTTCAACATTATAAACAATTTTTAACATTTTTAAACATTATAAACAAATTTTTTTCTTGGGTGGAATTTTTTTTGTTATGTTGAAAATCATTTTTAAACAATTTTCTAATTATTTATAAAATGTTTATAAAAAATGTTTTAAAAAAGTTATAGAAACATTAAAAATAAACATTATTATAAAATATATTTATAAATGTATATAATTTTTTTTATTTAAAACATTATAAAATTATGTTGTAATTTATTTATTTTTGAATGGAAAACATTTTTTGGGTGGAAATTTTTTGTTTTGTTGAAATCATTTAACTTGGTGGAAAATATTGTTTATTTGCTGGAAATAATTTTTATAATGAAAATTAGTTTCTTTTTTGAAAATCATTTAAAAAGCTATTTTTAAAATAATTGTAAAATTATTTTTAAATAGTTTAATATTTTATTCTTCAAAAAACTGTTAATTTTTTTTAAAAAATATTTATATATAAATAGTTTAAAAACAGTTTATATATCTAAAAAGGTTTATATAAAAAAAAAAAGTTATATGTATATATTAATGTGTTCGGGGCTAAATTGGTCTTTTTAGTTAATAAAGTTGGTCAACTAACGATCAAGTTAGTCAACTAACGATTTTCGTTAGTTTTGGATCCCAACGAACTAATACGAAAACTAACGTACCCCAAGACCCAATTATTATGAATAAATGTACCTCAAAGAGTAAATGACCATAATATCTTTTGTACCCTCGGATGGCGCATGATGGGTGCATCACTCCGTGTGCGTCGCCGAGTCAAGATGGCCATAATGACAAAGTGGTCCTTGAAATTGGCATAATCTGATATTGGTTATAAGCCTACAACAACCATCGAATAACAGGTCTTGGGATAACTTTATAGAAAAAAAATTATAGCCTAGAAGAGGAAGCAGTCTAGGCTATCCCACTTTTGGAGATTTTAATGTGAGTTTGAGATGGTATTCTCTCTATAATAAAATCAATCAACTATCAAAGTGAAAGCTATTCATGGATGGAGTTTCCAAGTAGTGGGGAACTAACATAAATATTGTCTTCATCACATAGGAAGGAGCCATGATCAAGAAAATAGTTTTCTTAGTGTTTAAAAGATCAAATAATGAAGCCAAGTATGAAGCAATGATTATTATCTTAAGAGAGTAGACACATTAGGAGCAAGGGGCAATTCGCTTCACTATAACTCGCGACTCTTTACCAATTAGATGAGCGGAGAATATGAAGCTAGGAATTAAAAGGTGTTGGCTTATAGGAATAAAACTAGGAGCTTGGCTTCCAATTTAGTCTTAATAGAGAAGTTTCCAAGAAACTAAAATAGTCACGCTGATGTCCTTGTCACCTTAGCCTCAGTAATATCACCAACTTAAGAAGGTGCAATCGACAGATTCTACCTTAAATTGTCCATATTTGTCTTAAATCGGAGAGACCACTCTATTATCGATCATTCACAAAACCACTCCTCAAATATGTGCAACCAGATCAAGTGTAAGGAATCTTCATATAGATGCATGTTTGAATTTATAGTGCCCATTCATATAGACAAACACTTTCCTATAGAGCCATTCCTCGGGAATATTAATGGCCTTTCATGCAAAATTATGGATTTTAATTCATCCAAAAGTATCCCCTATTTTAGGAGTTCATTCCCATTATTAAACAGTTGGAGGGTGAATTGAGTCCTCTCATAAGTCCTTGGATGTTTACCCAATGGGGCATGGATATAATCGAACCTCTTCTTAGAATGCACGTCTTCTTATTAGTACAATTGATTAGGTCACAAAGTATATTGAAGCTCGGCCTCTAAGCTGCATTAGAGAGACATTATTACCATATTTGGGTTCCCAAAGGATCATGTATTAGATAATGGTAACCAATTTTATAACAACAAATTCAGAGACTTCTATACAAAATACGGGATTTCTAACCATTATGGCTTAATGGTCTTCCCCTAGAAAAATGTATAGGATGATATTTTTAACAAAAACATAGTCTCGGAAATAAAGCGACGATTAGAAAATTCCATGGGGAAATGTATGGATGGATGAGCTCTCCACCATTTTCTAGGCCTACAAAACTACCCCAAGAATATCCACAGGTAAGACTCTTTATGCCCTGGCAAATGGCATGGAGGTTAGCGTCCCTCTTAAAATCAACCTACCAACACTTAGGATCGAAATCTACAAGGACGTCCATAATGACGATCGCGTAGCCTATGAGTTAGATCTAGTAGAAGAGCCGAGTGAGAAAGGACTTATTCATCTAGTTTCTTTCCAGGAGGAGATCGACAAGTACCAAAACAAAATATTCAAAGACTGGAAATTTTTTAGCATATGACTTAGTGCTAAGGAAGTTATTTCTTGGAGTAAAGAAACCCTCTAATGTAAAGTTGGCCACAAATTAGGAGGGGCCCTACTAAATAATCTCACAACGAGGAACCGAGTTTTACCATTTGGAGTAGTTAGATGGAACATCAATATCTTGGTCATTGGACGCAATGAACCTGAGGAAATTTTATCATTATTAACTTCTTTCTTTGGATTATTTTAGCTTTGCATTTCCTTTAGGCAAACAAAACTTGCCCATGATTCAAGTTTTCAATCTATTCATTTTAACTCGCATTTTATCGAATTCCTTTTGTAATGAAAGCCCACCAGTCATGGTGACACCATAAATCCACTAATAATAGTGGTACAACTTAAACAAAGTCAGTTGTGTTAGAATATGGAAAAAAAGGTCATCAATCATGGTGCGCAAATCCCACCAATCACGGTGGTACAATCCCACAAATCACATTATCACGAAGCCCAATAATCCTAATTGCGCAATAAACCCACTAAGAAAAGTGGTACGACTTTGTCAAGTCAGTGGCATGAGAATCGGGAAAAAAATCCCACCATTCACAGTGGCAAAAAGCCCACCAACCATGGTGGCATGAATCCTTCCAATGCTATAGGTAAATGAACGTACTAAGAAAAGTGTATGACTTAGGGAAAGTCGGTCACTTGAGAATCTGGAAAAAAATCCCACCAATCATGGTGGCAAAATAGCCCTACTTTAAATAGTGGTATCCACCACATATCGCTCTACGATTGTCATTATGGTCCATTGAGTGATAATATTTAACTAGTTAATAGGTTAATCGGATCATTAACTTACTTAGATTAAAGATTTTCACAAGCACGAAAATTCGGTCAAATTATATCCGGTGATAAGATTTGGTCAGTTGGTAGGTTATCAGTCAATTAACTTACTTAGATTAAAGATTTCAACAAGTATGGAAATTCAGTAAAAAAAATTTACATGATAAGATTTATTATGTATTTAGGTTAATCGACGCAGTAAATTTGATGATTAAAGATTTTCATAAGTATGCAAATTCAGTCAAATTATATTCGGTGACAAGATTTAATCGTCTAGTAAGTTAATCGGCATATTAACTTACTTAGATTACAAATTTTCACAAGTATGGTAATTCGATTAAATTATATTATATGATAAGATTTTGTCGGTTAGTAGGGTAATTGTTGATAAACATACTTAGAATAAAGATTTTCACAAGTACGACAATTCAATCAAATTATAATCAGTGACAAGTTTTAGTTGGTCAGTAAGTTAATCATTGTATATAGTTATTTAGTGTCACAATCTGCATTTTGGTATGAATGAATAAGAGTTACACATAAAACAATGAATTAAATCTAAGGTGGAATAACAAAACATTATTCATTATTATGTAGGTTTACATAGCCTTGTACCACCGCAGGGGTGAGTTACATTTTTTAGTACAAAATATAATGTAGAAAATCGAAAAGCGTCACTCCTTGCTCCCATATGGCTTATTCTATGCCCCCACAGTCACATACGCAAACAGGTGACCGGTTTCTATATCTAATGGGGAAGATATATTATCCTCTTTCTCCAAGCTCTTTTGGAGAAAAAAAGAATTAGTAAAAATATGCTAAGCAGGTTTTACTAGTTCTATAACAAGTGTGTGTGTATATATATATATATATATATATATATGTGTGTGTGTGTGTGTGTGTGTGTGTGTGTGTGTGTGTGTGTGTGTGTGTGTGTGAGTGAGAGAGAGAGAGAGAGAGAGAGTGTAGAATCGGTGTTTTAGCAATGCTAAAAATTAAGCTGATAATCCCATACCTATCAATTTACAGAGAACATTTAAAGTTCTGAAACTAATAATCCCATACTTACCAGTACACTAAGGGGTATAAAAGTAATTAAGCCATCAGTAAAATCATAATAATAATGATTAATAATAAATAATCAATAATCAACCCAAAACTTTTAGGTAAAAGTAACCGGTTATGCACACAATTAAAGTGACACTCATATGTATTTAGCAATAATCAAGCGTCTCAGTCATCTGAGACCAGTAGACCAAGTAGAAAGTTTTATGGGATAACACGTCATTCTACTTCCTAGTTACTACTGATGCTTATAATTATAATAATGTCAGTAAGTGAATCGATATAAAACATGATACCAATTATTAGGTGAGAAGGGTTCAAGTTGATCCTTAGTTAAATTCAAATACCAATGATATGTAATAATATATGTAGTATGACAGTATAATAACATGCACACATAAAGAGTAAATAGGAGATATCACATAGTGATATCATTAGCAGTATGCCAAATACACAAAATTTACTATTTAAAGGTAAAAAAAACTACTTGCTCGGTATTTCGATCGACTTTATATCACAGGAGGATATTGTGAAGAGCTGGTACTTGATTCTCTGTATACAATGTTTGGGTATGCAAGTATTTTGGAATAGGTCAGTCAATTTTGTACTAAAACTATATCTTTTAAAGTTCCAGGGGTCTAATTGTAATTATCTGGGGGTTTTAAATATTGTACTAAAGATCATTGTTGATCTTGGGTGTAAAGACTTTTTTCTTAAAATATTTTAAAGTATTCATAGACAAAGTTAAGGGATCAAATTCATAAGTTGAAAAAGTTGGGAGGGGTCAATTTGTAGATTTCAAAAAACATTCTTAAGTTAAAGACTTATTTTTCCATAACTTAGGCGAGGTGTATCCAAACATGGCCATACCTTATACCATTTTGACCAGAAAAATTAAATAAAAATTTTGGATTTTTTTTCAAAAATTCATGATTGGCCACGCGTACTCACGCGCATGGTCAAAGTTTTTGTTGAAAGTTTTCATCTTTAATCCATCGACTTTGACTTCTAGGGTTTCAAACTTTTGACCTCGATTTCCTCCTTCTTTTCTCTACCATTTGAGATAATCTAATAACTAACGTAGCCTAATTTTATACGAGGAATCCAAATATGTAAGCTTTGTGGATTGAGATGTATTGTATCTTAAGTTACAAAACTGTGTGTTTTGGTAAAATTTTGACCTGATATTAGTGGATTACTAGATTATGGCAATGATTCTTATGAACTTGGGTTGGTTTTGTCTATATATAGGAGTATTTTAGTTTTATTTTCAAAGATTAAGATGGATTATACATGGAGAATTTTAGATTTTCAGGTTTAGAGTTAAAAATACACTGTCGATCGATTTGAGATTAATAGACATATTCATGGATTTTAACCATTACACTTTAGATCCTTAGGTTATAATGAAGTTATATGTAGCTTCAAATCAAATTTTAGATCTTTATATCAAGATTCACCATTAAAGCTCAAGCTTCAATTGTATATCTTCATATTTTTTATATCCTAGGCTATTCTACATATAAAAGCTTGCATATTATGATTGTTTTAAGTATAATAACTACACAAAAACTATTGGAATTGAAAGAACTGAAAATTACTCATAAAATCATGGTGTACTTGGTTTAAGTGAAATTTTGAGTTTTTGAACTGAACTTTGAGGTGTGTCTTTACTACTGAATTGGTGGGGTATTTATACTAAATGCTCAGGGGTTTCGATTGGTATAATGGGGTGGTGGATTTGAGCTGTTTATATAGAGTGTTCAAAGTTGATAAGTGTGGCTCACATGTTTACATGGTGTATAGAAGTGCTTTTTAACTTCTAGTGCAGATGTGGTGCACTAGGTGGACACGGGTTTAACTTAAATTAATGAAACTTGAAGGTTTAGTCCTTGGTTGGTTTTGTAATTACTTTACATCCTTAAAAGTATACTTTTTATAAAGTATAGGGTTACTTTTGTCATTTCATACAGTTTCAAGAGCTGAAATTATGATTTTATGTTAATTAGGGTCTAAAGGGTTAATTTGATGTAATTTTTTGGGATTTATAGGTAAAATATACATCAAGTCATCTTACTTTGAAATTTTCAGGGGCTATTTTCTAATTTACTAAAACTCTGAGGGGTCTAAGTTGATTCAGAAAAATTTTTAGTTTCTAAGTGTAGTTTCTTTCGTCTAGAGAACTTTTGATTTTGAACACTATAAGGGTTTAGACAATAGCCGTAGGTATTTAGGGATGAAAAAAAGAAATCATGATTCTTACTTTTAGATTGAAACTTTTCATAGGTATGGAATAGAGACCGTAGACCAACCTTTATTTTTATAAAAACTAAATCACCTTCCAAGGTTATTACATGATAATAACATATTCCAATAATGTTTAAAAACAAGGGACAACACAAGTAAAAGCACTCCTTGGCATTCATTAATATAACTAGCCAAAATGCCTACATCGATAGATACAAAATGGCCCATGGCCTTATAAAAACATAAAAAAGGAAATAAAAAAAAGCATCGGCCTTATGCAATAAGGGTGACTTTTCCCTGATCCTCACCCTTGCTAGCTTAACCGAATGGACCCTCGTCATCATTTTTAGCCAAAGGGTTACCAATAAAAAATTGATCAGCCTCTTATCTAGATGTCAAAGATTTATCCCCTTTGCCGACCACTGGCTTGGATAATGGTGGGTTATCCTTAAGGGCCTTATTATTACTGGGTACTTTCCCCCTCTTAAGGTCGGTGACCTAAACATTATTGAAAGTAACAAACTCCAAGTAGTCCAATTGGGTTTCCACTTGCTTTACTTCGCCATCATAGTATTTATTATCGGTTGATTCCTTTGTAACGTACCATGGCCTACCCTATTTGTCCGCATCTGTTAACTCTCTTTTGCTCATTTATTGCAATTTAAACATATTTATTATTAGGGTGACCTTGTAATAGTCACAACCTCTATATAAGGCCTCGAGTCTTATCATCACAGTTGGAACTACAATACCTTTTAGGCAATCATTAACTATACAAAGTATTCACTACACAAGTTAAAACCTTATTTTTCCATAGCTTAGACTTGTACCACTTAGACCAGAAAAATTAAATAAAAATTTTGGAAAAATTTCAAAAATTCCTGATTGGTCACGCACCCTCATACGCGTGTTCAAAGTTTCTGTTGAAAGTTTTCATCTTCAACCTATCGACTTTGACTTCTAGGGTTTCAAACTTTTGACCTCGGTTTCCTCCTTCATTTCTCTACCATTTGAGATAATCTATTAACTAACTTAGCCTAATTTTATATGAGGAATCCGAATATGTAGGCTTTGTGGATTGAGATGTAGTGTATCTTAAGTTCCAAAACTATGTGTTTTGGTAAAATTTTGACCTGATATTGGTGGATTACTAGATCATGGCAAGGATTCTTATGAACTTGGGTTGGTTTTGTCTATATATAGGAGTATTTTAGTTTTATTTTCAAAGATTAAGATGGATTATACATGGAGAATTTTAGATTTTCAAGTTTAGAGTTAAAAATACACCGTTGATCAATTTGAGCTTAATAGACATATTCGTGGATTTTAACCATTACACTTTAGATCCTTAGGTTATAATGAAGTTATATGTAGCTTCAAATCAAATTTTAGATCTTTATATCAAGATTCACCATTAAAGCTCAAGCTTCAATGGTATATCTTCATATTTTGTATATCCCAGGCTATTCTACATATAAAAGCTTGCATATTATGATTGTTTTAAGTATACTAACTACACAAAAAGCTATTGGAATTGAAAGAACTGAAAATTACTCATAAAATCATGGTGTACTTGGTTTAAGTGAAATTTTGAGCTTTTGAACTGAACTTTGAGGTGTGTCTTTACTACTTAATTGGTGGGGTATTTATACTAAATGCTCAGGGGTTTCGATTGGTATAATGGGGTGGTGGATTTGAGTTGTTTATATAGAGTGTTCAAAGTTGATAAGTGTGGCTCACGTGTTTACATGGTGTATAGAAGTGCTTTTTAACTTCGATTGCGGATGTGGTGCACTAGGTGGACAGGGGTTTAACTTAAATTAATGAAACTTGAAGGTTTAGTCCTTGGTTGGTTTTGTATTTACTTTACATCTTTAAAAGTATAATTTTTATAAAGTATAAGGTTACTTTTGTCATTTCATAAAGTTTCAAGAGCTAAAATTATGATTTTATGTTAATTAGGGTCTAAAGGATTATTTTGATGTAAAGTTGGGATTTATATGTAAAATATACATCAAGTCATCTTACTTTGAAATTTTCGGGGGCTATTTTGTAATTTACTAAGACTTTGAGGGGTCTAAGTTGATTAAAAAAAAGTGTTAGTTTCTAAGTGCAGTTTCTTTCGTCTTAGAGAACTTTTGATTTTGAAATCTATAAGGGGTTAAACAACAGCCGTAGGTATTTAGGGATGAAAAAAAAATCACGGTTCTTACTTTTTAATTGAAACTTTTCATAGGTATGGAATAGAGATCGTAGACCAACCTTTATTTTATAAGAAATAAATCACCTTCCAAGGTTATTACATGTAAATAAAATATTCCAAAACTGTTTAAAAACAAGGGACAACATAAGTTAAAGCACTCCTTGGCATTCATTAATGTAACAAGCCAAAATGCCTACATGGATAGATACAAAATGGCCCATGGACTTATAAAAACATACAAAAAGGAAATAAAAAAAAACATCGGCCTTATGCAACAAGGGTCACTTTTACATGATCCTCACCCTTGTCAGCTTAACAGAATGAACCCTCGTCATTATTTTTAGCCAAAGGGTTACCAATAACCAATTGATCAACCTCTTATCCAAATGTCAATGAGGTATCCCCTTTGCCGACCACTGGCTTGGATAATGGTGGGTTCTCCTTAAGGGCCTCATTATTAATGAGTACTTTCCCCCTCTGAAGGTCGGTGACCCAAACATTATTCAAAGCAACAAACTCCAAGTTGGTCAATTGGGTTTCCACTTGCTTTACTTCGACATCAAAGCCATCATTGTATTTATTATCGCTTGATTCCTTTGTAACGTACCGTGGCCTGCCCTATTTGTCCGCATCTCTTAACTCTCTTTTGCTCATTTATTGCAATTTAAACATATTTATTATTAGGGTGACCTTGTAATAGTCACAACCTCTATATAATGCCTCGGGTTTTATCATCACAGTTGGAACTACAATACTTTTTAGGCAATCATTAACTACACAAAAGTATTCACTACACAAGTTAAAACCTTATTTTTTCCATAACTTAGCCTTGTACCACTTAGACAAGAAAAGTTAAATAAAAATTTTGGAAAATTTTTAGAAATTCCTGATTGGTCACGCACCCTCATACGCGTGTTCAAAGATTCTGTTGAAAGTCTTCATCTTCAACCACTCAACTTTGACTTCTGGGGTTTCAGACTTTTAACCTCGATTTCCTCCTACATTTCTATACCGTTTGAGTTGATTTCTTAACAAACTTTGCTTAATTGTATATGAGAAATCCAAATATATAGGTTTTGTGGATTGAGATGCAGTGTATCTCAAGTTCCAAAATTGTGTCTTTTGGTAAAATTTTGACCTAATATTCATGGATTTCTAGATCATGATAGGATTTATATGAACTTGGGTTGGTTTCTTCTATATATACGAGTAGTTTAGTTTTATTTTCAAAGATTAAGATGGATTATATATAAAGAATTTTAGATTTTCAAGTTTAGAGTTAAAAATACACCGTCGATCGATTTGAGCTTAATAGACACAATCATGGATGTAAACCATTACACTTTAGATCCTTAGGTTATAATGAAGTTATATGTAACTTCAAATCAAATTTTAGATCTTTATATCAAGATTTACCATTTAAGCTCAAGTTTCAATGGTATATCTTCATTTTATATCCTAGGCTATTCTACATGTAAAAAAGCTTGCATATTATGATTGTTTTAAGTATACTAAGTACACAAAAAGCTATTGGAATTTAAAGAACTGAAAATTACTCATAAAATTATGGTGTACTTGGTTTAAGTGAAATTTTGAGTTTTTGAACTGAACTTTGAGGTGTGTCTTTACTACTGAATTGGTAGGGTATTTATACTACATGCTCAGGGGTTTCGATTGGTGCAATGGGGTGGTGGATTTGAGTTGTTTATATAGAGTGTTCAAAGTTGGTAGGTATGGATCACATGATTACATGGTGTATACAAGTGCTTTTTAACTTCTAGTGTTGATGTGGTGCACTAGGTGGACAGGGGTTTAACTTAAATTAATGAAACTTGAAGGTTTAGTCCTTGGTTGGTTTTGTAATTACTTTACATCCTTAAAAGTACACTTTTTATAAAGTATAGGGTTACTTTTGTCATTTCATAAAGTTTCAAGGGCTGAAATGATGATTTTATGTTAATTAGGGTCTAACGGATTAATTTGATGTAAAGTTAGGATTTATAAGTAAAATATACATTAAGTCATCTTACTTTGAAATTTTCAGGGGCTATTTTGTAATTTACTAAAAATATGAGGGGTCTAAGTTGATTCAGAAAAAGTGTTAGTTTCTAAGTGTAGTTTCTTTCGTCTTAGAGAACTTTTGATTTTGCACACTTTAAGGGTTCGATGAAAAAAAAATCTCTATTCTTACTTTTTAGATTGAAACTTTTCATAGGTATGGAATAAAGACCGTAGATTAACCTTTATTTTATAAAAAATAAATCACCTTCCAAGGTTATTACATGATAATAAAATATTCCAATAATGTTGAAAAACAAGGGACAACATAACTTAAAGCACTCCTTGGCATTCATTAATATAACTAGCCAAAATGCCTACATCGATAGATACAAAATGGCCCATGGACTTATAAAAACATACAAAAAGGAAATAAAAAAAAATGCATCGTCCTTATGCAACAAGGGTGACTTTTCCTAGCTCCTCACCCTTGTCAGCTTAACTGAATGGACCCTCGTCATCCTTTTTAGCCAAAGGGTTACCAATAACCAATTGATCAACCTCTTATCTAGATGTCAAAAAGGTATCCCCTTTGCCGACCACTGGCTTGGATAGTGGTGGGTTCTCCTTAAGGGCCTCATTATTAATGAGTACTTTCCCCCTCTGAAGGTTGGTGACCCAAACATTATTGAAAGAAACAAACTCCAAGTAGTCCAATTGGGTTTCCACTTACTTTACTTCGACATCAAAGCCATCATAGAATTTATTATCGGTTGATTCCTTTGTAACGCATCGTGGCCTGCCCTATTTGGCCGCATTTGTTAACTCTCTTTTGCTCATTTATTGAAATTTAAACATATTTATTATTAGGGTGACCATGTAATAGTCACAACCTCTATATAAGGCCTCGGGTCTTATCAGGGGCGGAACTAGAGGTAGGCTAGGGGGGGCTCCAGCCCGCCCCTAAAAAAAAAAAAAGTAGTGTTAATTATTAAAAAAAAAAAAAAGTAGTGTTAAAATTTAACTTCAGCCCACCCGAAATTTAAATTCAGCCCACCCTTAATAGGAATTTTGATGATTTTCATCAAAATGTTTTAAATAACCTCAAAAAAATTCGACTCGGGGGCTACCGCCCCCGAACCCCCAACGTTAGCCCGTCCCAGCGTCAAATCCTGGTTCCGCCACTGGGTCTTATCATCACATTTGGAACTACAATAATTTTTAGGCAATCATGCACTACACAAAAGTATTCATCTGCTAACTATCAATTTCATTAATGATCATATAAAGTGTCATTACATCTTTGAATCATATTCTCTTACAAATTTTAATATCAACTGTGCTAATATGAAAGAAAAGGAAAACGACTAAGAGTGAATCTATATTGATTACAATCTTTAAACCAAAACTCTCAAAACTCAAGGCACAATTGGCACGGCCTTTGACCACAGGCTGCGGCCTATACCACTCTGCTCCTCGGCCTTTAATACTTTGTAGACTCTATTATAAAGGAACAAGGAATATAGAAATGGGGTGATCTCAAATAGATCAACAAGGATCAAATCAAAGTCCCCAGTCACCTGTAAATGTTAGTACTAACTCGGACTTTTTCGAAGTTGTGATTTTTTTTTTAATTCTGATCCAATTTTTCATGAATTTGGAATGAATTTTTTTCTCAATTTTTTGATTTGTAAAAAAAAAATCGGATCGAAAATCAGAATTATTTTAAAATCCAATTTTTTTATTTTTTTTATTTGAATTTTCAAAATATTAGCGATTTAGTTTTCGATTATTTTGTCTAAAAATCAAACCTGTATTAAATATTTTATATTGTTTGAATTTTGTGATTAAATGTTCCTTTAAGTTGCCAAATGAACTTTTAGAAGTTCTAATTTTAACTATTGAATCAACACAAGATCTTACAACCTTTTGGATCATTTTATAACATGACTATAGTTTAGTTGACTCATTTTATAAGACTAGTTGTGCCCACGTGCGTTGCGCGTGTGGCCGTTTACGGATATTAATCTTCCACTGCAAATCTGTGAAGGACAAAGTAATAAAAATATTTGCAACATATTATGTATAATCTGTTTTTAAAGTACCTAGTACGAAGCATCAATCATTATCCTAAAAACCAAACCTCCATTCAACTGTAAACTATACAAGATATTCTTGTGAATACTCTAAATCTATCACAAACGAACTTAGAACTCCCTACTCAAAAGCAGGAAGAAATACACACAAACATGTATGTATATATAATCCGAATAAACATGTATGTATTTAGCTTGAATGAAATTAGGGAAATATCATTAAAAAAAGAAGTTAAAAAAAGCTTCAGTAAGCAAATTCCAAATTGCAGTTATTGAAAGATGACATTTGATAAAAACTGTGTGTAATCCTAAAAACTCAAAATTTAATGCTTAAATATGTTGCTTTTGACGTTTGTTAGGATTCAAAGGTTTTTCTTCCTCAACTTTATGAGCGGCTAACATGGATGACATTACCCGAAGAACCTTTGTACAACATTCTTGTTCCGTTACATAATCCAATTGATGGATTTATATTGCGTAGAAGAATGATTGGACAATTATGTTTAAGTTTCAATGCGTGTGGTGGCAATCCATTCGGCATCAAATAATTTAAAAATTCTTCTTGGTAATAGTTGTGCGTGTCATCCACAGCTTCATCAAAGTTATTTGATGTCTTCAATTCTCCGGGGAACATATCAATCATCATATCATTGAGTGAGTCTACGTGCTCGTTTGTTATTGCAAGAATTGCTCGATCTGTCAAGATGTTTAGCGAGTTGGCATTTATATTTAATGATGGGAAGATAACGTCAATGAGAGACTGTTCGGGGCCCTCATCATGTGTTGATACTTCTGTCCAATTGCCAATCCTTAGAAATAAATCACTAAGTGAGGAATTGATACTCAAATATTTAATTACTTAATCATCACTGTTGATGTAAAAAATTAGATTATATCTAATTATTTAATCACAGATAAAATAAATGAGACAAAGAAGTTTTAAAGTGGTTCAGCCTTATAAGAATGGCCTACGTCCACTGTTTCTGTTATTGATGACTGTTTGGGAATTCTCGATTACAAGTTTTCTCTAGAAATTCCGGTCCCTCTACAATGAGGGTAATACAATGTATTTATAGCCCTAAGGCTGTAATGTGAAAGGGTAATACATTCAATGTTGTACATGTGAAAGGGTAATACATTCAATGCCCCTTAAGTGTATACATCTGAATGATAAGCATTTAATGAACAGTCAAACTGTTGGTTATCCTGCTATTAATGCTTTGTTCGAGGTGCAGCTCGGACCGCCTAAGGTCCTCGGTAATCAAAAGTTCATCGGTACTCAAAAGTTACTCGGAGAGTTCTTGTAGGTCGGAGCGTCTGAGTTCCTCGGGGATGCAGTGTTCCTCGTTGTACTATGGTTCCTCGGAGCGTCAGAGTTCCTCATAAGTGTTTGTTGTTGTCACGTAGATTGCCACGTCTCTTCACTCGATTGATCCATGTCAGCAGACTAAATTTGGTATCAACAATCACTATGAAGTTAAACAAGGCATTAGTTCTTTTTAGTCATTACATTTACATAATATGATGGATGGATTATCAGTCTTAACATATCAATACAACAACTTTCAAAGATAAATTACGTGAAACAGAGAAACTTCATTCATGTTTATTGAATAGAAATTACAAAATAACAAAGAGAATCCATCCGGTTAATAAGTATGGCCAAACCTAAGTTTCCAAGAAATTAAAACAATTTACTGAATAATAAGATGAATTGAAAACAACAATTGTAAATTAATTTAAAAAATTAAAAAAATTAAAAAAAATTATGGTACTTGAATTAGTGCAATGTATTCCATAAGTATCCATAAATCGTGAACTAAATAAGTGACACTCAGTACTAAATATTAAGAGCAGGGAAGAACAAACTGAAATTTTTTGAACACTATGTATCTAAAGATGCTAAATATACAGTTTAGAGTGTGTGTTTGAGTTGACAAAAATAATTCAATTAAGGCATGTAACTGCAGCTTCAGTAAGGTAATTTGGACACATTTTGCTCACTTATTTGGTTGTTCTTGGAAGTTATGTTTTTTTTAGTTGGAGAGTTACAACCAAAACCAACGTAAGACTTAATAAGAATAATATATGTATGTAGAGAGACAAAATGAATACATTGAACCAAACCGTGTAAAAAAATTCCAACACAGAGGAATTTCAAAAATAATCTTTTTACTATTTAAAAAAATGATCCGCGTCAGCGGTACGCATAGGCGGGGACAATTTTTTTAGTATCTTGGTATGCGCCAGCGGTATGTATAGGCGGTATTATAAAACATTTTAAATAAAATGTACAAAAAAAATAGTTTTAAACAATTTTTTAAGTGCCTAAAGATTTTATTTTAAAAAGAACTACTTACATTTTATTTTTATAAAACAAATTTTGTAACTATTAAAATTTGTTTTAAGTAAAATCCAAGCGCGGGAGTGTTTTAAGAAAATTGTTACAAAAACTCTAATAGTTACAAAAATTGTTTTTTAAAAATAAATAGTAAGTAGTTCTTTTTAAAATAAAATCTTTAGGCACTTAAAAAATTATTTAAAACTGTTTATTTAAAACAGTGTTTTTTGTACATTTTATTTAAAATGTTTTATAATACGCGATCAAAATAAAATTAACACGACATGGCACGACACCCCTCCAAATCTTAATTTTACGTAAAATGAAACATATGAAAGTGACATGGCACGACACAGTGTTAGTATTTGGTAAAAAATGAGATTTCGTGTTGTGTCGTATTACTTTTATAGGTGAAAATAAGATTTTGAGCCGTGTCGTCTCATTTTTATTTTGGTCGGGTTCGTGTTTACTTAAAAAAATAACATATATTATGGCGTGACACTTTTACTTAGGTCGTGTTTTGTAAAATAATAATATTTCATGTTGTATCGTGTCACTTTTATTAGGATTGTATTCATGTTTGGTTAAAAAACATTGTTGTGTTGTGTCGAGTTGCTTTTATATGAGTCGTGTTCGGTTATAAAAACAATTTTCAATTTGGAAAACAGTTTTTTATTTGTTAATTTGTTTCCCAATTTTATGTAAAAAAAAAATTTGGAAAAAAAAACAGTCTTTAAATCTATCTTAAAAAAAACTTCAATAAAAGTATCATAATAGT
The DNA here is from genome assembly GCA_949130495.1 of Sambucus nigra. Lineage (NCBI taxonomy): Eukaryota > Viridiplantae > Streptophyta > Magnoliopsida > Dipsacales > Adoxaceae > Sambucus > Sambucus nigra. The sequence goes on along the minus strand of OX422213.1, from coordinate 80,795,140 downwards.
TTTTTTAAATAAAAAAGTTTTTTAAAACTACCATAATAGTTTTTTTTAAGAGTTTTTAGAAAAAACAGTTATTTTTTACTTTTAAAAAATAAAAAATGTTTTAAAATATTGTTTTTTATTGAAAAAAAAATAACAAATAAAACAATATTTGTTTAATCTTTAGAGCAAATGGCGTGTTTGTCTTTTAAAAAGTAATAGGAGTGTTATAAGAATTTTTAGAATCTTTAAAAAATAAACATGAATACAAATATGTCCAACTGAAAAATACATATGAATGCATAAAAAATAATAACCTAATAAGGTGTGAACTTAGTAATTCTTTAACTTAAAAAATATATATAATTTTTCAGAAATTAACATTGAATTTAGAATTATTATAAAACATGAATAGAACATCAATAAAATTGGAAATACAAAATCTGAGCACAAAAGAGAGACAACATTCATGAATGAGATAGATATAATTACAAAAATTATGTATTTGCTTTCAAATTAACAAATGCATACTTTTGATGGCAAACAAAAAAGGAGTAAAAAATTAAAGAAGAAATTATGAGTATTGACCTTGTTTTTTGGACAAGAAACAACAGCAACGAATAAACTATGCAATATGAATCTAATGGAAAGATGAAGGAACTTGGGCAGCTGACTTTTGATTTATAGGGTTTCAAGATGAATGTATTTTGAAGTTTTGTTAGATGAATGTATTAGGAAAGATAACGTATCAAGTTAAGATTCGTGGAATGATTTTAATTTAATAAATGTGTGAGACTAATACTAAGGGTATGATAGGAAATGTTAATTTAATGAGAAGATGAATGCATTGGAAATTTTATTATATGAATGTATTAGGAGAGATAATGTATCAAGTATCCAAAAATTGTGAACTAAATAAGTGACACTCAGTACTAAATGTTAAGAGCAGAGAAGAACAAATTGAAATTCTTTTAACACTATGTATCTAAAGATGCTAAATATACAGTTTAGAGTATGTATTTGAGTTGACAAAGATAATTCAATCAAGTCATGTAATTGCAGCTTCAGTATGGTAATTTGGACTCATTTTGCTCACTTATTTGGTTGTTCTTGGAAGTTATGTTTTTTTTAGTCGGGGAGTAACAACCGGAACCGACATAAGACTTAATAAGAAGAATATATGTATGTAGAGAGACAAAAAGAATACATTGAACCATACAGTGTGGAAAAATTCCAACAGAAACGAATTTCAAAAATAATCTTTTTACAATTTAAAAAAATGAGTCGCGCCAGCGATACGCATAGGCGGAGATAATTTTTTTAGTATCTTGGTACGCGTCAGCGGTATGTATAGGCGGTATTATAAAACATTTTAAATAAAGTGTACAAAAAAACAGTTTTAAACAATTTTTTAAGTGCCTAAAGATTTTATTTTAAAAAGAACTACTTACTTTTCATTTTTATAAAACAATTTTTGTAACTATTATAATTTTTGTAACAATTTTCTTAAAAAATTGTTTTATATAAAATCCAAGCATGGGAGTGTTTTAAGAAAATTGTTACAAAAATTCTAATAGTTACAAAAATTGTTTTATAAAAATGAAAAGTAAGTAGTTCTTTTTAAAATAAAATCTTTAGGCACTTAAAAAATTGTTTAAAACTATTTATTTAAAACACTTTATTTAAAATATTTTATAATACGTGATCAAAATAAAATTAACACGACATGGCATGACACACCTCAAAATCTTAATTTTACCGAAAATGAAAATGAAATATTTGAAAGTGATATGGCACGACACAGTGTTAGTATTTGGTAAAAAATGAGATTTCGTGTTGTGTCATATTACTTTTATAAGTGAAAATAAGATTTTGAGCCGTGTCGTATCATTTTTATTTTTATTGGGTTCGTGTTTGGTTAAAAAAATAACATCTATTGTGGCGTGATACTTTTACTTGGATCGTGTTCGTGTTTTGTAAAAAAATAATATTTCATGTTGTATCGTGTCACTTTTATTAGGATCGTATTCATGTTTGGTTAAAAAAAATTGTCGTGTTGTGTCGAGTTGCTTTTATTTGAGTCGTGTTCGGTTATAAAAACAATTTTCAATTTAAAAAACAATTTTTTATTTGTTAATTTGTGTCCCGATTTTATGTAAAAAAACTTTTTTTTTGGAAAAAAAAATAGTTTTTAAATCTATCTTAAAAAAAAACTTCTATAAAAGTATCATAACAGTTTTTTTTTAAATAAAAAAGGGTTTTTAAAACTATCATAAATGTTTTTTTAACTGTTTTTATAAAAAATTGTTATTTTTTAATTTTAAAAGATAAAAAAATGTTTTAAAAAATAGTTTAAAATTTTTTTTATTGAAAAAAAATTAACAAATAAAACAATATTTGTTTAATCTTTAGAGCAAATGGCAAGTTTATCTTTTAAAAAGTAATTGGAGTGTTATTAGAATTTTTAGAATCTTTAATAAATAAACATGAATACAAATATGTCCAACTGGGAAATACAGATGAATGCATAAAAAATAATAATCAAATAAGGTGTGAACTTGGTAATTCCTTAACTAAAAAAATATATATAATTTTCCTGAAATTAACATTTAATTTAGAATTATTATAAAACATGAATAGAACAACAATAAAATTGGAAATACAAAATCTGAGCACAAAAGAGAAACAACATTCATGAATGAGATAGATATAATTGCAAAAATTATGTATTTGCTTTCAAATTAACAAATGCCTACTTTTGATGGTAAATGAAAAAGGAGAAAAAAATTAGAGAAGAAATTAAGAGTATTGACCTTGTTTTTTGGACAAGAAACAACAGCAACGAAAAAACTATGCAATATGAATCTGATGGGAAGATGAAGGAACTTGGGCAGCTGACTTTTGATTTACAGGGTTTCAATAATATATTTGAAAGTTTTGTTAGATGAATGTATTAGGGAGAGAACGTATCAAGTTAAGATTCATAGAATGATTTTAATTTAATGAATGTGTGAGACTAATACTAAGGGTATGATAGGAAATGTTAATTTAATGAGAAGATGAACGTATTAGAAGTTTTATTAGATGAATGTATTAGGAGAGAGAATGTACAAGTATCCATAAATCATGAACTAAATAAGTGACACTCAGTACTAAATATTAAGAGCAGAGAAGAACAAACTGAAATAATTTGAACACTATGTATCTAAAGATGCTAAATATACAATTTAATGTGTGTTTGAGTTGACAAAGATAATTCAACCAAGACATGTAATTGCAGCTTCAATAAGGTAATTTGGACTCATTTTGCTCACTTATTTGGTTGTTCTTGGAAGTTATGTTTTTTTTAGTTGGAGAGTTACAACCGGAACCGACGTAAGACTAAATAAGAAGAATATATGTATGTAGGGAGACAAAATGAATACATTGAACCATACAGTGTAAAAAAATTCCAACACAAATGAATTTCAAAAATAATTTTTTTACTATTTAAAAAAATAATCCGCGTCAGCGGTACGCATAGGTGGGGACAATTTTTTTAGTATCTTAGTACGCGCCAACGATATGTATAGGCGGTATTATAAAACATTTTAAATAAAATGTAAAAAAGAAACAGTTTTAAACAATTTTTTAAGTGCCTAAAGATTTTATTTTAAAAAATTGTTTTAAGTAAAATTCAAGCATGGGAGTGTTTTAAGAAAAATGTTACAAAAATTCTAATAGTTAGAAAAATTGTTTTATAAAAATAAAAAGTAAGTAGTTCTTTTTAAAATAAAATCTTTAGGCACTTAAAAAATTATTTAAAACTATTTATTTGAAACTGTTTTTTTTGTACATTTTATTTAAAATGTTTAATAATACGCGGCCAAAATAAAATTAATACGACATGGCACGACACACCTCAAAATCTTAATTTTACGTAAAATAAAAATGAAACAAATGAAAGTGACGTGGCACGACACAGTGTTAGTATTTGATAAAAAATGAGATTTCGTGTTGTGTCATATTACTTTTATAGGTGAAAATAAGATTTTGAACCGTGTCGTGTAATTTTTATTTTGGTTGGGTTCGTGTTTGGTTAAAAAAAATAACATATATTGTGGCGTGACACTTTTACTTGGATCGTGTTCATGTTTTGTAAAAAAATAATATTTCATGTTGTGTCGTGTCACTTTTATTAAGATCGTATTCATGTTTGGTTAAAAAAAATTGTCTTGCTGTGTCGAGTTGCTTTTATTTGAGTGGTGTTCGGTTATAAAAATAATTTTCAATTTAAAAAACAGTTTCTTATTTGTTAATTTGTTTCCCAATTTTATGTAAAAAACCATTCTTTTGGAAAAAAAAAACAGTTTTTAAATCTATCATAAAAAAAACTTCTATAAAAGTATCATAACAGCTTTTTTAAATAAAAAAGGGTTTTTAAAACTATCATAACAGTTTTTTTTATCAGTTTTTATAAAAAATAATTATTTTTTAATTATTGTTGATACCAAATTTAGTCTGCTGACATGGCTCAATCGAGTAAAGACACGTGGCAATCTACGTGGCAACAATAAACACTTCCGAGGAACTCAGACGCTCCGAGGAACCATAGTACAACGAGGAACACTGCATCCCCGAGGAACTCAGACGCTCCGACCTACAAGAACTCTCCGAGGAACTTTTGAGTACCGAAGAACTTTTGATTACCGAGGACCTTAGGCGGTCCGAGCAGCTTAGGCGGTCCGAGCTGCACCTCGAACAAAGCATTAATAGAAGGATAACCAACAGTTTGACTGTTCATTAAATGCTTATCATTCAGATGTATACACTTAAGGGGCATTGAATGTATTACCCTTTCACATGTACAACATTGAATGTATTACCCTTTCACATTACAGCCTTAGGGCTATAAATACATTGTATTACCCTCATTGTAGAGGGACCGGAATTTCTGGAGAAAAATTGTAATCGAGAATTCCCAAACAGTCATCAATAACAGAAACAGTAGACGTAGGCCATTCTTATAAGGCTGAACCACTTTAAAACTTCTTTGTGTCATTTATTTTATCTGTGATTAAATAATTGGATATAATCTAATTTTTTACATCAACAGATTGGCGCCGTCTGTGGGAAACGACTGGTAATATCGTTTTTCATCAAAAACAATTCATCACAAATGGTTGATATTCCAGAATCCAGCAATCAAAACGCTGGAAGCCCTCCAAATCCATCTGCTCCGCCAAATATTCCAGATCTGGATGGAATAATGACAAATCTGGCTCAGGGCCAGACCGTCATGCCAGAAATTATGCGACAACTCATACAAACCCTCCATGGCGATGCACCAACCCATTCAGGACCACGATATATTCAAAGAAATACCCATGCACCTTCTTCGCGTACTAGGCGTACCGATTCATATCGTAATGAGGAGTCTGAAGATTTTTCTTATCAACCTGGACGAACTTCGTCAGTGCGGGCCACACATACTGAACAATGTATCACTTTCTCTCCAGAAAGGACTAGTGCGCTAGAGAGGTTAAGCAGGGTGTCACCTTTTGATCGATTAGGACCTAGAAGGAGTAGAAGTCCTCCTAAAGTCGTATCGAGGAGTTTTCGACGACCATCAGATTTAAGAGAAGGATCCGCCCAATCGTGACCAGTTGCTCGTCAAGATAGATCCCAGGAAGCCACATCAACTCGATCAGTTGCTCGAACCAACAGGCCTGGGGAAGGAAACGATGCGTGGAAAGGTTCTATTCAGAGGCTGGAGGATAGATTAGGGGAAATGGCTAAAGCCAAGAACCCTCTACAACGAACTTTTGTTCGAGGAACATCTTTTGTCCAGGCCATTGTAGATTTTCCAACACCATCAAAGTTTAAAGCACCTGTTATGACCCCTAAATATGATGGAAAGACCGACCCTGTCCTTCATATAGAACAATACCAAGTTGCAGCCGACATCTATGATGTTCCAGATGAGATGAGATGTAGAGCATTCTCGGGAACTCTTACCGGATCTGCTCAAATATGGTATAATAATCTTCCTCGGGGTAAGATCTCAACTTTCTTTCAACTGGCCGAGTTATTCATCGGCAATTTTTATTTTGGGGCAAAGCCAGTTAAACGAGTAGCGCATTTGTTAAGTGTTAGATAAAAAACTGGTGAAAGTACCAGAGATTATATAACTCGTTTTAATAACGAGAAGCTCGAAGTCATTGACTATGAGGAAAAGATAGCAATTACCGCCTTGATGAGTGGATTACTGCCCAACAAGTTGTACTACACTTTGGCTAAAGATCCGCCTAGAACCATGTTAGATCTGATGGGAAAGGCAGCCAAGATTATGAATGCCGAGGAGGCTATGGCTGCGAAGAAGAATATGGATGCCAAAGAAACCAAGGTGGAAGTTGATAAAGCTAAGAAGAAGGAGCATAAGAATAATGGTAGTGACAAACACTCAAGAACAAGGTCGTCATGGGAAGTAATTGAAGAAATTTGATAATTATACTCCTTTGAAGAAAGACATCAACCACGTTCTAGAAGAAATCAAGAACAACGAGGAATTAAATTGGCCAGAGAAAATGAAGGCAGACCCCGAAAGGAGAAATAAGGAAAAATATTGTGAGTTTCACAAAGATCATGGCCATATGACTAAAAATTGCATAGCTCTTCAGAATGAGATTGAAACACTCATCAGACGAGGAAAACTTGCAAAGTATGTTGATCGGAGGAATGATAGAAGAAACAACGACCGAGCAAGAGAGAGGTCTAGATCTCCTCGTCGAGCAAAGGAGAACAAGAAGAAAGACCATAAAGTTGATCCAGAAGACGACCCCGATCTTCCCAAGAGACCAAGGAAGCCAGAACGTGATGTATTTTCAATACGCTTTGGGTCATTTGACTGTAATGTTATTACAGGTGGAGATGCAGGAGGAGGAGACCTTACTGCCGAGAGAAAAGATTACCTCTGTGAGGCTCAAGCTTGCTCATACATTCAACGAATAAATCTAGCTGAGGAGGATCATCCGAGAAAGGTGAACAAAGAGAAATTGGTCATTGGTTTCTCAAAGAACGACCTCGCGGTGTTCTATATCCTCATGATGACCTATTGGTGATCAAAATGAGGATGAAGGAGGTAATGATTTCAAGAGTACTGGTAGACAATGGTAGCTAGGTAGACATCATGTTCTACTCGTGCTTCGACAGTTTAAATCTAAAGATATCTCAACTGGAGCCTTATCATAGACACCTCCTCGGTTTTGCTGGCGAGAAAGTATTTCCACTTGGGACGATCAAGTTGGATATATTCATTAGTATGTGGCCTGCTTGTCGAATAGAAAGAATACGCTTCTTCGTGATGGATAAGAATGTTCAATCATCATACAATATCATCATGGGAAGAGTAGGATTGAAGAAGTTTGAACCTGTACCATCCACGGTACATCAATGCCTCAAATTTCTAATAAATTTTGGAGTAGGAATTATGAAAGGTGATCAGAAAGTAGCTCGAGAATGCTATTATTCATCCGCCGAGCAAGAGGAACTGGAGGAATCAAGGAAAAAGACTACTGCCTATCAAGTGGATGAAGGTGCAAAAATTAAAACATTAGATCCTAGGGATGAGTCGCAACTCGTGAAGGGTCAAGTGGTGGAAGCTATTGAAAACATCATTCTGGACGACGAGCACCCTGAACGAACTACTCAAGTAAGTTCGTCATTGGAAGCCTCACTAAAACAGGAATTGATAACTTTCCTAAGAAGCAGAAAGAAAACTTTTAGGTGGAGTCATGAGGATATGCCTGGAATAGATCCAAATTTCTTATGTCATGAACTCAATGTGAATAAGGAAATCAAGCCTGTAAAGCAGAGAAGAAGAGTATTTAGTCCCGAGAAGAATCAAGCTATACAGGAGGAAGTCAAGAAGCTCCAGAAAGCTTGCTTTATTGAAGATGTTAAATATCCAGACTGGTTAGAAAATGTGGTAATGGTAAAGAAGAAGAACAACAAATGGAGGATGTGTGTAGACTTCACCGACCTTAACAAAGCATGCCCAAAGGATCACTTTTCACTGCCCCAAATTGATCAACTAGTGGATGCTACCTCGGGACACGAGCTGCTGAGCTTCATGGATGCTTATTCTGGCTACAATCAGATTAAAATGAAACCTGAAGACAGGGAGAGTACTTCTTTCATTACCCCTAGGGGAACTTATTGTTATAATGTTATGCCTTTTGGTTTGAAAAATGCACGTGTAATATATCAGCGGCTAATGAACAAAGTGTTTACATAACAAATCAGTCGCAATATGGAAGTCTATGTTGACGATATGCTAACAAAGAGCAAGAAAGTTATCGATCATCTAGTTGACCTAAGCCAGACTTTTGATCAACTAGATAAATATCAAATGAAGTTGAACCCGACGAAATGCATATTTGGAGTACGAGAAGGCATGTTTCTCGAATACATTGTCAATCAGCGAGGCATTGAAGCTAACCCTGAAAAAATCAAAGCTCTGCTAGGGCTGCGATCCCCAACAACAAAGAAAGAGGTGCAGAGTCTTACAGGACGAGTAGCAGCACTCAACAGATTTGTATCATGAGCAACTGATCGATGTCTCCCATTCTTCAAGACACTCCGAAAGACTTTTGGGTGGAATGATGAATGTGAGAAGGCTTTTCAAGACTTGAAGAAATATTTGGGAGCACCTCCACTGTTATCCAGGCCAATGATGGGAGAAAAATTACACTTGTATCTGGCAGTGTCCGAGAATGCAGTTAGTTCGGCATTGATAAGAATGGAGAATGGAGTACAAAAACCGATCTACTACACAAGTAAGGCCTTCCGAGGAGCAGAGATCAAATATCCAAGGCTGGAAAAATTGGCACTAGCATTGATCGAGGCAAGTAGAAGAATGAAGCCATACTTCCAGGCTCATACCATAGTAGTATATACCGATATGCCATTGAGGCAAGCCCTTCATAAACCAGAAAAGTTAGGAAGATTGATGTGCTGGGCAATAGAACTTGGTGAATATGATATAGTTTATAAACCCAGTTCATTACTAAAAGGGCAAGCTGTAGCAGACTTTATAGTAGAGTTCACCTATCCTGATACCCCAGAGGAGCAAAAGTTGCTTGTTGATCAACCTGTGGATGTTACAGGATCATTAAATGCAAGCCCATACCAACTTAGCTTGGTAAAAGGGCAAGTAGATGTTACAGGATCATCAAATTCAAGCCTAGAACAGCTTAGGTTGGTAAAAGGGCAAGAAAAGATGATCGACGAACAACAAGAAAAATCAGGAGATGGTGAAAAGAAGCAATAAATTTTCCACCGAGGAACTCTGTCAGATCAGAAATTTGAAGACGAGTTACCTATATGGAGTCTGCATGTGGATGGTTCATCTTGCACTACCGGATGTGGCGCATGGATAGTTTTGAGCAGTCCGAACGAGGTCGACATGGAATACGCCCTACGTTTCCAATTCAAAGCTTCGAATAATGAGGCTGAATATGAAGCCATGATTGCAGGTATTAATTTGGCAAAAACCATGGGGGCGGAACAAGTTATTGTCTTTAGTGATTCGCAACTGGTCATAAATCAAATGATGGGAGTATATGCAGCAAAAGGAGAATTAATGATCAGATATCATACAAAGGCAAAGGAACTGGTGTTGAAATTTGCTACTATTCAACTGGTCAGGATACCAAGAATGGAGAATGCGAGAGCAAACGCCCTAGCTCGATTAGCATCAGCTACTCGTACCGAGCCACAAAGAACAATCCCAATTGAAGTTTTAGCTGGTCGGAGTATAGATGAAGATATGACGATGAATTTTATTACCCTCGATTTAGGATCATCATGGATGAATCCCATCAGGGCATATATTGAGAAAGGGGAATTACCAATCGACAAACTGGCAGCCAAGAAACTGAAGTTTAAGGCTGCTCGTTATGTACTGACCAACGATATTCTATACATACGAGGAATTATAGCAGGTTTGCAGAGATGTGTGCATCCCACCGAGGTGAAAGATTTAATTGAAGAGGTACATGAAGGGTTTTGTGGAGCCCATATAGCAGGTCGGACTCTTTTATAAAGGGTGATGACACAAAGATACTACTGGCCAATGATGAGGGCTGATTGTATAGCCTATGCTAAAAAATGTGACAAGTGTCAGCGCTTCTCTTCCATTCGAAGAACTCCCCAAGCATTATTGAGACTCATTACTTCCCCTTGGCCATTTTCCATATGGGTAATAGATTTGATCGGGCCACTGTCGACGACCAGGGGAAGATTTAAGTATTTCGTGGTCGCTGTGGATTATTTTAGTAAATGGGTTGAAGCTGAGCCTCTCATTAATATGACGTACGGCAAGGTGTACCAATTTATTTGGAAGAACATCATTTGTTGATATGGTCTTCCTCATGCCTTCATCACAGACCATGGAACATAATTTGACAACGAGGAGTTCGCTGCCTATTGTCATCAGTCAAATATTTTGAAGATTCACTCAGCACCAGGCCATCCTCAAAGCAATGGACAAACTGAAGTGACAAACAGAACACTGCTGAATGGATTGAAGAAAATACTGGATAATACGAAAGAAAATTGGATCAACGAGCTATAATCAGTACTATGGGCTTACCGAACTACTCCCCGAGTAGCAACAGGGGAATCTCCATATATGCTAGCATTTGGAAGTGAAGTTGTTATACCTGCCAAATTGGGTCTCCTAACACACAGAATACTGAATTTCAATTCCCCTGTCAGCGATTTAATGAGAAGGTTAGACTTTGACATGCTCGAGGAGGTTAGAGAAGAAGCAGGCATTAGAAATGCTGCTTACCAGCAGCGAACAGCTTTGTTCTACAACAAGAGAGTGAAGAAGTGTGACTTGAAAGAAGGAGACTATGTGCTAAAGAAGGTGATTCAAAAGCACAACAAATTGGAAGCAAACTGGCATGGACCATACCGAGTTACAAAAGTTGTTCGACTAAGAACTTATCGAATAGCAACTTTAGAGGGGGAGGAGTTTAAGAATGCATAGAACGCAGAGCACCTGCGCAAGTATTATCAGTAATGTAAACTCTCATGTAATGCAGTTTCATCAGTATGAATAAAGCGACAATGTTCTGCCCAGTTCTTTCCTTTTATTGGAAATTTTTTGCGGAATACTAGTGCTACACACTACTCAGCAAAACTCAGACTACTCAAATCTATTCTCGAAAATGCCAACTAAGGTTGGTCGGGAAACAAATGTATTCCTAAAAATGCCAACTTATGTTGATTAGGAAATGTATTCCTAAAAATGCCAACTTATGTTTGTTAGGAAGTAAATGTATTCCTACGGGAAGTAAAACTATTCCTAAAAGTGCCAACTTATGTTGGTTAGGAAATGTATTCCTAAAAATGCCAACTTATGTTGGTTAGGAAGTAAATGTATTCCTACGGGAAGTAAAACTATTCCTAAAAATGCCAACTTATGTTGGTTAGGAAATGTATTCCTAAAAATGCCAACTTATGTTAGTTAGGAAGTAAATGTATTCCTACGGGAAGTAAAAATATTCTTAAAAATGCCAACTTATGTTGGTTAGGAAGTAAATGTATTCTCGAAAATGCCAACTAAAGTTGGTTGGGAGGTAAAATTATTTCAGAAAGTGCCAAAGTTGCTCGTAGAGGAAAAATCCACTAACTGTAGTTGGTCGAAAAGGAAAATTTACCGACCTTGGTTGGTCGGAAACATTTTATGAATACGAGAAAGTGATCGAGCAAAATTTTTGACACTCGTAACTTTTTAAAATTACTACTAAGTTGGTCGAGAAACAAAACATCATTTTTTGTCAAATGATTACCACAAATTCAAACTAGTCGACAATAAGTTGATCGACAAATAACACAATATTGTTATCTTTTTAACAGATACACATACACAGATGTAAAGTGTTACAAGACAATGGCAGTCAAGATTTGCAAATAAAATTATTTCATTAAATGTAGAACAAAATACATCAGGAATGAAATACAAATCAATATTCCTATTCTATTGGTTTCTTCCCCTCTGCTTTTGAAACAAGCTCCTCGCCAGCAGGTGGATCATTTAAAGCAAGAGGAGAATTTATGAAGTTAAGATCTTTTAACATCCTGATATTCATCACAGATGGTCAATCTAGTAGGTGCTCGGGATGAGATATCTCGACATTGGAGTGGAGATTGTAATCGCCGAGGTATTTGGAAATCAAACATCGAGGTATGGCCCGAGCAGGGATCCAACTCATATCAAGCTTGAATGGTGGCACTGGTAGGTCGTGCAGCCCAGGATTATGGTAATCCCACAGGTAATGACCCTGTTCGAGTTGCAGCACACCTAAGGCATTCAGCCATCCCTGTTTGTAGCCCTCATTATTTGCATTCTGGATACGATCGTCCAAGTGGTAGAGAGCCTCATTGTAGCCAGCCATCCAGAACTCCCTGGGCTGCTTGTGGAATTGATATGTCAATCTTTCCAGCTGCTCATGGAGATTTTTGATAAAAAGTTCTTTATTCTCCAAGAAAAACTTTTGCGCAGAAAGCTGCTCTTCCAGGTCCCTAATTTTCTTAGACATCTCAGCCAATGCCTGGTTCTTCGCCATCAGCTGGAAGGCCTGGTTCTCTAAAGCGGATTGAGTCATCTGTTCCTCGACAGGAATCCGAGCATCTCTTGCTCGTCCCCGAGGAGCTCTTGCTCGTCCATGAGAAGATGTAGAAGGGCCAGCTCTTTTCAAGGTTTCCAACTCATCCCTCAAGTTGGCGTTCTCAACCTCTAAGAACGAGAATCCCTCGCCAGTCACTGGGATCAAAGCATTTGAGGTGGAGGCAACAGATTTTAATTGAGATACTTCTCTTTGCAAGTTGTTATTTTCTTACTCCAACAGCTCGGTTATTTTGCCTGTGTTCCTCGACCTCGGCTTTCAAAGTTCTTTCCCTCGCATCGTAAGCAGCAAATTTTTTATCATATCCCTTGTCGGCAATGATTTACTGATACTTCTTCTTGTACCCCTCGTGCAAAAGGGCAGTGGATTCCTTATATTGTTGTTGAATTTCTTCAAGAGTGCCTTGGAGATCCTCAATCATATCATAATAAGCTACATTATTGGCCACTGCACGATCAACCAGACACTTCAAATATTGGTAGTCTTCAATTGCCTATTCCGAAGCATCTTGGCTGAGGATGTCGACGATTTGTGCTACACTCAGATCTGTGTGACCAGCCTTAAAATATTCATTGCATTGTCGTAACAGCTTTGTATCATGAGCAGACAATAATTCTATCCTGGCCAGAAACTAGTAGAGGAAGAAAAAGCAATAATTAATAAAGAGTACCAACAAAGCATGAAGAGGAGAAACAACAGTATGCATAAACAAAAGTTCAAGTTTTATTATATCACAAAGTTCAGAGTTACATGTTCAGGGTTACATTTGGCAAAGAAAAATAAAATAGAGAGAAACTCGAACAACTCTACACCTTTTCCTTGTCTCCCAAAACTTTCTCGGGAGGTTGGGAAGAGGAGGTAGGTTGCTCAGAGGGAATAGAAAGTTGCTCGGGGAGCGCTGGTAGTTGCTCGAATGAAGTAGCAAGTTGCTGAAGTTCCTCGTTAGTAGGCTGGATGGATGGGGGATGAGAAACTTGATCTCCCATCACCATGGAAGACTCCTCAGAGGCAGCTTCGTCCTCTTCTTCGTCTTCAGGAGTTGGAGGAGGACCAGGGATGTGTCGCTGAAATAATTCAGAAGTTTCATCAACTTTTATTTCTTGTAGAGCTGTGACCCATCCATCTCTAAAGTATTTGAGGCTGCCATATTCTACTTGCGACATCATGGCAGCCAAGCCTTTGTTCCACCCTTTATCCCAGCCAGCGCTGAAAGATTTCTTCACAGCCAATTTCCTCTTTAACTTTTCCTCTTAAAGCTTCTCAGACAAGATTTTCAGTAGCCTTCAGTTTATTCTCAACTTCCTCCTTTTGCCGACTTACTTCCCGAAGTTTACCCAACTCCTCCTCAGCAACCTTGATCTTATTTTCAAGCTCCCCAGCATTTTTGAGCTTCCCTTCGAAATCTTTATTCTTCTTCTCTAAATCATTTATTTTTTTCTCCAACCCCTTGGAGACTTCAACAACTTGAGCTTTCTCCTGCTCGGTTGAGGTAATTTTCTTCTCCAAAGCAGCCTTCTCAGCATCATGCTTTTGACGAGAATCTTCCAAAGACCGCGTCAGGCCCATCAGAGCTTCCTCCACACCAGATGAGGAGCTTGAAGCTTTAATAGCTTCATATTTCTTCAAAAATTGTATTAAAGCAGCTCACCAACTGCGAAAAGAAAATGAAAGCAAGTCAGAGACAAATATAACAAGGGAAAGATGAAAAGTCCAAAACAATAAGACTTATAGAAGCAATATGGCGAGCAGCCAATGAGGTAACCATGTCCCGAGAAAGGTTTTCTTCAATCTCGGGAATGATCCAAGTCTTCACCGAGCTCATGGCAGAGCTAGGGGGAACAAAAGTAGGAACACTAGCTCCAGTAGTTGGGGACTGAGAGATGGTTTCCGCCAAATTGATCGAGGAGCTTTTCTTCAGCTTCCTCGGGGGAACAGGAATAGTTTCAACCAAGGAGGAACTCTTGGTCGGTGATATGACAATCACTTCTTTTGGATCATCAGTCTTACTCGGGGCTACTGGAGGTTTCTCGGAAACCTTCACAGGAGCAGCTGGAGGGACTGCATCAATTTTCTTTGTCCCTTCTGGGACATCATGTTTACTTCTTTTTGCCTCTCCAGCACCAGAGGCAGGTTTCTCAAAAAGGGTGGGAGGTCTTCTTTTCTTCATCCTTTCACTCAAAGGAATATGTGATTCAGGCGAAGAACTTGTAGAGGCTGGTATTAGTTCTGCGTCACTTATCACCGGACGAGCAGTGAAAGAGGAGGTGTAACTCTTGTACTGCAGCAAATATGAAGCTGACCTAATGTGCTCGTTGGCAACAGTTTGATGCAAACTCCAGATAAGTTTCAAGTGCCTTATATTAACATCTGCCTCTTTTGGACACTTTCTTTTGTTGTCAACTGCAAATAAATTAAAATTAAAATATCAGTGGCACATTTTATCAAACATAAAGGAAGCATAATCTCAAAATAAATAAAATGAAATAAAAATAACCTATCCCATTGCCATAGGGAGGGCATCTGGGACCCTGATACACTTCATTTCCAGATAAAGGAACATGTGGCCAATTTTTTATAACAACCCCGTGCTCAAAATAGTCCCTATTGGCATCCGGGAGATTGACCACTAAAGCCCTATATAAAAATCTAGTTTTTAAATAAAAAGTATTATCACCAACAGCCCATCTATAACAAAACATGATTTCTGGAATTCCTATGCGAGTTCCATGAATTTGATTTAGTCTATGAACCCCGTTAACTATTCTCCATGTGTTGGGGGCTATTCTTGCAGGAACAACGTCAAAATATTGACAGAATTTCAGACATAAAGGATTTGGCAGAAAAGAAAAGCCACATTCAGCAATAAAGAGACTGAGGAACCAATGCCCCTCAGCCAAACGGAAATAATCGGAAGGTTCCGAAAGTTCCTCCAGAACAACCCATGAAGGAATAAAAAAATCATAACAAAATTTATCAAGAGATTCAACAAGGTAAACCATGATGAATAAAGGAAATGAAGAAGAAGGAAGAAGATCTTACAAAAAAAGAGTGGATCTGTTGACAACGAACGATGAAAAGGATGAATGCACAAGAGAGTAAGACAATGGAAAACTCGAAGATACAAATTTGAAAAAGTAGAAGACGATGGGATTGTCTGTGACGCTTAAATACCTTATCTTGGGAAACGGTAAAGTTAATGATTACAAAAAGAAACGATTACGCTACCGGTGGCTAGAAGGACAAAAAGTACGCGGAGATCGAGACGGTTATTAAAATTCAAAAAAGCCTGATTCTACGAATTTGGAAGGAAAAATAAATACAAAGGAAACACTCCTAAAAATCAAGAGGACCATTTAAAACTATCATATTCCGAGAAAGAATGTTCCACACTCCTCAAATTTCGAACTATGAAACATTGGGGGCTTCTGTTGATACCAAATTTAATCTGCTGACATGGCTCAATCGAGTGAAGACACGTGGCAATCTACGTGGAAACAACAAACACTTCTGAGGAACTCAGACGCTCCGAGGAACCATACTACAACGAGGAACACTGCATCCTCGAGGAACTCAGACGCTCCGACCTACAAGAACTCTCCGAGGAACTTTTGAGTACCGAGGAACTTTTGATTATCGAGGACCTTAGGCGGTCCGAGCTGCACCTCGAACAAAGCATTAATAGCAGGATAACCAACAGTTTGACTGTTCATTAAATACTTATCATTCAGATGTATACACTTAAGGGGCATTGAATGTATTACCCTTTCACATGTACAGCATTGAATGTATTACCCTTTCACATTACAGCCTTAGGGCTATAAATACATTGTATTATCGTCATTGTAGAGGGACCGAAATTTCTAGAGAAAACTTGTAATCGAGAATTCCCAAACAGTCATCAATAACAGAAACAGTGGACGTAGGCCATTCTTATAAGGCTGAACCACTTTAAAACTTCTTTGTCTCATTTATTTTATTTGTTATTAAATAATTAGATATAATCTAATTTTTTACATCAACAATTATAATAAATAAAAAAATATTTTAAAATATAGTTTTTTATTGAAAAAAATTAACAAATAAAACAATATTTGTTTAATCTTTAGAGCAAATGGCAAGTTTGTCTTTTAAAAAGTAATTGGAGTGTTATAAGAATTTTTAGAATCTTTAATAAATAAACATGAATACAAATATGTCCAACTGGAAAATACATATGAATGTATAAAAAATAATTATCTAATAAGGTGTGAACTTGGTAATTCCTTAACTTAAAAAATATATATAATTTTTTTGAAATTAACATTGCATTTAGAATTATTATAAAACACGAATAGAACAACAATAAAATTGGAAATACAAAATCTGAGCACAAAAGAGAGACAACATTCATGAATGAGATAGATATAATTACAAAAATTATGTATTTGCTTTCAAATTAACAAATGCATACTTTTGATGGCAAATGAAAAAGTAGTAAAAAATTAGAGAGGAAATTAGGAGTATTGACCTTATTTTTTGGACAAGAAACAACAGCAACAAAGAAACTATGCAATATGAATCTGAAAGGAAGATGAAGGAACTTGGACAGCTGACTTTTGATTTATAGGGTTTGAAGATGAATGTATTCGGAAGTTTTGTTAGATGAATGTATAAGGAGAGAGAACGTATCAAGTTAAGATTCATGAAATTATTTTAATTTAATGAATATGTGAGACTAATACTAAGGGTATGATAGGAAATGTTAATTTAATGAGAAGATGAATGTATTGGATGTTTTATTAAATGAATGTATTAGGAGAGAGAATTTATCGAGTTACGATTCATGGACTGAATTTAATTTAATGAATGTGTGAGACTAATATTAAGGGTATGATAGGAAATGTTAATTTAATGAGGGTAGTTTAGTACTTTGAGATTTAAAGTGGAACTTCCCTCTTTTTAAGTAGTAGAGATAGAGATAACAGAAAGGCTCCTCTCCTCTCATCTCTTCCTTCTCCTCCTCACACAACATGATAACCCCTCTCACTGTGAGAGCCCCTCTCAGGATTCTCCTCCTCCTCATAGCCCATCACCGTCACATCCAATCTCACTACTGCTAATATATTTTTCGGTATACCCTTTTCACACAACTTTTAGAAGTTCTGATATATTTATATTTTTTATAAGTTTAATTTGTTTGTAGTGATGATCTGATGATTATCTCATGTATTATGGATATGCACACATACACTATTAGTATTGTAATGTATTGTAATGTACCTATTTTTGTCATGATATTAGCTTCCGGAGATTGAGTACTATACATTTGATTTTGTTGATAATATTTGGATTTGTTGTTAAAAAATAAAAAATTCTACCTTTTATGTTTTTTTTTAGTTTTACCCTCTTGGGGAGGGGGCGGGGGGGAGTTAATCTTGTATTCAGGCGAACTCAAGTGAGAAATTTTGGGCTTAATTGAACTTCACACATTAATATTTTATGTTTTATTTACCAGAAATTGTGATGGAATGTATATCTTTTATCAATTTGTTGTTTGAAACAACTAGAAAGTTCATTTTTTTTATGAATGTCTATGCATTTCACAATGCCTATGCCATAATATAAATAGTATTTTTGTTGTAATTTTATTTTGGAGTGAAAACCTCTTGTAGACTTGGGTTGTATACTAAAGAAATAAGGCTACCCACAGACATGTATAATTTATTTTCTTAATTTAATTGTATGTCAGCAATGGATGAAAGTACTAAAGTAACTAGAAAACCTAATCCAGGTAATCAGAAAATGAGAAAGGTGGGCCAAAAATCTGGTTTACTTGGACATCATGGAGTCTCAAAAGTACGGAATATTTTGAAAAACATTTAATCAAGGGCACAAAAAATATCTGGAAGTTTTGACAACAAGTTTTATAATGTAAAAATTATAACACCTTATTCTGGGGGAACTAATAGATTGTGGGATCATCTTTAAAATGTAAATATTTTCTTGATTATAAAGGAGATAATATGACACAAACTATTATTTCTTTAGTAGGATCTTAGCCTTTTAATTGAAGGTTTTACCAAGTCTTACAAATTAGAGGTGCTTGTTGAAAAATTGAAAGAGTTAATGAACCAACTTTAGAATCACTATACAACGGGAGAGACACCTTATGTGGATATTAGTTTTTCTTAACCCCATTGGTGATAGAGTTGGTGTGCCTAAAGACCCCAATCTTTGTCGAAAAATGAGAAAACAGCGCAAGGCAAAAGACTTGTTTAGATGTATTTTGAAGAAAAAAGACTATACAAATGTGCCTAATAACCTAGATAGGTATTTGAGCGATGGTGTTGTGGACAATGATGACTGTAATTTTGATGTTCTCACTTGGTGGAAAAATAAGGTTTCAACATATCGCACACTTGTCGTAATGGCCCATGATGTAGTATCCATTCCCGTATCGATTGCTTTTGAATCCTCTTTTAGTATGGCCGATTGGGTGCATGAACAATTCTGAAGTTCTTCAACTTCTTCTATCTTACAGTGTTTCATACGCACACAAGATTATCTTAGAAATCCATGGCTCCCATTTTTGTGTTGAAGATACAATGAAGACTCTTGAATCAATTGAGGAAGTTATATTTTATTTCAATTTTGTTTCAACATGTGACGTCTATACATTCATTTCATATTTAAAATAATTATTTTTTTCCATTGTCCTTGTAGTTATGCTTGAGGAGATGAATACCTTATCACTTGGTTCAACTAGTTGAATATTGGTATTTTCAACGTTTACTTTATACTTTACAATTAACATTTGTTATAAATGCATATTTTAATTGTTTGGTTAATCATTTTTTTTTTTGTAAAATAGTTGAATGGGGTGCAAATGTTTAATGGAGTGTGCATGGATTGAAGCTTAGATGGTTTGGGCTATTTTAGACTATTTTTGGGACTCTATTGGACTATTTTATAACTATTATGACTATCTTTAGGACTATTTTGTGTTATATATATGTTTGGGACTGTTTTTGTATTATTGGGACTATTATTTTTGGGACGTTAATGGACTATATTTGGTTTATTGGGACTATTTTGGGACTGTAAGGGTTGTGTTTTATTACTATTATAGGACTATTTGGGAGTATTTAAGTTGGTGATTTGATTATTTTTGGGGTATTTAAACTGAGACTATTTTGTATGGAGTATATTTTAAAAATTAAACGGTCTTCGGATTCAGATTCTCCATGTTGATTTTTTTTATTGAAAAAGATCTTTCGATTCGATCCAGCTAAAACACATTCCTAGTACTAACAATACAAGATAAACTAACAAGATAATGGAAATATTCAAGTAAATTTTCAAGATTGTACATTATAAACAATTAGGAAGGAAATAGTATACTTTTCCAACACCTCAGATTCCCCCAATAACTTATATATCAATCTCCTAAAAGTCTTAAACTCCCTGGGTTCCCCCATCACTCTAACTCCCATGTTTCGCCCATAAAATCCACGACCTATCTTTTTACGTCTCTGGACTTATTAACTTTACGACCTTATTCTAGAGTTATGTTGACCCAGTCATACCATAGATCGCGACCTCTTCTCTTGCCCAAATCCAGGATGAGTGATTCGTGATATGTTATTAACTCAACAACCTTGGTCGAGCTTTGCCAAGGTACAAGCCCCATAGTTATCCTAGGATCAATCTCCTTAGACTTAACCATATTGGCCTCAAGCACTAAGAAATAGGTACTCAAATAGTCAATGATGCCTCATCTTGGCCACAAGGTGTTGCGACCGTAGCACAAAATCCCATTCTCACCAGCTCACTCTGGCATAAATATAATACTACCTCAACCTCCACAACCTCACCAAGGAGTCAGAACTCCTAATTTCCAATAACAAGGGTATTTTAGTAAAATAATGGTTTTAAACCCTAAATATTTCATAAATCAAATACTCAAAGATCAAAGGTAAAACCCAAATTAAAAATCATAAGATCAATAAGAATATCCCCAAAGTCTCTTATCCTCCAACTCATAATCTCCGAATAAGAACCTTAAGAGAAAAACCTCTAACACTAGGATTCAAGGTAAATGGTGATAATCCATGACCTACAAGCCCAAAAAACTCTAAAACCCCAAATAACAGTAAACAACTATGGCCTATAAACCCAGGAAGTTATGAATAGTAGAATTCTATGGCCTATAACCCCAAAAACTCAAAATATAAAGTAAGGGTTCATATCATTCAATTCAATTAAGGAAACTGGAGTTTTAACAAGGAAAAAGAGGATGAGTACATATCCCTTACCTTAATGAATAGTTGTCCTCCATTACCTCTAAAGCACTTCTCTAGTGAATAGTAAGTAACCATGACCTCCTTTCCAGTAGCACCTCCCCTCTCTAAAAAATCTCATTATCTTTCCCCCAAAGTGGGAGATAGGATTTTTAGCAACTTTGGGAAGTGTGCCTATTGTTTTTATTTATAGAAATTATTAGGAAACCTAGGGTTTCTTCCTATGGAATAATTTCCCCACAATTAACCTTTTAGAAAGTATTCTAGAACCTCCCAAAACTTGTTTCTCAAGTCATGGCTGTAGACACCACATTCTAGGACCCCCTAATTCTATCCTTAGGTCCCTAGCACCTCCTTCACTCACTACAAATCCTAAGTCATGCTCTGAGTATAGATTTAGAGGCCATCGGGCGATCCTAGGCCCCGTTTCACTCCGGTCAACTTTATCATCAAAGCGAAGGCTCAATGAAACTTAAAAGGGATTTGAATCCCTTTTCCAATGGCTCACCCCATGCACGAATCATCATAACGATTCAGACGAATGAACCATTTTACTATCAAATACCGATTTGGAGGCCATCGGTCGCTCGCAAGCCCTGGTTTGAACCCAATCCTCTTCATCGTTGGAGTAAAATCTCAATAGATCCTCGAAGGACACTAAAACCCCTTTCCAACGGTCCACCAAGTACGTAAAATGGTATGATCTTTCGGACGAACAATCCATTTTCCTCGAAAAACTAATCTAGAGGCTATCGGGCACTCTCGAGCTCCGTATCGAATAAGTCTAAATGAATATTCAGATGGCACTAAATACCTTTCCAACGGTCTTCCCCGTGCACTAATCAGCCTTAAGGTATGAACGAACGAGCTTTTGGACCCCGATTGTCCAAAGTTAACTCTCCGAACCGAATGAATATCTTTAAAAAATTGAAGTTCTATGCACAAACTTTCTAGAGGTTTGACCCGTGCATGATTTTGACTTATGGTTTGGATGAACAATCCATTACCATCCGATGATCTCTTGTCCAAAGGACCGACGGGATCTTTCGATCCCTGTTTGACCCAAAGTTAACACCCGATCCCGGGAGCGTCCCAAAGGACTCTTTAAGGTATCTGAATAACCTTTCTAATGTTATGCTCCGTGCACAATTTGGATTTACAAATTTTATTCTATGACCATTTTTTCAAAAAACTCTCCGCGAGACTACCGATTGGCAAGTCCATTTCCCCACCAATCAGCAGTGTGTCTTGGGTCACCTGTCGATTGGAAAGGATAAGGATGCGGCGTTCGACAGTCCCCCTACCCTATATAATTAGGGCATAATATCACGACCAATACACCTCAGATCAATCAATATCATTAATCTCAACAACATTCTTTTGCAATCGGTGAAGTTTCGTTGTGTGAAATTCGTTTCCATATTTCATTCCAAACATTTTCATACCCAATTTAGAAAAAATCTCCTTCTATTTCATACAAAATTAATCCCCAACTTGCAAGGAAGCTCATCAAGGATAAAGATTAAGCCTCAAGTCTCCAAAGAAGGTCAAAATACCCTTATCTCTCTCTAAATTTCCTTGTTTTCGCATTAGTTATATAAATTCTCAATTTAACTTTTACTTTATATCATACACATTAACATTTCATCCTTTATTAGTTATATTGCACATAACTTATTTTCTATAATAAAACAAAACAAAGAAAAATAGGGTTACACCTATAAATTCTAACGGATTAATCACCACATTTTCTCAAAACTAAAAATCTATTTTCTACACACACACATATATATAATAAACTCCCATTTGAATCTATGGGACAAACCCCACCCTTGTGCCACATGCGAACTACGTGGACTTTGATGCCTTTATAGGCTACGTAGGCATTTTGGGCTAAAACCCGAGATTCGAGTTCAATTTTCCAATTTTCTTATTTTCATATTTTCATCTTTTCCTTATTTTATCCATACATTACTCATATATACCATACTTGTGATTCATATTTGCGTTTTAACAAATATTATCGTTCCATTCCAACGATCAATATCTCGATAAATGCATACATCATATTTTCTAATTATTATTTGGGGAACTTTCCTTTAAACGGCCTCACTCTATCTTTTCCACGATATGAGTTGAGCAATTATGATCTCCATTTATATATACACGCGCACACATTTCATTGATAAACTAATAAAATAGTAACATAAGCCCATGAGAGACCGAAAGGGCGGTATAAGTTCCTAACACCTTCCTATTCCATAACTTAGCCCCCGAACCTCAAAACTATGGTTTTGTAAGCATCATTTTGTATTTTATGGCGACGACATGTTCTTTTGCCTATTTTGTGCAAAATAGGATGGCGAATCAAGATGGAGAATCCATCACCCCACATCGACAATGGCCTAAGAGCTTTTAAAAAAGGGCACAAGAACTTCTCTCCCTCTCTAACTGCTCGTGCGCGAGCACCGAACCCTGAGACGGAGGAAACCGGAGGGATGGTCACTGTGGCGACTTTGTTGGGGAATGACTTAAGACGGCCAAACTCTATTTTCATAGGTATTATCATTTTTTTCTTGTGTTCATATGCACCTACTTGTCTATATCAACCTCATGATCATATCACCTCTCACTCACTTTTCACTTCACACACCTGTAAATAATCTATATGTATGCTTCTCTTGTATGTGGGGTCACTTATTGTAGGGGGATTGAAGATAATCTCGAAATTAGAGATAATCCCCCCCTCAGATAATACAATAGACTCAAAGGATTAAGGCAGCAAGGTAGCTCAAGCGATGCATCTCAGCGTGGAAGCTTAAGCGATGCAGCCCAGAATGACAGCCCAGAGAGATCTTCTAGCGAAAAAACTGGTCAAGAGTGCTCATCATTTAGCTTTGTTGTCTTACCTAGTCATGTTGTGTCTTTTGTTTATATTGACTATAAGCTATAACGATTATAATGATTATTCAGTGTGAGGTCAAATGGTACTCACGAGAGACCAAGCCTGGAAGAGCTTTCATGCTCTATCGAGTGACCTCGTTATGGGAATTTCAGAGGGACTTAGTTTTGAGGATTGAGAAGTGAGGTGCCGTTGGGGCTTGTCATAGCCACCTTAGATACACCTGGTAAAACACCGAAAGACCTTTGATCGTGGAACCTTGGGCAAAGCAGCCTTGAGTTCCATCATGTGTTGAGTTGTGAACCAAACAACCCTCTACTTAATGTCACATCTACTTTAACTGGTGTCACTATCCAGCTAAGCAATGTCAAATATGCACTTGAGTAAACCACCATGGTATTTGGGGCTGTCAAATAGTTGGTGAGCCACCTCTGTGATGACATCCCCCTGATGCACAGTGGTTTGGCAAAAGGCCTGTCTTGGAATTTAATGTTTATGACGTGGAGCTGACTAGTCCATCAGGCATTTAATGTTTGTGACATAAATTAAGACGGATGTCTTTCATAGCTGTGAAAGACTGAGGCATCTTGGGAGTGGTGTGGGGGGATATTTATGGGCCTCAACCACTTCTGCGGGGAGGATGTTCTTTTAGAGTCCTTCTCTAGATAGATTATCATCGGAGAGAAAGAAGTTATTGCAAAACCAGAGCTCTTACTCACCCACCATTGTCATTTATTACGAAGATTTTAATATCTGACTGGAGACCTTTGAGGGTTGGTGTGTGTTTGCTTCCTGTCAAGGTGTATCTAGGATGCTTACCTCTCTTTCCCTCTAAATAAGTTACTTCTGAGTTCATTATTATCTTCTGACTTATACACGAGAGATTTGTGAGTTCAAACTGAGTTTATCTTCACTAGGTTGTGATTGCGTGTCTTGTAATTAATCAGGAGTGCTCTCAATTAACTTGTCATTATCGTGCTCAAAAGGGGTTACGCCACCATCTACTCGAAACTACCCCCTTACATTGGCCACTCTGCTGGGGAGGTATTCTTCTAGAAAAAGAGTATGGCCCAGGATGAAGTTAATCGTAGACTCAACTTTGATGATATCCAATGCAATGAAGAACAAGCGACGAGAGAGCTGGAAGCTCCTAGAAGTGGGGTTCCTCCTCAAGTAGAGGTTCCCCAATATCCAACGATGACTGGAGTCCCAACGATCACCCAAGCCTATATTAGTCATGTCCTAGGACCAGCGCAAATGACCCTTCTCATGGGTAAGTTTTTTTAGTTTTTGCAGACACATGGGGCTGCCACGGTCCTAGGAGGGGGAATACATCCCAGCGCTTTTGTGACACCTGGGGTGGTCCTAATAACCCCTATGAACCCTACTCTAGCTATTCCCATATGGATTAGGACCATAGGCACAACGGGCGTGATGGGCATAACAGGCATAACGGGCGTTCCACTTGTGTTGGCTACTCCAAGTGCAATGAAAATTGATCCCTCTGGCCACTCCTTCCATGGTTGAGAAGACGTCGGCATCTGCATTAGAAGAAATGAGGAAATATATGCAAAAAGAGATGTTGAAGATGATAGCAGCTTCCTCGCAGTCGGAAAGTGAGGTGGCTTCAATGTATGATGATTTTCGCACACCCTATCCCCAAGAATACAACGATGAGCCTTACCCAAAGGACTACATCCCTCATATCTTTGAGAAATACACTAGGAAAGGGGGGAACCCGAAGAGCACATCAAATGTTTCATCTAACATCTAGGAGCTCACTGCAACAATAAGAAACTCAGGTTGAGGGAGTTCTCAAAATCATTAACCAATAAAGCTTACATCTGGTACTCTCACTTAGTGCCAAAGAGTGTTTCAACGTGGGAAGAGATGCATGTTTTATTTTCCCAGAAGTTATTTCTGGTAGAAGATGAGTTTATGTTAACACAGTTGGGCAGGGAAAAGCAGTGGTCCGGAGAAGATATGGTGGCTTATGTTCGAAGATTTAAGGAGAGGTCTCTCGATGTAAGGGAAGAAGCTAAAGAGTCCAAACTATTACAACTTTGTGCTAAGGGTTTGCTCCCAAAGTATATCTGTCACCTGATTACTAAAACTCGTGAAGGGACTTTCACAACACTTCTGAAAGCAGTAAGAAATATACCATTAGTGGTTCGACCAAACCTTGTTGTGGTACCACTGGTACCCCTAGTGTTTAGACAGTCGAGGATACCCGTTGTAACACGCGGCCAACCCCCACGAGTGGGATACATCGATGGAGGTGAAGGAGGCAAACAACCGAAGAAGGATAACAAGAGAAAGTTTAGGAGAGATAGGGAAGACCCACCACCGCTACCTTGCACAGTTGAAGAGGTTGTTAGCTATTAAAATACCATGGTTCAAAGAGGAACGACGTATGAACCTAAAGGCATCCCCGCTGTGGAGCCAGATGCAGCAATGAGAGAGGATCCTAGGTATTATCAAATCCATCAAAAGGTGGGTCATCCAACGGAGACTTATTTCATGTTGAGAAAGAGTATTAGCAAGCACATGAAGACAGGGACTTTATAGATCCCTCAAGAGAACAACTTGAACATTAACCCCTACCACCGTATGGGGTGAACCTAGTGATTGCCAATGATAAGGAGGCCAAACAAGAAATGAGGGAACTTGAGTTCCAACGGGAGAACTTTCAAGATGCCTTAGAAAATTTCATAATGGGCATGGCCGATATGGTTATAGCCTATGATGAAGCAAGTATAAGGGACACGGAGGATGTATACAACCTAAAAAGGGAGGAGGTGGACCCAAGCTTAGATTACCAAGGTGTTTCACGATCAACCAAGTTCTCATGGTTTTATGACCAAGTAAGGATATAGAAGGAGAGCCATTTGGAGATAACGCAAGCCATTTTGGATATCGCAAAAAATAATGCAGTACCATCATTAAGATGGAAGGGGACCGTGGCCAGACTGGTGAGAAACTTCTTATATGAGGTAACTTTCAGTAATGCTGATAGGGCTGTAAGATTTTCACATAATAGGCCCCTGCACGTGATGAAAAGTATCAACGGGGTAAGCTTTGATAAGGCACTAATGGATGGAGGGGCATCGATAAACATCATACCTATTAGTTCCTTTCGGATAGCCAACATTCCGAAGTCAAATACCAATGCCCCTAATGATTTCTGGCTACGATAATCAATCATCCAAATCTATCAGGTACATGAATATGGGGATTGTGGTGGGAAACCTTACCTCACACATCAAGTTCCATGCAGTTGAAAGTACCACTTCCTACCACCTACTGATAGGGAGAGTATGGATGCACAACCAGAGTCTGTTCCATTAGACATATCACCAATGTGCAAAGGCAAACATTAAAGGGACTGAGATCATCATACGGGCCATGAAGAAGCCTTTTGCCACCAAAGAAGCTCATTTGGTAGATGTAGCCTTTTACAAAGAGTTGGAGGAAGATCCAATGGTGATGATAAGAAGGATGGAAGGAGAAAGATTTCCCTCTATCAGGGAAAGGATGGGGCCTGTGAATGGTCAAAGCAACGAAGGAACAAAGGGAAAGGTAGTAACGAAAGTTCACTTAGCTAATCCCAATAAGTAAAATTTGTCGAAGCAACTTAGAGATAGGATGAGACCCCGAATGGATCCAATAGATCATGAGATCCAACGGTAGAGTGTGCTGAGCAGATTTTTAGGGAATGGGTTGGTTGATGATTCAAGACAAAGGAAAAGAAATCCAGTTATAATGACGAACAGATGGTGTAAGAAAAAGATTACTGAGGACGGAAGAGTGATATACCTTTTATAAGGGTGTGATCAGGTAGCTAAAGAAGATGATTTAGAAGCTGACCTGATATATGAGTGTTTCTTAATAGATCATCAAGGGCAGTGCATGGTCATCGATAACTCAAATATATAAGAGTTTATGAAGGACGTAGCCGAAGAACCAGACTATATGATGGATCGCCCGAAACCCCAGGTGCAAGTGTTGAAGCAGTTGAACCTGGACGAAGATGGAGAAGATGCAAAACCCACATTCATTTCGAAGGATCTGAGCGCAGTGAAGAGAGAAGCCTTGATTGAGTTGATTTGGGAATTCAGGGATGTCTTTACGTGGAAGTACAAGGAGATGGAAGGGATGGACGAAGAGGTTAGTTTCCACAAACTAAATGTAATGCTTCATCCATACTGGTGAAGTAGGCCACAAGAATATATAAGCCAGATCTAGATTTAAAGATCAAGGAGGAGGTCCAACGGTTGCTGGCAGTAGGGTATATTGAGCTGATCCAACATTCACTATAGCTTTCAAGAATCATTCCAGTAGGAAAGAAGGATAAAAATTAAATAAGGTGTGTGTGGACTTTAGGGACCTAAACAGAGCTTGCTCGAAAGATGAGTTCCCCCTGCCCTCCATCGATAGACTCGTTGATGCAACGACTAGTCATGAAATGTATAGTATCATGGATGGGTATGTGGGGTACAACCAGATCAAGATGGATCGGACTGACGCAGAGACAATGGCATTCAGAACCCCGTTGGCCAACTTTATATACAAGGTGATGCCATTTGGATTAAAGAATGGGGGGCCGACATATCAAAGGATGATAATGGACATTTTTCACAATTTCTTTCACAAATTCCTAGAGTTTTATGTGGACGATTTGGTCATTAAATTGAAGAAGGAGGATTACTATCCGGACAACCTAAGGAGGGTGTTCGTTCGCTATAGAAAATACAAGCTAAAGATGAACCCACTAAAGTGTGCCTTTGGGGTCATAAGAGGGAAGTTCTTAGGGTTATAGGTAAATCGGCAGGGAGTACAGATGGACCAGGACAAGCAGTGAGCTATCCTGGAAATGTCGTGCCTAAAAATGATTAAAGAGCTCAAAAGTTTCCTCAGTAAAGTCTCCTTCCTCAGGAGATTTATGTCGGAACTAGCCGAGATAACTCATCCGTTGATGGAGATACTATGAAAGGGCACGAAGTTCAAGTGGAAGTAAGCTCATCAAGAATGTTTGAATATGATAAAAAAGTTATTAACCTCTCCGCAAAAAATGATCCCTCCAAAGCCTGAAACATTATTGTAACTCTACCTTTCGTTTACCACCAGGTTCATCGGAGCACTCTTAGTGTAGGAGGTCGATGGGCAAGAAAGGCCAGTCTACTACTTGAGCAGAATCATACATGGACCAGAGGTAAGGTACAGTAATGTAAAAAGGCACTATTTAGCCTTAGTTTTCATAGCATAAAAACTTAAGCATAATATGATATCTTTCATGATTCAAATTGTGACAAGATGTGATCCAATTAAGTTTTTGGTTGCAAGAACTATCTTGATTGGAAGAGCAGCTAGGTGGTTCCTCATCCTTTTAAAATATGACTTAAAGTGCATGATTCCTCACGTAATCAAAAGCCAGGCGTATATAGACTTGTTGGCAATCTTCCCATCTGTAGTATTTGAGCCACCCCGAGAGAACATCTCGGGGGATGACTTGCAAGCAAACTTTCTAGAAGCTGACCCTGAAGAATGGATGATGTAATTCGATGGTTCTTCGATAGAAAAGAAATAAGGGGCAGGGGTTATTCTCTCTAAATGAAAGGAGGAATTTTTCCTTTCATATAAATTAGATTTCCTTTCTCCAACAACGAAGCAGAGTATGAGGCATTGGTACTTAGGTTACTAGAGGCCCTTCGCAAGGGCATCCGTTCACTGTGTATCAAAGTTGATTCAAACTTGGTAGTTCAACATGTGAATGGGGAGTATGAATTGAAGCACCTCAGTCTAGCGCCCTATAGAACGATCATCCAACGGCTGACTAACCAGTTCCATCGGGTCAAGATAAAAAGACATCCTAGAACGATGAGCCGGCTTGCTAACGCCTATGCCACCATTGCACAAAAGCTGATTATGAAGACCAATATAACTACTGTGGTGATCCAATGAAGAACAGCCCCATCGATGGTACAGTCAATTCTACCTATGAAGGGATATTCATATTAAAGAGGTAAGATCAGAAAATAGTTAGAGTCTGGGGAAGGCAATATGGAACTGAGAGAGCTAGTGCAGTACTTCGTCAATCATGGCAACTTATACTTCAGGAATGCTGGAGGATGGCTATCAAGGTGTGTTGGCCCAGAAGAGGCAGAATAAAGATTGAGGAAGATGCACGAGAGCCACTACAAAACAACAGAGATCCCTTTGTACGGGAGAATCCAAAGGGAAGGATACTTTTGGCCAATGATGAAATAAAACGTAGCTTAATTACAACAGAGGTATGATAAGTGCCAGCTCTTCTTTCAAGCAACCGAATGTCACTTCATTGAGACTCAAACAAACTGGAGGAAGTCTTACATTAACTTCATCAAAGATGGAGTTATCCTTATAGAGAAAATAGATGTGATGGGACTCAAACGGAGGGCCCTACGATTCTATATCCAAGATGAATAGCTATATCGGAGATGATACTTCAACAGACCGTTGAGATGAATCATGAAAGAGGAAGCGGCTGAAGTGTTGAAATAAGCTTACGACCCAGCTCACGTCGTAGGGGCAAAGCTATATGACTAACTAATAACCTTGGGGTATTATTAGCCAACTATGGAGAAGGACTCTGCTGAGTTTGTACGAAAGTGAAAGGCCTGTCAGCTGCATGGGAATATGATCCATGCTCCTTCGGCGGATTTACATTCTTTGTCCACTCCTTATCCATTCCACACTTGGGCATTTGATCTGGTAGGAGCGATACACCCTTCATCAAGAGGAAAGATCTGGATATTAGTGGCAACGGAGTGCTTTATAAAGTGGGTTGAAGCGATACCTCTCATAAGAGCAATGACGGGTGTAGTGGCTAACTTTATCAGAGAATATGTAATTTATCATTTCAGGTTCTCAAAAGTGCTCCTCTTCGATAATGGAACCCTCTTCATCAATAAATAGGTAACGGTGCTCACTAATAGATACTCCATCATCCATCTTACTTCAACGGTGGCATATCCTAAGGGAAACGGGTAAGTAGAAGCGACTAATAAGACCTTGGTCAATATTTTGGCCAAAATGATGAAAGATTTCCCAGGATCATAGGATGAAAAGATCCCAATAGTATTATGTGCCTACCGAACGACCAAGAGAAAACCCATAGGGTACACACCATTCTCCCTCGTGTACGGAGTTGAAGCGATCCTGCCAGTAGAGTTGGAAGTTTCTTTCACTTGTTATGCCCTGCGAAGCATCATGCTCCCTCAGTGTAGACACGTACAGCTGGAGGCGCTGGACGAGCAAAAATACAACGCGATGCAACACTTCTAAATGTCCATAAGGTAGCTCTCAAGGGCATATGATAACTTAGTAAGACCAAGGAAGTTTATTGAAGGAGACCTCATTTTGAAAGCAGTGGTGAAGCATATCAGAGGGCTTCCTCTACCTAAGTTTGTAGCAAATTGGGAGGGAGCTTTTATTATGAAGGAGGCTCATGATTCAGGTTACTGTTTAATTTCAAAAATAGAAGAAGATAAATCGTTCAAGATTAATAACAAATGGTTGAAAGTCTATCATGTATAGGCGAGTAACCTTAGAGTAATGATGTATCTAGTCTTCGAGAACACGCAAGTAATTTTTAAAGTTATGTTATTTGTTGCAACTAGAGTACTATGGAAAATTACAAAACTTTATTTTATACAAGTAGTTATAACATAAAAAGGTGATAAGAAAACAAAATAAACTTCTCTTTCATTCATATACTAGGAAGTTCATTACCAAATTGGGAACTACTGCCTAAGAATTACATGAGAAGAAAATGAAAATTTGCACAAGTGTTGGGGGAGATCATTGGCCTAAGAGGAACCATAAGTCTGGGGTAGAGAAAAAGTCCCCAGGCAAGCCCGAAGAAGCTGCCAGGCATGCCTGTTGGGCGCTAACAGAACCCTTCAGCCTTATTTGAACTTGAGTATGCTTGATAAGCATCTTCTATTATTTCAACTTAGCTATACAGAGAGATTCTTCGATATCCTCAACTTCTTAATTAACAACTTCCAATAAAGGTACTAACTTAACTAGTCTAGCCTCTTCAATCTGTTGAGTCTCCAAGTGCTTCTGTAGTATCTCCCTCTGACTTTCCAACTATAGACTCTTTAAAGTTTTCAAGTGTCCGATCATCTAGTTGAATTGAAAGCCATCTCTGCTCAACTCCTTCAAATAGCCCAAGAATTGATTAAGGAGGGGACTAGTGACATTTGTAGCGGGGGTATTAACAAGCTCAGCAATAACGATTTCCATACACTGAAGCTTATGGCTCATCACTAAAATGTTTGAATGAAGGCAATCAATGGTAAAAGTTTCAGGATGGTGAGTAGCAATTTGTTCATTCATCAAACGATGGCAGGTAGGTATTTAAGGTGAATGGCGAAGAACCACGAGGTAAAATTCGTGAGGAGATAGTGCAGGAAAAGGAAGCTCATAACCAAACTCGCTATCAGCCGGAGCACCCATCATGGAACCTTGGTCGTTAGGACTTGATTCATCAGATGCAGCTGATTCTGGATGAGTTGAGGTGACAACCGAAGGAGCTGGTAGAGATTTCTCTTCAGCGCGAAGGGACTCCCTAGTAACCTGAGGGCAGATAAGTGAAATAATGAGTTTAATGAAAAAAATCTTAATAAGTGGTTTTCATTGTTAAGTCACCGTTACTAGTGGAGTTTGACGAAAAACCTTAACAAGTGGTTTTCATTATTAAGTCACCGTTACTATTGGAGTTTGACAAAAAAATCTTAACAGTTGGCTTTCATTGTTAAGTCACCATTACTGGTGGAGTTTGACGAAAATATTAACAAGTGGTTTTCATTATTAAATCACCATTACTGGTAGAGTTTGACAAAAAATCTTAACAAGTGTTTTTCATTGTTAAGTCAGCGTTAATGGTGGAGTGTGACAAAAAATCTTAACAAGTGGTTTTCATTGTTAAGTCACCATTACTTGTGGAGTTTGACAAAAATCTTAACAAGTGATTTTCATTGTTAAGTCACCTTCACTGGTGGAGTTTGAACGTTTGAAAAATGAGATTCTTATAACAAAGAGATTTCACATTGTCAAGATAAAGGACAAATGCCAAGAAATGAAGAGAAAATAGCAAAATACCTCAGCAACTACTGGAGCGAGAACGGGAGATATAAAAGAAGTTATAACGATAGGCACCGTATAGTGGGCAAGTTCATCTCCTCAAGAGCCTCCGCAACCCTCAGCCAGAGGAACCTCAATACTTGATGGAGCTCCTAATTCAATAAAAGGAACTAGGGCCAAGGTTGAGGAGGCTTGAAGGGGCCGTTCGATCTTTCACAGATACATCCTCCCTTATAGAGGCAGAATAAGGACCAGGGTGAGTAGATAAGCCAAAGGTAGCTCTAGTAACAGGTGGAGTCTCGAGGGATGACGACGGAGTTAAGCCTGGAGCAAGCTAGGAATATAAAGCTAAGTGTTAGAAGCAAGGCACATCACAGAAAAAGGGTCAAAGTGCACACTTAACCTACCTTACTGATGTTGGCAAAAGGGGAAAACTCATAGATGGGCCTTAATAGAGGAAGTTTAAAATGGGCATCAACCAGCAATGCAGCTAGTGATGCAATATCTTCAACCTGAAACACAATAGAACACTTAGAAGATACATCAAAGAAGGAAAGACAGAAGAAAGATCTACCAACCACTTAGCACTTATTACCTCGGGAGAGTTTGGCAAAACTGGAATCACAGTCAGAGGAACCACTGGCATTGAGGGTGCACTAGAAAAAGCTAGGGAAGTCTCCTCTAGATGAGAAGAAACCCCCACAGACTTAACGGGAGTAGTAGCCCTCATAGAAGCCTCCTTTGCTCAACTGGAGGCCTAACAATGCGAATAAGTAAGACCTATCATGGGAGAATGGGGAGGAGATGAATCTATCACAGAAGCACCAAAGCGTCCTCCCATAAAAGGACTGACTGGAGGAGAAGGCCTTTCTTCATCAGCCTCCTAACGAAAACAACAAAGAGGGAATAACTCTCAGAAATGAAAGAAAGTTAACTCACTAAGCTGTAAAAGGCTAAGTGTTAGAAGACTCACATATTATTCAAGAGGGAGAGAATGGGATGATATGACCATTGGCAATGAAGGTGGAAAAGGATCTAAATAAGCCCTATCGGTTTGGCTTTGGTCGACATCAGGACTGTCATCCACAGTTATAGCCTCGATTGCTTGTTTCTTCTGAGTCTTGGTGCTTAGTGACTTCATTCACCAGAAGAATTAAGGGCTGAGGGAAATCTCGTACTCTTCCTTCGCTTTGATCCCCCCTCAAATGGATATACCAAAATGGTAGGAAAAGCACTAGTAAGAGGAACGGATGGAGTGTGCTGGTGAAATTCAGTGTTTATTCATTCCACCTCAGCTTGAACTTTCTTTCTTAATTCCTCACTCACTTCAGCAGACATAGGAGGCGGAACGGAGGCAATGGGGAATGCATCCAAGGGATCTTGAGTTTAAGGTTAGTACTTAGACTTTGAAGAAGTCCCACTCTTAGATCTCTTAGTTTTTTTGGCTGGTGGCTTGGAAGGTCTTTCGCCAGAAGCTGCATCGATTGGAACACCCTCACTAGAAACACCTTCAGTAAGATGTTTTGGGGTTACAACATTCTTGGGCTTGGGCATGGAAGTAGGGATCATAGGGAAATAAGGAGGTAGCTCTCTGGGAGGATATTTAGGAGTCTTGCTCAGAGGGAACTCAACCCCAATAATAGAGGTTCCCTTGATGCCTAATTCTAAAGAAGGGAAAGAGAGAACTAGGGGATATTGAGGAGGACTCTATATAAATTCATGAATTTTGGTCAGCTGCATCGACCAAAATTTAGTGGCAAAAAAAGTGGACATATTCCCTTTCCTAGTGGCATTGGGGATGGTAACCCAACCATCCATAGTAGAAGTTACGCCAAGTATAACAGTAGTAGGGTAGAAAGTGCAGGCCTCAGTAAAAATATCACTCTCATTAACTGAAATATAGGTCAAGGAGCCCCATGATCAAAATCAAACTACCTGCTGCATCGATCGGGGTTGTAAGGTTCAAAAGTACATCCCCACTCGATGAATGAAGGAAGGAACCCAGGGGTGAACAGAAGCACCACGCCTTGCGAAGGAACTTCTACAATCGAAACGAAAGTGGCCGTTCTAGCTGTAGAAGGGAAAAAATTCCAAGTATGGGCGAAGGTCGATTCCCTATATGAATTCATGATGAAGGAGTCTAAACGATCAAAACACCCATTATCTCCTTTCGTCTTTATTTTTTATGAAAGCCCAGGAGGCGAGGGGGCTTGATGCCTTAGCTAAGGGAATAAGGAACAAATTTGGCAGCAATAGTAGGAAAATGGGTGTAGAGGAAACCCGTTAAAATAATGGTGTTGTCAAAATTATCTAGGTTGTAACGGCCAAGGGATCGTTCCATGTAAAGATGGGTTCGATCCAACCAAGTGTAGAGGGACCCTAGAGCAATGGCGGCTAGAGGAAGATTGAAACCTCTAGCCAAATGAATGGAGATGTTTATGAGGTCCCTCATAGGTTGGTCATTAGTCTTTCCAGTCAAGAAGAAATGGGAGAGAAAAATAAGGATGTAGGTTGGTAATTCTAGGGATGTACTTTTACCCTTTCCTGTGACAAAATTGACATCCTTCGCAGTAGGAGCTTTAAAGAAATAACTAATTAGGGGAGTAAACATAGCTTTGTTGAAAGACCCAGTGCAGTTGCGGTAAATTCAATTCAAATCAGAATGATCAGCAACTTCTTCGTCATCCAAGGCCTCATTAAGATAAGCAAACTCACCCATGGTTTCAAACCCAAGTAGCTCATAGACATCTTTAAAAGAAATGATGAACTCCCCCAAGGCAGCAAATAAAGTGTGAGTTGTGATGTTCCATCTAGAGACCATCACTTGGAGTGTCGCGTTCTGTTTGGAGAGAGTGAACTCCCCAAACCAGTTGGCTCGGTAAAGACCAACTTTGGCAATAACTATAGCGTGGGATCTCTACATATGTGCGTGCTAGTAGATGAAGTGAGATGGAGATCCCCCAGGTGCTTCAAAATTAATCTGGGAGCAAGGAGAGTCACTATGATCCAATCTGAAGTCTAGAGTTCCCTCTAGAGGAAGAAAACCTTATTTGGATGATTCTTCATATTCATCACCCAAAGCAAAGGGTCATACTTGGCTAAAAAACTACAAGTCTTGCACGCATTAGAGAAGTCATCGTCTTTGCCAAAAATTAGAGGCCGAGGGTAGAAACGTAGTTGCTCTTGGTGAGCAACATCCAAGGTGGTGGCACCCAGA
Organism: Sambucus nigra; assembly: GCA_949130495.1. NCBI lineage: Eukaryota > Viridiplantae > Streptophyta > Magnoliopsida > Dipsacales > Adoxaceae > Sambucus > Sambucus nigra. Next base: position 80,758,960 of record OX422213.1, on the reverse strand, counting down.
GTGGCAGTAGCAGCGGTGGTAGAGGCGAAAGTTGGCTGAGCACTGGTGCTGGGAGCTATGGGAACACTTGGAGAAGCCATAGCAGGTGGAGATGAAAGAAAAAGCTTAACAGAGAAGAGATAGGGATGAAAATAGAGGAGTATCGCCACAGGTGGCGGTGAAAGAGACGATGAGAGGAAAGAAACCAAGGAAAAGCTTGGTAACAATGGTGTTTTGAGGATTTTCTCTCTCTAAGTGTGCTGGGAGTTGAAGAAGACGAAGGTAAAGTAAGTGAAAAATGGCTAAGTGTTTGAATAATAGTCATTTGAAATTCCTTGGTTCCCCTTTTTAGTTTCCCACCACTACACGTGTAAATCCGCAGATAATCATTTCAACTGGACACGTGACACTTCGAGAAGTGTCCTGATAGTTGAAAAGACGGCACCGCATCATTAATAAAGTGACGCATGGGGAATAGAAAGGGTTTCTTCCACAACAAGTTTTGGGTTTGGCGCCAGATTTCTTTTTGTCAGACATATCTGATATCCCACAACACATAAGTTGTTACCACGATTCAAAAAGCTACGATGTCCCCTCGCCATAAGTTCAAACGAAGTTTAAGTGTAACTCAGGTACATCGGGGAGAATTTTATTTTTTGAACAAGACAAAACAAAGATGAATATCCAAAGCACAAAACTGGGGAGAATTTTATAGTTCAATAGTTACTTTAAGGAGAATTCCACGAGTTTAAACTCTAGGAATGCCTAGGAGGGAGATTTCATACCTCTAAGGGCAGTCCTAACGCAATTACCATTTGCTTATAGCTATGTTGTACAACGGCACGAAACATCACAGACAAGGGATAATTTCACTTCCCAAGAGTCAGAACGAATAGTTGACAGGTTCCTGAGGCATTTTGGGAAAATTCCAATAGCTAAGGAAGGAGAGACATGACGGTTGAAGATCAACGACAGGAAAAAGTTGCGATGTCTTTGCCAATCGCCTATAAGTCGTAGCGCTTTGGTTCAGGTACATCGGGAAGAATTTAACTTTTTCCTGGAAGTGATAACGACAGAAGTTGTAACGAAGACAGAAATGCCAGAATTTTTTTTCAAAAACAGAAGATTCATCGGATTGAGAAGTTTTTCGTGCAGACATTTCTTATTACCATAACAAATCTCTACACGAAGCAACAAATGTATGGGGGCTTGAATATAATCTCAAAATTAGAGATAATCCCCCCAGCTAATACAATAGACTTAAGGGATTAAGGTAGCGAGGTAACTCAAGCGATGCATCTCAGTGTGGCAGCTCAAGCGAGGCATCCCAGAGTAGCCGCCCAGAGAGATCTTTTAGCGAAGAAACTGGTCGATAGTGCTCATCATTTAGCTTTGTTGTCTTACTTAGTCATATTGTATATTTTGTTTATATTGACTATAAGTTGTAATGATTATAATGATTATTCAGTGTGATGTCAAATGGTACTCACGAGAGACCAGACCTAGCAGGGCCTGGGAGAGATTTCATGCTCTATTGAATGACCTCGTCGTAGGAACTTCAGAGAGACTTGGTTTGGAGGATTGAGAAGCGAGGCATCGTTGGGCCTTGTCCTGGACACTTTAGATACACTTGGTAAAACACCGAAAGACCTTTGATCATGGAACCTTGGGCGGAACAACCTTGAGTTCCATCGTGCGTTGAGTTGTGAACCAAATAGCCCTATACTTAATGTCACATCTACTATAAGTGATGCCAATAGCCATCTAAACAATGTCAAATCTGCACTTGAATAAACCACCGTTATATTAGGGTCTGTCAGACAGTTGATGAGCAACCTCTGTGATGACAGCCCCCTGATGCACAGTGCTTCGGTAAAAGGCATGTCTTGGCATTTAATGTTTATGATGTAGAGCTGACTAGTCCATAATGCATTTAATGTTTGTGACATAAAGTATGAGGGATGTCTTTCACAGTTGTGAAAGACTGAGGTACCTCGGGAGTGGTGTGGGGGGCTATTTATGGGCATCAACCACTTCTGAGGGGAGGATGTTCTTTCAAAGTCCTTCTTTAGAGAGATTATCATTGGAGAGAAAGAAGTTATTGCAAAATCAGAGCTCTTACTCACCCACCATTGTCATTTATTATGCAGCTTTTAATATCTGACTGGAGACCTTTGAGGGTTGGTGTGTTTTGCTGCCTACCAAGGTGTATCTAGGGTGCTTACCTCTCTCTCCCTCTATATGAGTTACTTCTGAGTTCATTATTATCTTCTGAGTTATACACGAGAGATTTGTGAGTTCAAACTGAGTTTATCTTCACTATTTTGTGATTGTGTGTCTTGTAATTAATCAGGAGTGCTCTCGATTAACTTGTCATTACCGTGTTCAAAATGGGTTACGCCTCCATCTAATCTAAACTACCCTCTTACACTTATATCCACATGTTGCACACACCACTTAGAATATCCATGCTTAGGTGTCACTAACGCACAGCTCCACTTATCACACTTGTATATAACCATGCTCACTCACACTTATCAATAATCCATGCTTAGATTCGCTACTGCACACTCACTTATAGATATTTACACATCACTCACTCTCACATATCCATGCTTAGTATAATCTCCATGCTGGATTTACTTTACATGATTCTTGTACATTCTTCGTTATTAGTATAGTGTTCATCATGCCAAATAAAATACTCTCTCAATAATATACTAATCAAGAATCATGCAATTTTGCACACTACATCACCAAATGAGCATGGCTATTAACCAAATTTTGTTCCATAATTGGGGCTCACTTTGTGATGGGCACTGGTCCGGCAGGTCGTAGTTAGCCTAAGAAATATGACTCTCACCTTCCATTGGTCAAGTACCTTAGACGTATATCGAACGGTTCTCCCCGCATAGTAGCCCTTGACCGAAGTCATGACGGGAGGTATATTGTAGGGAACTCATTCACGTACGTTGAGCATATTGAATTCTCTCTCACACGTACTATCCCCACGAGGTATATAGTGAGGTAATTCACGTACACTCAAGTATATCAAATGGCTGCGTACCGATTGCCCTCAAAAGCAAATCGTATATCGTGGAATTCATGCCAAATGAGGGGAACCCTTCCACTTACCCAACAAGTGCATACCCTCATATAGACATCAAACCTAGGGCACTCATATTTAGTTAATCGATTACTACTCGAAACTTTATCGAAATTACGGGTCGGCATGCCACCCAAATTTTTGTGCGATTTCATCTTTTTCCAAAACGAGACCCTGTCCATGAGCCTGGAAACAAGTCAAACCGTGTTTTACATATTTTTCAAACCCAATTTTTTCCAGACTCGGGTCCTGTCCGACATTTCTTTTGCATTTAGGTTAACCTGATACAAGTGAAAACATAATAATAATAATAATAATAATAATAATAATAATAATAATAATAATAATAATAATAATAATAATAATAATAATAATAATAATAATAATAATAATAATAATAATGATGATGATGATGATGATGATGATGATGATGATGATGATGATGATGATGATGATGATGATGATGATGATGATGATAATAATAATAATAACAATAATAATAATAATAATGTAATACCCCGTATTTTTGTGATATTTATTTATGGGATTAATTGGATTAAATGCGTATTAATTAGAAATTAATCCAGATTAAAATACTAGTGAGATGAGAGTTGGTATTTGATTAGAATGAGCATATATGATTATATATGAATATTGAACTATGAAACTTGTCGTGAGAATTGAAATACGGCAATTTGGAAATTTTGTTGAGACCCGTGTGACAGTCGCGTCATGGAATATAATTATGACAATTAAAAAGTAAATTTTATTTCTATTAACCGTATGGTCATTTTGAGTGCGCAAACGCGTTCGGAAGGGTCGAAATAGTCAGAAAACACTAGCCGGGGGTTTAGTTTGGGTCCCGGGACATTTTTAGGCCATACCGGCAACGTATAAGGGTAGTTTGGTAATTTTGGATTTTTGGGAATTAAAACCTACGAAAATTGGGAATTAAAAAGCTGACTTGGTAATTTCCCACTAAACCCACTAACCACATCTTAAGACTTATTGGACTACGGGGCTTATTAGAATTGTTCCAAATTCCTAAGGCAAACCCTAGCCACCTTTAGCACTTTGAAGAAGAAGGCTTGTAGAGAGAGAGATAGAAGGATTCTGCAGAGAGAGAGAGAATACTCCATCAAATCGACATCAAAATCAGAGATTCAAATAAGGCAAGTGGTTTAATTTCGTTATTTTGCAAAGAATGTTTCCTCCATGTGTAGGAATTGATAAAATCTTATTGTTCTTGGGAGTTAATGAAAAACCCATTTTAATTGGAAGTAAAAATTTCATTTTTGATGAGAAATAGCATGTAGATTTGTATTTAGATGATTATTCTGATGATATTATAATTTGGATGAAACAAAAACGGATTTAATTAGGCTCTTGGATGATTTATAAATTCTAGGGTTCATGTTCTTAAAATTGGGGAAAATATGAAGAGATTTGATAATTGAATGAGGTTAGAATGAATTAACCCCGCAAATCACGTTAGTATATGACCTAAATATGTGTAGGGATGATTGGTGGATTTGAACATTCGTTGGATTAATGTTTGGATGAGTTTTGAGGTGTAGAGAAGTTGGAAAAACGAAAATAGGAAATCTGGGCTCGAAACTGGCCACTCGTTAGAAGACCTGCCCAGGTCGTTCGAACGAGCTCGTTCGAACGAGCTTCCAACGAGTTGACAGTTTGGTTTCTAACGAGAGGGATGTTCATTCGAATACTTTCGTTCGAACGAGATCTCATTAGAAGGCCCAGTTCGTTCGAACGAACTCTCGTTCGAACAGCCTCGTTCGAACGAGACTTCTAACGAGCTGACAGTTTAGGCTTTTTAGCCTGTTTTGATCCCGAGTGTCCCGTAACCTTGGTTATATGTAGAGATAACACTTCCTTGTTGATTGATTGATATAGTAGGGACATTTGAGGTATAATGAGGAGTAAAACCTAGAAGTGTAGTTTGAACCTAAGGGGAATTATGAATTAGGACGCGAGTGCCTATGCGATGCGAGAACATTGACGGCCTAATTTATTATATTAACCGGGAACTTATAAATTGTGTAGCATTATATGTCGGTACGAGAATGAGAAGTGTACCACTAATAATTATGGTGATTACTAAGATGTGTGCTTACTTAGTATATGTATTGATTTTATGTGTATGACATACCTACCATACTTGCTATCACAGGAGGTTTGCGTTCGCTTAGGGCCCTCTAATCCTTGTGTTGCCCGGATTTAGACTGGTACCTTGATGAACATAGGTCAGATAAGGACTTATTGGGATATTAATAAGTCTGCTGATCGTGGGAGCGCAGTTATGTGCGTGACCCATGTGATGTGACTGTGTTTGCCTCCATTATTTGTGATGTTGTTATCTGAGAACGATTCCTGAGAGATTCGGAATGCGTGATCCTTATGTACGTGATGTACCGGGATGGATAGCAGAGTATGTGTGCACCGCAGCTTAGTCTCGGGGTGCTTGTATTGTATATTTATGACGTGAATAATATACACTTAATTAATGGGAACTTTCATGTGATATTGTGTATAAATATGGAAACGTTTTGAGAAAACATAACGGGTTAACCGATAATGAATTGTATTACTAATTGAGAATCTGAGTTTAAATGAAGCCTCTATTGATTTGATAACGCTAGAATGTAAAATGGAAATCGAATAGTAAGGGGTAGAACTTATTACGGTTTGGTTAGATAGGTATGATATTTAGATGGGTATGGTACGTTAGGAGTGCACATATAGTCGAGAGGTGAGAATTTCATGTGAGTGCACGTCCTAACATGTATTTTGCATTTAATGTTTTAATGTTATTAAAACACTTGCTGTTTTTAAAATGATTTCCACTTTCGGGCTCTGACCCATTTGCTTTCAAATCTATTTTTGTAAAAACCATTTTAGGTGCCCAGCCACAAGGACACCATGCTTAGGATCCTCATTCAGGTGACGAGTTGTAGCTGTTTGTGGAAGTTACAGGACCTTGCTTGTAGACGCTTCTTCTATATTGACTATCTATTCAGCATTTATCAATTGTAGGGCATGTCGCCCATTTCTGTAGAGACTATTCATTTATTTCAGTTATTCAGACTTTGGGCATGTAATTAATTTAGGATTCAGGCTTGTCTTATTATTTTCAGTGGTTGGATTATTGTGAGGAGTTTTCCTCCGAACTCTTATATTTATTTGTTGGTTATTTAATTACTTCGCTATGGTGAATGGATTATGTTGTTATTCCATTATTCTTCTATTGCATGTTAATCAGACTTAATTAAAATTTGGCAACTTACTTTTTAAATACTAGGTGGTTAGTAACTATTAAAATGTTTTCGACAGTGATGCTATTAACTGAACCAACTTGGCATTTTGTATTGATTTAATAAAGGAGTAGCTACCCGGTATTTGATTAGTCGGGGTGTCACAGGTGGTATCAGAGCATCAGGTTCTAGTGTCCTTTAGGATCTGTACGGCTTATTATGTTTCCGCTGAGCTTTCTTTGATGTAGAGCCCTATATTCTAGGACTGTTGTATTCTCTTGTATATGCTACGTTCTTCAGCTATTTTAAGTTTATAACTGCGAACTTATAAACTTCATTCTTATTTCAGATGCCTCCATGACGTGCACAACGGGTTCCCAGGGATGCTACGCCAGAACCACAGCCCGCACCAGTTCAGGGCACGATGAATGCCGCCGAGGTTGCAGCCATTGTGGCCCAGGCGGTAAATGCCGCACTAGCAGTAGTTCAGCAGGCACCACCTCAGGCGCCAGTAGCCGCGCCGGTTCAGGCACATGCATTCCTGTCTGCTTGGAAACGTGTTCGTGATGATTTTCAGAAAGCACACCCACCGGAGTTTTCAGGTAGCTCCGATGTTGTAGTTTCGAGTCAGTGGAGGAAGGATATTCAGCGGCACTTGAGGATGTATGAGTGCACCGATGTTCAGAAGAAGATACTAGCTACCTTTAAGCTAGTGGGGTCTGCACTGCAGTGGTGGGAGTCTATTACCACCGTGGAGGAGAGAGACACTCTCACTATTCAGGAGTTCTGGGTGCGGTTCGATCGCAAGTACTTTTCGTCAGTTGTTCACACGGAAATGAGGAGGAAGTTGATGAGCCTTCGACAGGAGGGTAAGACTGTGGCCGAGTATGAGGCCGAATTCACTGATCTTCTGAACATTGTTTCGGATGAGATACCGACAGAGGATAAGAAGATACAGAAATTTACGAACGGGTTGACATGGAGGATTCGTCAGCACTTGTTAGGGAACCTCTCGTTAGCCACTTATTCTGATGTGGTTAACGCTGCACTGTTACACTGCCAGGATCATCACTTTCACATGACTAAAGGCAAGAGGTCAGGAGAGTCCAGCAATCAGGGCAGGACTGGGGGAAATGGTGCCAGTGGGGCACATTATGTTCATGGGCAGAGACAGGGTGATCAGGGTTCCCAGTAGGGGGATCGCAAGAGGTTCAGGTCAGGGAATTTCAGGCACAGACAGGGAGGTTTTCGGCAGGGCCATCAGGGTCCGAACGGCCATCAGAACCAGCAGGGTCAAAATGGTCAATAGCAGTTTCAGCAGGGCCAGCAGGGCCAGTGGAGGAACGGTAACGGCCACCAGGGCCGGGGGCAGCAGGGACAGAGAGTGGGGAACTTCCCGGGGAAGTGTTTCGTATGTGGCAAGACTGGCCATAAATTCCAGGACTGTCCTGATAGGGGCAGGGCCCGGCAGCAGCAGCAGGGTGCTCGACATGAGCCACAGAGGCCACTTTTTCCACCTGCTCTCCCAGCTCCAGCCCAGGTGCCAGCTCTTCCAGCTATTCCAGCAGTTCCTGTGCAGCAGGGGCAGTTACAGTATGGACGTGTCTATAACGTCCACCAGGCAGCAGCTCCACAAGCACCGCCCGCGATTGAGGGTATATTTCCTATCCATGGTACTATGGGTCGAGTTTTATTTGATACGGGGGCAATACACTGTTTTATAGCTACACATTTTGCGAAAGCCTTAGGGTTGTTAGCCACAGCAGAGAACACAGTGACATGTGTAGACTCACCCTTGGGGAGTGGGTTTCTTATTTTCTTTATATGCCGGGGAGTGGGGGTAGAGATTGGAAGTTTGGTATTACCCGCAGACATCTTGGTATTAGATATGCATGTACACGATGTGATTATCGGTATGGATTGGCTCGCTGATTATAGAGCCATGATTGGTTGCTTCGGTGGGAGCATTGTTTTTGCCATTCCGGGGCAAGAGATGTTTGTAGTGGCGATGCCTCGCCCAGAGGGAGGTTCGACCGCTCATTTATATTACATAGAGGAGGATACCTCTAAGGAGGTTGTGATTCCTTTAGATTCGATCTCGGTTGTCAGGGAGTATTCCGGTGTGTTTCAGGAGATACCAGGCCTACCCCCCAGTCGAGAGATAGACTTTGTCATAGACTTATTGCCAGATATGAGACCTATAGCACGCACACCGTACCGTATGGCTCCGGAAGAGATGCGAGAGCTACGAGATCAGATTGAACAGTTGTTGGGTCAGGGGTTTATACGGAGGAGTACTTCATCGTGGGGTGCCCCTGTGTTGTTCGTGAAGAAGAGAGATGGTTCACTGAGATTGTGTGTGGACTACCGAGAGTTGAATAAAGTCACGATACGGAATAAGTATTCGTTGCCACGAATCGATGACTTGTTCGACCAGTTGAGAGGAGCTTCATTCTTCTTGAAGATTGATTTGAGATAGGGATACCATCAGTTGCGTATCAGGGAGGAGGATGTCTCTAAGACTGCGTTCTTAACGAGATATGGTTCTTACGAGTTTCGGGTTATGCCTTTTGGTTTGACCAACGCTCTAGCAGTGTTTATGGACTTAATGAATAGGGTGTTTAGAGATTTCCTAGATCAGTTTGTCATTGTCTTCATTGATGATATTCTAGTTTACTCCCAGACAGAGGAGGAGCACGCCGAGCATTTGAGGCAAGTTTTGTAAACACTACGTCAGAACGAGTTGTATGCAAAATATGAGAAGTGCGGGTTTTGGCTGAAGGAGGTCCAGTTTTTGGGACACATTATTTCCGACTGGGGGATATCTGTTGATCTGGGGAAAGTATTCGCGGTGAGGGAGTGCGGACAGCCCACGACACCAACGTAGATTCGTAGTTTCTTGGGATTAGCAGGATACTACAAGAGGTTCATTCGGGGATTTTTGAAGATAGCAGGTCCTTTGACACATCTGACTCGTAAGGGTGTGCCATTCATCTGGATTGATGCCTGTCAGTTGGCATTCGATGAGTTGAAGGATAAGTTGACCTCAGCACCTGTGTTAGCATTGCCAAGACCGGGAGTTGAGTACCTAATTTACACCGTTGCGTCCTTGCAAGAACTTAGAGGTGTATTACAGCATGAGAGTTAGGCCATTGCTTATGCATCCCGTAAGCTAAAGCCTCACGAGAAGAATTACCCCACTCATGACTTGGAGTTGGCGGCAGTGGTATTTGCCCTACGAATTTGGAGACATTATCTGTTAGGGGAGAAGTTTCGATTGTTCATGGACCACAAGTCCCTACAGTACCTATTCTCGCAAAAGGAGTTGAATATGCGGCAGCGAAGGTGGCTTAAGTTTGTGAAGGACTATCAGTTTGATATCCAGTATCACCCGGGGAAGGCAAACGTGGTAGCAGACGCGTTGAGCCGCAGGCCAGTAGATGAGGTGGCAGAAGTGTGGAAGGCCAAGTGGAAGGAGTTGGGACACCAGGATGCAGTGGCCTGATCGTTCATGTCTGTGATGACCGTTACACCTCAGATTGTCACGAAGGTAGTAAGGGCACAGGCAAATGACTCGTTCTGTCAGGAGAAGATAGTTCGATTACTAGCAGAGGGAGCCGAGTCCTATACCGTTAGCTCAGACGGGGGACTATGCTTCAATGGGAGATTGGTAGTTTCGGAAGGGGAGGAATTACGACACGAGGTGATGGCAGAGTCGCACGGCTCACGGTTCGCGGTACATCCTGGTGGGGACAAAATGTACCAAGACATGAGATGACAGTATTGGTGGAGCGGGATGAAGAGAGATATTGCCGTGTTTGTTTCAAAATGCGCCACTTGTCAGCTAGTAAAAGTGGATCATCAGAAACCGGCAGGACTGCTACAGCCGTTAGAGGTCCCGATGTGGATGTGGGAGAGCATATCCATGGACTTTATCACGGGGTTGCCTACGTCACAGAGAGGTCACGACTCCATTTGGGTAATTATGGACAGGTTGACCAAAGTCGCTCATTTTCTACCCGTAAGGACAGATTACACTGCGGGACAGTATGTCCAGCTCTTTATTGCAGAGATAGTCACGGTGTGCCCCTAAATATCGTGTCTGACCGAGACAAGATATTTATTTCACGGTTTTGAGAGAGTTTTCAGGAGGCCATGGGCACGGAGTTGCGGTTGAGTACGGCGTATCACCCGCAGACCGAGCGTACGAACCATATGTTGGAGTACATGCTACGTATGAGTATCATTGACTTTAGGGGTGGATGGGAGCAGTATCTTCCACTGGTGGAGTTTGCTTACAACAACTCCTACCAATTCACCATTGGCATGGCTCCATTTGAGGCATTGTACGGTAGACCTTGTCATTCCCCAGCATGTTGGTTGGAGGTGGGGGACAACAAACTACTTGGGTCGGAAGTGATTCAGGATACTTCGGCGAGAATAGAATTGATTCGGAGTCGCATTCGGGTAGCTCAAGATCGGCAAAAGAGCTATGCTGATGCGAAGAGGTTCTTCAGAGAGTTCCAAGTGGGGGACCAAGTTTTGCTCAAAGTATCTCCTATGAAGGGGATTATGCGTTTCGGGAAGAAAGGGAAGTTGGCACTGAGATATGTGGGACCATTTCCTATTATTGAGCGGATTGGACCGGTTGTGTATAGACTTGGGTTACCGGAGCATTGCATCGGATTCATGATGTATTTCATATTTCCTCGCTAAGGAAATATCTTAGAGACGATTTGGCTCATTCTCATATTGCCTTGGAGGACATCGATCTCCAGCCTGATAGCTCCTACGAGGAGGGGCCGATTGCTATTTTGGACCGAAGTGAGGGGCAACTGCGGTCAAAGATAGTTTCGTTAGTACGTGTTCAGTGGCGACATCATAATGTCGAGGAGTCCACATGGGAGCGCGAGGATGAGATGCAAGAACATTATCCAGAATTGTTCTTACCAGGTACTTTCTAGTTCCGAATTTCGAGACGAAATTCAGTTATTAGGGGGGAAGTATGTAATACCCCATATTTTTGTGATATTTATTTATGGGATTAATTGGATTAAATGCGTATTAATTGGAAATTAATACGGATTAAAATACTAGCGAGATGAGAGTTGGTATTTGATTATAATGTGCATATATGATTATATATGAATATTGAACTACGAAACTTGTCGTGAGAATTGAAATATGGTAATTTAGAAATTTTGTTGAGACACGTGTGACAATCGCGTCATGGAATATAATTATGACAATTAAAAAGTAAATTTTATTTTTATTAACCGTATGGTCATTTTGAGTGCGCCAACGCGTTCGGAAGGGTCGAAATAGTCAGAAAACACTAGCCGGGGGTTTAGTTTGGGTCCCGGGGCATTTTTAGGCCATACCGGCAACGTATAAGGGTAGTTTGGTAATTTTGGATTTTTGGGAATTAAAACCTACGAAAATTGGGAATTAAAAAGCTGACTTGGTAATTTCCCACTAAACCCACTAACCACATCTTAAGACTTATTGGACTACGGGGCTTATTAGAATTGTTCCAAATTCCTAAGGCAAACCCTAGCCACCTTTAGCACTTTGAAGAAGAAGGCTTGTAGAGAGAGAGATAGAAGGATTCTGCAGAGAGAGAGAGAGAGAATACTCCATCAAATCGACATCAAAATCAGAGATTCAAATAAGGCAAGTGGTTTAATTTCGTTATTTTGCAAAGAATGTTTCCTCCATGTGTAGGAATTGATAAAATCTTATTGTTCTTGGGAGTTAATGAAAAACCCATTTTAATTGGAAGTAAAAATTTCATTTTTGATGAGAAATCTCATGTAGATTTGTATTTAGATTATTATTCTGGTGATATTATAATTTGGATGAAACAAAAAAGGATTTAATTAGGCTCTTGGATGATTTATAAATTCTAGGGTTCATGTTCTTAAAATTGGGGAAAATATAAAGAGATTTGATAATTGAATGAGGTTAGAATGAATTAACCCCGCAAATCACATTAGTATATGACCTAAATATGTGTAGGGATGATTGGTGGCTTTGAACATTCGTTGGATTAATGTTTGGATGAGTTTTGAGGTGTAGAGAAGTTGGAAAAACGAAAATAGGAAATCTAGGCTCGAAACTGGCCACTCGTTAGAAGACCTGCCCAGGTCGTTCGAGCGAGCTCGTTCGAACGAGCTTCTAACGAGTTGATAGTTTGGTTTCTAACGAGAGGGATGTTCATTCGAAGACTTTCGTTCGAACAAGATCTCGTTAGAAGGCCCAGTTCGTTCGAACGAACTCTCGTTCGAACAGCCTCGTTCGAACGAGACTTCTAACGAGCTGACAGTTTAGGCTTTTTAGCCTATTTTGATCTCGAGTGTCCTGTAACCTTGGTTATATGTAGAGATAAGACTTCCTTGTTGATTGATTGATATAGTAGGGACATTTGAGGTATAATGAGGAGTAAAACCTAGAAGTGTAGTTTGAACCTAAGGGGAATTATGAATTAGGACGCGAGTGCCTATGCGATGCGAGAACATTGACAGCCTAATTTATTATATTAACCCGGAACATATAAATTGTGTAGCATTATATGTCGGTACGAGAATGAGAAGTGTACCAACAATAATTATGGTGATTACTAAGATGTGTGCTTACTTAGTATATGTATTGATTTTATGTGTATGACATACCTACCATACTTGCTATCACGGGAGGTTTGCGTTCGCTTAGGGCCCTCTAATCCTTGTGTTGCCCGGATTTAGACTGGTACCTTGATGAACATAGGTCAGATAAGGACTTATTGGGATATTAATAAGTCTGCTGATCGTGGGAGCGCAGGTATGTGTGTGACCCATGTGATGTGACTGTGTTCGCCTCCATTATTTATGATGTTGTTATCTGAGAACGATTCCTGAGAGATTCGGAATGCGTGATCCTTATGTACGTGATGTACCGGGATGGATAGCAGAGTATGTGTTCACCGCAGCTTAGTCTCGAGGTACTTGTATTGTATATTTATGACGTGAATAATATACACTTAATTAATGGGAACTTTCATGTGATATTGTGTATAAATATGGAAACGTTTTGAGAAAACATAACGGGTTAACCGATAATGAATTGTATTACTAATTGAGAATCTGAGTTTAAATGAAGCCTCTATTGATTTGATAACGCTAGAATGTAAAATGAAAATCGAATAGTAAGGGGTAGAACTTATTACGGTTTGGTTAGATAGGTATGATATTTAGATGGGTATGGTACGTTAGGAGTGCACATGTAGTCGAGAGGTGAGAATTTCATGTGAGTGCACGTCCTAACATGTATTTTGCATTTAATGTTTTAATGTTATTAAAACACTTGCTGTTTTTGAAATGATTTCCACTTTCGGGCTCTGACCCATTTGCTTTCAAATCTATTTTTGTTAAAACCATTTTAGGTGCCCAGCCACAAGGACACCATGCTTAGGATCCTCATTCAGGTGATGAGCTGTAGCTGTTTGTGGAAGTTACAGGACCTTGCTTGTAGACGCTTCTTCTATATTGACTATCTATTCAGTATTTATCAGTTGTAGGGCATGTCGCCCATTTCTTTAGAGACAATTCATTTATTTCAGTTATTCAGACTTTGGGCATGTAATTAATTCAGGATTCGGACTTGTCTTATTATTTTCAGTGGTTGGATTGTTGTGAGGAGTTTTCCTCCGGACTCTTATATTTATTTGTTGGTTATTTCATTACTTCGCTATGGTGAATGGATTATGTTGTTATTCCATTATTCTTCTATTGCATGTTAATCAGACTTAATTAAAATTTGGCAACTTACTTTTTAAATACTAGGTGGTTAGTAACTATTAAAATGTTTTCGACAGTGATGCTATTAACTGAACCAACTTGGCATTTTGTATTTATTTAATAAAAGAGTAGCTACCCGGTATTTAATTAGTCGGGGTGTCACAAATAATAATAATAATAATAATAATAATAATAATAATAATAATCATGTTGAGACCCTTTTATAATTTTTTTCTTATTCCTTTCAAAAATGTCAATACCCCTTTTCCCCTTTGTTATCAAAATACCAAAAGCACTTTCCTTACTTTTATCATAAAACTTCAAAAGATATTTGTCCATCCCTTTCCAAAAAAATTCAAAAACATTTTCCACCCTTTTCAATAATAAAAGTTTTTCCCTCCTCGTTTTCAAAAATAAATTCAAATCATTTTACTTTTCAGGTCGATTGCATACCCGACCCTTGGACTGGCTCCCTATTAGCTTTGGTTTTCTATCAAACTACCCCGAAACTTCGTCAGTTCTCCCGCTACTTACTCCAAGTCTAAAATCCACCATCACTCGCTTTCCATGGAGAACACAAACCAAGTACTGAATGTTCAACCTGATTTGATGAAGGTCCTAGTCTAACCTACTGCCAAGATTGACAACCTTCAAACTAAGGTTCACAAGATGTAACAAAACCGAATCCTAGTTCCCGAGGAGCCCGAGGTCCCCTTTCCTCATGCTATGGGTCCACCCGCACTTAAGCCTATTTGGGTCCTGAAATATTATAAGCACGCTTCACATGCCCCTCCCACCAATATGCCAGTACCATCTCAGCTCCCTATGCCAAACCTTGCCCATCCAAGGGCTAACCTATCAGTACCTACAGATCTGAAGGAAGAAGAGTTAAGCAAGGTCAAGGAGGACCTTAAGCTATTGACCAAGAAGTTTGAATAGGTCTGAATCTTCGAGAACTACATAGATCACACCCATATGTCTCCCGAACCTAAAGTAAGGCTGCTCGAAACATTTAAGATGATTAACATTGAGAAATTAGGGGGTAGCGAGCCCTCAATTATCCATATCCAAAGTTACCACTGATCCATAACTCTCCTAGGTGGCACCGAAGAAATAATGGCCCAAATATTCCAATAGACTTTAAAGGACAGCACTCTTCGCTGGTTCCAATCCCTCAAGGAATCCAGAATTTGTATCTGGGAGGATGTTGCCCGTGAATTCATGTCACAGTACAAGTACAACTAGGAGCTTGAGGTTACACGTCATGATTTAGAGCTTATCAAGCAAAATCCTAGAGAAACTATTAGTAATTTCATAGCGAGGGGAGGGAGAAAGCGGCCACCATGACCAACCGACCTTTCGAAGAAAAGAAAGTTAGTATTGTGAAGAAAAACTTCTTACCCCATGTCCGAGAAACGATGGGAGGATATTCTTACCACCATTTTTTATCCCTCCCAGGAGCAGGAGTGGAAATTGAAGAAAGTCTTGCCAACACAGAAGTTGAGCCAGAGAAAGTATCCGAACAGTTCACTCCAAGAAAATATGAGAAGCACACTACAATCTCGACCATCAATGAGGATGCGTGATAATCACAAAGGGTGATTTCAAACAAAAATTACAATATCAATTTTAAATGCGGAAGGTAATTTTAAATTGATTTTATCTCTTTATCCTAAATATGCATCTATGTGTGATAAAATAGATAAATCAAACCATGTAAATACGACAAGGCCAAGTTTCAGGAAAAAATCCCCTCAAGGTAAAAACCTTTTATTCCACTAATAACTTACAAACCATAACTTACAAACTTAAAAATCAAATACAAAAATTAATTTTCATTGAAACCCACAAAGACCGTTGCCTTCATCTCAGTAATGATTCCTTCGAGAACCACAATGGATTGCATCCCTATATCAGCCTCAGCCTTCGTCTTCGTCTTCAGCGGTGAATCCCTGTAGGCATCATAAGTCAGCAGTAGACATCCTATCCACAAAGGTGTATGCAAAAATATAAAACTTTCTAGGTTTCTAAACTAATTCACAAGAACAATATTGCAGGATGGCTTTTTGTCAATTAAAACAGTGTTTTTCAACACAAAACTTGAAGAAATCTTACAGCAGATATGCAGAAATGTACTTGGCAAAATTCTTAAACATTATGTCAACGAAACAGGTATTTATAAAAAATTTAAGTCAGTGGGTCATTTGAACGAGATTAGCAGGACGTTCTAACGACATAGACATGTCATTCGAATGAGATGTCATCTCGTTACTAACGACCAAATTAAAACCAAATCGATAGCATGTCGTTTGATCCAAAATCGATCCAAACTAAAAATGAGGATATAAAGACCATGAGATATCGTTTGAATGACATTAGAATGTCGTTTGAATGACCTAAACAAAAAATTTACTTTTGAAACTCCGCCTACAGTATTTCTGAAAACATATTTTTGAAAACAAAAAAACCATGTTCGTCTTTTGATAAGAATTAAACATCCCAAATATAATTCCAAAAATTAATCTAACTCTAAATTGTTTTATACCTTTTAGGATGTCGAGAAGTCTTCAAACTTGGAGATGCTTGAGTTCGGTTCGTCTTGACAATGCCTGACGATTTGTAATAGGATACACCAAACTAGCGTAAAGCTACGCAATGAACAATCCTGAAAAAATTATTCTTATAATCAATAACATCTCACAGCTTGTTACTTTTTGGGTGCCAGAAAGCCATGCCAGCCTAGTCGTGAAGGAATACACCGAGCTTTATGCTCCCCTCACCAAAATCTATTAAACCCTATCGGGTCGTAATCTCATCAGGCCATTAGACCCTCGTCCATTAGCAAACCCACTTCCTAAAAATTTCAAACCTGACGCCCACTGTGATTTCTATAAAAATGCCAGCCAATCCACTAATTAGTGGTTCCATCTTCGAAATGTAATCTAAGGTTTGACTGACCAGGGTGTTATCACCCCACTAGCTAATCCTAAGTCAAACACCACTCACAATCCACTCCCAAATCATGCAAATGCTATCTTCCTTAAAACTGACCCAAAATTTGACCCATTTACCCAGATTATACCTATTAAATCACCCATTATACTCGTATATTCACCCAAACCCCTTAAAGTTTGCCCTTATTTTCTCCTACAACCTACATGTTTTATCGATCAAGCCATGTCACTTCTTAAAGAGCATGCATTGCCATTCGTAATTAGTCCATAGGGAAGGATATAAAATTACCAGCAGTACAAAATTAGCTTCTAGGTTTCGGTCTAAAATTTCCCTCAGAAATGACCATTGACTGCCAGAAGTTCAGCACACTCTTCATGGAAGCCCGAAAGTGGGCTTACGAGTCAGATAAATGGGTAGTGCCCATTGACGAAGTAAGTTTGGACGATGAAGTTCGAATCATAGCAGGATTATTCTAACATACCAATGAGACTTATCGTGTATCCGAGTTACTTGATGCCTTACAGCTACAGGGGTGGTTGGTCACTTCACTTTTGTATCACCCCGTTGAGTGGGAGTATCTATATGAAGAAACCATTGAGATTTTGGAATGCATTGACTTCTCATGGAAAGATGACATCGTTGCCACCGGATGGGGGATGAATTTGATAGTTTAATTGAAGAGCTAAGCCAATAAAAGGTTCCTGAGGTTTTTGAGGGAAGTGACCCCAATGACTCATTCAATCTACAGACCATGGGGTTGGCACTTTACATGATCCATTCAGGTGCTACATCATCGAATCCATCCATCCTGATTAAGACTGTTGATGCACCCCTCTTCAACTGGAATGCTATACTAGCTCCACCTGCTAACATAGAACACAACCAAGATGTTTATCCTATTTCTTCCTCCTTTGTTGTTCCTCCTTATTCTGATCACAATGTAGTCGAGACTTCCTCTGACGAGGTTCTCAATGCTATTTTTCTCAAGAATTATTTAAACAAAGATTTTTGAGTATCTTCCTGTGCCTTACATTAACTGCCTTGATTCCAATCAAACTCTTGATGATAATGATTTTGCAAATGAACAATTATTAGCTGATCTTAATAAGGTTAATAACAACCAACATAAATGCGTAAAAATTAACGAGGATGAAATTATTATTATCAATCTCAGTTCTAGTAGACAACTGTGCAAGATTATGATAGGGTCAACCCTTGACGAGCATGAGCGCGCACAACTCGAAGAACTGTTGGAGGAATTTATGGATGTATTCGCATGATCCTACGACGACATGCCTGATATTGATCCTGAGATTGCCCAACACGAGATTCTAAGTCTCCCAGAATGTGAATTGGTCAAACAAAAACTGTAAAAGCTCCTCACCGAACGGTTGCACAAGGTTAAAGAGGAGGTGGTTAAATAGTTAAACGTACTCTTTATCCGGGTGATCAAGTATCCCACATGTTTAGCCAACATTGTACCCATATCGGAATCAGGAGGAAAATTCTGCATGTACATTGATTACAAGAATTTGAACAAAGCCTCTCCAAAAAATGATTACCCGTTATCGACATAATTGTGGATAACACGTCCAGTCACGCTCTCAAGTCATTCGTTGATGGGTTTGTCGGATATAATCAGATCAAGATGCACCCTGATTATCAAGAAAAAAACTACATTCATTGCCCCTTAAGGAACCTTCTATTACAGGGTTATGCCATTTGGTTTTAAAAAAGCAGGGGATACCTACCAAAGGGCTACCACGACCATCTTACATGATCTAATACACAAGGAGGTTGATGTCTATGTGGATGATATGATCATAAAGTTTAAGACTAGGGAAGGTCGTGTTCCTGCTCTCCGAAATTTCTTTAAACAATTGTAGCGATACCAGATTTAACTTAACCCACAAAAATATTGTCTTTGGCATTACCAAAGGAAAGATTTGGGGATTTATGGTTTGGGATAAGGTGATGAAGCAAATCCTGCCAAACTAAAAGCCATACTCGAAATGCCACCACCCTGAATAGAGAAGGAAGTCCAGAGATTCTTGGGAAAATTATAGTATATCAGTCGATTCATTGGCCAGTTCACTTCTATTTGTGAGCCCATATTCAAACTCATCCGCAAGGATTTTACCAAAATTTGGAATGAATCTTGTCAAGAAGCCTTTGACCAAATCAAGCAGTATCTAACCCAACCTTCGGTACTCATGACAGCGCAACTTGGTCTCCCCCTACTCTTATACTTGATCATGATAGACATCGCAGCTGGGGTTCTGCTAGCCCAATACATTGAAGTGTTGGGAATGATGACCCCCAATTTTTAGATTATACCAAAAGTAATTTCAATTTCCTTTTATAGATGCGGAATAGAGATGGCTCAATAAAATTTACATAAACCAAATTTTAATTTCTTTCAAATTAAAATTAAACTTAACTCAAAGTGAAATTAAATTAATCAACAAATACAATTTTCACTTTAACATATTAACTCAACCCAAGTCCTAGAAATTTTTCTAACAATAAATACTCAATTTTGCAAATTAGGCCAAACCAAATTTTATCCAATAAAATTAATGACTTGAATTAAAGTAACTTTTATCCAAATTGAATTTGCACCAAATTAAACATGAGTAGTGATTTAAACCAATTTTATCTTTTTATCTAAGCATGCATCTAATGTGAATATGCAAAAGATAAAATAAACAAATAACCACTACGCCGCTATGTACGAGGAAAAACCCACAACGAGAAACAACCTCAAACAGTCCTAGCCTTAAGTCCACTAAGTGTAGTATTTTTACAAGTACAATACAAATGACTTAATGAACTCGACTCGACTCCCTTCAAGCCCCTGATGCGTCCTCTTGTACCAACCTCGTCTTAGTTGGCAATCCCGGACTCCACCGGAATCTTGGAATTCACCAATGAGGCTTTAGGAACCACCGTCAACCACACATGATGCCTTTCACCATGTGAGAATGCCGCAAAAAAACAACGAGACTTCTTCTTTTAGGGATGTAGAAGTAAACCCAAACGAACTCTTCAACTCGGTAGAGTAAACCCGGTGCCAAAAACTCCAAGCAAAATATTTATATGGAAATTCGGAATAAACCAACTGTGGGGGAAAACAAAAGTGTTTAAGGATTTTTTTTTTGAAATATAAACACTCAAAACATGAACCTTTTCATTTGAAAATGAACTCTCTAAAACTCCCTCTAGGAGATGAAGGAATATGAAAAATTTGGTTTGAAAAGGTTGGTTCCCGCACATATTAAGTCTGTCAAAAGTTAGTGGGGAAAAAGTAGTAGGATAGAGGTGAAAAACGGCCATATAATTTTTCCGCCGAAAATCTCGTTCAAACGATACTTCTAACGAAGTTCCAGTGGCCATAAGGGGAATATCATTGGCAAAATCATTCAAACGACATTCTCGTTCGAACGAAAAACTTGTTCGAACGACTCTCCAGAATGATTAAAATTTAATTTTTAGCCCAGAAACTTTATTTTAAAGTTTTAAATAAACCTTCTAAAAATAAATCGAAGTTTAAAATAAAAGTACACCCAATAAAAATTGTTCCAAGCTCCTATATAAATATGTAATGCATTCATACCTTTTGGAGACTATGGAATATGATGTTGATGACGTAGAAACATGGAACTTGAAACTCGGCAAATGATGAAGCTTTATAAATCTTGGCCGCTACGTCTTCAACTCTTGCATGTCATAGACTTGGAGGATACTCACTCAATACTATCCTATGACACAACTATTTTTGTTCGGAATTGAGATAACACTACATTAAGACTCAATCAAAGACTTGTGTCCTTACATGAAGAATCCCATAAAGAGAGGGCCATCTATTATGTCAGTCGCAAATTGGTTGAATACGAAGTCAACTACACTGCCTTGGAGAAGGCATGTGTCGCCCTTGTCTGGGTCACTAAAAAATTATGACACTACATGCTCACTTTTCCCATCAAACTTGTGTCTCAAATGGATCCTATCAAATACCTACTTCAGAAACCTACCCTGTCTAGATGGATGTCCTAATGGTTAATGTTGCTCGACAAGTTTGTTATTGTGTACATCACGCAGAAATCTAGGAAAGGGAGAGTTATCACTAACTAAGTTGTTGACATAATGTACACCTCTCAAGAAGAGCTCCGATGGAAAATGTTCTTTCACTGCACCGCTAATAAAAAAGGATACGATATTGGGATACTCCTAATCGCCCCTAATTATTATCACACTCCCATTGCCATCAAGATAGATTTTTCTTACACCAACAACATGACTGAATACGACGCGTACATAGTAGGCCTCAAAGTAGCTCTTAAGAAAGGAATCTAATGCCTAGATGCTTATGGGGATTCATCCCTCATCATCATCCAGGTCCTTAGAAGATGGAAAGTCAAGGATAAGAAACTCCTACCCTTCCATGCCCACCTAGAAGTGTTGGCCTCCTAATTTTTAGATATCACCTTCCACAACTTTCCCAGAATAAGGAACAGCTTGGCTGATGCCCTTGCTACTTTAGCCTCCATGGTTGACATGCCTGAAGGAATAACGATGGCCCCTTTCCTAGTCTAAAAGAAGGCTAAACCAACCCACTGCTAGCATTGAGTTCATCACTGAAGAGGACTCTGATATGACCGATTACTGGTCTTACGATATTTTGTACCTCTTCAAGCATGATAAGTACCCCAAGAAATCCAACAAGAAAGATTGAGCAACCCTCCATAAATTGGTCACCCAGTACATTATCTGCGATAAAGCACTGTTCAAGAGAAACTTTGATGAAACCCACTTACACTGCATCACAGACACTGACATTGAAGAGATGATGCAGAAAATCTACAACGAGGATTGCGAACACCATATGAATAGACATATGCTCGCCAAAAAGATTATCCAACAGGGTTACTATTGGACTACCATGGTTCAAGATTGTACCACCTATGTTCGAAGATGCCTTAAATGCTAACATTTTTCCAATCTCCAGCACTTTCCCTGACGGGAATTATACAATGTGACTTCTCCCTGCCCGTTTTACATATGGGGCATCGATATCATAGGGAAAGTCACACCCAAATCCTCTAATGGGCACGAGTTCATCCTAGTTTCCATTGATTACTTCACTAAATGGGTCGAAATTGAGTCATACACAGTACTAAATGCCAAAGGGTAGCCAAGTTCATTAGAAAGAATATTATCTATCGATATGGGGTCTCGTACGAGCTAGTGTCAGATAATGAGTCACATTTTAAGGCAGAAGTTACAGAATTGGTCGATGAGTATGGGATTCAAAGCAATCATCAGCAAGATGATCGAGAGTTATCGAGATTGGGCCGATCGAATCCCTTACACCCTCTGGGGCTATCGCACTTCAATTTGAGCATCTAGTGGGGCTACCCCTTACTCTTTGGTATACGGCATGGAAACAATCTTACCTGTTGAATTAGAAATACCTTTACTACGCCTCATGCTTAAAAGAAAGTTCAACAAAAAAGACTGACATCAGAGTTGTCTTGACAAGTTATCGCTCTTGGATAAAAAAGGCTAAAGTATTTATATCATATACAGGGATACTAGCTCTAGATAACGCCATCGTTCAACAAGAGAGTTAAGTATCGTGTGTCCGAGAGGGCGATTTAGACCTTAAAGAAATCATAGAACCCTAGAGCAAAATTCAAGTCGAACTGAAGTGGCCCCTACATCGTGAAGAAAATCATGTCCGGTGGCATCGCTATGCTCACTGACCTTGACGGAGAAGAGATCACGACACCAGTTAATCTGGATTGTCTCAAGAAATTATACCCCTAGTCCAAAATCTCGGAACGCAACGACTCCTCTCATCTCCCTTCTATTCTAAGATAAAAACTTCTTCATTTCCCTCTACTCATAACTACGTGGGGCCTGATCATCTAAAAAATCCTTTTTCTTTCAAAAATGAAACTCAATTTTTTTTAAACCCACAAAGGTACGTAGGCAGCTCATATGCTTTACATGGGCATGACCCCTTTCTTTTTCACAAAATGCTATTCTTTCCTTACCTCCGAGAATGACAGTTCATTTTATCATTTACATGAAGAAAATGATTATGTATGCCTTAGCGATTGCTAAGATAATTCAAATGTAAAACTCATCAAGAGACACAATAATATAATGAAATTCTTTTTTTATTCCACTTTGGGAAAATTCGGTACGATTACAGGAAATATCAGCATCAGGAGTCAAATAACTACCCCAGCCAACCTAAATGTCTTAAAAACAAACCAAACCAAATCAACAGAGAAAACCACCCCAAATTTATTTCCATAACCAAATACATAACTAAACACTTAAAGTCTTCACATAAAACCAGCTTCACAAAAGATGCTACCCGCAGCTACCTGAAGATCCAGCCCCATCATCATCTACAACTTAAGGCCCCCAAACTTCTCCTGACAGGATAGCATGCCAAAGGAGCTCCATGGAATGGAAATCCCGGACCAGCCTAGAGAAAATCACTACGCCCCCTCCATAGTGTCAAACATGGAAAACCATCTATGTACGGTGTAGAGGGGGCTTGAAGGTAATCTTGACATTAGGGACAAATCCCCAGTTAGCAACAGTGTTTGAGATTATGCAACCGAGGTAGCTCAAGCGTGACAACTCAGCAAGGCAGCTCGGCGTAGCAGCTCATATTTTAGCTTGTTGTATTAGTCATATTGTATTTTCATTATTGATGACTGTAATCTTTAACGGTTGTAATGACGTAACGATAATAACAAAAAAGTTTGTATGAGGTCAAACGGTACTCGCGAGAGACCAGGCTTGGCAGGTATGGGAGAGCTTTCATGCTCTATTGGATGACCTCACCGTGGGAACTTTAGAGGGACCTGGTTTGGAGGTTTGAGAAGTAAGGCACTGTTGGGGCTTGTCCTGACCATACTAGATACACCTGGTAAAACACCGAAGGACCCTGGCTGTGGAACCTCAAGCGGAGCAGCTTGGAGTTCCATCGGGCGTTGAGTTATGAACCAAGTAGCCCTATACTTAATGTCACATCTACTGTAGGTGATGTCACTAGCCAGTTAAACAATGTCAGACCCTCACTTGAGTAAACCACCGTGGTATTTGGGGTTTTCAGGAAGTTGGTGAGCAACCTCTGCGACAACAGCCCCCTGACACACAGTGGTTAGGCAAAAGGCATGTCTTGGCATTTAATGTTTATGACATGAAGACAACTAGTGCATCAGGCATCTAATGTTGTGACATAAAGTATGAGGGATGTCTTTTAATAGTTTTAATGACTGAGTTGCCTCGGGGGTGGTGTGGAGGGCTATTTAAGGACCCCAACCACCTTTGAGGAAAGAGAGATACTTTTGGAGAGTTCAGAAGTTATTGCAAAACCAGAGAGTTTACTCACTCACCATTGTCATTTATTATAAAGATTTTAATACTTGACAGAGATTCTTGAGGGTGTTTGGTGTGTTTCTACTTGCCTATCAAGGTGTAATTAGGATGCTTACTTCTCTCTCCCTCTAGCTAAGCCACTTCTAAAGTTCATTATTATTCCCTGAGTTATACACGAGAGACTTTGTGAGCCTAAGCTGAGTCTATCTTCATTGGGTCCATGTTTATATGTTCTGTCATTAATCCAAAGCTTTGGCTAACTAACTTGTCATTACCATACTCAACAGGGGTTACACCTCTATATATAATCTAAAGTACCCTCCTACATTTGGCGACTCTGTTGGGGAGGCATCCTTCTAGATAAGGAGTATGGCGCAAGATAATGCTACTCGAAGACTCAATTTCGATGACATTCAGCATAATGAAGAACAGGCTGCGAGAGAGCAAGAGGCCCTAAGAGATGGGGCTCCTCGAGTAGAGGTACCTCTGGCGCCAACAGCATTAGGCATCCCAGGGGCGATACAACCTTCCACGAGCGCAGGGTTGGGACCCGCCCAGATGGCTCTCCTCATGAGAAAATTTTATGAGTTTTTGCAAACCCCAGTAGCTTCAACTATGCTGGGAGGATTGGAGGCTAATGCCTTCGTAACACCAGGAGTGGCCCCGTCGGCCCCATCAGGGGTAGGTATTACAGGAGTGGTCCCAGCAAGTGTACCCTCTGTTGTGAATCCAACTGTGGGCACCTCAGGAGTCTCAATGGCACTACCGGTAACGTTCGCTTCGGTTGCAACGAGCGCTCAACCCTCGGCCCCGTTGCTGGTGGCCCCAGTAGCCTCGCCCTGGAAGAGATGAGAAAAGAAATACAGAAGGAGATACTGAAGTTCATGCAGGCTTCCTCGCAGGCTGTGGGCGAGGTGGCAGCGGTCTACGATGACTTCCGACCTTACCCCTAGGAGTACAACGACGAACCCTACCCGAAGGACTATATTCCCCCTACCTTTGAAAAATACTCAGGGAAGGGTAGGAACCCGAAGGAACACATTAAGCGTTTCATTGAACACTTGGGAGCGCACTGCAATGACAAAAAGCTTAGATTGAGGGAGTTCTCCAAATCCCTGACTGATAAAGCATACACTTGGTACTCTCATCTGCCTCCCAATAGTGTCTCTACGTGGGAGGAGATGCATGTATTGTTTGTCCAAAAGTTCTTCTTGGCAGAAGATGAGTTCACCCTAACCCAACTTTGCAGGGAGAGGCAAAGACCAGGAAAAGAGGTAGTGGCCTATATCCGAAGGTTTAGGGAAAGGTCCCTCGATGTAAGGGAAGAAGCTAAGGAGGCCAGGTTACTACAAATTTGTGCTGAGGGATTACTTCCTGAGTATATCTGTCACCTGATCAATGAGACACGCGTGGGAACATTTTCAGCATTCTTAAAATCCGCAAGAAATATATCTTTGGTGGTGCGACCTAGCCCGATAGTAGCTCCCATGGTGTTCAGACAGCCGATACAACCCATTGGAGGAAGGTCTCAGGCCCCACGGGTGGGATATATCGAGAGGGAAGATGGGGGCAAGGCGCTGAGGAAGGACAACAAAAGAAAGTTCGGAAGAGATAGAGAAGACCCGCCACCGTTACCTTGTACGATGGAGGAGGCTGTGAGTTGCTATAACGCAATGGTCCAAGGCGGAACGGTTTACGAACCAAAGGGTGTCCCGGCGGAAGAGCCCGACGCGGCAACTAGGGCTGATCCCAAATATTGTCAGGTTCATCGAAAGGTCCAGCATCCAACAGAAAGCTGCTTCACGCTGCGAAGAATCATCGACAAGTACATGAAGGCCGGAATTACAAATCCCCCTGCAGAACATTAACAATAACCCACTCCCGGCACATGGGGCCAATCTTGTAACGGCCTATGATAAGGAGGAAGAACGGGAGGGGGGAGGGGCAACAAGGTAGTTCGATAAGGCACTGGAACATTGCACCAAGGGAATGTCTAACGTAGTTCTAGCTTATGATGAAGCAAGTGCTAGGGACGTAGAAGACGCCTACAGCGTTGAGGGTGAGGAAACAGACCCAGTCGTAGAATGTAGCGCAGTGTCAAAATCTCCAAAGTTCACTTGGTTCTTCGACCAACTGGGAATCCCGAAAGAGAGCAGAATGGAGATAACTCAGGCAGTCTTAGATATTGCAAGAAGAAATGCAGTCCCCTCGCTAAGATGGAGGGTACCCATGTCCAGGCTGGTAAAGAAGTTCCTATCAGAGGTAACGTTTAGCGATGCTGATAGAGCTGTAAGGTTCCCCCATAATAGGCCTTTGTATGTAACCGCCAGTGTTAACGGGGTTAGCTTTGCTTGGAATCTTATGGATGGGGGTGCTTCCATCAACATTATGCCAATCAACTCCTTCTACGTGGATAATATTCCGGAAGAAAGGTTGGTTCTTATGCCCTTGGTAATCTCGGGCTACGATAATCAATCTTCCAAATCCATCGGGTATGTAAACGTGGGGATAGTTATGGGAAATCTGAGTTCCCATGTCAAGTTCCATGTAATAGAAAGCGCAACTTTCTATCATTTGTTAATAGAGAGAGTATGGATGCACAACCAAGGGTTAGTTCGCTCAACGTACCATCAATGTGCTAAGGTGAATATCAAGGGGACAGAAGTGGCTATTAGGGCAACTAAGAGGCCTTTCGCTATCAAAGAAGCACACTTAGTGGATGCATCCTTTTATACAGAGCTCGAAAAGGACGTGCGGGTTCTAACAAGAAGAATGGAGGGACCATGGGTCCCCTCGATTAGAGAAAGAATGGGACCTTTAAATGAGAGTGGCAAAGGGAAGAGGATCGAGGAAACATACCGAGCGGTCCCTCGACCCCAGAACATCTCGAAGCAGCTCAAAGAAAAGATGAGGCCTAGGACAACCCCAGGCAAGCATGAGGTCCAACGACAAAGCGTGTTAAGTCATTTTTCAGGGGAAAGAATCGCTGAGGCTTCCAGAGAAAGGAAGAGAAAGGCCGTAGCAACAGCCACCAGCAGGCAATGCGAGAAAATTATCACTGAAGAGGGAAAAGTGGTGTACCTCTTATAATGGTGTGAACGGGCGGCCGAAAAATCTAACAATGAGGTTGACCTAATATATGAGTATTTTTAGTAGATCAACGGGGGCAGTGTATGGTGATAGACAACTCCAGCATACAAGAATTCGTAGAAGATGTCGCCTAAGAACCAGACTATATGACAGACCAACTAAGGCCCCAGGCACAAGAGTTGGAGCAGCTAAACCTAGCAGGAGAAGGGGAAGATCCCAGGCCTATCTTTATCTCGAAAGATCTTGTTAAGGAGAAACAAAAAGTCTTGGTTGACCTGATTCAGGAGTTCATAGATGTCTTCACATGGAAGTACACTGAAATGGAAGGGATGGATGAGGAAGTGAGCTGCCACAAGTTGAACGTGATGCCTTCGGCTATTCCAGTAAAGCAGGCAACAAGAACTTACAAGCCTGAAATAGATTTAAAGATTAAAGAAGAGGTCCAATGCCTATTGGCAGCAGGATTTATCAAGCCTATACAACATCCCCTCTGGCTATCCAGCATTGTGCCAGTGGGGAAGAAAGACAAAAACCAAATAAGGATCTGCGTGGATTTCAGAGACTTGAATAGGGCTTGCCCCAAGGAGGAGTTTCCCCTACCCTCCATCGACAGTTTGATAGACGCCACGGCTGGTCATGAGATGTATAGCTTCATGGATGGGTATGTGGGATACAACCAGATCAAGATGGACCCCTCTGACGCAGAGAAAACAGCATTCAGAACGCCGTTGGGCAACTTTATGTACAAGGCAATGCCGTTTGGACTCAAGAACGCTGGGGCTACGTACCAAAGGACAATGATGGCCATTTTTCATGAATTCTTCCACAAATTTGTGGAATTCTACGTAGACGACTTGGTCATCAAATCAAAAAAAGAGGAGTCCCATCTGAACGACTTAAGGAAGGTGTTTGCTCGGTGCAGGAGGTACAAGTTAAGGATGAACCCGTTAAAGTGTGTCTTCGGAGTAACAAGTGATAAGTTTTTAGGCTTCGTGGTTAATCGACAAGGGGTACAGATGGACCAGGATAAACAGCGGGCAATCTTGGAGATGCCGTGTCCAAGAACGGCGAAGGAGCTGAAAAGTTTTCTTGGAAAAGTCTCCTACCTTAGGAGATTTGTGCCTGGATTAGCCGAAATAACACACCCACTGATGCAGCTACTACGAAGGAACACGAAGTTCAGATGGGAAGAGGTTCACCAGAAGTCCCTTGTGGGGCTGAAGAAGCTGCTCGTGTCCCCACAAATCATGGTTCCTCCCCAGGCGGGAGCTCCGTTGCAGCTATACCTCACATCCACCATAAGGTCCGTTGGAGCTCTGCTAGCACAAGAAGTAGAGGGGAAAGAATGGCCGGTTTACTACCTCAGCAGAATTATACATGGGCCAAAAATTAGATATACTAGTTTAGAAAGGCATTGTCTAGCCTTGGTCTTTGTAGCATAAAAACTTAGGCATTATATGTTGTCTTTTACCATTCATATTGTAACTAGATGCGACCTAATTAGGTATTTACTCGCAAAGACTATATTGATTGGCAGGGCAGCTAGATGGTTCCTTATTCTCTCTGAATATGACTTAAAATTTGTGGTCCCTCGCACAATCAAAAGCCAGGCGTATGCTGACCTATTGGCCATCTTCCCTTCAGGAACCTTCAAGCGACCTTGGGAAGACATTCCAGGAGATGATTTGCAGGCCAATTACCTGGATGCAACTGAGGAGGAATGGACGATGCAGTTTGATGGATCTTCGGCAGAAAAGAAGGGAGGGGCAGGGGTTGTTCTTTCAAAAGGGATGGAAGAGATTTACCTTTCCTATAAACTAGATTTCCCCTGCTCTAATAACGAGGCAGAATACGAGGCGTTAGTACTAGGGCTTCTAGAGGCTCGTCGGATGGGAATTCGTTCACTCTGCATTAAGGGTGACTCAAACTTAGTAATTCAGCAGGTAAATGGAGAATATGCGTTGAAACACATGAGCCTGGCGCCCTATAGAATAATCATTCAAAGGATCCTCAACCAGTTCCATCGGACTAAGATCAGGAGGCATCCCACAACGATGAACCGCCATCCAGACGCCTATGCCACTATTGCCCAGAAGATGATAATGAAAACCAATGAGACTACAATTGTGATCCAACAAAGAACAGCCCCCTCGGTAGTACAGTCAATACTACCAATGGAGGAAGAAGTGGGCTGGAGAAGGGATATTAAGAAGCAACTGGAGTCTGGTGAGAGGGCGATGGGGCTAAGAGAGTTGGCCCAATATTTTTCATGCCAGGGAAATCTCTATTTTAGAAATACAGGAGGATGGCTGTCAAGATGCGTCAGCCCAGAAGAGGCCGAGCAAATATTGAGGAAAATGCATAGAAAACACTGCGAAATGACTGAGATACCACTATATAGGAGAATCCAAAGGAAGGGGTATTTTTGGCCTAGAATGAAGCAAGATGCGGCAGAGCTACAACGGGAATGCAATAAGTGTCAGCTATTCTTCAAAGCAGCTGAGTGCTATTTTATTGAAGCTCAAACGGACTGGAGGCAACCCTACATCGACTTCATTCAGGAGGAGGTTGTCCCAATAGAGAAAATAGATGCAATGGGTCTGAGGCGAAGGGCTCCAAGGTTCTACGTCTAGGAGGGGCAACTTTATCGAAAGGGGTACTTTAACAGGCCCTTGCGATGTGTCACGAGGGAAGAAGCAGTGGAGGTCCTCAAATAAGCGCACGATCCAGCACATATAGGAGATGCCAAGTTGTATGATCAGTTGATGACATTGGGGTATTATTGGCCAACAATGGAGAAAGACTCTGCAGAGTTTGTTCGAAAATGCAAGGCTTGCCAACTTCATGGGAATATGATCCATGCCCCATCGGCAGACTTGCACTCTCTATCAACGCCCTATCCATTTCATACTTGGGCGTTCGACCTAGTGGGGGCAATACACCCCTCTTTGAGAGGCAAGATATGGATACTAGTAGCAACAGAATGTTTCACAAAATGGGCCGAGGCAATACCACTCAAACGGGCAATGGCTGGGGTGGTGAGCAACTTCATCAGAGAATACATCATTTGCCGTTTTGGGATCCCAAAAGTAATTCTCTCGGATAATGGGACCCCCTTCGTCAATTCTGAAGTAACAATGCTCACGGACAAGTACTCCATTGTTCATCACACTTCAACGGTGGCATACCCAAAGGGAAATGGTCAGGCCGAAGAAACTAACAAAACCCTGATTAATATCTTCGCCAAAATGATGGAAGACTTTCCAGGGGCGTGGGATGACAAGATACCAGTTGTCTTGCGGGCCTATCGAACAACCAAGCGAAAACCCACAGGATACACGTCATTCTCTCTTGTTTATGGGGCTGAGGCAATCCTCCCAGTAGAATTGGAAGTTCCCTCTGATCGTTATGCCTTGAGAAGTAGCATGCTCCCTCATAGTAGACATGTACAGCTGGAAGCGTTGGATGAACACAGAGATAACTCGATGCAACACTTTCAAATATATACGAAATAACTCTCCATGGCATATGACAACTTGGTGAGACCAAGGAAGTTCGTGGAAGGAGACCTCGTATTGAAAGCGGCAGTGAAGCACATCAGGGGACTTCCTCTACCAAAGTTCGCAGCCAACTGGGAGGGACCCTTCGTTGTGAAGGAAGCTCATGACTCAGGTTATTGCTTAATTTCGAAGTTAGAAAAAGACAAGCCATTTAAGATTAATAATAAGTGGCTGAAGCTTTATCATGTGTAAACAACCAAGTTTGAAATTATGTTATGACTAGCTATCGTTATAAATATACAAGTTTTGGGTGACATTTTTTTTAGCATAATGGAAGAATTGCAGAAATACAAAACTCTATAGCACACAACAACAGTCACAACACGCGAAAGTATATGTTCTTCATTCATAAACAACAGAGCATTACAAAATTTCTTTTGGGAGCTATTGCCCAAGAATTACATAGATAAAGGCAGTAAAGGATCTGTATACAAGAAGTAACTAGTCTAAAAGAAAAGATAAATCTGAGGAAGAGAAAAAATCTCCAGGAAGGCCCGAAGAAGCTGTTGTGAAAGACCATTGGGCGTTAATAGAAACCTCCAGCCTCGTTTGCACTTGTGTACGTTCGATCAGGAGTCTCTCACGCTTCAGTTTGACCAGGCACAAAGCTTCTTCGGCATCCTTTACCTCTTGATCCACTGCTTCCAAAAGGGGTGCCAATGCGACCAACCTAGCTTCCTCATCTTCCTGGTCCTCCTGGTGCTTTCGTAAGACTTCCCTCTGGCCGATCAGTTGTTGGTTCTTCAAAGTCTTTAGATACATTATAAGCCAGTCAAAACGGAAACCATCACGTCCCAACTCCTTCAGAAAACCCAGAAATTGGTTAAGAAGGGATATGGTAACACTTGCAGTAGGGGTACTGGCAATTTCAGCAACAACGATCGCCATGCCTTGCAGTCTGTGACTCATCACATGAATATTGGAGCGCAGTCAATCTGGTGTGAAGGTCTCAGGATGGCGATTCACCAGTTGCTCGATCACCAAGCGGTGGTTGACAGGCATTTGAGGAGACTGCCGAAGCACTATTAGGCAGAACGCATGAGGAGCCAGGTCACGAAGAGGCAGTTCGCACCCAGACTCGCTCTTGGCTGCAGCACCAGTCGTAGAACCTTGATCATCATGAATAGAATTTTCCGAAACATCAGGTTCTCGAAAGGTCGAGCCTACAGGTGAGAGAACTGGGGGCGAATTTTCCCGAGCAACCTGAAAAGAAATAGCCCACATGATGAAATTATGAAAAAACTTAACAAGTGTTTTCGTTGTCAAGTCACCGTTATAAGGTGGAGTTTATGAAAAAACTTAACAAGTGTTTTCATTGTTAAGTCACCGTTATAAGGTGGAGTTTATGAATAAAAACTTAACAAGTGTTTTCGTTGTTAAGTCACCGTTATAAGGTGGAGTTTATGGAAAAAAAAAATCTTAACAAGCGCTTTCGTTGTTAAGTCACCGTTACAAGGTGGAGTTTATGAATAAAAACTTAACAAGTGTTTTCGTTGTTAACTCACCGTTATAAGGTGGAGTTTATGGAAAAAAAAATCTTAACAAGCGCTTTCGTTGTTAAGTCACCGTTATAAGGTGGAGTTTATGAAAAAACTTAACAAGTGTTTTCGTTGTTAAGTCACCGTTATAAGGTGGAGTTTATGAAAAAACTTAACAAGTGGTTTCGTTGTTAAGTCACCGTTATAAGGTGGAGTTTATGGAAAAAATCTTAACAAGCGCTTTCATTGTTAAGTCACCGTTATAAGGTGGAGTTTATGAAAAAACTTAACAAGTGTTTTCGTTGTTAAGTTACCGTTATAAGGTGGAGTTTATGAAAAAAAACTTAACAAGTGTTTTCATTGTTAAGTCATCGTTATAAGGTGAAGTTTAAGAAAAATCTTATGAAAAATCATAAGATGGAGATTATGGAAAATCTTAACAAAAGTTAGTAAGAAAAATATACCTCAGTCACAACGGGAGCATATGAGGCAGCCACAGGGACAGGAACCGTTGGGGGAGAGATTATTACCCCAGAAGCCATAACGGGGTCCCTGGACGCAGAAGCCTCCATGCTTGGCAAAACTCTATCACCCGTATAGGGCACAAGGGCCAGCATACGGGGTTCATCATGCAAAGACACTGAGCCCTCAAACAAAGACACATCAGGAGGGGGTGTAAACACACCAACCTGGGCCCTCACTGCAGGAGTTGGTGCAAGATCAGGAGAAAACTGTGCACAAAGCCAAGTGTTAAAAAAGAAGAATGGGCACAGAAAATATGAAGAAATACTCCTACGTGTTACTTACCTCAGTTATGATACTAAAAAGAGGAATGGCAGTCAGGGGTCTCATCAGCGTCGTTGGAAGAAGAATGCTTGCCAACAACGAGGATATTTCAACCTGGGGTACCCAAAAACATCTCAGAATTCAGCAAGCCTAATAAGATAAGAATGGGACCAAAAAAGACAACAACAAATAAATTAAAAAGGAAACCATACCTTGGGCCCACTCTCCTCAACAGGAATAATGGGCAAAGGAACCTCAGGTGAGGCCTGTAAATCAGAGGGGACCGAGGGTGTTATCTCGGATTGTGTCACTTCGGTTGGGGTTACCACTTCAGGCAAGGAATCACCTCCCCCAACGACTTCCCTTACACGTTGACTGCCAGCACGTCGAGAATAGGTAAGCCCCATCATGGGGGAACGGGGAGGAGTCACATCGGTACGAGGTGCACCGAAGCGTCCCCCCACAAAAGGGCTTACGGGAGGGCTAGAGGGGTCTGGTCTTTCTATTTTAACTCCTTGCACCACAGTTGTCAAAAAAAAGAGAAGAAGGAAAATATATGTATAAGTAAAGACAGTCCTCCTGAAGAAAAAGGGAGATAATAAATAAATCAGTTATACATACCTCCGATTCAGAAGGAGAACGAGAAGACACGACCACGGGCGAAGAAGGAGGAGTAACAGCAACAGAAGGGGAAGGAGTGGAATGCACCTCAGGAGTTCGTTTCTTCTGGGACTTGGTGCCCAGAGTCTTCTTCCTTGATCCTGCTACACCAGTACTGACCCCTTGAGGAACCCTGGAGATCTTCCTCCTTCTAGCCGTTGGCTCCGAAGGATTCACCACCACCGTGGGGAAAGAAACGGAGGAAGGGACAATGACTGCATGCCGTTGATACTCTGTAGTTATTCGGTCTAGTTCAGCTTGGGCCTCCCTCCTTACACGCTCAGCCATCTCAGCAGGCATGGGAGGTGGAACGGAGGCTATGGGAAGAGCCGCCACGGGAGTTTGGGGCTTCTGGGACTTCGACTTTGATGACCCACTCTTGGACATTTTTGCCTTCTTGGCAGGTGGTGGAGAAGCACCCTCGTGGGTAGTAGCTACAGTAGAGGGGGTAGCCTTCTTTGGAACAGCAGGAGTCCTCGGTCTTGGCGTTGCAACTGGGACCATGGGGCAAAGTAGGGGAAGCTCGATAGGAGGTGCTTTGAGGGTTGAACTTAGGGGGAATTCTATCCCAAGTATAGAGTTGCCTTTTAGCCCTAACTCTAGGGCATAAAATGAAGAAATGGGAGGATACACCGGCTCTCCCTCAACGAACTTAGCAATTTTAGCTAGTTGTTTCGGCCAATGCTTGGTGGCAAACAAAGGGGTCACATCCCCATGTCTAGTAATACTGGGAATGGTGACACGCCCAGCCATTGTTGAACATATCCCCCACGCAGCAGTCGAAGAAAACAAGGAGCATGCCTCGCCAAAGGAGACCTTGGGGTTTGACGATTGAAACACTGGACGTGGCACCCCCTGGTCAAACCCAAACTGACGGATGCATCGGTTGGGATTATAATGCTCGCTCGTGTATCCCCACTCGGTGTAGGAGGGAAAATATCCAGGAGAAAGCAGAAGAACCACGGCAAGTGAGGGATCCTCAATGTCGGGAGAAGGGTCCTGTATCAATCTGGCATCATGATGAAAAAATTCACAAGTGTGAAAAAAGGCCTCTTCCTGATAGGGCCTCATAAAGAAATTCTCGAAACGGTCAATCACAGAAATCAACTCCTTTCGGCTTTGTCTCTTATGATAAATGAAAGACCGAGGAGGCAAAATTGTTTCACCCGAAGGAGGACTGTTGGGCTTGGCCGCTACGGCAGGAAAGTGAAAGTAGAGAAAGCTGGTCAGAAGAACGTTGTTGGCAAAATTGACCAAGTTATAACGACTAATAGAGCGTTCCATGTCAAATAAATCCCTATCCAACCAGGTGTACAGGGATCCCAAGGCAATTGCATCCAGGGGAAGCTTTATGCCTCGAGCTAAGCGAAGGGACGGGTTGATAAGGTCTCTTCGGGGCTAGTCGTTGGGCTTGCCCGTCAAAAGGAAATGGGACAGAATCACAAGAATGTAAGCGGGAAGCTCCAACGGCGTACCTTGACCAGGGGCAGTTGATGAAGAACTGCCTTCACTAGAACTCTTGAAGAAATAATTGATCAAGGGAGAAAAGTAGCTTTGTTTGAAGAACCGATGCATCTTCGGCATATGCGATCCAACTCCAAACGATCTGCAGTCACTTGAGCATCAAGAGCCTCATCGGTGTAAGGCTCATGACCTGTTGCATCGAGGCCCAGGAGCTCACACACGTCCTCCAGAGTTATGGTAAACTCACCCCACGCAGCGATGAACGTATGAGTATCCACGTTCCATCGAGAGACCAGGATAGGAAGGGCAGCGTTGTTCTTTGATAGAGTAAACTCACCAAACCATCTAGCCCGTTGTAGCCCGATCTTAGTAAGGACATCAGCATAGGAACTCTGCATGTGAGAGTTCCAGGCAGCAAAGTGTGCGGAGGATCCCCCGGGTGCTTCGAAATCAATATGGGACCATGGAAAGTCCCCTCGCTCCAAGCAAAATCTGAGAGTTCCTTCTGGGGGCAGAAATCCCCACCTAGACAATTCTTCGTCCTCATCACCCAACAGTAGGGCGTCAAACTTGGAAGAAAAATAGACAGCCTTACAGGCAATAACAAAGCCATCACCCTCCCCAAAAATGGGGGAGCGACGGTAAAACCTCAGCTGTTCCTGGCGAACAGCACCCAGGGCGGAGGCAGCACTGGTGGTGGCAGACGGAACACTGGTGGCAGACACGGTGGGGTTGCTTGAAGACGCCATGGAAAATAATGAAACCGTAACAGAGAAAGCTTCAAAAAAAAGGGGGATTGAGAGCGAGAATGGAGAAACGCGATCGCAAGTGGTGGTATAGAAGGTGAAGAATAAAGCTCTAGCAACAATGGAGTTTCTCTCTCTCTTTTTAAAAAAAGAAACGTCAGTCTGAAGAAGATAATAACAGAGTAAGAAAAAACAAAGGAGAAGGTTCAAAGTATTCTGAATATGGCTGATTGAAAATCTCGAGTTTTGGCGTTTAGAATTCCCCACCCTCGCACGTGCATGGCCGCCTATAATCATTTCACATGAACACGTGGCACCTTGGGAAGTGCTTTGACAGTTGAGAGGACTGCGCCACCTCATTAATGAAGTGACGTCTGGGGAACACTAATCGTTGCCTTCCTATACAAGCTTGAGTTTTGGCGCCAACAAAATATCTTGTCAGACTTATCCCTTAAAGACCCAGCGAAGAAGATGTCCCAACGGTTCTGCATAAAGAAAAAAAAGTCTTGAATATTTTCACACAAAGAAAAGAAAAAAAAAAGTCCATCGGTTTGAGACATTTCGTGTAGACATTTCTTGTTCCAACAAATCCCTCCACGAGGGGGCAAATGTAGAGGGGGATTGAAGGTAATCTTGACATTAGGGACAAATCCCCAGTTAGCAATAGTGTTTGAGATTATGCAACCGAGGTGGCTCAAGCGTGGCAACTCAGCAAGGCAGCTCGACGTAGCAGCTCATATTTTAGCTTGTTGTATTAGTCATATTGTATTTTCATTATTGATGACTGTAAGCTTTAACGGTTGTAATGACGTAACGATAATAACAAAAGAGTTTGTATGAGGTCAAACGGTACTCGCGAGAGACCAGGCTTGGCAGGGCCTGGGAGAGCTTTCATGCTCTATCGGATGACCTTACCGTGGGAACTTTAGAGAGACCTGGTTTGGAGGTTTGATAAGTAAGGCACCATTGGGGCTTGTCCTGACCATACTAGATACACCTGGTAAAACACCGAAGGACCCTGGCTGTGGAACCTCAAGCGGAGCAGCTTGGAGTTCCATTGGGCGTTGAGTTATGAACCAAGTAGCCCTCTACTTAATGTCACATCTACTATAGGTGATGTCACTAGCCAGTTAAACAATGTCAGACCCTCACTTGAGTAAACCACTATGGTATTTGGGGCTGTCAGGTAGTTGGTGAGCCACCTCTGCGACAACAGCCCCCTCACACACAGTGGTTAGGCAAAAGGCATGTCTTGGCATTTAATGTTTATGACGTGGAGACAACTAGTGCATCAGGCATTTAATGTTGTGACATAAAGTATGCGGGATGTCTTTTTATAGTTTTAATGACTGAGTTACCTCGGGGGTGGTGTGGAGGGCTATTTAAGGACCCCAACCACCTTTGAGGAAAGAGAGAGACTTTTGGAGAGTTCAGAAGTTATTGCAAAACCAGAGAGTTTACTCACTCACCATTGTCATTTATTATAAAGCTTTTAATACTTGACAGAGATTCTTGAGGGTGTTTGGTGTGTTTCTACCTGCCTATCAAGGTGTATCTAGTATGCTTACTTCTCTCTCCCTTTAGCTAAGCCACTTCTAAAGTTCATTATTATTCCCTGAGTTATACACGAGAGACTTCGTGAGCCTAAGCTGAGTCTATCTTCATTGGGTCCATGTTTATATGTTCTGTCATTAATCCAAAGCTTTGGCTAACTAACTTGTCATTACCATACTCAATAGGGGTTACGCCTCCATATATAATCTAAAGTACCCTCCTACATACGGTATCCTCGGCCAAGATCTTAGCTACTACCCTCCTCTATAGACATTTCATATAGTCCCCAGAAATAGGCCAAACTCTGCCAATAAATTTTGAAGGATGGGTCGATGGACGATGACAACCCACAAGGAGCCCAACCGCATGCGCATGCCTTCCATCAAATCCTCCATAGGGAAGAAATCCAAGGTTCAAGAGGGCACAAACTTCTCCCATCAGACTTAACATAAGAGCCGCTAGGGAAAATACAAGGAGGTATGTTGGAGGCCAACTAACCGAACATATTGGTATTGCCCCAGTTCCAAAATGGGTTGCAACTCCCTCCCCCCCCCCCCCTATTAGGGCACTGACCAGCGCAGAAATTGAGCTCCATGCTTCACAAACCAGTTTACCTAGTTCTTGATGTTCAAGCCAAAGCTGATGAAATAGTGAGTGAAGAAATTTAGCCCAGCTACTAAGGGATATTCAGGGGGCACCGCCAAATAGAATCTCTCATATAGACACTTGAATAGCATAATCGGGCTACCTCTCAGAAAATTAGAGGAGCCTTTCTGCCAAGCATCTAGACAGTTGGGTCTCTGCCAGTATCACTTCCACAAGTTTGAGATGATATAACATGCATGCAGTAATGAAAGTAATTTTAAAGTCCACCAGCAAGTCGCCAGTCATAAATAATAGCTTCGAAGTTAAGCTAAGGGTGATAGCTCCAGCATAGCCCACATCAATGACATCCCGCAGACGCACAGAATATCGTACAATTGGGAGAGAGATCATTCCTCCAGTTACCAATGATCCAGCCACTGAGGGTGAGATATTGAGAAATTCTTCCAACAGTGCCTGAGGAGACCAAGAGAATTCAAGCATGGTCGCTGCCACACTACCCCCCATCAAGGACAAGGTGGTTGAAGAAAGTACAATCAAAGCTTTGGGGTGATTTGACTGGACTGACCTGTCGATAGGCAGGATAAGGAGTATGTCAATCGGCATCCCCTCATTTTTAGAAAATTCCATTTATCCTTTTTTGTCAAAATAAAAAAAATGATTTTTATTCCAAAAGAATTTAAAATTTTACTCTCATCATGTTTAATAAAATTCTCTTTTAAGTAATTCTAATCCTTTTATGGTCTCAGTAAAAAAAGTAAAAAGTGCATGTAGATTAAGTCATTTAAAGCAAAGATAAATAAATAAAACCCCATTCATTTCCCATATATTGCTATCATTACACCTTTTTGTACAAAAGAAGAAAAACAAACAGGACTCATCCCGCTACCCTAAACTTTCCTTCTCTCTCTCTCTCTCTCTCTCTCTCTCTCCCAATCCATATGATCCCCCATCCTTGTGACGTGCACGCTTCCCTCAAAGATGAACTAAGGAGACTCTACTACTCGATCCAGATCCCTCCTCATATGAAGCATATGGCACAAAATAGGAAGGAACCGGGATCGAATCTTGATTATGAGCCATCGTGGAAGACACCCACTCCCGGATGTTCTTTAGCAAGGTAGTCAACACCCGAACATGCTGCAAGAAAAATAAAAAGAGCAAATTAGTCTGTCTAAAGCAAGGAGAAGAAATCCAAAATATAAGGGACAAATACAAACCTCCGGCTGAAGAATCTCCTCTATCAGCCCCAGCATCGTCGGGTCCATCGTGTTAGGACGATGTTGCATACACACTAGTCCTCCTCTCGGAAGTCTAATGTTATAGGAGGGAGGAGAAATCCAGAGAAATAGAACCTCTGACGTTGTTGCCATTTCTTACGTCGATGTACCACCAATGTTGTGAGAAGACCCCACTGACCGACTCATACCCGTTCCCGAAGCCGTTGAAGGGGGGGGCATATTCACCACGTCGTAGATACAAGACAGCATTATCTAGCTCGTCACAAAATCAAGGTAGTCATAGGTCACCATTGTGCCCGTATACAATGAGTAGGGCTCACCAATCATCGCCGCAACTAGGGCTTCCTCTGGTATCTCTCAAACCTGCCTTATATACCCCGGGGGGAATCGCTGGTGGGACTACCTGTAACACCCCACCTAATTAAATACCGGGTGGCCAGTCCCATACCAAATTAAAACAGAATATACAGTTGTCTCATTCTTAGCATCACTGTCAAAAACATTAAATAATCGCCCAATAACGAAGTAAGCGGGTGTTAAAAACTTTCCAAATTTTAATTCAACAAAAATCTATTTTTAGTTTACGAATAACACTGCACATTTTATTTTACAACACTAACAACCGAACCTGATAACACAAAATAATTTAAATGCAATTGGAATAAACATTCCAAAATAATTATCCAATACAGTAATCCCAACAATAGTAAATGTATTAAAATGACACGAGTACAAGAGTATTTGACTCAGATAGAAAAGAGATAACTGAATTCCTTTGGGAGACATGCCCTAACTATAATATCACTATGAATCAAATGAAGATAGGCATCTAAGAAATACTCCATAGCTCGTCCTAATCCCCTAAGGTTGGCGTCCTTGCTGCTGGACACTTGGTATAGAAGGTACAATAAAAAAGAGAATATGCAAGGAAACGGGTCAGATCCCGATGTGAAAATAATTTTGAAAACATCAAGTATTTAACAAGTGAAATAAATAATTTATTATGTACATGTTAGTATCCAACTCTCACTTGCTTATTCTTACCTCTCATCTAGAGTGCGCGCTTAACGTTTCCTATTAACCTCCTAGTTAATGGTTCCTCTTCACTAGTTTCCATAATATGATTCCATCCCATATCATAACCCCGTATGTCCCATACCATACGTAGTATAATCATTCATATACTTTTCTCATTAATATGAATTAAGCTCTTCAATAAATATTCATTAACTTATTTCAATTCTTTTCTCAATTCACCGTCATCTACAATTATTACACAGTAGATAATTTAACTACTATATACACATTCATACAATTCATTATATATATATATATATATATAATACGGCACCCCGAGTCACAGCTGCGGTGCAATGCATTACTCTGCTATCATGTCCTAATATCGTTGGTCGCCGAATAGGGGACTAAAGGTTCGGCAAGGATTCCTCGAACCATAAACAACAACACATAAATTAGAGGCGAACATAGTTCTCATACCCACGGGCCATGCACATACCTACGTTACCATAGTCAGCGAACTTATCACCTCCTCGATAAGTCTTTCATAGACCTATGTTCTCGAACGACAAATCAAAGATCCCACGGATTCATCAGGATATGACTTCCCTCACGCACAAACCTCCCCATCGATAGCAAGTAAGCTAGGTATGTCATACACATAAATCATCAATCAAATAGGCATTATCATCTACCTATATAATATCAACAAGGTACTCACATTACCATAAGATAATCCCTATACGTAGCATTATATCTCCCAAATCCTACGTATTAAAATATTATAACTTCACTTCTTAATTTAATTATTCCAGAGTCTTGCTCATTACTCAAGGTTCAAATAGGTTTTCCTCAATGTATTTATTCAGTAAGAAAAATCACTAATATCCTACTGGTCCATATCATCTTATCTCCGGAATTACCATGAATTAAACTCTCCCTTAATTAGGGTTAAAATCGATAGTTTCAAATCTCTTATAAACACACCCTCTATCACATAGGATTGAATACCATCATCACATGGCTCATAGTCTAAAGTGTTTCATTCACACTATATGACTTATCAACAAAATTAACATTCTTTCATACTATAACATCTCTTCACTCCCGACGTCGTTAAGGTTCATGCACGGAGCGTCTCGCAAAGCGAAATCCAAACAAGGAACCCCTACAATACACTACTACTTAGCTTTGTCGATCGTGGAGATCCGTCAACTTCAAATACGCAACCGGAATAAACTCATCCCCTATTTCAACCAAATGTGGTTTGAACTTCCATCTCTATCCAGGAGCCATACCACTAAGCGCTTGTACTACACTCAGTCCTTGCGCAATCAATAATGAGCTTAAACTCAGTCCTTGATGCTCAAATTATAACCCTAAGGCTACCCATGTGTTATATTAAATCTCCCCTACTGGACCTATCCTTAATCCTCATGCATACCAATTAGAATCCAACACATGCATCTAGCAACTGAAATTTCTTCCAATTTAATTAACATAATTCTAATCAATTAAATCCCAATCAAATTAATTCAATTCTTATCTAGGGCTTACTGATCTTCCCTAAGTCCCATAATATCCAATTAATAATAACCAAAGATCTACAAAAGGTTTGGGATACGGACAAGCATTAAAAAGAAACAACTATAGGAATTCTGGGGAGGTCGATCAATCGAAGGCAGGGGGTCGATCGATCGATCGATCGCCCAGTTAACAGCCGAGTATTCTGCATTTCTTCTACTACGGGTTTCATCACTTTTTATCATTCAAACCTTCATATTAACTTCCCAAATTCCTTATAAACCTTACTACATGATATAGCAACATATGTGAATGATTTCTAATGCTCTAAACATCCTAGAATCATCAAGAGTTTGGATTAAAAGCATATATTTATCCTCCTTTTTCCAGAAAATTATAAACATGATCTTGAAGAACACACCATTGATTCTCATAATTTCTTCAACAGATTTATGATTATTTAGTGGATTACTATCTACTTACAACATGAGTTTGATTCCTATAAACTTCCATTTTTTAGAAATCCATTAACAACTCTTCATTATCTTCCAAACATGTAAAAATCTCATATTTTTATAACTATCCTAACATGGACAATATACAAACTTAGATTTCAATTATCAAACACTTGCCTCTAATGAAGATCTGATCCTTTTGGGTTGTATAACACAGGTGGTTCTCCCCTCTCCGATCAACTTCCGATGTTGGTTGGTGGTGGTGACCTTTGGTCTTTGGTTCTCCTTCTTTCCAAGCAAGCTTCTCTTCTTCCCAAGCAACCTTTCACTCTCTCTAAAAGATCACTTCTCAATTTGGTGTAGAAGAGATGAATGAACCCACATACAATTAATCTCCAAATACTTATAATAAGACAAAATCCAAAATCACTATTCATCCCCCCTATAAAAATGACCAAAATGCCCTTTGGGTGGTCTTTTCATTTGCAAATGACCCAAGACTCAAAAACAACATCCAAATAAGACTTTTCTGACTATTTCAACCCTTCTGGATGCAAGGACGCAGTCGAAACCACTATAAGGTCGTTGTAAAAATAAGTTTCCTTTTTAATTTAACAAATTAGTCCCGACACGTCCCATATCGCGTCCGACTAAAAATTCAAATTAATGAATTAACAACTCAAAGCAATATCAATAACATCACATTCATATATTACCTAAATATATTTAAGTAATATTCAGAATCATTCATTTTAATATCCACAATTCGGATAAACCCCAAATGAATTAATTAATAATAAAATCAAATTAATCCATTAATTTAAAATATAACCTTTAAAATTCATTAAAATTACAGGGTATTACACTACCACCTCGTCCTCCATAATCTGTTGGACTACTCTCTCTCTCCTAGATACCAGGAGTAGCCAAACTCATTGCGCCAGTAGCCAGTGCATCTGTGCATTCCCTCCGGTCACCTTCGTGTGCTAGACGGTTGTCCCCCAGGGATAGATAGTCACCTACATTTTGCTAGGATAAAGTCAATACTTGCACAAAATAAATGTTGAGGAAAAGGATTCAAAAGAGATAACTTGGTCACTCGTCAAGCCATTCAAAACCTGACAC
Organism: Sambucus nigra; assembly: GCA_949130495.1. Classification (NCBI taxonomy): domain Eukaryota; kingdom Viridiplantae; phylum Streptophyta; class Magnoliopsida; order Dipsacales; family Adoxaceae; genus Sambucus; species Sambucus nigra. Next base: position 80,715,166 of record OX422213.1, on the reverse strand, counting down.
ACCATAGACAAGGAAAGTGACTGCTTCAACTAACGATTGGACTTCTGCCACCAATACATCCAGTAGAATCCCCCCACCAACTCATCATGCAAACTAATAAAATGGTCATTGAGCCCATTGTCTCGTAGAACCACGTCTGCAAAAGGACAAGAGTCAGCAATCAAGAGTCAAAAAAAGAAATAAAGGAAAATGCAAAAAGAATATAACTAAGAGATATGTGGTTCTAATAAAACTCTACCGGCAGCACCAATCGAAAGCATCCAAAGATGAATAAAGGGTCGCAAAAGTCAAGCTCCCCCAGTCATAGAGAGGGATATTTGAAAATACCTTTAAGTATGGTAGAAACCATAAGTGGATGATTTCGCCGCTCGATGCCACCAAAAATCCTCCCAGCGACAAAATAATAAATAAATGAGCCATCTGATGAGCCAGCAGCCCATTGGTTTCATCAATCTACCGACTCAACAAAATCTCTCGAAGAAGAGAAATACGGATTGAGCCCCCCAAGACTATTCGTCCAACATCGCCCAACGCCATATCCACCGCCGCCAGTGTCACCCTCAAGGACTAGTCCACCTTTATCTGCATCCCCTCGCACTCTATCTATGGTGTGGGTAGTATCCCACCACCTCTACTCCAGAGCACATAGAACAGCCGTCGAGCGGGACGTCTCATCCAATGCAGATGCCAAACTGCCAAAACCCGTGGAAAAAACCTTCCAACGCACCATCGCAGGAAGGTGCTCCCACACATCTCTAAATCCATTTGGACCCCGAGAGCGAAGACTTTCCTGGTAAAATAAAAGAGAAACCTATTATCAAAATTTAAAGGAACAAGAAAATACATAAAAAATGCAAAAAGGAATGCCAAAAGTCACGAGGTACTTACATAACCCTTAGGGTTCCTCACCCTAGACGATGGATGGGGTGAAGGCTTGCATAAAAGATTTTTCTCGATGGAAACGGTCACGAATAAATCAAAAATGTTCCCGTTTCCCAATGCTAAGGACACCTTAGCCCGCCACTCCAAGTACACCCAATCGTTAACACCTAGCCACACCACATGGGTCTTGCTGCTTGAAAAATATGCCACTTTACAATATCAAATGAGGAAAGAATGCAGGAAAAGATCGCAGAAGAGAGAAGAAGAAGATAGGAAAGCTGGAAGCTGTGAAAAATGAAGAAAATTTTCCCCTTTTTATAGGAGGCTAAGGGGTATGCCGATCGGCATTCCCCTAATACCCATCGATTGGCATTGTCACTTCCCCTTCTCAAGGCAATCCAAAAGACCTACCGTTTGATAACTCTTATAACCTGCCGATTGGCAACCACCTAAAATTTTGTACAAAAAAATTCCCAGAAATGTTAAAAAAATCTCTAAAAATTTCCCCAAAAAATCCTAAAATTGCCAAATGAATATTGGAATATTCATTCACCAAGAAAATCTTTTTTTTAAATTCTCCAAATACTAAATCGGATTAATACCACATTTTATCCCCAGCTTAAAACCCTAAAAATCAGCTCACCCGCATCCCGAAAACTCACTACCACTCCCCGGCGGAATCCTAAAACTTTATCTTTAGTAGAAATCAAGTGCCTCCTTAGCAGAGCTACCCATTTCCCCAACAAGAATTCTTGAATAATACTTTTTACCAAAAAGATTACAATTTACCCAAGCAGAGTTAGAAGACTTAACCGGATATCTCTCCCCAGGAATGCATTCCCCAGCGAAATCCTAAGGCCTCAAGTCATTAAACTCTTTCCCTAAAATGGAATTTTTCGACGAAGATTTTTATCCCTTCTCAAAAGGACATAATACCCAAACAAATGTATATTCCCCAATGCAGTCTATAGGAAAAAGGAAATTCAAAATTCTCTAGTAGATCTATTCCCCACACCTCCTACTTAAGGTTCTCATAATTGACCTCGATCCTTAGAATTGGTCGCTTCTATTTAAGGTCCTCATAATTAACCTCGACCCTCAGAATTGGTCGCCTTTACTTAAAGTCCTCATAATTGACCTCGACCCTCAGAATTGATCGCTCCAACTTATGGTCCTCAAAATTGACCTCAACTCGTCACCCCCACTTAAGGTCCTCATAATTGGTCTATCCCTACTTATGGTCCTCAGAATGGACCGAGACCTTTCAAAATTGGTGGCCTCTACTTAAGGTTCTTAGAATTGACTTCGACCCTCAAATTTTGTCGCTCCAACTTAAGGTCCTCAGAATTGACCACAACTCTCAGAATGGGTCGCCCCAACTTAAGGTCCTCATAATTGACCTCGACCCTCAGAATTGGTCTCCCCAACTTAAGGTGCTCAGAATTGACCTCGACCCTTTGAATTGGCCGCTCTAACTTAAGGTCCTCGGAATTGACCTCAATCCTCATAATTGGTCACTCCACCTTAAGGTCCTCAGAATTGACCTCGACCCTAAAAATTGGTCACTCCCAACCTAAGATCCTCATAATTGACCTCGGCCCTTAGAATTGGTCGCTCCCATCTTAGGTCCTTAAAATTGACCTCGACCCTCAGAATTGGTCGCTCCAACCTTAAGGTCCTCAGAATTGACCTCGACCCTCAAAATCGATCGCTCCCATCATAAGGTCCTAAGAATTGACTTCGACCCTCAGAATTTGTATCTCCCATCTTAGGTCCTTAAAATTGACTTCGACCCACAGAATTGACCATCCCAAGCATTACCTTAGGTCCTCATAAAAGGCCTCGACTCTCAAAATCGATCATACTCATCCTTTTTGGTCCGCATAATCGACCTCTTTCCCAAAACATCATGTAATGTCTATTCGATGGCTTTCACTTGTTTCAAGTTCACCCATCGAGGGGATCTGTAGACACCACATTCAAGGACACCCTAAGTCTCTCTTTAGGTCCCTAACACCTCCTCCATTCTATATAAATCCTATTTCATACTTTGTGTACCGATCTAGAGGCCATCGGGCGCTCCCAAGCCCCGTTTGACTCTGGTCAACTTTATAGTCAAAGCGAAGGCCCAGTAAAACTCAAAGGGATCTAAATTCCTTTTCCAATGGTCCACCATGTGCACGAATCGACATAACGGTTTAGATAAACGAACCATTTTACCACTAAGAACTGATCTAGAGGCCACATGGTACTCTCGAGCTCCGATTTGACCCTAATCAACTTTATCGTCAGAGAAAAATCTTAATGAATACTCGAAAGGAACTGAAATTCCTCTCCAATGGTCCAACTCGTGTGTGAGATGGCATAACTGTTCGAACAAACGATCCATTTTCCACCAAAAAAATATTCGAAGGCCACCGGGCGCTCCCGGCTCCATTTTATCAAGGTCAAATATTCAGATCAATGATACTAAATTACGGTACAAGCGAATAATTTGTTTTACTCCAAAAGATCATCGGGGGCTTAGGGCCCCGGTTGACCAAAGTTAACTCTCCAAACTGAACGAATCTATTTGGAACATTGAATTTCATTGCATAACCTTTCCAATGGTCCATTCCATGCATGATTCTGACTTACAATTTGACGAACGATCCATTAGCGTTCAGCGATGTCCTGTCCAAAGGACCGACGGGTGGTTTCGAGCCCCGTTTGACCCAAAGTTAAGTCTTGGACCCAAAGTTAATTTAGATTTTACTTTAGATCATGCACATTAATATTTCATCCTATATTAGTTATATTGCATATACTTTATTTTCTATAAAAAAAAAGAAAAAAAATTGAGAAAGAGGGTTACACCTATAAATTCTAACGGGATTATTCACCCTATTTTCTCTACACACACAGATAATAAACTCCCGTCTGAATATATGGGATAAACCCCACCCTTGTGCCGCATGAAAAATACGTGGACTTTAATGCCTTTAAAGGATATGTAGGCGTTTTGGGCTAAAACTAGAGATTCAAGTCCAGTTTTCCAATTTTCTTAATTTCATATTTTCATCGTTCCCTTATTTTATCCATACATTACTCATATATACCATACTTGTGATTCATATTTGCATTTTATCTAAAAAAAATATTATCAATGCGTTACAATGAACAATATCTCGATAAGCGCATACATCGTATTTTCTAATTATTATTTTGCAAACTTTCCTTTGGAAGACCTCACTGTATCTTTTCCATGATATGAGTCGAGCGATTTTGATCTCCATTTATATATACGCGCGTACACATTTCACGGAGAAATTAAGGAAATAGTAACATAAGCCCATGAGAGACCGAAAAGGAGGGATGGGTGCCTAACACTTTCCCATTCCATAACTTAGCCCTCGAACCTCTGAACTTTTAATTTCGTAAGCCTCATCTTTCCTTTGATGTTGCTCTCTCGAGGCGACGACATGTTCTTTTGCCTATTTTGTGCAAAATAGGCTAGCGACTCTATCTCTTTACATCACCCCACATCCACGACGGTTGAAGAACTCCTAGAAAAGGGCGCAAGACCTTCTCTCCTTTTCCAACTACGCTCGCGAGAGCATCGAACCCCATGGCGGAGGAAAACAGGAGGGATGGCCACAATGACCTAATGAGGTCACGTCATCACCCCACGTGTTGATCCTTATCAATTCCCAACACTATAGGCCGCGACGCTTATCCCTTAGGTCGTGGACTTTTGTCTACTTTCACGACCTTTGCCTTACAAGGCTATGGACCTTCTTCTCTAAGGCCTTGGTTATTTTCTTGGCCTTTAACATGGTCTTGGACTCATATGTTTTGGGTCATTACAATTGGCCTTTTTAGTTGGGCCTCCAATGTTGCCTTCTCACTTTAAAGTATAACTATATCCATTAACTATTGGTATTTATCCTTCCTTATCCCAATGACCTCAATACCGACCTTGCTATAGACTAACTAGAGATCTTCTCCCTCCTTTAATATAAGGACATCTCCTTGAGAGGATTAACCATATCAACAATCCATCAACCACCGCCAAGGCATTCTTTATTTTTTAACCTCGTCGTGAAGGATGTCATTGAGATCTTCAAACCGACTAGGTCAGTTGGAAGACTCTTAGGGAATCTTCATGGCTTTGAAAACATAAGTCATGCAAATTTATTAGAACAATCTAAACTACCAATAAGAGCTAAAAATTCAAACAATAAGGACACTTATTAAGATCATTTGGCATGTACCTTCTCTGACAACTCGATAAATACTAAAAGACCTTAGGGTGACATATCAATGAGGAGGCATGCAACCTTTCATGGGTTAAAGGCCACATAAATATCCTTATATGAGGAATCTTTAGTGGTGATGAGCTATTTTACCTTCACAAAAGTCATCGCCTAAGGCTAAGATCTAAATGGAGAAGATGGTATAGTAAGGGTCAATTACTGGTTTGAGAAACCACCAATGAAGTGTTGGTGGGACTAGTTTCCATAGTAGTTATAAGAAGAGGAGTTAGGGAAGAAAGGAAATAGTAAGTTGGTACCTCTAATATTTCTTGGCTTTATATGTCGCCTAACCTTTTACTTCTCCTCCAACTCCCTTTGAGAGATAATTCCCCTGCTTGTTGTCAGTAATAGTTGGGAGGTGTAAGATTGGGCTTCTCTTTATCCAATTCAGGCTTCACCACTTAGAGATCAATTGGTGGTGGGACAATTATTTCATGTCATGTCGTTTGAATCACTTAAGATGTTAATTTTTGTATGAGAGTGGACCTTGTCATCTTCCCAATACTAACCTGAAGTGGCATGCTAGACTATTTCTGTGACAACCCGAATATAATTATGATAAATTATATTTAAATCATGCTTATCTTATGTGATATGAATAATGTTCTATTATTATATCTAATTTTAAGTGATTATGTTTATTATAATCCTACTTTCATAAATCATGAAAGGTCGAATTATTTACAAACACAAATTTTTGTTGTTTTCGGTATAAATGTTCCTGTTAGAGACTAGTTTTGATTTTTATAACATTATAAATGACTTCAGGTGAAAACTAGATAGTTGTATACATGTGAGTTAGGGTTGTAACACAACAAACGGATCATCAAATGGATGCCTGAGTAAAGAGTTATACCGAATTTACGAATAAAGGGCAAAGTTATCCATGCCCTTTAAGTGGTAAATTGTCTTTTATTAAACCAAATGTTTTAATTTGATTGGATGGCCTGGGAGGCAGACTTGGCCGACTTAAAACTCCCCCTTTAGCTTATTTGTTCAGCAAATATAACCCTAGGTTCAGTTTTGAGAGATTTAAGCTTAAGGAAAGAGAAAGTAGAAGTTAAGGAAGAAAGATTACAAGGAAAAGCTAGGAAAAATTTCCAACAAAGTCCTTAAGGTATTTCCAAGGTAAAATTATGTGTTAATATTGTTGTAATCTTGTATTATACATATTTCAAAGTATATAAATCGTGAATTATTGATTAAAACCTCATCATCCTTTGTGATAACATGTATTGGTTCATATGTGATATAAGTGGTGTTTATATGTCATATTGCTTTGTATTGAAACCCCTTGTATTCAAATCTGTATATCTCTTTGTGTGATTACTTAAATTGAGAAATTCCAATTGGTCATGAAATTAGACTCATATATTAATATCATATCCGAAAATTAGAATTTATATCCTTGTGTTTAGGCCGTAATGATGATTTCAAGTTAGTACACAGTTTTTGTTTGTATACTTCATTTCGGTATGCCTTGAGTTTAGTCAAGCTTTTGAGATAGCAAATGAGGTAAAACAATTATGAAACTTTGATTCTGTACTATTAAGTATGTGTAATGAAAATGGGTTGAAAATGATATAAAGTTATGCTGGAGAAAAATTATGAAAATTCTTGGAAGTTGAAGGAACAATAGAGGAGCTTGTAGGGCAGATTTCTTGTGTTGTAAAGAAACGATCATAACTTGCTCTAGGAAGCTTGAAAAATTACACCGTCACTTGTACTAGAAATTATATTCATATATGTCTTCATATTGATAAGGTTGTACCCCTGTATTTATACAATTTAGGAATATAGGATGGTTAAGTATGTAGTACAATAATTTCAGGCCATACTGGATACCCCTTGGATGAATGTTTGTATTTCATCCTTACAAAGGGTACTTTGAGTACATGTTTCATGTGTATATACCTTGAGAAGTATAATTTCATGTTTACTTGACTTTGGTTACAAATTCCTTATAAGGTATTTCCTACGGTTGAATGTCTGTAACCTTATCAACATGTATATCATTGTTTTACCTTTACTTATGTTTTATGGAATGTGACTTAATTGGAATTATATTATTGATGTATAGTCATGGAAAGTTACATAATTATGTTAGGATAATATTTATGATTGAGGTTCAGTAATGCTTTAGTTGGATTGACAGGTGTAAGGTCTAATCAACCTAGTTCAGCTCCACCAAAAGAAACGTGAATACATAGTTGTCAACCAAGGTGAGTGTACTCACTGGAATGATGTATTTGTATACTATTACGAATATGAATATGATCATAATGTGAAATTATTCATTTTGGTTTACCGAAATGGGAGGTTACGCCCCGACCCGGAATGGGGGAGATTTGTCTATTAATGACAAGGGGTTACTCCTCGACCAGGAATGGGGGAGAATTGTCTATTTAGACAAGATATGTGAATCATGATTCAGAAAAGTTGGTCATTCATTATGAATGAGCCAGATAAGTTAATACATAATTATATGGACATGATTTATTGCATTTAAATTCATGCAGTAGTATAGTAGTGATGCATTCACTGGGCTATTTTGCTCATGGTTTCTATGTTCACATTTTTTTCAGGTAATGAGATGTCACTGCCAAATCTAGGAAGTCGGGTGGGGTTAGCCAGGAATGGGAGAAACAAAGATTTTGTTTAAATGTAAATGATGTAATTAAGTTAAATTATCCTTCAAGCAAGTTTGTATAAGTATGACTACTCTGATGTCGTAAAAAGTTTTTCAGTTATATGGACTTATAATGATGGCTCTGAAATTAAAACTCTTGTTTATGGTTTGGTTAAATTAATCATGGTTTGACTCACTTTGACTTTCAAACTTAATTATAAGTAACTGGGTTGGGGTGTGTCAATTTCAAAGAAAAATTAGGGGATCTCCTATTAATCGTCCTACTATTTGACCAACCTAGTTGCCTTTAAATCACTGGAGACAACATGGATTGGAGATTCACATTTTCCCTGTATTGGCATCATAATCGACTAAGAAGCTAGGATGAAGTCATCACCAATTACTGAGTACTCAACGACGATAGCCTTGTGGATTTGTATGAAGTCACTGGGTGATGTAATTGTTAGATCATACTCTAACATGATATGGCCTTCTCTACAAGAGTATTTGATTCTTGGGGAATTATTCCTCATCCAAACCTTCCTCAGATCTCAAAATCTTACTTCGTAATCCTATGGTATCTTCTTATTATGTCGATCTACATAAGGATGAGACCAATTAAACAATATTAACAAAGATCATTAAGCTTAAGGTAAAAATGAAGATTATGAGGGGATTCAAATGACTTAGGCATTTTTTAGCCTTTATAATCCAGGTTCTCATTATAGAGACGCCCAAAAAAGGCCAGATTATCTATGTCCATGCCTTAGACAGCCAAGTAATTAATTTTTTTTACTTGTCTTATTTGTACGATATATACTTTGCTAGTATTTATCCTACTTGGCACATGTTCATACCCCTCCACCCCCACCCCCCCCCCACCCCCCCACCCCCCGACTTCAAGTAAAGAAAATGCAAGGATGACAGGAAAGGAAAGAAGAGTTGTCCATGAAATTAGAACTCTATCACTTTCATTTTTAATTGTGTAATTCATTTTAAACTATGATTATTATCATTTGAACTTTAATGCAAGTACTTTGAATTTAAAATGTAACAACACAGGATGGTATGGGTTTTACCATAGTCATTATTTATTCCATAAAACTCTTTTTATTTCTAGTATTCCTATTTTGGGTGTCTCAAATTGGTATGATGATTATGATGAGTCTTAGCTTAGTTACACTAATATATAAGTTAGAGAGAGATTAGAGACAAATAAAGGGATAGAGTTCATCCCAGTAAGGTGCCTACATCCACGAATGCAAAGTCACAAGTTTTAGGGTTTGAGTATAATCCTCTCAAGAACTCTATAGGGTATAGGATAAACTATTTTTCAGTTCCTTCAGCTGAGGGGTGTAGTTAGCTATTTATAATAATAATTAGAAGAGGAATAGGTGGAATAGCGTTATACATTAGGTATTTACACCTTTACATTATAATTAATAGCTGCGTACTTATTCATCTACACGTGCATGGTGATTGTTGAGATCCTCACATGTGTCTATTCACTTTACTGACTATACATATTCCTAAGGGTGATCATCCAGTGCGCCAACAAAGCAGATAATTCAGTCAAACAATTCTATTTGTTGTCTTGGGCCCACTAAGTATGATGATAGGTGTTACATTGTTATTTGTCCACCTGGACTTTCCAGTTTATGTTACAACAATAGCCCCCAATACTTCATTCTTGATTGGAGTGATTAATAACTGAAAGGATGGAGTATTATCTGTTAGGATTTTATTGGATTTATGGGAAGGTCCGGTTAGTTGTTGACCTTTTGGGAGTTTGCAAATTTCTAAATGTCATTCCCTTGGTCGGTGTCAAATGTTTAAATAATAGCAAAAATAATGAAACATTTAGGGGTATGTTAGTCATTTTTTTCTTAGGAACTAACACGTCGTCGAAAGATGAAGTGGTGATACATTCAATCATTTCATTTCATGTAGCTTAGGGGACGTCACGGAGTCCTATAAAACGTCATTTCCCTCACGGTTCTTCTTACCTTGAATTTCAAACTCTTTGATTCCCTCTCAAGATTTTTCGTTTGGTATTTATAGGAGCTGTTGTTGTTTCCTTTTCACTGTAAGAACCCTTCTCCTCTTTGTTTTCTTTCATCTATGTCAAAAATGGTTTATATTATTGACGAGAGTTCCTTTTAAGTGTTTAGAGCTACCCATAGGATTCAGATTGGATAAAAATAAAGTTGGTAACAGGTCCGTGTGACCTATGTGCGCTGGAGGAGGGTCATTTGATCCCCGCTAATTTTATTGTTGAGTGTGGGGTGACATTCCCTACAAATTGCTTATTTTTAGAATTATTTTGATGTGCTTCCAGCCTAAGTGGATCTCAATAATTATAAGGTAGTTAATGGAGTAAATCGTATTAATGGGAAATTTGGGACCAAGATAAGAATAAAGGAGTTAATGTGCTGTTATAACTGGGGAACTACTAACGATAAATAAAGACAAGATTCTCCAACATAGGCCTAATATTAAAATTTTCTTTCTTCTAACAATAATTATTGAGATGATGGAATAATACTAATAGATCTGTAGTTTTCCCCTCTTCCTGAGGGTGAAGAATACAATGGGCCCCGTTACCCTCGGGAGGGTCAGGGTATAGGTTGGCATTCGCATTTTCTTGTAAAAAAATTACCTTTCTGGTATTTCATCTAACTTGTTATTGACTGCATTTTTTTGTCTTTATATATTACAGAGAAGAAGAAAGATATACATCGTGCCTCAGAGGTTAACTTTGCCGACCTAAAGGTAATTTGGTCCATTAAGTAGAGGATTGGGGAATCTAATCCTCCTTTTTCCTCTGTTATTCTCGACTACCATAGCTCAATCACTTCTTTTATTTATCACCCCACTAAAGACATTCCGTCAGCCCCCATCAATTTGAAAAACCTAACTTCATCCTCCGATGTTGATTGGTTGCCCCCTAACAGGTATAGGGGAATTTACTGGTAGAGGGAAGCTCTTCGTCTTTTGAGTCCTTAGACCTCGCTCTCGTGTCGACCAACATATTTTTGTCGAAAATGGTTAAGAGGAATATTCTCAACATTCATGTTGGGTCCAAGTCCCCTCATCCCATCGAGAAGAAGTTTGACACTAGGGGATCTAAGCATCCCGTTGTAGTTTAATCATATCTTATGAAAAATTAGGAGCCTAAACTTAAAAGTTTGAATAAGGGTCCAGTCCCCTCTGTAGAGTTGTTTGGGAAACATCGAGAAAATAATGGCTAGGGCAATGCCTAATTAATTGTTGTCAACCCGGGACTTACTAGCGAGTTAATTAATGTGGGCTTTCTCTCAGTCGACGAGGTTATAGCTTCTTCTCTTCCTCGGGCTAGGTTGGTCAAGTGTGCCAACCATAATTTGGATCTAGTGAGTGTCACTTATGATTTACTTATTTTCATATGTCATTATTATTCATTACTGATGTTTATGAATGGTCATTTTTACAGTTCTTAATTGACTATAACCAATTACAGAGGAGGGATGACCAGTTAAGGGAGTCCTCTACAGATGTGGAGGCAGCTTTTAAAAGTATGAATGAATCCATAGAGGCTATCAAAAAAGACCATGAGTACGATCAGAAGTAGTTGGAAGATATTATCAAGGAGCTGGAGGATAGGAAGACCAGTGACGAAAAAGAGGCAGGGGATGTTGAGAAAAAGGCAAACCGGGCTGTAAAAGCTACGAAAGCAGTTGAGATGGTGGCAAAGGATGCCAAGGACTAAGTTGGTGAGCAGAAGGCCAAGGATAAAAAGGACAAGGAGTATGTCTATGCCATGGGATAAAGCATTCTCCACTGCTGTCATTTAAGTGGAGTATTTTAAGAAGTCCTCCTTCGAGGAAGGCTGGGATGCGACTCTAACCTAGGTTAGTATTGCTGTGTGCTTTAGCCTCTTCCTCTAACATAATCCAGGAACTCATCTAGAAAGTGAGGAGGAAGTTGACGATGAAGAGGGGATAATTGAGTCATATGTGCCTCAAGAGCAGATGATGGTGGTGGACCGACCAGAGGAGGAGGTGAACCAGGACAAGGCGTAAGTGGCACAATTAGTTTCATAGTTGGCCAATACTACCCTTGTATGGACACTCGCCTATCTAATGATCTTTCTGTTGAATGAGATCCACGGAATCCTTCGTGTATTTTTTTAATTAGATGTACCTCGACTGGATGGATTCACTTGAGTAGCGAAATGATAAACCCTCTTTTATATAGAACTACTCCTTCCATGACATATTTAGTTGCTTTGTACCTTAGTTTTGTGGCTTCTTTTGATTGATCGGTAAGATGCCCTTGTACTCCTTTAACGGATCTACCCATGAGGGGTTTAAATCCAACACAATCATATTGAGGCTCTCTTCGTTGATACTCTGGTGCATAAGAATTTCTACCAAAATGGTTCTTCTCAACTCGATACCGGTTGCAGAAGCAAGATGAGCAAGTGCATTTATTCAGGCATTATCAATCATGGGAGTTCTTATTATTTTCACCACTAAAAAATTAGATATCTTGTCTCGATCTTTCGCCAGGTACCTCGTCACAAACTCTCTTTTGATTCCATAAACTCATAACACTTGGCTTATAATGAGTTATGAGTCGTTATATGCCTTTATCTACTCGGCACCCATAGAAAGTGTTAATTCAACCTCGGTTATTAGTGCCCCGTACTTTGCTTCATTGTTGGAGGCTTTGAACTAAAACCCGTGGGCATATTCAACGTCTATGGAATTTAGTGTATTCATTATCAGTCATGCATCGCTGCCGAAGGCACATAATGATCCATCCATGTACATCTTCTAAATCAGTGGCTTTTCTTTGAAATCCTCTTCAACCATGATCCCATAATTGAATATCTTTTGACTTTGCTCAAGGTAGTGCATAGATGCTTCTCACTTTGCTGATGTCTCTGGTATATCTTCCTCCTAGTTGGCTTATGTGACGCATAATGTGTGTGCTATGTATGTACCTACGGATCAAGTACAAATCGATCGATCAAGTAATACCCGGTAAGTCAGGTTCGAATCCTTAGGGAATAGGTTGTAAAATGATTGAAGAAAGTAGGGTTGGCTTCTAAGTTTTAGGGCTTAACTCACGAAAGAAAGAAAAAGGTGATTTTTGTTTTCAAAAAAAATTCTATTCAAGTAAGAAAATTAAGCTAAGAAAATGCAATTTAAACTAATGAAAAGCAAGAAATTGAAATTTTGTTTTGAAAATAATTTGGGAAAAATAAAGTTGGGTTCTAATCCCCCAAATCATAGGAACTCTCTACTAAATATAAAATTCTCAAAAACTATTTAATTAGTTGAAAAGAAAAATATAAAATAATTCGAAGTACCAAACATGTGTGGGTGTTAATACGCACATTATTTAGTCCACAAATTAATTAATGTGAATGATGGAATTACCGACACATATATTGTATTCTCAAATACTCTGGTTGCCTTCGACAGACAAAGTTAAGAGATCTATGATATTAGTCTCAATAAGAATATCAAACTCTAAGAATTAATCATACAATTATTTCGAATTTTATATTAACTTCAAAAACCTAGGTTGGGTTCATGTTCCCTAACTCACTATGAGTTTAGCTAGGCATGGAATAATTCTCTATGCAATTAAACATTATAGTGCGAGCAAACATAATTGAATTAATAAGAAATATGAGATGAAATAATACCAACTTGAAGAACACAAAAAGCATGCAAGAGAAATCAACCCAATTGAAGAAAAACCAAAAAAGACTTAATCTGGGATTGAATTGATGATGAAAAGTATAAAAGTTGTTTTCCAATTCGTTCCCAACTGTAAGTTGCTAACAATCTCTCTATCTATGTTCCTAAGACTCCTAATGGCCTAATACATGTTCCAAAATTCTTCCATAGTGGTTTTTATAGACTTAAATAACTCTAGCTAGAATATAGGAAGAGATATAAAATCCCATCTTGGACCAAACCCAATGATAGAATCGAACCCATAAGCAAACCCATGGGTGAATCTGTTTTCCTGACCAAACCGATTTGGTCAGGATCTCTGCTTAAGTTCATCTTCTTTGACTTTTTCTTCTTATTTGTTGTTTTTCCATCAGAAATTCTTCTCAACTTCGAATGATCGGAAATTCTTCCAGTATTTTCTTGACTTTGAGCTCTTCACCACTATTATAGTTGAGGAAGTTGATGTTGGGATAACCTCTAGGGCACAGTAGTTTTACCCAAGTACCACCATAGCAAACGGTGGCAAAAATATAGACTCACCCAGTATAGTCGGTAAGGGAGAGAGTCGAAGAGTTTTATCTTAAGGGCCATCCATAAGAGTTTGGGGAAAGTGAGAAAGTGTGATAGGCCAATGGAAGGAGAATATCAACACTCAAGAATAAATCTCAGCAATTTTTTAGCCCGTAGGAGCAGTGTTGTCGGGGTGGGAGCCATCAACCACTGATCGAAAGAGAGATACTATTTTAATCAATTGTAATAAAAAATTTACTTATTTAGCTTGATTCATGCTAGACAAGGTGGTTACAGAGGAGAAAGGAGTACTTAAGTTGGATGATGGACTCGTGGGTAGAATACGAAGTCATTGAGGGGGGAAATGGATTGGATGACTGATGGTGATGTCGTCAACATCGTACTTTTGAAAGGTCAATATAAATGCTTCCATGTGAAGGAAGATACAAGATTGGAGAGTCTAGTCATCAAAACAACAATGAATGTAATCTGTGGTAGTGAGGCACCACAAGGGGATACCCAGCAAGGGACCCATTTAAATGATTCAGATCAACGAAATTCCTAGCATGTGGCGGTGGATTCAGTTAGGGCCTTCAGGGCTAGCAATGTGTTCCACAGGGCCAACAGAGTCAAAAGAACAACGGGGGTAGCAATCGGGGTCAATATTACTAGGTCGAAGATAAGGGCAACCCCGACATGGATAATGGAGCCAGATACAGGGGGATGACACAGAGACGTGTCCTATGTGTGGAAAGTAGGGCCACATGTATTGACTTTGTCCATAGTGAGTTACGGGATAAGAGTGGGATTCCCAGCAGGTGCAACAGTTATAGAAGTTTTTGGTTTGGTTTAGACAAGAGTGTTATGTCCAGGAACCATTTGAACCACCAGTGCTATTGGCAATTAAAAGTATGAGTTTTATTCTAGGGTGAATGGGGTATGTTTTGTGTGACACGAGCGAGTCACAGTATTTCGTTAGCACTAGATTTGCGTATGAAATGGGTTTAGTAGATGTATCATTAATATTACTATAATGTTTATATAGTTACCGTTAAGTAGCGGGGTTCTCTTTTGTTCCATCTAGAGGGGAGCGGGTGTGGACACAAAGAGGATATGTTTTAGTGGGTTAGCTCATTCTCAGAGATGATATTCGAGTATGATGTTCTCTTGGGTATGGACTGGATAGCGATGGTTTGAGCGATGGTGGATTATTACAAAAAGGCTATCATGTTCGCTATTCCAGGGCGGGATGTGTTATTTTGTGATGTCTCACCTAAAAGAGGGAGGAGCTCACGCCTATATTATATTGTGGAGGAGACTTCAGAGAGTATAGTAGTCTCGTTATATTTGATCCCAATGTATAGGGACTTTACTGATGTGATTCAGGGTATATCAGGTTTTTTATTAAGCGGAGAGATTTAGCTTCTTATTGATTTAGCGTTGGGGACTTAGTGATAGTGCGAGAGCATTGTATATGACTCCTTTAGAGATGAAAGTGTTTGGTATTAGACATCTACGACGGGGGCCGTGATTTTGAGTGTCCTGGTTATATGCTTTGGGCCTATGAATCTCGATGAGCGATAATGCCAGGTAGTAATGTATCGAGGGGTTCCTTATTTAGATTTCACTGGTGAGACATCTCATGCATAAACTCTGACGAATGTTGGGAGTTGAGAGATGTGTTAGTTCTCTTGCATGGGTATAGCACATTAGTTGTTTCACGTGTATGTAGATCACACTTTGAGTGGAGAGCTCTTATCCGATATAAGGCCAGTGGCATCGGGTAGTGCTGTGTGGGGAGCACTAGGGAAATTTTGCACCACTAGTTGATGGGTGTGTCAATCTCGAGGTGAACTAAATCATTTTTAATATTGTAACTAATTATAACTTTATGGTATAGCCATGTCGTGAAAGCGGGGTTGAGTTTCATATAATTATGTTACGTATGTGACGTTAGTGATGATTGTGCAGATATGCACAGGATATAGGGTTTATGAGCGCCCTGGTTAGTTTGACTTCCAATATTGTCCGAGATAATGGGATGTGGTTATAAGTGTTTAGAAAATATGTCGGTGGGGCAATTAGAAAAATAAGTGGAATGGTGTGATGGACTGAATTTTGTTTAAGAAAAGGAGATAGTCAGACCATATGTATGTCAAGGATAACTATCACAACCGTTGTGAGTTGAAAGGCGGTAGAGGCACATGTAAAAAGATATCCCTTGATGATGGAGGACCTCGTAATTTGAAAAAGTAGAGCGAACTATAACTTAGTCAAATGCCTAGAGTGGCTTGTGCATAAATAAGGTGTTGATTTCTACCAGACGAAAAAGCACCCAGGAAATGTGCAGTTTTAGAACAAACTCAAGGGCCATGATTTGGCGTATATCCCAAAAAAGGGGAGTAATATGTGTCACATGATGTGAAATGTTGAGAATGTGGATTAGTGTTGAGTGATACATAATGAAGTTGTCTCCATGTGCACCACTCGTAGATGGAAAAAGATTGGTCCAAGATGATCAACCATAATTTTATAATAGATTCATGATTCCAGTGACGAAATGGATACGCATACTGATAGAGTTCATTGGAATAATTGTTATTCATTTAGGGGAGTTATACTATCGGTTAGTATGCCCCAAATTTCATTGGAGAGAAGAAATGACCTGGCACAAGGTGCAGCCCAATATTGTTGTGAATTAGGATGAGACCCTTAAGTCCCACCTCTGATATGAAGTGTCAGGAGGAGATGGGGATGGAGTTTCATTTTGAGATAGACATGTCACCCATAGGTTGATGGGTAAGGGAGGTGACTAAGATGCTGAGAAATGCGAGAAATTCGTATCCTGAATTTTAAGGCGATTGGGAGTAGTAATTGCCACTGGTAGAGTTATGTGTGATAAATCGCAGTCATTTATTATCTGTGTGACCCCTTCTGAGACTTCGTACGGTGATCTTGGCATCCACCTTTAGTTGGTTAGAGGTGGAGAATGACAAGCTTCTCGGACCCGAAGTGATTCACGGTCTGTCGGTAAGGAGTGTGTTAATCTACGTTGTTTTCGTGTGGTCTAGGAATGTAGTGAGAGCATGTCATCGTGAAATGAAGCTTTGGAGTCTGACATGAGTAGTCAGCGATTTTTGCGGGTGTCTCCCACAAAGGGAGTTGCATGATTGGCAACAAGCGAAATTGGCACCTATGGAAGTGAGGCATTTTTCAACATAGAGATAATAGAGCTAATGAGGTAGAGGCTCGCCTTTTGAAGTATCGTTAGCAGATTGACGATAGTTTTGCATATCATCGTATAAGCGAGACCTTAAGCATGAGGAAATATATTGGTATGAAAGAGTTTGAATGGACTTGTCGCTAACCTTGGAATGGAGTGAGTAGACCTTCAGTCAATGGTACCACTGGCGTGTGTATAGTGGAAACCCCAAAATATTATTGCAAGTTAACTTTGAATACATTCGGATGCACTGAGTGTAAGGACCCAAAGTTTTTAGTACCCGGCATATTCGAATTTCGAGGACGAAATTCCTTTACAAGGGGGGGAGTATTTAACACCCCGTATTTTTGGATAATTATGAATTTAATTATTTCGAGTATTTTAAATTACACGTGTGCAGTAATTTAATTAAAATAAAATATTATGTATATAATACATATTAATTGGGGGAGATTAAGATTATTATTTATGTGGTAAATTTACTAAGTGTGTATTAAATAACATGTAATAATTATTACATGTCGTAGTGAGTAATAACGACGGGACTATGTCATATCTCAACCAAAGGTCATGTGTAGGCTATATTAAGGTCGATATGAGAAATTTAGGAAGAGTGAATCGAACGGAGATTTTGAGGTCACGGTTGTTTTCAAATGGGACGAAATAAGAGGAATAGTGTATCTAGGTATTATTTCAGTTCGAGGGGAGTTTTAGATTGTACCGGGCTCTTACGGGGGTATATGGGTCGAGTGGGCTTGGCCCATTAGGATAATTTCAAGATTACACTACACCAAAACTGGTGATTGGTCACGACCAAAATCCATGACCAAAGTTGTGGGTCGCGGACTTGGGCCGTGACCATTTCGGGCGTGACCATTTTCGTGGGTCGCGGCCTAAGTTCGTGACCAAAAAATGGTCATGGCCGAGAGGGGTCACGGCAGATGGTGGCGGACTTAGGCCGTGACCCATATCGTGACGGGTCGCGGCCCTCATCCGTGACCCACAACCGTGACAAATTGGTGGCGGCCAAAGTCCGCGACCCATAACCGTGACAAAAAAAAAATTTAAAAATGGTCGCATCCCTTATCCGTGACCCACAACCGTGACAAATTGGTCGCGACCAAAGTCCGTGATAATAAAAAATTGGTCACGGTCCTAATCCGTGACGCACAACCGTAACAAATTGATCACGGTCAAAGTCTGCGACCCACAACCATGACAAAAAAATGGCCGCGAACTTTGGCCGCGACCATTTTTATGCGTGACGAAAAAATAAAAATGGTCATGGACAAAGTCCATGACCATATTTAACTATAATTTTTAAAAAAAATGTATTTTTTTGGTCCAATCCTAAAACTGGGGGTCCTGTGAGTGCACCATCAGTTGCTACGTGTAACGTTTGACGCGTACGAGGTGTTACAAATATATATAATTGGCAAAACAATAAAAAGAATCACAAATTGCGAATCGAGAACGTTGTTAATAAACAAATATATATACAAACTTATAAATATTACACGTCTTAATAATTCACAGACCAAAAAAAAAAATGGGCAGAGTTTCCTCTATTTTCTTGACATTCCAAAACCTGTAAATGTAAAACCTACTTATTATAAAGCCTGCACGGCCATAAAATTCAACAATCAAATTATAAAAGCTTGCACGACCATAAAACTAAACAATAAAAGCCTGCATGGCTGACAAAATCCTGATTGTCCACAACCTATAAACAATCTTCATGTTGTAGACCATTGCCTCCTTCGTTTGTTCCGCGTGCAAAAATTCTACAAATGATGGGATACATAAAAAAAATATCAGTAACCAAGTAGTTTTACAAAAAATTTAATCAAGCAGAAAAATTGCATATATGAGTTAAAATTATCAGTAACCAAGTAGAAATATGCAAATTACCATCGTACTCTCAAATCGGGAGTCCCTCAGCTGTGGGGTCAGTTCCTACGAGTTACATTGGTCTCGTGGGAGGAGTTGGTGCCACCCACGGGGCCGTTCAGGGGCTGTTTCGAGTTCTCACCTTCTAACGCCATGTTTTTAAGCCTAAGTCTATAAATACGCAAATTACCGTCATATCCTCAAACCGGGAGTCCTGCGGTTGCGGGGTCAGTTCCTACGAGTTACGTTGGTCCCGTAGGAGGTGTTGGTGCAACCCACAGGGCCGTTCGGGGGCTGTTTCGAGTTTTCACCTTCTAACGCCATGTTTTTAAGCCTAAGTCTAGAAATGCGCAAATTACCATCGTATTCTCAAACCGGGAGACCCGAGGCTGCGGGGTCAGCTCCTACGAGTTACATTTATGCCTTGGGAGGTGTTGGTGCCACCCACGGGGCCGTTCAGGGGCTGTTTCAAGTTTTCACCTTTTAATGCCATGTTTTGCTTAAGTCTAGAAATACGCAAATTACCGTCGTATTCTCAAATTGGGAGACCCGCGGCTGCGAGGTCAGTTCCTAAGAGTTACGTTGGTCCCATGAGAGGTGTTGGTTCCACCCACGAGGCTGTTCGGGGGCTGTTTCGAGTTTTCACCTTCTAACGCCATGTTTTTAAGCCTAAGTCTAGAAATATGCAAATTACCGTAGTACTCTCAAACCGGGAGACCCTCTCTTGTGGGGTCAGTTCCTACGAGTTACGTTGGTCCCGTGGGAGGTGTTGGTGCCACCCACGGGGCCGTTCCGAGGTTGTTTCGAGTTTTCACCTTCTAACGCCATGTTTTTAAGCCTAAGTCTAGAAATACGCAAATTACCGTCGTATTCTCAAACCGGGAGACCCGCGGCTGCGGGGTTAGTTCCTACGAGTTACGTTGGTCCCGTGGGAGGTGTTGGTGCCACACACGGCGCCGTTCGGTGGCTATTTCGATTTTTCACCCTCTAACGTCATGTTTTTAAGCCTAAGTCTAGAAATACGCAAATTACCGTGGTACTCTCAAGCCGGGAGACCCGCGGCTGCAGGATCAGTTCCTACGAGTTACGTTGGTCCCGTGGGAGGTGTTGGTGCCACCCACGGGGCCGTTCTGAGGCTGTTTCAAGTTTTCACCTTCTAACGCTATGTTTTTAAGCCTAAGTCTAGAAATACGCAAATTACCGTCGTATTCTCAAACTGGGAGACTCGCGGCTGCGGGATCAGTTCCTATGAGTTACGTTGGTCCCGTAGGAGGTGTTGGTGCCACCCACGGGGCCATTTTGAGGCTGTTTTGAGTTTTCGCCTTCTAACGCCATGTTTTTAAGCCTAAGTCTGTAAATACACAAATTACCGTCGTATTCTCAAACCGGGAGACCCGCGACTGTGGCGTCAGTTCCTACGAGTTACGATGGTCCCATGGGAGGTATTGGTGCCACCCACGGGGCCGTTTGGGGGCTATTTCGGGTTTTCACCCACTAACGCCTTATTTTCAAGCTTAAGCCCTCATATTTTCAAATTATCGTCGTAATCTCAAATCGGGAGTCCCATTATCGGGTAGTCAGTTCCTACGTGTTACATTGGTCTCGGGAAAGGTGTCGGTGCCTCTCACGGGACCCTACGGGGGCTGTTTCGTGGTTTCGCCCTCTTCGTCTTGTTTTCAATCTATATAGCAGCTATATATGGCCATATATAGCAGCTATATATGAGCCTATTGTAACACCCCGCCTAATTAAATACCGGGTGGCCAGTCCCATACCAAATTAAAACATAATATACAGTTGGCTCATTCTTAGCATCACTGTCGAAAATATTTACAACTCACCCAATACTCAATTAAGCTGGTATTAAAAACTTACCAAATTTAAATTTAACAAAAATCCATTTTCATTTTAAGAATAACACTACACATTTTATTCTACAACACAGATAACACAATAAATAACTCAAAAGAATTTAAATGCAATTGGAATAAACATTCCCAAATAGTATAAATCCTTTACAATAATCCCAACAATGTTAAATGTGTTAAAAAGTTCCGAATACAATAGTATTTAACCCCGATAGAAAAGATAACTGAAATCCTTTGGGCGACAAGCCCCAGCTAAGAATACTGTGAATCAAAAGATGGAAGGCGTCTAATCAAAAACTCCATAGCTCCATAGTTCAACACCATCCGCTAAGGTTGGCGTCCCTGTTGCTGGACACCTCATATAGAGATACAATTGAAGAAAAAATATGCAAGGAAACGGGTCAGAGCCCGAATGTGTAGATGATTTTTAAAATAGCAAGTATTTAACAAGTGCAATAAAGCATTTATTATGCACATGTTAGATCCAACTCTCACTTGTTATTCTCACCTCTCAACTAAAGTGCACACTTAATGTTTCCTATTAACCTCCTAGTTAATGGTTCCTCTATTCTAGTCTCCATATTAAAATTCCATTCCCATATCATAATCCCCGTATGTCCCATACCATACGTCACATTATCATTTATTTACATTTCTCCTTTATATGATTAGTTTCTCATTAACATGAATCATTACTCATTAATATGAATTGTTTCTCATTAACATGAGTCATTACTCATTAATATGAATCTTTTCTCATTAACATGAGTTAAGCTTTTCAATTCTATAAGCATAAACATTCATTAACTTAATTCCATTATCTTTCTCTATTCACCGTTATCTACAATTATCATTATAGATAGATTTAACCACAATATATCCATTCAATCATTTAATCCATTATATATATATATTCATATATAATACGGCACCTCGAGTCACAGCTGCGGTGCAATGCATTACTCTGCTATCATGTCCCATCATCGCAGGTCGTCGAATAGGGGACAAAAGGTTCGGTAAGATTCCACGAACCACAAACAACAACAAACAAATTGGAGGCGAACATAGTTCTCATATCCATGGGTCACGCACATACCTACGTACCCACAGTCAGCGGACTTATCAACTCCCCGATAAGTCTTTCATAGACCTATGTTCTCGAGAGACAAATCAAAGATCCCATGGATTCATCAGGATATGACTGCCCTCACGCGCAAACCTCCCACCGATAGAAAGTAAGTTAGGTATGTCATACACATAAATCAACAATCAATCAAATAGGTATTATCATACCTATAATATAATATCAATAAGGTAATTATCACTACCCTAAGATATTTCCCATACGTAGCATTATATCTCTTTCAAATTCCACGTATTAAAATATCATATCTTTACTTCATAATTTAATTATCCTCGCATCCTATAACATCTCTCCACTCTCGACATCGTTAAGGTTCATGCGCGGAGCGTCTCGCAAAGAGAAATCCAAACAAGGAACCCCTCCAATACACTACTACTTAACTTTGTCGATCGAGGAGGTCCGACAACTTCAACTATGCGATCGGGATAACCTCATACCCTCTTTCAACCAAATGTGTTCTAAACTCCCATCTCACAAGATTCAAATAGGATTTTCCTCATCTTATATTCATTAAGAAGTCACTAATATCTTACTGGTCCATAACATTATTTCTCCCGAACTACTACGAGTTTATTTCTCCTTTTAATTAAGGTTAAAATCGATAGTTTCGAATCTCTTATAAACACATCTTCTTTCACTTTGGATTAAACCCTCTTGTAAACTAAAGGATACCCAGGTGTTATATTAAATCACCCCTACTGGTCCTATCTTTAATCCTCATACATATCCAATTAGAATTTAACAAATGAATCTAGCAACCGAAATTCCATTCTATATATTTTTCATCATTTTAATCACTTGAATCCAAATCAAATTAATTCAAATCTTATCAAGGGTTTACTGATATTTTCTAAGTCCCATAATATCCAAATAATAATCACCAAAGATCCACAAAAGTTTTGGGATTAGAATCAACATTTAAAAGAAACAACTTTACATATTCTGGGGAGGTCGATCGATCGAAGGCAGGGGTCGATCGATCGATCCCTCAGGTCCAAGCCTGGTTTTTCTGCATTTCAGCAACTACGGATTTCACCATTTTTACTCATTCAAACCTTCATATTAGCCTCCAAAATGAGTTATAATTATTTCTACATGATATATCAACATATATGAACGATTTCCAATACTCTAAACATCCTAGAATCATCAAGGGATTAGATTAAAAGTATGTTTCTCTCCTTATTTCCAGAAAATCATCAACATATTAACTTCAAGAACACTACAATGGTTTTTCAGATTTTTCTTCAACATATTCATGATCATTTCGTGGATTAATATCATCCTACAATATAAGTTTACTTCCTATATTATTTCAGTTTCTATAAATCCATATAACAACTCCATTATGTCTTCCAAACAAGAAAATCATCTCTTTTCATAATTATTCTAACATGGACAATATACGAACTTAAGTTGCACTTATCAAACACTTGCCTTTAATGAAGGTCTGATCCTTTGGTGTAGTATACCTCAGTTGGTTGTCCCTTCTCCGGTCAAACTCCAGTGGTGGTTGGTGGTGGTGAACCTTGGTTCTTGTTCTTCTCCTTCCCAAGTAGGCTTTTCCCTTCCCAAGCACTCTTTCACTCTCTCTAGGAAGATGACTTCTGTATTTTGTGTAGAGGAGATGGATAACCCACATACACTTAATCTACCAATACTTATAATAGGCCAAAATCCGAAATCACTATTCATCCCCCCTAGAAAAATGACCAAAATGCCCTTTCGGGTTGTCTATTCATTTCCAAGTGACCCGAGACTCAAAATTAACATCCAAATAGACTTTTCTGACTATTTCGAACCTTCCGGACGCAACGATGCATTCGAAATGACTATAAGATCGATAGAAAATAAATTTCCTTTTTAATTTAATAAACTAGTCCCGACACGTCCCATAACGCGTCTGACTAAAAATATAAATTACCGAATTTATATCATACAGTCATATCAATGACATCACATTCATATATTACCTAAATATCTTTAAGTAATATTCAGAATCATCCATTTTAATATCCACCATCTGGATAAAACCCGAATGAATTAATTAATAATAAAATCTAATTAATCCATTAATTTAAAATATAACCCATTTTAAACGTCATTTAAAATTACAAGGTATTACACCTATATAACTGCTATATATGGACATATATAGCTTCTATATATGGCCATATATAGCAGCTATATATGGCCTTATGTTGCAGCTATATATGGCCATATATAGCAGGTATATAGGCTCATATATGGCTGCTATATATGGGCATATATAGCTTATATAACTGCTATATATGGCCATATATAGCAGCTATATAGGCTCATATATGGCTGCTATATATGGGCATATATAGCTGCTATATATGGGCTTATATAGCTGCTATATATGGGCTTATATAGCTGCTATATATAGATGATTTATATAGCTGCTATATATGGCCATATACAGCTACTATATAGCCATATATAGCTGTTATATAGCCATATATAAGCTCAATGGTGGTGTTCAGTCTATTCAATGTAGCTTTGTATATGCTAGCTGTATCAGACTTGAAAGAAGAGTCCTGTAGGAGCATTTGTCAGATATCTGTACTGATCCAGCTTGGATGATATGTGGGGACTTCAACATTATAACTGATCAGGAAGAAAAGGCTGGTGGGAATAATATTAATATTGGAGCTATGTTCGAATTCATTGAGTGCATAGAAGAAAATGGGCTAGTAGACTTGGGTTATAAAGGTACAAAATTCACATGGCACAACAAGAGAAATGGAGAGAGCAGTATTTGGTGCAGGCTTGATAGAGTTTTAATGAATCAACAGTGTATAGATTTTGGCATTAAATGGGAAGTTAACCACCTAATCGCAGTATGTCTGATCACAACCCCATATTATTATCAGGTAAATCAATTAACCATCAGATTCCAAAAAGCTTTGTTTTCCTTAAATTTTGGACTGAGAAAGATGCATGCATCAAAATTGTGGAAGAAACCTGGAGGGAAGTGGAGTGCTCTAACCCTATAATAGCTATATCCTTCAAGCTCAAAGCTATCATAGGAAAACTTACCAGGTGGAGTAGATCCTACTATGGGGATATCTTCCAGGCTGTTAGGAATGCTGAAGACTTACTCCTGCAAGCTGAAATTACATATCAAAATGACCCCTCTGAGTTTAATAGAGAGGCTATTTCTCAGTCCACAGCTTCCCATAATCATTGTCTCAAAACAGAACATGAATTCTGGTCTCAAAAAGCGAATGAGAGATAGGTTCAAGATGGGGATAGGAACACTGCTTATTTTCATAAGAGTGTTAAAAATAAGCAGAGAAGATTAGCTATTGATAAGATAAAGAAGGCTGGTGGAACGTGGATTCATACAAAAGAGGAGATAAAAGCTGAAGCAATTGATAATTTTTCTGCAATTTTTCGAACAGAAGAGGTTGTGAGTCCAGAAGGGGAACATGAATTGCTTAGACATATTCCAAAAACCATAAGTGAAGACATGAAAAAAGAATTGATAGTGTGTCCAGAAATGGAGGAGGTGGAACAAGCTATAAAAGGTCTAAATGCTTCCATCAGTCCAGGTGTCAATGGCTTCCCTGGTTACTTCTTTAGTTTTTTTGGGGATATTATAAAATTTGATGTGTTAAAGGCAGTCCATAGTTTCTTTGCAGGCTCTATCCTCCCAAAAATTTCAACAACTACAAAAATTGCGTTGATCCCAAAGACTTTAAATTCTCAATCGTTTAATGAGTTCAGACCTATAAGTATGCAAAACTTTGTCAATAAAATCTTCTCAAAAATTTTAAATGACAGACTCTCAAAGTTTTTGAATCAAATCATCTCTCTAGTTCAATCAGGCTTCATCAAAGGCAGGTCCATTACAGAAAATGTTTTGTTGGCTCAAGAATGTCTCTCTCGTCTACATCACAAGAATTTTGGAGGAAATATCATCCTTAAATTGGACATGACTAAGGCATATGATAGGGTCTCTTGGTTGTTCCTTATAAAGGTTATGAGAAGAATGGGGTTCTGCGAGATATGGATGGATTATATCTGGAGGATTATCTCTAATTCATGGTTTACTATAATGATCAATGGAGAGAACTCTGGATTTTTCAAATCTTCTAGAGGCTTAAGGCAAGGGGACCCTTTATCCCCTAGCCTATTCATTATGATGGCAGATGTCCTATCCAAAAACCTTGAATTCTTGCTTTCTAATTCAAATTATGTGGGGTATAAAATGCCAATTGGCAGCCCTAGATTTAATCATTTGTCTTTTGCAGATGGCATTATCATTTTTAGCTCTGGCTCTTTGAAGGAAATGAAGAAGATTATGAGGGTGTTAAGACTCTATGAACAGGTGTCTGGGCAATTAATCAATACAAGTAAGAGCAATGTCATGGCTTCGAAGCATATTATCCTCAGAGCTCTTAAGAAAATTAAGGAAGTTTCTGGAATGCAATTGAAGTCTGATCCTATAAAGTACCTAGGCTGCCCTATATACAGTGGAAGGAAAAAAAGTAACTATTTTATAGAGATGGTTCAGAATATAAAGAATAGAATTCAAGGTTGGAAGTCTTAATGTTTGAGCCTTGGAGGTAAGATTGTTCTCATTAACTCAGTGCTCTCTTCAATGTATTTGTACAACCTATCTGCCTTGAATCCTCTAAAAGTGATTCTTAATAAAAAAAATTGTTATTATTACAAATTTTTTTGGAGCAATAGCTTTGGGGAGTCTAGGCATCATTGGTGTGGCTGGGGGAAATTACTAAGCCCATAACTGAAGGTGGTTTGGCTATCAAACATATATATGATGTACATTCTGCCCTTAGTATGAAGTTATGGTGGAATTTTAGACAACAAATATCTATTTGGGCAAAATTCATGATGGCAGCTTATTGTAGGAATCAGCATCCTTGTTCAGCTCCTATGAGAGGGTCAGCTCAGACTTGGAATCGTATGTGTTATGTGAGGGACAAAGCTGAAGATCACATGATTTGGGCTATTGGAGAGGGAAATATCAATATATCCAAGGATAACTGGGGTGTTCCTGAATGTAAGCTATCAAATTAGGCAGAAGCTGGTCAGATTAAAGAATTCTAGAACCAAGGCCAAAAATGGGAAAAAAAGAAGTTAGAGAAGGTCTTCAACGCTTCTATCACTTATAAAGTGTTGAAATTCGAAGAAATTATGCCAAATTCCACTGATACTCTAATTTGGAAACCTTCAAGTACAGGATCCTTCTCTATAACCTCTGCTTGGAACCGTGCGAGGTGTTAGTGAACTCACGAGGCCGTTCGGGGCTGTTTCGGGTTTTCACCCACTAACGCCTTATTTTTAAGCCTAAGTCTAAAAATATACAAATATTCATCGTATTCTCAAACCGGGGGTCGCGTGATCGCGCGGTCAGTTCCTATGAGTTACATTGGTCCCGTGCGAGTTGTTGGTGCTACTCACGGGACTGTTCGGGGGCTATTTTAGCTTTTCACCTTCTAACGCTATGTTTTTAAGCCCGAGTCCAGAAATATTGAAACTATCATCGTATTCTCAAATCGTGGGTCCCGTGATCATGCGGTCAGTTTCTACGAGTTACATTGGTCCCGTGCGAGGTGTTGGTTCCATTCACGGGGCCGTTTGGGGGTTGTTCGAATTTTCACCCACTAACACAATGTTTTCTAGCTTAAGTCCTCATATTTTTAAATTATCGTCGTATTCTCAAATCGGGAGTCCCGTTATCGCGCGGTCAGTTCCTACGGGTTACATTGGTCCCGTGAGAGGTGTTGGTTCTTCTCACGAGACCGTACGGGGGTTGTTTTGAGTTTTTACCCTCTAACAACTTGTTTTTAAGCTTAAGTCCTCATAATTATCCCGTATTCGTTCTAATTATCCGATACTCCTAACATACTATCCGACAACAAGCCAACAACTAATAATTATTCAACAACCAAACCAAATAAAACTAATAATTATCCCGTACTCCTTCTATCATCTAAAATATTTAATAGATAATGTATATCAATTATATAACTACTTTAGTTAAAGTAAAGAGTACCTGGTGTGTAATGAAGAACTGGTATGTAATGAAAAACTGGTATCTAATTGGTTAGATATGCAATACGTAAACAATGTGTTATGAAGAAGGGGTATGTAAAATTAAAGAAAGTACCTCACAAAACCACTGAAGAATTAGATATGCCGCCTATAATATGTCGTAGATTTACATATGACGCAGATTTATTCCCCCATTTTAACATCGCAATTCGAACGAACATGAGCAACCTGCTGCCTATAATATGTAAAGAAAAGTACACAAAGGCAAAGGAGAACAAAAATGTATAATATCAACCCGGTGCCTATAATATCAATGTAGTTGTGATTATTACGCCGCCATTTTAAGGCTTTAAAATACATATCCAATCAAGTTGATCACAACAAATCTCAAACTAAAATAGAACTGTATAAAATCAACAGAATTATGGTATACATGTCAAGTTAAAATATGAATGAACGGAATCAAATTGCCTTTGTTCCATGTCAAGTTGTAGCCTCCTAATATCTTGACGTAAACGTCAAAAAATGCACATTAATCGCAAGATAAGTGATATACTTTTTATAGGCAAATCAAGAACACACCCAACAAATTTAATAACACGTACACTTATCGACACTAGTATCAATTCAATAAATCCAACATAGTATCCAACAACCAAGCCAACAATATCTCACTATAACAATGTGCACACGTGTTTGCGACTCCTATGTCAAAAAAAATTCATTTAATTATATTTTGTCAAAAAAAAATCACGACAAGCATATTTTGTCAAAAAGATACACACACATACAATCTAGGATTTATTGACATAATCTATACATACACATACATACAATCTAGGGTTTACTTAAACCCTAATATTTTTTTAACATAAATCTATGCATACATATAACCAACAACAAGGCGGTTGTAATTTTTTTTACTTATTTCAAATACATTTAATTATATTTTGTCAAAAAAATATAATGTCTAGAGTTTTGAATAATATTTTGTAAAAAAAATACACACACATACAATCTAGGGTTTATTGACATAATCAATACATACACACATGCACACACATATACATACATAATGTCTAGAGTTTTGGATACTATTTTGTAAAAAAAATACACACACACATACAATCTAGGGTTTATTGTCCTAATCTATACACACACACACATATACACACAAATAGCTGGCACAAATCGAAATGCATACACACATATACATACACACACACACACACACATACACTCACATACACCCATAGCTGCCACAAATCAAAACAAATCGAAATGCACACACATATACACACATACCTTTCACGAATCTTAGATGAAATTAACAAAAACCCCAAATCGCCCAAATCGTCCAAGCTAAACCGCGAATGGAAAAAATTTAAGTGCTTTGTCAGTAAATCGTATATTAATATTGACCTGGTCATGGCCTAGAGCCGTGACCTAACCTCCGCGACCAATTAGTTATCCCCATGAGCACTGGTCACGGCTATAGGTCGTGACCCACCATGTTCAACCAATAGCAATCCACCATGCGCGACCAACATCCCTTCGAATGAGGTATGGTCACGGTCCGAAGCCGTGACCCACTTCAAAATTTGTTTTCGGCCCCCAGCTGTGACCCCATTTGTGTGACCAATTTTTTACCCTGGAAGTGGTCACGGCTCTAGGCCGTGACCCACCATGCGCGACCAACAGCAGTCCCACCTGCGCGACCAATAACCCTTTGAATGAGGTATGGTCACAGCCCCAAGTCGTGACCCTCTTCAAAATTTGGTTTCGGCCCCTAGCCGTGACCCCAATTGCGAGACCAATTTTTTTTGCCGAAAGTGGTCACGAACCAAGTTCGTGACCCATTCGCGACCAAGCTTGGAGGGAATTTTAGCGCGAATTTGGCGCCAATATAGTCACGCCTTGGTCACGAATTTGGGCTGTGACCCACAGTAGTCAGGGTTTTGGGCTGTGACCACTTCCGGAGCATCCATGACTCAGTGTAGCAATGAATATGGTCACGCCAAAAATTGATATGGTCACGGACCAAGTCCGTGACCAGCTAGTCGCGGACTTGGGCCGTGACCCACTGGGCGTGACCATTCGCAGGATTTGGTGTAGTGTTAGAGAGTTTATAACCTAAGATTAGAAGTGTTGTTAGTCAATATCATTAGAGACAACACCTAAGAGAGAAAGAAAAAGAGGTAAAAGCTAGGGGAAAGCTAGAAAGGCCAAATTAAGAGAGAATTCAAGGGGGATTAGAGCATTCAACTGTAGATTCATCATCTACAACTGATTTTCTGACTCTAGGAATCATTTAATGAAAGTAATTGACTTGTAATAATCTCTTATGTAGGGATTTTCAATTCATATCATAGTAGGTGTAGAGCAAAACCATTTTTGGGAAGGGTTTCAGATGTAAAAAGGGTGTTTTGAGAAATTATCCCAGAACTTGTAGAGTAAATGCATATTTGATATTTTTTGAATGAATCATAAATGCTAGAACTTAAACCTTGTTAGAGATTCATAGATTGGTCATAATTAATTGCGACTTTGAATCAAGTCTAGGGTTATTTGAGGTATTTATCATGTAAACCCATTTTGATGGATTAATGGAGTGATTGTAGGTAATCTTTGGTATTATTATGATTATTTGATGTTAAAATCATCTAAGAATCTTTACTTTATGTTCTATATGATTGGGTGTATGTATAATATCATGTAGAATGTGTTTGGATTGTATTTGAAGAAGAAAAATCTAAGTTTTTACATTGTTTACGTCTGGGTTTCTGCATTGTTTCTCCTTAATCTCGTTAGAACATAGTTAGAACCTCGTTCGAATGATGTAGCTTTCTCATTCGAATGAAGTTGGTATTTCGTTTGCATAACCTTCAGGTTCAGGTCATGGAGATAGATCTTTTCGTTGTGAACGCGTGGCCGCCAGTTTCATATTTTTTTGATTTTTTTTAATTCGTTATGAATTTTATACAAAAGGGTGTATGAGACCAAAATCTTTGGTTAATAATCTAAGGGTGAATTTTATCTTAGTCATGATTATGTTTTGGACAATTACAGAACCTTGTGGATATATGTCCTTAGTTAATATGAATTCATAATTGATGAAATTGAGGTTAAATTAACAATTTTTAATACTTCTGGAAATTATGTTCAGTAAGGGAAATTTCAGGTAGACGAGGATTTACTCGAACTATATACGTAGGGTATTTAGCAGATAAAACATTGGGTCGTGGGATATGTAACGAGATTGAGTGATTTTCGATTTTGAATTTTAGGGTTGGTTGGAAGTCAGAGCTTATTAGCAGAGAGAATCTATTTTATTTAAATTATAGTTGAGAACTAAAATAAATTTACAAGTCGAGAGTATGGACTCGGGATAATTTGCGAGTGCTTTAGGCGATAGGCCTGTTTTAGCCCGATTTGTGTATATATATATATATATATATATATATATATATATATATATATATATATATATATATATATATATATATATATATATATATATATATATAGGTATAGAGACAGTATATATATGTGTATTTGATCAATATCGATGTGTATGATATTTATGTGAAGCATACCCCTCTAATGGTATCATGAGAGGTTACGCGATGTGAGTGAATCCCCTGGCTAGTGAATGCAGGGTGAGTATAGTCCCCAGTTCATAGCACCGCGGATTTTATTTTGTGATTTATTTTTCGAGGTGAGACGATTTGGATATGGTTCAGTCTCACTATCGAAGGACTATGACCGCCTCCACTACACTTGCGATGTTTTTACCAAAGTTCGATGTGAGGTAATCTGACTTGTGGTAACTAGGTTATAATGAGCATACCTGTGATATGATAGCATTTTATAGAAAAGCATCCAGTCAGTTATGACTATGAGGGATGGTTATTATACGCGACATATGTGTGATTGTTGTAGTATACTATTATGTAGAAATTGTGTAGAAATTATATATTGCTTAAAGACATAAAGTGCGAATGTATTACATATATAACTAGAGTGGAAGTTATATACTTAATTAATGTTGAAATAATTAATTAATCTAATGAGTATAATAGCATACTAATCAATGATAGAAAGTACTCGGGGTTAGAGTAGTGTAATAGAGGGAATGGAAACATAACTAGTTATACGGGGTAGCATAACTAGGCGGGTTAAGATTTAGGGTTTATGTGTGCACAATAGTTGAGAGGTGAGGGGTATCTCATGAGAGTGCGACACCAGCTTAAATAAGAAAATTGTTCATGCATATTTAATTACTACATCTTTATTACTTGCAAATGTTTTTTAAAAGTTTTGGGCTCTAATCTGTGTCAAAAATATTTTTCAAAACCTTTTAAGTGTCCAACCACAGGAACGCTAAGGATGACTATTCTTTCCAGGGACTTGTAGTTGCAGTTGATGTGGAGGCTTGCAGATTGTTGACTAACCACTTCATTTATAGCATTCTAGAATAGGTTCTTTACTTCAATTATCAATGGGGCGTGTTGCCCATTTATTTCCAGGCTCAGTTACTTGTATTGATTATTTTATTCAGAGGTTGTTTTGGATTTTGGGTAACCAATGGCTTATTCAGTGTTTGATTTTATTATATGATGTTTAGACTTCCTTATTGGTGTGATTGGTTATTTAGCTTTATTGTTGTGTTGGTTTTAGTTAATGTTTTACTTGTTGGCTTTTAATGAAAGTAAAAAATTTGGTACCGGCTTATTTAACTTAGGTGGTTAATAATTTAAAAATATTTAGGCTTAAATATTTTCGACAATAACGCTAAGAATGAACCAAATAATATTCCTGTTTATTTTGGTGAATGACTGATCACCCGTGATTGAAATAGGTGAGCTATCACACCTTGATCATGTGGTTCCATTCCATGTGACATGATCATGAAGTGCCACATGACATGGTCTACTCATCTCCATTTCTATAATTACATCTTCCACCACAAACCTTGTAACTTCTTCATTGACCCTGAAAACTTTGGAGTTTCTTTTACAGGTATAACAGTGTGCCACAAGGAACATTCTTTACAATTTATTTTATTTATTACTTAAAACAAAAGTGTAACGCAAATAGTTTTTGTTCATAAAAATCCTTTTTGTTATCCCAATGGCATAAATGATTCATTAATTTTGAAAGATAACCTCACTCTACAAACCCAAATTGTTTTGCAAATCTCTTCAGTTTATTGAATCCTATATGAAAAGAACATAGTTCACTTATAAATTACTAAGGATGTTTTTTTATTTTTATGAAACTGTGTCAGGACATAAAAACAGTTAAAAGAAAATGTAATACTGAGAGCAAATTGGAATTGTAGTACACAAACTATTAATTGGAGTACACGGACTATTAGTGGTGTAATTGATGTTTTTAAGTCAAAATTTGTTCAAGTAAAGATTAATTTTCTTAAAGGTTATCTCGAGTAGAGATGTGATTAATTTGCTTAGAGATGGACTGATATGCTTAAGTTTTGTTAGAGACGTCACTAGGAATGGCAACCTCAGTGTCATAAGTCAAGGTTATGTCCTTGTAAGCCCCCATTTTTCTCACTACAACACAATGAATATTTTGCTTTAAATATAATATTTTTTGCAAGTATTTATAATATTTACACTTTAAAAATAGATAATTCTATGCCAAATATACACGGTTAAAATGGGGGAAGATGTTATGGGCAGTGTAAATATACCCTACTAAAAATCGAAACTACGTCGTTTAAGGGCACTATTCCTTAGGTGGGAAATGATGTTCCGCTTAAGGGTTTATGAGTTTTACATTTCAACCCAAACATAACTTCTCATAATTAAATAAACATCCAAAATTAAATATTTCACCTACCTACTAACCCACTACCAAACCTAATTATTTTTTTACTTCTATAATTTTTTATCTCATCCGTAAATATTATTCACCCCATTGTCGTAGCCAAAAAAAATAGTCGTTGCCAAAATAGAGTCGTCAGGATAAAAATCTAATTAAACATAATTGTTTTTATTCCTAGGCGGAACATCAATTTCTGTTTAAGCCTTTTTTTTTTTAGTTTCTATGGCGGAACATCATTTTCCACTTAAGGTGGGGATCATTTTCCGCTTAAGGTGGGGCCCACAAAAAACTAACTTGTTGATAGATAGTCTATTTTTAAATTTGTTATTTTTTGTGCTACCAAATGCTATATATACACATTTATCATACCCATAGCATACATCTAAATCTCATATATATATTTAGAATACTCATAAGGGTTGAGCTTACAAAATGTGTAAATGTTCAAAATGGTTGCTACATTTATGATTTTATTATTTCTTCTTCAAATAAGTCTTCATGCTTTTATAACTGACACATGGAACTAATGAGAAAATTGGGCATGATAAATGTGCATGAGGGTGTAAGATGTGTGAGGGACTTTTTTTAGAATTGCACAAATGAGCATGGGTTTATGATGGCGCCATTTGATGGGGAAAAATTTTTCCTAAATGTAATCGTTGTTCCAAAGCCTTTTCCAACCAAAATCTCTTGAACCTACAAACACACATAAGGGTATCAATCCACCTTTAATGTGTGAAAAACAAAATATGTGAAGACAAGAATAAAATTATTTTCATATTATTTTTTTTATGATTTTTTTAAGAGATTATTACTTAACTAAGTGTGCTAATTTTTAAAGTAACTAACTAAGAAGTAAAATCTCCTAAGAGAAATTTAAGATAAACAAAATTCATAAAATTATCCTAACAAGTAAATTAACTAAATTGGATTCATGAGGGTTTCAAATTCATCCTTGAATGGGAGATATGCCCTCCATAATCATCATAAACCCATGCACATTTGTGCAATTTCCAAAAATGCCCTCTCACACTCACATTCCTCATGCACATTTACGATGTCCAATTTGCCCTTAACTCCATGTGCCACTTATAAAAGCATAAAGACTTATTTGAAAAATAAATCTCCATTTTAGTTTATACTTGGGATAATTTTTCTCCATCCCAATATTTGCATTTTTAACAAATATCTCAATATAGAGTGATGTGGTTGAATTTATCTCTTTTGGAAGTAAATTATTCATCCATTTATGAAGAGTATTTACATTTTTAACAAATATCTCAATATAAAGTGATGTTGTAGAATTTACGTCTTTGAATGAACTCTAATTTACAAATTTATAATGAGAGGATTTATAATTTTTGGCAAATCTCTATAATTATTTAAGATTCCATTAAGAAGTCATCCAAGATGTAGTAGAATATATCTCTTGGGATGAATTCTTCTCCACCTCTCTATAGAGGGTATTTTCATTTTTAACAAATATCTAGATATAGAGTGATGTGTTTAAATTTATCTCTTTTGAAAGTAAATTCTTCTCAATTCCTTTACGAAGAGTATTTGCGTTTTCAGTAAATATCTCAATATAAAATAATGGTGTAGAATTTATTTCTTTAGATGATTTCTAATTTACAAAAGAGTCCATTAGGGTTCATCCATTGTGTATTTATTGTAAATAGTTTTTTTTTATTTTGTAATCTTTAATTTAAATATATATATTTACTAGCGGAATGCCCGTGCATTTTCAAAGTACGTAGTTACAAAACGACAAAAATATTGTTCCCCCAATAAAACAAAGTGTTCACACAATTTAAAACTTTTGGAGAGTTTTCTTTGTTTATAAAACTATCCACCCTATTTAAGAAAGAAAAACTACCCCAACCACAATACTAATAATATGTCCTAAACATCGTATAAACAAAATCATCAATTCAAGCCAATTCATGATAATAACACCAATACTTAAGTCGAAAAATTTATTATATAACATAAATTTGTTAACAATTTTTAAAAAATTAGGTAGAATTTTCTCTATTTATATAACTAACCACACTATTTAAGAAATAAAAAAAAACAACAACAATATTCAAAGAGACACAATATATTAATCAAAATCAAATATCCATAGTCGGTTATGTATCGCCCTTATGGGTCCATTGATAAATCAAAATGCGATAAAGATACTCCCAATACCATTAAATCATCAATGCTCTGTCACATCATCCTGACAACGAAGTCCTACAAAATTAAAAGATTGGACAACAATTAAAATTTAAATACAAATTGTTGCGTTCTCATAATTCATATATAATATTTTTTGAAAAATTAAAAATATGTTCTCTCCATATCATTTAAATTTCATAGCATTTCCTCTTTAACCACGTATCATTGCATCCTCTCCCTGGCATTTATCTCCATATCATCTCTCCATAAATTTATATAAAAATCGTATATTGAAAAGAAACCATAATATTGAATCAAACAAACCTGCTCATAACAATTATACCATTATAACATAAATGAACATAAGTAAATATTTAGATCCTTTATATAATAATCCAATATGCATCAAATAAATGTCAAAGAATCTACTTTCAAAACAGAGTACGGACTGGTGAAATGTAACGTAATGTAACCACTTTTGTATAATTAAGACCTTACCGGTTGGAACTTAACTTTTGTGCCGTACGCTTCTTGAAGTGATTATGGGATCAGCTAAGCATTGAATCTCGGATCCCGTGACTTATTTTTTTGAATTTCCACATTGATGATCTGCACTCTTATCTTCACCCCGTCACACCCTTACTTCATAGACTAGACATTTAGAAAAGAAATTCACACTTTAGAAATTAAAGACTAGTCATTTAGAACTATTGGATTTGGAGTTTGAGCATCCATTAAAGCTAACTCTGGTAGTCCTTTTATTTTGGTTGTTTTAGATCCTAAAGTTAGTTGTTGCTTTAGTCGTTTCTTAAAGCCTTTGGGACTTAGTTTTTCGTTGGATTTCTACTACTTTTTTTTCTTAATGCCTAAAAACATAACATAACTTGGGTTTAGAATTAGTTGTGGAATCTCTTAATGCCTAAAATTTAGGATGTTGATTCCTCTTATGGATATATGTTCACCGAAGAACATAATGAATTGATTGAATCAACAGCAGTCAAGTTCCTTATTATGATTATAGCTGTACGGACATAACAGCAAAACCCTATGATAACATGGCAAATAACAGTTCATAGTGCATAGAGTTTATAGATGCACGGACATAAATGGCAAACTCCAATGAATACTAACAAATAACAGTTCATAGTGCATAGAGTTTATAGCTGAACGGACATATATGGAACACAGAAAGCTAAACGGTATGCCTTCGCCTTCCTTTATGATAGCATGGCATATAGATGAAATATTTTTGTCCACAAAAACTAAAATTAGTGGGAAACTGTAATTCAAAATTTGCAACATGCCACTTTTGCAAAACTGTAATTCAAAACTTCTTAGTTTCATTGGAGAGAGAAATTTGCAAAATTCAAAATTTGCGATAAAGTGTATTCGAATATTGACCAACTGAAGATTCAAGCTACCTACTTCAGATCTGCACCACATATGCAAGTCGAGTTAAAGCAGCGTACCAGTAACCAATATAGCTACAGATAGAAGAGGAAAAGTTTACCAACATCGCTATTATGTTGGACTTGTGTGCCTTTTAAAATACAGGAAATGTTTATCTCTTCACTTGTGTATTGATATATTCATGTGCAGGTAAGTTATGCGAGCAGTGAATGCGAAGAAAAATACAGATTTCAACATCCATGGCTCTGCAAGCATGAAAATTGGATGGAAGTTGTAGTAAACCTCCAAAAAAAGAGAAAGTAAAAGTGTTAATAGCTACTAAAAAATTAACCAAAGCAAATATAGTTTTCTTTATGTTCGCTTGTCACATGTTTTAAGTACCATTGCCATAGGCCCCAACATAGTTTCTATTATTTCTCTATAGGTTCTGATTAACTATAATCACTTGTACAATCAGTGTGGTTAGCAATACTGTTTCAGAGAAGAAGGATAGAACTATCACTACAAAAAAAAACTTCTTTTTGAGACGGTGCTCCAGTCGTCTCAAAAAGTCCTCTGGTCGTCTCAAAAGGCTTTTGTGACGCCATTTGAGACGGCAAAAGGACGATATATTAGACCCCCATTTTAAAATCTTTATGAGACGTCAACAGCCGTCTCAAAAAGTTTTTTTGAGACAGGAAATACACCGTCTCAAAAGGTTATTTCTCACAGAACCCTTTTGAGACAGCAATAGCCGTCTCAAAAGGAATTTTGGAGACATGAATTAAGCCATCTCAAAACGTCATTGCTTATAGGACCCTTTTAAGACAGTAAAAAGGCCATCTTTTAAACTTATTTTTGCACCAAAATTAGAATTTCATCCATTCCATAATATATTCTATATAATTATTAAAAAAAAAAACTCTTAAAAATAATATATGACATATTTGATATCCCATTTCAACATATATAACATACAATTTTTCATTCAACTATAATTAGAGTTCATACAAGTATAGTCTCTCTACGTAACAAAAATTTCAAAATCATGTCCACAAATCTAAATATCTCTACACAATTTCACTTGTCTCTTTAGAAAAAATACATAAAAATCCATCTACTCCTAACAGAAAATGATGTAAGCTAAGTAAACCCTCAATCTTGAAGCATGCAACCTCCAACAAAATGACTTCAATGACTTGCCTTGTCCACAAAAAGTTTTCACCAGCAATAAAAAAAATAGTGTTAGTTGCCTTAAACAAAGAAGTAATCTTTTTTAATAGTTCCTATAGATGACTGTCTTTAAAAACACTATAAAATTTGTATATCTTCATATTAGTTACTGAAACTGAGCAAAAAAGATAAACTTTAAACGAATAAAACAATTTAAATTAACATATGGAAACACAATGTTATGGAGATAATAAGGTGAAAAGAAATTATAGCGCAGTCCATGGGTTGATTCACCTATGAAACGGTACGGATATATGTGGGAGAAAATGTGTGTTACCAAGCAACAAATAGGTCACGTGTAAAATAGTCATAAATAATTAAATTCCCAGAAGTTAAATTAAAAAACAGAGCATACATGGTGAAATCAAAAATAGCATACACGATCAAAAAATAAGATGATGTCTTCCATGGTATCTTCAATTTTACCTCACCTAAAGTGACTAGACTATGTTTAGCTATTTTTCTTCCACTCAGTAACCATGAAAAGTTGAGCAGATTCAATACAAGTGTTAGACTTCTTATAGGGTAAAGAGGCATGACTATGAAGGGTGGCATCAATATTTTACAAGACATTGAATTTACATCTATGTTTTCATCACCAATAGTTTAGAAGACTTTGACATTTAGGGAGGATACAATTTCACATAAATCGAACAATAGAACAAATATGACTTAAATTCACATATTAGTGCATTTACCACTAATTCAATTGATGTCATTTTTATATACTTAAATCCAAACATGGCCATAAAATCAAACCTGGACACTAAAATCATCATTAGAAGACGCTGATTTTTCCAACACAACACTAACTCTAACGACTGCTGAAGGACTGCAACAAGTATATGTTCTACATGCTTAACTATCAAATCACCAAACCAAACAAATTTCATTCCAGTATTTGAATTCAACAACTATGTAATCAAAACATACATTAAAAAAGGGAATAAATACAGTACCAGATAGAGATCGAGTTGAATAAGCAATCGCGTAGGCTACAGAAGCAATGGCTTGAATCTGAGACTGTACCCGAGATTAAAGCACACGGGATATCACTGTTACCAAAATAAATGATAGCATACTTAGTTAGCCCAGATTTGAATTAAAATTTGGAAACAAACTTCATTAAAAATACACATTACACGGAGTAATAACACATTACACGGAGTAATACACATTTCCGTAAAAGTTGAAACAGATGCCATAGATACAACTACAACTACAAGCAGTGTTTGTGAGAACCACTTTGGTTTTTCACCTGATGGAGGTGGTTCCCACCCACGAGGCGGGTTTCATGTACCTGAACCATTAACTGTTGAAGGTGAGAATAATTCCCAAACTGGACCTACTTCTGATGTTAAATCTATTTCACTCACACTCGGTCCAACTGAGATTACGAATGGGATGCCGAAAAAGAAAGAAGAGTCAGTTATATGTACTAGTAAAAAAGTAGATGCCAGAAAAGAAAGAAGTGTTTAGTACTCTTCTTAATGTGATTCGAGTGGGATGTCAATCCAGTAAGTATCCACAGAACAAAGACATGAATGCACAAAAAAGAACACTGAATGAAGATTTCAAATCAACGAGAATTTTTTACACAATGTGAACAAACAGTAACATACGTACACTTGATAACAAAATTACGACACTGAAACAAGGGGCTTGAAGGAGTACTACCAGTTTTCCTTGACAATTTTGGACTTCTCAAGTATGAACTTCCCTTGTATTTCTGTGTTTCCTCATAAGCTCGTTCATACTTCCAACCCAACACCACATGGCAATCGCAGCAGTGGACGTCAGTAACTGTGTGGAGACCGGTCATGAGCTGCCTGTCCTCTTTAGGTCCCACGATAACATTCATTGCGTGGGAGAACAGAAA
Source organism: Sambucus nigra (assembly GCA_949130495.1). Lineage (NCBI taxonomy): Eukaryota > Viridiplantae > Streptophyta > Magnoliopsida > Dipsacales > Adoxaceae > Sambucus > Sambucus nigra. The sequence continues at coordinate 80,674,431 of OX422213.1, read as the reverse complement.
TCCTACAAACATCAATGACGGGGGTTACAAAACTAACATTTTAAATTAATGAACAATACCACTGAAAAGAGACATGAATACTCCTCTCGGCCACCTCCTTCACCTCTTTTTCACTCCGTCCGTTAGTGCATATATATATAAAAAGAGAGGAATGAAAATGGTGGCCACTCACCCCACAAGCACAGTTTGACCAAACTTTGATACATACCATACAAAAAATATAAGATAGATCACCGGAATCTTTTACATTTGGATTCAATTTCTTATCTTTGATTTCCGTTCTCAGCTTAAACTGTTTGCATGTGTGTAGATAGAATCCAATCTAGGGTTGATAGATGAAACTTTGCTTGATGATATCATTGATCGACTTGTTGATGACAAGAATGGGAGGGTGCCCAAGCAAGTACAGCTGACGGAGGCTGAGATTCATCAGCTTTGTGTTACTTCCACGGACATCTTTCTTAGCCATCCCAATCTTCTTGATCTTGACGCTTCTATCAAGATTTGTGGAGATGTTCATGGTCAATATTCTGACCTACTGCGGCTGTTTGAGTATGGCGGGTACCCCCCTGCTGCAAATTATTTATTTTTAGGGGACTATGTTGACCGTGGTAAGCAGAGCATAGAAACCATATGCCTTCTGCTTGCATACAAGATAAAACACAAGGAGAACTTTTTTATTCTCAGGGGAAACCATGAATGTGCTTCCATCAATCGCATATATAGATTCTACGATGAGTGCAAGAGAAGGTACAACGTCCGTGTTTGGAAAACTTTTACCAAATGCTTCAACTGCCTGCCTGTTGCTGCTCTTATTGATGAGAAGATCCTTTGCATGCATGGAGGATTGTCCCCCGACTTAAAGGACTTGGATCTGATCAGGAAGATAGCACGTCCGGTTGATGTGCCAGATCAGGGCCTTCTTTGTGACCTATTGTGGGCTGATCCCGATAAAGATATCGAAGGGTGGGGAGAGAATGACAGGGGTGTGTCGTTTACATTTAGAGCTGACAAGTTTGCTGAATTTCTCCAGAAGCATGACCTCGATCTCATTTGCCGAGCTCACCAGGTTGTGGAACATGGGTATGAGTGTTTCGCAAACAGGCAGCTGGTGACAATATTCTCGGCACTAAATTAATGTGGCGAGTTTGATAATGCGGAGTGTGGATGATACGCTGACTTGCTCCTCTCAGATCCTCAAGGCCTCGAAAAATAACGGGAAACTAGGATTTGGCGGCAATATGTTGAGACCAGGGACACCACCTCATAAGGGTGGGAAGGGTTAAATGATCTGCACCTGAAAACTATCATGTGACCAGAAAGAGTACAGCAAATGGGACCAACTGCATCCTCTACTCCTGTGGTAACTATCAGTTTGCTGAATCAGTTTTTGTGGTCACCTAGTTGATGTTCTGAAATCTAAAGAGTCCTTTGCAACAAAATTGTAGGTGGAGATCAAGTTACAACAAGGCAGTATCACAGAGTGATGGGGTTACCCTTTTTATTTTGTAAAATGGAAAATCAACATTTTCCTTTGTTGAATTGTAATTTTAGGCTTGTAGGTGTGCTGTTGTCATGTGGCGCGTTACTTTCATCTTCTGTCTTGTTCATTCAAATGGGGGGAACGTTCGTTTTTAATATGAAAGTAACTTTTGTATCTAAAAAAATAAAAAAATAAAAATAAAATACTCCTCTCGCCAACATCGATAGAATCAAAAACTCATTTACAATGATGTATAACTGAATAAAGAGGTGAATAGATGAACAATAAAGAACGATAAAGATACCAACAATGTGTTCTTTGCATCTTAACAAAGCACATAGAATAAATTGGCCATTAGAACACAAAACATGGTTGCAAATTTCATGAATATGAGTCTCAAATTTCATGTTGTGTGCTGGATTATATTGATGGCTTGAGATCTTACATTAAATTAAATGCATTACATTGATGGCTTCTTGAGATCTTACATTGATGGCTTGAGAACTAAGACAAAATAACCATATGTCAACTAAAGAGGTGCAAGTACTAATTTGAAAAGGTGCCTTGATGAGGACCAAGAGTATACAGTTGAACCTTCATGTATAACACTGTTAGATTGAATCCCCCAAATCCATTAAGGCCTAGAGCAGCAGAAGATTCCATAGAGAACACAGTGGATTCCATAATCAAGATTTTACCTAAAATGACACACACATCATGGTTGTAACTTATGTTTTAAGGAGATGTGTAACATATATATTACTTCATGTATACTGGAGAAATTTTGAAGTCTGTTTTTTCAATGGTCAATAAGTATTCATGTTACCAAGACAAGGAGGAAACAAAGATTCTTCAATTAAATATTCAACTTGAGTAACTTAACTCTCATGAGAACCCAAACAGTATGTGGCAAGTCGATCTAAATATAATAAAAGTAAGATCAAGTGAATGAACCACAAAATTAGTGAGCCAGAATTGGTGACCATAATAAACACAGTAGATAGTGAAGTTTCAAAGTCTATAAGTGCAGAGACTATGACATGGAGTACACGAACTTAAAACCAAAGAGCGCTGTGAAAAACAGTATTTATTGCATTCTAATTTTGGTGATAAAGTTATCGAGGAAGAAATTATTGAACAATCTGACACTTATTCAATTCATTTATATGAATAAATAAAAACTACTCAAAGCTATGTTTATTCTGATTGCACTTAAATATCACCAAACAACACAAGTGATTACAAAATTAGGCATAATTGACAATTTCTCCATTTTACAGTTCAAGCTGTCAAATGCTTGTAGTTTACAAATTATCACCCTTCAACCATACCCCACATTATTGTAAGAAACACAATATATACAACAATATTTCGTGTTAGCAAACTGGGAGCGGGTTCTAGATAATGTCAATGACTATTTATTTGGTAGAATGCCACCGTGCAAAGCTATGATTGGGTTGTGTTCTAAAAGGATTTATAAAAGGTGAACAAATTTCTTCCTTTTTGCATTTATTTGACAAATTGGGGTAAGACAAATTAGTAAATGTAGAATCTGCGGAAAACTTAACAGATATTATGCCATCAAAGGTGGTGATATAGGTATATTTCATTTGGATTTGACTAATTCGAAAAGTTTTGACATGGATCGATCCTTCTTCCTCTTCCATGGGTTCTTAACTTTTCATTAGAGTAGGTAAGCCCCATAATTCTCTCGACATTTATGTAGTTTGAGAGAGACAAATTCGAAAAGTTTTGGGGTCTATCCACAGTAAAGTCCGGGACTACAATTAAAGTGCAGAGAACTGTATGGACATTGACATGGAAAACTAACAGCTGATGGGAGAGAGGGGGATGAAAAAATAAACTGAAATAAATGGAAAGAGAAATGGAGTATTTATTGAGAGGATAAAAAAAGATGGCATGTGTCATAATTAGATGAAGTCTAAACTAAAGTATTGTTGTGCATTTTATAATATATAAAGATTATTAGTTATACCAAGTACACATATATCATTTAAAGATTATTAGTTACACCAAGTCTTGGGAGTTAATTACTTCCGTCGTTTGGTATTGGATTGTCATAAGTTTAGGACATTCTTTGATAGAAGTGAGGTATTTTGGGTGTGAGTGCCGACGAGGAAACATGAGTCTCATTTAATATTGTTTAAGTAAAGTTTCTCGCAAATGTGGGATCTAATGAGATGTGATTTTCTTAAAATATTTTCAAGGTTACTAAGACAAAGAAATAGAATTGGGCCTTTGTATACCATGAGAACAGATCCCAAAGGATTTTTCTAAGAAGGAATACCTATAGAGGGAACTATAATTATATTATATCCTTGTTGTTCCGATGAAAGATCAGTAACATCCTAATTTTCTGAGGTGTAGAGCTTTCCACTCTTAAAGGAATGTGATTTAACACTATAGGAGCATATTTTTGTGTGCCATTTGTGTAGTAGCTTAGGATGAATATGCATAGGATGAATGAATATTTGTTGGTAGCGGCAGGTAGCTTGGATGACGGTGGCAATTATCTTAGGCAGTGACAATTAGCTTAAATTCAGACACGCGAAGTAGGAAAAATAGGCTTATAATTGAATTATTTACTGATATGTTGTTGTAGTTTACTTACAATTGAATTCAAGATACCTAAGTATCTATTTTATAGGCTCATACATCTCTATCAAATAATGGTTCTAGGCATATATAAATACTAAGTTGTGCTATGCTTTATCCCAGTTAATTCCATTAACTAACAATGAATAAAAAGCAGAATAATTGATCCACCATAGAAAACCTAGTCAATAAATTTAGCGTGATGTTATAATCTTGTCTAAAGGAGATTATTCATTATTTGTTCAACTATTATCTAGAATTAAAGCTTGAAATCCATTATATGTTGCATTGGTGCATCATAGTCTATGTTGGCTATGCTCATCTCGTAGTGGATTAATATGCCTAAGAAAGACTATATTCATTTTTTTCAATAATGTTCTTATTATGATCTTTTTAGAGCACTGGAAAGTCTTAAATATCGAAAAACATGATATTATTTTCTCCTTCTATAGATGACTTGAACAGATGAAAAAAAAAGGTTTGAATCAAATAATTTCATCTATCCTAAAATGATAATCATTTAACTATTATGCGATGGTGTTATGTAGTAAACGTAATTTGTTGGCAAATAGGCTACAAGTTATAAATACTTTATAAATTGCATGTTAGATGAATGCATCCAGCGTTGAAACAATTTTTTTTACTTTGTTTCCCAGAGTTCTTGTTCCCCCTCCCCCCTCTCTCTTCTTCAATTTATCTCCTTTGTATCATAATTATGTTCTTTTAATGGCAATCATACATTTTTCATTTATGGGTATTTGGCAGGGTTCATCAGTGTCTAAATATTTGATCTAGTCTCGAGCATTCAAGTTATAGTATCGTCGAATTGATACGGATAAAAGGTAATTTTAATTCTTGGTTATTGCTTAATACCATTAGTTTTTTGCTGGTTTGATTTATAGTGGAGATAGGAGGTTGAGGGTGAGCCAATTGAAAACCCGGATTGTCAATTGGTTGTTGTATCATAATTTTAAGATCAATTTATGATAATATTTGTATACTTGTTTGGGTGAGCTTTTGTTAGAATTATTGATATGTTTGTTTTTGTTAATTAATTTATGTAATTTGCAAGTAGTTTATGCCATTAATTTTAAGTACTATTCGATTATGATATTATTTTGAGATATATGTGATGGACCTAATTAATTCAAATATGCATCACCAGTGAAAAACTCAATGCTGGCAATTTTTGACATGATAACCCGTTTATGGTAATAACCCGAAATGACCCGAACTTGACACGATTAACTTATATAAACTTAAGAGTACCCAAAACTTATACTCAAATAAAAATCAACGCGACCCGAAAATGACACGACTAACCCGAATTGCCATCCAACACCATATCAAATGTTAAATCTTAACATTCAAGTCACTAAGTGTTGGGACACAAATTCCAACATATGAGATGGTACTCGAAAGCAATAAATAAAAAGACAAGCATTAGTTAAAGTTCTACTTTAAATGAAAAAATAGTAAACACAAAAAGTAGTGTCTAGATCTTTAAACAATCTAAAAAGAGAATCTTTATATTTCACGATCTGAGTGGCACGAAATAAGGCACGAATACCTCAGGACGTACAAAAGTAACCTAGGGATGTGATCGTGTCCTCATTGGACTCCCGGTTCGCAATTGACTGCTATACGATTATTTTAGAATTAAATATAAGATTTAGGGGTCGAAAACTCATAATAGTAACCGAGTGGCCTAAAAAGAGGTGCGGACACCCTAAGAGGTACCAAAGTATGGTAACTCATCATTTTTAGATTAGTCGCGGATCTCAAATCATTTTGCATTCGTGGATGGTTACATCAGTATGGTGTCTTGTTATCGATTAATTTAAGTTGCTTGTTATGACTGTTTTTCCCACTGATATCTTTTCAACCCCAAGGGGTTAGCCTAATGGCATGTGCTTCACCACTAAAAGGGAATGTAACATGATCAAACATTGTGAACCCCAAGAGGACTACACACTTAATTTGAAGATTACTTGGTTCACAGATCGTTTAGGTGTTGCATTGTCCTTAAGAGAAGATAGGTGGGGTTATCATCTCTCTCGCCCTATGTTCTAGGCTTTAGTCCCATCCCACATTTCAACCACTTCCTTCTGATTTTTTCTATATTGAAAGTTATGTCATGAGTTATTGTCAGTGCTGGCAAAAGAAGAATTCGTACTCTGTCTTCAAGAATATGTTGATCTTTGGTCTTTTTCATATTGGTTAAGGGGATTCGGTTTAGTGTTTTTATTTGGTGGTGGTGGTGGTATAGTTTGTTGGCTTGTAATAGGTGGAGAAGCGTGTACAAGTAGTGTTAATGAAGCCATTGGCTGACACTATTTACTGTGGAGGTAGGGAAAGTGTGCTACTAGTTATTGTTTTGTGTTATACGTAGTGCTTTTGGTTAATGATCTGTTCAAGTTTGGTGGTGGGGTTTTATCAATGAATGTTTCATCTTAAGGATGTTGATTAACGGCTACGATTGGTACAATGATGATGGCTGAAATAAAATGCAACTACGTACATTAACTATGCTAAAGCAAGATGCAACTACTCACAATGCAACTATTTACACCAAGTTTATATAACGTTGTGCAAATTGCTACTACTCGCATTAAATCTAATAATGCTAAAGCAAATGCAACTAATCACACTATATCTATAATAACTAAAGTAAAATGCAACTATTCACATTAAATCTAAGAGCATTAAACTAATCGCCTCATAGATGCCTTAGTTTCTACGTTCCTCTAATTTCCACAGAGATGCCTTAGTGTATTTTTGAAGGCTGTGAAGTCTTCCATTTTGTCTCTCTGGCTCTAAATTACATATCTAGCCTTTGCGTCTGAGTTTTTCCACAGAGAGAGGTCCATATCTAAAGTTAGAGGAAGATTCAAGGTTAAGCAAGTATTAGACCTATTACCAAAGACACCATTGCAGAAATATGAGGAACATCTACTGTGACAGACTCAAGTAATGACTTTGAAGAGAGACAACATGTTAAGATGCAATTGAGGAGAACATTTGATTTATGAATGTCATACTTCTTATATCAGCTTGTTTTTCTTATATCATATCCTTAATTTATGAATGTCATACTTCTTACAGTCTTGGTTATATGAAGAGAACATTTGACATTGGTTCGAAATAGTACTTGATTTTTGCAATGTTTTTGTTTTTACAATGGCAAGGTCATGAATATTGCTAGGTGCTTTTACAGTGGCAAGGTCACGAATATTTCTAAGTGTTGTTCAATTGTCTTACTTATTGGCTTACTACTAAAGTATAAATATATTTATTTTTTAAACTGTATAAACTCAAACTTACCCTTTAATATTATCGGATTTCAACTTCAACCAAAGACAACCAGAAAAAATAGATACTTTTATATATGTGAACACATATAACTCACATATATCATTTTGAGTGTGCCAAGACTATTGGATTAAACTAATGGATGTGCGTTTTGAGAGTACTTGCTTTTAACACTTCCAAGTTTCCTTCTTTGAATTGGTATACTAGATTTTTTTTATCTCACAAGTGAAGGAGTAAAGACATCAATGCCAATTTAGATATCTTCATAGAGATCAGAGTAAACTGTAACATGATCAAGGAATAACATCAATCAATGTATGAATTTTCTTGATATGTTACCCAGTCATGATGTCAAAACTAAAACCAACACTTACTGGTATAATAAAGTGGGGCAGGAAAGATCTAATTGATGTTTCGTTAATTAGATAATCGTTATGGGATTGCTCACCCTTAATCTGTAATGAACCAGTCGACCCGACCTAATCTTCATTCAAATTTTAACCAGAGTAGGCGAAAGCAGGGCTGCCTTGAGAGTACCGGTTTTGTACAGCCGTGATACTTCTTGATGCCTTGAGTTGAGCCTTTCTACCCTTTCCCATGCACTTATCCAAATGAGGAGCAAACCTTCCAGCCATAATTTGGCAGCCACAGTTCACTCCCCTTTCCTCTTTTCTCCCTCTCCCTCTCCCTCCCCTCGCAATAGCAGCAGCACCTGGGCCCGACTCGGCAGGATGGAGCACCCGGCTGGCTCGGCAGCAGCAGTCCAGCAGCCTACTCATTATGCCCCACACATTTAGTACGTTATTTTTTTCCAGTATATTAGTTATTTTTTTCCAGTATGTTAGTTAATTATTTTTCTTCAGTATGTTAGTTAATTTTAATTACTTTAGTATGCTGAAATTTTAATTCTAATTAGTTGTTAGTATGCTGATTTTTTTTCTTCAGTATGTTGCTCAAATAGTATTCTAGACTCTACTTCCTATGAAGCCCATACACTTCTCCGAAGGTGGGGGACTGCAAACCTAAGGGAACCACATTCTAAAGATGAGGGACTGCATACTTACGAGGAAAAAGACGTGTACTGGACGCTAACACTTTTTAATGTTAGGGACTACCAACTAAAGGCCCTAGAAAATAATCAACATTTAACAACTCTAAACTCTGAATAGACTTAATTTCAGACTCGGGAAAATAAACAACACCTTAGTTATGTGAAGAGTGGGATTATACTGAAAAACTCTCTTAATTTCCCTCTTTAGCTTTTATCCTTAAGTGGTTCTCTTTTTCCTTTATTTCTTTAATGCAGATTTCTAGTAGGACTCCCTTTAAAGGAGATATAGCTTTTGTATCTGGAACTGATTCAGATAGTGCGAGAATAAAATAACATATGACGATCACCACAGGTGATTTTTTATCTAGTCATCTCAAAGTTGGGTTCTACCTTCTTTCTTAGATGATTAGATTTGGGTACATTTATACCCAAAATTTATGATCTAAATTTATTCAATTTTGAACATATATTAATCATGTGTGTGATGTTAATGAATATAAGTTTGTTTTTACCCCTTTAGTGAAGATATGTTTTTCATTAATTCTAGGCACCTCACTGACTAGTATGCTAAATGATAAGCAGAAACAATTTGATGACAAATTCAGAAGGTGTTTCGAACTGTCTCCTAAGGTAGCAGAAACTTCTTTTACTTAGCACGCAATTTCAATGTTATAGCTCTATAATTTTTTCTCTTGTTGTGATTTGGCCCTGCTGCGGCTGTTGCTGTTGCTGCCTCCCCTCCTCTCCTCTCCCTCCCTTGCCCCGGCTGCTGCTGTTGATGCCTCCCCTGCCCCCGAACAACCCTGCTGCGGCCTCCTCCCAGTGCACTGCCCGTGGACATCTCTTGTGTCCAGTGGCGGACCTGTGTGTGTGAGGACAATGCCTGCCTCCCCCTCCTGCTCTTATCTTCATTCACTGGTAAATTTCTTTAGTTTATTTTCTTATTTTATGCAGATTGCTAAATGTTTTTATTTGCTGAATTTTTCTATTTGCTGAATTTTTTTCATGATGTGCTCTTTTCTTCACTCGTTCTCACTTCTATTTCTCAATCATTGTTGCCTCTTTTAGTGTTTCATTGATGCTTTTTAGATATAAATTCACCTCATCATCATTGTTGGGACCGAGTCTTGAAGATTTATTTGTGTATTGTGGTCGGTAATTTTCATTGAAGATAGTCTTAATGTTGGTTGATCAAATGGTAAACATTATTTAACATCGTAATGGGCTACAAATTACTTATTGTGTTAACATCATGATGGGCTGCAGATTAATATGGCATTGAATTGAATTGATGCTTTGGTAGGTTCAGGGACTATGTAATTTGCCGTTAATTAAACGTGATGATTGATGGGACTAGTCCATGATACAATGGTATAATATACATTTATGCATAATTTGAAATTTAAAGGAAGTTGGCTACTATGTTCATTCTGAGTAAATAAGTCTCAAAATATCTAGATTAGGCTTAAAAATAAGCCGTTAATGGGTGAAAATCCAAACTAGCCCCCAAATGACCCCGTCGGAAGCACGGACACCTCGCACGGGACCAATGTAACTTGTAGGAACTGACCGCGTAGTCTCGGGTCTCCAGGTTTGATAATATGACTATAGTTTGCAAAAATCACACTTAGACTTAAAAACAAGCCGTTAAAGGGTGAAAACCCAAACCATCCCCCAAACGACCCCGTAGCAGGCACGAATACCTCACACGGGACCAATGTAACTCGCAGGAACTGACCGCGTAGTCCCGGGTCTCCCGGTTTGAGAGTATGATGATAAATTGCAAAAATCACACTTATAGTTATAAACATGCTGTTAAAGGGTGAAAACCCAAACCAGCCCCCAAACGACCCTGTGGGAGGCACGAACACCTCATACGGGACCAATGTAACTTGCAGAAACTGACCGCGCAGTCCCGGGTCTCCCGGTTTGAGAGTATGATGATAATTTGCAAAAATTACACTTACTTAGAAACAAGTCGTTAAAGGGTGAAAACCCAAACCAGCCCCCAAACGATCCCGTAGGAGGCACGAACACCTCGCACGGGACCATGTAACTTGTAGGAACTGACCGCGTAGTCCCGGGTCTCCCGATTTGAGAGTATGACGATAATTTGCAAAAATCTCACTTAGACTTAAAAACAAGGCGTTAAAGGGTGAAAACTCAAACCAACCCCCAAACGACCCCGTAGGAGGCACGAACACCTCGCACAAGACCAATGTAACTTCTAGGAACTGACCGCGTAGTACCGGGTCTCCCGATTTAAGAGTATGACAATAATTTCCACTCATATATGTAATTTTTTAGTTTTAAGTAAAAAAAAAATTGTAAATTATTGGGTTACTAATATCGTATCTTTTTTGTATCCTATTTTTTTTGTAGGATAACAATTTATCGTTGGCTTTTATTCACGTGGAACACACAAAGAACTCAATGGTTTACAACAAGGGGTTTATTCATGATTCCATTTTTTGTGTCATGGTCGTACGGTCTTTTGTTATTTTATTGTTGACTTTTATAGCCGTGCGGGCTTTTGTAAGTTAATTGTTATATTTTGTGGCCGTGCGGGCTTTATGTTAGGCAGGTTTTGTATTAACGGGTTTTGGAATGTCCAGAAAATAGAGGAAACTCTGCCCAATTTTTTTTGGGCCCGTGAGCTGTTAAAGACTTGTAATATTTTGAAGTTTGTATGTACATTAGTTTATTAACAACGAGCAATATTATTAATTTGTGAATTTTGTGCTTTCAAATAGTTAATTTTTTTTTATATAAAAAATTTGGCACAGTTCAAAACCGTGCCACAAATTTTTTTAAACTGTGCTGAATCTGGCACAGTTAAAAACTGTGCCGAAAGTGTGCCAGAAATATCAAATTCTGGCACGGTTTAAAAATGTGACAGAAGTGTTCCTATTTTGCTGAATGTAGCACAGTTAAAAACTGTGCCGAAAGTGTGCCAGAAATATCAAATTCTGGCACGGTTTAAAAGTGTGCCAGAAGTGTTCCTACACACTTTTGAGCCGTGCCAGAAAAAAATTGTCATTTGGGAACACCTGATTCTGGCACAGTTCAAAATTGTGCCAGATTTGATCTGGCACAGTTTCAAACCGTGCCAGATTCCTGTTTTTGGTGTAGTGATATATGAAATAAATATAACTCTATGGAAACAAATGTGATACCTCATTTATTGTCGAGGCCTATTTTTGTACGCCTGGCTCTAGCCCTTTGATGACCTCTTTTAGTCCGGCTCTTATTTCGGGATGGTTTGAAAATGACGAAGATGAAAGACGAAGATGGCTTACAAAGAATCGGAGTATTGAAAATCTCGCCCATTTCTAAGGATTGTGAATGTGAGGCTGCCACTGTGAGATGGAGTAGAGGTTTGTGTTATGTAGTGGCTGAAAGAGACATTCGAAACCCTAACCCTAATCTAGAGTTTACACCACCGTTACTTCTCTCGTACATTTGATGATTTGGTACGTGTGGATCTTCTAAAATCCGAGACACTCTTCTTAGAGTTTGTTTTAGTTTTATTATTTGTTGGGCTTATTTCGATATTCTATGCAAACAATAGTTAGAGATAAGAAAAATGCTTTATAATTATATCCTTCTATAAGAAAAATGTATTTTACATAGCTCCAAAATAATAATTTTTAGGCAAAATTTTAAAAGTAATATTAAACCACTTCAATCTTTTTTCATTTCATTTCTAATTTCTCACAAAAATAATTTATTTTTCATTTATGTTTCAGATTTGTAATCAAACAAACCCTTGATTTATTTTTCATTTAATCCGTTGTGAACTAACCATTAAATCTGAATATGCAATTCAGTTCAAAAATGAACTAATTGTAGGCAGCTAAAGAAACTGAGCAACTGCAGTCAGTCATAAACTTGTAACGAAATGGTTAAGAAAGTGTCAGTACTTCGGCATTGCTTACCACTACATTCTTTTTAACATTTCCTACAAACCCCAGTTGGTTTTCCCTAAATAACATACAAAAGGCTCAAAAGCATGTCGTTAAAAAAACTCTTAGGCCCTCAAAGAAGGAAGAGCCTACAAAAGGCTCAGATTCTAAGTTGCAATTCGGGATCAACAAAGCATCTATAAAAAGGAAAATTTTCATTTCATTCATACTATCGGCCCTAAAAATTTACCTAAAATCCCAATCTCAGAGGCCATAGTTTCCATTCCTTTAACATTACTCACAAAAATATTTCTGAAATTACCTCGAAGCATATCAACACCATCCTCAAGTCAGATCCCGTCTGAGAAACGATGGAAATGGAGGGGGCACTTATCCTCATCCAAGGCTGCTCTTTTACCATTTTTCTGTACAACCTTCTTCTGAGCCTGCTGCTTTGGCACACCAGATGACTACCATGTGGCAGCTCGAGCTCATCCAAGGCTTTCTAACATGACACAAAAGTGGTCATACGTGCAACAAATTACAATAAGGGTCATGGCAATTTAGGTTCTAAATAGATTGAGAAATAAATTAATGAAATACTTATAGAGATCCCTTTATAAAGCCATAAAATTACAGGGATCAAATTTAGGTTATGTGCAATCTAATCAAACAAAAGATGGTGGTTCATTAATGGTACAAAATTGAATCTGATCTATAAAAAATGCTCAATTGTGTATGTTAACTAAAGATATCTATTTGTAAATTTTGTGTTGATATATTCCTATATTATGTTCATAGAAAGTTGGTATTGCAACTCAAACAAATCCTTTTTAGTTACACGTTATATATACACCCTTCCCCAACCATACTACCAAAAAGGTTAGAACCTGGCCAGTATAGTCTTATGTTCTCCAAAATCGGGGGAAAGAAGGCTCACTTGAGTGAGATGTAAATATCAGATTTGGATGAGTGCTTGTTCAGTTTGATCGAAATCGAAGAAATGAATTTGGGGTTTCATTGTAATCTTACGATCGAATCATGTCAAAATGAGGGGAATCTGAGATTTTAAGGAAGCCTGAAAATTTGGCCTAAACCAGAATCGAAGGTGGTTGCAAGAGATATTTTCCAACTTACATCATTATAGTACTTAATATCGAGTTTGCAACTAATTCCCTCAACACTACATAACTTATGGCTTTCAAACAATCATTTTCCACAACCACATCCACATTCTTGCATCCCCCCATAATCTTCTCCGTGACCTTCTTCAACCTTCCTGTCAAGACCTCTCTCTCTGTTTATGCATAAGTGCATAAATTTACTGTGAAACAGACATAATGCAACAATCTACCAAACAAAATTTCCACCTTACGAAAATAATACAAAATTGTACGCAACATCCTCAAATTCAGAAAACGTCTGTCATTTTAGCACCATAAACCACCAATCGCATTTCCACGATTTTACTCCCGTACTCATTGTTGATTGCATCAACATCATACCCAAATCTTCATATAATCACAACTTCATTAATGATTCAAAATCGTAACCCAACAATCACAGAGGTAATGGGACAGATAAAATGAAATGAAGAGGGGAGGGGAGAGGAAAGATTGACAATTTTAGCAGGGTTAATAATGCGATCAGTCCGTTTACTTTCTCTTTCTTGTCTTTATCAAAATATTGGGATAAGGTTTCTAAATGTAGATGTTGTTATAATATGGTTGACACCATTAATCATACTGCTATAGATAGTCCTTGTGATACTACTATTCGGTTTCACTTTCGTAACTTTATGGGAATGAGCAGGAATTTAAATTTTAATAGCTTGTTTGGGTTCCACATCAAGAGAGAACCAAACTCTTTTAGAATCATTAAATGGAGTAAACCCCAAAATGGTTCTTTCAAATTCAGCGTGGATGGATAAAAAGTCCATGAAATACCACCATGGAGGATAAAAAGTATTATTTATCACTATATTTATATGTTAAGGAAGATTAACTTCATCATCAATCATTTTTTGAGGTAAGGCAACACAGTGGATATAATTATATGTTACTTTAAACTTAGATCTAACGTATTCTGTTAGGAATAGAAACTGAATACTATTAAATAGAGCAAGTGAATACTCTTGAGCATATACTACTATGGATTCATTAAATGTTATTGAAAAATAGTAATATATATAAACGTTTGCTAATTTGCAAGAAATAAATGTCATGCAATTAATAAACTTCACAAAGTCTACACAAAATGCCTAAGGTCAAATTCACAGGCACAAATCCTAAAAATTCATACTTGACATGTGAAGAAGTTTCAATAATTTGAATCTTATATTATACCAAAAAGCTAAAGCAAGGTATGAAAGAATCATATAAAGCCAAGGTAATACTTTTACAAATTAAAGATGGGTTAAAGCAGTCCTATTTTTTAACAGAGTTGATTAAATGTCAAGCACCATGCTTTCAAGTATTATCCATACCAAGATTTGAGCAAAGTAACTTACATTGATAATTATATCCAAATCAAGATATAACTAAAATGTTCACTCTGACATTTTGTCAAGCACCTAGGTGATACCACCCATTTCCCCATGGATATGTTCTCCCTTGGTTGAAGTTACCAAAAATGTAACAGATTAATAACCCTGTAATATTCCGTAGCCTGAAACAAAGGTGGAGCTTTATATTGTCATTACTGAAAATCCTGCAAAAATCAAAAAAGAAAACTACTCAATATTGCATGCAATACTAAGAATAAATATTGGATCTTGATTTTCATTACTAAAATCCAAGAATAAATTATTGAGCAATAAATTACTCATATATTTACACTTTTTTCGTTTTTTTCCGGATACAACCCAATATGGAAATTAGGGTCCATTTGGTAGAATAGTGTGAATTGAGCTGGAATGGTGTCTAGGCAAATTTTGGCAAGACAAATTTTGACCTAGAAAGTATAATTTTATGTTGTTTGATGACTATTTTTGCATGCTGGCATATCTAATATTTGTCTTCTTTTTGTGTTTGATAGACACATTTTACCTAGTGGAATACAACTATTTACCTACTTATGTTGTTTGATAGCTATATTTTGAGTTGGTAAATGAAAAAATTTCCATGCTATATTTGCCTTATTATGTAGTTTTGTTCATATTAATAATGACAAATAAAATAGTTAATACCATTAACTATTTTATTTTAGGATATTAAAAAACGTAGACGAAAATTCCATAATAACATTAATACCAACTTTTCTTTATCAATAATAATTTAAAACGTCTTTGAAAACATAACGCATTACCTCATATCACATTCCCATCCCCCATTTTGACTCAAAACGAGATTTGAAACATAAAAAAAACATACAAAAGTTACATAATTTTATCGTCTTTATTTCTTAGGCAACCGCGGAACACAACATAAGGCATTCCCATTCCCTGTCAACATGATGTACTAAATTCATGTCCGGATCAAGCCCTTTGTAATCTGATAGTTCCGAATCCGATTCATACATTAAATCGTCAAGTTCAGTATTTATCAAATGTTTAGCATGCCACCGCTCTAGCCTTTTCTCCATTTGTGCAATTTCGCATTGCAATAAATGAATACATTTTTCATTATCTTTGTTTAAATTTTTGCAATATGTTGTCGATTTTGCCTGTGGCACGGGTAAACCATGCCACTAACAGTAGCACTCCAAATCGAAACGTCTATCAAATAACCTAGGCCAATTCAAATGATCATCCCATGGAATATTTCCTTTTGTCGGCGTTAACCATTTCATCACATGATTAACATCGCCTAAAGAATCCCTGGGTTAGTCAACACTTGTTCAACATTACTGCGCGTTATCTCAACATGTTCATCACCAAATGATGTTGATGCTTTAGACTTACACTTTGTCTTCTTGACCTGTTGCATCCTGCTTACCCCCCCCCCCCCCCCCGGGTTGAGAGGTAATCACATCACACCACTCTTTTAGGTGGTGACCAGTTATTATACGCAAGTTTTTGCCCGAACGGAGTTTTCCAAGGAACATAGGTTAAGAAGGGTGAATCTTCATCAGGAATGTAGTCATGGTTATGCATTTTGAAGTTTATGATGAGGAAGTATAACTAGTGTTGTGGTATATATGTATGACAAAATGAACTCATAAGTACTGATGCTTTAACTAATAAAGAGACGATTTATTTATAAGGTAGAAAATGGATGAACAAATGTTTAAAAATATTATCGGTTAGTGTGACATTGAATCGCATAAACTTATCGGATAGTGTATGGTCAAATCGTATCTGATTTTTTGTAAAGTAATGACTGACAAACATATGGCTAATACAGTCTGTGGGTAAGACAGTGTGTTATCAAATCCCATCATAACATTTTTTGAGATATAAACGAAAATGTCAAGATACCATCAATACCATAATTAACATTACGACTACATAAAAAGACGTAATGTGCTAGCCCATTAAGTTTAAATCCGAAATACATAATGAACTAATTAACAAAATGGCCACCACCAATTACATAAAGACCACCACCTACGGATAGGATGTTTACACAACATTAGATCCGATAGTAACTACCCGCAATTTGTATGCAAAACATTATATTAGTTATGAACTGAAGTGATCAAGAGAGATTACGGGACTTGTTGTAAGCCCACAGAAACTTGAAGCTCCATTGCAGTGGCAATTTTCTTCGGCGATTTAGCAAAAACAGTGAGTGCTTGGGCACATTCGTCCTGATGGTTTAAACGACGACGACAAGACTTTGTTTTAGGTGCCTGACCCTTACACTTGTTGGTGTTCCCAACTGATGTTTGGGCGTCAGTCTCTTGCCCAGTTGTCGTATGCGTATCGCTCTCATGTCTAGGCATTGTTTGAGTCTAAGTCTCCATGTACGGTTTGTTATTTTTTGTCACTGAAAAAGAAAATGATCATTAATAAAATACTGATAAAACTTCAAATTAATTAGATGCACTACACATAGTAATTTAAAATTATGTGTGCCATTCATGGGTGAGAACTGATATGCGCCCGATATAGCATTATCATCCATAGTCGTGTCATTGCCAAAGATTATTTGGAGCTCATCGTAGTACATACATTTCTTTCCTCTCATCCTTCCATCATCCGGTTTACCCGACAATAACCATATTTGATAAGTAATTTTTTAATATATGAGAAGTATTTTTGCGGGATAAATTACATGGAAAAGCCTCATACTCACTGCAATGTAGTCAGCCCATACACTTGCGTCGCCCGTTACGCCTCCACTATTTGTGTCGTAACCGAAACCACTGACCTATAACAGCTCATGAAATTCAGTGTAACCCTTTTTCAATGTCTTCAATCTAGATCTGTCATTCTTTTTCGCCACGCGAATATGGCATCCGTCTTCAACAATATTTATTACGACTTTTATCTGGGCCGCAGTGAATCCATTGTCAACCCTCTAATGCCCCCTTGCACCTGGGCACAAAGATAATGGACTAGGACCCCATCCATTAGCTCTCTCCATCGCAGATGGGTTTTCTTTAGATTTCCTTCGACTTGATGAGATCGCACATCAACTCGCTCAACATTGGTCCTATGTGGTTTTGGTGGACGGAGCGTAGGGAAATCTCGGTTCTACATGGCTGTTAAGCATAATAAAAGTTATTGAAAATTCAGTTATCATAAAATTCAGTTAGCACATTCACTAGTTACCACAAAATTCACCATTCATAATACCACAAAATTCAGTTATCATAATACCACATTCAGTTATCATAAGTTATCAGTTAGCATAAAGTTATCACTAGCACGTTGTATAGCAGCTCATGAAATTGTAATGATACGTTCACTAGCACATTGTATAGCAGCTCATGAAATTGTAATAATACGTTCACTAGCACATTGTATAGCAGCACATTCACTAGTTACCACATTGTATAGCATATTGTATAGCAGCACCAAATTTTTGCACCACATTGTATAGCACGTTCACTAGTTAACATATTGTATATTCACTACCATTATGCCCCACATTTCAAATATTCAGTAACTTAATTCAGCACCAAATTTCAATAGCACCAGATCAGTTATTTCGGTGTATCAATAGCACAATATTCAACACCAAATTTCAGTAGCACCAGATCATACATAATTCCAAAGAACCAGGTCAGTTATTCCAAAGCAGCATATTAGTTATTCCAAAGCACCAGATTATACATAATTTCAGTATACGTAATTCTAAAGGACCAAATCAGTTATTATTCCAAAGCACCAGATCATACATAATTTCAGTATACATAATTCCAAAGGACAAGATCAGTTATTCCAAAGCACCAGATCATACATAATTCACAAATTCAGATTAGTTTATCAGATCAGATCACATATTCATAATTCACATAATTTCAGTATACATAATTCACATATTCCAAAGGCACCAGATCATACATATGCATAATTCAGTGTATCAGATCAGTTATTCAAAATGATCAGATATTCAAAATTCACATATTCAGAATCATACTAGAATCATACATTTCAGAATCATAATGACATCAACATAAACTTATAATATCCAGAATTGGCGATTACATAAACTTATATCCGAAAATTACACACCCTTGTATTACAACAAAAGCAACATAGTTAGAACTTGAAGTACTAGAAGCAATATTAAGTAATCCGTTTCAAGGCCCTAACATTACAACAAAAGTAATGAAAATACGAGAAGCAACAAACAGCAACATGGTTAAAACTTGAAGTTTCTTCACAGTCACCAAGGTACACATAACGTCATGTTCATTGCCACTATAGGGTTCTCGTACAAGAAGTGACGATTGAACGGATACACTCGACGCAGGTTGTTCGCTATGCGGATGAAAGGTTGCGTAGTTACTATCCATGCCTTCAATGGACGACTTTGTCCATCCCAAAAATTTGTGACATTGGGGACAAGTGTAATACAATCGACTCTTGTCGTTGTTTTTGTTAGTCAATGTAACCTTCACTTTAGATACAGCCACAGGAGCATTTCTTTATTTCATACCATAGAAGGAGAAGTTCACTTTCATTTGATGATGGTATATTTGAAATATCCAATTGCTTAAAATTTTAAAACAAAGATATTATAAGCGTAGTGTAAAATTGAAATCTGAAATATCCACCTACCTAAACTCCGTCATCGTAGTATAAAGTTTCCAGTGTGATTCGCATCGTATCCTTCCCACATCAAATTAGCCGTTGCATTTCTTTTCTCGGTCCATGAACTCTCTCAGTTGTGAACGTTACATGCTCATTCAATGGTGTTTCTAGCATATTTAGGGGAGTAGTAATGTCGTCATCATCACTTTCCTCATCCCCCATGCATTCATTCTTAACATCAACCACCCTCAAGAAATTATAAAGGGCACAACAAGCTACAACAATCTTTGCTTGAATTTCAATCGCATGGAATGATTGATGCCTTAGATACGCAAATCTTTTTTTCAATAACCCAATTGATCTCTCCACTACATTTCACAGAGATGAAAGCCTAAAATTAAATAACTCCTTACTATTCTCGGAACGTTGTCCATCAACGTCCCTACGTTGATATCGAGTTTTTCGATACGGGGAAAGAAAACCAGGTACCAACGAGAAACCAGCATATGCGAGATAGTATTTACCTACGCATAATTTAAAAATAAATGTTACTAACACCTCTTTTTATATTTACTAAAACCATCAATGAAAGTCCCCTCATGTTTCAACATACCCAATGGAACGGTCAACTTACGAATTTAACGTTGTATCGCACTTTGAAGTAAGCGACCATCATGCGTTGATCCTTCCCAACCAGCGAGGACATAGGAGAATCGCATATCAAATGTACATGTAACCAAAACATTTTGAGAAATTGCCTCTTTCCTATTGCGATACCTTGCTTGGTCAGCAGTAGGAACCAAAGCAGATATGTGTGTACCCTTAATTGCACCTACGGTATCCTTAACAGGTTGAAATGAATTTAGTACGGGGAAAGTCATTGCTAAATAAATCAAATTAATTAATGAAACTATCATAACCTCAAAGTAATGATACCACGAAAGGCCTTCCCATTGTCGTAAGGGGAATTTAAAGAAGTGGAATTAGTAACGACATCATTGGAAAAATGAAGACATGCTCATAAAACTCTATGGAAGTAGTAACAAATGGTATGACAAGATCTACAGAAAATCAACGACTCGAAAACATATCGCTCGTCATGACCCACAACTTGTTCCTCGACCTTAACTAACTGATTGTCACTCAGTCCATATGTACATAGTCTAATACAAAGTCTTTCAAATGAGGCTATGTTAATCTGAAGTTGTGTGTGGCATATTCAATCATTCATTTTAAATAAACGATATAATGCAATTTTGCGATCAGCATCCCAGTTTCTATGGGGGGCCTTAGAAATGAGGTGGCCACAACTCCTCTTATATTGATAAATTGCAATTGCTCGCATCAACAAGTCCAGAACAACCCTCATTGGTGTCACAATTGCTTTGAGACATTGCTCGGCATTAAGATATTAAAATCCTATACCAATCAAAATTAAATAATTCTTTATGACCATTTTGGTTAACGTCTACTTTTTCACCAAAACCATATATTTGATAATAAAACTTTTTATAAAATCCAACATCACCAAAATCAAATGCGTCATATAAAAAACAAATACATAAAAGGAAAGAAATATACCTATTGAGAAGCTTTCTGAAGAATTATCAGAAACTCTCTTTGTTTATTACAAATCCAACTGAATAAATTGATAAATAAGAAAAAACTTGCTAGTTTAAAAGTGATGATTAACGAGAATGGATCAGATTTCTGGCTTGGATTTTTTTTGTTAGAGAAAATAAAGAGCGCTCTCAGTTATTTCAGAGTTGATCATGGGGAAATAATTATCATTTCCATCTCAAAAAAATTGTTAAAGGCCAAATCAATATAAAATAAATAACAAACCTCAACAACTATGTTCAAATAAACAAAGTATCGTAGATTTATTTCATTGCGCAAATGTAGTGATGTTATTTAACTCCAGTCCCATAATAATTTCAAGAGAATAAGCTGATGGCAACACAATTTATGAGTTTTTCAGACCATACACCCACTTTTTGTGTGAAAGGCTAAGTGTATAGTTAAAACTCAAACCTCTGAGAAAAAAATAATACTGAATTATGTTTTCTAAATAAAAGCCAATTTTGCAAAAATTTATGACTTGACCCAAATGTGAATAACGTAAATTTAACCTCAGTAAATCCAGAAATGTCATTTGAAATGTAGCATAACCAAGGAGGTTCTCCCCGTAAACAGGATCTTGGCTCCACTACACCTCGTACAATTGGATTGTTTCATCACCGGCATTAGTTACATAAACCAATTTCATAGTATATCCTAAATTAATTTCATAGATAATTAATAAATTTAGCAGATAATTTTTTAGGCAAACATTAGAAAAGTGTTACCCCTACATTAACACCGCAGGGTTAAATCTAGGCCTCCGGGACTAGACCTTCTCTCAGTGTAGATATGATCAAAGAAAATGCTAAAGGTGTAGATAGGCAAACCAAATAAATATATTTTAAATTATAAAATGTTACTATAATCACAACTTCAGTAATTATTCAAAATTGTAACCCAACAATCACAAAGGTAATGGGACAAATAAAATGAAATGAAGAGGACAGGAAAGACAATTTTAGCAGGGTTAATAATGAGATCAGTTCGTTTACGAAATCTTTCTTATCTTTATCAAAATATTGGGATAAGGTTTCTAAATGTAGATGTTTTTATAATATGGTTGACACCATTAATCATGCTGCTATAGATAGTCCTTGTGCTAATACTCTTTGGTTTCACTTTCATAATTTTATAGGAATGAGCAGGAATTTAAATTTTAATAGCTTGTTTGGGTTCCACATCAAGAGAGAACCAAACTATTTTAAAGTCATTAAATGGAGTATACCCCAAAATGGTTCTCTCAAACTCTGCATGAATGGATAAAAAGTATTATTTATCACTATATTCATGTGTTCAAGGAAGATCTGTTAGGGATAGAAACTGAATACTATTGATCAAAGCAATAATATGTTACTCTTGAACATATAGTACTATGGATTCATTAAACGTTATTCAAAAATAGTAATATATATATATATATATATATATATATATATATATATATATATAAAGGTCTGCTAATTTGCAAGAAATAAATGTCATACAACCCTCACAAATCTTCACAAAATACGTAAGATTAAATTTACAGGTACAACTCTACACAAATCCTAAAAAAATTTATTTTCCACTTAAGGGCCCACAAAAACTAACTTGTCGATTGCTAGTTTATTTCTAATATTGTTGTTTTTTACGGTAGCAAATGCTATATATACTCATTTACCCTATTCACAACATACATTATAATCTCATATATACACATTTAGCATACCCATAAGGATTGCTCTTACAAAATTTGTAAATGTTCAAAATAGTTGCTATATTTATGATTTTATTATTATATTTTCCAAATAAGTCTTCATATTTTTATAAATAACATGGAGCTAAGGATAAATTGAGCATGATAAGTGTGCATGAGAATGCAAAGTGTGCGAATGATATTTTTGAGAATTGCACAATTGTGGATGGACTATCTACTCACCTTTCATGTGATAATTTTTAAAGTAGCCACTACAATAGAATCTGATAAGAAAAATTTGAGATAAACAAAATTCACAAATGCAAGTAAATTAACTAAATCAATTTCAAGAGGATTTTAATTCATCACTTGAATGGGAGATTAGCCTTCCATAATCATTATAAACTCTTTGCACATTTGAACAATTCTCAAAAATGCCCCTCACACCCCTCATGCACATTTATCATATATCCAATTTACCCTTAGCTCTACGTGCCACTTATATAAGCATGAACACTTATTTAAAGAAGGAATCTCCATTTTAATTTTTAACTTAATAATTCATCTCCATCTCTCTAAAGAATATTTGAATTTTTAACAAATATCTCAATAAAGAGTGATGTGATAAAAATTATTTCTTGAGATGAATTCTTCTCCACACCTCTATAAAACGTGTTTACATTTTTTGCAAACATCTCGATATAGAATAATGTGATTAGATTTATCTCTTTTGAAAGTAAATATTATCCTTTTATAAAAAAGAGTATTTTCATTTTTAATAAATATCTGAATATAAAATGTGTAAAATTTATTTCGTTTGATGAATTCTAATTTTACAAATATATAATGAAATGATTTGTGACAAATCTCTCTCGTCATTTAAGAGTTCATTAAGAATCCATTCATGATGATATTTGGATTTTTAGCGATTATTTCAATACGGAATGAAGTGTTTGAATTTCTCTCTCTTTTGAAAATAAATCTTCTTCATCTCTTTATGGAGAGTATTTGCATTTCTAGCAAATATCTCAATATAAAGTGACGATGAAAATTTAATTCTTTGGATAAATTCTAATGTACAAATTTATACTAGGAGATTTTCTAATTTTTTTGCAAATCTCTCTCATTAATTAAAAGTCCATTAAGAATTCGTCCATTGTGTATATATTATTAATAGTTATTTTTGTAATTTTGTAATTTTGAATTTAAAATACATACATACATACATATATATAAATAATGAGTGATTGTAATTAAAAATTGAGAGAACTTTAATAATAATTGAAGATTTAATTCTAATTCAAGGCAAATTTTTGTTTTATCTATTCTTCTAGAATTCATGTTATGCTTTTATTTGTTTATTCTACGTTTTGAATGATGATATCTAATCTCCCATTCAACGAATAAATTGAAGCACTTGAAAAACCAATTTAATTAATTTACTTCTTAACACAATTTTGTGAACTTTATTTATTTAAAATTTCTCTTTAAAATATTACACTTGTCTTCACATATTTTATTTTTCACACCTAAAAGGTGAATTGATACTTTACTTACCATATTCCTATTTTTATTGTGTTCTGTAATGGTGATGTTAAAAGACAGAAAAGGGTAATTTTACAAATTAGAAGCTAAGTATACTCAAATCAACAAATTCAACATCGAAAATGATTGTCGCTTTGCAAAATTACCATTTGACTATTGAATTTGTAAGTGATTCTTATGAACTTCATTTGTTTGAGAAAATTCCTACAAACAAATGAAGTTCGTACTAATTATAAATATTTTTTTATTATATATGTGAATTCCTACGAACAACTTTTGTTCATATAAAATTCCTACGCACAAATATTGATCGTTAGAATTGTTTATATACTTCGTGAACAAGAGTTCGTTGGATCTTATACTTACTATAATGTAAAGGAAACAACAAATAAAAGCTAAAACCACTATAATGTTTTGTAAACTTACCTTTCGTATCTTATCCACCATTATTGCTCTTAGTAGGTTGAAAAGGCTTTGGAAAAATAATTGATAACCCAAAAGGTCAACTTAGTCTTTAAAAAAGTCAAAAATATTATCACTCTTATAAATATTCACAAAAATCAAATAAAACCATATCAATACACCTCTCTCAAAATTAACACTCACAATTTTCAACACTTTGGGTCCTACAAATGTGTTGATATTAGCTATCTTTATTTTAACAAGAAAATAGATACAATCACATTCAAGTCCCCCATAGCCCTAAATTTATCATCCGTTTCATCAAGATTGGTGGTAAATATTTTTAAGGTCCTTCTACACCGACAAACACAAGTATACACATTTTGTAGACACGCTGACATATCGCATTCATATTAACTCGTGTCTGAGCTCCACACAGATCCCACTAGCGTGAACCCAAACACGAGCCAATACAAATGCGACACGTCAGTGTGTCTACAAAATGTGTCTACTTTTATGTGTCAACCTAGAATTATACTGATTTTTAATACATGATAAAATTGAATACATAATACTATACTTGATTTGGGATATAAAAATTTCAAAATACCTAATTATTATGTTATTCATATTCAATTACTCGATTACAATCTTTTATTAGGTATTTAATATACTAAAACTACTTTAAAATGTGATTAAAAATAATCATTTACTCTATGTGATTAAATATATTATAAACATGTTTATGAGATCAAGAAATCAAGTTGATGACTATGAAATTGAAATTCATGTTCATAAAATTACAAATTTCATTTCATCAATTTAGTGCATTTTCTGACTAAATTCCTAATTCAATCTCAATTAAAGGTTCGTTAGAGAATATGGTGCACCTCATAAAACCTATTAAGATTCATTAGTGTAAAATAAAAAAAATAAAGCCATTAAAACAAGTTCATTCCATCATAAATTAGAAAAACAATTTTGTATTTCTCCAAAAGCTTCCAATGTTTCTTCGCAAAGTAATTGGATCGAATAATTACTGATCCACTAAACATAACATAATTGGATACATATGTTTACACAAATGTAGTGCTGTTATTTAACTCCAATCCCGTAATAATTCAAGAGAAGAAGCTGATGACAACACTCAATTTTAGAGTTTTTCAGACCCTACACCCACATTTTGTATGAAAGGCTTAGGGTATAGTTAAAACTCAAATGTCTAAAACAAAACAGTATTAAACTATGTGTTTACTAAATAAAATGCAAATTTTGAAAAAACTAGAGACTTATCACAAATGGTAATAAATAACATAAATTAAGCCTCAGTAAATCCAGAAATGTCATTTGAAATATAGCTTAACCAAGGAGGTTCTCCCTGTAAACAGGGTCTTGGCTCCACTACACCTCGTACAATTGGATTGTATCATCACCGGCATTTAGTTCATTCTAAATTAATTTCATAGATAATTAATAAATTTGGAAATTAAAAGACTACATAAACAGGCTCAGACTAAATGACAGCTCTCTCTATCATGAATTTTCTGAAGCAGAACTGGCTTAAAGCTGTTTTATTATTCATCACCGCCGTTTCTAATATAATTCCCAAATGAAAAAAATACAGTTTCAGTAGAGTAGGCTCATATCAAGAAATTCAACCATTTTTATCCTTGTACTTCATTGATTACTCTCAGAAGCGCGGATAATTATTTAATCATTGCCAAAACCATATAACTAAGATAACAGGAAAAAAAAAAGCAAAATTAAATATTTAGCGGATAATTTTAGAGGTAAAACATTGGAAAAGAGTTACCCCTACGTTAACACCGCAGAGTTAAATCTTCGCCTCCAGGACTAGACCTTCTCTCAGTGTAGATATGATCGGAGAAAAGGCTAAAGGTGTAGAGAGGCAAACCCAACAAATATAAATTAAAATGTAAAATGCTACTATAATATATAGCCGTCGCTTTGACACAGATCTGCCGTGAAAAAAATAGGTACAAAGGCTGAACTGCAACACTTGAAGGCGAAAACTCTAGCACGAGCATTGGGGCTTTTTTCTTCATTTTTTAATTCCGATAAGCCCGGGGTGCGTCGTGCATAACATAATAATGAAAGATGAAAGATTACAAATGTGTGTGTATGTGAATTAACACGAAGATGAAAGATTGCTTACAAAGAATTGGAGTATTGAAAATGTCGCTGTTGCATTTCCAAGGATTGTGAATGAGGCTGCCACTGTGAGATGAAGGAGAAGAGGTTTGTGTTATATAGGGGCTGCAAGAGGCATTCGAAACCCTAACCCTAATCTAGCGTTTACACCGCCGTTACTTCTTGGTACGTGTAGACATACACGTGCTGATCTTCTAAAATATGAGATTCTGTTCTTAGGGTTTATTTCGATCTTAACACATAGGTTCCATACATAGGCTCCATTTATCGGGCAATATTTTTATAAGTTTTATTAATTTTTTAATAATTTTATAGGTTCTTTAGAAAGTTACATAAGTTGTTGGATTTTTTTTTTTAATCTTTAAATGATCATAACTTTTGATTCACAAATTCGTTTTTCGCAAATTACTATTTTTGAAATCTGCTAGACGAGATCTATCAAACAAGATCCATGAAGGCTATAAAATTCCAAAGAAAAAAATTTACACAAACAGTAAACTTTATTGTATGCACTAGAATATGAAATAATTTTATATATGTGTCATTTTCACAAACAGACGGTAACATTTACTGTGGTAATATTACACAGTATATATATATATATATAGGGAGAGGTTCACAAGTGGACTAAAAGAATGGATTTTTTAATGGACCTTAATAAAAAACACATATTAACACATTAATTTTAATTTCTATAGTGTAATTGGTCCGCGTCAGCGGCACCCGAGACCACACCTTCACCCCACTACCCCCACCCCACCCCC
The DNA here is from genome assembly GCA_949130495.1 of Sambucus nigra. Taxonomy (NCBI): domain Eukaryota; kingdom Viridiplantae; phylum Streptophyta; class Magnoliopsida; order Dipsacales; family Adoxaceae; genus Sambucus; species Sambucus nigra. The sequence continues at coordinate 80,646,739 of OX422213.1, read as the reverse complement.
CACCCACCCCCACCACCCCCATCAACAAAGCAGCCCTTGTGGCAGCCTTTATGACAGCAGGGCTGCCATGGGGGTGGGGGTGGGAGGGTGGGGGGTGGAGTGGGGTGGGTGGGGGGTGGGGGATCGATCGACACGCGTATTTGGTGCCGCTGGCGCGGACCAATTACACTATAGGAATTAAAATTAATGTGTTTTTTGTTAAGGTCCATTAAAAAGTCCATTCTTTTGGTCCACTTGTGAACCTCTCCCTATATATATACGGTGGATCCAAAACCTTTTTTTTTTTCAAAATTACCTTATATCTAAAGGTTCGCGCTAGCGGCATCCAATCTGTACCATCATTCTTGGAGCTTCAACGACCTTCGTCAGAGGTCCGATTTGGGGTGGGTAAGGGTGGCATGTGGTGCCGCTAGCGCGGACCTTTGAAAATAAAAGACTTTTGAATAAATGGGTTTTGGATCCACCGGATTATCATGGGGTGTCGCTGGCGCGGAACTTTGAAAATGAGATTGGATAAATGGAATCGGGATCATCTGGAGCACCGATTTGGGGTGAGTAGGGGTGACGCAGAACTATATATATATATATATATATATATATATATATATATATAGTTTGTAAAAATGTCATAGATATTAAACTTTATTGTATACACCAGAAAATGAAAAATAATTTCATATTCGTGACATTTTCACAAACAATAACATTTACTGTATTAATATATTTATGCAATAGTTTTATATATATAACATTTTCACAAACAGTAACATTTACTGAGTTAATATTATATTCATATTCGTGACATTTTCACAAACAATAACATTTACTGTGTTAATATATTTATGCAATAGTTTTATATATATAACATTTTCACAAACAATAACATTTAATGAGTTAATAATACACAATATATATATATAACATTTTCACAAACAGTAACATTTACTGAGTTAATATTACATAACATATATATATATATATACACGGTAGATCCAAACTTTTTTTTTTTAAATTACCATATTTTTAAAGGTTTATGCTAGCAACATTCAATCCCCACCACTACCCACCCCCATTGTCGAAGCTTCAACGACTTTCATAAGAGCTATGATATAGGTGGGTAGTAGTGGCATAGGGTGCCGCTTGCACGGACCTCTGAAATTAAGAGAATATTAGATAAATGGAGTTTGGATCCACTGGATTTGGGGTGAGTAGGGGTGACATTGGGTTAGGTTTATATCTATAACATTTTTACAAATGTTAATATTTATTGTGTTATAACACAGTATATAAGAGAGAGAGAGAGAGGCAGGCTCCTGTGCACACTAAGTTTGCACACTACCTTTTATATATAGTAAAAAAATATTTTTGAGTTGATTTTTTTTGTGTGATATTTAAACATTTCAAGGAACCCATATAAAAAAAATCATCTCAAAAAAACTTTTTTTGCTATTTTAAAAAAATCGGTCAAACTTTCGCAGTTTTTAAGCCCTTTAAAAACTGCGAAAGTTTGACCGATTTTTTAAAAATAGTAAAAAAAAAAATTTTGAGCTAATTTTTTTTATGTGAGTCCGTTGAAATGTTATAATATCATATAAAAAAATTGGTGTGCGCCAGCACTAAGTTTGCACACTTTTAAAAGGTAATGTGCAAACTTAGTGTGCAAACTTAGTGTGCATAGGAGCGTGCCTCTATATATATATATATATATATATATATATATATATATATATATACGGTGGATCCAAACCTCCTTTTTCTAATATTGTCTTACTTTTAATGGCCCGCGCTAGCAGTATCTAATCTCGACCACCAACAACCCCAATTGTTGGAGCTCCAACAACCTTCATCAGAGTTCTGATTTGGGGTGACATGGAGTGCCGTTGGCGCGGACCTTAGGAAATAAGAGAATATTAGATAAATGGAGTTTGCATACACCGGAGCTCCAGTTTGAGGTGAGTAGGGGTAGCATTGGATTAGGTTTATCTCTGTAATATTTTCACAAATAATAAATGTTACTGTTTGTGAAAATGTTACATCGGCATCTCATGCCACCTCAAATCAGAGCTCTGATGAAGGTTGTTGGAGCTCCGATAAAGGGAGTGGGTGGTGGTGGGGATTGGATGCCGCTGACGTGGACCGTTAAAAATAAGATAATATCATAAAAAAGAGGTTTGGATATATATATATATATATATATATATAAACACAGTAAATGTTAATGTTTGTAAAAATGTTATAGATATAAACCTAACTCAATGCCACCCCTACTCACCCCAAATCGGAGCTCTGGTGGATCCAAACCCCGTTTATCTAATATTCTCTTAATTTCAGAGATTCGCGCCAGCGACACCCTATGCCACTACTACCAACCCAAATCATAGCTCTGATGAAAGTCGTTGAAGATCCGACAATGGGGGTGGGTAGTGGTGGGGATTGAATGTCGCTAGCGTAAACATTTAAAAATATGATAATTTTGAAAAAAAAATAGTGGTTTGGATCTACCGTGTGTGTGTGTGTGTATATATATATATATATATTATGTAATATTAACTCAGTAAATGTTACTGTTTGTGAAAATGTTATATATATATTGTGTAATATTAACTCCGTAAATGTTACTGTTTGTGAAAATGTTATATATATAAAACTATTTCATAAATATATTAACACAGTAAATGTTATTGTTTGTGAAAATGTCACAGATATAAAACTATTTCATTTTCTGGTGTATACAAAAAAGTTTAATATCTATGACATTTTTACAAACAATAACATTTACTGTGTTATCACATTTTATATATATATATATTCAATATGTTTTTATTTTTAAAGCTCTGCGCCACCGACACCTAATATCACTCTTACTCATCCCAAATCGGTGCTCAAGAGTATCCAGATCCCATTTGTTGACAAAAAATTCTCCATCTACGAGGACCAATCAGAAAAGGACACATGGCATCCTACGTGGTAATATTCGGCACCCGAGGAGAGTTGGTTGGCACCCGAGGAGAGATAGTCGGCACCCGAGGAGAGTTGGTCGGCATACCAACCAGGAAGATCAAAGGATAACTATGCATTTATTGTGCATTAAATGCAAATGACAACGCATTTAATGAGCCTTAATGTATATTTCTACTGTATTAATAGATGACAACACATAGCATACCAAGTAATTCAAGGAAGATCAACCATCATAGAAGGCCAACAATTAGATTCATTGAATGTAGACATAAATGTCTACATACAATGAATCTCTTTATCTCCCATCATTATAAATACATGTATTCCCTTAGCCAAAGGGGGGGGGGGGGGACAACTAAGAAACACCGTACAAAAGATACACATCATTTCTCTCTCTACACCATATTGTGCTATTGTAAACCCCTGGGAGTAAAATAACAGTGGACGTAGGCTTTATTCATAGCCGAACCACTTTAAAAAACCTTTGTCTCTTATATGTTTTATGTGAATGTTTATCTTCATCTTCAATCTCATCCTCATCATTTATCTGCTGTTGACGCCAATAAAATGGCAGTGGCCATTTTCTGTCTTCAACAGATTGGCGCCGTCTGTGGAAAATCGTGTTACAAGCATTGTTCTCCATCAAAAGCTAAGTTTTTATTTTCTCTACGTATAACTAATTATATGCGCACATCTTTTTGTTCAAATCATGATTCTCATATGTTTATATCCATAAACTTAGAGATCAAATCAATTATATATTGTGCATACATCTTTTAATTCAATTATGATTTTATATTCACAAATTGTTGAATCAATTTTTATAAATCTGTATAAATGTATATTTCATAATCACAAAGTTTGAGAAATTTGTGTACATATTATATTATTTCTCCTTTAAGGAGATAAAATAATATCTCTTTTATATGAGTATATACATATCTGATTCATTTGGAAATCTTTTAATTTGTGTATGCACTAACCGTGTGATCGATTTCAATTTGGGGATCAGGTGAATTTTAGACTCATAAATATTACACAAATCCTTACATACATGGATCCACTTGAAAATTTTCTAAACCAATACGTTTAAAAATGGGTTGCACCAATTTCTGGAAACCCAATATGTATCCAATTTTTCTCATAATTGTGTGGAGGAATTATACACTCAATTTTTATCCATCAATCTACACAAAAGTGTCACTTTCAAAACTTTTTTGATACGAATTGCATATATTTAAGAAATAATTGTTCATCACGCTTTTATATGTGCAAATATCAAGAACAATTTTCTCTCTTCAGAAAATTCTGACCCAGACCAATTCTCCTCGTCCTTTCGATTTATATATGTCGTAATTCTTAATTTTGGATAGTTTTCTACTACCGGAAGTATGTAAAGATACCATAATATCCTAAATCAGTCTGGGGATAAATATACCCCTATGTTGATCCCCTGTATCAAAATTTTTTAAACTGAATAAAAAATATTCAAATGATTCCACCGATATATCAGAGGATTTTCCATCGATAGTAAGGAACCAGAATGGGGAACATCCACGTCTTGATTTCGGATCTAATTTCAATTTTTGATCTAATGTCTCCGTAAATTTTTGTGATAGTTGAAGAAGATAGTCATCAACAAGTCAAGAATATATATTTGTGTATCCCAGTCATCAAATTCTGATTATTAGAAGAAACCAAGACTCTGGATTCCATTTTTTTCTCTTAATGAGATGCCAGATCTTAAAAATGGCGATTGATATTCAAACCGCATCCACACAGATTTCAACCAAAAATATTGATTAAAGATTCGTTGGTCAGTATCACTTGATCTGATGCCAGTGCCCAGATAATGGATCTCAGACTTGTTGGTCGGCAACATGGATTTCGATACTAGGACGACGATCATCAAAACTGGTTGGCAGTAGGATTGCTGCCAAAGTTCTTAATTTGCTAAAGGTTGGCGACATGATTTTCATAAGTCAGGGTATTTCGACCACTTTTAACTAGTCGGCGGCATGGGATCAAAGTACCGGAGTTTTTTTCAACTTATTTTGGCTTTTGCTGGCACCAGAGTTTTATACAAAAGACCTATTGTAGATCGAAAATATAGTCTTATAACAGTTTCTTGGTCGGAGACAATTCTTGTTGGTCGGTAGAAACTATTCTTGGTCGGCAATTTCACCGGACCATTATCGTTGGTCGACGGTAAAGTTCGAAGATCCATCAGTAATGTTGCATAAATCAACAACACCTATCTTGGTCAGCGACAATCGACAGTATCTACTCCTGGTCAGCAAGAGTCATCTTAACATTTGCACAGGACGGGGACCCCCCCGACCTACTATTTGTTGGTCGGTGATAAGTTGTGAAGATCCATCAGCAACTTTGGTGTTGGTCGGTAGTTGTTGAAAATGAGAATATCTGGTTGACAAGTCTTGGTCGGGAAATCTAACTTTAATCAGTCATGATTATGAATATAAATGTTGTGTTGGCTGTAGAATTATACTCAGACTGTCGTTCTGATAACGATGATCGTAATATCATCTCACATATCCATGTTGATATGATGCTCATAAGAAAACTTCAACAAAATTTCTCGTTGGCATCAAAATTTACTGGTCGACATCATACCAATTTTCTTACATTATGATTTGCACAGGTCGGAGGCTTCCCGACCACATATAACTGGTCGGTGGCAGGAATATGACGAGAACGAAGAGTTCACAACCACATATAACTGGTCGGGGAAACTATCATGGCTCAGCAAAGTCAATTGCTGGTCGTCGAAATCAAATGGATGATCGGAGGCATATATTGCACAGTTGGAGGTGTTTCCCGACCTCCTATCGTTGGTCGGCAGTTCTCATATACTTGGTCGACTGTTGTTTAAGTAGGTCGGCATCATATAATCTCGATCGACCTCACGTAAAACAGGTCGGCAGCAAGATAGAAGGACAAATGTTTCCTGACCATCTAATGTTGGTCGGCACAGGTCGGACGTTCTCCTAAATGCTGGTCGGCACCAAGATCCAGTCTAATGGTCGGCGGCCACCACTGCAACAGCAAAGATCAACCATTGTTGGTCGGTGAAGTTCTGGTCGACAATATCTAACACAGGTCGACGAATCTATTGATACTCGTTGGTCGGCGACAGTTATTGCTAGTCGGTGATAGTTTGCTCACAACATATGGAAGAATGAAGGAGTGGAAATTGTGTCCCCCCAAATTTCTCATTTTGATTTTGTCCAAATCATCAGCATGGTGTTAAAAAGACAAATTCACCTCTACCATAATAAAAATTTTATATACCTCAAAACTAATTATTAAATACTTTGGAAAATCAACTTATATAAAAAAATTTACTATAGTTGAAATAATTTTATAAAAAAAAAATTTACGCCTTACTTATGGCATCTATTCAATAAAAAATTTGCTCATATGACGCACATTTGGGACAAGGCATATTATTTCATATTTCGAAATTGAAATTTAGTTGCCCAGATTATTAATTTTAACAAAGTCAAAATCATCACCATAGCTCCCTACTATTTCTTAATTCACACTTCTCTAATAAAATAAATTTTGTAAAGCTAAATAAAATATAACCCAAAGCTTTACCTTAGAATAAATTTTCTGAACCAATTTATATTTGGTCTTTTACTTAAAATTAAAATGCCTAGCATTTTTATCAAAATTTTCTCATGAAATACACGTGTGGCACAAAAATATTATTTCATATTTTGAAATTTTTATTATTTTATGCTGATACACATCACATATTGTTTGGCTAAATAATTATTCTCATGACAATAATTATTTGATCTAGTCTCGACAGGTGCTCGGGAAGCTTATTAAAATTTCATAGGGACGAGATTCAATCCCGATGAAAGCTCTCATAAACCTCTGGAAACTAGTATTGCTCGACATCAGGCAATTTTGCCTCGACATATCAGCCAACATATATTATTTCATTTTTTGAAATTAATATTTTTATTTCTCAAGCATATACCTATCATATATTTATTGAATGATTAAATGATTCTCATGACTAATCAATTCAGCCTACACATATGGAAGAGCAAGATATTAATTTTTATAGGTACAAGACTCAACACCGACGAATGCTCGGAAATAATCTGGAAACTATTATCATTTCACCTCAGCGAGGCATTATATATTTTATTATTGCTCGGAGATATCGGCTCACGCACAAATTATTCTATATATACCTTGGGATTCATATTGTATATTCATCTCAACACGGAACTCGACGAGATATTCATATTCAGCTCCGAGGAAGAACTATAACATTTATTATATTTCACCCCCAACGAATAGTTGGTCGGGGTAATTCTTATTTATATTCAGCATGGAGCTCGGAAAATTTCTTCTCTCTATATATATTCAGTTTCAAGGATGTCTCCAACAATTATTATTTCTTATTCCCAACAATCCGTTGGTCAGCTCTGAGGAAGTCTCCATCATTTATTATAAAAAATCCACCAACTAAGGTTGTCGGGAATAAAAAATTTTCCAGAAACGCCAACTACGGTTGGTTGGGAAGAAAATCCACCAACTAAGGTTGGTTGGGAATAAAAAATTTCCCAGAAACGCCAACTACGGTTGGTTGGGAAGAAAATCTACCAACTAAGGTTGGTCGGGAATAAAAAATTTCTCAGAAACGCCAACTACGGTTGGTTGGGAAGAAAATCCACCAACTAAGGTTGGTCGGAAATAAAAAATTTCCCAAGAACGCCAACTACGGTTGGTTGGGAAGAAAATCCACCAACTACGGTTGGTCGGGAATAAAAAATCCACTAACTACGATTGGTCGGGAATAAAAATCCACCAACTACGGTTGGTCGGGAATCAATCTCCATCAATTCCGGTTGGTCGAACAGCAGACAGCAGGTGGAGCAAATCTTATTGTCTATGCAAAATAAGAAAATTTGTCAAATAACATACTTAAAGGCCAAGAAAGCATTCAAAATTCATATTTTACACTCGGGGGCTTCTATTACAAATTCAGTTGTTCATTCGGTGGCACATTCTCATAACATCATGCAGTCGAGCATCAAATTCAACTCCATAAACTTACATAGTCGGGGCCCCGACTAATTATCATTCAGAAGTTATTTTTCTTGCTCGAGAATTAGTTTTTATATTGAAGTTCAGGAGGTATCACCATTTATCCAATCTTATTTTCAACGGTTCGCGTCAGCGGCACCCCATGACACTCCGGTCGATCCAAAACCCATTTATTCAAAAGTCTCTTATTTTCAAAGGTCCGCGCCAGCGGCACCACATGCCACCCTTACCCACCCCAAATCGGAGCTCTGACGAAAGTCGTTGAAGCTCCAACAATGGTGGTAAGGATTGGATGCCGTTAACGCGAACATATATATATATATAGGGCTGTAAACGGATATTCGAAAATCTGCATCTGTCCGATATCCGAATCCGAATTTGCGGATATTTATCCGAAAATATGGAAACGGATACGAATATGGATACTCCTTAAAAATATTCGAGAAAACGGATGCGGATACGGATAGTAATAGTATCCGACGCTGATAATCCGTATCCGATGCAGAGTATCCATTTTATCGGATATCCGTTTTACCGGATATCCGTATCCGTTAACCATATGTTTAAAATATTACTAATAATATTAATATTAGTATTACTAATAAAATAATATTAAAAAAATCTTAATCGTTTATTCCCAAAACAAAATAAACACATACTCCACTCAAAATAAAAACACCCTAAAGTTATTGTTTTATTGGGTATATTATAAAATGTCATGTATTATTATTTTATTGTGTATATTATCATGGAGTTACACTAAAGTTACAATACACCTTATCACACACAACATACATCGACTAAAGAACATATGCTCCACTAAAAAAAACTAACTTCGTTTCATTTCTCCTTCGTACAAAACAAGAGAAAAGAAACTCTCATATGGTTGTTCGTTAGTTTTCTTATTTATAAATAAATGTAAGAGAGAAAAAGAAAAGAATGTAAGAGAGAAACATAATAGAATGTAAGAGAGAAACATAAAAGTAAAGAGATGGTTTTGATTGTAATGAAAACTGAAGTTAACAACATGTATATTATATACAAAATAAAAATGTATACTTATTAAAATAAAAATACCAGTATGTTTTGAAGACAAAAGGTCCATGAGGTTATCATTCTCAATAAATTTGATTAATCTAAAAGGTGCATATTTATTTCTACAGTCATGGAATGCGACTATTATTTTTTTGGGATGGCTTTAAGCTTATATGGTTGTAAAGTATCGATGATTTTAAGCCATATTAACATTATGGAATGATACTATTATTATGGAATACATAATTGTTGATGTGAGGAGGCAGTGAATTTTGTTACATATTTATTTGGATTGGATTGGATTTCATTGGATTGGATATTTTAATTGTTATTTTTTGCAATGGCTAAATAATGTAAACGGATACGAATATTATCCGAATCCGAGGTATCCGAGCGGATACGAATATGGATAGTTGTTTTAACTATACAGGCGGATACGGATACGGATAGAACATTCAGATAGCGGATACAGATATGGAAAACATGGTATCCGATCCGTATCCGTCCGTTTACCACCCCTATATATATACTGTGTAGTATTACCACAGTAAATGTTACTGTCTGTTTGTGAAAATGTCACATATATAAAATTATTTCATATTCTAGTGCATACAGTAAAGTTTACTGTTTGTGTAATTTTTTTTCTTTGGAATTTTATAGCCTTCATGGATCTTGTTTGATAGATCTCGTCGAGTAGATTTCAAAAATAGTAATTTTGCGAAAAACGAATTTGTGAATCAAAAGTTATGATCATTTAAAGATTAAAAAAAAAGTCCAACCACTTATGTAACTTCCTAAAGGAAGTTACAGATAATTAGTTATAAAAGGGTAAAATGGTGAAAAAAAATCCTAAAAAGTTGGAATAGGACCTATGGGATTATTGAAAAGTCAATAGGAGTTATAAGAATGTTGACCCGATAAATGAGACCTAAATTTAATTATCCCATTTTTAATTTGTAAAGATTATTTTGATATTCTATGCGAAGAATACTTAGAGAAAAGAAAGACGCTTTATAATTAGGGACATATATCAAATAGTTCCTTTAATATTTTTTAATACTCATTTAATTCAAATTTTTTTATTTTACTTTAAAAAGTCATTTGGCACATATTTTGGAGAGGGAGTGCCACTTGCACGAACCTCTAAAAATAAGAGAATATTGAGTGCTTGAGGGACTAAATGGGTTAAACTAAAAATATGTGTTCTTTTTAAAAAATATATATTTATAGTAGGGACTATTCAATAATTGACCCTTATAATTATGTAAGAAAAATGTCTTTTACATAGCTCCAAAAAAATAATTTTTAGGTAAAATTTTAAAACTAATATTAAACCACTCCCCAAAAAAATTCTTTTCATTTCTAATTTCTCATGCAAATAATTTATTTTTCATTTGTCTTTCAAATTTGTAATCAAACAAACCCTTGACTCTTTACTAAAGTGTTCCTCGATATTATAGTGTTGAAACTTAAAAATTAAATATCACTCAGTATATAGACTTGATTTACATAAATTTTAGGGCTACTTAGAAAACCGATTGGACCGGCGGACCGAATTGGACTGCCCTATTTTTTGCAATTTTTTTTATAATCGGTCCAGTCCAGTTTTTTTTTACAGACCGGTCTAATCGATCCAGTAAAAAATTATTTTTGCTGAATTTTTTTATATGATGTTTAAACATTCCAATAGGGCCATATAAAAAAAATCGACTCAAAATAACGTTTTTTGCTATTTTAAAAAAATTTGTCAAACTTTCGTAACTTTTAAAGCACTTTAAAAGTTGCAAAAGTTTGACCGATTTTTTTAAAATAGCAAAAAATATTATTTTTAGTTGATTTTTTTATATGGATTTATTGAAGTGTTTAAACATCATATAAAAAATCTCAACTCAAAATCATTTATAAAATGGGTCCGCGTCAGCGGTATGTATCGTTTGGTATATATAGGAGTCTCTCTCTCTCTCTCTCTCTCTCTCTCTCTCTCTATATATATATATATATATATATATATATATATATATATATATATATATATATAATCATAATTATATTTATATATAAAAAAATACTCACATAACTTCTAGGATGGTACGCTCGTAAATATCAAAAAAAGAAGAAAACAAAAACCCTAGGCTATACACACGCACGCACACAAGTTAGTACACAAACAACCCATTTCTTCTACTCTTTTTCTCTCTCACAGCCGCTCACTCTCATCTTCTTTACTCTGCTTTCTCTCAAACTCTTTCCTTCTTTGATCTTACCCCTGCTCAGTGCTCGTCCATTTGCGCCGCCGCTCCCCTTTTGCACCACTCATCACAAAGGCTCTATACTCTTCTCACGCGCAGTACAACACAAAGGCTCTACCATTTGCGCCGCTCATCTTTGTCACACACAATGGTATTCTTTTTTTTTCTTCTAAAAAAAAACTGTGAAAGCTTTTTAAGTTTTGGCCCAATAAATGAAAAAATCGCCATCTGCTCTGTATTATTTGAACAAAAAAACTTGTATAATGTTTTACGAACATCTGGCTATCGTTTGTAGGGATGGCAATGGGGCGGATTTTCAAAAAACCTAACCCACCCCATTTAATAAACGGGGCGGGCGGGGCGGGGCAATTTTATTTAAATTAATTCTTAACCCATCCCATTTAATAAACGGGGCGGGTCGGGGCTCCTACTGGTTGGGTAAATTTTAAAAATAGTCTCACTAAAAATATTACATTATAGTTTTAGAGGTCTACAATGGTTCGTATTCCAATCTGTGAGACAGCCCCCCAAATGTCAATCATTATTTCCACCTAGAGTTTTTACAAAATTAACATGCATATAAAAGTTTTTTTAGTGTGTGTGTGGGTGCGCGCGTGCGCATGTATATATATATATATATATATATATATATATATATATATATATATATATATATATATATATATATATATATATATATATATATAATTAAGATGCATGTGAAGGGAATTTATGTAGGCATAAGTTAAACGGGGCGGGGCGGTTTTATTTAAGCTAACTCCCAACCTGCCCCATTTAATAAAGCTGCTTATCTTTGAAACCCATGCCCGCTCCTAATTCATTAATCGGGTTTTAAAACCCGCCCCATTAGGGGCATGGCGGGGTTCCTACAGGTCGGGTTAAATTACCATCCCTAGTCGTTTGGTCACATGGAAGCAAATGGCTCCGCTACTTGACTAGCAAAATATGGTAGGAATGTGAAAAGTTGTAATATTTTGTCCAGAGTTTTTCCTTACTTTCTTAAAGGTAGCCTAGCTTTTGATGTAATTGGAATGTATAGAAAGAGGAAAGTAAGCACAACCTTCTTCTGTACATACTAACTGTCAAATAAACAAAGCTTCTATGTTTTTTTGGGAAATAAAATGGTAATGAAAATCAGAATAAAAAACTTTAAATTTTCTATAGTTTTCTAATATAAAAAATTTGGACAGTTTAGATGGTAAAATTTGGGTAGTTTTGATGGTAAAATTTGAACAATTTTGAAGGGAATTTTTTATTTTTAAAAGGATTATTTCAATAAGATTAGGACCGACAAGTTAGGCCGTATCGATCATACAAAAAATAGGACTGACTAAGCCCGAAAAAACGATTTAATCAATCCGGTCTTTGTCCTTTTATTAGGACCAATTTAATCGGTCTGGTCCTTAAAATTACTAAAAATCAGATCGAACCGGACCGCAAACACCCCTAATAAATTTTATACATTCAAAAATTTTCTTGACGGATCTGTGGGATTCAAGAAGGATATGTAATTTTAACTCCAAAATTTTGTATTTTGATGTGGAAATGAGATAGACTTTATTTAAAAAGTGACATGTGGCACAATTTTACTTAAATACCCTTGGGTAAAATGGGTCGAACATGAAGCGAAGGCCAATTATGATTAGATTATGTCAAATAAATTAGATAATTAAAAATCGCTCATATGAAGCATCATCGCCCTATCGTGAGTGATTAGTAAACAGGAAATAAACTCAAACCAGGTCGACTAAGGGATAACGTGTTCCCCAATGTATAATAGGTTGACAAGAATTTTGTGTCTATAGATAAAACCCTCGTATGTGAGGGAGGCTGTGTGAGCAAATCGTTGACAAAATACTTTGTACTTAAAGCAGTGTTCTAAAAGGCCCGCCTAGGCTCCGCCTAGGCCCGCCTAGGCTTGAGGCTTGGGAGAAACGCATCGCCCACGCCTTATTACGCCTTATTCTTGGTAAAAGGCTTAAGGCACACTTTTTTTAAAAAAAACGAAGGATTAGTTAACAAATATTGGTTATGGAGCATGAATATGAGAAAGATGGCTACCAAACATATGAATATATTTTCAAAATTCAAGGTATGTATTATTTTATTATATTATTAGCCTTCGAATAATTAAAATAATAAAAAAAGGAAAAACGCCTTTTTACGCCTAGGCTCCGCCTAGGCGCGCCTAGGCTCCTAAGGCTTGAGGCTTGACCTCTACGCCTCGACCACGCCTCGCGCCTTTTAGAACCTTGACTTAAAGGTTGGGTTCTAAGGTTGCATTCTCTAGCACCCCAATCTTCTTTACTTCATCTAATGTATGGGGATTAAGGATGAACTTCGCATACCTCGTGTTATTTACTTTCTAAATTGCACCCCGGGCTAATTTAAGGAAATTTAAGATATTATAAAATTAAACCCCTTACAATTTGGCATGGTTTGTGGGAAATATCTCGATAGTCAGTATGAGTGTTAAACATACTTACTGGGATCCAATGGCAAGTTGCATTTGTAATGAGTATGTATCTAAAAAAGGAATCGATCACCAGTTAAGTCACATTCCTCACCCAGTGATATCAGATCGCATGGAAGAACCTCACTTCGATCTAGCCTTAGTCAGCATCATCACTGCCATGATATGCTAAGTTTGGAGACCTCAACCAGGAATGCTACCTTTAGGCTTGTCAACGTATATGAGGAGCATTTATATGAACTTGATACTAAATCTCCCCCTTAGGAGATAATTGACTGAACAATCAAATGGGCACGAGTCTAGCTCTCACACAAACGACCGACGTCATAGAAGGATGATCCGCTCTCTCAGGACTCCCTTATACAGTAATGTAAAGTTAAATAAATCAAGGATCTTAAGAGAGGGTTTTCGTAGTCACCATCAATGAGGACACCCATCAACTCGTCGATCAGTCGGTAGGAGTGACCAACTTATTGAGCAACCTTGCTCTATCAAGAAAAGCATTTTCAAGATCTTTCCCCAGTACCGTCGACCAAGGTCCCAGGACAAAAGGATTTGTGAGATTTCATCATGCAATAATTAGAGGGTATCTACAGAAAAATCGTTGTAATGCTCTCTAATTTTAATGACTTTTAAAATAGGATTAATTAAAAGTAAAATGGGATTAATTGAAATTAATTATGAATAATAATTGGAATTAATCCCGATTGAATATTACTAGAGAATACGTAATATGTTATTGATATTGAATATTAATTAGTGATTAAAAGTAATATATGATTGTATGGTCGCGGGTGAATAATACGCGAATTATTGAAATTAAGTCGGGATACGTGTGTGAGTCGTGTCGGGACTAAATTAAAAGGGCAAAAAGGGATTTTTTTTAAAGTTATCCATATGGTCATTTTGAATGTGCCAATGAGTCTGAAAGGGTCGAAATAGGCAGAAAAGTCTATCCAGGGGTTTGATTTGGGTCTAGGGTCAATTGGGAACCAAAAGGACACCCTGGAGGGGTATCTTGGTCATTTTTCGGGGGAGGTGAATAGTACCTGCGAGATTGGAGTTTTATTATTTTAAGATTAGAGTGTGTTAAACCATGAGATCATTTACCAAAAGAGTAAGGAGAGGAAGGGAGAGAATTCTAGGAAGATGAGGGGTTTTGAGAGCAAATCAAGGGTTGCACCACCTTGCACTACCACCGAAAAAGTGATTGGAAAGGAGGAGGAAGTATATTACATATATCTTCACCAAAGGATTAGACCTACACCTTAAGGCAAGTGTCATTCTTGTTTCAATTAGCGAGTATAATATCCATGTTAAATTATAAGGGATAAATATCCATGAAAACTATAAATCAAAGATGAAAATTTGATGATTTTAATGTATTTCTTGAAATGGAAATTATTTAGGATTATTCCTTTGATGAAATTAGAATTAACACCATGAAATTTTTTGTTTAATTGATAAAGGAATTTGTGGTCTATATGTGTTCTTGAGAAAGAATTCTATCATGTAGATTTTCTCGAGTTTAAAATAACATTAATATGATTCATCGAAATTCCATGATGATTTTGATATGATTTGATGTTATAAATCATGTACATACTTGGGTATATCATTTGGGATGAATTATAAGGAGTTTCGGATCATTTGGTGGAGGTTTTGAGGATGATTTATGTTACAGCTTGTAGGTAGAGATATGTAGAAAAATGACGAACATTGTATGATTATTTTATGACTGTTTTAAGAGGAATTTGGTAGTGTGGTCGCGAGTTTTTGTATAAAATCACGTTTTGCACAACTTTGTTGTTTAAGTTTTTTCAAAATCGGAGAAGAAAAGCCTCAAAATTGATTTTTTTTCTGGGCAGATTGTAACTTTTTTAAAAAACAAAGGATTATTAGTAATTAAAATATAATCCGGGCTTATTATAATGAGTCTGGGTTTTGGACCAATAAGTATGAGTTGAAGGTAGCTACTTGGATAATTAATTAAATCCTCTCGGTTAATAAGAGATGTTAGGAGTAATGGAAAATGTGAATAAAATGTGTATGGCATACCTAACCTACTTGCTATAGATGGGAGGTTTGCGCGTTGCGGACAGTCATATCCTGATGAGCCTTTTGGGGGGGGGGGGGGGATTGACTTGTGCCTCATAAGATAGAATCTAGGTACGGGCTATCTGTGCTAATGATAGTGGTAAAGGTCATATGGGTGCGTAGGTATGTGCGTAGCCCATAGGTTTTGAACTATATTCGCCTCCAATATGTGTGATTTGTGATGATGGTTCGAGTGAGATACTGAACCAACAGTCCTTTATACAGTGACGAGATGTATTGGGACTAAATAGCAGAGTAGTGCGTGCAACGCAGTTGTGTTTCGGGGTGCAGTATTGTATATATATAATAGAGTGAATGTATACATATATATGTGATATTATCTACGGTGTGATTTACGTAGACGTGAAAGATAAAGAAATCTGAAATTAATTAAGTATGAGAACACTTAATTATATTGAGATTTGAATTAATATATTTATTTATTACAAGTATTGTGAAGGAAATACGTGGGGAAAGATAAGGGCTATGGTTACTTGATACAATGAGATAGTCCAGTGAAAGGGGGAATAGTAACTAGAATAAATTAAGAATACGTTGGGCGTGCACATTAGTTGAGAGGTGAGAATCTCAAGTGAGAGTCCGAGGATCTAACGTGTATATAATAATTGTTAATTGTAGCATTTATTCACTTGTTGTTTTTAAAATCTTTTACAATCGGGGCTCTGACCCATTTTCTCTTACATATTCTCTTCCCTGTTTTATATTTTATATCAGGTGTCCAGCTACAGGGACACCCAACTTAGAGGATCGCATATTTATTCACTATGAATGCTTTGGAGGGTGGACCTTACATTAGACGCATTATTTGATTGATTCCTGTACTCTGTAGTCATTTTCTTTTATGGCATATTGCCAGTGGATCCTTGTCATTTTCATTCTATCTCAGTCGTTAGTTTTACTTATGTTTGTTTTGGATACATTTGGTTTGACTTGGTTTATTGTATTGAGATGTTTTAAACTAGGAAGTTTATTCTAGGTATATTAAATAAGTTGTGATGGTTATTATTTATTATTTATTGTTGGGGATTGGGTTATATGATAAATCATTGTTATTGTTAAAAAGGAATTTTATTTAAAATTAAAAGTTTTAACACTAGCTTAATTGAATATTGGGTGGTTTATAAGAAAGAAAAAAATTATTTTCCGACAGTGATGCTAAGAATGAGCCAAGTGAATAATTCGAATTAATTGGATAAAGGATTGGCCACCCGTTATTTAATTAAGCGGGTTATTACAGGTGTTATCAGAGCATCAATTCTAGTGTCCTTAGGATCTGTACGGCTTTCTACATTTCAGTGTAGCGTTATTTGATTTAGATCCCTATTATTAGGATGTTGTATTCCTCTGCGTATTACGACTTACGTTCTCCTGCCAGGAAATATAAGTGATGTAATTCTTATACAAGCTCGGTCGGGCATCGATGACTAGCGAGGGTCATTAGAAGAATAGCAGGAGGAGGACTCAACCGAAGACTTAGAAGATATTGGAAATAGTGATTTAGATAGAACCCACCAAAATTATTGTTCAGGGTGAGGATGATAAAGAAGTCTCTCGGGAGCTGTAGTTTCCAGGTTCCGTCATGGATGACATTTGTGCCATTTCAAAACTAACCCATCGATGTCAGTGAAAGGTGAAGGAGTCGGAAGGACTCTTGTGAATGAATAAATCCAAATACAATTATGTACGATGAAGTGTAGAAACACCCAGGACTTGAACATTTCGGGTGAAATTTTTTCTCATGGGAAGTGATGAGAGTGAGACATCACATATAAAGAAGCACCTGGGAATCTAAAATGAGACATTATAATATGGTTCGACTGTGAAATCATCCATTTGATGTTTAATCAGGATATGAGTAGAATTTTGAAACTTATTTCATATGGGCGAGAAAGAAATCCCAATGTAAAAGAGCAGTGAACTTGTTTAACGAATTCCTTACCCAACGAAGAACGAGGTACATCGCAGATAATAAGAGTTCATTGTTGTGGAAGAACGCATGAGTTAAATACTCAAGTGTAAATGGAAAAATCTTATGAAGACGACTAGGATTGATCTCGCCAAGAAATTTATTAATACCCCAAGGAGAAAGGGAGCCAGGAGGGTTGGGGAAAACCTAGCCGCAAGGCAAAGATTGAATTAAATGGTGATAGTGAAACACTACCGGAAGGTATACCCAATAGGGAATCTATTTAAATTCTTACTAAGCAACGATGAATTCAGCCAAAACCAGTGAGGTCGACCATGTGTTTTATGGGACTAGTAGATCCAAAGGAATAATGGAAATAGAAATTGGGAGCTAAGACTGCCCGGTCCAAGAGAAGGACATTCCAAAATAGTCAGTAGGACCAGTGACGGGGGAATGACAAAGGAAATTACCCTATGTGTAGAAAAAGAGACTAATAGTGTTGAATGTGTCCACTTTGAGAAGTGAGACTGATAAGTTTAGGAATGGTAAACCATGCCAGTTAGGCATAACAACTGGAGGAGTGAAATTTCCAGTGGAGGAATTGGGCCCAGGAAATTTACAACCCGAGAGTAGCGGGATTAGGCAGGACCGGTGGAGTCCTCAATAACTGTAGCATGCCGTATTTTAGGGTCGATGGAATCCAGGAAGTAAAAGGGAGGCCAGTAAGGCCATAATTGAGGCCTAGAGATTTGGTACCAACGTTCCAATGATGGGCGTGTAGCCGTAGAACATAATAATTTGTCCACTATGAGGAGGGGGAAACTATTGGATGAAATCCTAGATGTATGACAATTGCAGATGCTCATGGGTCGTGTTGGCAGCTAAGTGTTGGGACCCTACGATTGGGCGAGACTGGTGAATTTTTATTTCATCCTTGCGAGTAAAGGATTAATTCAAGTGGCACGGGTGTGTCACAACATATATGAATTATTAACACTAAAAATTCGCGTGCGAGTGGAGTTTTATGGGTATGTTGGTTTTAACAATCGGGTTGCAAACGTATTTATAATTGATAATGGGACTTTTTGATGTCATCCGTGAGTGAGCCGGGTGGGCACTAAGAACATTTTTTATCGTTATAATTTACTACTACTTTGAGTTAGCAAAGTAGAGCTTATTATGGTAATGTGTAGGGATTAATTATCAAATGTTTTTCGATAGTAGATTGAATGATAAGACTATTG
Source organism: Sambucus nigra (assembly GCA_949130495.1). Taxonomy (NCBI): domain Eukaryota; kingdom Viridiplantae; phylum Streptophyta; class Magnoliopsida; order Dipsacales; family Adoxaceae; genus Sambucus; species Sambucus nigra. Next base: position 80,627,641 of record OX422213.1, on the reverse strand, counting down.
TGCTGGATATTCTGAGTGAGTAATATTACTATGGTGAGGCGGCACCTGAAATAGGGTTGGGCCTATAAATATATATATGAAAATCTCATGGTATCGTCGACTGCAGTGAGTATGTTGTCTAGTTATATGTAATCCCCGGTGTATAGGAATTAGGGCTGTAAACGGATATTCGAAAATTCGCATCCGTCCGATATCCGAAAAAATGGAAACGGATATGAATATGGATACTCTATAAAAATATCCGAGAAAACGGATACGGATAGTACTAGTATCCGACATGGATAATTCGTATCCGATGCAGAGTATCCATTTTACCGAATATCCGTATCCGTCAAACATATGCTTAAAATATTATTAATAATATTAGCATTAGTATTACTAATAAAATAATATTAAAAAAAAACCTTAATTGTTTATTCCCTAAAACAAAACAAATACATACTCCGCTCAAAACAAAAACACCCAAAAATTATTATTTTATTTGGTATATTATAAAATGCCATGTATTATTATTTTATTGGGTAGATTATCACGGAGTTACACTAAAGTTATAATACATCCTATCACACACAACATACACCCACTAAAGAACATATGATCCACTCAACAGGTACATACAAAATAAAAATAAAAATATATACCTGTATTTATATATTGTTCATGTGATTATTCATTAGTTTCCATAATTATAAATAAATGTAGGAGCAAAACAAAAAAGTAAATAGATGGTTTTGATTGTGATGAAAACTGAAGTTAACATGTATACAAAATAAAAATGTATACTTATTAAAATAAAAATATCAGTATGTTTTGAAGACTAAAAGGTCCATGAGTTTATCATTCTCAATAAATTTGATTTAATCTAAAAGGTGCATATTTATTTCAATTGTTATGGAATACTACTGTTATTTTTGTTGGATGACTTTAAGCTTATATGGTTGTAAAGTATGGATAGTTTTAAGCCATATTATCACTATGGAATGCTACTATTATTATGGAAGCCATAATTGTCGATGTTAGGAGGTAGTTATTTTGTTATATATTTATTTGGATTGGAACGGATTTCATTGGATTGGATATTTTAATAGTTATTTTCAGCGATGGCTTAACAATGTAAACGGATACGGATATTATCCGAATCCGAGGTATCCGAGCGAATATGGATATGGATAGTTATTTTAACTATTCGGGCCTATACGGATACGGATATGGATAGTGCATCTAGATAGTGGATACGGATATGGAAAACATGGTATCCGATCCGTATCCGTCCGTTTACCACCCCTAATAGGAATTTATTTACCGATGTGATTCAGGATACATTGTGATCTTTATTGAACAGCAAAATATAGCTCGTGAGAGCGTCACGTTTCATGTTATTTCTAAGAGGAATAAGTATTTTTTTTAACATACGGAGATTGTGGGAAGGTACATGATTAGGCATAAATTCTTCCCAATTTATCCCTTAATTTAGTTACTTTTAGCACCTCGAACAACGTAATCGATTTGACTTTATCTCATAATCTTGCTACTGACTTATCCTAACGAGTACACCGAGTTTCTGGTATTTCGTACTAATTTTGCAGGTATTTAATGTCAAAAACTAAAGAAAAAAACCAGAAGAATCGAAAAAGAAAAGAAAAGAAAGAGAGTCAAAAGGGCAAAAGTGTAATTTCTACCTGGAATTCGGATGAGGTGCCTAAAGAGAAGTTGAAGATATCAAGTTCATGAGCACATATGAAGAAACGGAACCTCAATAGGAGTCCCGGAACAAAATTTATGAGCAGTCAAAGTTGGAGAAAAAAGTCAAAGAGGCAGACTGATCCACAGTAGACCCGGATCGGTCCGCAGTGCATATTCCAGAGTACCCCAGACCAAAAGCAAACCGAAGAGGGAGGAAAAATAAACGAACCGATTCGCCCAAGAAATAAAAGAACCAGTCCGCATTCAAGGCAGACCGATTCGCAAGAGACCTGGACCGGTCCGGCTGTCGAGACTTTGTAATCTTATCCTTCTCCTATGAAGAGTCCTAGTGTAACTAAAACTCCTGAAATTTTGTAGGGTATATAAACCCGAGTTATTATCGTTTTTAGCACGAAGAATTTGTATAATTTTCCTTTCTTTCCAGAAAATCCTAATTTAGAAATAGTTTGCAATTTTAATTTCAAGATTGAAGGTTATTCAGAATTATATGTTCTTAATTGTTGTTGTTAATGCTTTGGTAAGATTAGTGAGTTATTTCCTCTATTTAACTCCTTTCTACATCAGTCTATAAATTTTCCTTAGTTTACTCATGGCTTTCTACAATTCAAAAATTATTTTCATTACTTTCAGCATGCTAGGCTAGATTTTCTAAGGTGAACCCAGCCTGATGTGATAGTTGCATGTGTATAACATTAATCCTCTGAATTTAGTGATTTATTACGATCGTATCGCGTAGGAACACAAAAATTGTAGATCTTTAGATCTCGTTTGCTTTCGGGTAATCGGGATGCTTTAGAATGCAATTCGAGTGTCACTATCGCGATACCGATTTACTCGTCCTCAGATTAAGTATGATGCGGGATTGAACCTCATATACGTAATGCTTGGGAGTACTAAATTCTGGGTCTAATTAATCAGTTAAATTTACGATTAGTATTATACCTGCAATACATTAGGGTTGGGGGATTGTATTCCCGTCCTGTTTCTCTCATCATATAGTTTAAAGTTTTAAATCAGTATTCATCAGTATTTTAGGTAATTTAGTATAATTGCACTTTTTCATAATTTCATAATTGCATCTAGTATAGTCATTCCACAAACCAAATCAATTTTCTTTTTCCTTTAGAGTCAGAGTTAGGATTTCCTTATCTATCTAACGTCGTCACAACTCTGTTGTCCTATTTCCCTGTGGATACGATCCCGACTTATCGGGTTTATTACTAACGCGATAGGCTTGCACTTGAGCCTAGAGTGAACGCACATTAGAGACACTTTTTGAGTTGCGTCAGTACGTATTATGGACTGAGGGCCTTACGAATCTCGAAGACCGACTATGTTAGGTAGTAGTGTATCAAGAGGGTTCCTTATTTAGATTTCACTTTGCAAGACATCCCACGCATGAAGCTAATGAACGTCGGGAGTTGGAGGGAAGTTTGGTCGATAGTACATAAGTTTCGTACTTTGGTCATTATACATATACAAGAATATAACTGAGAGTTGATAATTCTATTACGAGTTAAGGCCGACAGAGACGCCTAGTCCTGGTATCATTATGAAAGAACATTGATGCCACTAAAAGAGTGATTAAGTTATGACTAGTGGGGTGGTTGAGTGTACTCCTATCTTATCAGCATGCCAAGTGTGCGAGAATCGATTTATGAGTGGTACATATTATTGGGGCAATAATGTGCGAGACATAGGGTGTATAGGTGCCCTAGGTGATCGAATCAGGAAGTGGATTATAATTGTTGTGTGAATTCGACAACATTTAGCTAGGGAAGCTGAAGCTTATTCCGTAAGATTTGTCAGAAGCATACGTTTCACAAGAAACTGATTTTTAGAGCAAGAAAATGACTTCTAACACGTAGTGAGGCAAAGTCACATGGATCATGGTTAGAGGTATATTTGAGAGAATACAAGATGTATTAGGTTAAAAATAACAATGATGATGGGCTGCAACGAAGAGAAATATTGTTAAATTCATTTGCAATGGGTCACCTGTCTGTTGGTAAAGAGTGGACCATCCGAAACCAGTAGGGATTTTTTAACCAGTAGAAGGGGAAAGCATTCCAAGATTTATATTGTAAAGGTAACTACTTCCTAAAGGGGTTACGGTCCTATATGGGTGATAGTGGATCGGTTGACTGAAGTAGCTCATGTTATGGCAGTTAAGACTGATCATACTACGAGACAGTATGCGCCGATCTTTACAATCGAGATAGTGAGGTTACATGGGGTATCACTTGATCTCGTGTCCGATTGGGATAAGATATTTGTCATTCGATTTTAGGAGAGTGTTCACGAGGCCATATGTACTGAGTTGTGATTGAGTACAGCCTATCATCCGCAGACGAATGGGCAGAATAAGCGGATTAATAAGATGTTTGGAAATAAATTATATGTGTACCCTTAGATCTTAGGGGAAGACGAGCGTAGTCCCTTCCATTCGTGGATTTTGTGTACATTAAACTCATATAAGTTCACTTTTGGGCATGTCTCTAGTTGAGGTATGGCATGGTAAGCCTTGTTGTCCTCATGCTTGTTAGTTAAAGATGGGGGCCAGGTACTAGTGCGAAGATTAGAGATGAGTTGGTACTTAGTACATAATGCGGGTAAAATATATACTACACAAATAACCCACTCGAGTGCGATCGTCGCGAGATGAGATCGTATGTATCTTAAAAATGATTAATCAACTAAGATGCAAATAGTAGAAGGCTAGAAACCAAATAGCTAAAATAAAGTTTAAGTAGGAAAATATAAGCGATACGGCTTGGGCACGAACCTACGTGACAGGGTAACCTGGAGTTTAAAATGAACATACGTGAGGTGCTCATTATTAAGGGTATTTGATAGTGTACTGTATGGGCAGTACGGAGTGGTTTACTTATAAGCGCGAGGATGCGATGCGCAACATATAGCCAAAGTTGTTCTTATCTGGTATACTTTTTTTAAATTTCGGGCCGTAATTCCGTTGTATGGGGGAAGTATGTAATGCTATGTAATTTTAATGACTTTTAAAATAGGATTAATTAAAAGTAAAATGGGAATTAATTGAAATTAATTATGAATAATAATTAGAATTAATCCGAATTGAATATCACTAGAGAATAAAGTAATATGTGATTGATAATGAATATTACTTAGTGATTGTAAGTAATATATGATTATATGGTTGCGAGTAAATAATACACGAATTATTGAAATTAAGTCGGGACGCGCGTGTGAGTCGTGTCGGGGCTAAATTAAAAGGAAAAAAATGGAAATTATTTTTAAGACATCCATATGGTCATTTTGACTACACCAGTGAGTCCGAAAGGGTCGAATAGGCATAAAAGTCTACTTGGGGGTTTGATTTGGGTCTAGGATCAATTAGGAACCAAAAGGACACCCCGGAGGGGTATTTTGGTCATTTTCCCAGGGAGGTGAATAGTACCTGCGGGATTTGAGTTTTATTATTTAATATTAGAGTGTGTTAAACCAAGATATCATTTACCAAAAGACTAAGGTAATAAAGAGAGAATTCTAGGAAGAGGAGGGGTTTTGAAAGTAAACAAAGGGTTGCACCACCGCCGAAAAAGTGATTGGAAAGGAGGAAAAAGTATTCTACATGCATCTTCACCAAAGGATCAGACCTACACCTTAAGACAAGTGTAATTCTTGTTCCAATTAGCGAGTATAATATCTAATGATACGAGAAATTGGCCATAAGGCGTTCTCCTACCAGCAAGTCAAGAGTCAAGTGTGTAATAAACAAGTAAAGAAAATAAATAGAGAGAAGACAAGATATAGAGTGGTTCGGCCCCCAAAATGGGCCTACGTCCACTGTGTTTCTCCATTCTCATTATTTGCGTTGCATTGTACAATATAATCATGCCTAAAGAGGCGTACAAGTATGAGAATAAGGGTGAATACATGACAGTATTGGAGATTCCGGTGAGCTCGGGAGGTGGTTGTGATGTAGATTGTGTCTCCAAGAGGTATGTTGAGGTTGTGTAGAGAGAATATGTATTGTAGAGCCTGCCCCGGACGGGTATGGAATCGATCCCCCTTCACCTTCTAGGTGTGGTCCTCTATTTATGAGGAAATGTGTTGAGTCACATGCCCTGAGCACGTGGCGTATACCAAGTCTGCAGCAGTTATGGATGAGGGGGGTGCGGCCTGCAAGCAAGCAATGTTGTAAGCTGATGGAGGTGTGCCGCACACCATAAGGTGGAGCGCCACGGCCTATAATGGACAAGGCCGCACCCTGTGTCTTCTGGTCATGAAGGGATCACGCCGAGTGAGTTTTGGCCGCGCCCTGAGTGAGGTTTGGCCGCGGCCTGTATGACCTAAGATGCCTGCGAACTGGAGAAGAATACATTCCACGGCATGGTGCTATATTTGTACTATCAATAAGCCCCCAAGCCGTAGTGACAAGGGAGATCAATTGGGACTGCGGCTCAGTAGCCTAGGTGCAGCGGTGCTTCCAAAGCGACGATCCGTCTTCTGCGCTCCCTTATATAAATTATTTATGGTCGTGGACTTCATTACGTTTACAAAACTTTTGAGAGCACATTGAGAGCGAAACTATGCACTTTCTCTCTTGCATATTCCGGCAACCTTTCGAGGCGGTGTGCGGCGGTTCAAGGTGGTCTGAAGCTGATCATTGCAATCTTCTCCATTTCCAGGTGATTTTTCAACCACCATACTTTCGTAAAAGCCTTTGAAATTTACAGTTTTCTTCCCTTTTGATATGATTTCGCTTTTTCTGGTTCATTTGCTAGAAATCTAGGGTTTTGTTTGTACGTTTTTCCCTTTCTCACATATGCTACATATGAAATACATACAACTATTCTTGGTGTTCATAATCGAACTCTTCGTATTCTGTGAGTTTGATCCTAAAAATGATTAGAATTTAGATAATCAACTGTTTAGGATAGATTCCGTGACATGATAGGATTTTAATACCCATTCCCGTGAACTGTTATGGTCCTTCTGCGTCATACCGTGCCAAATGGCCGCGGTCCCTCAAATTATCATCCGCGGCATCAAATCACCACCCTTGTAGTCTCGAACAGCCTTCAAACTTCCATGAACCCAAGACACATCCATGTTAAATAACTGTAATTGCTACTAGATCGAATTGACTCTGAAAATTTAGGAATGGCCGTGGCTAGGAATGCCTTAAAGCAATTCTATCTTATTACCGCGGCAGCCTATGTTCCTCTGCTGATATGGAGGTGACCGCGGCTAGTTGGGACAGTACGATCCCATAAGTAATAGAGTTTGCCCATTAATAACTGTTAGGGAAATAATGACGGATGCATTTTTAATACTTAAAAATACCCTTCTGCGGCTTCTTGAAGTCTTTTCCAAACCATATTGGCTGCGGCGCCTAACTGCGAACTCTGCTTTTCAGGTACTGCTGCAGCCATATGAGCTTTGACCCAGACGAGTTCCTGAGAGGCTTTTGGGCAAAGCATTTTGGGACCTCTCCCCCCGAGATTACTTCCGTGCCCCCTCTAAGATCAATAGGGCCTTGCAAACTAAAAGATTGCCCAAACTGCGTAATAATCGACTCAGACTCCGCGGACTCTGCATCTGGGAAGGGTTTCCAATCTCCGTCGATGGGAGAGGAAGCCAACTCAAGTACTCATCCAATGGGTGTAGGAGAAAGTGTCGCGGCTGTTAGAAATAACCCAGGAGGTATATCTGGGAGGGCTGAGAGACCCTTGGTCGCGCTTGATATCCGCAGCTCGATGACCCAAGATTGGGTTGAGCAGGTGGCTGAGAGACCCTTGGCCGCGCTCGATATCCGCAGAAAATTTGACGTGCTCAGCCCCTGCCGCAAACCAAAGACCGTGCACGGTTCTATCCGATGATGGAATTTGCTTCCCTCTGCACGCCTTCATTTACTGGCTACGGCTGCCTATTCCAGTTCCTATCCGTCGCCTTTTTCAGGCAATGAACCTGGCCCCAGCACAGTTGGACCCTAATGGCTGGAGAGCCATTCTCACCGCAGTTATCCTTTGGGAGAATTTATTCAAAAAGGACATCACGCTCGCGAAGTTCTTTCAATTCTATCGCCCAAAGGAGAACTCAGTGAAGTTCGCGGGCTATTACTACCTCTCAAGCCGCGGCAGGGACGAGACCCTTTACACTGGGAGACCGGCCAGTGTGAAGAACTGGAAGGCAAAATACTTTTACATCTCCGGTGAAGGCTAGGAGATGCACCCCGACGAGAACGAGAAGCAAATGACATATGTAATGCCGCGACAGTGGGGGGCTCCCTCAAAATTAGGTAATAAGACTATAGCCGCGTCCTTTCATTTCACATAAATATGCACTTCTTCAACTAATCTTTGAATTGTCCTTTCTTTCTACAGCCCTTGGCAATCTGCACTTGAACAAGCGACAGGAAAAAAGAGTTGTCGAGGCCGCGGAAGTTCCTGCTGAACACAAGAAGTTCGGCACGCTTGTAACGTCAGCAACCATATTTGAAGCAGGGTTCTTCCCAAACAAGTCCATTCCTCAACAAATAGGCACGAAAGGTAATTAACTGTGCCATAATTTTTGCTCCGCGGTCATTTATTCTCTTGAACTCATGCTATTCCTTTTCAGGTGAAGAAGTTGACAGGTAACTGCTAGCGGCGTAACTAGCAGAGATGGATGAGGACGTAATCGTCCTAAATAATACTGCGCGGAGAAGAAAGAGGAAGAGGTCCAAGGCCAAGGGATCTGCCGCGGCTTCCTCCGGAGAAAATAATGCTTCCCCTATCGTGGCTCCTGCCAAAAAAACTACAGCACCTGTCGCGGATCAAATGGTTAATGACGAGAACCTTCCGCATGATCATTTTGATGATGACATAGGGGAAAACCTGGCCACGGTGGGCTTGATGTCAACCGATGTGCCCCTTCACTCATCCTCTCCTCCACTGCCAATTATCGTGGCAGTTAACTCGAACTTGCCACCTCCTCAATTCCGCGGAGAGTCTGGGCCTGATGGTAGACCAAGGCCCCAATTAAGGCAGCCTGACCCCAATTCCTCTTGGGACACTACCGCAAAGGCTGCACGGAGGATAAAAAGAGCCTTGGATGCCGCGGACCTTGACAGGCTAGTGGGAAAAGATCACGAAGATCTGGAGGACTGTGGCCTCCATAGCCTTCTGAGGGTACGTACCGGTTATCATTCTTTAACTTTTGCATCTCATATTTTCCATACTTTTGCTTACGTCTTTTAATTCAGGCTGCGGATGTGATTGTGGTCCAGAAGAGGAAGTACGGGGCCTTGTACAGGTTGAAGGAGGCCGAGAAGAGTTCTCATACCGCGGACTTGCCGGCTGCACGGACTTCTTCTTTTGAGGCAGGGAAGAAGTCTGCTACCGTAGCTCTTCAGGCAGCCCATATGGACCTTGAGAAAGCATTCAAGGTGAGGGAGGAAGCGGAGGAGAATTTTAAGCAAGCCGCGGAGTCCCTGAAATCCTCCCAGGCCCAGACTGCCGAAGTCGCCCGTGTCGCGGAGATTTTAAATACCAAGCTCGCCCAAATCCAGCAGAAATATGAAGAGTTGGAAGCCAAGTCCGCTAAAAAAGATGAAGATCATACCGCGGCAGTAAAAAAGTTAGAAGTTGATCATGGTGATGCCCTCCAGCTAGCCATAGATCATGCCGTGGAGTCATTCAAAGGCTCCAAGGACTTCTTCCTTATCAATAACAGGGCATACCTCCGCGGCTACCAGGAGCTGCGGCAAAGATTTATTAAGAGGTTCCCTGAGGCCAAGGAGGAGGTCCTTGCCTGGAAGTTGAGAGATGCCGAACATCAAGAGTGCATTGCTGAACTTAAGGCCGCGGTGGAAGAGAGAGCAAGGCTCAGGGCAGAGGCAGCGGCTGCGGACGGAGAGTCAGAGACTGCCGCGGGTGAAGAAGAGGTTGATGATGATGATGAGACAACCTCTTAAACTCAATTTCTGTTGCATCATTAATATAGGGCTGCGTCCCTCCTTTTTGCAATCTTAACTTCTGATGTGGCTGCGGCCTTCATTCTGTAATCTAAATTTCTATTATGGCTACGGCCTTCATGTTGTAATCTTTGGCCATTAATATCAAGGATGTGGCCATATTTTCACCACTACGATTGACTGCTTGATATTCCTTGCTCTTTTACATTGCATGTTTTACATTGCTTGCTATAATGAATGGTTGAACGTAACTGCCTCATATTTAAAAATGCATCCGTGCCCCGATAAACATAACATTTTAAGTCCGCGGACAGAGATCAATTTCTTCATAGTATGATTATTTGCCAATATCCGTGCCCACATAAATGGTGCAATTTTACTCCCGAACATCGACTGCTGCGTGCAAGCCGCGGCCCTGTATTATGCCACGTCATGTAAACATCTTCCCTTGATTGTCGCGGACATGATTTCAAGGCTGGGCCTTGCTGACTACATGGATCCCCAGCTGCTTTCATTGCACCTGGTTATCTGAACTGTTTATCTTTTGTCTTCCCATGACCAATATGGAATATGTAGAGAAAGCCTTTCCTTAGACTTGGTACAATTGATTCTCTTCCACCGTGGCATTTGACGTGGTAGTTTTCTCATGCTTCAAGATGTTAGTGCCTCAGCACTTTCATAAATGAATGGCTCCTAGAACTCTGCAACCGTATCGGTGGGATGCGACACATTTCTGGTTCATCTGAACAATGTGCCTCTATAGACATACGTCGGTATTTCCAAGTCTTCTCGGGCTGAGTTATGTTATTAAGCCACCCACAGCTGATACACGAGACACCATCAAGCCTCTCCAGGCTGGGTTATGTTATTAAGCCACCCACAGCTGATACACGAGACACTATCAAGCCTCTCCAGGCTGGGTTATGTTATTAAGCCACCCACAGCTGATACGCGAGACACTATCAAGCCTCTCTAGACTGGGTTATGTTATTAAGCCACCCACAGCTGATACGCGAGACACTATTAAGCCTCTCCAGGCTGGGTTATGTTATTAAGCCACCCACAGCTGATACGTGAGACACTATCAAGCCTCTCCAGGCTGGGTTATGTTATTAAGCCACCCACAGCTTCCGATATATATAAAGCCATCCCTGGATACATATTATAAACCTCCCGGCTCGATGACGCATCCCGAAAGCTAAGAGCGAGCATTGTAAGCCCCCGCGGCTAAGTATGATTTCCAAAAGCTGAGAACGGGCATTGTAAGCCCCCGTGGCTAATAGAAGCTCCTTGAATCCTCCAATGCTTTCACGAACATGATCATCAGAAGATAAGATACAGTTGCACCTTGTGAGAGGGACTTTTAAGCTGATTAAGATTGCAATCCCTCCATAAGTGCATCCCGAAGTAAAATAATCCTTCGAGATAATTTTATTATTATTCCTCTGGAATCTGTTTGAGACAAAAGGTCTTTTTGTGAGATAACAGATTATGAAACCAAGAAAGATATCAGATATGGCAAAATTTGCTAATTCATATATTTATATATACATGCTTCAGCTAATGACTTTGTTAACAAAACATAAAGTCTTGAGTATTAAGTCTCTAATGAGCTTCATAAAACATAAACAGAAATAGTTGAAATTGGAAAGACTAAGGATGAGGTGTGGCATACAGCCTCTGTCAGGTCCGGCTGGGTCCTTTATGCATTCTTCAGGAATCGCTGCAGCATCCCTTGCCCAATTAGCCTTTCAACTTCATCCTTCAGAGCATAGCATTGCTCTGTGTCATGGCCATGGTCCTGATGGAATTTGCACCAGGTAACTTTCTTCCTATTGTGGGGTGGAGCTCTCAACTTTTCTGGCCACCTCAAAAGCTTGTCCTCTTTGATGAACTCAAAGATCTCTTCAACCGGGAAAATCAACGGACTATAGACACCCGATTTCTTTTCTAATTTCTCTGTTCTCCTTTTCTGACTTCTACTGGTTGATTCCACGGCTTCTTTAACTGCCGCGGTAGACAAGGCTGGTTGAGTTTTTTCCTCCGCTCCTGCACTTATATTTTGAGAGGCCGCGGCCTCTAGCATTAGCACCCTCTGAGTTAGATAATTGACCTGGGTTTGAAGTGAGGCATGGCTGTCATAGAGGTGATTAAGGTGATTGTATAGTTGTACAATCTCCTCCTTGACTTCTGCGCTCTGGCTGGATTCTCCTTCCATTTATGCTTTTGTTAGTCTTTATAAAGTATATAGAATCTGAGATAAAACTAACAGAAGTGAGTGATCACAGGAATATTAGGAAGGGGAACTTGAACTGCTCCATGATATGCTGAGGAGGCCGCGACAAGTATGGCACACAAGTGTACTGCCGCAGCCCTTTAATGTTATTCACCAAGGTCGATCCGAAGGCCACTTAAGTCCTTCCCACGGTGATTTTGAACTGTTTTAATAGGTCCGCACTAGTAGGGGTCGCTGCCCGAGAGGCTGTTGAACTTACAGGCTGCGCCCCTGGCTAGGACACGGAGAGATCCCACGACGCGAACTTGCCTTTTCTCCTCCAACACTCGAAGAAAACCTACTAGGGTCCATTGATGAGAGAATTATCTTGTGCAATATGGCACAATTTCAATGATAACCCTTAGATCATAGGTAGATGGCAACAAAAAAAGGGAGTAAATATAGCCCTTCCCTAATCATCCGTCTTTTCGGGACTAAAGTCCTCCATGCCTTTTAGCATTATCTAAATGGAATGATATCACGGGGGTATGTAAGATAGATCCAACGCCATCAAATGAAGGTCCAAAGACAGATCCAGAAATATGAAATACCCGTTTAAGGGGGCGAATGTAAAGCCGAGCCCAATAACCAGTAACCGACCCGTGAGAAGATGATCCATAGGACCCTCAGGGATCGAATAAGGTGTTTAAGAACTCATATATGTAGAGAAACAAGATTGAAATATCTCGGTTTCCCACAGACGGCGCCAAACTGATGATACGAGAAATTGGCCATAAGGCGTTCTCCTACCAGCAAGTCAAGAGTCAAGTGTGTAATAAACAAGTAAAGAAAAAAAATAGAGAGAAAACAAGATATAGAGTGGTTAGGCCCCCAAAATGGTCCTACGTCCATTGTGTTGCTCCATTCTTATTATGTGCGTTGCATTGTACAATATAATCATGCCTAAAGAGGCGTACAAGTATGAGAATAAGGGTGAATACATGGCAGTATTGGAGATTTCGGTGAGCCCGGGAGGTGGCTGTGATGTAGATTGTGTCTCCAAGAGGTATGCTGAGGTTATATAGAGAGAATATGTATTGTAGAGCCTGCCTCAGACGGGTATGGAATCGATCCCCCTTCACCTTCTAGGTGTGGTCCTCTATTTATGAGGAAATGTGTTGAGTCACATGCCCTGAGCACGTGGCGTATACCAAGTCTGCAGCAGTTATGGATGAGGGGGGTGCGGTCTGCAAAACAAGCAGTGTTGTAAGCTGATGGAGGTGTGCCACACACCATAAGGTGGAGCGCCGTGGCCTATAATGGACAGGGCTGAACTCTGTGCCTTCTAGTCATGAAGGGATCACGCCGAGTGAGTTTTGGCCGCGGCCTGTATGACCTAAGATGCCTGCGAACTGGAGAAGAATACATTCCGCGGCAGGGCGCTATATTTGTACTATCACCGAAAAAGTGATTAGAAAGGAGGAAAAAGTATTCTACATACATCTTCACCAAAGGATCAGACCTACACCTTAAGACAAGTGTAATTCTTGTTCCAATTAGCGAGTATAATATCCATGTTAAATTAGAAGGGATAGACATCCATGAAAACTATAAATCAAAGATAAAAATTTGATGATTTTGATGTGATTCTTGAAATGGAAATTATTTAGGATTATTCCTTTGATGAAATTAGAATTAACACTATGAAATTTTGGGTTTAATTGATGAGGGAATTTGGGGTTTATATGTGTTCTTGAGAAAGAATTCTATCATGTAGATTTTCTTGAATTTAAAATAAGATTAGTATGATTCATCGAAATTCCATATTGATTTTGATATGATTTGATGTTATAAATCATGTACATACTTGGGTATATCATTTGGGATGAATTATAAGGAGTTTGAGATCATTTGGTGCAGGTTTTGAGGATGAATTATGTTACAACCCGTAGGTAGAAATATGTAGAAAAATAACGAACATTGTATGATTGTTTTAGGACTGTTTTAAGCGGAATTTGGTAGTGTGGTCGCGAGTTTTTGTATAAAATCACGTTCTGCACAACTTTGTAGTGTAAGTTTTTTCAAAATCAGAGCAGAAAAGCCTCAAAATTGTAATTTTTATTTCTGGGCAGATTGTAACTTTTTCAAAAAATAAAGGATTATTAGGAATTAAAATATAATTCGGGCTTGTTATAATGAGTCTGGATTTTGGACCAATAAGTATGAGTTGAAGGTAGCTACTTGAATAATTAATTCAATCCTCTCGGTTTATAAGTGATGTTATGAGTAATGGGAAATGTGAATAAAATATGAATTATTAGTTTACGGGATAAACTTGAAATATACTACATGTGGGATTTGCGTATGGGATGAGAGTATACCCATTTGTTGATATATATACATAGGTGGAGCAAATACCTATAATATAATTGAGGTTTAAAATACCATGATACGTAGGATATTAGAGATATAAGTATACTACATATGAGACTTGTGATATGGGATGTGCTTATGCCCTATTGTTGATATATATATGGGTTGGGTGTATACCTATATGATGATTTATGTGTATAACAAACCTAGCCTACTTGTTATCGACGGGAGGTTTGTGCGTTGAGGACAATCATATCCTGATGAGCCTTTGGGGGGATTTTTGACTTGTGCCTCAGAATATAGAACCTATGTACGGGCTATCTGTGATAATGATAGTGATGACGGTCATATGGATGCGTAGGTGTATGCGTAGCCCATAGGCTTTGAACTATATTCGCCTCCAATATGTGTGATTTGTGATGATGCTTCGAGTGAGATACTGAACCAATAGTCCTTTATACGATGACGAGATGTACTGGGACTAGATAGCAGAGTAGTGTGTGCACCATAGCTGTGAATATATATATATACATGTGATATTATCTACGGTGTGGTTTACGTAGACGTGAAAGATAAAAAAATCTGAAATTAATTAAGTATGTGAACACTTAATTATATTGAGATTTGAATTAATATATTTATTTATTACATGTATTGTGAAGGAAATATTTTGGGAAAGATAAGGGTTGTGGTTAGTTGATACAATGAGATAATCTAGTGAATGTGGGAATAGTAACTAGAATAAATTGTGAATACGTTGGGCGTGTACATTAGTTGAGAGGTGAAAATCTCAAGTGAGAGCCCGAGGATCTAACGTGTATATGATAATTGTTAATTGTAGCATTTATTCACTTATTGTTTTTAAAATCTTTTACAAATGGGCTCTGACCCGTTTTCTCTTGCATATTATCTTCCCTCTTGTATATTCTATATCAGGTGTCCAGCCACAGGGATGCCCAACTTAGAGGTTCGCATATTTATTCACTATGGATGCTTTGGAGGGTGGACCTTGCATTAGCCGCATCATTTTATTGATTCATGTACTCTGTAGTCATTTTCTTCTATGGCATGTTGCCAATGGATCCTTGTTATTTTCATTGTATCTCAGTCATTAGTTTTCCTTATGTTGGTTTTGGATACATTTGGTTTGACTTGGTTTATTATATTGAGATGTTTTAAACTGGGAAGTTTATTCCAGGTATATTAAATAAGTTGTGATGGTTATTATTTATTATTCATTGTTGTGGATTAAGTTATATGATAAATGACTTCTATTGTTAAAAAGGAATTTAATTTAGAATTAAAAGTTTCAATACTAGCTCAATTGATTACAGGGTGGTTAATAATGAAAGAAAAAAATTATTTTCCGATAGTGATACTAAGAATGAGACAAGTGAATAATTCGAATTAATTGGATAAAGGATTGGCCACCCGTTATTTAATTAAGTGGGTTGTTACAATCGTGTCCGCACACCAAAAGATCTGTCTAGAAAAGCGTTGGGTCATGGATCATCATCATCATCGTTCCTTTATTATATTAAGATGACGGATCCTCCAAGGAAATTCTATGTTCCAAAAATGGCCACTTATGACGAAAAATCGACCATTCACCATTATGCAGCCTCGAGATATTTCCATTCGAATTGATTCGGCCCTGCAGATTTTTATTTTCCTTCTCTTTATTTACAAGTTTGCCATGGGATATTTTGTATATAACTCATTTCTCTCATTTGGGAGAAAGATATCTCCATTTTTGTCTTAGATTTTAGGGTTTTGTAGAGGGAGATTTGCCTACGTTTACTTTAATTTCATTAATTTAGTTATCTTCCTTCATTTCCATGCTTTCATTTACTTTCTTTCTTTACTTTCTTGCCTAGTGTAATTTATTTCTTATTGTAATTAGTTAGTTATAGTTTAATTAGTTATTTCATGATGTGCCCTTAGATAAATAGGGTCGGGGTTGTGTTCCGCCATTTATGGGCGCCGAGCTCTGAAAATTAGGTTTTGTGTAAAATTGCATTTAATTGAACCCGCCTGTATGAAAGTTGGATTGTTATGCGTTTAACTTTATTTGCCACGCAACTTTAGTGTTTATAACGACAATCCGAATTTAATACGCGTGTGACTATTTTTGATTAAATGTTTATTCAAGCAACTTTGGGTTAAATTCCTTATTGCGTGAAGTTTATGCCTAATTGTAAATGCTCGGTTAAATGCTTTCGAGCCAGAATCCTAATTAGTAGATGTTTAGCCCTTGAATGTGTGGATGTGATCCCGACCCTCGCTTTACTTTTGTGTAGCATAACTTATTCTTTTCTTTTGTCACCATTCTCAACCATCACCTTTTCTTTTATTTATTTTACACGTTTATTCCTGAAGTAATTAAACAATTAAAATCTAAAATTCAATCACTCCCTATGGATTTCATACGATACCCGACTTACCGCTATGCTGGCCTCGCAAGTGTAGTAGTAGCTTAGGTTTTTGCGTGTTGAGCGGGAGCCAAAATCAACGACCGTGTCCTTACACGAACACTTAGTTTCCCTCGCATCAAAATGGTGTTGTTGTCGAGGAGTGTGTTTAGATTGTAATTGGTTTTATCATTTCGTAGTATTTTTCCTTTCCTATTTGTATTCTTGGTTTTAATCTTTTTTGCAGGATTTGCATACTTGAGCGCTTAGAAAAGTTGATTCTCGATCGCGCATCTTTTCATCGGATTCTCCATCTACATACATTTTGGTAATCATGTCTTTCTTTTATAGTTATTACGGTCATTCTAATGATTCTTACTTTGGGGATAGTTTTGAAGTTTTCCATTTTGAAGATTTTCTTGATATTGAAAGACTTCAAAGTAATTATCGGAATGAAAATTGTTATTGGGAGCTTTATTTGGATTCATTATTCGAATCCAATCATGATTCTTATTCCGATGAATGTGAAGAAGAGTTTCAACCAAATGAGGAATTCGAGGATCAAGAGCTGAGGAAGCTTACTTTGGAAGAAACTTTTCTTCTTTACTCCCAAGGTTTGGAAAGCCTAAATGGTGATGGATCGAGACTTGGAGTACTTTGCGATGAGATGAATTCTTATGTACAAAATAACGAGGAGGTGGAGACTTGTGTTTCACCTAAATTTATCGAAGAATTTCTCATCGAGTGTGCATCTTTCTCCCCCGAAATTCAATATCCTTCCGACGATGAGTCGATTGAGTTTGAATTTGTTTCATCACCATATTCGTTTTTCGTGATTGAACTATTAGAATTACCATTTGATTCATATGAGTTGGTGGAAACTTTTAAAACTTCTACACTTTTTGTCGATGAGGACTCTTTACCGGACTTGTTTTCGATGGATGTTATCCCCGTGTGTGCACCATCTCCCATTCCACTTGAAAAACCTTTGGAAGATGAGTCGATTTTTCTTGGGCCTCTAGTGTACCTTTTCCCTTTGTTATCCAAATCCCCCATCGTCCGCCCAAAATTTCAAATTGACGATAGTTCACTTTTTCCACCACCCACACGCCTTCCGTTGTTCAAACGGAATTCATATTTTTCTGGAGGCATGATTTCTTTGGAGGGTCCACCATTGATCTTTCAAAGTCAAAATGTAGTTTGGGTGGATCCTCAAAAATTTATACTTCTGGTGTGTAGTAATAGTGGAGTCTAAATAGTAGGTTGTAAATAGTTAACTTTTTATTATTTCATTCTTTCTTTTTCTTTCCTTTTAATTTAGTCTAGTGTAATTTAACTTTTTGTTATTTGATTTCGCTATGCTCGGTACTAACTTATTTTGTAGATTCGTTTGGACTTGTGCTTATGGAGATCACTCTAATTTTAAGTAATATCATTATTTTCCTCTCTTTGTGTTGCATGCTTAATGCGCATTGAGGATAATGCAACATCTGAGTTAGGGGGTGTAGGATATTCTAT
Organism: Sambucus nigra; assembly: GCA_949130495.1. NCBI lineage: Eukaryota > Viridiplantae > Streptophyta > Magnoliopsida > Dipsacales > Adoxaceae > Sambucus > Sambucus nigra. Next base: position 80,609,481 of record OX422213.1, on the reverse strand, counting down.
CCATTTCATGTTTAGTCCATTGATTTTATCACATTTTATTAGTAAGCATGCTTTTTGTTAAAAATTGAAAACTTTCACAAATATTTTCTTTCTTTTTTCTCCCCTGCTAGGCATTTTGCCCTTGTTTTCGATGATAAATTTCAATAATTTCCCGATCCAATAGACAACTCAACGATGCATGTTCTTGATTTTAAAAGTTATTAGACTTTAGTCACTCAAATCATTGATATTATGAATAACTTCATGAGTTAAACTTTAATCCCATGAGCACATGCGCTTTCTTGTTCTATTGATTTGGTTTAAGATTTTTATAACTCGATAATATTTTGTTGCATTGTATATACTTATACCGAGTAATCTTTGTACCTATCGTCGTTTGTGAGTGTTATACACTATTCATTCCTCATTTAAAACGTTGAATTCGTCGATAATCTCACTATTATATCATTGATCGTTCATTATTTGAGTTTATATCTTGAAATGTGTTACTTGAGCATGATTTTCAAAATTATTTTGACTCGATAATTGCGTAAACTTTATGAAATGATCATAGGCCATCTTTGTTATATTAATCATATTAGACTTAATCTCACCTTAAATGTTTTCCTAGTCATCCCCTTTGAGCCTAAATATTAGTCTTTCGTTTCATTACCCAAAATTCCATAACCAACTCTAAATTGGAGTTAAAACCATACATATTACCTTCCTTACCTTTGTTTGGAATGTTGCTTGGGATTGAATGATGTTTGTGTAGTGTGGTTGCAATTTAAGCATATGAAAAGAGTGAAGAAAAGAAAGTGTAGTGAAAAAGAAAATAAAAGGTGAAAAACAAAAGAAAACAAAAGAAAAAGTTAGAAAAAGAAAGAAAAGTTGTATATATTGTGTATAGTTCAATAATCATTGTTACTCTCTCGATTGTTATATTTAATGCTTGATTATGGAAATCATTTTCCAATTTTGATATTGACCGCATTCTTCCCATTATTCCAAGTTTTAATTTCTGAACACTTTAAATACGTATACATTCCTTTCATTTTGTACCCTAGCATAACCTATATTACAACCCTATAAAGTCCTATACGATCTTAGGGTGAATTTAATTTAAAAGTCATAATAGTTTTGATAATCTGTGAAAATACATTTTGCCTCCTTTAATGAGTGGTATCTTTCATTGAGATTACAATTCTTCATTTCCTATATAGCGTTCTTCATTTATGACATGTGCGCGGACTAGTTTCCATTTACATTTACTTCTTATGCCCGCATGTCCCGTGTATTACCTTCCTTTTCATAGTGAATTCATTTGTTGAGTGTAATGCTCGTGAGGATTGAATTTATGCATGCTTTTATGTTTATCCGGTTTATATAAGTTTTTGCCAAATCATACTATGCATGTGCTCTCCCCCCTCCCACTTTTAAAGTTTCAATTCTATGAGGTGCATTTAACTTGTTAATAACAACGGACTTTAGCTTGAATTCGTTAAATATGCCAATAACGGGTTTGAAATCTTTTTCATTGTTGTTGAGTTTGTCGCATGTTGGGTTGAGCGTATTTTGAGGAAACCATATGATGTTTGTGGGTTTCATCCCTGAAAACCCTCACGAGACGCCACTCGTTCATTAGGGTAACCTAGGGGTTTAACGACTTATTGCATACACTAAATGCAATCGTTCGCCCGCGAAAATGACCTTATCTTTTTATTGCTTTTTCATCCCATTTATATTTGTATCCTGCTTTTGGTTTACTTACAACTTGTTGTTTCCTATTTCATTGCTAGAGACTAACAATGTGTAAGTTAGGGGGTGTGATACGATGCAAATATCGCGTATTTAACCCATTAGCCTACGCGTTATTAGCCCCCTCAGGTATCTTAATCCCTATATTTATGCTCGTTAACCAAATAACCTTGAATTTCTATGTTAACATGTTTTTCAGGGGTTAATTGAGTTTTTATAGGTATTTGGATGCTTAGTATGAAGTTTGTATGCATTTCGGCAAAGTTCTGTACACAACCGCACGTGCAAGGACATTTTTGTCATTTCATTATTAGGGAAACTGGCCCAATGTCTTCAGGTAAGTATAAGCCCTCTAAACAAGCTTGGCGTGGAAGCAAACGGTGCGCGATTCCGAGTCCGAACGAAGAAGTTATGGCCTTTTTAGAGGAAGGGAATTTCAACATACCAAAATCAGGGGAAGGATTCAAGACCTGTAGGTCCGAATCGATTCGGGTGAAATCCGAATCGATTCGGGTTGAGACAGAGTGCCATTTCTTTTATTCTTAATCGATTCGGATTTCAGTCAAATCGATTCCCCCTTAGAGAATCAATTCGGATTTCACCCGAATCGATTCGCCCCTTATGCAGCCTCGAGATATTTCCATCTGAATCGATTTGGCCCAATTCCGGATCGATTCGGCCCTGCAGATTTTTATTTTTCTTCTCTTTATTTACAAGTTTGCCATGGGATACTTTGTATATAACTCATTTCTCTCGTTTGGGAGAGAGATATCTCCATTTTGTCTTAGATTTTAGGGTTTTGTAGTGGGAGATTTGCCCTACTCCTCTCTTGTACTCTTTGCTTTGTAAGTTGTATGTTTACTTTAATTTCATTAATTTAGTTGTCTTCCTTCATTTCCATGCTTTCTTTACTTGCTTGCCTAGTGTAATTTATTTCTTATTGTAATTAGTTAGTTGTAGCTTAATTAGTTATTTCATGATGTGCCGTTAGATAAATAAGGTCGGGGTTGCGTTCCGCCATTTACGAGCGCCGAGCTCCAAAAATTAGGTTTTGTGTAAAATTGCATTTAATTGAAACCGCGTGTATTAAAGTTGGATTGTTATGCATTTAACTTTATTTGTCACGCAACGCAACTTTAGTGTTTATAGATACAATCCGAATTTAATTCGCGTGTGACCATTTTTTATTAAATATTTATTCAAGCAACTTTGGGTTAAGTTCCTTATTGCGTGAAGTTTATGCTTAATTGTAAATACTCGGTTAAATGCTTTCGAGCCAGAATCCTAATTAGTAGTTGTTTAGCTCGTGAACGTGTGGATGCCATCCCAACCCTCGCTTTACTTTTGTGTAGCGTAACTTATTCTTTTCTTTTTCACCATTCTCAACCATCACCTTTTCTTTTATTTATTTACACTTTTATTCCCGAAGTAATTAAACAATTAAAATCTAAAATTCAATCACTCCCGGTGGACTTCGTACGATACCCGACTTATCGCTGTGCTTGCCTCGCAAGTATAGTAGTTGCTTAGGTTTTTACGTGTTGAGCGGGAGCCGAAATCAACGACAGTGTCCCTACACAAACACTCGGTTTCCCTCGCATCACATAGAGAATGGCGAAGAGTTAATCCATCCACTTCCACATGTCCTTTTTTAGTTAGTGCTTTATTTATAAGACTATGTTTTTGTTAAAAATCTCGTCCTGTACATTTTTCTAATGGAAGATCACTAAGCTATAGTGGCTGCAAATCTTATATTTTGTATAGAAGTCTCTGAATTTGTTGTTATCAATTTGGTTCCCATTATCTAATACACGGTCCTTTGGGAACCCAAATATGGTAATAATGTCTCTCTATATGAACCTCTTTGTATATGCTTCTCTAATGCATCTTATAGGTTGAGCTTCAATATACTTTATGACCTAATTAATTGTATTAAAAAGAAATCTTTTGTTGACGGGCATTCTAAAAAGAGGTTCGATTATATCTATGCCCCATTGGGTAAACATCCAAGGACTTATGAGAGGCTTCAGTTCACCCTCCGACTGTTTAATAATGGGAATGAATTCCTAACATAGGGGATACTTTTGGACGAATTAAAATCCATAATTTTGCATGAAGGGTCGCCAGTATCCCTGAGAAATGGCTTTGTAAGAAAGCTTTTGTCTATATGCGTGGGCACTATAAATTTTATCATGTATCACTCTCCAGATTCCTTACACTTGATCTGGTTACCCACATTTGAGGAGTTGTTTTGTGAATGATCGATAATAGAGTGATCTCTTCGATTTAATAAAAATATAGACAATTTAAGGTAGAATCTCGTCTATTTTACCTTCTCAAGTCGGTGTTATTACTGAGACTAAGGTGGCAAGGATGTCAGCGTGACTATTACAGTTTCTTGGCAAGTGCTCTATTAAGCAAGCACCTTTTAATTCCTAGCTTCATATTCTCCGCTCATCTAATTGGCGAAGAATCGCGAATTACAGTGAAAGGAATTATTAGGGGTGGCAATTTTAGAAACGATGCGAAACGACACGAAATTGACTCGAAATTGACACGATATGTCGTGTTTTTTTACACGAAGTCGTGTCGTGTTCCTGTTTGAATTATGAGTTGTGTCGTGTCGTGTTATCATGTTATCGTATTTTTTAGGCGTGAAATTTAAGAAATTATGGTATTCGTGTCGTGTCGTGCCGTGTTGTTTTTTATTCGTGTCATGTTCGTGTCAACTAAAAAAACACGAATTTGTGTCGTGTCGTATTCGTGTTGGAAAAACCTTATCGTGTCGGCCCGAAACATGACCTGTTGACCAAAATTGCCACCCCTAGGAATTATCCCTTGCCCCTCATGTGCATACTCTCTTAAGATAATAATCACTGCTTTATACTCGGCTTCATTATTTGATCCTTTAAACCCTAAGAAAGCTATTTTCTTGATCATGGCCTCCTTCTTACGTGATGAAGAAAATATTTATATTAGTTCCTCACTAATTGAAAACTCCATCTATCAATAGATTTCACTGTGATAGTTGATCGATTATATTATATAGAGATTACCATCCCAAACTTAGATTAAACATCTCCAAAAGTGGGATAGCTTAGACTGCTTCCTCTTTTAGGCTATACAAAAATTTTGCTATAAAGTTATCCCAAGACCTGTTATTCGATGGTTGTCCTAGGCTTATAACTAATATCAAATTATGTCAATTTTAAAGACCACTTTGTCATTACGGCCATATTGACCCGGTGATGCGCGCAGAGTGATGGACCCATCATGCGATGCTCGAGGGTACAAAAGATATAAACAGTCGACGATGGCTTATGAGGTGTGCGACTATATAGAGATAATAGTCGCCAACTTATTTTACTGAAAACATGCAAAAGAAGGATCAACCTTAAAATAGTCCGCTAAAGATAACTAGTGTATGGGAAACCAATGAGATATGGGTTTAGAGACTATGTTATGAAGTGGCAAGGTATTAGGCACACACTTCACACTTTCAGTCTCTTATGGTACTGACAATGTGTTCTTATTCACTTTAATACATAAATGTGTGTTCATGTGTGTGACAAATGTGTTGTGTTTATGAAGTGGACGAAGGTGGAATAAAGGTGAGTATATGTGCATAGAGGTGTGCGTGTGTATATATGAAGAAAGGAGTCAACATATCCTCATCGTGAAAAGGTGGATGCATATTCTCTTAAGGAAACGAAATGTGATCAATATTCCAAAATCATGATATCGCTATGGAAAAGTGATTACGTATGAATGGGACCGCTAAGAAGTAAAACAACGATGATACTAACTAGAATGAGTGAATAATTAATTAAATATGTAATAATGTCAGCGATATCCCAACGTCAAAACCTCATTATAGAAAAGTGAGTGAGCATAAATGAGAGCACTAAAAAGGTAATGAGAAGTGGAGTGAAAGGTTGGGGCAAGCAGCAAGCAGGGGGTTATCTTCGAGTAATGGAGTTGGGGAAAGGGACAAGCTAGTGGTTACAGGCCAGGTGGACGAGTCTTTACGATGAAAGAGGCTCAGGTTACTCCAGATGTGGTATCAGGTACACTTTCCGTTACTGATAGTTTTGCTTAGGTTTTGAATGATCCTTGTTACACACATTCTTCTGTGCCCTATGCTTTTGCTATATATCCGAATAAACCATGTATTTTCTTAGACGTGGGTCTGGGTATTTCCATGCCCATAAGGGATATGATTGGAGCTAAATATGTTTTTTCGTGATTATGTTTTGACTATGGGGTTTATAGATACAATTATATATTTACTTCCATTGGAAATCTCTAATTTTGATGTAATTCTGGGAATGGATTAGTTATTTAAATATCTCGTATCTATGGATTATTTTTGTAAAGAAGTTATTTTTAATATTCCTGGTGAATCTGAATTTAAATTTGTGGGAGATAGGAAAATTTTCCCTAGTTGCATTATTTCTGCTATTCGGACTAGAAAATTGTTGAATAAAGGTTGTGAAGGTTTTATTGCATATGTGCTTGACACTAGGAATGGGGCTTACAATTAGCTGATGTTCCCGTTGTGCGAGATTTTTCAGAGGTGTTTCCTAGTGAGTTGCTTGGTTTACCTCCCAAGAGAGAGGCTGAATATAGTATTGAATTGGCACTGGGACAACCCATATTTCTATGGCACCGTATATAATGGTTTTTTTAGTTAGAAAAACTCAAGATTCAGTTGGAAGATTTACTTGATAGCGGGGGTCATACAACCTAGTGTATCTCCGTGGGGTGCACCAGTTTTATTCGTAAAAAAGAAAGATGGTACTATGTATTTATGTATTGATTATAGGCAACTAAATAAAGCTACAATTAAGAACAAGTACCCTTTACTTCATATATATGATTTGTTTGATCAATTACATGGTGCTAAAGTTTTTTCAAAGATAGACTTGCGATCAGATCTTCAGTTGAGGTTGAAGGAGAGTGATATTTTTAAAACTACTTTTCATACTCGGGATGGTCATTTTTAGTTTCTTGTTATGCCTTTTGGATTGACAAATGCTCCAACTATATTTATAGATCTTATGAATCGGGTACTGCATCCTTTTATTAATCCATTTGTGATAGTTTTTGTTGATAATATTTTGATTTATTCACGTGATATACTTGAACATTAAAAGCATCTTAGAAATATTTTGAATGTGCTGAAAGAAAAGAAGTTATATGCTAAGTTTAGTAAATGTCAATTCTGACTATCACGAGTTGTATTTTTAGGCCATGTTATTTCTAGGGATGATATATATATATTGATCCCAAGAAAGTAGAAGATATTGTAAAATGGGAAAGGCCCAATAATGTGACTGAGGTGAGGAGTCTCCTGGGTTTGGCTGGGTATTATAGGAGATTTATTAAGGGATTTTCTTCTATTGTCTTTCCAATAACTAAATTAACCCAAAATGATGTAAAGTTTGAATGGAGTTCTGATTGTGAAAACAGTTTTGAAGAATTGAAAAATGGGTTAGTAACTGCACTTATTCTTACTATTCCACGTATGGTTTTGTTATTTATACCGATGCTTCACATCAGGGGTTAGGTTGTATTTTTATGTAGGATGGTAAGGTTATTGCTTATGCTTCTAGGAAACTGCGTACACATGAACGTAATTATCCTACACGTTATTTGGAACTTGCTACTATTGTATTTTCTTTGAAATTATGGCATCATTATTTATATGGTGAGGTATGTGAAATGTTTACTGACCATTAAAGCCTTAAGTATTTATTTACTTAGAAGGAGTAGAATTTGAGGCAGAGGCTGTGGATGGAGTTAATTAAAGATTATGATTGTACAATTCACCACTTTTTATCCTCAGACAGATGGGCAGTCTAAGAGGACAATCCAGATTTTAAAAGACATGCTTAGAGATTGTGTGCTTAATTTCAAAGGAATTTGGGATGAACATTTGCCTTTGATAGAATTCGTATATGATAATAGTTTTTAGTCTATTTTGGTATGGCTCCATACGAAGTATTGTACGATAGACGGTGTCATACACCGGTATGTTGGGGTGATTTGGTGAAAGGAAGATAGAGGGTCCAGATTTGATTGAAGTCACCACCGAAAAAGTGAAGATTATCTTAGATAGAATAAGAACAACTAAAAGCAGACAGAAAAGTTATGCGGATAAACGGTGGAAAGATTTGGAATTTCATAAAGGGGATTATGTGTTTCTATGGATATCTCCATGGAAACGAGTTATGAGGTTTGGAAATAAATAGAAGTTAAGTCCACGCTACATTAGACCTTATAAAATTCTTAAGAAAGTCGAAATGGTTGCCTATAAGTTAGCATTACTATCAGAGTTAGCCCGATTACATGATGTTTTCCATGTTTTTATGTCGTGACAATATATATAGGATCCTTCACATGTATTGGTGGAGAAACATATTGAGTTGAAGGAAGACTTGAGCTATATGGAAGAACCACTTGCTATCGTGGAAAGTAAGGAACAAATGCTGAGATCTAAGATGATCCCACTTGGGAGAGTTATATGGAGAAGGCATTCCATGGAAGAAGCTACATAGGAGAGAAAGGATAGCATGAAGGTATGTTATCCGCATTTGTTTGACTCGAGCAACCAAGGTATGTTAATTTTAGGGGTGAAATATCCTAACAGGGGGAGAGTTGTGACAACACGGATATAATTATGATAAATTATGTTTGAATCATGCTTACCTTATGTGATATGAACAATGTGTTACTAATATATATAATGTTAGGTTATTATATTTACTCTAATCCAACCTTCAAAATCATAAAATATCAAATTGGTTACAAACATACAATTTTGAAGTTTTCGGTAGGATTGTTCATGTTGGAGACTAGTTTTGACCCTTATAATAGAAAAAAATGACTTAAGGTAAAAACTATATAGTTGTAGGTATATGAGTTAGGTTTGTCTCATAATAAATGACACATCAAACGGAGGTTTTAAGTGCTATTTTGTCCTTTAGTATACCAAATGTCATGTTTTGATTGATTAGAGTGGGTGGCACCCTTAGGCCGACTTTGGCAGCTTAAATTATCCTTTTTCTTCACTTTTAATGCACATTTCAGTCATGAGAGTACTTTGGCTTGAAGAGAGAGAATTGTGAAGCTTAGGAAGAAAAGTGTGTGGACAAAACTCGGAAAAATTCCATAAAAATCATATAAGAGTTCCTAAGATAATTCTATCCAAAAGTCTTGTTTATTTTTTTGTATTACTGATTGAAATTATATAAGTCATCAATTGTTTACTAAACTTTCATTCCTTGGTGTATATGTATGGATAGACCAGACCTCTATATCTTTTTGTATACTTATTAGAAATAAGAAATTCTAATTGGAGATGAAATTATACTCACATATGCATAGCATATCCAAACATTAGAATTAAAATCCTTGTGGTTAGACCTTGGTGATGGTTGTAAGTTGGTATATAGTTGTTATTCGCGTAATTCATTTGGATTTTGACATAGCAAATGAACTCTGGAAATTATGAAACTTTAATTTTATATTATTCAATATGTTTATTGAAAATGGGTGGAAAATCATATAAATTTATTGTAATACCCCGTAATTTTTATAATAAAATGCTACGACATAAATGAATTTAATGATTTCGAAATTATTTTAAGAATGACTTTAATTGGGAGGATTTGAATAATTATTTATGATTTTATAAATATAAAATTCAACTGGACGTAATGGGCTTGTGAGTGGAAAATAAATAACACGTAAATAAAATTTTGGGCACGTGTCGTTTTAGCATAATAAAATGTCAAAGTGAAATAATAATATTTGGGACGCGTTTTATGAAGCGTTAGAGACTTGATGGTGTTTTTAATATTTAGAAATGGTCCCGGGTCATAGGTATATGGGTTGGGGAGCTTTCAGACTAATTGGGTTATGGTTTCGAGCTTATTGGAATGTCTAAAAGTTAGGGTTAGGACCCAACTCGGGATTAGCTCTAATTAAGAGTTAAGTGGTGGGTAACACCCCCCCCCCCCACCCCACCCACTATCATTCCACAAAACCTAGATTAGCAAGCACGGGAGAAAAAGGGAAAAACACCAAGAGAAGGAAAAAAGGGCAAGGACAAAGAAGAAATCAAGGGCTTTCAAGGTGGTTTCTCTTTTACAATTTTAAGGCAAGAATTCTCTTGCTTAATTTATGCTTTACAATTTATTTCTTGATGCATCTCATTTTTCTCTTTAAATTACTGGGATTTAGGTTGAATATGCTTGATTTAATAATGAAAAAGATACATGTAGATATTAGAATTTATGTAGGTATTGTCCCATAAAATGTAGGTATCGTAAATCTGGAAATTTGATAATAGGCCCCTTAAGACTGTGCTGATTTATTTAGGATATTTGACAGATGGGTGTAGGAAATCCCACCATAGAAGTTAGGACTGAAATTTCGGTATAAAGATTTTGATGATTGCCTCATTTAACGAATTAAATAGGTTTGGGATTTGAGAAGTTTTCCCATCATTAAAAGCTTTAACAGTGTGAAAATTTGAGTTTTATATATGTTGCGCTACATGGGGTTTTCTAAGATTACGAACTATTCTGGGTTTAGAAATACAAGTCTGAGAAAGAACTGAACTTGGAAGGAGCGCGGGGAAGAAGGGGCAAAGGGTCGCGTAAGCGACGACACGTGAGGAGCGACAGGTTGTGTCGCGCGACACGTTCGAGCGACGTGTGGAATTTTCTCTTTCTTCGTTCCTTTTGCCCTAGGCCCGAGTTGATTTGGATTCTGAAAGTTGTTTAGCTATTAGCAGTAGCAGGATGGGAAATAAAGGAAAGGAGTTTTAGTCAGTAGACTAATTAAAAAAAATGGAGTAATGCTATAGCCACATCAAATTTAATAATAATTGCAAAAGAAGTGGTTAAGTAATTATTTATGGGGCAAGAATTATAATTTGTTTGATGAGGGTTTTGGGTATGGGATCTTGGTTGTGAGTATTGTTTTGAGTCCAAGTGAGTGAGTGGGAACGGGTTTGGGAAATAAGGAATTTATTAAAAATAAGGATGTTCCCATTTTAAATAAGGAAAATTACATTTAACTAATTAATTAGTTAAATAAATTTGATGGGATGGAATTAATAATTTATTAAATGGTAAATTATTAATAAATGGAAAATGTTGTGGACCTTGGTTGGATTTTTTTGGTAATTATGGAGTAACTACCTACATATTGTGTGGTATAATAATATGTAATATTATGTATTTGTGTGCGGACATACCAGTGGACTGTCATATTGTCTTAGGGGTTCGTGCGTTCGGGTCGTAGACCACACGTCGGCACAGGTGGGCTTGATGATGTGTAGACATATAGGTACTACGTAGAGGCTCCACCCTCGAGGGGTAGGTGTGGCGTTAACCCTTACTGTATCACTGCTGCGTGTCCCTATACAGGTGTCCTGCATAGGGACCGCCCTAACTTATGTGTTTTGTGGTGTCCGCTTAGGATGTAAGGATTCCGTCGGACCGTCCCCTCTTAAAATGTAGGGATTCCTTCAGGCTTGCCGAATTTAACACCAACGGTAGATGCCCTTGTGTGTCACATATATAAAATGACATGTATTATAAATTTTTCGGATACTATGGAAACAAATTAATTGCCCAAGGATGTGAATATAAATTAAAATTGTGATAATTTATTGCATATTGGATATTTATGCTTCTTATGTGGAAATTATGAAACTGGGAAATTATGGAAATTGATAATAAAATGTAGTTGGTACATTTAAATCATTTAATTATTGTATAAAGTTGGCACGTAGTCGTAGTTATTATTTGGGGACTTTTAGAATGCGAGACATGTCACACTTAGATGAGGGGTGAGGTGTTGCATACGTGTGAGTGACGAAGGAGGGGTAATTATTGTGCATTAACTGTATTATTGTATCATAAATTAAATAAGTTAATTCTTGCACAACTCGGGCGCTGACCCAAATTATAAATGTTTTCCTCCTCCAGATTATTTCTAGACAGGGATAGTTGGACTGTTGTTGTACCAGCCTTGCATTCTTTCGGTGCTTAGCAGATTTCCATATTCTTGACTCTAGTCTAGGTGCTTTTCTATCAGAGTTCAGATATTTTATTTAGGAAAAAATTGTAAGGGCATAAGCCCAAGTTTTATTTACTTATTTATAATATGCTGGAGTTGTAATAGTTACTTGCTGTTGAATTTATTATTTTATTTGGTTTGGTTGAGTTTGAATTATTGACAATGACATATTTATGAAGTTTTAAAGTATCGACTTTTTTCAATAATAATATTTATATTACGTTATACTGAGAATGGTATTAATTGATTGACAAGCTCCATCTTCGGCGTATCGTGCCTGAACAGCCTTTACGTAAGAAAAGGGGGGTTGTTACCTTTATAATGTAAAAATATTATGAAAACTCTTAGAAGTTGTCGGAATAATAGAGGAACTTGTAGGATAAATTTAATATGTTGTAAAAAAATGGCATATCTTGCTTTAGGAAACTTGAAATGATGCATCGTCTTAATAAAGGATTTAATTTTTAAGAAGAAATTAAAGTATGTTTGGGCTATGATTTGGATATATTAAACATCTTAACATGAATTTAGATGGAACTTCATTAATGATAAATGATTTGAATGGGATCATGTGATGCTTATGAATTGGGTCACATTTAAGTTATTATTTGGATTATTAATATTGTTATGATGATACTGATATTGTAAGAATGATAGAAAGGGAAGGAGAACTGGTCGGACCAGTGTCAGACAAAGACAAAAGAAAAGCCCATTAAGTTGTTAAGGTGAGTGTACTTATGATTGTTTCGTATATATAGATATGAAAATGATATGATGGATATGAATATAACTTTAAGAGCGTATTGGTTTGAGTACTTCGATATTTAAAATTTGTTTGGATATTCTAATATACAAGATTGGTTGGGTCTTCTAATCCAGGATTAGAATTGGACAAAGATCCCATGATTTATTTTGTCTTATGACAATGATTTGTTGGAACTTTTATCCCATGATTTGTTATTGCCATAACGGGTAGGATTGTTTAGACTTTATATCCAAAGATTTGATATTAAACTGTTATTTTATCACGGGAAAGGAGTAACTCACTAAGCTTATAACTTAATGTTTATGTTTTAGCATTTTTTAGGTTTGTGTTACTGCCAGCTAAGACACCATGTGATGGGTGATTTTGAGAGTTGCACCATTAGATAGAGATGGGGTTTAGATTTGTGATTTTTGTTACTGTCACACTTATGGGTTTATTTCACGCAAATATTGTACATATTGAGTTACCATGGTTTGATTTGACGATTGTAATAGTTAATCATAGTATTATATGTTCTCTGATTGTGACTCTGATGTTAATTACATTCTGGTACAAAGAATAGGATTATGTTCATTGTGTAAATAAAAAAAATGAATTGTATCTCATTTGGTTGGATGTTATGATTTAATTATTGAAAAAATGATTAATATGGATTTGGGTTTGGGATGTGATAGTGGCACTCAAGTAAGTTTATTCCTTGGACCACTTGCCCATTTAAGAGAGCGTCCTGTCAGTTGTCACAAATAAACTTTTGTGCTAACCTGTCACATCTCAATCAATGTAACGATGTGTTTTGACATCACAAGTAGTGTTCCCGACAAGAAATAATATCTTAGGAATTTGATATGCTATACTAGGTATTAAATTCACATGACTCTTAACATTAAATAAGGTCAGAACATTTAATGCGAGCAAGGTCATTCGAATGACCTTGCCCTCATATAAATACTCTCACTTATCACCCTTATTAAAGATCTTCAAATATCCATTTCTATAGACACGAGAGATTTTTGTGAGTTTATCATTATTATCGGATATCTTATTCGTTCCCAATGTTTAACAAGGCTTTATTCTCAGCCATTGACATTTATTGTGCATAAAGGTTTACTGCCTTGCCTTTATTGTGCCAATGTACTTGTTCTTTCTCCCTTTAATCAAGTTGATTGTTGGGATTCATTTCATTTATTACATTAGAAGGTTATATATGTTGTAAAGACTCATTTAATACAAACACTGTAGCTTTAGTGGCTATTTATTGCAAGTGTTGTAGTGCTCATTTATTACATTATTCTTCATGCATTAATCACCATTATGAAGAGGGTCACCTCTCGCTAAATACTAATTGTATTTAAAGAACCCACATCTTACATAGGGGATGAAATTGTAAATAGTTTCCTTAATGAAAATACCCACTACCTGGTATGCATTCTTGTTGGCCGGTTTCTTGGTCTTGCCCTTAAACTTCTCGTGCTTCCCCTATTTGTTGGTTGGGGCCAATTTAGATCTACCGTTTTTCAAATTCTTTGGATTCCCTTTCTTTTATCCTTTTATAGATAAGTCAATTTGATGGTATGTATTGAGTAATCCGTTCTCCACTTTTGCTTAAATTTTTTCATATGTGCAAAACTTGAATGAAGACATGACCAAATTCTCACTGTAATCGTTTATCTCATTGAACATCTCTCAGTACCTCTCAGCATATTTCTTCAGAGATTCCCCTTGATTTCTTTAGAAAGCGATCAAGGAGTCCACCTCCTATTGGCTTTATTTCTGGTGATGAAGAGAGATGTAATCTACTCGTCCAATTCCATGAACTTAAGGATCGAACTTGGGGCCAATTTCTCCAACCATCGAAGGACAATCTCACCCCATATAGATGAAATAACATAACACATATAAGTGTCGCTATAGAACATAAAGACATGGTTTGCCTGTAAGGATGAATAGGGGCGAATCGATTCGGGTGAAATCCAAATCGATTCGCAAAGGGGGGAGAATCGATTCGACTGAAATCTGAATTGATTCGGAATAGAAGAACTAGCACTCTGTCTCAACCCAAATCGATTCGGATTTCACCCGAATCGATTCAGACCTACAAGTCTTGAATCCTTCCCCTGTTTTTTGTATGTTGAAATTCCCTTATGCTAAAAAGGCCATAACTTCTTCGTTCGGACTCAGAATCTCACACCGTTTATGGCCACAAGAAGCTTGTTCAGGGGAATTCAAATTTCGTGAAGACATTGGACCAGTTGACCAAATGGTGAAATGAAAAAAATGCCCTTGCACATGCGGTTGTGTACAGAATTTCGCCGGAATGCATCCAAACTTCATACTAAGCATCTAAATACCTATAAAATCTCAATTAACCCCTGCAAAAAATCTTAACAAATAAATCCGAGGTTGTCTGATTAACGAGCATAAATAGAGGGATTAAGATACCCGAGGGGGCTAATAATGCATAGGTTAACGGGTAAAATACGCAATATTTGCGTCGTATCACTATAATTACAAAACTACCCTATGAATATCGACATGTGAGACTCTTTATGACCAAGCTTATATCATGGAGGTTGGAATCCCTCTTAAAATCAACCTACCAACACTTAGTACCGAAATCTACAAGGACATCCATAATGATGACCGTGTAGCCTATGAGTTGGATTTAGAAAAAGAGTAGAGTGAGAAAGGACTTATTTATCGAGTTTCTTACTAGGAGGAGATCGACAAGCACCACCACAAAAAATTCAATGACTAGAAATTTGTAGCGTGTGACATAGTGCTAAGGAAATTATTTCTAGGAGCAAAGAAGCCCTCTAATATAAAGTTGGCCCCAAATTAAGAGGGGCCTAACTAAATCATCTCACTATGAGGAATCGGGTTTTACCATTTGGATTAGTTAGATGGAACATCAATATCCTGGTCATTGGACGTAATGAACCTGAGGAAATTTTATTATTATAAATTTCTTTCTTTAAATTATTTTAGCTTTGCATTTATTTTAGGCAAACAAAACTTACCCATGATTCAAGTTTTCAATTTATTCATTTTATCTCCCATTTTATCGAATTCTCTTCGTAATGGAAGCCCATTAATCATGGTAACACCATAAAACCACTAATAATAATGGTACGACTTACATAAAGTCAGTTGTGTTAGAACTAGCAAAAAGTCCACCAATCATGGTGGAATAAAGATCACCAATTATGGTGGTAAAAATCACACCAATCACATTATCACAAAGCCCAATAATCCTGGTGGCGCAATAAACCCACTAAGAACAGTGGTAGGACTTTTGCCAAGTTAGTTGCATAAGAATCGGGAAAAAAATCCCACCAATCACGTTGGTACAAAGCACACCAATCACGGTGGCATGAGGCCTTCCAATGCTATAGGTAATTAAACGTACTAAGAAGAGTGGTATGACTTAGGCCAAGTAGATCGCTTGAGAATATGGAAAAAATCCCACCAATCATGGTGACATAATAACCCCACCTTAAATACTGGTATCCCTCGCTTGTGGCCCCAACTATTGTCATTATGGTCCATTGAGGTGGTTATCAGTGATCGAATTATATTCAGTGATAATATTTAACTAGTTAATAGGTTAATCAGACCATTAACTTACTTGGATTAAATATTTTCACAAGCATGACAATTCAGTCAAATTATATTCGGTGATAAGATTTGGTCAGTTAGTAGGTTAGTCAATCAATTAACTTACTTAGATTAAAGATTTTAACAAGTATGGGAATTAAATTAAATTATATTTTACGATAAGATTTATTCTGAATTTAGGTTAATCGGCGCAATAATTTTCTTATATTATATATTTTCATAAATATGCAAATTCAGTCAAATTATAAATTTAATTGGCTAGAATGTTAATCGGCATATTAACTTACTTAGATTACAGATTTTCACAAGTATGGTAATTCGATTAAATTATATCATATGATAAGATTTTACCGGTTACTAGGGTAATTTGTGGATAAACATATTTAGATTAAATATTTTCACAAGTACGACAATTCAATCAAATTATATTCAGTGGTAACTTTTATTTGGTCAGTAAGTTAATCGTTGTATACAGTTATTTAGTATCACACCTTAATTCTTGGTACGAATGAATATGAAGTACATGCAAAGCAATGAATTAAAACTAAGGCAGAATAATATAACTTTATTCATTATTAAGTAGTTTTACATAGGCTTGTACCACCGCAGGGGTGAGTTACATTTTTTTAGTACAAACTATAATGTAAAAAATTAAAAAGTGCCACTCCTTGATCCCATATGGCTTATTCTCTACCCACATAGTCACACACGCATACAGGTAATTAGTTTCTGTCTTTAATAATGAAGAGATACTATCCTCTTTCTTTGAGCTCAATTGTATAAAAAAGGAATTAAGACAAATATGCTAAGCAGGTTCTACCAGTTTTATAACAAGTATATATATATATATATATATATATATAGGTGAGAGTTAGAGTGTGTATTGAATAAGTGTTTTAGTAATGCTAAAAATTAAGCTGATAGTCCTATACTTATCAGTCTATAAAGAACATTTAAAGTTCTAAAACTAATAATCCCATACTTAGCAATCCATTTAAGAAAATGAGGTTCATTACCAGTTTATTAAGGATCATGTAAAGAAAGTTAAGGATTCTTGAACAAATAATCCCATACTTACCAGTTCACTAAGGGGTATAGAAGTAATTAAGCCATCTGTAAAACCATAGTAATAATGATCATTAATAAATAATCAATAATCAACCCAAAACTTTTTGGGGAAAGTAACCGACTATGCACATAATTAAAGTGACACTCATATGTATGTAGCAATAATCAAGGATCTCAATCATCTGAGACCAGTAGGCCCAGTATAAATTTCCCTGGGACAACACGTCACTCTACTTCCTAGTTAATAATGATGCTTATAATTATAATAATGGCACAAAAGTTCAGGGGTAACTGAATCAATATGAATCATGATACTAGTTATTAGGTGAGAAGGGTTAAAGTTGATCCTTAGTTAAATTCAAATACCGGTGATAAATTCAAATACTAATGATATTTAACAAAATATGTAGCATGAAAGTATAATAATATGCACACACTAAGAGTAAATAGGAGCTATCACCTATTGATATTAATAGCAGTATGCAAATATGTAAAATTTACTATTAAAAAACCTACTTGCTCGGTATTTCGGTCGGTTTTATATCACAAGAGTATATTGGGAAGAGTTGGTACTTGATTTTTTTTATTCAATATTAGGGTATATAAGTGTTTGGGATTATGTGAGTCGATTTTGTACTAAAATTGTATCTTTTAAAGTTTCGAGGGTCTAATTGTAATTATCTTGGGACTTTAAAATATTGTACTTAAGATCATTATTGAACTTTGGTGTAAGAGACTTTTTGTATTATAATATTTTGAAGTACTCATAGAAAAAGTTCGGGATCAAATTCATAAGTTGAAAAAGTTGGGAGGGGTCATTTTGTAAATTTGGAAAAATATTCTCAAGTTAAAACCTTATTTTTCCATAACTTCAGCTAGATGTATCCAAACATGGCCTTATCTTATGCCATTTTGACCGGAAAAATTAAATAAAAATTTTGGAAAAAATTTCAGAAATTCCTGATTGGCCATGCGCCCACACGCGCGTGGTCAAAGTTTTTATTGAAAGTCTTCATTTTCAACCTCTCAACTTTGAGTTCTAGGGTTTTTGACTTTTTATGTCGATTTCCTCCTTCATTTCTATACCAATTGAGATGATTTCTTAACCAACTTAGCCTAAATAAAATTTTGAACCGATATTTATGGATTTCTAGATCATGGTTGGGATTCTTATGAACTTTGGTTGGTTTATGCTATATATAGGAGTAATTTAGTTTTGATTTTAAAGATTAAGATGAATTATACATGGAGAATTTTAGATTTTCAAGGTTTAAGTTCAAAATAAACCTTCGATGGATTTGAGCTTAATAGGCACATTCATGGATTTTAACCATTACACTTGAGATCCTTAGGTTTTAATGAAGTTATATGTAGCTTCAAACCAAAGTTTAGAGCTTTATATCAAGATTCACCATTAAAGCTCAAGCTTCAATGGTGTATCTTCATATTTTTTTCAATCCTAGGTTATTCTACACATAAAAGCTTGCATATTATGATTGTTCTAATTATAATAACTACACAAAAAGAAATTTGAATTGAAAGAACTAAAAATTACTCATAAAATCATGGTGTACCTGGTTTGACTGGAATTTTGAGTTTTTCAACTGAACTTCGAGGTGTGTTTTTACTACTGAATTAGTGGATATTTATACTACACGCTGAGGGGATTCGATTGGTGCAATGGGGTGGTGGATTTGAGTATAGAGTTTTCAAGGTTAGTAAGTGTAGTTCACATGTATACATGGTTTATACATGTGCCTTTTAACTTCTCGTACTAATGTGGTGCACTAGGTAGACAGGGATTTAACTGAAATTAATAAAACCTAAAGGTCCTTGGTTAGTTTTTTAATTACTTTTACAGCCTTAGAAGTATACTTTTTATAAAGTATAGGGGTAATTTTGTAATTTTATAAAGTTTTAAGGACTAAAATTGTGATTTTATATTAATCATGGTCTAAAGGATTAATTTGATGTAAAGTTGGGGTTTATAGGTAAAATATACATCAAGCTATCTTACTTTGAAATTTTAAGTGTCTATTTTGTAATTTATTAAAACTTTAAAGAGTCTAAGTTAATTCAACAAAAGTTTAGGTTTCTAAGTGTAGTTTCTTTCTTATTAAAGGATTTTTGATTTTGAACACTTTTTATAAGGGTTTAGACAATAGCCGTAAGTATTTAGGGTTGGAAAAAAAATCTCGATTCTTACATTTAGATTGAAACTTTTCACAAGTATAGAACAGGGACTCTAGACCAACCTTTATTTTACATAAAATAAATCATCTTCCAAGGTTATTAGATGATAATAAAATATTCCAATAACGGTGAAAAACAAGGGATAACACAAGTTAAAGTACTCCTTGGCATTCATTCATATAACTAGCCAAAAGGCCTACATTGAAAGATTCAAATATGGCCCATGGCTTTATAAAAAAAATACAAAAAGGAAATAAAAAAAACATTGGCCTTATGAAACAAAGATGACTTTTCCCTAATCCTCACTATTGTTAGCCTAACCGAATGGACTCTCATCATCATTTTCATCCAAAGGGTTACCAATAATCGATTGATCAGCCTTTTAGCTAGATGTCAAAGTATCCCATTTGCCGACAACTGGCTTAGGGAATGGTGGGATCTCATTTAAGGCCTCATTATTAATGGGTACTATCCCCCTCTGAAGGTTGCCGACCCAAACATTATTGAAAGCAACAAACTCTAAGTAGTCTAATTGGGCTGCCACTAGCTTTACTTCGACATCAAAGCCACCATAGTGTTTGCTATCGGTTGATTCCTTTGTAACGTACCGTGGCCTGCCCTTTTTGGCCGCATCCGTTAACTCTTTTTTGCTCACTTATTGCAATTTAACTTATTTTTTATTAGGGCGAACTTTCCATAGTCACAACCTCTATAGAAGGCCTTGGTCTAAGGCAATCATTCACTACACAAAAGGATTCAACTGCTAAACTATAAATTTCATTAATGATCACATAAAGTCTCATTACATCTCTAAAGCATATTCTCTTACAAATTTTGAGATCAGCTATGCTAATATAAAAGAAAAGGAAGACGATTAAGAGTGAATCTATATTAATTACAATCCTTAAACTAAAACCCTAAAAACTCAAGGAATAATATCCACTGCCTTTGACTATAAACTGCGGCCTATACCACTCTGCTCCCCAGCCTTTAATACTGAGCATCCTCTATTATAAGGGAACAAGGAATATATAAAAGGGGTGAGCTCAAATATGTCAATAAGGGTCAAATCAAAGTCCTCAGCAACCTGTAAATGTTAGTACTAACTAGCACTTTTTTTTTCTTCCGAAGTTCTAATTTTTTTGAATTCTTATCCGATTTTTTCCCTAATTTGGAATGAGTTTTTTTCTCGACTTTTGAATTTTAGAAAAAAATAGTATCAAAAAATCAACATTATTTTAAAATATGAATTTTTGATTTTTTTCGATCTGAATTTTTGAAATATTAGCTATTTAGTTTTCGATTATTTTGTTTAAAAATCAAACCTTTATTAAATATTTTACATTGTTTGAATTTTTTGATTAAACGATAGAGTTCCTTTAAGTTGCCTGATACGACGCCAATATTGCGTATTTTACCCATTAACCTACGCATTATTAGCCCCCTCGGGTATCTTAATCCCTATATTTATGCTCGTTAACTAGACAACCTTGAATTTCTATACATACATGCTTTGCAGGGGTTAATTGAGCTTTTGTAGGTGTTTCGATACTTAATATGAAGTTTGGACGCATTCTAGACAAGTTTCGTACAAATCCGCACGAACAAGGGCAATTTAGTCATTTCACAATTTGGGCACCTGGCCCAATGTCTTCACGAAAGTTGTTGCCCTCTGATCAAGCTTCGCGTGATGATTAACGGTGCGCGAATCCGATCCCTAACGAAGAAGTTACGAGACTTTGAGCAAAAGAGAATTACAAAGAAATCAAAAGAGGGTAGAATGCAGCTTGGCTGAGACCTGATGGATGGATCGATTGACCAAAGGGGTTGATCGATCGACCAAAGGGGTCGATCGATCGACTCCTTAATTTTTGCCTTGGTTCGAAGACCGTGAGCTCAACTCTGTTCGAGTTACAAGTGTACCATCCTAGGGTTTGTATGTAAATAACTTTTCTCTCATTTTGGGAGGGGGATTCATTTTAGTATAGATTAGGGTTAGGGTTTTGAGAGCTATTCTTCTTCTCTCTTTGGTTGTGACCCATTTGGGTGTTGTAAGTTGAACTTTTCATTACCCCTACCATTAATAGAATTGTATTTCTTTGTTTATTCCTTATTTCCATTATTGTCATTTACATTTCCTTGCCTAGATTAATATGTATGTCATTTATTTATTGTTTTCCTAGTGTTAAAGCAGTTCAATTTATGTATTGTCCTTAGATAAATAGGGTCGGGGTTGTGTTCCGCCATTAATGGGTTTGAGCTTCGAAAACTAGGTTTTATGTAAAATTGCGTTTAATTGAAACCTCGCGTACTAAAGTCGGATTATTATGCATTTAACTTTCTTTGTCATGCAACATTAGTGTTTATAGCGACAATCTGAATTTAATCCGCGTGTGACCATTTTTTATCAAAAGTTTATTCAAGCAACTTTGGCTTAAATTCCTTATTGCGTGAATTTTATGTTTAATTGAAAATGCTCGATTAAATGACTTTCGAGCCTTAACTCCAATTAGTAGTTGTTTGGATCTGTGTGGTGGAATGCGATCCCGATACTCACTTAACTTTTGTATAGCGTAACTTATTATTTTCTTTTGCCACCATAACCACCCTATCACATTTTACACTTTTATAATAAATCGATTACGAGCTATACTAACATTCCTTGTGGATTTTTGATACCTGACTTACCGCTGTGCTTGCTTGTCAAGTGTAGTTGTAGTTCAAGTTTTTGTATTAATGCGGTGAAACGAATTCAACGATTAGCGTTTTGACACGCGCTACTTTTCACCCCTAATCAAAATGGTTTCGTTTCCGGGGAGTGTTTTGTTATTGATTGTAATCGTCTTATTATTTCGTAGTATTTTTCTTTTGTATTTTGTATTTTTTGTTTTAATTTTTTTTGTAGGATAACATATATAAGCTCTAAGAAACTTTGATTCATGCCTGCACACCGCACTGTTGAGCTTCCATCGAGGAACCATTTTGGGTAAATATGTCTTATAGTAATGATTTCAATCGTTGTAATGATTTTGGTTCGGGAGTTTGTCCTAAGAATAATTTTCAAACTCCCTCAAAGAATATAACTTTCGGTGAATACTTTCACGTTGAGGAGAATGAAAATCGCAAGATTACTTTTAACGAGTATTTACAAAATCAAAATAACGATTTGGGGATTTTTGAAACTTATTCTAATGATAAAATGTCTCAAACTTATTAAAATAACGAAGTTGAAAGCCATTGCTATAGTAGTTTTTAGGACTATTATGACAATAACTTTCAAAATTGTTATGCTAATAATCTTGAAAGTTACGATAATAGTTCTCAAATTAGTCTATTTGGAGAAGTTGCGAAGCCACCGAATTCGTTTGGTGCGGCGTTGCAAAGTCTCAAAATGGAAAAATTTGATAACTTTATCGGGAGGAAAATCATTGTTGGGAGCATGATTTGGATTTATTATTTATATCCAACGATAATTCTTCTCTTGAAATTTCGGAAGACGACGAATGTTTTAAACCGAATGAGGAATTCGAGGTTCTTGAGCCGACGTTTTATACTTTGAAACAAACCATTTTGCGTTTAGCCCAAGGTATAATGGAGAATGAAAACGGTTACGATATGGAGATTGTCACACTTTGCAATGAGATGATTTCTTCAGTGAAAAACAAAGATGAGTTGAACACTTGTGTTTCACCTCAAACGACTTTGGAAGAACATTTCACTAAAAGTGAATATTTTTCTTTGGAATTCAACCATCGGGCGATGATGAGTCATCTCTCCAGGTTGAATTCATTTCCTCCCCATTTTCATTCACCGTTATTCAACCATTATAACATACCTATGAGTCGGTTGAAAGTTTTGAAATGTTCAATAAGTTCACCGACGAGGAATACTTTCTTGAGTTGCTCCCTTTGATGGGCTCCTCTCTATTGTGTGCCCCTCCTTCCATAATTCTTGAAAAACATTTGGGAGGTGAATCAATTTTTATTTGACCCCAAGTATACTTCTCCCCCTTATTATCCAAATCCCCCATCCTCCCTCCAAAATTTTTAATTGGGAATGCTTCATTTCTTCCGCCTTACACATGCCTTCTGTTGTTTAAACGAAATTATTATTTTTCGAAAGGCATGCTTTCAAGTGAGGGTACACCGGTTATCCTCCAATGTCAAATCGTGTTTTTGGTGGTCCCTAAAAAATTTCAACTTCAAGTGTATAATTAGTTAGAAGTAAAAATTGTAGGTTGTAAATAGTTAGTTTTTATTTTTCTTATTTTTTCTTTATTCTTACTTATTGTCTAGTGTAGTTAGTTAAGATTTTGTTATTTTTTTTCGTTATGCTTGGTACTAACATGTTTTGTAGAATCTTTAGACTCGTACTTTTCGGAGATCGCTCCATTGTGAGTACTATCGCTCTTTTCCTCTCTTTAACTTAGTTCTTAATCTACATTGAGGACAACGCCAGGTTTTAAGTTAGGGGGTGTGGGATATTCTCTCCATTCATTACTTAGTCCATGATTTTGATTATATGTTATTCCCAAGCATGATTTTCTTGTAAAAATTAAAATTTTCAAAAAGATTTTCTTTCTCTTTTCTCCTTTATTGCGCATTTTGTCTTTGTTTTCGATGAGAAATTTCAATAATTGCCCGATCCAATATACAACTCAATGATGCATGTTCTCGATTTAAGAAGTTATTAGACTTTTTTCTGTGACACCCCGCTTAAAATAATAATGGGTGGCCAACCCTATACTATAATTAATCAGGAATCTCAAGTGGATCATTCTCAGCATCTACTGACGATACTAAAATAAACATAGCTAACTATCCAATACTATAAAAAGCGGGTGCCAAAAAAATTTAAAACATACAAAGCATTAACAAATCAACAACATAATAACTACTGAACACAATAAAATACACACACATTCTAAGATGAAAGGGAACAGTTCTATAGTATACCAAAAATACATAAAAGGAAATACCCTAATATGCTGCCGGGTCATAAACAATACAACAACTGAGAAAAGAAATATAAAACTACTACAACCACAACTCTTGGGTGTAAACCCAATATACAAATTGAATCCTAAACTAGATTTACAAAAGATAGGAAACGACTACAACAAAATCCCGCAACAGTCCACATCTGCTATGGCTCCACGAATACACTGGATAGAAATCATCATTGGCGGCCTTGCGGAGGAACACCTAAAATAATACAATATATATATAGCAAGAGGAAAATATAAACGGGTCAGAGGCCGAGGTGTGAAAACATTTTTAGCAAGTTCATTAAAATGCATAATAATTATAAATGCACTATAACATGATTAAAGTGGAGTCGTATCTCCTGGAAATCCAACTCACCTCTCAACTAGTGCGCGCACCTAAACGTATGCACATGGTCCTCAATTGACTACTCAACACTTTATAGGGATAATTTAATCTAACCTACGCCCAAATTCACACTCGCGTAAACCTTCATCCATAACAAATCCATGAACTTCCTATTCTAACTTACCCCACGTGTGCATCTAAAATTATATTAACTTATAAATATACAAATACATAAATCTGACTAGAATTTATCGAATTCTAGATGTTAACTTATACGAATTATTAGCATCTAAATGATAAGGACTAAACTTCTCCTAACTCTCAACATTGCACTACGTTTCGTGCGTGGGACGTCTCGCAAAGCGAAATCCAAACAAGGAACACCCCCGATACACAACTCCTTGGAACTGTTGATTGTCGAGATTCATTATGCTCTCAATGCACGACGCATATAACATCAACTACTCAATTAAAATATTTCTCCAGTTTATTCTCATAAAACCTTATTTCACTATAACATATAAATATGAGTACTAAGGACTAAATTTCTCCCCACTCCCAACATTGCACTGCATTTCGTGCGTGGGACGTCTCGCAAAGCGAAATACAAACAAGGAACCCCCTGATACACTACTCCTTGACAATGTTGGTCATCGGGATCCATTACGCCCTCGGTACCCAACGTAAAACTTCTACTACTTATGAGGAGCAATAATCTCTAATCACATAAATAAGATAATGCTCCGAACCTTTTAGGGTCTATAACATTACTCAAGTTACAAAGCACAATCATTCAATCCCAACAAGTAAGTACACATAACACAACTAGCATACAAGCAAATATCCAAAATCCAATCACTTATGGATTTAAAAAATATTTCACAATGCTATCATCTTCCAGGAATTACTCACTTTATCCCGAGTTACCATATATCGGATTATTATCACACCGCCATGGTAATAAAACAAATCATAACGTAAGGAAGCGGTCATAGTTCCGAAACTGAAAGTGAGAACGAATCATACCCAGGACTTCTCACCCAGAATAAAATCACACAATAAATAAAGGACGACTATGACCTGGGGACTATACGCATCCTGCTCCTCAAGCCAAGGGCCTCACCCATATCGCGCAACTTTTCATGATAGCACTGGAGGGTATGACCACACAATAAGTATATATATATATATATATATATATATATATATATATATATATATATATATATATATATATATATGCAATCGCATCATATAAATGTAAACCATCACACAAGGTATTTACATCACGCCATATAGGTATACATACTCTTATAAGACCGTATGTATGAAAGAAGCGAATTCATTTATAAGTATATAACTCTCGTTATACTAACCGTTGCTAACTCGCATACCTTCCCATTATTTTTCACAATACGTTCCCTCACTTGAAACTTACTTATCCACCACACCTATTATTTTGAATAGTATCCCAATTCAATAACCATTAAGTATACCATCTAAATCCGAATACACACCGAGCAACAATCATTATACCCCAAATAGAAATCTCAATGCTAGGAGGATTCCCCACTAAGTAGATACGATAACTTAAATCCGTACTCTCTCGAAATAAACCAATACGAACCCAACATTTCATCTTAAGGGAAACTCCCGAAAAGTCTCCAAAACATGCTTCTCGTAACATATATAAAGGTTTCAAATCAATAAACCCAAACGAAACAGAGTGAAACTCACTCTAGAAAAACCTCGCGAAACAACCCTGTTTCCGAATCGATTTGTCCCACAAATCGAATCGATTCGCCCCTAATGCGAATCGATTCGGTCCAAAGGACCTATAAGTCTGACTTAGGCCGAATCAATTCGGCTTTGGATCCGAATAGATTCGGTCATTCAGACCTGTAAACCTACAACATTTCGAATCGATTCGAAAAGGGGCCGAATCGATTCAGCCTGTTCAGAAGCTACGAAAATGGCTATTTTCCTCCAAAAACCAAAATTTCCAAAAATCATATATATCATCTTCTCTCCATTTCTTCAACCCAAACATATTTCTAACATCAAAACTCATTATATTTTTACCCATCAAATTTTAAAACCTTAAATTCATATACCCATGCCTCAAATACAAGATTTACCCAAGATCTAGGTTTTAACATTTTTAACCCAAAATCCATAAATTTTATCCACAAATCTTGAGATAAATGATACATAAGAATTATTTAGCAAGTTTAATCACTTGCCACGAAGTTGTAGATGTTGAATCTTACTCGAAATTGCGTAATAGCCGGAATCCCCAAGATTTTCTTCTTTCTCTTCTTCCTTTCCTCTTCTCTCCTCTCTCTCTCTCACTCTCTCTAAGGCTTTCTCTCAATTTCTCAAATGAGATTGTTATCTCCCGTAAGCTTTTTAAGCCTTATCTCCAAAATACCCAACTTTAAACGATAATACACACTTTAAATGACTCGGTTACTCCAATTCGAGTCAAACGAACTTAAAATATTTTGTAACCCAAATAAGACCCAAGTACAGTCATTTCGACCCATCTGGGATCAACCACACACTCAGAATCGTCATTCGAAATACTTTCGAACATCCTTAAATTTTGACCTCATTTGCCAAATTTAAAAATTTCTTCAATTTAAATGAATATTATTTCTCCCAAAGAATTAAATTATTAGTCCAAAAATCACGGGGTATTATAGACTTCCCTCCTTACAAGAATTTTGTCCTCGAAATTAAATTAAGCCTAGTACTCCAATCTCAACTAGCTCCTGAGACACCCACTCTCAAGATCACTATATTTTTTCCTCCCACTTCTCACGGCGGATCAATTTATTAAAACCAATTCAATTAACCAGGGCACCCATAAACCCTGTACTCGAGCTTGACTCGTAAACATTACCCGACTCCACTTAGCCTCAGATCGTAAAATAACTCGAAACAAATAGATCCATTATAACTTACTAATTTTATAAAGAAAAATGAAATGTCTGAAGATTTAACTCTTCTCAATTCCTGACATTCACTATTTTCATGCGGGGGAGGTCTCGCAAGAGAAATCCAAACAAGGAACCCTCCCAATACACTACTGTGTAGCTTTATCGGGGATTGAGATCAGTTAGATTGGGACTAAAGTTTAAAAGAAATATATATATATATATATATATAATCATTTTGATATTACCCGAAGGCCTATAAAACAATTTTATTTAAAAAAAACAGTTTATGTCTTTCGACATCCAGATCAAACACCTTATGCCCAAGACACAGGGCACCAACAAATACAATACTCTTACCAACATTTTAGTTCTCAAAACTAGCATAACCAAGAGCTAAAATCCCTGGCTCAACAATAACCCGCTAAACCCTGAATCTCTTCAGTAACAAGAATCCTTTACATCCTAACAAAACATTGTCTTACATAGGATCTTCCATAACTGAACATTACAAATACATAAGTATAGCACAACTAGAAAACGATAGCTTTACCATTCTTACTCAAAGTGTTTCAACGATTCCTACATTCAAAACAGAGTCGCAACTCTCTACTAGCTCATCACAAGACAATCTATTCTCCCAAAAGATATCATCTAAGATCCTCACTTGCTCAATCCTCCCTTCCGTGTCATTCCATACATAATAGGATTATAACAACTAACCACTCATTTAAAATCTTACAGACGATACTCCCAATGCCCCTCAAAGCATAACCTAATCACAAGGAAAATAATTTACATATTACCTCTCTAGTCCGACTGCATCGCTTCATCGATGGATTCCTGCTCAAAGTCCTCCTGCCCAAAATGGCCTTGGACCTACTATAGGGGTTGCACATACAAAACTTCCTCAAATTTCGGCCCTTTACCTCTTTCGGGACAATCCCTCTTCCTATGACCTATTTCTTTGCAAAAGAAACATCTACCAGCAAATCCTCCCTGCCCATCCTGGGGAACAAAACGCTATTGCGACCCTTGATAATCCTGTTTATACCATCTTGTTTCACTGGAATTCTCTCCTCCAGACTTACTTGATGAATCCGAGTTTCTAAATTTCTTACCCCCTTGCGAACGAAGACGATATTCCTGACACTGTAATAATGCCGCATTCACTACCTCGACGAAAGTTAATAACGTTGGGTTTCCTAACAAATGCTGCCGAATTCGCCATTCTAAACCTCCCACAAACTTCACTATTCGCTTTTCCTCTGCATTTACCTCACCGGGCACTAAATTTGCCAATCGAGTAAATTCTTCTTCGTACTTGGCCACGATTCGATCACCTTGAGACACACCTAATAATCTCCTCCTCATTTCCTTCTGGATCGCGGAAGGAAAATACTTTCGATCAAAGAGTTCCCAAAAATCTGCTATGGGCAATGCATCTCTATGCTTCGATGTGGTGATTGATTCCCACCACTAGAGAGTTGCTCCTGTTAATTTAAAGGTGGCAAGAAATTGCTTCTGCACTTCACTATATTCAACCATTCGAAGGTGCCTTTGTATACTCTTCTTCTAATGACTTACAACCATCGCATCATCTCCCCCTGAAAATTATGGAGGATGTCCCTTCTTAAAAGCTTCCCGTACTCTTTCCCACTTAGATGACCCTGGGTGGTCTTAGGCTGCTTGAGCTACAGGTTGACCCGCCATTACAGAAATGGCAGCAGTTACCGCTTGTGGCACAATATTGGTAACTTCAGCTGTGGTTATAGTCCCTTGAGGCATTTGGGGTTTCATATTCTCAGCCCCTCTGTTTGCCCTGCCTGGACGACCTCTCTTCGGTGGCATCTGAAATAAGAACAACTATATCAGAATGCCATTCAAATAACTACACATCACAGAAGAAAAGATAGACGTAAAGAAAACAACAGTCCTAATAATAGGGCTCACATCAAGAACGCTTACAGAAGAACGCATAAAACTCACAGAGATCCTAAAGACACTAGAACCTGATGCTTTGATACCACCTGTGACAACCCGCTTGAAATAATAACGGGTGGCCAGCCTTATACTATAATTAATCAGGAATCTCAAGTGGATCATTCTCAGCATCAACTAACGATACTAAAATAAACATAGCTAACTACCCAATACTCTAAAAAGAGGGTGCCAAAAAAATTTAAAACATACAAAGCATTAACCAACCAACAACATATAACTACTGAACACAATAAAATACACACACATGCTAAGATGAAAGGGAACATTTCTATAGTATACCAAAAATACGTAAAAGGAAATACCCGAATATGCTGTCGGGTCACAGACAATACAACAACTGAGAAAAGAAATATAAAAGTACTACAACCATAACTCTTGGGTGTAAACCCGATATACAAACTGAATCCTAAACTAGATTTACAAAAGGTAGGAAACGACTATAATAAAATCCCGCAACAGTCCACATATGCTATGGCTCCACGAGTACACTGGATAGAAATCATCATTGGCGTACTTGTGGAGGAACACCTAAAATAATACAATATATATATATATATATATATATATATATATATATATATATATATATATATATATATAGTAAGAGGAAAATATAAACAGGTCAGAGCCCGAGGTGTGAAAACTTTTTAGCAAGTGCATTAAAATGCATAATAATTATAAATGCACTATGACATGATTAAAGTGGAGTCACACTCTCTTGGAAATCCAACTCACCTCTCAACTAGAGTGCGCACCTAAACGTATGCATATGGTCCTGAATTGATTACCCAACACTTTCTAGGGACAATTTAATCTAACATACGCCCAAATTCACACTCGCATAAACCTTCATCCATAAAAAATCCATAAACTTCCCATTCTAACTTACCCCACGTGTGCATATAAAATTATATTAACTTATAAATATACAAATACATAACTCTTACTAGAATTTATCGGATTCTAGATGTTAACTTACATGAGTTATTAGCATCTAAATGCTAAGGACTAAGCTTCTCCCAACTCTCAACATTGCACTGCAATTCGTGCGTGGGACGTCTCGCAAAGCGAAATCCAAACAAGGAACCCCCCGATACATTACTCCTTGGCACTGTTGATTATCGAGATTCATTATTTCCTAAATGCATGACGCATATAACATCAACTACTCAATTAAAATATTTCTCCAGTTTATTCTTATAAAACCTTATTTCACTATAACATATAAATCTGAGTACTAAGGACTAAATTTCTCCCCATTCCCAACATTGCACTGTGTTTCATGCGTGGGACGTCTCGCAAAGCGAAATCCGAACAAGTAACCCCCCGATACACAACTCCTTGAAAATGTTGGTCATCAGGATCCATTACTCCCTCGGTACCCAACGTAAAACTTCTACTACTTATGAGGAGCAATAATCTCTAATAACATAAATAAGATAATGCTCCGAACCTTTTAGGGTCTATAACATTACTCTAGTTACAAAGCACAATCATTCAATCCCAACAAGTAAGTACACATAACACGCTTAGCGTACAAGCAAATATCCAAAATCCAATCACTTATGGATATACAAAACACTTCACAATGCTATCATCTTTCAGGAATTACTCACTTCATCCCGAGTTACCATATATCGGATTATTAGCACACGCCGTGGTAATAAAACAAATCACAACGTAAGGAAGCAGTCATAGTTCCGAAACTGAAAGTGAGAACCAATCATACCCAAGACTTCTCACCCAGAATAAAATCACACAATAAATAAAGGACGACTATGACCTGAGGACTATACGCACCCTGCTCTTTAAGCCAGGGGCCTCACCCACATCGTGCATCTTTCCATGATAGAACTGTAGGGTATGCCCACATGCAATCACATCATATAAATGCAAACCATCACACAAGGTATTTACATCACGCCATGTAGGTATACATACTCATATAAGACCGTATATATGAAAGAAGTAAATTCATTTATAAGTATATAACTCTCATTATACTAACCGTTGCTAACTCGCATACCTTCCCATTATTTTTCATAATACGATCCCTCACTCGGAACCTACTCAACCATCACACTTATTATTTTGAATAGTCTCCCAATTCAATAACAATTAAGGATACCATCTAAATCCGAATACACACCTATCAACAATCCTTATCCCCCTGATAGAAATCTCAATGCTAGGAGGATTCCTCACTAAGTAGATATGATAACTTAAATCCGTACTCTCTCGAAATGAACCAATGCGACCCCAATATTTCATCTTAAGGGAAACTCCCGAAAAGTCTCCAAAACACTCTTCTCGTAACATATATAAAGGTTTCAAATTGATAAACCCAAATGAAATGGAGCGAAACTCACTCTAGAAAAACCTCGCAAAACAGCCCTGTTTTCGAATTGATTCGGCCCAGTCTGAATCGATTTGGCCCACAAATCGAATCGATTCGCCCCTAATGCGAATAGATTCGGTCCAAAGGACCTGTAAGTCTGTCTTAGGTCGAATCGATGCGGCTTTGGGTCTGAATCGATTCGGTCATTCAAACCTGTAAACCTACAACATTCCGAATCGATTCGAAAAGGGGCCGAATCGATTCGGCCTGTTTAGAAGCTACGAAAATGGCTATTTTCCTCCCAAAACCAAAATTTCCAAAAATCATATATATCATCTTCTCTCCATTTCTTCAACCCAAACATATTTCTAACATCAAAACTCATTATATTTTTACCTAGCAAATTTTAAAACCTTAAATTCATATACCCACGCCTCAAATACAAGATTTACCCAAAATCTAGGTTTTAACATTTTTAACCCAAAATCCATAAATTTTATCCACAAATCATTTGATAAATGATACACAATAATTATATAGCAAGTTTAATCACTTTCAACGAAGTTGTAGAGGTTGAATCTTCCTCGAAATCGCGTAATAGCCAAAACCCCAAAGCTTTTCTTCTTTCTCTTCTTCCTTTCCTCTTCTCTCTCTCTCTCTAGGGCTTTCTCTCAATCTCTCAAATTAGATTATTATTTCCCATAGGATTTGTAAGCTTTATCTCCAAAATACCCAACTTTAAATGATAATACACACTTTAAATGACTCGGTTACTCCAATTTGAGTCAAACGAACTTAAAATATTCCTGAACCCAAATAAGACCCACGTACAGTCATTTTGACTATCTCGACCCATCCGGGATCAACCGCACACTGAGAATCGTCATTCGAAATACTTTTTAACATCCTCAAATTTTGACCTCAATTGCCAAATTTAAAAATTTCTCCAATTTAAATGAATATTATTATTTCTCCCAAAATAATTAAATTATTAGTCCAAAAATCATGGGGTATTACATTTTCCTCAATAATTGATATTATGAATAACTTCATGAATTAAACTTTAATCCCATGAGCACAGGCGCTTTTCTTGTTCTATTGATTTGGTTTAAGATTTTTATAACTCGGTAATCTTTTGTTGCATTGTATATACTTACACCGAGTAAGCTTTGTACCTTTCATCATTTGTGAGTTTTATACACTTTTCTTTACTCATTGAAAATGTTGAATTCGTTGGTAATCTCATTATTCTTTTATTTAATCGTTCATTAATTGAGTTCATATATGAAATGTATTACTTGATCATGATTTTGAAAGTTTATTTTGACTCGAGAATTGCATAAACTTTAGGAAATGATCGTAGGCAATCTTTGTTATATCACCCATGTTAGCCTTGACCTCACCTTATATGTTTTCCCTCATCTACCTCTTTGAGCCTAAATATAGCCTTTCATTTCATAACCCAAAATCCCATAACCAACTCCACATTGGAGTTTTAAACCATACTTATTACGATACATACCTTTGTTTGGAATGTTACTTGGGATTGAATGATGTTATTGTCTTGTGGTTGCAATTTAGGCATGTGAGAGTGAGAAAAGTAAAGAAAAGAAAGAAGTGAAAAAGAAAAGAAAAGAAAAAGAAAAAAACAAAAGAAAAAGTGAAAAAATAAGAAAAGAAAAAGAAAGAGAAATTTGTATATGTTGTGTATAGTTCAATAATCCTTGTTACTATCTATTGTTATATCTAATGCTTGATTATGGATGTTATTTGCCCAATTTTGATATTGCCCGCAATTTCCCATTATCCCGAGTTTTCATCCCTGAACACTTTGAATCCATACATACATTCCTTTCATTTCGTACCCTAGCCTAGCCTACATTATAACCTTATTCAAGTCCTATGCGATCTTAGGTAGATGTAATTTAAAAGTTTAAATAGTTTGATAATCTGTGAAAATGCATTTCGC
This sequence comes from Sambucus nigra, assembly GCA_949130495.1. Lineage (NCBI taxonomy): Eukaryota > Viridiplantae > Streptophyta > Magnoliopsida > Dipsacales > Adoxaceae > Sambucus > Sambucus nigra. The sequence continues at coordinate 80,575,424 of OX422213.1, read as the reverse complement.
CTCTTTTATTGAGCGGTATCTTTAATTGAGATTATAGTTTTTAATTTCCTATAAAGCATTGTTCATTTATGACATGTGCACGACCTAGTCTCCATTTACATTTAATCATTATACCTGCATGTCCAGTGTATTGCCTCCCTATTTAGAGTGAATTCATTTGATGAGTGTAATGCTTGTGAGAATTGAATATATGCTTGCTTTAATGCTTATCCGATTTATTTAAGTTTTTGCCAAATCATACTATGCATGCGCTCACCCCCCTCCCACTTTTAAAGTTTTAATTCTATGATGTGCATGAAACCTGTTTATAATAATGGACTTTAGTTTGAATTCGTTCAATATGCTAATAACGCGTTTGAATTTTTTTCGTTGTTGTTGTGTTTGTCGCATGTGATTGGGCATATTTTGAGGAGTTTATTGGATGTTTGTGGGTGTCATCCCTAAAAACCCTCACGAGACGACACTCGTCCACTAGGGTAACCTAGGGGTTTAACGACTTATTGCATATGCTAAATGCAATCGAATCGCTCGCGAAAGTGTCTTTTATGTTTTTTATTCCATTTTTTACCTGTCTCCTGCATTTGGTTTACTTGTAGTTCTTGTTGTATCCTATTTCATTGCTAGGGACTAGCAATGTGTAAGTTAGGGGGTGTGATATGGCGCCAATATAACGTATTTTACTTGTTAACCTACGCATTATTAGACCCCTCAGGTATCATAATCCCTATATTTATGCTCGTTAAGCATTAAACCTCGAATTTCTATATATACATGCTTTGTAGGGGTTAATTAAGCTTTTGTAGGTGTTTCAATGCTTAGTATGAAGTTTGGACGTATTCCGGACAAGTTTTGTACAAATTCGCACGCGCAAGGGCTTTAGTCATTTCACAATTTAGGCACCTAGCCCAATGTCTTCACTGAAGTTGTGCCCTCTGAGAAAGCTTTGCGTGACCGCTAACGGTGCGCGAATCCGATCCCTACCGAAGAGGTTACGAGACTTTGAGTGGAAAAGAATTACAAAGAAATCAAAATAGGGGAGAATGCAGCTTGGCTGAGACCTGATGGATCGATCGATCAACCAAAGGGGTCGATCGATCGACTCCTTAATTTTTGCCTTGGTTCGAAGACAGTGTACTCAACTCTGTTCGATCGATCGATCCCCTATTTTCAGCTTCTCTTTTATTACAAGTTTGCCATCCTAGGGTTTGTATATAAATAACTTTTCTCTCATTTTGAGAGGGGGATTCATTTTAGTATAGATTAGGGTTAGGGTTTTAAGAGGTATTCTTCTTCTCTCTTTGATTGTGACCCCTTTGGGTGTTTTAAGTTGAACTTTTCACTACCCCTATCATTAATATAGTTGCATTTCTTTGTTTATTCCTTATTTCCATGTTGTCATTTACATTTCCTTGACTAGATTAACTTGTATTTCATTTATTTATTGCTTTCCTAGTGTTAAAGTAGTTCAATTTATGTATTGTCCTTAGATAAATAGGGTCGGGGTTGTGTTTCGCAATTATTGGGTTTGAGCTCCGAAAACTAGGTTTTGTGTAAAATTGTGTTTAATTGAAACCTGGCGTATTAAAGTCGGATTATTATGCTTTTAACTTTCTTTGTCATGCAAAGTTAGTGTTTATAGAGACAATTCGAATTTAATCCGCGTGTGACCATTTTTGATTAAATGTTTATTCAAGCAACTTTGTCTTAAATTCTTTATTGCGTGGATTTTATGTTTAATTGAAAATGCTCGATTTAATGGCTTTTGAGCCTTAACTCTAATTAGTAGTTGTTTCGATCCGCGTGCTGGAATGCAATCCCGATCCTCGCTTTACTTTTGTGTAGCGTAACTTATTCTTTTTTTTTGCCACTATAACCACCCTATCACCTTTTACACTTTTATTCTTGAAACAATAAATCGATTACGAGCTATACTAACATTCCCTATAAATTTTCGATACCCGTCTTACCACCGTGCTTACTTGTCAAGTGTAGTTGTAGTTCAAGTTTTTGTATTAACGCAGTGAAACGAATTCAACGATTAACATTTTGACACACGCTACTTTTCACCCCTAATCATTGCCAAATGAACTTTTATAAGTTCAAATTTTAACCATTGGACCAACACAAGATATTACAACCTCTGGATCATTTTACAACATGACTAGGGATTGGTTGGATCATTTTACAACATGACTAGGGTTGGTTGGATCATTTTATAAGATATTAAAACGGTTCCTCTCCTCTCATCTTTCCATTCTCCTCCTCACAGAAATCGATAACCCCTCTCACCGTCTTAAACCCTATCTCAATTATCCTCCTCCTCCTCCTCCTCCTCATAACCCATCACCGCCGTAGTCCATCACCATCACATACCATCTCATCTCACCACTACTGATATATTTTTCAGTATACCTTTTTTACATAACTTTTAGAAATTCTGATATATTTATATTTTTTATAAGTTTAATTTGTTTATAGTGAATATCTGATGATTATCTCACATATTCTGGATATGCACACATACATTATTAGTATTGTAATGTACCTATTTTTGTCATGCTATTAGCTTCTATAGATTGAGTACTATACATTTGGTTTTGTTGATAAGTCTGGAATTTTTGCTTAAAAAATAAAAAAATCCTATTTAAGATTTTATGTTTTCTTAATCTAAAATTGTGATGGATTGTATATCTTCTATCAATTCTAGTTGTTTCTGAAACAACTAGAAATTTCAATTTATTTCAGAATGTCTAGGCATTTTAGAATGTCTATGCCATAATATAATAATATTTTTGTTGTAATTTTATTTTAGGGAGAAAATTTCTTGTAGACTTGGGTTGTATACTAGAGGAATAAGGCCCCCGTATACATATATCATTTATTTTCTTAATTTAATTGTATGTCAACACTAGATGAAAGTAGTAGAGTAGCTAGCAAACCCAATCCTGGTAATCAGAAAAGACAGAGATGGGCCAAAAATCTGGTTTAGTTGGACATCATGGAGTCTCGAAAGTATAATACTATTTTGAAAAACATTTAATAGAGGGCACATAATATATCTAGAAGTTGTGACAACAAGTTTTACAATTTAAAAATTATAGCACCTTATTCTGGGGGAACTAACAAATTGTGGAATCATCTTTAAAATGTAAATATTTCTTTGATTATAAAGGAGATAATATGACACAAACCATTATTTTTATGGTAAGATCTTAGCCTTCTAATCGGAGGTTTGACCAAGTCTTGCAAATTAGAGGTGTTTGTTGAAAAATTGAAAGAGTTAATGAACCAACTTTAGAATCACTAAACAACGAGAGAGACACCTTATGTGGATCTTAGTTTTTTTAACCCCCCTCTGGTGATAGATTTGATGTGCCCAAAGACCCAAGGCAAAAAGAATTATTTAAATGTATTTTAAAGAGAAAGAACTATACAAATGTTTCTAATGACTTGGATATGTATTTGAGCGAGGGTGTTGTGGATAATGATGACTGTAATTTTGATGTTGTCACTTGGTGGAAAGGGAAGGTTTCAACATATCGCGCACTTGCCATAAGGGTTCCTGGTGTAGTATCCATTCTCGTAACATCGGTTGCTTTTGAGTCCGCTTTTAGTATGGTTGGTTGGGTGCATGATCAATTCTGAAGTTATTTAACTTCTTCTATCTTGGAGTGTTCGATATGTACACAATATTTTCTTAGAAATCCCCTGCTCCCTTTTTTGTATTGAAGATACAATTAAGGCTCTTGAATAAATTAAGGAATGTATAGTTTATTTCAATTTTGTTTCTAACATATGACATGTCTAGACATTCATTTTATATTTAAAATAACTATTTCTTTTAATCATTGTCTTTGTAATTGTGCTTGAGGAGATGAACATCTTATCACTTGGTTCGACTAGTTGAATATTGGTATTTTCAGCATTAAATTTATGCCTTACAATTAACATTTGTTGCAAATGTATATTTTAATTGGCTGGTTAATCATTTTTTTTGTAAAACAGTTGAATGGGATAGATGTTTAATGGAGTGCGCATGGATTGGAGCTTGGACTCTTTGGAGCTATTGCTCTTAGCTATTTTAGACTATTTTTGGGATTGTACTGGACTATTTTTGGGACTATATTGGACTATTTTAGGACTATTATGACTATTTTTAGGACTATTTTGTGTTACATATATATATTTGGGACTGTTTTTGTATCATTAGGATTGTTATTTTGGGACGGTAGGGGACTATTTTTGGGTTATTGGGACTGTAAGGGTTGTGTTTTGTTACTGTTATAGGACAATTTGGGAGTATTTAAGTTGGTGATTTGATTATTTTTGGAGTATTCGAACATAGACTATTTTGTATGGAGTATTTAATAATATTGATTTCAATTACAATTATTTTAAAAATTAAATGGTCTTCGAATTCAGATTCGCCACGTCAATTTTTTTATCGAAAAAATTATAATAAATTCGAAAGATGGTTTTTCGATCTGCTCATATTGAAACACACTCCTAGTACTGACAATACAAGATAAATTAACGAGATAATGGAAATATTCAAGTAAATATGCAAGATTGTACATTATAAACAATTAGGAAGGAAATATTATACTTTTCCAACTCCTCAGATTCCCCAATGACCTATGTATCGATCTCCTAAAGGTCCTTAACTCCCCGAGTTCCCCCATGACTCTAACTCACTTTGTTCACCCACAAAGTCTGTGGCCTATCTTTTTTATAGCTCTGGACCTCTTAACTTTACGACCTTGTTCTGGGCTTTATTGACGACTCATACCATAAACTGCGACCTCTTATATTTCCTAAATCTAGGATAAGTGATTCACAGTCTACTTTTAACTCAACATCCTTGGTCGATCTCTGCCAAGGTGCAATCCCCATAGTTATCATAGCATCAATTTCCCTAGAGATAACCATATTGACCTCAAGCACTAAGAAAGAGGTACTCAATTAGTCAATGATGCCTCGACTGGGACATAAGTTATCGCGATCTTAGCAACAAATCCCATTCTCACCAACTCACTTTGGCATAATATAATACTGACTTAACCTCCGCGATCTCACCAACGAGTCCGAAGTCCTGATTTCCAACAACAATGGTATTTAGTAAAATAATGGTTTTAAACCCTAAATATTTCATAACTTAGATACTTAAAGATCAAAGGTAAAACCCAAATTAAAATGTCATAAGATCAATAAGAATATCCCCGGAGTCTCTTATCCTCCAACTCATAATCTCTGAATATGAACCTTAAGAGAAAAATTGATAATACTAGGATTTAAGGTAAATAGTGACAATCCAGGACCTACAAGCCCAAAAAACTCTGAAACATCAATGAACAGTAAACGACCATGGCCTATAATCCCAGGAAATTATGAACAGTAGAACTCTATGGCCTATAACAAAAAAAACTCGGAATATAAAGTGAGGGCTCATGTCATTCAATTCAATTAAAGAAACTAGGGTTTTAACAAGGAGGAAGAGGATGAGGGCATATCCCTTACCTTAATGAATAGTTATCCTCCATTGCCTCTAAAGCACTTATCTAGTGAATTGTAAATGTCCACAACCACCTCTCCAGTAGCACCTCCCCTCTCTAAATTACTCTCTCTCCCTAAAGTGGGAGATGGGATTTTTAGCACCTTTGGGAAATGTGCCTAGTGTTTCTATTTATAGGAACTACTAGGAAATGTAGGGTTTCTTCTGATGGCATTATTTTTCCACAATTACCCTTTTATAAAGGCTTCTAAAACCTCCCAAAACTTATTTCTCAAGTCATGGCCTAATGAAGCCACGTTATCACCCCACGTGTTGATCATTATAAAGTCCCGACCACTACAGGTTGCGGCCCTTATCCCTTAGGCCGTAGCCTTCTATCTACTTTTGTGAACTTTTCCTTCCAAGGTTGTGGACCTTCTTCTCTAAGGCCTTGGTCATTTTCTTATCCTCTAACATGATCGTGACCTCATATGTTTTGGGTCGTTGCAATTGGCCTTTTTAGTTGGTCCGCCAATGCTTAATTCTCACTTTGAAGGATAACCATATCCATTAGCTATTGGGATTTATCCTTCCTTATCCCAATGACCTCAATACTAATATTTTCATAGAATAATTGGAGGTATTCCCCCTCCTTTAACATCTCCTCTTACTAGGAGGACATCTTTTTAAGTTGATCGACTAGATCAATAATCTTGCCATTAATTACCACCAAGTCGTTCTTCATTTTTTGGTCTTGTCGTGAAGGATGTCATTGAGATCTTCGTTTTGACTAGGTCAGTTGGAAGACTTTTAGAGAGTCTGCGTGGATTTGAAAGCACAAGTCATTCAAATTTATCAGAACGATCTAAACTATCAATAAAAGTTAGAAATTCAAACAATGAGTAAACTTATTAATATCCTTTAGCACATGCCTTCTCTGACAAATTGATCAATCCTAAAAGACCTTAGGGATGACATATCAACAGACACTACACCAAATCCTACAAATAGTCACGATTTTGGGGTCACGATCCATAACCGTGACCAGCTTGTCACAATCCAGAGCTATGATCATATCAAAATTAGGCGTGACAAAGTCCCTGACTCAGTGTGGTCATGGATCATCTTGCATGTGGTCCATAACTCGTGTGGGTCGCGGATATGAGCCGTGACCCATCCATAATTATGGTGCCAAGTTTCCCTCCAAATGTGGTCTCAGATGGGGTCACGGTCTAAGGTCGTGACCATAACCCAAAGCCACACTGAGATGGTCACGGTCCAAAGCCGTGACCATTCTGGGAATGGGGTAATGGCTTTGGGACGTGACCAATGTATTATTTACCCGCCAACGTATTAAAATTTAAAGGGGTCATGGCATGTGGTCACGGCTTAGGGCTGTGATCAGTGTCTTCATACTTAATTCCCAGTCGAACTTTTCATTTCCCTCGAAAATTTCTAAACCCTCTAAAATTTACCTCTCTCTGGCTATTTCGGCTCTTGTCCGGCGATTTCGGCTCTTTCAATCTTAACCTCAATCTCTCTTTCAGTCTCAAAGGTAATATTTTATGCATTTGTATTTATGTGTGTATTTATATGTGCGTATGCATGAGTGTATTTGTGTGTATATGTGTGTGTATGTGTGTGTATTGTGTATCTGTGTGTATGCTGTATATGTGTGTGTGTATTCTATATATATGTGTGTATATGTATATATGTATTGTATGTGTATGTATGTGTATTGTGTATATTTGTGTATTATAGAAATAAATATATCACTAATGTTGGTTTAAGTTTGGGGTTGAAATATAAAAAAAATGTGTGTCCTTTAATATTGATGCTAAATATATATTTCGCATACATAGTCCTGATACAACACCAACCTTGCTTATGCTGTTAGAGAAAGAAGAAAAAAATTTCACCCATTATGGATTGAATTACGTATAAAGAGCATTGCCAAAGACTGTGATGTCTCGCGACACATGCAAGTCAAAATCAATCTTGCCATTAGGCTGAAGAGGATGAGATTTCGAGCTCACGTCGATGTCATTTATGCATCCATTATAGATACACTTCCTCCTAATTGGCCACGTATAAAAATCTATATGTTTTTAAAAACAAATCCTGACTGGCTGGAGATCAGACACATTAAACTGTTATTAAAGTCTTATCATGAAAAGGTCGATTATAATATATGGTCAAAAAAATTATTTTGTTAGTTATAATATCATATCGAACTTCTAAATTATGCATCTATTATTATAGATACACATTGGACTTTTATTATTTTTGTAGATAATGTCGGTCGGTAATGGAAACAATGCTCCAACCGAGGATGTAACACCAACACAAGGAGAATTCTCATCACCAATGGGTGAGAAATACTCAATAGACATGCCCACCGCTCCTGAAACTGTCGGGTCAGTTGAGAAGAAGCCCATTAGGTTCTCTTTATTTGGAAATAACCCCACAGGGGATAAGAATCACGTTCAACAATTTCAAGCCCAATGTTTGTCATTGATAAAATTGAATGTGGGAGTGGGAGGAGCTGATAATTGGAACCTCGCAAATAAAGCTATTAAAGATGACATCTACGAGCAACTCAACTAACGGTTTGAATTTTCTGCAAACTCAAAAAATAAGGTTATTTCTCGGGTTGCTGAACAACTACGAACATATCAGAGAAACCTTAGGCAAAATCATTTCCCTGAGGAGGCATTGAGCTCTGATATTTTGGCGCTCAAAGATAAAATCCCTTCGAATGTTGAGATGCCAATCGGTCAATGGAATGATTTTCTAGAAAATGAGGCGAAGGACTCAAAAATGCTGCAATGGGAGAAAAACAAATAGGATAGGGCAAAAAAAATGATGTCCATCGACTTGGCACGAAATCTTATGAATATTTAAAGAATGAGTGGTCGAAATCTTGTGTTTTACCCTAGTTTTGCAAAAGTGGTAAATAGAAGGCACATAAAAGCTACAAAATCAACTTTCGACAAGGCAGTTTGTGTATTAGAGAAATATTTTCCTTAATTGTTCTTCAATATAAACATCCACTTGCTTGTGCATTTATGCGATGAAGCATTATTATGTGGTCCCGATAGGTATCGTTGGATGTATCCTTTTGAGCGCTTGATGAAAATCTTTTAAAGATTACGTAAAGAATACATGGTATATTAGAGGGTCAATTATTGAAGAATACGTAAATGTGGAATCATCATTATACGCTCGGGAATATACGCCAGAACAAGAGGTGAGGAGATTCAATCCTCATGGAGGATGAGTGATAAAGGAACCTGATGAGTTTGAGGACGAATTATCGTTTGGGAACCCTAAAGAGGTGAAACTCATAAATATACAATACGAGTAAGCAACTCATTATTTCTTCGAATCGCAAGATGAAGTCGACGACTGGAGAGAGTGAGTATCTACTGGATTCTTCTTCTTTTATTATATGTATTTTATATTTTATGATCTAAACTCTACAATTTACTCGTAGGAAGTACGAGAACGAAATTGGCCAAAATCAAAGAAGAAATTGCACGACAACAGATTTTAGGTCATGGGTATCAAAAGAGGTAATTTCACATCCTATGTGTGCAGTTATTTATTCATGTGTAACTAAAACATTCTCTAATACAAATTCATTAATAAATGCATCTTCTAAAAAGAGGTGATGTCTCTTTCAGGCTTGCACGCCTAACAAAAGGCCCTAATTTTTGTGTGAAAGAGCTTGAGAAATTACGCACCAACGATTTTGATTTCATTTCATATCCATATGAGGAAAAGCTTTTGATGCAAAATAGTGGAATGCCAATTTCAGCCTTAAGCACCTGTATTTCTAGCAAAAGTGATAAAAATCCAAAGAATACGGTGCTAACCTATTATGGGATAATCCAACAAATCCTAGAACTTGATTATTTAGATTTCACAGAAGACGTATTTTGTTATGATTGGGTAAATGTGGAGGATACTATTAATGCTTGCAAAATTGATCCTGATTCCAAACTTATTATGGTTGATGTATCAAAACTGAAGAGTAAAGATTGCATAGTTGACGAGCCTTTTATTTATGCCTTTCAGAACATAAAGAATGTATTATACTCTAAGTGCATAAACGATGGCAGTTGGTCTATTATTGTGCATGCACCAAAGGGCATGACTACTCAAGTGGATGCTTTAAAGGCTCGAAAAGAGTTTCAGTCAGCTCTTGATTACAACCCTAATTTGAAGGATTTTTTTGTTTATTTAGAGGAAGATTGAGTATCAAAAATATTATTTTATCCTTGTTATTCTTATTTGTACCCTATTATGATATTGACATTGTATTGGCCCTTTACTTTAATGTATGAATGTTTAGTTACTTTTACAAATGTTTAATATGATTTACTTTGATGTATGAATGTTTAATTAAATTGACCCAACTCAATTTCCACGTGTTCTTGTTCATATACATATGTTGGATAATTATTGGTTGTTGGCTTGTTGTTGGATAGTATGTTAGAAGGAGTACGGGATAATTATTGGTTGTTGTCTTGTTGTTGGATAATATTTTTTTCAGAAAAAATGAGAAACGTCGAATTATTTTCTTTATTGATTTATTGAATTATTTGCTTATTAAAAGAAAAAAACACACTTCTAAATCGAATGTAGTTATAAGAAATTGTGATCATAATCCTTAATAAACTACCACCTATGTTATAATAATCGAGAGGAACCCCAAAGCGCATGGAGTAAAACGCATACGAACTCCCAAAACATAACCCATAGAAAAACAAAAGATACATAAATGTTGAGCATGAACAATAACCGGTAAGAATTCATCTTTTCTTATAGTTAGCCTTGAAGCAAGCTTGCCTAAGCTTCTTAGTTCTTTCAGTGAGATCCAATTTTGGCACCAACTCCATCATTTTCTTACGCATACGAACTCCCAAAACGTAACCCATAGAATAACAAAAGATACATCAAATGTTGAGCATGAACAATAACCGGTAAGAATTCTTCTTTTCTTGTAGTTAGCCTTGAAGTAAGCTTACCCGAGCTTCTTAGTTCTTTCAATGAGATCCAATTCTGGCACCAACTCCAACAGTTTCTTAGGTCTTTCAGTGAGATCAATACATCCAATGCTAGAAGAGAACAAGAAAATGATGGAGTTGGTGCCAGAATTGGATCTCACTGAAATAACTAAGGAGCTCAAGTAAGCGTCCTTCAAGGATAACTACAAGAAAAGAAGAATACTTACCAGTTATTGTTCATGCTCAACATTTATGTATCTTTTATTTTTCTGTGGGTTATGTTTTGGGAGTTCCTATGTGTTTTAATCCTTTCGCTTTAGGGTTTCTCTCGATCATTATAACACAGGTGGTAGTTTATTAAGGAGTATGATCACAATTTCTTATAACTACATTATATTTAGTAGTGTTTTTTTCTTTTGATAAGAAAATAATTCAATAAATACACCCGCTCCGAGAGCACGACCCAAATTTCAGAATATCAACACTTAGGCTTCAAAACATGTCGTTAGAGGGCGAAACTACGAACCACCCCCCAAACGTCCCTATGAGCAGCGCCAACACCTCCCATGGGACCAATGTATTTTGTACGAACCGAACGCGTGGCCACGGGACCCCCGATTTGAGAGCACGACCTAAATTTAAGAATATTTACACTTAGGCTAAAAAACATGCCATTAGAGGTGAAACAACGACCCCCCCCCCCCCCCCCCAAAAAAAAATAGCCTCGTGAGTGGCCCCAACACCTCCCACGGGACCAACGTACTTCGTAGGAACCGACCCCGTGTCCACGGGACCCATGGTTTGAGAGCACGACCCAAATTTCAGAATATTTACAGTTAGGCTTGAAAATATACCGTTAGAGGGAAGAACCACAAACTAATCCCCAAATGGCTCGATGAGCAGCGCCAACACCTCCCACGAGACCAACGTACCTCACAGAAACATAATACATAGCCACGGGACCCACGATTTGAGAGCATAACCCAAATTTCAGAATATTTACACTTAGTCTTGAAACACATACCGTTAGAGGGCGGAACCACGCCCCCCCCTCATTCGGCCCCGTGAGCGGCACCAATACCTCCCACAAGACCAACGTATCTCGTAGGAACCGACCGCGGGGCCACGGGACCCACGATTTGAGAGCACGACCCAAATTTTAGAATATCCACACTTAAGTTTGAAAACATGTCGTTAGAGGAGGGAACCACGAACCACTACCCAAACGGCCCGGTGAGCGGTTCCAACACCTCTCAAGGGACCAACGTATCACATAGGAACCGATCGCGGTGCCACGGGACCCACGGTTAGAGAGCACGACCCAAATTTTAGAATATCTACACTTAGGCTTGAAAACATGCCGTTAGAGGTCAGAACCACAAACCACCCCCCAAACGGCCCCATAAGCGGTTCCAACACCTCCTACGGGACCAACGTATCTAGTAGGAACCAACTGCGTGGCCATGGAACCCATGGTTTGATAGCACGACCCAAATTTTAGAATATCTACACTCAGGACTGAAAACATATCGTTAGAGGGAAGAACAACGAACCACCCACCAAACATGCCGTTAGAGGGAGGAATATGCCGTTCGAGGGTGGAATAGTAAACCACACCACAAATGGGCCCTTGAGCGGTACCAACACCTCCCAAGTGACCAACGTATCTAGTAGGAACTAACCGCGTGGCTACGGGACCCACGGTTTGAGAGCTCGACAAAAATTTCAGAATATCTACACTCACGGTTGAAAACATGTCGTTAGCGAGTAGAACCATGAACCACCCCTAAAAACGATCTCGTGAGTGGTGCCAACACCTCCCACGGGACCAACGTATCTCGTAGGAACCGAGCGCGTGGTCACGGGATCCACGGTTTGAGAGCACGACCCAAATTTTAGAATATTTACACTTAGGCTTGAGAACAAGCCGTTAGAGGGCGAACCACGACCCCCCCAAATGACCCCGTGAGTGGCGCCAACACCTCCCACGAGGACCAGGTATCTCGTACGAACCGACCTCATGTCCAAGGGACCCATGGTTTGAGAGCACGACCCAAATTTTAGAATATCTACATTTAGACTTGAAAACAGGCCATTAAAGGGCGGAACCACGAACCACCCCTTAAACGGCCCCGCGAGTGGCGCTAACACCTCCCATGGGACCAACGTATCTCGTAGGAACTGACCGCGTGGCCACGGGACCAATGGTTTGAGCGTATGACCTAAATTTCAAAATATCTCAACTTACTCTTGAAATCATGACGTTAGAGGGCGGAACTATGAACCACCTCCCAAATGGTCCCCTGAGAGCAGCACCAACACCTCCAAAGAGTCCAACGTATCTTTTACAAACCAACCGCGTGACCACGGGACCCACGATTGAGAGCATGGTCCAAAATTAAGAATATCTACACTTAGGCTTGAAAACATGTCGTTAGAGGGAAGAACCACAAACCACCCCACACACGGTCCCATGAGCGGTGCCAGCACCTCCCACAGGATCAACGTATCTCGTAGGAACTGATCGCGTCGCCACAGGACCCAGGGTTTAAGAGCACGACCCAAATTTCAGAATATCTACACTTAGGCTCAAAAACATGCCGTTAGAGGGTGAACCATGAACCGCCCCCCAAACGACCACGTGAGCGGAGCCAACACCTCCCAGGAGACCAACGTATCTCGTACAAACCGACCGCTTGTCCACAGGACCCACAGTTTGAGAGCATGACACAAATTTTAGAATATCTACAGTTAGGTTTAAAAACATGCCGTTAGAGGGAGGAACCATGAACCACCCCCCAAATGGCCCCGTGAGTTGTGCCAAAACCTCCCGCAATTTGAGAGCAAGACCCAAATTTCAGAATATCTACAGTTAGGCTTGAAAACATGTTGTTATAGGGAAGAACCCAGAACCACCCCCTAAACGGCCCTGTGAGTTGTACTAAGACCTACCACGAGACCAACGTATCTTATATGAATCGACCGCGTGTCCATAGGACCCACGATTTGAGAGCATGACCCAAATTTTAGAACATCCACACTTAGGTTTGAAAATATGCCATTAGAGGAGGGAACGACGAACCACCACCCAAACGCCCCCTCGAGCGGTGCTAACACCTCCTAAGGGACCAACGTATCTCGTAGGAACTGATTGTGTGGCCACGGGATCGATGATTTGAGGGAACGATCCAAAATTTTGAATATCTACACTTAGGCATGGAAACATGCCATTAGAGGGCGAAACCAAAAACCACACCACAAATGGGCCCTTGAGCAGCACCAACACCTCCCGAGGGACCAACGTATCTAGTAGGAACCAACTGCGTGGCTACATGACTCACGGTTTGAGAGCTCGACCAAAATTTCAAAATATCTATACTCATGGTTGAAAACATGTCGTTAGCGGGCAGAACCATGAACCACCCCTAAAAACGGTCCCGTGAGTGGTGCCAACACCACCCACTGGACCGACGTATCTCATAGGAACCGACCGCGTGGCCACAGGAACCACGGTTCGAGAGCACGACCAAAATTTTAGAATATTTATACTTAGGCTTGAAAATATGCTGCTAGAGGGAGAAACTAGGAACCATCACCCAAACGGCCCGGTGCGCGGCGCTAACACCTCCCACGAGGACAAGGTATCTCGTAGGAACCGATTACGTGTCCACGAGACGCATGATTTGAGAGCACGACCCAAATTTTAGAATATTTATACTTAGGCTTCAAAACATGTCGTTAGAGTGTGGAAGCATGAACCCCCCCCCAAACGGCCTTGTGAGCGATAACAACACCTCCCATGGAACCAACGTATCTTGTTAGAACCAATCGCGTGGCCACGGGACTCCCGATTTGAGAGCACGACCCAAATTTCAAAATATCATGACTTAGGCTTGAAATCATGAGATGGTCGGTGAGCAGTGCCAACACCTCCTAAGGGACAAACATATCTCTTAGGAACCGATCGCTGGGCCACAGGACCCACGGTTTGAGAGCACAACCCAAATGTCAGAATATCTACACTTAATCTTAAAAACATGTCATTTGAGGGCGGAACCGTAAACTACCCTCCACACGGTTCCGTGAGTGGCGCCAATGCCTCTCGCGGGACCTACATATTTCGTAAGAATCGACCGCGTGGCCACGGGACCCATGGTTTGAGAGCACGACCAAAATTTTAGAATATTTACACTTAGGCTTGAAAAAATGTCGTTAGAGGGTGAACCACGAAACACCGCCCAAACGGACCCATGAGCGGCGCCAACACCTCCCAGGAGACCAACGTATCTCGTAAGACTCGAGCGCGTGGCCACGGGATCTACAGTTTGAAACCACGACCCAAATTTCAGAATATATACACTTATGCTCGAAACTATGCCGTTAGAGGGCAAAACCACGAACCACCACCCAAATGGTCCCGTGAGCGGCGCTAACACCTCCCACGTGCCCAACATATCTCGAAGCAACTGGTCGTGTGGCCATGGGACCCACGGTTTGAGAGCACGATCCAAATTTTAGAATATCTACACTTAGGTTCGAAAGCATGCTGTTAGAGGGAAGAATCATGAACCACCCCCAAACGGCCCCGTCTGCGGTGCCAACACCTCCCAGAGGACCAACGTATCTCATATTAACTGATCGCGTGGCCACGGGATCAACGGTTTAAGAGCACATCCCAAATTTTAGAATATCTACACTTAGGCTTAAAAACATGCCGTCAGTGGGTGGAACCACGAACCACCCACCAAACGGCCCCGTGAGCAGTGCCAATACCTCCCACGGGACCAACGTATCTCATAGGAACCGACCGCATGGCCACGGGACCCACAGTTTGAGAGCACGATTCAAATTTCAGAATATCTACACTAAGGTTTGAAAACATGCCGTTAGAGGGCAGAACCATGAACCACCACCCAATAATCTTTGTGAGCTACGCTAACGCCTCCCACGAGACCAACGTATCTCGTAGGAACCGATCACGTGGCCATGGGACCCATGATTTGAGTGCACGACCCAAATTTTAGAATATCTACACTTAGGCTTTAAAACATGCCATTAGAGGGAAAAACCACAAACCACCCCCAAACGGCCAAGTCGGCAGCGCCAACACTTCCCACAAGACCAATGTATCTAGTAGGAACCAACCACGTGGCCAAGGGGCCCATGGTTTGAGAGCTCGACCCAAATTTAAAAATATATACACTTAGGGTTGAAAACATACCGTTAGAGGGTAAAACCACGAACCACCACACAAACGGCCTCGTGAGCTGTGCCAACACCTCCTACGGGACCAAGGTATCTCGTTTGAACCGATCGCATGGTCATGGGACCCATGGTTTGAGAGAACGACCAAAATTTAAGAATATATACACTTAGGCTTGAAAACACGCTGTTAGAGGGTGGAATCACGAACCACCCCACAAGCGGACTCGTAAGCGGAGTCAACACCTCCCACAAGACCAACGTATCTTTTAGGAACCGATCGCGTGATCATGGGACCCACGATTTTAGAGCACGACCAAAATTTCAAAATATCCACACTTCGGCTTGAGAACGTGCCGTTCGAGGGAGGAACCACGAACCACCTTCTAAACGGCGCCGTGAGCGGTGCCTGATAACGAGACTTTTGCGTATGTCGTTGTTGTTGAAAGCCAAGTTAGTCAAAACCTCAATTACCTACAAAATATAAAAATCACAAGTGTAGCGGTAAGTAAGGGTATCAATACACTTCCAAGGGGGTAAGCTAGAGACAAATTCAATTGTAATTCACTTTTTATTTTATTTTTGTGCTTTTTCACTTTTCTATTTTTTTTAGCTTTTTCAAATATTAAAACAATGAGGTGAGGTGATGATTTAAACTAAACTAAACTAAATGTGATATGATAACAACTAACTAGAAAGTTACTAAAATGAAAAATAAAGTCTAAACTAAAATAAGAGATAAAGTGAGGTAAATAACTGTGAGAACAATCAAGGAGTGGGATTACACCATAAATTTTAGCTATTCTAATTAATTAATTTAATTAATTAAATTCTCCCAAATTAATATCAAAACTACAAATCAACTCTCGCTGCAAATGTAATTTTAATAATAACATTTTAGAATATAAAGTTTAACACCCCATAACTCTAGAAAAATAGATCTACACTCCTTTTAATTAATCACCCGCTAAGATCGATCAATTAAAATTTATGTAGATCTTAGAAAACAAATTTAGAGTTGAAATTCAAGTTATAATATCCCAGTTAAGAAACCCCTATCTCTAGTTCGAATCTAAAATGGATATTATCACTAGAATTTCGATTTTCTCTCGAAAATCATTTACCCTCTCTCAAGGCGTAAATCTAAGGGTGAGGGATCAAAATTAACATTCAAAGGGACTTTTCAAGTAATTAAACTAATTAAAATAAAATAACATCAAATATGGGTTTTACCCCACCCCTTAAAAGGGGATTTAGCCTAACATGATATGAAACATGACAAATTAATAATCAAAGGCATAAAATAAATGAGAAGAGAAAACAACAATCAAACCCCAATCTCTTGATGCTTAATTGATCTTCAATCTATGAGTTGAAATTCACATTTCTTAATTTGAATGATTCAAACAAAATTACATCAAGAATCTCACCCAATTTAATCCTCACAACAATTTATTTTCTCCTCACTATCTAAAAATAATAAAATAAAAATTCTAATCTAAAACTACACTAAAATGGTATTTTCTCTCTCTACAAGTTCCTATCTAAAAGCTCCCTTTTAAATGGGGTCTTCATCCACTTTAAATAGTAGGCACATGGAGCATGGGGGTATAATGGGAACTGGCTTGAGTGTGCATGGGAATGGTGAGGTGTGAGGGCATGTGGGTTAAATGGGGGTGACACAATCGGATTTGGTTTAGAGGGTATAATGGATATTGGGGTTAAAGTTGGTAGTTGGGGGTATTTGGGTAAAAAGAGGATAAGTTGGTTAATGGCATTAAAACACATGGGTTAAATGAGTTGGTTGACTTGGCCATTGTTTTGGTTTGACTTTGGGTTTATGCAGGTGAAGAAAACGATTTTGGGAGAAATGGGTTTGTGGTTTGGAAAAGGAACATGGGTTTTCCTTGGGGTGAAGTTTGGATGGATCGGGTTTGGACAGGGGTAGTTTGGGTATGGGGCGATGGGATCATAGGGTTCGGACCGGGTTAGGATCGCGATCGGAGGCTTGGTTTTTAGGTGGAGGCGGAGGGTTGGCATGCTGGCCAGAAGTGGCTGCGACTGGGGAAAGGGGAAGGGTCGTCGACGGTTTTGGGGGTGAAGGAGGTCGGCGCCTGGTCTACTGGCCGAGGCAGTCGCCGCCGGAGCTGCTGGGTTTCAGGCCGAGGTATGGGTTTGTGGGTCGATCATCGGAGTTATAAGGATGGGGACTCGCCGACATTGAGAAATCAAGTGAGGTCCGGTTGCTCCGGGTTTGGTAGCTCATAGTGGAATCATGTAGTGGGTATGGATGTTGTAGGGGTTCTGGGTATCGCCGGATTTATGGCCGGAACAGTGGTGACATAAGGCTGCAAATAGTGGACGTTTCAAATCGGGTTGGGGCTGTTGTAAGGTGAGAGGAGATATATGGGTTTTGATGGTGGTTAAGGTGGTTTTGTTAATGGAGGTTAGTGGGTTCAGAGGAGAGAGGAGAGAAGAGAGAGGAGAGAGAGGGTTTGGTGGGAGTAGATGAAGTGGTGAGGATAGGGTATAGGTGGGTGTCGGCTTGTTAGGGTGTGGGAGAGGGTGTAGGATAAGTTATTTGGGTGTGTTTGTGGTGTAGGAAATAAGGTGTGGGCGTGTTTAAATTGTGACCCATAAAAAAATATAAAATAAAACTAATAATAAAAATAAAAAATCTAAAAATTAAATTCCTATTTTAAAAATAAAATAAAGACTCAAATAAAAAAATTAAAGCTAAAAAGAAATAAAAATAAAAATAAATAAAAATCTATTAACTACAAAATAAAATCTTAAAAAAATAAAATCAGTAAAAACTGAAAATAAAACTTCTACTCTATAAAGTAGAACTAAAATAAAAGAAATAAAACTAAAACCTAATAAAAAATATAAAAACTAAAGTTCTAAAAAAAAGTAATATAAAATTAAAATTAAACTCCTACAAATAAATCTAAATAAAATAAGATAAAATAAAATAAAATAAAAATTAAAACTATAACTAATAAAATCAAAATCAAAATAAAATTATACTAAATAAAAAGAAATATAAATCTTTGAAATTCTAAATAAATCTAAAATAACTCCTAAAAATAAAAATGACTCAAAACTAAAAATCTAAAAAATAATAAAAAGGGACAAATTAGACACACACAGGGGTTGTGGTAGGTTTAGGCTAGGTTTAGGCTCGGGTAAGGGTTTAGGTAGGTTTAGGGACAAGGTATTTAGCACCATTTTTGCACAATTGCCTTGATTTAATCATTTGAATTCTGCAATGCACAATTTGACCTACAAGATAAACATTTAAGCACATAAGACCCAAATTGCCGAGAATTAGCAATTAAATACATCTATTCGGGGTATAAATTATACAGTTTTTGGTGCTTATCACACCACCCCCAAACAAAGCGTTGCTAGTCCTCGAGCAATAAGATAGAGAGAAATAGAAAGATAAGTAATCAAAAGTGTACCACTTTCGCGGGCACTTGCGATTGCACTTAGCATGTGCAACAAGCCTTTAAACGTATAGGTTGCCCTACAGGACGAGTTGTGTCTCGTGAGGGTTTGCAGGGAATATACCCACAAAATTCTTATTTGTAAAAATTTATTGAAAGGCAGTCAATCTCTTATTAGACGTAGAATGATCGCACAATCCATCATGAGATAAATGATTTCAGAAATACAAGCTAGAATGTGTAAAAAGTTTAACTAAGTAAATACTAAAGGCACATCCTTCCTAGAACTCAATGTGTGTAGTGTGAATCAGTCAAAACGGGTCGAGTATCACAAGAGTAATTCCTAGATTGCCTCTTCAGAATCAACGCTTCAACTTTAAATCTCACGGATATATCTCTCTCGAACGAACTCTCGAGATTTGGGTCAGTGTATCGCTCTTGTGTGTGAGGAGGTGAGTAAATGCAAGCAAGTTCAAACGTCTCACACACACATAAGAAAGAACTAACAATTAGAAAGAAAATTGATCTCATGAAAGAAATGCTAATCACTATAGTGAGAACGTCGAGTTATTCACCACGTTGACTATCATTTGCCCGAACACCTAGGGTAACATGGATGATAATGGTTGAGGGAGGAATGAAATGAGGTAGGATGGGATGAGATGGGGTACGGATGGTATAGAATGGTGATGGATGAGTGATGAATATGCGATGTGAAATGGATGAAAAATGGATGCGATAGAAGAGTATACAATGAAGAACAAATGTCTTTATTACACAACCAACTACTAACTACAAACTCTCTTTCTTTTCTTTTCTATATTTTTTTTTCGATTTTTCTTTTCTTTTTCTTTTTTTGCTATTTTTTTTTCTCTTTTGCTATTTTTTTGTTTTTCTCTCTCTTTTCAAACCAACAATGAAGACATTTGCATTTGAAATCACACTCTTTCATTTGAAAATGAAAGATGATATGGAGATGATAGGTGATGGTGTGGGGAATTATGTGGGAATATGGAAGAGCATGGGAATATAATGGGTGAAGTGAATGGCATATGAAAAAGTGGTACGTGTATGGATGAAAATCTAGTATTCAGGACAAATTTCAAAACACGCGTTTCTTACAACTCTAAAGAAATGTCATTCTCAGTGATCAATCCAAAAATGAAGAATAATGAGATTATACAACAATTAAAGTGCGGACCCAAACGAAGTTGAATCAACTTGTGACTCGGAGATTGCGTAAAACACTCAAAAAGGGTGAAAGGCACAAATCTCATGGGCTAAAGTCTCTACTAGTGATCCTTAAGGTTCTCTTTAGAATTGTAGTACTCCTCAACTCTAATCGTAATGACGTGATAAGTGCGCAAATTTTGTTGAGTCTAGAATTTCATGGTGCAACATGCCTTGTTATGTATTACATAAGCTATTTAGAAAAAATATTCTCTAGCTTGATTCCTAGACTTAAAAGGATGGATGATTGAAAATTCACATCAATGAGTGAGATGAAAGAAACTGCACGGAATTTAAAAAATCAAGTTTAAAAATCAAATTTTTTTCAAAAGAGGTACGATTTTGATAAAATTTCCCACCCCCAAACAAAAAGGAACATCGTCCTCGATGTTAAGTGAAATGATTTTTAAAATTGAGAGCATAAGGTAGGAAAGAGATTACCAGAATGAACCGCTAATGAAGTAGATAGATGAAGCCAAGAATAAACCTGAATAAATGATAAGAGAAAAAAGAAGTGTAACAGTCTATAAAGCATGTAAAGCATAGGGTGATGTGAAACACCACCCCCAAACAGGATGAGACTAGTACAAGAAACGCGGACTGCCTCCCGGTAGCGCTAAGTTTAATGTCTTCAGCCAGACCGAACCATTCTCAACCTAAAGATAAGATCTATGAAAGCACGGGGTGGCAGAAAAATTGGGTGATGAGAATCACCCCCAAACAAGACTGAAGCGTCAGTCTTGTTGGATAGAGGCTAAAACGGGTCAATGCACTTTTATGGAAAAGTGCATCACACGATGCAAAGCATCGTTGGACCATGGGTGGGTGGGTATTAGGGTAAAGGTGAGGGTGAATAAGGTGAAGAGGTAGCGGTCTCGAGCCTTGTTGAGCGTAAAGGTGAGGGCAACAGGAGCCATATAAGCATGGTGCTCTAGTTGGTGAGGAAGGAGAAAAGGTGTAGAAAGTGGAATGGGGTGGGGCTCATATAAATGACACAACCATTCTATGAATGGACGGTGATAATGGTCATGCCGTGACACGTCAGGGAGCTGTCGAGGGAAAAAATCAACACCACAAGAGAGTGGTGTGCATGGAGGAACAAGCTCGATGTCACGGAAGTGGAGAGTAGCACCACAAATACTCTCATGGGTGGGGGATGGTTTTAAGCGAGGATCTAAAAATGTGGATGGAAACATGAAATGTGCAAAATCAAGATCCAAACCAGGGGTGGGATAGAAAGGACAATGGGTGGGTCGGGTGGGATAAACTGTGAATCGGGTGGGATAAATGGTGGATGAAGATGATCCAACTCAAGAGTGGGAGACACACACTCATTCGGAGGAGTAAAGGAATACTCACAAGGGAGTGTGGTTTCTAAAGATGGAGTTGTCAACTTCTCCAAAAAGGTATCATTGGTGATTGTGGTGGATGGGTAAGACAAGGCACCAAGATGTAAGATAGGGGAATCACTAGAAATATCAGGCTCAAAGGGAGCCATGCATGGTGGGACATCATCCATATCTGGATAGTTAGGAATTATCACGGATTCTATCTCGAAAAAATGGTGAGCACTCGTAGCCGGAGCTAACCTAGGATAAACTGATTCCTCGGGAACACAAGGGTGAAGCTCGATAGGTATAGACTCGAGAATATTTTTGGATATTTTGGGAGTGGGAACCTCAAGTGTGGGTTCATATGGACAGGGTGGGAGTGGATCAGTCTCACTAATGAAAGGTAAGTCAACACAATTGTCGACTTGGGACCCGGACCATGGGATGGTCTCAACTTCAAGATTCTCGGGGTGGTAGGGTTGGTCACACTCAAAATCTGTGTCATGAGAGGACACATCATCATCACACTCGGTTGTAATGATGGGTGGAGCCATGGGAATGTCCGACTCTCTCGCACACTCCAATTCATTTAACCTTTGTTCAAGCCTTTGGAGAGTTTGAATTTGAGTGGCTTGCTCTTACTCAAGTATGAACTTTTGTAAGAGGGTTTCGAGAGCGGATGTGGATGAAGGTGTTGGTGGAATTATGGGTGGTGGTGGTGGTTGAGGTGGACACAACTCGCTATAATCGGGACTATATGGAGAATACTCATATGAAGTGGGTGGAGTGAGGCCAAGTTCATCATACACGAAAGGATCGCTTTCGTGATGGACAAATGGTTGATACTCATGGGGTGCGTAGTGAGGAAACTGATCGTGACTGGGTGCACAAGGTTGCCATGACGACTGTTGGAACGTGTGAGGATCCACAACATCGGGTTGGGATTTGTATTGCGTAGAAGGGTGATCACGCCTCCACGAATAGCTCGGGTACTCACACAACTCGGGATTAGGTATATCGGGATAATAGGCCGAGGTGGGTTCCGGAACAGTGTCATAAGGCATGGTCCGTGGTGGGTGTGTATGGATATGAGAAGTACGAACACTCATGGGACATGTGATTGGCATAATAACAGGGGGTGCACAACAAAGGAGGAGACACGCCGACACTTGACACCGAGGGTGATGGAATAGGAGGTGCATGCATAGATGGGTCAAGAGTATCAAGAGTACTCGTGAGAGAGGTGAATCCACTAAGAATATCATAAAGAGACGACTTGGGATCACTCGCACATGTGTCACGTGTCAATGGAAAATGACCAAAGTAGTCCCGTAAAGGACGTTCTTCGTCCATGTAGATGGAAATATTTTTTTGGAGTTTTTAAAATTTTCAAAAGGAAAGAAAATGTTTTTGGATTTTTGTAAAAAGGAATGAGAGAAAATATTTTTGGATTTTTCTAAAAAGGAAAGAAAGAAATATTTTTTTAATTTTTTGTTATAAAAATGAAAGAAAATATTTTTGGATTTTTTGGAAGAAAATGTGGGGAAAAATAATATGGACTCTTGATTTGGACGAACCAACTAAAACCGACCACCAAAAAATGAATTGGACACACACAAAAGTCAAGAAAATTTCTTAACGGCATAGCCAATTTTTATCTTTATATTTAGTGAAAGGGTAGTCAAATTTTAATTAAGTCCGCGGGCGATAAAAAATCACGGAAATCTCTTTGTGACCGCCTTTGCAAAATATTCTCCTAGTGGGCTCCCTAGTTAATGGATTTTAAATTTAGTGATGGCTAGGGTAGCACACAATGGTAAGCGAGTGAGTCGGGTGATGAAATCCCTTCTCGTGAGTGACCGGGTGTAGTACTTAATTAATTAATTCATCACACCATTCGAAAATAAATGAGAGAATAAAATCTAATAAGAGCACACAAGAGAATTGACTCGCTAACAGGAGAGGCGCGAGGGTGTAAGAAATATACCTCCCACGGTTTTTATGCCGTGGGGTGCCGAAAAATTTGAGTCGATCGAGGGGAGATCACGCCTATCTCAGTCGTCCCCGTGAGTCCTACCGACCCAAGGTAGAGAGGATTATAAATCCTCGCCCTCTCCTGTTACCTACAAAATATGACAATCTCAAGTGTAGCGGTAAGTAAGGGTATCAATCCACTTCCAAGGGGGTAAGCTAGAGACAAATTCAATTGTAATTCACTTTTTTTTTGTGCTTTTTCACTTTTCTACTTTTTTTAGCTTTTTTAAATATTAAAACAATGAGGCGAGGTGATGATTTAAACTAAACTAAACTAAACTAAATGTGATATGATAACAACTAACTAGAAAGTTACTAAAATGAAAAATAAAGTCTAAACTAAAATAAGAGATAAAATGAGGTAAATAATTGTGAGAACAATCAAGGAGTGGGATTACACCACAAATTTTAGCTATTCTAATTATTTAATTGAATTCTCCCAAATTAATATCAAAACTACGAATCAACTCTCGTTGCAAAAGTAATTTTAATAATAATATTTTAAATTATTAAGTTTAACACCCCACAACTCTAGAAAAATAGATCTACACTCCTTTTAATTAATCACCCGCTAGGATCGATCAATTAAAATTTATGTAGATCTTAGAAAACAAATTTAGAATTGAAATTCAAGTTATAATACCCCACTTAAGAAACTCCTATCTCTAGTTCGAATCTAAAATGGATATTATCACTAGAATTTCGATTTTCTCTCGAAAATCATTTACCCTCTCTCGAGGCGTAAATCTAAGGGCGAGGGATCAAAATTAACATTCAAAGGGACTTTTCAAGTAATTAAACTAATTAAAATAAAATAACATCAAATATGGGTTTTACCCCACCCCTTGAAAGCGGATATAGCCTAACATGATATGAAATATGACAAATTAATAATCAAAGGCATAAAATAAATGAGAAGAGAAAAGAACAATCAAACCCCCAATCTCTTGATGCTTAATTGATCTTCAATCCATGAGTTGAAATTCACATCCCTTAATTTGAATGATTCAAACACAATTACATCAAGAATCTCACTCAATTTAATCCTCACAACAATTTATTTTCTCCTCACTATCTAAAAATAATAAAATAAAAATTCTAATCTAAAACTACACTAAAATGGTATTTTCTCTCTCTACAAATTCCTATCTAAAAGCTCCCTTTTAAATGGGGTCTTCATCCTCTTTAAATAGTAGGCACATGGAGCATGGGGGTATAATGGGATTTGGCTTGAGTGTGCATAGGAATGGTGAGGTGTGAGGGCATGTGGGCTAAATGGGGGTGACACAATCAGATTTGGTTTAGAGGGTATAATGGATATTGGGGTTAAAGTTGGTAGTTGGGGGTATTTGGGTAAAAAGAGGATAAGTTGGTTAATGGCATTAAAACACATGGGTTAAATGAGTTGGTTGACTTGGCCATTGTTTTGGTTTGGCTTTGGGTTTATGCAGGTGAAGAAAATGATTTTGGGAGAAATGGGTTTGGGGTTTGGAAAAGGAACATGGGTTTTCCTTGGGTGAAGTTTGGATGGATCGGGTTTGGACTGGGGTAGTTTGGGTATGGGGCGACGGGATCGCAGGGTTCGGACCGGGTTAGGTTCGCGATCGGAGGCTTGGTTTTCTGGTGGCGGCGGAGGGTTGGCAAGCTGGCCGAAGGTGGCTACGACTGGGGAAAGGGGAAGGGTCGTCGATGATTTTGGGGTGAAGGAGGTCGGCGCCGGGACTACTGGCCGAGGCAGTCGTCGCCAGAGCTGCTGGGTTTTAGGCTGAGGTATGGGTTTATGGGTCGATCATCGGAGTTATAAGTATGGGGACTCGCCGACATTGGTAAATCAAGTGAGGTCCGGTTGCTCCGGGTTTGGTAGCTCATGGGATCATGTAGTGGGTATGGATGTTGTAGGGGTTCTGGGTATCGCCGAATTTATGGCCGGAACAGTGGTGACATAAGGCTAGAAATAGTGGACGTTTCAAACCGGGTTGGGGCTATTGTACGGTGAGAGGAGATATATGGGTTTTGATGGTGGTTAAGGTTGTTTTGTTAATGGAGGTTAGTGGGTTTAGAGGAGAGAGGAGAGAGGAGATAGAGGGTTTGGTGGGAGAAGATGAAGTGGTGAGGATGGGTATAAGTGGGTGTCGGTTTGTTAGGGTGTGGGAGAGGGTGTAGGATAAGTTATTTGGGTGTGTTTGTGGTGTATGAAATAAGGTGTGTGTGTGTGTTTAAATTGTGACCCATAAAAAAAATATAAAATAAAACTAATAATAAAACTAAAAAATCTAAAATTTAAATTCCTATTTTAAAAATAAAATAAAGACTCAAATAAAAAAATTAAAACTAAAAAGAAATAAAAATAAAAATAAATAAAAATCTATTAACTAAAAAATAAAATCTTAAAAAAATAAAATCAGTAAAAACTAAAACTAAAACTTCTACTCTATAAAGTAAAAATAAAATAAAAGAAAATAATAGAAATAAAACTAAAACCTAATAAAAAATATAAAAACTAAAGTTCTAAAAAAAAGTAATATAAAATTAAAATTAAACTCCTAAAAATAAATCTAAATAAAATAAAATAAAATAAAAATTAAAACTAGTTCTAATAAAATCAAAATCAAAATAAAATTATACTAAATAAAAAGAAATATAAATCTTTGAAGTTCTAAATAAATCTAAAATAACTCCTAAAAATAAAAATGAGTCAAAACTAAAAATCTAAAAAATAATAAAAAGGGACAAATTAGACACACACGGGGTTTGTGGTAGGTTTAGGCTAGGTTTAGGCTCGGTTAAGGGTTTAGGGACAAGGTATTTAGCACTATTTTTGGACAATTGCCTTGATTTAATCATTTGAACTCTGCAATGCACATTTTGACCTACAAGATAAACATTTAAGCACATAAGACCCAAATTGTCGAGAATTAGCAACTAAAATACATCTATTCGGGGTATAAATTGTACAGTTTTGGGTGCTTATCAGTGCCAACACCTCCTATGGGTCCAGCGTATCTCGTAGGAACTAATCGCGTGGCCACGGGACCCACGATTTGAGAGCACGACCCGAATTTTGGAATATCTACAGTTAGGCTTGCAAACATGCCGTCAGAGAGCGAAACCACAAACCACTCCCAAACGGCCCCGTGAGCTGTACCAATACCTCGCACGGGAACAACATATCTTGTAGGAACTGATCGCGTGACCATGGACCCACGGTTTGAGAGTACGACCCAAATTTTAGAGTATCTACACTTCGACGTGAAAACATACCGTTAGAGGGCAGAACCACGAACCACCCTCCAAACGGCCTCGTGAGAGATGCCAACACCTCCCACGGGACCAATGTATCTCGTAGGAATACACCACATGGCCACGGGACCCTCGGTTTGAGAGCAATATCCAAATTTCAGAATATCTACAATTAGGCTTGGAAACATGCCGTTAGAGGGCGGACCCATAACCACCCCCTAAATGGCCCCATGAGTTGTGCCAAGACCTTCCACGAGACCAACGTATATTATAGGAACCGACCGCGTGTCCACAGAACCCACGGTTTAAGAGCACGACAAAAATTTTAGAATATCCACACTTAGGTTTGAAAACACGCCGTTAGAGGAGGGAACAACGAACCACCACCCAAACGGTCCCCTCGAGCGGTGCCAACACCTCCTACGGGACCAACGTATCTCGTAGGAACCGATCGCGTGGCCACGGGATCGATGATTTGATGGCACGACCCAAAATTTTGAATATCTACACTTAGGCATGAAAACATGCCGTTAGAGGGCGAAACCAAAAACCACACCACAAATGGGCCCATGAGCGGCACCAACACCTCCCGAGGGACCAACGTATCAATTAGGAACCAACTGCATGGCTACGGGACCCATGGTTTGAGAGTTTGACCAAAATTTAAGAATATCTACACTTACGGTTGAAAATATGTCATTAGCGGGCAGAACCATGAACCACCGCTAAAAACGATCCCGTGAGTGGTGCCAACACCACCCACGGGACCAACGTATTTCATAGGATACGACCGCGTGGCCACGGGAACCACGGTTCGAGAGCACGACCAAAATTTCAGAATATTTATACTTAGGCTTGAAAACATGCCGCTAGAGGGAGAAACCAGGAACCATCCCCCAAACGGCCCCTGGAGCGGTGCCAACACCTCCCACGAGGACAAGGTATCTTGTAGGAACCGATCGCGTGTCCACGAGACCAACGATTTGAGAGCACGACCCAAATTTCGGAACATCTATACTTAGTCTTCAAAACATGTCGTTAGAGGGTGGAAGCATGAACCACCCCCCAAACGACCTCGTGAGCGACGACAACACCTCCCACTGGACCAACGTATCTTGCAGGAACCAATCGCGTGGCCACGTGACCCCCGATTTGAGAGCACGATCCAAACTTTATAATATCTCAACTTAGGCTTGAAATCATGAGATGGTCCCACGAGCAGCGCCAACACCTCCCAAGTAATCAACGTATATCTTAAGAACCGATCGCGGGGCCACGAGACCCACGGTTTGAGAGCACAACCCAAATTTCAGAATATCTACACTTAAGCTTGAAAACAAGCCGTTAGAGGGAGGAACCACAAACCCACCCTCAAATAGCCCCGTGAGCGGCGCCAACACCTCCCATTGGACCAACGTATCTAGTAAAAATAACCGCATGGCCATGGGATCCACGGTTTGAGAGCTCGATGAAAATTTTAGAATATCTACACTCAGGGTTGAAAACATATCGTTAGAGGGCGGAACCACGAACCACCCCCCAAACAAGCCCGTGACTGGTGCCAACACCACCCACGGAACAAATTTATCTCGTAAGAACCGATCGTGTGGCCACGGGTCACATGATTTGTGAGCACGCCCTAAATTTCAAAATATCTACAATTAGGCTTGAAAACATGCCGTTAGAAGGCAGGTCCACGAACCACCTCCCAAATGAACCCGTGAATGGTGCCGGTACCTCCTACCAGACGAACGTATCCTGTAGGAACTGACTGTGTGGCCACGGTTTGAGAGCATGACCCAAATTTTAGAATATCCACACTTAGGTTTGAAAACATGCCGTTAGAGGAAGGAACCATGAACCACCACCCAAACGGCCCTGTGAATGGTGCCAACACCTCCCACGGGACCAACGTATCTCGTTGGAATGGACACGAGACCCACGGTTTGAGAGCACTACCCAAATTTCAGAATATCTACACGTCGGCTAGAAAACATGACATTAGAGGGTGGAACCACGAACCACCTCCCAAACAAACTCGTGAACAGCGCCAGCACCTCCTACGGGACCAATGTATCTCATAGGAACCGACTGTGTGTCCACGGGACCCACAATTTGAGAGCATGGTTCAAATTTCATAATATCTACACTTAGGCTTGATAACATGCCGTTAGAGGGCGAACCATGAACCACACCCGAAAAGTCCTCGCGAGCGGATCCAACACCTCCCACGAGGGCAACGTGTGTTGTAGGATATGACCGTGTGTCCACGGGACCCACAATTTGAGAGCACGACCCAAATTTCAGAATATCTACAGTTAGGCATGAAAACATGCCGTTAGAGGGCGGAACCACGAACCACTCCCTAAACGCCCCCGTGAGCGCCTCTAACACCTCCCATGGGACCAATGTATCTTGTAAGAATCGACCGCGTGGCCGCGGGACCCACGATATGAGAGCACGAGCCAAATTTAAAAATATCTCCACTTAGGCTTGAAATAATGGCGTTACAGGGCAGAACAACGAACCTCCCCCCAAATGGTCCCGAGAGTAGCGCCAACACCCCTAAAGAGTCCAATGTATCTTTTAGGAACCAATCGCGTGGCCACGAGACCCACTGTTTGAGAGCACGGTCCAAATTTAAGAATATTTACACTTAGGCTTGATAACATGTCGTTAGAGGGAGGATCCACGAACCACCCCACACACAGTCCCGTGAGCAGTGACAACACCTCCCACGGGACCAATGTATGTCGTAGGAACTGATCACGGCCACAAGACCCACGATTTGAGAGCATGCCCCAAATTTTAGAATATCTACACTCAGGCTTGAAAATATGTTATTAGAGGGTAAACCACGAGCCACCCCCCAAACAGCCACATGACTAGAGCTAACACCTCCCAGGATACCAACATATCTCATACGAACTGACCACGTGTCCACATGACCCACGGTTTGAGAGCATGACCCAAATTTTAGAATATCTACAGTTAGGCTTGAAAACATGCCGTAACGCCCTCGTGAGCTGTGTCAAGACCTCCCACGGGACCAATGTATCTCATAGGTACCAACTGCGTGGAAACAGGACCCAAGGTTTGAGAGAAAGACCCAAATTTTAGAATAACTATAGTTAGGCTTGAAAACATACCGTTAGAGGGCGGAACCAACGAGCACATCCCAAACGGCCCCGTGAGCTATGTCAAGACCTACCAAGGGACCAACGTATCTTGTACGAACCTATCGCGTGACCACGAGACCCACGGTTTGAGATCACGACCCAAATTTTAGAATATCTACAATTGGGCTTGCAAACATGCCGTTAGAGGGCGGAAGCAAGAACCCCCCTAAACGGCCCCGTGAGCAGCGCCAACACCTCTTATGAGACCAACGTGTCTCGTAGGAATCAATCATGTGGCCACTGGACCCACGACTTTAGAGCACATCCCAAATTTCAGAATATATACATTTAGTCTTGAAAACATGCCGTTATAGGGCGAAGCCATGAACCACCCCCAAACGGCCCCTTGAGTGGTGTCAAAACCTCCCACAGGGCCAACGCATCTCGTAGGAAACGATTACGTGGCCACATAACCCACGGTTTGAGAGCATGACCCAAAATTTAGAATATCCACACTTAGGTTTGAAAATATGCCTTAGAGGAGGGAACTACGAACCACCACCCAAATGGTGAGCGATGCCAACACCTCCCACAGGACCAACGTATCTCGTAGGAACCGATTGCGTGACCACGCGACCCACGATTTGAGATCATTATCCAAATTTTAGAATATCTACACTTAGGCTTAAAAATATGCCGTTAGAAGGCAGAACGCTAAACCACACCCCTAACGGCCCTGTGAGCAGCGTCGACACCTCCCACGGGACTAACGTATCTAGTAGGAACCAACCGCGGGGCCACATGACCCATGGTTTGAGAGCTCGACCCAAATTTCAAATTATTTAAATTTAGGGTTAAAAGCACGCCGTTAGCGAGAAGAACCAAGAACCACCTCCCAAACGGCCCTGCGAGCGGTGCATACACAACCCATGGGACTAACGTATCTCATAGGAACCAACCTCATGGCCACAGGTCCTGCGATTTGAAAGCATGACCTAAATTTTAGAATATTTATACTTACGCTTGAAAACATGCTTCTTAAGGGCGGAGCCAGGAACCACCTCCTAAATAGCCTAGTGAGAGGCACAAACACCTCCCACGGGACAAACTTATCATGTAGGAACGGACTCCGTGACCACGGGACCCACAGTTTGAGAGCATGACCCAAATTTCAGAATATCTATACTTAATCTAACCATGAACCACCCCTAAAATGGCTGGTGAGTGGTGCCAACACCTCCCTGAGGACAACGTATCTCGTAGGAACCGACAGCGTGTCCACGGGACCCACGGTTTGAGAGCACGACCGAAATTTTAGAATATCTACAGATATGCTTGAAAAAAATGATGTTAGAGGGTGGAACCACGAATCACCCCCCAAACGGCCCTATGAGTGGTGGCAACACTCCAACGGGACCAACGTATCTTGTAAGAACCGATCGCATGGCCACGGGACCCACGGTTTGAGAGCACGACCCAAATTTCAGAATATCTCCACTAAGGCTTGAAATCATGATGTTGGAAGGGGCCAACGTATCCTTTAGGAAGGGGCCAACACCTCCACCCAAACGGTCCTGGGAGCAGCGCCAACACCTCCCAAGGGGCCAACGTATCCTTTAGGAACTGACTGCGTGTCCATGGGACCCACGATTTGAGAGCACGGACCAAATTTAAGAATATCAACACTTAGGCCTTAAAATATGTCGTTATAGGGCGGAACCACGAACCACCCCCCACACGGCTAAGTGAGCGGTGCTAACACCTCCCACGGGATCAATATATCTTGTAGTAACCGATCGCGTGGCCACGAGACCCACAGTTTGAGAGCACAACCCAAATTTCAGAATATCTGCACTTAGGCTTGAAAACATGCCGTTAGAGGGAGGAATAACGAACCACCCCACAAACGAACTCGTGAACAACGCCAACACCTCCCACGGTACCCACGGTTTGAGAGCACGACCAAAATTTTAGAATATCCACACTTTGTCTTGAAAACGTGCCGTTTGAGGCAGGAACCACAAACCACCCACCAAACGGCCCCGAGAGCAGCGCCAACACCTCCTACGGGTCCAACGTATCTCGTAGGAACCGATCGCGTGACCACGGAACCCACGATTTCACATCATGGCCCAAATTTCAGAATATCTACACATAGATTTGAAAACATTCCGTTAGAGGGAGGAACCACAAACCACCCCCTAAACAGCCCCGTGAGCGGAATAACACCTCCCACGGGACCAACGTATCTAGTAAGAACCAACCGCGTGGACATGGGGTTCACAATTTGAGAGCTCGACCCAAATTTTAGAATATCTACACTCAGGGTTGAAAACATGTCGTTATAGGGCAGAACCACGAACCACCCTGCAAACTGCCCCTTGAGCGGTGCCAACACCACCCACGGAGAACCAACTTATCTCATAGGAACCCATTGCGTGGCAACGGGACCCACAGTTTGTGAGCATGACCCAAATTTCAGAATATCTACACTTAGGCTTGAAAACATGCCGTTAAAGGGCGAAACCATGAACCACCTCCCCAACAGACCCGTGAGCGACGCCAGCACATCCCACTGGACCAACGTATCTCGTAAGAACCGACTATGTGGCCACAGGACCCATGGTTTGAGATCACGTCCAAATTTTTAAAAATCCACACTTAGGTTTGAAAACATGACGTTAGAGGAGGGAACCACGAACCACCACCCAAACGGCTCCGTGAGTGGCGCTAACAACTCCCATTGGACCAACATATCTCGTTGGAACCAACCGCGTGGCCATGGGACCCACGATTTAAGAGCACGACCCAAATTACAAAATATCTGCACTTAGGCTTGAAAACATGCCGTTTGAGGGTGGAACCATGAAACACCTCCCAAACGGACTCGTGAGCGAAGCCAACACCTCCCATGGGACCAACGTATCTCGTAAGAACCGACCGTGTGGCCACAGGAACCACGATTTGAGAGCACGGTCCAAATTTCAGAATATCTACGCTTAGGCTTTAAAACATGCTGTTGGAGGGAGGAACCACGAACCACCCCTTAAACGACCTCGTGAACTTTACCAACACTTCCCACGAGACCAACGTATCTTATAGGAACTGACCGAGTGGCCATGGGACCCATAGTTTGAGAGTACAACCAAAATTTCATAATATCTACACTTCGGCATTAAAACATGCGGTTTGAGGGTGGAACCATAAACCACCCGCCAAACGGCCCCATGAACGGCGACGCCAACACCTCCTATGGGTCCAATGTATCTCGTAAATATAGACCACTTGACCACGTGACCCACGATTTCAGAGCATGGCCTAAATTTCATAATATCTAGACTTAGGCATGAAAACATGCCATTAGATAGCAGAACAACGAACCTCCCCCGAAACGGGACCGTGAGTGGCGTTAACACCTCCCACGGGACCAACATATCTCGTAGGAACTAAACGCATGGTCACGGGTCCCATGGTTTGAGAGCACGACCCAAATTTTAGAATATATACACTTAGTCTTGACAATATGCCGTTAAAGGGCGGAACCACGAAGCACCCCCCAAACGACCCTGAGAATGGTGCCAATACCTCCCACCAGACCAACGTATCTCGTAGGAACCGATCGCGTGGCCACGGGACCCATGGTTATAGAGAGCATGACCAAAATTTTAGAATATTTACACTTACGTGTGACAACATGTCGTTAGAGGGTAGAACTATGAACCACCCCACAAATAGCCTCGTGAGCAGCCAACACCTCCAATGGGACCAACGTATCTCATAGGAGCCGACCGCGGGGTCACAAAATCCACGATTTGAGAGAACTATCCAAATTTCAGAATATTTATGCTTAGGATTAAAAACATGTCGTTAGAGGGAAAAATCACGAGCCACAGCCTAAACAGCCCCGTGAGCAGCGCCAATAACTCCCACGGGTTGAATGTATCTTGTAGGAACTGACCGCGGGGCCACGGAACCCACGATTTGAGAGCACGACCCAAATTTGAGAGTATTTATACTTAGGCTTGAAAACATGCCGTTAGAGGTCAGAACAATGAACCAACCCCCAAACGGCCCCATGAGAGGTGCCAACACCTCCCACGGTACAAACGTATCCTATAGGAACCGACCGTGTGGCCAAGGTACCCACGGTTTGAGAGTATGACCCAAATTTCAGAATATCAACACTTAGGAAAGAAAACACGCCGTTAGAGTGAGGAACCACGAACCACCCACCAAATGGCCCTGTGAACGGTGCCAGCACCTCCCACGAGACCATCTTATCTCATGGCAACCAATCGCATGGCCACGGGACCCACAGTTTGAGAGCACAACCCAAATTTGAGAATATCTACACTTAGGCTTGAAAACATGCTGTTAGAGGGCGAAACAACGAACCACCTCCCAAACGAACCCATGAGTGGTGCCAACACCTCCCATCGGACCAGCATATCTCGTAGGAACCGAACGCGTGGCCAAGGAACCCATAATTTACGAGCACGAACCAAATATCAAAATATATACACATAGGCTTGAAAACATGTCGTTGGAGGATGGAACCACAAACCACCACCCAAATGGCCCCATGCGGGGCATCAAAACCTCCCACGAGGCCAACCTATTGCGTAGGAACCAACCTCTTGGCCACGAGACCCATGGTTTGAGAGAACAACCCAAATTTCAGAATATCTACAGTTTAGCTTGAAAACATGTCGTTAGAGGTTGGAACCACGAACCACCTCCAAAACGGACCTGTGAGCGGTGCTAGCACCTCCCACAGGACCAACGTATCTCGTAGGAATCGACCGTGTGTCCACAGGAGCCACGATTTGAGAGCACGACCCAAATTTAAGAATATCTACACTTAGGTTCGAAAACATGCCGTTAGAGGGAAAAATTACGAACCACTCACCAAATGGCCCCGTGTGCGGAGCCGACACCTCCCAGAGGACCAATGTATCTAATATGAACTGATCGCGTGGCCACGGGACCCACGGTTTAAGAGTACGACCCAAATTTCAGAATATCTACACTTAGGCTTGAAAACATACCGTTAGAGTGCAAAAGCACAAACCACCACCCAAACGGCTCCATGAGTGGCACCAACAACTCCTATGGGACCAATGTACCTCGTAGGAACCAACTGTACGGCCACAAGAATCACGTTTTGAGAGCACAACCCAAATTTCAGAATATCCACACTTAGGGTTGAAAACATGCCATTAGAGAAGGGAACCACGAACAACCACCTAAACGGCTCTATGAGCGGCACAAACACCTCCCACAGGACCAACATATCTTGTAGGAACTGACCGTGTGACCACAGGACGCAGAGTTTGAGTGCACGACCCAAATGTTAGTATATCTACACTTAGTCTTGAAAACATGCCGTTAGAGGGTGGAACCATGAACCACCACCCAAAAGGCCTCGTGCGCGGTGCCAAAAGCTCTCACGGGACCAACGTATCTCATTGGAACTGACTGCATGGCCACGTGACCCACGGTTTGAGAGCACGAACACAATTTTAGAATATCTATTCTTAGGCTTGAAAACATGCCGTTACAGGGAGGAATAACGAACCACCCCACAAATGGACTCGTGAGCGGCGCCAACACCTCCCACGGTACCCACAGTTTGAGAGCAAGATAAATTTTTTAGAATATCCTCACTTTGGCTTGAAAATGTTCCGTTTACGGGAGGAACCATGAACCACCTACGAAATGGCGCCGTGAGCGACGCCTACACCTGCTACGGGTCCAACATATCTCGTAGGAACCGATCGCTTGACCACGAGGACCACGATTTCATAGCATGGCCCAAATTTTAGAATATCTACACTAAGAATTGAAAACATGCCGTTAGAGGGAGGAACCAAAAACCAGCCCATAAACGACCTCGTGGGAGGCACCAACACCTCCCACGGGACCAACGTATCTAGTAGGAACCAACCGCGTGGCCATGGGATTCACAGTTTGAGAGATCGACCCAAATTTTAGAATATCTACACCCAGGGTTGAAAACATGTCATTAGAGGGCAGAACCATAAACCACCCCCCGAACTATCCCGTGAGCGGTGCCAACACCACCCGCGGAGAACCAACTTATCTCGAAGGAACCAATCGCGTGGCCATGGGACCCATGGTTTGTGAGCATGACCCAAATTTCAGAATATCTACACTTAGGCTAGAAAACATGCCGTTAGAGGGAGGAACCACGAACCACCCACCAAATGGACCCGTGAGCAGCACCAGTACCTCCCACGGGAGCAACGTATCTCGTGGGAACTGATCGCATGGCCATGGGACCCACGGTTTGAGAGCACAACCCAAATTTCAGAATATCTACACTTAAGCTTGAAAACATGCCGTTAGAGGGAAAAACCATGAACCACCTCCCAAACGGACCCATGAATGGTGCCAACATGTCCCATTGGACCAGCATATCTCATAGGAACCGAACGCGTGGCCACGAAACCCACGATTTGAGAGCACGGTCCAAATATCAAAATATCTACACATAGGCTTGAAAACATGTCCTTAGAGGATGGAACCACTAACCAACACCCAAATGGCCCCATGAGCGGCACCAAAACCTCCTACGAGACCAACGTATTGCGTAGGAACCAATCGTGTGGCCACGAGACCCATGGTTTGAGAGCACAACCAAAGTTTCAGAATATCTACACTTAGGTTTAAAAACATGTCGTTAGAGGGCGGAACCACGAACCACCTCCCAAATGGACCTGTGAGCAGTGTTAGCACCTCCCATAGGACCAACATATCTCCTAGGAACCGATTGCGTGGCCACGGAACCCAGAATTTGAGAGCACGACCCGAAGTTTAGAATATCTACATTTAGTCTTAAAAATATGTCGTTAGAGGGAATAACCATGAATCACCCCCCAAACTGCCCCGTGAGTGGTGCCAACACCTCCAATCGGACCAACATATCTCGCAGGAACCGAACGTATGACCACGGAACCCACAATTTGAGAGCACGACCCAAATATCAAAATATCTAGCCATAGGCTTGAAAACATGTCATTAGAGGTTGGAACAACAAACCACCACCCAAACGGCCCCGTGAGCGGCACTAAAACCTCCCATGAGACCAATGTATTGGGTAGGAACCAACCGCGTGGCCACGAGACCCTCGATTTAAGATCACAACCCAAATTTTATAGTAGCTACACTTAGGGTTGAAAACATGCCGTTAGAGGGCAGAACCATAAACCACCCCCCAAACGACCCCGTTAGTGGTACCAACACCTCCCATTGGACCAATGTATCTCATAGGAACCGATTGTGTGGCCACATGACCCACGATTTGAGAGCATGGTTCAAATTTTATAATATCTACACTTAGGTTTGTAAACATGCCATTAGAGAAGGGAACCACGAACCACCACCCAAGCGGCCCTATGAGCAATGCCAACACTGCCCATGGGACCAACGCATCTCATAAGAACCGACCGCGTGATATGACCCACGATTAGAGATCACGACCAAAATTTTAGAATATCTGCACTTAGGCTTGACAACATGTCGTTAGAAGGTGGAACCATGAACAACCCCACAAATAGGACCTTGAGCAGCAGAAACACTTCTAAAGGGACCAATGTATCTCATAGTAACCGACCATGTGGCCACGAAACCCATGGTTTGAGAAAATGACCTAAATTTCAGAATATTTACACTTTGGATTGCCCTTAAATGTCCCCGTGAGTACTGCCAGCACCTCCCATGGGACCACCATATCTCTTAGGAACCGAATGCGTGGCCACGGGACCCACGGTTTGAGAGCACGAATGAAATTTTAGAATATATACACTTAGGCTTGAAAATATGCTGTTAGAGGGCGGAACGAGGAAACACCACCAAACGGCCTCGTGAGTGGTTCCAGCACCTCCCACGGGACCAATGTATCTTTCAAGAACCGATCTCTTGGCCACAAAATTCACTATTTGAGAGCACGACCCAAATTCAGAATATCTACACTTAGGCATGAAAACATGCCGTTAGAGGGAAAAATCATGAACCACCACCCAAATGGATCCATGAGCGGCGCCAACACCTCTCACGGGACCAAAGTATCTGGTAGGAATCTACCGCATGGACATGGGACCCACGATTTGAGAGCACTGACAAAATATCAGAATATATGCACTTAGGCTTAAAAACATGCCGTTAGAGGGCGATACCACAAACCACCACCCAAATGGCCCCGCGAGCGAAGCCAAAACCTCCCAGGAGACCAACGTAACACATAGGAACCAACCACGTGGCCACGGGACCCACGATTTGAGAGCACGGCCTAAATTTCTGAATATCTACACTCAGACTCAAAAACACACCGTTAGAGGAAAAAACCACGAACAACTCCCCAAACGTCCCCGTGTATGGTGCCAACACATCCTAGAGGATCAACGTATCTCGTATGATGGAAATCGTGGTTTGAGAACACGACCCAAATATCATAATATCTACACTCAGGCTTGAAAACATGCCTTTAGAGGGCGTAATCACGAACCACATCCCAAACGGACCCGTGAGCGGCTCCAACACCTCCCACGAGACCAACGTATCTCATATCAACCGACCGCATTACCACGGGATCCTCGATTTGAGAGCATGATCGAAATTTTAGAATATCTACACTTTGGCTCCAAAACATGCCGTTGAGGGAAAAACAATGAACAACCCCCCAAACAACCCCGTGTGCGGCGCTAACACCTCCCAGAGGACCAACGTATCTCGTATGAACCGACCACGTTGCCACGGGACCCACGGTTTGAGAGCATGACTCAAATTTCATAATATCTACGCTTAGGCTTGAAAACATACCGTTAGAGGGTAGAACCACAAACCACTCCCCAAGTGGCCACGTGAGTGGTGCCACTAACTCCCACGAGACCAACGTATCTAGTAGGAACCAACCGCATGGCCACAGGACCCACGGTTTGAGCGCACAACCCAAAATTTTGAATATCCATACTTATGGTTAAAAACACGCCGTTAGAGGGAAGAACCACGAACAACCCCAGTAATGGCCTTGTGAGAGGTTCTAACACCTCCCACAGGACCAACGTATCTGGTGGGAATCGATCACGTGGCCAGGAGAGCCACGATTTTAGAGCACGACCCAAATTTGAGAATATCTACACTTAAGCCAAAAAACATGCCGTTAGAGGGATGAACCACGAACCACCCCCAAATGGACCCTTGAGCTATGCCAACACCTCCCACAAAACCAACGTATCTCGTAGAAATCGACCGCGTGGCCTCGGGACCCACGGTTTGGGAGCACGACCCAAATTTTATAATATCCACACTTAGGTTTCAAAACTTGCCGTTAGAGGAGGGAACCATGAATCATCACCCAAACAGGCCAGTGAGCGGCGCCAACACCTTCCACGGGACCAATGTATCTCGTAGGAATCGACCGTGTGGCCATGAGACCCACGAGTTCAGAGCATGACCCAAATTTTAGAATATCTACACTTTGACTTGAAAAGATACCATTAGAGGGAGAAACCACGAACCACACCCAAACGACCCCTTGAACGGAGCCAACACCTTCTAAGGAACCAATGTATTTTGTAGGGGCCGATCATGTGGCCAGGAGACCCAGAGTTTGAGAGCACGACCCAAATTTTAGAATATCTACACTTAGTCTTGAAACAATGCCATTAGAGGGAGGAACCACAAACCACCCCCAAATGGCCCTTTAAATGACGCCAACACCTCCCACGGAACTAAGGTATCTCGTAGAAATCGACCGCGCAGCCACGGGACCCACAGTTTGAGAGCACGGCCTAAATTTTAGAATATCTGTACTTAGGTTTGAAAACATGCCGTTAAAGGAGGGAACCACAAACAACCATCTAAATGGCCCCGTGAGTGGCGCCAACACCTCCCACGGGACCAACTTATCTCGTAGGAATTGACCGTGTGGCCACGAGACCGATGTGTTGAGAGCACGGACCAAATTTCAGAATATCTAGACCCAAATGGCCCCTTGAACGGTCCCAACACCTCCTACGAAACCAAATTTTTTCATAAGGACAAATCGCGTAGCCACGGGATCCATGGTTTGAGAGAACAATCCAAATTTCATAATATCTTTTATTAGGCTTAAAAACATACCGTTAGAGGGAAGAACCATGACCCCCCCATACGGCCCGATGAGCGATGCTAAAACCTCCCACGGGACCAACGTATCTAGTAGGAACTGACCGCCTAGACACGGGACCCATAGTCTGAGAGCATGACCCAAATCTCAGAATATTTACACTTAAGATTGAAAACATATTGTTAGATGGCGGAACCACGAATCACCCTTAAACGGCCCCATTAGCGGTGCTAACACCTCCCACGGGATCAACGTATCTCGTAGGAACCGACCGCATGGACATGGGACCCACGATTTGAGAGCAGGGCCCAAATTTTAGAATGTCCACACTTAGGTTTGATATTAAGCCATTAGTGAAGGGAAACACTAACCACCACACAAACGACCCCATGATCGGTGCCAACACCTCTTACGGGACCAACGTATCTCGTGGGAACTGATCGTATGACCATGGGACCCACGGTTTGAGAGCACGACCCAAATTTTAGAATATTTACACTCAGGGTTGAAAACATGTTGTTAGAGGGAAGAACCATGAACCACCTCCCAAACGACCCCATGAGCAGTGCCAACACCACCCACGGGACCAACGTATCTCATAGGAATCGACGACATGGCCAAGAGACCCACGGTTCGAGAGCACAAACCAAAGTTTAGAATATTTACACTTAGGCTTTAAACATGTCGCTAGAGGGTGGAACCAGGAACCACCCTCCAAATGGCCCAATGTGTGACGCCAACACCTTCCATGAGGACAATGTATCTCGTAGGAATGGACCGCATGTCCACGGGACCCATGGTTTGAGAGAATGACCTAAATTTCAAAATATCTATAGTTAAGCTTGAAAACATGCCGTTAGATGACGAAATCGCGATCCACCCCCAAAACGTCCCCGTGAGCGGTGCCACCACCTCCTACGGGACCAACGTATCTCGTATGAACCGATCGCATGGCCACGGGACCCACGATCTGAGTTCACAACCCAAATTTTAGATTATCTCCACTTAGGCTTGAAATCATGATGCTTAAGGGCCGAACCACGAACCTCCCCCCAAACGATTTCGTGAGTAGCGTCAACACCTGCCAAGAAACCAATGTATCTCTTAGGAACTGACTGCGTCACCACGGGATTTCATAGTTTGAAAGCACGGTCTAAATTTAAGAAATCTACACTTAGGCTTGAAAACATGTCGGTAGAGGACGAAACCATGAACCACACCCAAATGGCCCCTTGAGCGGCGCCAACACCTTTCACGGGACCAAAGTATCTCGTAGGAACCGACCGCGTGGCCGCTGGACCCATGATTTGAGAGCACGAATCTAATTGCAAAATATCTACACTTAGATTTGAAAACATGTCGTTAGAGGGGGGAACCATGAACCACCACCCAAATGTCCCCGTGAGCGGCGCCAACACCTCTCACGAGACCAACGTATCTCGTAGAAACCAACCTCGTGTCCACGAGACCCACGGTCCAAAATTTTGAATATCTATACCTAGGCTTGAAAACATGCCGTTAGAGGGAAGAACCACGAGCCACGCCCCAAACGGCCCCATGAGCGGCGCCAGCACCTCCCACAGGACCAACTTATCTCGTACGAATCGACCGCGTGGCCACGGGACCAACGATTTTATAGCATGACCCAAATTTAAGAATATCTACACTTAGGCTTGAAAATATGATGTTAGAGGGTGGAACCACGAACCACCCCACTAACGACCCTATGAGAGGTGCCAACACCTCCCAAGGGACCAACGTATCTCGTAGGAATCGACCGCGTGTCCAGGAGACCCACGGTTTGACATCATGACCTAAATTTTAGAATATCTACACTTAGTCTTGAAAACATGCCGTTAGAGGGAGGAAATACGAACCACCCCCAAATGGCCCCTTGAACTACTCTAACACCTCCCACGAAACAAACTTATCTCGTAGGAACCGACTGCGTGGCCACGGGATCCACGGTTTGGGAGCATGACACAAATTTTAGAATATCCACACTTAGGCTTGAAAACATGCCGTTAGATGACGAAACCGCGAACCACCCCCCAAACGGACCCGTGAGCGGTGCAACACCTCCCACGGGAACAACGTATCTCGTATGAACCGATCGCATGGTCATGGGACCCACGGTCTGAGTGGACAGCCCAAATTTTAGAATTTCTCCACTAAGGCTTGAAATCATGACGCTCGAGGGTCGAACCACAAACCTCCCCCCAAACGGTCCCGTGAGCAGTGCCAACACCTGCCAAGAAACTAATGTATCTCTTAGAAACTGACGCCGTCGCCACGGGACTCACAGTTTGAAAGCACGATCCAAATTTAAGAACACTTAGGCTTGAAAACATGTCGTTAGAGGACAGAACCACGAACCACCCCCAAATGGCCCCTTGAGCGGCGCCAACACCTTCCACGGGACCAACTTATCTCGTAGGAACCGACCGCGTGGCCACTGGGCCCATTGTTTGAGATCACGACTCTAATAGCATTATATCTACACTTAGGTTTGAAAACATGTCGTTAGAGGGGGAACCACGAACCACCACCCAAACGGCCCCGCGAGCGGTGCCAACACATCCCACGAGACCAACGTTTCTCGTAGGAACCAACCTCGTGTAAACGGGAACCATGGTACAAATTTCAGAATATCTACACCTAGGCTTGAAAACATGATGTTAGAGGGCGAAACCACGAACCATGCCCCAAATGTCCCCATAAGAGCGCCAACATCTCCCACAGGACCAACTTATCTCGTAGGAATCGATTGCATGGCCACGGGATCAACGATTTTAGAGCACTACTCAAATTTGAGAATATCTACACTTAGGCTTGAAAAAATGACGTTAGAGGGTGGAACCATGAACTACCCCACTAACGGCCCCGTGAAAGGTGCCAACACCTCCCACGGGACCAACGTATCTCATAAGAATCGACCGCGTGGCCAGGAGACCCACGGTTTAAGAGAACGACCTAAATTTTAGAATATCTATACTTAGGCTTGAAAACATGCTATTAGAGGGAGGAAATACGAACCACGCCCAAATGGCCCCTTGAACTACGCTAACACCTCCCACAAAAGCAATGTATCTCGTAGGAACCGACTGTGTGGCCACAGGACCCACGGTTTGGGAACACGACACAAATTTTAGAATATCCACACTTAGGCTTGAAAATATGCCGTTAGATGGAGGAATCGCGAACCACCCCCAAATGGCCCTGTGAGCGGTGCCAACACCTCCCACGGGACCAACGTATCTCGTATGAACCGATCGTGTGGCCACGGGACCCACGGGTTGAGAACAGGACGAAAATTTTAGAATTTCTACACTAAGGTTTGAAATCATGCCGGTAAAGGGCGGAACCAGGAACCACACTCAAACGGCCCGTTGAATGGTGCCAATATCTCCTATGGAACCAACGTAATTCGTAGGAACCGACCGCGTGACCACGGGACCCATGGTTTGTGAGCACAACCCAAATTTAAGAATATCTACTGTTAGGCCTGAAAACATGCCATTAGAGGGCAAAACCACGAGACACCCCCCAAACAGCCCGATGAGCGGTGCCAAAACCTCTCACGGGACCAACGTTTCTAGTAGGAACCGATCGCCTGGCCACGGGACCCACAATTTTAGAGCATGACCCAAATTTCAGAATATTTACACTTAGGCTTGAAAACATGCCATTAGAGGGCAAAACCACAAACTAATCTCAAACGGCCCCGTGAGCTGCGCCAACACCACCCACGGGACCAACATATCTCGTAGGAACTGAGTGTGTGGTCATGTGACCCATAGTTTGAGTGCACGATCCAAATTTTATAATATCCACACTTAGGTTTGAAAACATGTCGTTAGTGAAGGGAACCACAAACCACCACCTATACGGCCCCGTGATCGGTGCCTACACCTCTCAAGGGACCAACGTATCTCATAAGAACCGACCGTATGGCCACGGGGCCCACGATTTGAGAGCACAACCCAAATTTTAGAATATTTGCACTTAGACTTAAAAACATGTCGTTAGAGGGCGGAACCACAAACCACCCCCCAAACGGCCTCGTGAGTGGTGCTAACACCTCCCACGGGACAAACGTATTTAGTAGGAACCAACCGCTTGGCCAGGGGACCCACGGCTTGAGAGCTAGACCCAAATTTTAGAATATCTACACTCAGGGTTGAAAACATGTCGTTAGAGGGTAGAACCATGAACCACCCCCCAAATGGCCCCGTGAGCGGTGTCAACATAACTCCCGAGGCCAACGAATCTCGTAGGAATCGACTGCATGGCCACGGGACCCTCAACTCTAGAGCACGACCCAAATTTCAGAATATTTACACTTAGCATTCAAAACATGCCGCTAGAGGGTGGAACCAGGAACCACCACCCAAACGACCCCGTGTGTAGTGCTACCAACTCTCACGGGACCAACGTATCTAGTAGGAAACAACTGCATGGCCACATAACCCACGGTTTG
Source organism: Sambucus nigra (assembly GCA_949130495.1). Classification (NCBI taxonomy): domain Eukaryota; kingdom Viridiplantae; phylum Streptophyta; class Magnoliopsida; order Dipsacales; family Adoxaceae; genus Sambucus; species Sambucus nigra. The sequence continues at coordinate 80,530,704 of OX422213.1, read as the reverse complement.
AGAGAACAACCCAAATTTCAAAATATCTACACTTAGGGTTGAAAACACGACGTTAGAGGGAAGAACCACGGACCACCCCACTAACAGCCCCATTAAAGATGCCAACACCTCCCACGGGACCAACATATCTCATAGGAATCATTCGCGTGGCCAGGAGACCAACGGTTTGAGAGCGCAATCCCAATTTTAGAATATCTACACTTAGGGTTGAAAAAATGCCGTTAGAGGGAAGAACAACAAACCACCCCATTAACGGACCCAATAGAGGTGCCAACACCTCCCACGGAGCCAACGTATCTCGTAGGAATCAATCTCGTGGCCAGGAGAGCCACTGTTTGAGAGCACGACCCAAATTTTAGAATATCTACACTTAGTCTTGAAAACATGACGTTAGAGGGTGGAACCACGAACCACCCCACTAACGACCCTGTGAGAGGTGCCAACACCTCCCACGGGACCAGCATATCTTGTAGGAATCGACCGCGTGGCCAGGAGACCCACGTTTTGAGAGCACGCCCTAAATTTTAGAATATCTACACTTAGGCTTAAAAACATGCCGTTAGAGGGAGGAAATACGAACCGCCCCCAAATGTCCCCTTGAACTACTCTAACACCTCCCACGAAACCAACTTCTCTCGTAGGAACCGACTGTGTGGCCACAGGACCCACGATTTGGGAGCACGACACAAATTTTAGAATATCCACACTTAGGCTTGAAAACATGCCGTTAGATGGACAAACCGCGAACCACCCCCCAAACGGCCCCGTGAGCGGTGCAACACCTCCCACATGACCAACTTATCTCGTATGAACCGATCGTGTGGTCACGGGACCCACGGTCTGAGTGGACAGCCCAAATTTTAGAATTTCTCTACTTAAGCTTGAAATCATGACGCTTGAGGGCCTAACCACGAACCTTCCTCCAAACAGTCCCGTGAGCAGTGCCAACACCTGCCAAGAAACTAATGTATCTCTTAGAAACTGAAGCCGTCGCCACAGGACTCACAGTTTGAAAGCACGATCCAAATTTAAGAATATCTACACTTAGGCTTGAAAACATGTCGTAAGAGGACGGAACCACGAACCACCCCCAAATGGCCCCTTGAGTGGCCCCAACACCTTCCACTGGACCAACTTATCTCGTAGGAACCGATCGCATGTCCACTGGGCCCATGGTTTGAGATCACGACTCTAATTTGCATAATATCTACACTTAAGTTTGAAAACATGTCGTTAGAGGGGGAACCACGAACCACCACCCAAACGGCCCCGTGAGCCGTGCCAACACATCCCACAAGACCAACATTTCTCGTAGGAACCAACCTCGTGTCGACGGGACCCATGGTCCAAATTTTAGAATATCTACACCTAGGCTTGAAAACATGCTGTTAGAGGGAGGAACCACGAACCATGCCCCAAACGACCCCATGAGAGCGCCATCATCTCCCACAGGACCAACGTATCTCGTAGGAATCGACCGCGTGGCCACGGGATGAACGATTTTAGAGCACGACTCAAATTTGAGAATATCTACACTTAGGCTTGAAAAAATGAGGTTAGAGGGTGGAACCATGAACCACCCCACTAACGGCCCCGTGAAAGGTGCCAACACCTCCCACAAGACCAACGTATCTCGTAAGAATCGATCGCGTGGCCAGGAGACCCACGGTTTAAGAGCATGGCCTAAATTTTAGAATATCTATACTTAGGCTTGAAAACATGCCATTAGAGGGAGGAAATACGAACCACACCCAATAGGCCCCTTGAACTACGCTAACACCTCCCACGAAAGCAATGTATCTCATAGGAACCGACTGCGTGGCCACGGGACCCACGGTTTGGGAACACGACACAAATTTTAGAATATCCACACTTAGGCTTGAAAATATGCCATTAGATGGAGGAATCGTGAACCACCCCCCAAACGGCCCCGTGAGCGGTGCCAACACCTCCCACGGGACCAACGTATCTCGTATGAACCGATCGTGTGGCCACGGGACCCACGGGTTGAGAACACAACCGAAATTTTAGAATTTCTACACTAAGGCTTGAAAATATGTCGCTAAAGGGCGGAACCACGAACCACGAACCACACCCAAACAGCCCATTGAACGGTGCCAATACCTCTTATGGAACCAACGTATTTCGTAGGAACCGACCGCGTGACCACGGGACCCATGGTTTGTGAGCACAACCCAAATTTAAGAATATCTACTGTTAGGATTGAAAACATGCCGTTAGAGGGCACAACCACGAGACACCCCCCAAACGGCCCGGTAAGCGGTGCCAAAACCTCTCACGGGACCAACGTTTGTAGTAGGAACCGATCGCCTGGCCACGGGACCCACAATTTTAGAGCATGACCCAAATTTCAGAATATTTACACTTAGGATTGAAAACATGCTGTTAGAGGCCGAAACCACGAACTAATCTCAAACGGCCCCGTGAGTTGCGCCAACACCACCAATGGGACCAACATATCTCGTAGGAACCGAGTGCGTGGTCATGTGACCCATAGTTTGAGTGCACGATCCAAATTTTAGAGTATCCACACTTAGATTTGAAAACATGTCGTTAGTGAAGGGAACCACAAACCACCATCTATACGGCCCCGTGATCGGTGCCTACACCTCTCAAGGGACCAACGTATCTCGTAGGAACCGACCGCATGGCCATGGGGCCCACGATTTGAGAGCATGACCCAAATTTTAGAATATTTGCACTTAGACTTAAAAACATGTCATTAGAGGGCGGAACCACAAACCACCCCCCAAACGGCCTCGTGAGTGGTGCCAACACCTCCCACGGGACCAACGTATCTAGTAGGAACCAACCGCTTGGCCACGGGACCCACAGCTTGAGAGATCGACCCAAATTTTAGAATATCTACACTCAAGGTTAAAAACATGTCGTTAGAGGGTAGAACCATGAACCACCCCCCAAATGGCCCCGTGAGCGGTGCCAATATTACTCCCGGGGCCAACGAATCTCGTAGGAACCAACTGCATGGCCACGGGACCCTCAGCTCTAGAGCACGACCCAATTTTCAGAATATTTACACTTAGCATTCAAAACATGCCGCTAGAGGGCGGAACTAGGAACCACCCCTCAAACGGCCCCGTGTGTAGCGCTACCAACTCTCACGGGACCAACGTATCTAGTAGGAAACAACTGCATGGCCACAGAACCCACGGTTTGAGAGAACAACCCAAATTTCAAAATATCTACACTTGGGGTTGAAAACATGCTGTTAGAGGTAAGAACCATGGACCACCCCACTAACAGCCCCATTAAAGGTGCCAACACCTCCCACGGGACCAACATATCTCATAGGAATCGTTCGCGTGGCCAAGAGACCAACGGTTTGAGAGAGCATACCAAATTTCATAATATCTACACTTAGGGTTGAAAAAATGCCGTTAGAGGGAAGAACCACAAACCACCCCACTAGTGGCCCTATTAGAGGTGGCAACACCTCCCACGGGGCCAACGTATCTCGTAGGAATCAATCACGTGGCCAGGAGAGCCATAGTTTGAGAGCACGACCCAAATTTTAGAATATCTACACTTAGGCCAAAAAACATGACGTTAGAGGGATGAACCACGACCCACCCCCAAATGTCCCCTTGAACTATGCCAACGCCTCCCACGAAACCAACGTATTTCATAGGAACCGATTGCGTGGCCACGGGGCCCGCGGTTTGGGAGCACGACCCAAATTTTAGAATATCCACACTTAGATTTGAAAACGTGCCGTTAGAGGAGGGAACCATGAACCATTACAGAAACGGGCCTGTGAGCGGCGCCAATACCTTCCACGGGACCAACGTATCTTATAGGAATCGAGCGCGTGGCCACGAGACCCACGAGTTGAGAGCACAACCCAAATTTTTGAATACCTACACTTTGACTTGAAAAGATTCCGTTAGAGGGTGGAACCATGAACCACACCCAAAAGGCCCCTTGAACGGAGCCAACACCTTATAAGGAACAAATGTATTTTATAGGGGCCGATCGAGTGGCCACGGGACCCATGGTTTTAGAGCACGACCCAAACTTCAAAATATCTACAGTTGGGCTTGAAAATATGGTGTTAGAGGGCAGAACCACTAATCACCCTCAAACGGCCCCGTGAGCGGTGCCAACACCTCCAACGGGACCAATGTATCTCGTAGGAACCGACCGCATGGTCGTGGGACCAACGATTTGAGAGCACGAACCAAATTTTAGAATATCCACCCTTAGGATTGAAAACATGCCGTTAGTGATGGGAACCACCAACCACCACCCAAACGGCCCTACGATCAACGCCAACACCTCTCATGGGACAAACGTAACTTGTTGGAACTGGCCGTGTGGCCACGGGACCCACAGTTTGAGAGCACAACCCAAATTTTAGAATATTTATACTTAGGCTTGAAAATATGCCGTTAGAGGGAATAACCACAAACCACCTCGCAAATGGCCCCGTGAGTGGCGCCAACACCTCCTAAGGGACCAACGTATCTAGTAGGAACCAATTGTGTTGCCACCGGACCCACGATTTGAGAGCTCGACCTAAATTTTAGAATATCTACACTCAAGGTTGAAAACATGTCGTGAGAGGGTAGAACCAAGAACCATCCCCCAAATGACCCCGTGAGCAGTGCAAAGACCACACACGGGACCAATGTATCTCGTAGGAACCAATCGCGTGGCCATAGGACCCATGGTTCGAAAGCACGACCCAAATTTTAGAATATTTACACTTAGGCTTAAAAACATGCCGCAAGAGGGAAAAACCAACCCACCCCCCCAAACGGCTCCGTGTGCGATGACAATACCTCCCATGAGGACAACTCATCTCGTAGGAACTGATCGCGTGTCCATGGGACCCATGGTCTGAGAGAATGACCCAAATTTCAGAGTTAGGCTTGAAAACATGCTATAAGATGGCGAAACCATGAACCACCCCAGAAATGGCCCCGTGAGAGGCTCCAACACCTTCCACGGGACCAACGTATCTTGTAAGAATCAACCGCATGGCCACGGGATCCACGGTTGCAGAGCATGACCCAAATTTTAGAATATCTCCACTTAGGCTTGAAATCATGATGTTAGAGGGAGAAACCATGAGCCTCCCTCCAAACGGTCCCGTGAGTAGAGCTAACACCTTCCAAGGGAGCAACGTATCTCTTAAGAATCGAGCGCGTGGACACGGGACCCACGGTTTGAAAGCACGGTCCAAATTTCAAAATATCTACACTAAGCTTGAAAAATTGTCTTTAGTGGGGGAAACCATGAACCACCCACCAAACGACCCCGTGAGTAGCTCCAGTACCTCCCACAAGACCAACGTATCTCGTAATAACCGACCACGTGGCCACAGGACCCACAGTTTGAGAGCACGACCCAAATTTAAGAATATCTACACTTTGGCTTGAAAACATGCCGTTAGAGGGCGGAACCACGAACAACCACCCAAATGACCCCGTGAGGGCGCCAATACCTCCACGTGACCAACATATCTTAAATGATCCTACTGCATGGCCACGGGACCCACAATTTGAGAGCACGATCCAAATTTGAGAATATCTATACTTAGGCTTCAAAACAAGCTGTTAGAGGGCAGAACTATGAACCACCCACCAAATGGCCCTGTGAGAGGCACCGGCACCGGCACCTCCTACGGGACAAACGTATCTCATAGGAACCGACCTTATGGATACGAAACCCACGGTTTGAGAGCAGGATACAAATTTTAGAATATCATCACTTAGGCTTGTAAACATGCCGTTAGAGGGCGGAACAATGAACTTCCTCCCAAACAGACTCGTGAGCGGTGCTAAAACTTCCCATGAGACCAACATATTTTGTAGGAACCAACCGCATGGCCACGGGACCCACGATTTGAGAGCATGACCCAAATTTCAAAATATCTACACTTAGGCTTGGATACATGTTGTTATAGGGAACAACAATGAACCAACCCCCAAAAGGCCCCTTGAGTAGCGCCAACACCTACCACGGGACCAACGTATATCATAGGAACCGACCTTGTGTCCACGGGATCCATGATTAGGGAGGATGACCTAAATTTTAGAACATCTACACTTAGGCTTGAAAATATGCCGTTAGAGGGAAGAACAATGAACCAACCCCCAAACGGACCCGTGAGTTGCGCCAACTCCTCCCAAGGGACCAACGTATCACTTAGGAATCAACCACATGGCCACAGGACCCACGGTTTGAGAGCACGGTCCAAATTTTAGAATATCTATACTTAGGCTTGACAATATGCCATTAGAGGTAAGAACCATGAACCACCACCCAAACGGCCCCATGAGAGGTGCCAACACCTCCCACGGGACCAACGTATCTTGTAGGAACCGACCTCGTGGCCATGGGACCCATGGTTTGAGAGCACACCCAAAATTTTAGAATATCTATACTTAGACTTGAAAACATGTCGTTAGAGGACGGTACAACGAACCACCCACTAAATGGCCCCGTGAGGGTCTCTAGTACCTCCCACAAGACCAAGGTATCTCGTAGGAACTGACCGCATGGAAACGAGTCCCATAGTTTGAGAGCAGGACCCAAATTTCAGAATATCTACACTTAGGTTTGAAAACATGCCATTAGAGGGGGGAACCAAGAACTACCACCTAAACGGCCCCATGAGTGGCGCCTACACCTCCCACGGGACCAATGTATCTCGTAGGAAATGACCTCATGGCCACAAGGCCCGTGATTTGAGAGCACGACCCGAATTTCAAAATATCTACACTTAGACTTGAAAACATGTCATTAGAGGGAGGAACCAAGAGCCACTGACCAAACAACCCTGTGAGCTTCTCTAGTACCTCCCACGGGACCAACGAATCTAGTAAGAACAGGCTGTGTGGTCACAGGACCCACGGTTTGAGATCATGACCCAAATTTTAAAATATTTACACTAAGGCTTGAAAACATGCCGTTAGAGGGCGAACCAATGTATCTCATAGGAACCGACCGCAAGGCCACGCACCCACGGTTTGAGAGCACGACCCAAATTTTAGAATATCTACACTTAGGCTTGAAAACCTGCTGTTAGGGGGCGGAACCACGAACCACACCCAAACGGTCCCATGAGTGGTGCCAACAGCTTTCACGGGACCAATGTATCTAGTAGGAACCGACTGCACGGCCACGGGACCAACGGTTTGAGAGCACGACCCAAATTTCTGAATATCACATGCTATTTGAGGACGGAACCATAAACCACCACCCAAACGACCCCGTGAGCGGTGCCAACACCTCCCACGGTACCAACGTATCTTATAGGAATAGACCGCGTGGCCACATGACGCTTGGTTTGAGAGCACGACCCAAATTTTAGAATATCTATACTTAAGCTTGAAAATATGCCGTTATAGGGAGAAACCATGAACAACCCCTCCAAACGGACTCGTGAGCGGCGCTAACACCTCTGACAGGACCAACGTGGCCACAAGACCCTCAGTTTGGCTTGAAACATTCTATTAGAGGGCGAAACCATGAACTACCCCCAAGACGGCCCCACGAGCAGTGCCAACACCTTCCAAGGGACCAAAGTATCTCGTAGGAACCGATCGTGTGGCCACAGGACCCACGACTTGGATGCAGGGACCAAATTTGAGAATATCTACACTTAGGTTCGAAAACATGCCATTAGAGGGCGTAACCACAAACCGCCCCCCAAATGGCCCCGTGAGTAGCATCAACACCTCCCAAGGTACCAGCATATCTCATAGGAACTGATCACATGGCCACAAGACCCACGGTTTGAGAGCATAGCCCAAATTTCAGAATATCTACACTTAGGCTTTAAAACATGCCGTTAGAGGGTGAAACCAGGAACCACCCCCCAAAGGGCATCGTGAGCAGCTCCAACACCTCCAACGGGACCAACATATCTTGTAGGAACCGATTGCACGACCACGTGACCCACGATTTGTGAGCATAGCCCAAACATCATAATATCTACACTTAGGCTTGAAAACATGCCATTAGAGGGAAGAACCACGAACCACCCCCCAAACGGCCCCATGAGCGGTGCCAACACATCTCACGGGACCAACATATCTTGTAGGAATCGATCATGTGGGCACGAGGCCCACAGTTTTTTAGCACAACCCAAATTTTAGAATATCGCTGTGCTCTCAAACCAGGGGTCCCCTGACCCTGCGAGCTTTTGTAATTTATTGTTAAGAATTATGGCCGTGCGGGGTTTACATTACGCAGGTTTTAGAATCTCCAGAAAATAGATAATATTCTTCCCAGTTTTTTTAATATATTTAATAATGGTCATGGACATATTACATGACCAAACCTATTGTTTTTGTCACGAATAAATGGGGTCACGACTTACAATCGTGACCATTTATAGTTCATCAAGGGTATGGGTCACGGTCTAGGTCTGTGACCAGTCTGATCAGATGAAAGTATAGGTCACGGTCTAGGATCGTGATAAAATCTGTGACCATTTTAAGGGTTGGTCAGGGCTTTGAACCGTGACCCTCTTCATGAACATTCGTATAAACTGAAGGGTGGGTCACGGCCCAAGGCCGTGACCAGGTGTGAAATAGGGTCATGAATAGTGTCCGTAACTATATTCCGTGACTCCTGAGGTCCGTGACCAATGCTGTGGTGAGGGATATAGGCCATGAACATTGAATATAGTTATGCCCGATTTGGTAACGGACCAAATCTGCGACCCACAACCATGGTCACAGACAAAATCCTTCACCAATCGCCCAGTTTGGTGTAGTGGGTGATGCATGCAACTGAAAAAAAGTACCACTTAAGTCGTTTAATACAAGATTAAATTATCTAAATAGCTCCGAACAGTTTGTTGAAGAAACTCTTTTCTTAAAATAAATTTTAAACACAAGATGTGTAAAATAGTATGAACGAGTTATTTCAGGTATAGGTTTACCAGTATTGAAAAATAAAACTTAAGTCAACACAGCCTTAAAAAAGGGATGAAAGGAAGAGGAAGTATACACGAACAACTTTAACGTGGTAAAATCCCACCCAATTGGGGAAACATCCATGGAGTTCTCTACAATTAAAAAGTAAAAAATCCACTAAAATAGAGTAATAGTTTACAAACTATATAACAATCAAGACACACAATCAGACCTAATTCTAAGTTCATAAATATACCAACTCCTCTGGATTTTCTGACTTCTCCCAAGGCTCTGATGTTGTTGATGTTTTCTCATCTTTGCAACTCCACTCCTTTTAGCTTTACGTCGACTCAAAATGTCCAAGATCTCAATACCAACACTTTTCAGTGTAGTAGTGTGGTGGGGTAAGTCGTGATGTGCTCTAAATCACATGCATGCAACTCACACACACTTAATTACAGACAGTATGCAAAACATATCACAAATATGCAAGGAATTTCCAAAATCAGTTTAATCAAATTTATCAGACTTTGGATCTTTAAAATCCTCAGATCATGAAGGAATCTTGCTATATACATGAGCCAAGATCCTATGCACTTTTTATTTTGAAAATATTTACACTTATTTCACAAAATGTGAAATATATAAAAGTTCAAATCCCCAATGAAGATCTCAATTAGATCTAATTCTAAATATTCTAAGAAACTGAAATCAAAAAATGTTTTGTTGGTTTAGGGTTTGAAAATAACATATCAGTTTGAAAACAATCAACAAAAAGAGATTTCTCGAAAGAAGAAACCAAAACTACGCAATTTCTAAGTGAAATGTATCACATAGATTAAATTTAAAAGTTTTATGAAAGAAAATGAGATTTACTCAACGATATTAAGTTGGTAAAGAGATAAAGGACATAAGAGGATATATCTACTCGAATATCAAACTAACTCACTCTCAGATTGGGTTTTCTGGAAGGATTTTGGTCGGAGTTTAGTTTAGGGTTTCTTTTCTCTCTCCCTATATTTATCTCTCTCTTTCTCTCTCTCTTCTCTATTTATTTTCTCTCAGAGGTGAAGCTGGCCAAATATTATGAACATATAACATATGGCATATATTTAAAGTAAAGGTTGGAAGACTCTAGAACCTCGAGGCAAACCAACGTTTAGGATTGAATTTAAACGATCCAAGTAAATCCAAAGGTTAATAATGCACCGCTTATAAATTAACCCGCATTGGTTGATCCAGATGTTACAAGGATAATCTCACATAACATGCAGGTCGTTGATTAAAAAGATCAAAGGGTTCACAGGCATGCACATGAATGTGATAGCGTAGAAATACAAATCTAGCAGTTATGGAAACAACACATGTACGGCTGAAATGGAACAACAAACACTTGTTTTTTATGTTACAAAAATACAAATTATACCCACAATATTTTCAAGCTCTTTCGGTTTCTACCCAAGCAAGTTTTTAATAGCTTATGGAATTTATAAAACAACCCATAACCTTTTTAAAAACCAAATTTTAATTTTAAAAAAATGTTTAAAAATTATAAAATTTATTTAAAATAATATCCCAAAAATTGATGAAAATTATTTTTGAGAATTTCACTCACACATAACTAAATAATGAATAAGGCAAGCACATATGCAACACATGAATGCATCCTAAGTGAAGTGTTGGTGTACTACCTTTTGGACAATTAGAGGAAGTCCAAATGAAGAGTTTGAAGGGTCTTTGGTTAGAAGGGGTATGACTCAATTTTATCACTATTTCCAAACTAGATGAGCACCTATATAATATAGACTCAAGTGAGTCAAAGATATAGAGGGTTCAATATTATCCTTTCAAAATATGAGAGAAAATCTTCTTTGAGTCATATAGGACTCGTAGGGATACAAAAGAAATAAGCAAATCCTATTCCTATACAAAAATTCTATCTACCCAATATCCTAAAAAGAGAAAATTACGTAACTCAACTAGATACAGACCAATACCCTTACAAACTGATGTTACAAATGAAGGTACTAATTCCTGAAAATAAGATAACTAAGATCAAGCTTTTTAGTTTAGAATACACCAAAATGTCAAAGATGACGCAAATTTCTCCCCCATTTTGTCTCAAATGGGCAAAGGGCAAAGAAAACAAGGAGAAAATAATAAATCATTATTCTGCCATGACCATACCAATAGATTTATATAAAGATTCACGTCAAAGAAAGTCTAAAGGTTTGGTAAATAGGTCGGCTAATTGCAATTCAATAGGTAGATAATTTGTTTCTAACTCCTTAGATTCAACTAACTCATCTATAAAATGATATCTGATTTTAATATGTTTGGTACAAGAGTGATGAACTGGATTTTTAGAAATATTAATCGCGCTTTGATTGTCACAATAGAGATGTAACTTATCTTCAGTTATACCGTAATCTTTCAGCATTTGTTTCAGCCAAAGTAATTGTGCCCAACAGCTTCCTGCTGCAATATATTCGGATTCGACAGTAGACAAGGAAGTGTAGTTTTGTTTCTTACTACTCCATCCTACCAAATTGTTACCAATGTAGTAACATGCTCTAGAAGTACTCTTACTATCATCGGTACAACCGACACAATCAGCATCGGTGTAACCTACTATAGTACTAGAAGTGTCTTTAGTGTACCAAAGTCCTAAGTTTAGAGTGCCTTTAATGTACTTGATAATTCGTTTAACGCACAATAGGTGACTCTCTTTAGGATTATTTTGATATCGGTCACACACGCAGACATAGTACATGATATCTGGACGAGAGGCAGTAAGATAAAGTAAGCTTCCTATCATACTACGATATAAGGTAGAATCAATGGATTTCCCATTCTCATCTTTAGAAAGGTTGATAGAGGTACTCATAGGAGTCCTAGCTTTTGTAGCTATTTCTAGTCCAAACTTCTTGTCAATCTCTAAAGCATATTTGGATTGCGATAGAAATAATCCTTCTGAATTCTGTTTAACTTGGAGTCCTAAGAAGAATTATAAATACCCCATAAATGACATTTGAAATTCTTTATGCATAATGTCTGAGAAGGTCTTAACTTCCAAAGGGGAGGTGGATCCAAAAATGATATCGTCAACATAAACTTGAGCAATAGTAATGTTGTTATCAAAATGTTCGACAAACAAGGTTTGGTCATTCCCCCCTCTCCTAAATCCGTTGTCTAAAAGAAAGGTGGATAGATGCTCATACCAAGCTCTAGGAGCTTGTTTTAACCCATAAAGAGTTTTTTAAGACGATAGACATAATTTGGGTGATGAGGGTCAATAAACCCTTTGGGTTGTTCTACATAGGGCTCCTCAGTTAAAATTCTATTAAGGAAGGATGACTTAACATCCATTTGATATAGTGTGAAATGCAAATGAAAAGCTATGGCAAAAAGTAAGAGAACAAATTCGATGCGAGTGACAGGAGCAAAAGTTTCCTCAAAATCTATTCCTTCAATTTGAGAGTAGCACTGGGAAACTAATCTAGATTTATTCCGAATAATCATCCCATATTTATTAGTCTTATTTTTAAAAATCCAACGTGTGCCAATAACCCTTTTATTTTTAAGTCTGGGTAAAAGATACCAAACATTATGAAGAAGTTCCTCCTGCATAACACTTATCCACAAAGTGTCATTCAAGGTTTCGTTTACAGTTTTTGGCTCAATAAGAGATACAAAACATGCAAAATGAGCAATGTTAAGAACTTGAGATCTTGTGCAAACAGGCTCACTAGGATTACCAACTACACTATCTAAAGGATGATCTTTGGAAACCCAGTTAGGTACTTCAGGGGTCTGAGTTGGTAAAGATTCAACTATTTCTGGAGAGTCATAATTTAAAATATTTTCGAACTCATCCACAATAATTGGTTCTTTGGTCTTACTTTCAACATTAATGTCACTAACAACCACATTAATGGATTCCATTATGGTTTTGGTACTAATATTATAGACACGGTAGGCTCTACTATTTGGAGAATATCCTAAGAAAATGGCTTTATCTCCCTTAGTTTCAAATTTAGACAGATGTTCTCTATCCTTACAGATATAACAGGTGATACCAAAGGTTATAAAGTATTTTAGGTTAGGTTTCTTCCCATACCAAAGCTCATAGGATGTTTGTTTATTTTTCCTTAAGTAGACTCGATTGATTATATGATAGACAATACAAATGGATTTTGCCAAAAAAAATTGGTACATTTTTAGCATGAATCATAACACGGACCATTTCTTGAAGAGTGCGATTTTTATGCTCAACAATCCCATTTTATTGAGGTGTCTTAGGAGCACTAAATTCATGTTTGTAACCATTATAGTCACAATATTCTATGACACCTAAATGTATGAATTCTCCTCCTCTATCACTACGAATTATATCTACTTGGGAGTCCTTTTTGTTTTCTATATGAACTAAGATTTTCAAAAACTTACGAAAGGTTTCTGATTTATGTTTTAAAAAGGCAACCCAAGTAAGTCGAGTGAAGTCATCAACAATTTATGTCTTTTCCTTAAAAGATTTTTGCACATTTTTATTATTGCTATAAGCAGTTTGAGAAATTAGTCTAGAAAAGAATCTAGGATTCCTTCTCGTTGATGGTCTTTCAGTATTAGTAATTTTCCTTTTGTTACGACAGTTAGAATTCTTATCTGGCTGTCTAGGAAGGACATAGTTGTTTCGACTTATCCTAGAATAGGTTAAGTTATGGTAAACATGAGAGTTATAGACTGAATTACATAGACGTTTGGAATAGCAACCCTCAAGGGAATGTCCATAGACATCACAATAGGAATAGTAAAGATGGCACGTAGAACTCACAACCTTAAGAAAAATATTATTCAAAGGTTTTTCTAGGTTTTGAGCTCTAGTTTTGTTCATACGTGGAATATGATGAAATGTTGAATCTTCTTATCGAATAGGGGGCAAACATATTTAGCCTTTTGTTCAACATTATGCTTAGAGTAGCTTGATTCACACAATGTCTAACTTTAGTTTTTTTTTTATCAAACTCATTTTTCAAACCTTGAAAATCTGGACAAGTTTTAATAGGTCTTTTTCCACCAAACACAAACTTTATAGTTTCAACATTTTTAGTTTGGGTCTTAGAGTTGGGACAAAATCCTATTCCAGTTCTGTCATCAGAATTGATTTTACTTTCAACAATACAATCTTCAAAACATTTAGAATTATTTTAAAATTTTGCAACCTTTTTGAAGACTGTGGATGCCTTTTCTTTTATTTGTTCCAATTCTAACAATGTTCCTTTGTATTTCTTTTCCAGAATTTCATTAGAGTTATATAACTCTTTGAGTTTCAAATTTTTTGGATTCATTCTCATGAGTTAGATATTGAGTAGTGTACTCGTCAGCATTCTGTTTGATCATTAGACTTAGGGTTTCTATCTTCTGGGTATGATTCTTAAAAATATTTTCAAGCCTAGTGCTTTTCTTAAGGGGTTTTGTGTACAGTGTGTGAATGTCAGGAAGGTCATCATTTTCAGAGTCACTAAGGGTGCCGTGTGCAGTGTCCCCTAGCAGTTCATTTTTAGGACTCACATACCCATTGGCATCAATAATAGAGCGTTCCCTTTGACTCACACACATCGTTTGAAACATTATCAACATTCTCAAGCAATATGGCAGATAAACCACTAGTCAAAGCATCAGTTAACATAGCATTATCAGGTTCCTCATCATCATTATAGATTATCTTAGAAAAGAATGACATACAAGGGTCAAATGTGTTAAATGACTCAGGTTCATCATTTTCAGAGTCACTTGAGTCATCCCAAGTCTTGCTTAGATGAGCCCTATTATGTTTTTGAAGTTTGTCTAAGTTAACTCTACAGTCACTAGCCATGTGTCCTAACTTCCCACATCTATAGCATTCAACATTTTTAAGGTCTTTCTCAGATATCTTGTGATTGTTAGTCTGGTGTTTGTCTTGTCTTCTCTCATGAGGCCTGTTGTTATATTGATTTAAATAAGTAGGTTTGCCTTGTCTTTTTGCTATTTTATTTCGAAAGTTCACAGTTTTCTTAAACTGTTTAGACATTAAGGTAATCTGATTATCCAAAGTATCTAAATTACGGTCCTTATCAATGTTTAAGTCAATATTAGGTATGCTAAATTCAGGTGTGGTAAACTTAGATGACAAAATAAGATTGGAGGCAGACTGTTTCTTTTGGGACTGGGTTAATTGTTTCTTAAATTCTAATTCCATTTTCACAGTTCTCAATTTGCTACTGAGGAGTTCAGGTGTGATATTTTGACCATCCATCTCCTCAATTGCATATCTCTTATTATCAATTTTTTGTGGAAGTGATCTTAGTATTTTAGAGACAATTTCCTTTCTATCATAAATAATTCCATTAACACGCAATTTGGTCACAACATCTGTCTGTCTAATATAGAAGTCATCAAATGACTTAGTCTCGGTCATGATCAAGAAGTTGTACTGCTGAATTAACATTTGTGTTTAGTAGCTTTAACTCTGGTATCACCCTCATGTACAGTCACTAGGGTGTCCCATGCTTCTTTAGAGGTAGAACATAACGACATCCTCTTAAATTCGTGTTCATTAATAGACATGAATATGGCATCTTTGCCTTTATTGTTATTGAGTGAAATATGTTTCTCTTCTTTAGTGAATTCACGTAGTAACTTTTTAGTCCTCACAGTACTTCCTTCAGCGGTTGGTTTAGTAGGAAAGGTGTAACCATTTTTAATAACTTTCCAGACATCATCTCCCAATGTCCCTTGGATGAAGGCACCCATCCTTACCTTCCAGTAAGGAAAGTTGGTTCCATAAAAGAGATGGGGCCTGGACAGGTTACCTAGTCTCTCAAATTTCTTGTCCATAATTTGTTTTGAGAAAACAATTTCAGAAACTCAATATCTAAAGAATTTTTTGAAAAAGTAAAGCTCTGATACCAATTGAAAAAAAGTACCACTTAAGTCGTTTAATACAAGATTAAACGATCTAAATGGATCCGAACAGTTTGTTGAAGAAACTCTTTTCCTAAAACAAATTTTAAACACAAGATGTGTAAAACAGTATGAGCGAGTTATTTTAGGTATAAGTTTACCGATTTTGAAAAACAATAAGAAAGGGATGAAAGGAAGAGGAAGCATACATGGACAATTTTAACGTGGTAAAACCACACCCAAGTGGGGAAACTTCCACGGAGGACTATACACCTTAACAGTAAAAAATCCACTAAAATAGAGTAACAATTTACAAACTATATAACAGTCAAGACACACAATCAAACCTAATTCTAAGTTCAGAAATATACCAACTCCTCTGGATTTTCTGAATTCTCTTAAGGCTCTGATGTTGTTGATGTTCTCTCAACTTTGTAACTCCACTCCTTTTAGCTTTACGTTGACTCAAAATGTCCAAGATCTCAATACAAACACTTTTCGGTGTAGTAGTGTGATGGTGTAAGTGGTGATGTGCTCTAAATCACATGGATGCAACTCACACACACTTAATTACAGATAGTATGCAAAATAAATAACAAATATGCAAGGAATTTCCAAAATCATTTTAATCAAATTTATTAGACTTTGGATCTTTAAAATATCCGTAGATCAAGAGGGAATCTTGCTATATATACAAGCCAAGATCCTATGCACTTTTTATTTTGAAAATGTTTACACTTATTTCACAAAATGTGAAATATAAAAGAGCAAATTCCCAATCAAGATCTCAACTAGATCTAAGTCTGAATATTCAATGAAACTGAAATCAGAAAACATTTTGTTGGTTTAGGGTTTGAAAATAACATATCTGTTTGAAAACAACCAACAAAAAGAGATTTTTATGAAAGAAGGAATCAAAACTACGCAATTTCTAAGAGAAATGTATCACAAAGATCAAATCTCAAAGTTCTATGAAAAAAAATGAGATTTAATCAACGTGATTAAGTTGGGAAAGAGATAAAGGACAGAAGAGGATAAATCTACTCGAATATCAAATTAACTCACTCTCAGAAATGGTTTTCTAGAAGGATTTTGGCCGAAGTTTAGTTTAGGGTTTCTTTTATCTCTCTTATTTCTCTCTCTCTCTCTCTCTCTCTCTCTCTCTCTCTCTTCTCTCTTATCTCTTTATTTTCTCTCAGAGGTGAGGATTGCCAAAGATTGTAAACGTACAAAATATGTCATGTATTTATAGTAAGGTTTGGAAGGCTCTGTAACCTTGAGGAAAAGCAACATTCATGATTGAATTTAAACGATCGAAATAAATCTAAAGGTTAATAATGCACCGCTTATAAATTAAACCCCATTGGTTGATCCAGATGTTACAAGGATCATCTCAGATAACATGCAGGTCGTTGATTAAAAAGATTCAAGGGTTCACGGGCATGGATGATATGCCCAAAGTGCACCTTTCCATTCAGAGACACTAACCTCGGCCTGACTCACAACCGAGGTGGTAGAGGCTCATAGTGAACGACAGTAATATCGCCCCTCACAAGGTCGGATCTGGCAGACGTTGTAATAACCTCATCATCAAGGCTTATATCTGGGTTCAGAAATCCATCCACAACATCGGCCCATGCCGATGTTACATTGTATCAACCGAGATTAACTAAGCACTTGGGCTCAACTTGTATAGGTCATCCACAGTCGACGTTGCCAGCATCACCTCAAATGAGCCCTGCATATGACAACAAATGCATGGTGTCGGCCTCGCTCGATGTTATGAGTATCATCTGAGACCAGCAAAAGAATTTTAAGATCAATTAACAAGCACCATGTCATCATCGGCTTCGTCCGACGTTACACCTCATACCGAACCTCGGTCGGACATCCTGGCCGAGGACTTCATGGAACATTGATCTCTGACAAGTCGAGGGTCATAATCCACCAACCTCGTACTCAGCCAAGCTGAGGTTGGTATCAAGCTAAGACAACCGAGCTTTAATAAGTGTATGCAAGGGTAGGAACACGTGGACAAAATCAGTTGTAACCGAATTAATCTCCTCACGTGGGGGAATATTTCATCATCATTCTCTACATGCGACAGTGATAAATGTCTTCATTAGATTGGCTAGATCAACACGCACATGCTCATTGCATGCATGGGGGGTATATTACACCCCCCACACACTATATATACTTGTCTTCTCCTACCTTGAGAAGGATCCGAAAAGGACAACCCTAGCTGAAACTCTGTCCAATTATACAGTAGAGAGAGAAAGTATAAGAGATTGTATCCATGGTCGTTAGTGCATTATTCTAGTAACTTTACTTACTCACTTGCACAGTGGACGTAGGCCTAATTGGCTGAGCCACTTAAACATTTGTGTTCATTCTCTTTTCCTCATCTCTATCTCTTATACCTGTATATACTTGAGCTGCCATTGTTATCACTAACTTGAGCATACAAACACTTGAAGGGTGGTGATATTTCTAGCATCATCATTTTGACGCCGTCTGTGGGAACGAGAAGTTGTCTCTTCCTCTTTTTCTGCTTAACCTCACCAAAGACTCTGGTGGTAAACCAGGCCTCACCCCTTGCGTGGAGATGTTTGGTATTAAGATCATCTACTTCATAAGCTCTTTAGTTTTAACGTATGGCACCGGAATTGCCTCCACCTCTTCCACCACCTGATGCTGGAGGACCTAGTTCCATCCAGGCAATACCCCAGTCCAAAATGGCTGAGGTGGCAGCAGCCTTGAGGCCTTTGGCTGTAACACAACAACCAATGAAGGAACAATTTGCACAATTCAGTCGAAATATGATGAGACCACCTGGGGTCTCACCGGAGATGATTACTTCAACGGCTTCTCAACCCTATCTTAAGGCTAGGGGACCACCCCAGGCAGCGCAGAAAGACCAACCTACACCTCAACGGAGGAGGGACGTTGTTGACCTTAAGCATTTACGTTTGGGGAGGCAAGGACACCCTTTCCCCGAGGATAGGTATGATGATATGGAGGCAGAAGACGCTCTAGAAGATTGTTGGGAGCCGTATGAGGTTTCAAATAACACAGTGCGTCCTATCTAGCAAAGCCCAAGTTATGGAGGCAGAAGAGGTGATCGTGCCCAACAAAGAGGATCAACTTTCGTTCGATTGAGTATAGGGTCGGCCTTTGAAAGGCTCGGCTCAGTAAATGACCTGAGGCAGAGGTTATCCAGGCCACGAAGTGCTTCTGGCTCCCAAAGGGGAGATGGGGAACATCAGCCTCATCATGGCCGACCTCAGCATAACCGACCTCATCAGGGCCGAGACAGGAATCAAGAGGAGGTCAACAGCCGACGCTGTGCTGCGGCTGGGGAACCCTCAGTACACCCCTTGGAGGTGGCTAGGGATAATCTCGGCCAGGCAGACGTTGCAAGACCATGGAATGCTCCATCCAACGCCTTAAAGAGAAGATAGGAGACCTCATCAAAAGTCGAGACCCACTGCAAAGAGGTTTCTCAGAGGTTTCTCCATTCATGGATAAGATAGTGGGCTTCCCAACCCCTGCCAAGTGTAAGCCACCTACGGTGTCTCCCAAGTATGATGGTAGCACCAACCCTGTACATCATATTGAGATATACCAGTCTGCGATGGACATTTACTCAATACCAGATGAGATGAAGTGTCAAGCCTTCTCCGGGACTTTTACGGTAGCTTCACACATATGGTTTACCTCTCTTCCGAAGAACTCAATAGAGAACTATAAGCTTGGATGAACGGTTCATCCATAATTTCTATTTTGGGTTAAGAGCTCAAAAGAAGACCACTCATCTGCTATATGTCAAACAAGGCAAGAATGAGAGCCTAAGAGACTACATCGCAATATTCAACAAAGAAAAATTGGAGGTTGAAGATTACGAAGAGAATATAGCTATGAACGCCCTCATAGGAGGTTTCCAGAAAGGGAAGTTATTGTGGAAACTTACAGAAAACCCTCCCAAGTCCATGGCAGAACTATTGGCAACTTCGGGGAAGGTCATGAACATTGAAGAGGCCATGGCCGCAAAGTATAAGGATGCGAACGGCAGTGGCATTGAAAAGTTCCAAAGAAAGAAGGACAAAAAGAATAGGTCAGCTGATGACAAGTTTGCACGCTATACCCCACTAACTGTGAGCTACGAACACATCCTCAATGAGATCAAGAATGACCGGTCTCTGAGATGGATAGAGAGCTGAAGGCTCCTCTGCATAAGAGGAACAAGAACTTGTGGTGCGAGTTCCACCAAGACCATGACCATGTGACAGACAAGTGCTTCGCCTTAAAGAATGAGATCGAGAAGATGTTGAAATTCGAAAAGTTGAGTAAGTATGTTGATGGAAAGGCTCATAAGAGGGGAAGAGATGACCCTAAAAAAAGAGAATGATAGATGTCGAGATGGTACTCCGGCAAGAAGAGACGATGACTCAGATGGTGATGATGAAGATGATCTAGACCTCCCACCAAAAGATGACAATGCCCCAGTGAAGAGGGTTGGTATGATCTCCTTCGGTATTAGCACCATATGCGGAGGACTCGCAGGGGGTGGCTCTGAAGTGGATGATCGAAAAGCTCATGTGGCAGAGGCCAAGTCAGTGGCCAAAGTAGAGGTGGTAAATATGGCATCTTCAGAGGCCAAGAATAAGAGAAAGAAAGTGGATATGGACACTCTTATAGTTAGGTTCTCCCGACTCGACTTCAAAGGTATCTTAGCTCCGCATGATGACCCTTTGGTAATTACAACAAGAGTGCATGGATGCGAGGTACAGAGAATTCTCATAGATGGAGGAAGTTCAACAGATGTGATGTTCTGGCCTTGTTTCAAAGGCCTAGGCCTTAGCAAAGCTAGGCTGGTACCCTATCATCATCCGTTAATGGGCTTCAGCGGCGAAGAGGTCCATCCATTGGGCATGTATGAGATGGACGTGCGAATGGGAGAAGAGTAGCCTAAGAGGTTGACCCAGAAGATCAATTTTTTCATTATGGACAAAAATGTCTTCTCGGCCTATAACCTCATCATAGGAAGAGTAGACCTTAAAGAGTTTGAAGTTGTTCCATCGACGGTCCACCAAATGCTAAAATTCTTGACCCCCTATGGGGTAGGGGAAGTGCAGGGGACCAGAGCTCGACGCGGGAATGCTATTTTAAATAATCTGAAGAGAGAGAAGCCCATAAGAAAACCATAACCATATATAGCATTGATACACTTGACCCTAGAGATGAAACGAAGTTAAAGAAAGGAGAGGTCGCGGAAGAGGTAGAATCCATCGTCCTCAATGAGGACGAATCGAAAAAATTATCCAGGTCAACAAGGCCTTAAAAACGGAGATCAAGGAAGAGCTGATAAATTTCTTGAGGAAGAGGCAGAGTGTCTTCGCTTGGAGCCACGTAGACATGCCTGGCATCGACCCGGCGGTTATGTGCCACAAGCTCAACGTGGCAGAAGGTGCTAAGCCAATCAAATAAAGATGAAGAGTTTACTTTAGGGAGAAGTATGACATCATCAGAGAAGAGGTCAGGAAATTAGAAGAGACAGAATTCATCAGGGAGGTTATATACCCAGAGTGGTTATCAAACGCTGTCATTATGCTCAAAGACAATGGAAAATGGAGGCTGTTCGTAAATTTCACCGACCTGAACAAGTCTCTCCAAAAAGACAGTTATCCCTTACCTCAGATCGATCAGATGGTTGATTCCACGGTAGGGCATGAGCTCATGAGCTTCATGGATGCATATTCTGGCTATAACCAGATCTTCATGGATGCTGAAGACTCAGAGAAGACAGCCTTCATCACCGATAAGGGGAAATATTGCTATAAGGTTATGCCCTTTGGCTTGAAAAATGCAGGGGAAACGTATCAACATCTTGTGAATAAGATGTTTAAAAATCAAATAGGCAAGACTATGGAGGTGTATGTAGACGATATGTTGACGAAGAGCTTAAAGGCCTACACTCACGTGGCAGACCTAGAAAAGACCTTCGATACCATGGACATGTACAGAATGAAACTCAACCCCACGAAATGCATCTTCGGAGTAGGAGATGGAAAATTTCTTGGATTCATCATCAATTAGAGGGGAATAGTGGCGAACCCTGAGAAGATCAAGGCTTTACTCGACCTAAAGACACCAAGAAGTATCAAGGATGCTCAGAGGCTCACTGGAAGAGTAGCTGCACTCAATAGATTTGTTTCCAGAGCAACGGACAAGTGTCTTCCGTTCTTTAAGGTGCTTATAAAGGCCTTCTAATGGGACAAAGACTGTGATGAGGCTTTTAATCAGCTCAAGTTCTACCTCGGATCTCCCCTGCTCTTATCTCGGCCCATAGTTAGAGAAAAGTTGTATGTTTATCTAGCAGTCTCTGAGTCAGTTATAAGTGCAGCCATAGTACGGGAAGACGTTGGGGTGCAAAGGCATGTGTACTTCAATAGTAAGGCCCTTCAGGGGTCTGAACAAAACTATCCTCGAATAAAGAAATTGGTCTACGCTTTGATACACGCTTCAAGGAAGATGAAACCTTATTTTTAAGCACACTCTATGGTCATCCTCACTGACTCCCCATTAGCGTAGGTCCTCCATAAGCCTGAGAAGCCAGGCAAATTGATGACCTAGGCCATTGAGTTGGGAGAGTATGACCTTACTTATTAACCCAGGGTGGCCATTAAAGGGCAAGCACTTGTAGATTTTGTTACTGAGTTCACGTGGGAAGAGACTGAAGTTGAGAACAATCCAATGATCGCAGAGGGATCAAATAGTAACATCTTCTAAGACCTGGAAGAGGTTGTGTCCAACAAAGCCAAAAATGGAATAGACGAGAATGAAGAGGACAGGCACTTCTTCAAGCAAGGAACCCTGTAAGAGGGGAGCTTCTCTTCGAATGAAGACGTATGGAACCTCTTCGTTGATGGGTCTTCTTGCGAAAGTGGAAGCGGTGCAGGGCTAATACTCTCAGCTCCGGATGGTACCAACGTTGAACATGAACTAAGTTTCAACTTCAATGCATCAAACGAGTCAGAATATGAGGCTATGATAGTAGGCCTCTCCTTGGCAAAGACCCTTAGGGTTGGTCGACTCCTACTTCATAGCGACTCGAGGTTAGTTGTTAACCAAGTGTTCGAAGTTTATGAGACCAATGATAAAAGGATGGCCAGATACTTGAAGAGGGTAAAAATAATGCTGGAAGGCTTTGAGGAGGTGAAGATGAAGAGGGTACCTCGATAAAAAAATAGCCACGTAGATGCACTGGCAAGGTTGGCTTCAACAATAAGGACAGACATCAGAAGGACAATACCAGTCGAGATCCTGCTCAACCGACCATTGAGGAAGAAGAGGTTGCCAACCCTTGCCTCAACTTAAACCTGGGGGACTCATGGATGGACCCCCTCATCAGATATATCAGAGAGGGAGAACTGTCAGAATTAAAGCCAGAGAGGAGGAAACTAAGGTACAGAGCTGTAAAATTCTCAATAGTAGGAGATATCTAATATAAGAAAGGATTTCTATTACCTCTCCTCAGATGTGTTCATCCCACAGAGGTTCCCCGCATCCTACAGGAAGTACACGAGGGTTCTTGCTCCAGTTACATAGGAGGAAGACCTTTGGCGAAGAGGATTATCACGCAAGGATACTAGTGGCCGACCTTGGCCAAGGATGCTGCAGCCTACGTGAAGAGGTGTGACAAATGCCAAAGATTATCCACTATCCCCCATCAACCTCATCAAACTATGACATCAATTAGTTCCTCTTGGCTATTCATAGTATGGGGGATTGACTTGGTGGGTCCTTTGCCAAGGCCGTGAATAATTATCGATTTTCGATAGTAGCGATTGACTACTTCTCCAAGTGGGTGGAGGCTGAGCCGATGATCACGATCACAGAATAAAAGACCTTCCAGTTTATCTGAAAGAGCATCATATGCATTCATGGCCTTCTTAACAATCCCATCTCAGACAACGGAACTCAGTTTAAAAATTCTTCCTTGGAGAAGTATTGCGAGAGAGTTGGGATCAAGTAATTTTTCTCTTCTCCTCACCGACCTCAGGCAAATGGTCAGACCGAAGTCACGAACAGAATAATCCTTGAAGTGATAAAGAAGAGGTTAGAAGAAGCTAAGGAGAGATGTATTGAAGAGGTTTATGCTATGTTATGGGCCTACAGAACAATGGCTAGACACCAACGGGGGAGACCCCATTTATGTTAGCACATGGCTTAGAAGCTGTCATACCAACAGAGGTAGGACTCCCCACTCACAAGGTTCAGACCTATGACCCTGAGAAGAATGGGGATAAAAGAAGACTTGACCTAGATTTGATTGAGGAGAGAAGGGAAGATGCAGAAATCAGATAGGCAGCCTACCAGCAGAGAACAACAAAGTTCTACAATCAAAGGGTGAAATCGAGACCCATAGCTGTAGGAGACCTAGTACTCAAGAAGACGTCGCAAAAGGTAAATAAGCTTCACCCAAATTGGCATGGCCCTTACAAAGTGATCGAGGAGGTTGTACCCGGGACCTACAGACTGGAAAACCTCGAAGGGGAGCCTTTCTCCAATCCATGAAATGCTGATCATCTGAAAAAATATTACATATGATGTTGCAGTGTTTTCTATGTAAATGTATCAATTTATGAGGAGATTATTAAGGAGAAGATCAGTTCATGTGTCAATTATTGGTTCATTATGCTTTATTGGTGAAATTTGTGAGGGTAATATCTTAATTTGATGACCTCACACCTTAAAACATCATATATTGGTGACAAGGTCTGAGGTGAACATCATATTTGGATGACTTCAGACCTTAAACATCATAACTTAGCTGAAATTTATAGGGGTAACATCTTAGTGTGATGACCTCAGACCCTAAACATCATTAATTTGGTGAAATTTATGAGGGTAACATCTTAATTTGATGACCTCAGACCTTAAAACATCATAACTTAGTGACAAGGTCTGAGGTGAACATCATATTTATATGACCTCAGACTCTAAACATCATTAATTTGGTGAAATTTATGGGAGTAACATCTTAGTTTGATGACCTCAGACCTTAAAACATCATAACTTGGTGACAAGGTCTGAGGTGAACATCATATTTGGATGACCTCAGACCCTAAACATCATTAATTTGGTGAAATTTATGAGGGTAACATCTTAATTTGATGACCTTAGACCTTAAAACATCATAATTGGTGACAAGGCCTGAGGTGAACATCATATTTGGATGACTTCAGACTCTAAACATCATTAATTTGGTAAAAATTACTGAGGTGAACATCATATTTGGATGACCTTAAACCCTAAACATCATTAATTTGGTGAAATTTATGGGGGTAACATCTTAGTTGGATGACCTCAGACCTTAAACACCATAACTTGGTGACAAGGTCTGAGGTGAACATCACAGTTGGGTGACCTCAGACCTTAAACATCATAACGTGGTGACAAGGTCTGAGGTGAACATCATATTTAGATGACCTCAGACCCTAAACATCATTAATTATATTACAAGTGTAAAATCATAGTGTAGTGATGAAGACACGCGCCAAAACAATTCATGGCCAAGAGAAGCAAAATTCTCCTCAGAGAATAGTATAGCACAAAGAAGTTAGAGTTACAGGTCAAAAGTTAATAGAAAATGTTATCAGTGGTTACAGACCGATATAAATCAGAGACAAAAAATTACAAATAAGAGCTTCAAAAAATAAGGCCTAAGTGTCTGTAATCTCAAGGTTAGTGTCCATGCCCCCACTTCCTTGGCCGATGTTGGTCACTTTTACCCCATCATCCTGAGGATTAACGTCTTTAGTCCTTGTATCTTTTGGTTGAGCAGTCTCGGCAGGCGCAACACCTCCTTCCTCCTCGACCTCTTGTAAGGTCTGAGCAAATCGAGGATCAGCATAGCCCAGACTAATGAAGTCCGAGGCTGCTAGGCTCCCTGACTCCTCTTTCATTGCATGCCATTTTCTAGTGGCCTTAACACCCCTTTCGAGGTATTCAAAGCCAAAGCTGACGAATTCATCAAAGACCTTGTAGTCCTCCAAGATCTTCTCTGAGGCGTCATCCAGAGCAGCCTTCACAACGACATCAACCTTGTGTTGGAGAGAGTCAGCTTGGGTCTTCAGAGCATAGCTGTGATCCTTCTTAAGCTTGCCCATGTCGTTCTCTAGCTGCTTAACATTAGCTTCAGACTTCTCTAAGGAAGCCTTCAGATGCTCCACTTCAGCATACAGAGCGACCTCTATCTTCTGGGCCCCTCTGCCCTTCTCAATTAGAGGGAGATTCCTCAGAGTCCAGTCGATAAACTGGTGCATGGTGAGGATACCCTGCAAAACACATTCAGACACATGAGTTTAAGAGTTAATAAAATTCAAAGTCGATGTTACACTTCAATAACAATAACTAAAATCTTACTTGGATAGATCAGTGGAGGCAGTACTTGGCCAGCAAAGGGGTGTCTAGAGAACGGCAGAACCGTTTGTCAGCGTCAGTAAGCACGGAGTCGATTGCATCCATGGCCTTCATACTTTGGCCAATAAGGCTATCATCGATCTTCAGCTGCTCCAGACGAGCAACTAATGCATCCTCAGAGGAGATGGGAATCACGCGATCCCCCTTTGAGGTTTTCTTCTTCTGGCTCTGATCCTCAGGGGCAGGGTCATTGGATTTCCTTTTTTTGAAGGCATCGGACCTTGAAGTGGTAGGAGGAGGAGGCGCATTCAAGCTACTTTCTTAACTAGTTTTGTAAGGTTGGGGGATGCCATTTCCCAAATACCGTCTGATATTCCTTTCGGGCGCTCTGTAAAAAGAAAGGTCTGAGTTAAAAGATCAGAGACATAGCAAAATCAGAGGTTCAACTTGTTTAGAAAATAAACTAACTTACGAATCTCGGTCAGGGGACTCCCCCCAAGGCCAGTTTTAGAGAGGTAGTAGGGGGTCATCAAACGCTCGTACTTGACCAGCAGACCATGCTCCCCCTGATCTTGAAGGTCCTTAACCTTCTGAAAGTTATTCTGGCTTAACCCAGGGTCGGCCCTGGCAGCCATTGACACCTTTCCCCACCTCAGAGGTATTCTCGGCTCTAAAGATGAAGAGGAGGCACATGCACCAAATTCCCATGACCCTGAGGCGAAGAAGTATCGTGATTTCCAGTTATGGTTCGAAGTCTGGGTAACCAACAACATCTTCTTATTAGACTTCCGAGATAAAAAGTGGTAGTAACTCAGATGATTCCTAATAGAGGAGGGCACGTAGCACCCTGTGAAGATCTGGATGGGAAGGTCTGAATAATGGACTGCCCTCCATAAGACGATAGCTCCAATCATCACCCTCTAGGCATTGGGGGATAATTGGGAGGGAGCCAAGATAATATGAGACAATATAACCCTTATTATTGGATGAATGGGGAGATAAAATCCAAACTTGAACATCTGCTCATATAGGCAGATTTCACTATCTCGGTCGCCCAAGGTCCTTTCATCCCTTAGAGGCCTCCGAAGTTTTATGGAGGAACTTATAGAATAAAGATGCCTAAAGGCTAGGAGGTCGAGTTAGTTGACAGTGCTCTCTATCTCAACTGCCTCTGAGGTGTCAACATCGCTTTCTCTACCATCATCCTCATCCCGAGTAACGTCGGCTTGGGCAGGTGAAGGAGCACCATCAGGGAACCTCTGAGCAAACGCAACTCCTATGGCGATCGATAGGGGAATAACATCAAGGATTTAGGGAATAGCCACACTAGGTCCTACAATTTTGACATCAGAGGAAGAGTCCAAAGATCTAGAACTCTTGTTAGACGAGGCACGAATGGAATCCTCGGCTTGGTCAGGGTCTTGATCCATCCTGATGGAATAATCCATGGCTTCTTGAAAAGAATCCACAGACATAGGGTCTGAGGTTGATGACTCAGACATCAAAATGGGTTCTACTGGGACCTCTGCTGGCACAGATGGCTCAGGATATATCACTTTCAGAGGGGGTGGAAATATAGGTCTGAGGGGGAAGGACTCAGCCCTATGAGCTTCCTCTTGGGCTCGCTCTATCTGCCTAATCTTTTCTAAGGTCTTCTCCCTAAGAGAGGGAAAATCCTCCAAAAGCTGGTATAAAGGTCTGAGCATGTAAGGACGAGACTACACTTGGTACTCAAGGCCACAAAAAAATAGCTTGGCTTAACATAATGAAGGATCTAAATGATACTTTTGAACAAGAACAAGTATAAATAGTCTTAAATGTCACCGGAAAGCTCTTGAACTCTCACCGAAAAAATCTTAAATATCACCGAAAAAATCAAACTCTCACCGAAAAACCCAAGATCACACCAGAAATTACAGAAATGGAAATTAAAAAGAAGGAAACGGTAGGAGAAGGTAGAGAGGATACCTGGATGACTGTGGAATAAGAGAAAGGAGATAAGAATCGAACAAGCACCTCGTAGTAGCAGCAAAAGCTCTTGAAGAGAATAATGTTACAGAGAAAATACTGGCGGGAAAAGTAAAGAGAAAATGAAGAAGAAAGAAGGAAAAGGGGGTTTTAACCCACAATCATTTTGGCACGCGTCCCATGGCTCATCATTGCCTTGGGAACCCAAAGGTACAAACCATGAATGCACGCTAATCACTTAAGCAAGTGACATGTGTCAAGATAGTATTGGCACACAAGAAAACTTAGCCTCGACCTTGCAAATACCCCTCAATCACGTACTCACATAGGTAACTAAGGGCTAGGGGGTGATTTATATGCCCAAAGCGCACCTTTCCATTCAGAGACACTAACCTCGGCCTGACTCACAACCGAGGTGGTAGAGGCTCATAGTGACCGACAGTAATATTGCCCCTCACAAGGTTGGCTCTGGTAGATGTGGCAATAACCTCATCATCAAGGCTTATATCTGGGTTCAAACATCCATCCACAATATCGGCCCAGGCCTATCTTACATTGTATCAATCGAGATTAACTAGGCACTTGGGTTCAACTTGTATAGGGTCGGCCACAACCGACGTTGCTAGAATCACCTCAAATGAACCCTGCATATGACCACAAACGCATGGTGTCGGCCTCGGACGATGTTGCGAGTATCATCTGAGACCAGTAAAAGACTTATAAGATCAATCAACAAGAACCATGTCATCATCAGCTTCGGCCGACGTTACACCTCATACCCAACCTCGACCGGACATCCCGGCCGAGGTCTTCATGGAACATTGATCTCTGACAAGTCGAGGGTCTTACTCCACCAACCTCGTACTCACCCAAGTCGAGGTTGGTATCAAGCTAAGACAGTCGAGCATTGACAAGCGTTTGTAAGGGTAGGAACACGTGGATAAAATCAGTTGTAACCGAATCAATCCCCTCACATTGGGGAATATTTCATCATCATTCTCTACATGTGATAGTGACAGATGTCTTCATTAGATTGACTAGATCAACACATACATGATCATTTCATGCATGGGGGGTACATTACACCCCCCCCACACTATATATGCTTGTCTTCTCGTACCTTGAGAAGGATCCGAAAAGGACAACCCTAGTTGAAACTCTGTCCAATTATACAGTAGAGAGAGAAAGTATAAGAGATTGTATCCATGGCCGATAGTGCCTTATTCTAGTGACTTTACTTACTCGCTTGCACAGTGGACGCAGGCCTAATTGGTCGAACCACTTAAATATTTGTGTTCATCCTCTTCTCCTCATCTCTATCTCTTACACCTGTATATACTTGAGCTGCCATTGTTATCACTAATTTGAGCTTACAAACACCTTGAAGGGTGGTGCTATTTCCATCATCATCAATGCACAGGAATGTGAGAGCATAGAAACACAAATCTATCCATTTTGGAAACAACATGTGTAAGGCTGAGATGGAACAACAAACGCGTGTTTTTGATGTTACAAAAATAAAAATTGTACCCACAATATTTTCAAGCGATTTCGGTTTTTACCCAAGCAAGTTTTTAATAGCTTATGTAATTTATAAAACAACCCACAACCTTTTTAAAAACCAATTTTCAATTTCCAAAAATTATTTAAAAAATTATGGAAATTATTTAAAATATCCCAAAAATTATAGAAAATTATTTTAGAGGGATTTAACTCACACACAACCAAATAATGAATAAGGCAAACACATATGCAACACATGAATGCATCCTAGGTGAAATGTTGGTGTTCTACCTTTTAGACAATTAGAGGAAGTCCAAATGAAAAGTCTGGATGGTCTTTGGTTAGAAGGGGGTCTGACTCAATTTTGTCACTATTTCCAAACTAGATGAACACATATATAATATAGACTCAAGTGAGTCAAAGATATAGGGTTCTTCAGCAACCTTTCTTGGGTTAAAGGCCACATCAAGATTCTTATAATAGGAATATTCAATGGTGACGAGCTCTTTTACCTTCACAAAAGTCATATCCCAGGGCTAAGCTCTAAATGACAAAGATGATATGGTAAGGGTCAATTACTTGTTTGAGAAACCACCAATGAAATGTTGGTAGGACTAGTAGCCATAGTAGTTAGAGGAAGAGGAGTCTGGGAAGAAAAAGCAAGAGGGAGTTGCTATCTCTTATATTTCATGGTTTTTTATGTTGCCTTAGCCCTTTCCTTATCTTCTAACTCCCTTTAAGAGATAATTCCCCTGCTTTTTGTTAGTAACAGTTTGGGGAGGGGTGGTAGTGGTGGTGGGGGGGGGGGGGGGGGAGATTGAATTTATCTTTATCGAATTCTGGCTTTGCCACTTAGAGATCTATTATTGGTGGTGGGACAATGATTTCATGTCATGTCGTTTGAATCACTTAAGATGTTAATTGTTATGTGAGAGTAGACCTTGTCATCTTCCCAATACTAACCTGAAGTAGTATGCTAGACTCTGTTAAAGAAAAATGGAGGGATCTAAGTCCTCCTCTTAATCTTCCTACTATTGGACTGACCTAGTTGCCTTTACATCACTAGAGACAACGTGGATCAAAGATTCACATCCCCAGCATTGGAATTAATAATCGATTGAGAAGTTGGGATGAAGTCATCGCCAATTACTGAGTACTCAATGACGGTAGCCTTATGGATTTGTATGAAGTCGTTAGGGCGATAAAATTGTTAGGTCTTACTCTAACATGACATGGGTTTCTCTACAAGAGTATTCGATTCTTGAGGGACTCTTCCCCATCCAAACCTTCCTTAAATCCTAAAGTCTTACTTAGTAATCCTCTGAGTTAGACATGGTAATGTAACTAGGTGGGTTAAGATGTAGGAACTTGGTGTGTATAGTAGTTGAGAGGTGAGGAGTAATCTTATGAAAGTGCAACACCGACTTAAATATGAAAAGTTTAACTATACATTTATTTGTTTCACCTTAATTGCTTGATAAATATTTTAAAAAGATTTTGGGCTCTAACCTATTTCAAATCTATTTTCAAAACTTTTAGGTGTCCAACCATAGGAACGCCAAGGATGATTGATTCATTCCAGATACATGTAGCAACAGCTGATATGGAAGCATGCAGTATTTTTGAGTAACTAATTTCATTCTTGATATTCTAGATTAGGTTCTCTATTATAGTATTGTTGGGCATGTCGGCCCTTTTATTCAGACTTATGTTTTCAGTTTTTTAGTTGGTTGGATTTATTGTATTGGATTCTTACCCGATGGTTTATTCGGGATCCTTGATTGTGTATCTCAGTTTTAGACTTTATCTATTGTTTCATTTATACCGTCACTGTGCATGGATTTATTGGGTATTAGTTAATCTTATTATATGTTAATGGAAGATAAAATTTGACACT
This sequence comes from Sambucus nigra, assembly GCA_949130495.1. Taxonomy (NCBI): domain Eukaryota; kingdom Viridiplantae; phylum Streptophyta; class Magnoliopsida; order Dipsacales; family Adoxaceae; genus Sambucus; species Sambucus nigra. The sequence goes on along the minus strand of OX422213.1, from coordinate 80,499,054 downwards.
GCTTGTTAAAGTAATTAGTTGGTTAGTAATTAATTATGTTCCAACTGTGATGCTAAGAAATAGCCATATGAGACCAACGTTTTATTTTAGTAGAGGGCTGAGCACCCAATATTTTTATAAGTGGAGTGTGACAAATGGTATCAGAGCATCAGGTTCTAGTGTCCTTAAGATATGTGCGGTTTTTTACATTTTAGCCTAGCGTTCTTTGACATAAAGCCTTTTTGGTAGTATTGTTGCATTTTTTGCTTACATAAACGCATCTACGTTCTTCCGTTGATTATTTTGTATTTGACTGTGAGTTTATACAAACTTCAATCTCGTTTAAGATGCCACTAAGGAGAACCCGTTAGATGAGAGAAAACGCTGGGATGATAGGTGGTAATATTGCTAATGGGGCACAACAACACCATGATCGGGGTTCTAGAAAAGGGGATCTAGCGAAGAGATTTAGATCAGGAGGTTTTAGACCCGAGGGCGGTGGGTTTAGATAATTTTTTTCTTGTTATGTCGATCTACACAAGGATGAGACCAATTAAATAATATTAACAAAGATAATTAAGCTTAAGGGAAAAATGAAGATTATGAGGGGATTTAAATGACTTAGGCATTTTTTTGCCTTTACAATCCAGGCTCTCATTATAGAGACGCCCAAAAAAGACCAGATTGTCTGTGTTCATGCCTTAGACAACCATGTAATCAATTTTTTTGACTTGTCTTCGGCTATAAAATGCCGATATTGGAACGAGTGCTACTTAGCGGGTCATAACATTAATTTATCTCATCAAAGTCAAGATTCATCATAAAAATATAGTTAATGACCTTGGGCCCACACTCATTAATGATCCCGGGCCAAGCTAGATACTGTGTACATAACCCTATGTTTAGGGATTACATGTGTATAATTTCAATGATTACCTTTACAATAGATCTAAGTTATACACATGTCATGTAGGAAACCTACATATAAATATATATAAGAAGAAAAATACATTTACAATACATAACCAGGCCGACTAAGGCTAAAGACCAACATAACTAGTTGGTGGGGGGTGAAGGGGAAATGAGGCTGTATTTTGTAAAAAGGTGATAGATGGCAAAATCTGACAAAAATATCGATATTTAATATGGAATGAACATTTAGTGGAGGTCGATTATGATTGAACTAAAGGATAAACTCAAACCAGGTTGAATAAAGGATAACTTGTTCCCCAATATAGAATAATTTGATAGGACTCTTTGTGTATTTAAATAAGACCCCCCATCTATGAGGGATGGTGTGTGAGAAAATCGTTTACAAGATACTTTGTATTCGAAGGTTGGGATCTCAACTAGCATTCTTAATCACTATGAATTAGTAAGATGTACGGAATGGTCTAAACAAATAGCCATTTTTATTTTTTTCAAATTAAATATAAAACTTAAATAGATTGCCTCAAAGTAAAATGTTGCAATAGTTTTAAGAATGTTGTGATTATACAAGTTAACCAATTTATTCTTAACCTAAATACGAATCTAGGTGAGTGCAGGATAAAATAATTAAATTAAACCAAAAAGCCTGATGTGCGAGGAAACCCAAATGGAAAAAATCTCGGACGACCCAACCACGTAAATTCACTATGATACGTAATTACACAAGACTAGCAGAAGATTTACACAACGACTCGACGCCCTCGCAAGCCTTGGCACATATTCAATCTTTTACTGCTCCTCCATAGTATAATGCAGGAGTTCACCTCCTCAACTTACACAATGTGTGAGTCCACACATGCCTCGGTATCCATCGAACAACTCAACAATCATCAAACGAAACAGAGTATATCGTATGTAAAAAGATTAGGTACGAAATCCACTGCATGAAACTTTTCTCTATAAAGATGATGGGAGTATAAACCAAAGTGACTACAAAGTAGATATCAAGGCATAATAAGATGAAATCTGGATCTAAAAACTGTTTGGGTGTAAACTAGAATTTGGGTAAAATGAGAGAGCTTTTTGGTAGAGTTTGGGAACTCAAAACATAGGATTTTATCTCATCTAAAACTATTGCTCCTCACTCTTATTTATAGGAGATTTTTCAAAAACGAGATTAGAATGAAACACTTTGAAGAAAATATCAAATTTAACAAAAAATCGTAGGCTCATTGGAATGAGGTTGAAGTTGCAGGAGTACGGAGGGAGGTCTAAAAAAAGTCAATTTTTTTAATTTTCTGAAATTAGTTATAGAACTTAAACGAGTTAACCCAAAGTAAAACTTTGCATGAATTTTAAACTAATTGTTGTGATAAACGATTTACCAAATTTTATCTTGTCCTAAAACACGCATATAAGTGTGAATAAGACTAAATTAAAGCAACAAACCACATCTGGCCAATCTAGGAGGAAAACCCACAATACAAAACCTCGAATAACCTAGCTATGCAAATTTCATTGTGTACAAAATTATAAAGGACATGACATAAGACTTACACAATTGACTCGATGCCCTCGCAAGCCTTGTCGCTCTTAGTTCCTCAACCTTTACCATAATGACACGTAGTAGCCCACCCGCGAAGTTGCCACACATACCTCGGTATCCACCAATAAGGCTCAATAATTGTCTATGGATATGGGATACGGACACATCACTTCTTCATTGAAACACCACACCACAAAGTCCATTGTATGTAAAAAACAAACTGAGTACAAAATCCACCGCACGAAATGATTCTGAGCAATATGAAGATAATAAACTTCTTAGTGCACAAAAACAAGATGTTAAAGCATATATGATGATGACACTTGAATCTTAAAGATTTGGGGAGAAACTAAGGTTTGGGAGCTTTTAGATATGCATAGAAAAATGAGTTTTGCTAAAAGTCTCACTAAAAACAAATTTCGAAACCCTTTTACATTTAAAACATGTTTTTTGAGGTGGCACATTTTTTGAGAAATCTCGTTCGAACAAAAATAAGGGCTCATTCGAATAAAAATACAATATCGTTCGAACCAACTCAAACTTATTTGAATGAATAACCAATCTCGTTCGAACGATATTTGAATGAGCTTCGAATGACATTTGTTCTGCTACTAGAGAAACGTCATTTGAAGTTCGATTGAACGAACTGATAAACTCATTTGAATCAAACTTATAAAGTCATTCAAACGACTTAAAGTGAAAAGAAATCTATTAAAAAAATTCTATGAAAACAAACACCCAAAATAAAATTCCAATGATCAAAATGCCTATGCATTCATACTTGAGAGATCCACGAAAATACGAAGACAAAATGTGGCACAAAACACTACACGATAATGTAATCTCTGAAGCTTTGCCATTACATATTTAATCAAACACGTCATAGTCTTGAAAGGTAAACATACAAAGCCTTATCTATGACTCAAAATGTTTTGTTCGGAATTAAGACAATACATACAAATTGACTCAATTAGAAATTTGTCTTTACAACTCTCCCCTGTTTGCTATTTCGGGACAAAATATAAAAAAAAATCTATGGGCCGTCAAGCTCTCTAAACGACTCAATCCCTAACACCAAAAGGAAAAAGTATAGACTTGACAGAGACATACACTGAGTAGCTTGTCACATTTGAAAACTTTATCGTATGTTGCAAACCTGCACATTTAAATATACCTTTAAATGCAAAGAGAATATACAAGCAACATAAATCTACATATGAATAAATTCCCCCTATGCATAAAAATCCCCACTTAGGTATGTCTCCTCCTAAGATAAAGATCTCCTCGAAATACTAAAGTGGAAGATAACATTTCTCCCCCTTTTCGTTCAGGAATGGGCAAAGTAAGAATGGATAGTAACCATTTCTCTCCTATAAACCTTATCTCCTACAAAATGTGAGAAAATGCGATATCAATAGGAAATATGATTGAAACAATAATATCACACAATGCTGTAAAGTGCAACAAACCCAACATGGAAACACAAGCACAAATAATCCAAATAATGATCAATTAATACCAATACTGATGCAAATCTGATACCAATTTGAATACACTATGAAGCACGAGATACCAATGTAAAGAAGAAACAAAAGATATTAGTGTAATATTGTAGCATGCCAATTTTATCTATGGCAAACATCGATTAAATTAAAACACAAATGCTCAAAATAAAATGATATCGTATATATATAATTGCAAAAGATATCAGTGTCACACACACACACACACACACACACACACACATATATATATATATATATATATATATATATATAGAGAGAGAGAGAGAGAGAGAGAAAGAGAGAGAGAGAGAGAGTCCACAAAACTATACAAAACACATAAGCTTTACACACTAGCATAATATCGATGTGTCTAAATATTTGAAATGGAGTGAAGGCGACATGAACTAGTTACAAATGAATTATGACCCAATCACTGAAAAATGTCCAAGGAGTTCAATTTGATCTTAAAACTTTATCAAACTGAGATTCAGCCTCAAGTGATAGATAAAGAAAACTCAAAGCACAAATAAGCTCAATGTACACAAGCCTAGAATTTTGATGATTCTACAAATCAATACCATCATGATATGATAAGCATAACTAGGATTCAATGTGCAAATCTGTTGATCTTCAATTATAACACCCTCAAAAGTTAAACAAATATTGTATATTTTTTTCACTCAATTCTTTTGAAGATATAATTTTTGATAATCAATCAAACAAAAAAAATAGTTCTTTGATATTTTCATTTTGCCTCTTGTTTTTTAGGCTCTTTCCAATGGTGGATTTTTCGCGAAGGAGATTTTTCCTTTCGTCGTCCTTTTTTGTTCACCCTTATATATATATATATATATATATATATATATATATATATATATATATATATATATATATATATATATATAATAAAAATCAACATACTTTTGAGCAACGATTCTTACATGCACAAATCCCCCATAGTCACAAAATTTGTAGATGATAAGATTGATGGGAGAACATCTTACCTAGCTCAAATATAACACGTGAAGTTAAAATTCAAAAGAGCTCATACATGTGGGTGGTGAGGCATATACAAAGTAAATTCATAAGCAAATCAAACTCTAATAACTTCATGAATGCATGATTAAGAACAATCTAAGCACTGGAAGTCATAATAAAATGTCCAAGACACATAGAAAATATGGAATGAAGTGGATTCAAACACACCAATATACCACACAAAATGTGTACAACTAAGCTACATATAAACCAAAAATCTTTTTGAGTATTCAAACATTTTTCAATATGATACCAATTAAAAAAAAATAACTTAAAAATTAAAAAAAATCTTTTTGTGTTTTTCAATAAGACCCAATAAAATAAAAATCAAAATGCAAAAAGGACTCAAACCATATACAACTAGTAAACACATATAACATGAAGTACAAAATCTAGTATATGTAAACATGCGAACACAATCGACCATTAGATATAACATGAGAAGTATCATGTGCAAGCATTCGAGAATCAACAAGTCTAACATGTAAAGCCTCAAAATATGATTTCCTAATCCACTTAGGTGTGATATGACGCTCTTAGGTATTGAGAACCTCGGTTACTATAGACTTTGATTTCATAGGACTATTTCTAAGATTAAAGCAAAAATGCCTAAGGTGACCTTTCCCACCACAGAGTGTGTATGCATAGACATGAGGAATGTTACCCTTGAGTTGACCTTTTCTAACATTCCTATCTACGACTGAGTTTCTCAAAAGCATGGTTTTGGCTTTAGTAGAGGCAGCATTTGGAATATCAAAGCTAACACTACAATTGTCATTATCGATGTAAAAAGGTTGGTTTAGATTTAAATTTCGGGCTTCCAAAATGATGGCTTAATTTAATTTCTCTATTTAGGTTAATATATGTCTCAAGTCGACTTACTGGGATTTCTAATGCTTAAGATTCACATTTTGACATTTTATTTTCAGTAATCGAGCAAAATAAAGAATTCAGTATCATTATAGAATTTATAGATCCAGAGAAGTTTGAGTTATTTTAACTCAGATTGGTTTAAATCTCTTAAAAACGATGAATGTCACAAAAATCTCTCTGAGTTAAAATCTTTCCATTTATTCGTTAAGCATATTAACTTTCGCTTCAATATCTATTTTCAATCATATTACAAGGATCAATGTCAAAATTTTATAAGTTGAGAAATTTGTGAATTAATTCTATATTAAGAAATCGTTTCAAAACTCAACTATATTGAAAATATTTTTAGATTTTATTTTTTTTATTTAATTAAATTTTTATTTTTTTAAAATATCATCCTTCCCACCAATCCTAAATTCTACATTCTCCTCAATGTATGCTCAAATAAAAATATGGACAAAGAAAATAAAGTAAAGAAGTAAAAGAAAAATATTACCTTTGAACTTCCACTTTTACAACCTACTTCCAATCTATACAAATTTATGTTAACCATATATAAAAAAACTACAACCACCTACAAAAATTTAAGAAAGAAAAAAACTAATTACATACAAATCCGTGACAATTATCACCATCACCATAGATTGATAAGCCAAATTATTGTGGGTCATTTCAATTAATAATATTTTTTAGCACGAGTGCAAAAACATCATAAACTCGATTGTATGACCACACAACAAAAATCTCAACTATAAATTCATTGTCATAATGGTGATCAACGGCATTAAAAATTAGGAATTCTAAATCACATGAATCAAATGCCAATGTTTCACATGAGGGTAATAAATCACAATGAGGTTCCACAAAATTATTATCCATTTTCTTAAAATAGTCACGTATAATTTTGGATGCATATACTTCACTCCTAAACGTGAGACTTTACAAAAAGCGTGATATGAGGAGGTATCACATGGGGATACACTTTCTTTATAAAAGTAGGAGGACTGTCATACTCACTAGAATTATCGATAAAATCGGGTGACGAATCCTAAATTAAAAATTTTCCACATATTAGATGAATTAGCATTTTTATCAATTAAATTATAAGAACAATCTTGTCAAAAATCAACATTCAAATCATCACAAGTTTTAGATGTGTCAGTTTTCTCAAATTTCTCCTCACAAAATTGATTATCCTCAATTATTGCATGACTATTTTCGTAAATACTATCATTACATCATTTGTTTAGCTCTTCCCAATTAATACACTTTGGTGAGCATATAGTGAATAAAGGAAATGGACTTTCGTCCACGCCTTCATTAATTTATTTAAAAATGATTACTGACTCATCTGACGCAAATCGAAATATTTCGTCATCCAAATTTTCAGTATTTTCTAGCGACACATCCAAAGGATCAATATAGGAATACGAAAAAGATGATGGGATAACAATATACGGATTACACATTGAAATTTACTACTTTAATTTTTTTTGAACTTTTTTTTATTGTGCTTTGAAAAAAATAACACAAAACAACTACACCACGTGTAAAGTGCGACATTTTTTTAAAATAAAAATAACACGACTCAAAGTACTAATGGTGTAGATACAAAATAAAGAATAAAACAAACACACAAACATGCACAATTATATATATATATATATATATATATATATATATATATATATATGTTTGTTAATTTTATAAAATACCGCAAGTGCACAAGCTATTATAGAATAGTGAGTGTAAGTACGGGTCGAACCCACAACGATTTATCAATTTTGACGTTTAAAAGAATTGCAACTGTCTAACTAGATAAAATGGGATAGAGAATAATTATGAACTACATTAAATAAAAGCAACTACGATAAATGAGAGTAACAAAAGAGATTGTAAACAAATTAGGATTCGGAGTTCATTTATCACGTAACTAATTTTACACACTAATTTAATGTCGTCATTTCCTAATTTATAACTCAAATTAAACCGACTCTCGTCGTTTTTAGTTCAGAAAATCTGAAAGTTATGGTCAAAATATTTTTAACGTCTCTAATAGATGGCTAAAATCCCTAATCCCTTAGAAAATACAATTTTTAAAGTTCGCAAATGTATTTAAGCATGAACTATCAAAACAATCAAAGTGCAAGCATAATCCATCAAAAAATACTATTTTTAAATTTCAAATCTTGATTTGACAAACCAATCTTGAAGGTTTTAAAATACACTCTCGCGTCGCTTTAAAATGAATACCAGATCTTTGATAACAATTAGAACAAGTAGGGAATAAATAACAATCAAATTAACGTGATAATATTAGCTAACTATGACAAACTTCACCCTACTCCTAATATAAGAATCAAGCTATCATAATGAAAGAGAAATTGCAAGAACAAGTGGAGATTTTCATTAATAAATCAAACTTACAATAAGTTCTCTCACAATAATCTTCAATCCTCTAAAAACAATGATAAAAACTTGGCCCTCAAATTGATTATAATCACTCAAAGTTGCTCCTCAAAATTCCTCCTAAAATTTGATCCCAATGATCCTTTTTATACGACAAGTGGTGAGGTATTTGAGTTGTGGTGGAACTCTCCCTTATTGGTCGAACAGTGTTGGTAGCTATCTTTCCTCCTCTTTAATCTTTGGATTGGGAAATCACTCGAAAACTCTTAGATTTTCTTGTTAAATACATACGTTGAGTTTCATCCAAATCGGAGAATAAAAATTCCCAACTTTTTTTTACGAAAATATATTTTTTTCAAACGACCGTAAAAATTATTTTTTTGCTCTTTTTTTGAGTTGACCATCAATTTGCACCAAATTTCATCATAACCTTCAAAATTTTCACTTTGACAACTTTTTAATAAAATGATCCTAAGAACTTATTAAATAAAATAAAATTAGACTAACAAAGTATATATTTGAGTATAAAATATATAAAATAATGCACTCATCAATATACACACATATATATTCTGAAAAAAATTGGATTTTTTAATTTCATTATTTTAATTTCGAATTTTATTTTTTGGGACTAACTACACAAAAATAAAATTGGGAGATTTTTAGAAAAAAATATTTATTATTTTCAAAATTTTCAAGATTTTAGGTATTTTATTATTTTTATGAGAAAACTAGCGTCCAAACTACTATTTACAAACAAAAGAATAAAATATGATTTTTTTTACAAACTAGAAAAAAAGACTGAAAATATTAGCTACTAAATTTTTTTAATGGATTTTTTAAAATCTAGTCTGAAAGTCAATAACTTTAAATTGACACAAATCATCGACAACGGTGCCAAAAACTTGTTATCAAATTATACATTATTGCAAGTGCACAAGATATTGTAATATAGCGAGTGTAAGAACGAGTCGATTCCACTAAGATTTGGTCAATTTGTAATAATTATCGACTTTTCAATTAGACTATATGATGTAGTGATAAAAAATGAAAAAAATAATAAATAAATAAGTGAAACAAAAATTATGTAATGAATATGGAGATGTTACTAGGATTTCGGATCCGTTTATAATTTGTTCTTATTATACCGACTCTCGTCGCGTAAGTTTCGACCGATGAAAACATGAAAATTTATATAAATATTTTTATATCTATTTTTAGATGCCAAAATTTCGTATTTCCTTAAAAGTATGAGTCATAAGCATTAAATTTCAAGCATAAGCATGGACTATCAAATAATTTAACACAAGCATAATTCATCAAACATAATTACATAAAATCAAAGGATATGAACAAAAAAATTGATTCTGAATGTTTAAAATATCAATTTCGTGACTATTTTAATGAATACCAAAATTTTAAAACGTTTTTAGAACAGGTAGGGAATCTAAGCGAATTAAATCATTAAACGATACACTAAATTAGTCCTCATCCTACCAATTTAAATTAAACTACTATTATAATTAAAATAAAAAATTGCAAGATGAAACAATAATTCTCATTAACAATAATCAACTAAAAAAATTAGAGTCCCAGTATTTTAATGCGAATATAATCAAATTTGGTGCCAGGCTTGCACACGAATTATTTTCGGAGCGCCAAAAATTAAAATGCAAGGATTGAATATTTTTGATACCCCTATAACTAAACTCTAAATTTTTATTTCTCTACCTCTCTCTCTCTCTCTCTCGCTCGCTCTCATTAAAATTGTGTCTGTCTGAATTGTGCTATCCTCTTGTCATCCTAAGGACCCTTTTTTATAATGGGTAAATAATAGTAATTTAAATTGATGAGGAATGGTAGGGAAATGAGTGAGACATTTTTAAATTGGAATAAAAAATGGGAATATGTATGGAATGGTCGGGGGTGTGGGCAAAAGGATAAAAAAATGATTTTGAAAAAGGAAGAGAAAATGCGCAGATGGAGGCTAGGCGTGGGAAAAAAAGCTCGTTTAAATGCAAGTGGAATTTTGATTCATTTTTTTTTTTGCATTTTCATCGCTATTTACATGAGATTTTTCAAACTGATTTTGTACCTTCAAAACTTCATATTTTCAAATTTGTTTGACTACAAAGTTGTGAGTCTTTTAAAGACCTTTTTGAGAAGCAATCATACGATATCAACGGACATTCAAGTGAATTTATAAATATCTTTTTGGTACAATTATGTCCATAGTGTCATATCGCGACATATCCAAACAAATTTTACATAATAATTCCTTTGTTATCCGAACTCTCGAGCTGCCTATAAAAATAATGAATTTAAAACTAGGATCATAAAAGTCTAGGAAATCATATAATTAACCTTATTTACATTTTAGTCCCCGTAATTCATATATAATTCATTATAACTTGAAGAACTTGATATTGCTCAGATAAACATTTAAAAATTACTTTTAGGCCCATAAAGTACATAAATAATTATTTCACCCACTAAAGTTGCTAAAATTGTATTATTGACTTTAATTCTTTCCAAACTTTGATTTTTCTTTTAATTTACAAAAACAACTCTAGGTGCTCATTATTTATGATACAACAGGATTAACACGGTATATATTTTGGCATAATTATTACAAAATAATGCACTCATAAAAAAAAATGCTAGAACTCATGCCTAAACATGGATTCAACACAAAAAATTAATGTTCTCGCTCTGATACCAATTTGAAGTCGTAGGAGTACGAAGTGAGGTCTAAACATAAGTAAATTTTTCTGCTTTTTTTAAAATTAAATATGAAACTTAAACAAGTTAACCCAAAGTAAAATTTTGCACCAATTTTAAACAGATTGTTGTGATAAAACAATTTAACAAATTTTATCTTGTCCCAAAATATGCATTTAGGCGTGAACAAGAACAAAATAAAAGAACAAACCACAACATCAATGTATAAGGAACCTCCATAATGGAAAAAACCTCGAGCAATTCATAAATGTAAATTTTCACTATGTATGGAATTACAAAGGAGACGACATAACACTTACACAACCGAATCGATGCCCTCGCATGTCTTAACACTCTTCATTCCTCAACTTTCACCACAGTGACACGCATGAGTCCACCTGTGAAGCTACCACAACATGCGAGTACATAGACGCCTTGGTATCCTTTGATAAGGCTTAACAACTATTTATGGATATGTAACATGGATAAACCAAATCTACACTGCAACACCACAGCACGAAGTCCACCACGTGTAAATAACAAATCAGGTACGAAATCCACCCAACAAAATGATTCTCAACAATATGAAGAGAATAAAATTCTTGGTGCCCACAAACAAGATGTAAAAATATATGTGATGATGAAACTTGGATCTTAAAGAGTTTGGGTGAAACTAGTGTTTGGGAGCTTTTGGATATGTATAGGAAAATAAATTTCACTAAAAGTCTCTAAAAACAAATGCCAGAATCCCTTTATATAGAAAATACATTTTTTGAGGTGACATGTTTTTTGAGAAATCTCGTTGGAACGAAAATAAGGGTTCGTTTGAATGAAAATACAATCTCGTTCGAATTAATTCAAAATTCGTTCGAATGAACAACCAGTCTTGTTTGATCTAGCTTCAAATAACATTTGTTCTGCTAACGGAGAAATGTCATTTGATGTTGGTTTGAAGTTCATTTGGTTAACTTGTTTGACCAAAACAGATAAATTCATTTGAACGACTTAAAATAAAAAATTCTTTGTTTTAAAATCTTTTAAAAAATAGGCCCAAACATTTTATAAAAACAAACACCAAAAATAAAATTCTAAGGATTAAAATGTATATGCATTCATACCTGAAAACCCCTAAAAAACACAAAGATGAAATGTGGCATGAAACACGGTAAGATAATGTAATCTCTAAATCTTTAATGTAATGTCTTTAATTAAGCTTGTCATAGGCTTTAAAGGTCAACACTAAGCCTAACCTATGACTCATAATATTTTGTTAGGAATTAAGACAAAATATAAAATGGAATCAATCAAAAATTTACTTTTACAGAGATACATCTTGTTCGAATGAAGTCGTGGATCTTCTTCGAACACCTTTCTAATGATACGTCCAACGAGATTATAATAACGGATAAAAATTATCTCAAGCGAAGTTTTATTAGAACATGATCTAACGAGGTGCATAGACTCGTTGGAACGATATACCCAATGTCGTTCTAATGACCTCTCGGAAAAAAATATTTTTCTTCTAAAAAATATTAAAAATTACAAAATCATTTTAAAAACATTTAAAATAATTTTATAAAAACCTAACACCTAAATATAAAATCTCTAAAGGTAAAAATATTTATGCATTCATACCCGAGAGATCCTCGGATCGTGAAGAGAAAAATGAGCACGAAACATGACACGATGATGTAGATCTTCTAACATAGCCGTTATGTCTTCAAGAAACCACGTCATAAGCTTGAAAGGTCAACATACTCAAGTTCTAATCTATGACTAAAAAAGTTTTGTCCAAAAACGGAATAAACAAAAACATACAAATTGACTCTATTTGAAAATTTGTCATTACAAATCACTCCATTTGGCTATTTCAGGACAAACCCAAAAATAAAAACTCCTATGGGCTATCAACCTCATCTAAGACTGAATCCCCAACACCAAAAGGAAAAAGTACAATTTGATTGAGTCATAAACCTTGATAAGCTTTGCTCACTTGAAAACTTTGCCACGTATTGTAAACTTGCACACTGAAACACACCTTCAAATGCACAAAGGATATATAAACAATCTAAATCTGCATATGAATAAACTCCCCTATATCTATGAATTCAACCTAGGTAAGACGTCACCCCTTAAGATATATATATATCCTCTTAAAATTAAAGTGAAATATACCATTTTTACACCTTTTTGTTCAGGAATGGACGAAGAAAAAAATGCATAATACAACCATTTCTCCCCTGTAAAACCATTTACCCCCCCCCCCCACCAAATGTGAGAACATGTGATATCAATTGTAAATATAGAGGAAATAATACTATCACACACTGGTGTAAAGGGCAACAAACACAACATGGTAACACAAACATAAATAATCCAAACAATGATCAATCAATACCAATATTGAAGCAATAATTAATATCATCTTGAATACAAAATGAAGCATGAGATACCACTGTAAACAGGCAACAAGTGATACCAACATGATCATATATCATGGTAATTTGATTCAAAGATAAAGCACGTGGCAAACATAGATTAAATTCAAATGCAACGGCTCAAAATGAATGATACCATATATATAAATATGAAAACTATACCAATGACTCACAGGCACATATACATATGTACAAACGATCACAACATGATAAAACATATAAGCGTTACACACTAACATAGTATCAATGTGTTTAAACATATGGAATAAAATGAAGGGGCATATACTAGAAACAAATAAAAAATGATCCAATCACTAAAAAATGTCATATGAGTTCTATATGACTGCATTAACTTTGTCAAACAAAGATTAGCCTCATAGTTACAGATAAAGTGAGGTCATAATAGACAAACAAACACAATGCACACTAGCTTAAAAAATATTGATGATTCTCAAATCACCAGCGTCAAATATGAATTAACTAGGACTCATTGTGAAAATCCATTGATCTTCAACTTATAACACCCTCAAAATTATAAATATATATTATTTTTTTCACTATCATATTTGAAGATACGAATTTAATTGAAGAATCAATGAAAAAAATTGGCCTTGGAATTTTTTCCTTTTCTTTTGGCTCTGAATTTTTTAGGCTCTTGTCAATGATGGCCTTTCGTGAAAGGAATATTTCTCCTTTCGTAGTCCTTTCTCGTGCATATTTTTAATAAAATAACAATAACTTACGGGCAATGGTTCATACATGCACATATATTCTAATTAAATATATGTGTATTTGACAAGATTGTTAGGAGAAGATCTCACTTAGATAATGTAACTTATGATGTTAAAATCTAAAAGACCTCGTACATGTGCGTGGGGAGGCATATGCAAATTAAATCCATTAAGAAAGTCGTTTTTAAACTACTCCATACAAGCACGATTAAGAATAATTTAAGCATTTAAAATCATAATCAAATGTCCGAGCCACATAAAAATATAGAATGAAGGTCTTTCAAATACACCGATATGCCACACAAAATGTGTAAAACCGAAATACACATAAACTAAAATTATTTTTAAGATTTTTAAATTTTTATAATACCAAAAGAAAAATAAACTCAAAAGACAAACAAAATCTTTTTGTATTTTCAATAAGACCCAATAAATGAAAAATTAGAATACAATAGACTCCACATAGAAGTAGCAAACACATATAACATGAAGTACAAAAGGTAATGCATGTAAACATGAGAAAACAATCAATCATTAAATATAGCATAAGAAGTATCATGTTCAAGCATTCGAGAATCAACAATTCTAACATATAAAGCCTTAAAATATGATTTCATAACCCTCTTAGGTATGACATGATGTTCTTGGGTTTTGAGAACCTCGATAACTATAGGCTTTGACTTAAGGTGACATTTTCTATCACAGTGTGTTCATGTGTAGACACGAGGAATGTTACCATTGGGTTGACCTTGTCTAACATTCCTAGCAAGGGTTGGCACTCTCAAAAGAATGGTTTTGGCTTTAGGAGTGGTAGCATTTGGAATATCGAAGCCAATACCATAATTATCATTTTTGATTCGAACTATGCCAAACATCTTATCTAACTTTTTTTACCTACACACTAAATCAAATTTGACATTACTCGATTCTATTAATATCTCTCTTAACTCCACAATTCTAGACTAGAACAAATGACATGACTCATCAAACAGTAGGTAATCTTTCTTTAAAATATCCATTAATTCCCAAAGGCGATCTCTCTCCTCCTTAAAAAATAAGATTTTCCTTAAGAGTCTTTTTACGTTCCCTAAGATCCTCAATCAAAGTACTCTCATCATTACCTACAACACGTTATTTCAATGTAGATTCCAACTTTAAGTTAACATGTTTAAATGTCATCATTTTTTCATACAACTCATGAAAGGTAACTTGAAGTTCATTCTCCTCCTCCTCCTCTTTTTTATCTTCTTCTTCTTCTTCTTCTTCTTCTTCTTCTTCTTCTTCTTCTTCTTCTTCTTCTTCTTCTTCTTCTTCTTCTTCTTCTTCTTCTCCATCATCACTCACTTGGGAATCACAAATAATGGACTCAAAAGTGTCATAGTTATAATTATCTTCATTAAAATATTTTTCATCAAGTCTCACATGACTAGTCATGAACGCGGTGTAATTGTGCTCAATAGGGGATCAGGCTCCTCTTCTAGATCACTATCACTAAGGGTGGCATTATACAACTTCAATTTTTTACCCTCTTTACTTAGTTTAGTGGGACACTCAGCTGCCCTATGATGATAATCCGCACACATAAAGCATATATCCAACTCATACCTCTTAAAATTATCATTATGATTTTTAAGGAATTTTATAGTCTCGTTAAAGTTATTTTCTCAAACTTCTTTTCATTTTTCGATTACTTTTCAAACTTGAGAAATTTTTTAAATTTTTTTGTAAACATGGTCGTATCATTAGAATCAATGTCACACTCATCGTCTAAAATACTTTTTTCCTCCTTTTGGACATTCAAATCAATGCCCTTATCTTTCATCATCTTTTTGGAGGAAAATATGTCGAGCTCATAAGTTTTAAGATCACCTACAATCTCTTCGAGTTTCGTAGAGTTCAAAGTACCCAAGGAATTTTAAACTATCACTTTTGAATTGAATCTTTTAGGTAAGAACCTTAAGATTTTCTTGACATGGATTTTGGGTATTCTCTCTCCCAAGTTAAAAGACGAGTTCACAATATTTAACAATATAACATAAAACTCATCGAATGTTTAACTCTCCTTCATTCTAATGGTTTCAAACTGAGTGGTGAGGTTTTGGAGCTGAGAAGCCTTAACAACACTAGTACCCTCATGAGTGAGTTGGAGTATTTTCCAAGCCTCTTTAGACATTTCACATGTCATAATATGGTTGAACTTCTGCGATGTGACCTCACAAAGCAAAGCACTCAGGCCATGTGAATTATAGTTGGATAATTTAAGCTCATCCTCACTCCAGGTTTTAATGAGTTTGAGAATCCATTAATCACAAATTAAGGATGTGGATAGGTACCAACCCTCAAGTACCGCTTACCATACCCACTCGTCTAACGAATTAAGTGTTGATTTCATAAGCATTTTTTCGGTATGCATAGTTAGACCCATAAAACAAAGGTGGTCTAAAAAATGATTGACCTTCCAATGAGAACTGCTAAATTCATGCCTAAATAAGAATATAACACAATAACTTAATGTTCTAGCCTTGATACCAATTTGAGGTAGCAGGATATACGAAACGGTTTAAACATAAGCCAATTTTTAATGTTTTCAAATTAAATATTAAACTTAAACAGATTACCCAAAACTAAAACATTGCACCCATTTTAAGTAAGTTGTGATTAAACAAATCAACCAATTTTATCTTAACCTAAATATACATCTAGGTACGTGTAAAATAAAATAAGTAAATCAAAGTACAATGCTCGATGTATCAGAAAAACCCAAATGGGAAAAACTTGGATGGCCCAGCCATGCAAATTCACTATAATACTGAATTATTAAAGACTAACAGAAGTCTTACATAATGACTTGATGCCCTTGTAAGTCTTGACGCGTTTTCAATCTTCGGTCGCTCCTCCATAGGACAACATATGAGTCCACCCGCATAACTTCCACAATGTATGAGTCCACACATTCCTCGGTATCAACCATCACACAATACGGAGTCCGCCGTATGTAAACAAGTTAGGTACAAAATCCACTAAATGTTAAAATGTTATGCAAAATGTTAAAATGTCCATCCACCAATGGTACGACTTCTTAGAGAAAAGACGTCAGGGAGGAAAAACTTTCCCAAAGGGAGAAAAATAAACAAAAAAAGAAAAAAAGTTGATGTCCACAAACTTGGGTCCAAATAATATGATTATTTGAAAGAGGAATGGGTGAAAAGGACCACGGGGACTCCGAAACAAGGTAAAAGACGTTAATCATGTCAACTTGTACTTGCATGCTTGATGGTTAAACAAAAACAAAATTCTTAGACAAATTGGTTCCAGCTCTAGTGAATTTGAATTTAATGATATTATATATACATGCTATAATAAAATAATATTAAAATTATAGTCCTAAATATAATATTACACTACAAGAAATGTTAGAAGGCATGACAAGCACTCACTTTGACAACAACCCCATTCCATTGACTCGGATGCCCTGTCTAAGGTACTTGGGAAGGATAAAAGGGGGAGGATAAGAGGTGCGGGATCCAAGATGCCAAGAACCAAATTACAGCATACCATACCTGTATTGGGTGAGCTATTTTTGCTGATGAGTCACATATCAATCTAGGTGAAAGAAAAAGCCAATATGAAAGAGGAGGTGTCAAGTCTTAAGAAGGACATGAGAAATGTTACCAATAGCTTAGGATGACTCACTACCGAGATAAATGGATTATGAAAACATCCTTCTCAATAACAAGGAGGATCTCATTTTCACCTTAAGGTTTCCCCTGTCCTCAACCTTAAGGTTTCCCAATGCCTCCTCCAATATTCCCTTACCAACCACCTGTTTCATCCTCTTTTCGAGCACCATCATCGTCGATGCATGATTATTATTGCGAGGAATATTATATGAATGAATTTACCAATACTAGGGTCATTGTCATATACAAACTCGTTTCTATGACTCAGGGAACACATGTGCGTATTCACTCTTTGCAAGTAAGTGAGTTTAAAATATTAGTTGATGCCATATACCCACGTTGCAGGGAGGAGCCTGCACATTTTGACCATGGTGAAGGGGGCTACATTACAAGAGTATAAGAATGCATATATTGCTTGGCCAATTTATTTTCTAGCGAAGACTAGGCAATGGACAATGTTTTACTTTAGGACAAGATTATAATGCTATTTCATATTTTGGGACATGTTTGTAATTTTTTTAATTTCATGGGACATATGATGACATCTTAATTTATTTTTATTTTAATTTTGTGGGGTTTAATGACATATTAATTTGTTCAATTTTATTTCATATTGATTGACTACTTGGATTGAATGAATTTGCATAAATTATCAACTGAAATTTCGTGTATGGAATATGACCTTCGTTTCAACCTATTTATATAGGCAAATTTAATTTTGAAGACTCTTTGATGGGTTTACCACAATACAAAAAGTGTACAAGAGAGAGTAATAGAGTCTTTGATAATATTGCAAAGGGCGTTCATGAATTTTTTAAGTATGTAGATTAAAATCTTAATAGTGATAAGATCTCAAATCCGTGCATCCATTGTATAAATAAGAAAGTCTTATGAAGACTCTGAGTTGCATTTAATAAGGTGGGGTATGTCTCAAGACTATAAGTTATGGAAATTACACGAGGAAAAGTATGTACAATATGTTTTGGAAGAAGTGCCGATCGAGTATCGGGTAACGAAACATGATCGGGTGGAAGTGATGAATGATTCGTTAGCACATCATCCTTTGACTGACCTAATTGATGATGCTTATGGAGTCCACCATCAAAAACACCATAACGTGGATTCAGATAATGTGAACTATGGCCAATTTAATGAACAAGTTGATACTAAATTAACCTAAGATCGGGAATACATACGTTTAAAAGCCGATGTGGCTAGAGATTTGTATAAGAATTACGATGGAGATCACTCAGTATTGTATGCAATGAACATTGTCATAATTTGGAGAGTCTGTTTAGTTTGTCGGGTAATAGCATAAACGGAATTCTTAAGTGGGATAAGACATTCTCCCTAAATATAACACATTGCCAGATAGTTATCCGACAATGAAGAAGATATTAGAGGGTTTGGGTTTAAAGTACAAATCTATTCATGCATGAAAGTATGATTTCATATTATACCACAATGAACACGAATTGAAGGATGAGTGTCATATATGAAATAAACCAAGATATACAGTTTGTGAGAGTGGAAAAAATAACCCCTTAAAATTATGCAAGTTCTCCCAAGTTTCACAGAATGTATTGAAGTATTTTTTCCTTGGGCCATGGTTGAAAAGATTTTTCACTGTAGCGTGAATAGTAGAAGCCCTGAAATGGAATAATCGAGCCGAGGTGTGTTGGAATCCCATGTGCCATTCCGGTGATTCACTCATATGATAACTTTCAAATGCAGGATGCCCTAAATTTGCAAAGGAACTGCGCTATGTTAGTCTTGTATTATTAACTGATGGGTTTAACCCTTTTGGAAATTTAAGAACTAATTAGAGTTATTGGATTGTTCTCATGACACCTTTAGGTATCCATCCAATAGTGTGCATTGGAAAAGATTTCATATTATTGTCGTTAATGATACAGAGTCCAAAGGCTCACAGTGAAAATATTAATATTTTCTTAGTCCCGTTAATTAAAGAATTTAAAGAGTTGTGAGATGAATGGGCAAGGGCACTTGATGCTCATAAAGGCTAAAATTTCACACTTAATGGTTTTGTGGGCTATCCATGACTCTCCAAACAATGTGACCTTGTTCGATTATAATGTTCATGGTTATTATGGATGTCCCATTTATGGGGAGGAAGCTGGTTCCACTTGGCTACATTATAGTGATAAGATAAGTTATGGATGTCATCATAGATTTATGCCAAATAATAACACTTTTAAGAACAACAAGTATAACTTTCTACATGTCGTTCACAAGCATATGACATAGCCTGCTCGGATTTTTTATTATCAAATAGAGGACAAGGAAAAGGATACG
Source organism: Sambucus nigra (assembly GCA_949130495.1). Taxonomy (NCBI): domain Eukaryota; kingdom Viridiplantae; phylum Streptophyta; class Magnoliopsida; order Dipsacales; family Adoxaceae; genus Sambucus; species Sambucus nigra. Next base: position 80,478,888 of record OX422213.1, on the reverse strand, counting down.
ACTTTGGGTAATCAGTTTGTTGTCAATCACCCTCAGCTTATAGGCCAAAAGTGAAAATAAGGGAAGTATTTTAAAGCTCCTAATAAAATGAAGGCTTGGTCCAGATGGTCAATCCTATTTGACTTGTCCTATTGGAAAGATCAGTGTGTAAGAATGTAATTCATGGGATGTTCATAGAGAAATGTTTTATGGATTATCTGATAGGAACACGTCCGTATAGATCTCATTTGAAAGATGATGAGAGGGAGCGTCGTTGTAACACCCTGACCCGGATTTATGGGTTACTCGTAATCAACTCGGTCCCCCCGAGCGTTAGGTGTGAAGTGCAACGAAACAACCTATATTTGCTAGTCCAGTTTTTATTTTAATTAACATTTCACTTATTTAACATGCAATTGCGGTTTCAAAATAAATATGTGAGGGGCCCATGGAGAGTACCCTAAAGTCCAAGCATACAGCGCTACTAACGTAAAACAAATAAAATACTTACCTGTATAATGCTCTCAAAATACTAACCGCTCCCAATCTGCCGTAAGAAAGCGAGGGTGTGAACCAATGCTTAGTGAGAAATATACAAATACAGTATAGAATCGAATGACACAAGGGATACTCTAACACATTATGCCTACGTGCACTTGTAACTACCTTGTATACATATATTTACATACATATACATATGCTTAATTCTTGAAACAGTATTACTTCCGAAAACCTTATTTTTCATAGATTAATTTACCTTAATCTTATAAAGAGTTACTTTTTCTCATTTTAGCACTTCTCGCTTTATGTAACACACGGTTCAATACTTGAAACAAGTAGATTTGATTTAACCCAAAAATATTTCTTTATCGAAATCACCCTTTTTTTTATTTTATCCAATACATATTAGTATTTTCTTTGAAACCCACCCTTTCAACACACACGAACACCGTGTTATAAAATACTCATTTAATCTTTGAGAACCTTTTATAACACATTCTTGTGTTAATTATGAGTTTAACCTCTTAGGTTGCTTAATCATCCATTTACCCACCTACTTCACCTTTTCCCTTACCTTATGGATACTAATAAATTACACATTTACTTGTCCATTTTAACCTTTACTAGAACATTTATTAATTAATTCAAGTAAGGTTGTATTAATGTATTTCACCACACAACTCATTTCTTGACATGTTCCATATTCCTTTATCTTTTCTCGGAATCTTCCATATACCGCATACTTCAATGGGCTCCACACTGCCGGCTATGCAAACCATTTGCTTTGTCCAATTATTTTGGACCTTTCACCCCAAGCCTCTTGGCCCTCCTTAAATATACTGGTGTCATCCAAGTTCCTTTTTTTTGTGTTTTAACGTTTTGAAAATGTCCACATTATTCCTTCTTTATTTTACCCGGTTGAAGCCAAAACCCAGGGTTTCAATGCAACTCTTGTTACACATTGAAATTATCATTTCATGTCCTTTACACTTTAACCTTGATTTTATTCTAAAAATCATATTCACTTTGGAACAACTTGTGTAACATCTTTTTCAACATTTTTATTTCATACAAAGATTGTACTTTAAAAGTACCATTTTACCCATTTGTTTTCAAACCCATCTTTTACTCCATTTACGTAAGTGTTAATTCTCCCAAAAAATTCTTAAGTTATCCACATAAACTTTTGAAGTGTTTTAATACCTTATTACCCTTTTTAACCTTGGAGTAATATTCTTCTTGATTGGAAACATCTTTATTATATTGTTTCCTTTCCAATTTCATACGTGTTAATCTTTTACAACATTAATAAGTTACACACCAACTTTTAAATGTTTAGCCATTAACACTTATTATACCTTCCATTAACCATTTTCTAAACTAGTCATTACTTTACTTTCTTTATTCAAGAAATATAATTACACTTGAATACTAATCTTACTAGAAAATACAATTTCTCTTTATCAACACATGTAGTCGTACAATCTTATGTTCATTATACTTTTAATCCTATATTCACACACTTTGAAGATTAGAATTTCTACTTTTTCTTTATTTTATGTTAAAACCTAAGTAAATCTTCTTTAGACTTACTTATACATCCATCATCCAAATACTGTAAGTTTATATGCATGAGAAGAGGGATTTTAAGCCTTAAAATCCTATCAAATGGTTTAAATATATTCTTCATTCTAGAAATTCATCATACTTGAAAAAATACATCATTAGGGCATAAAAGACATTTAATTTTTTCAAACTCAGCAGATGTTTATTTTTCATAAAATCTTCATTTTTGCAAGAAACCTTAAAAAACATTATTTCCCCAATGTTTAAGAAAATAAATCATTACTTTCAAATATTTTATTTCATAAAATGTTTAATCATCAATCTTTTTAAAAAATACACTATTTTCACAAACACCAATATTTAATATTTCAAGACTTTGAAATATTTGTTCATTCTTCATTTTCAACAAAATAACATTTCCATAAAAATGTGTATTATCTACTACACATGATTTAATAATTTAATGAAATGCATCATACTCATGTAATCCAACTACAAGACTACAAATAATGCAAATAGAGTCTTAATACTAAGAGTGAGATTTTCCCACCTCTAAAGGCTCCAATCATGGTAGAAATGTTGGTGTAAGAGGAGCAACCCCCACCTCCAAAGTTGTCCTCAAGGGGTTACCAAATGCATTCTCCAAAGTGCTCCATTCAAGCTTCCAAGTAAAACCCCCTCCAAAACCCGCTTCAAAACTGCATGCAAGTTCCGTCTTCACCTCCGAAAATTAGTATCTCTCCTCATTCATGGGGGAAATGTGTGTATTATGTTCATATATGGTGGAATATGTAACAAATATGGTGTATTAATGTGGAGAGGTGGTGGTAGCATGGTGGTTTTGTCGTGGTGGAAGATAAAAATGGTGGAAGACCACCTTCTCTTGCTCTCTCATCTTCTTCCAACTCCAAATGCCCAAAATAAACCAAAAAATCCCTTATAAAACCCTCCCAAAGGCCAAAAATCCCATTTTGCCCCTCCTGTGCTCATTTGAACTCGACAACTTAAAGATCAAATGGCCAGAAATGTGACAATGCACAAGGACAAATTAGAATAAAACATTTTTTAGGCTTGTTATTCGAACGACATGAGCCTCATTCAAATGTCTTGTCTATCTCGATCGATGGATGGCTTCGCGCAGCCTGCAACTATTATATAGAAACATCCCGTTTGAAGGTTGTTTGAACCCTGCTTCTCACGGAATCCAATCTTGCTTCTAACGAACCCCTTCTGTCATTCGAATGACCTTTTTTCCATTATTTTTTTATTCAATTTTTGATGCACAGTTCTCTTATAATCATTATTAATTCTCTTCGGAATAATTTATATATAATTTATTTGAATTATTAGGACAGATTATTACAAACTTCCCTCCTTGGGCAATTTCTTCCACGAAGTTCTCAATTCGTCAATCCTTAAGCTTATGAGGTTGACCAACGTCTATTCTAAACCATAAAAATCCTCCAAGACAAAATCATCAAAGTTCTCAACACTAAGGTCACCCCACATGCCGCCATAAAGGGTTTGTTACCAAATAATCAACATACGACATGCTCCAATGCTCATCATCCCACTAACCATGAACGTCACATAATCTACTATGAGTCCCCACTCACCTGGTGATCGTGTTTGAACCATTTCTTGCACCACCTAGGTACACCGGTATCTCCACAGGCAAATCCTTTCTAGCGGTCGACATTTACACAATGTGAACCATTATACAACCAATCATCATATTCATTATCAAAAATCAGTTCCATCTTAGGACCGTACATCCCGCGTCCCATAATTTTTTAGGATATATTGACCATACAACTCGCATGAGCTCGCCAATAATCATACTAAGCTATTCTCTCACTCTAAGGGATAATATTCTTATCAAGTCATCACGTACACCCGATTTACACCTTTCGTTATGTAACTTTGATGAACCTAATACTACCCTCGGTGTCTCCCCTTTGAGTACTCACTAGAGCCTCGCTCTAATTCACTCATCGTGGCAAGCAACATCGTATGCTAAGGTTTCTTCAATTTATAACACTATACCTAATCCTTAAGTCATCATCCCGCTCTTCGCAACCTGAGCCACTGACTGCCAAGTTGGCCAGTCAAAAGTTCTCTAGTCCTAAGAAAAATCTATACTATGAGTAAACCATGTGGCCAAAACAACAGCCACCCACACATAGAACTTTATGCAATAGCAAGCATACCTCAAATATGGCACACCCAGTTGCCAAACTGCATTGACCATACCCAGGCCATCACGCTCTCCCAGGCCCAATAGCTCTATCCCATAACATAACACTAATTTGAGTCACCACATATGTGAGAATACTAGTCCCTGATTCCCATCATCATCCAATTATAGATTACGAAAGTGAATTCTACACCATATGCTTGAAGTCATGCCATTCAATCCCATAGTTCTTACCGAGCATAAATCCTAGCCACATACCCTAGCTTGGGCACTAGCCATGACAAATCGAATCACAACCATTCATTCTCACAATACTAAAGCTATTTATGAATCAATAGTCTTTTAGGAAGTCAACACCTGACTTCCCTCCTTGGGAGTAAGGCCTTACCTTTCACATCCTTTGCGCACATGAACCATTTCGATTGGCGAATACCTCATGCATTTGTCTACATTAACCTTATCCAAATACCAGTGACGACGTCACCAACCTACTCAGCTAGGTTATTGTCTGCCTTATTACATCATGATCGAAATTTCAAACTCCCATAAGCATTAGTTATCTCAAGCGAGGCATTCACCTTACCATGTCCATTGACCCTACGATATTGCCACCAAACTTACCTTCAGGTTCTACCCACGCAGAATTTACATGGTGACCACAACCGCCATTATTAGCCTTTTAAGGGTAGTAAATATCACACATGGTTCTAATCCGAACCGGCTTGGAAAGATGTGCCAATAACTAGTCCTTACATTGCTAGAGCTACCATAGCATATACCGCTGACACATGCCGACATTACAATCATATTTTGATGTTACCCCACCTCAGTTGCCACCTTCAAGTCCTCACATGGCATCATCACTCTATGTATCGAATACATTTCCTAGTACATTCCAAAACTGAGTGTGACCACACCAATACTAGTCATTCCATGACATCCGAGCATCACTCTTATAATGGCATAAGCTATCACCCTACCTTAAGGATTACACTACCCATCTCTCTCGGTTTGGAAAGCCACACCCGAAACATATGCTATACGCTCAGTAACCTGGAATCATCACTTGACCCTCAACACAATCATTACTATGATGCTAATGCTTCTTTCTACTGGACTTAACTGGTCTCCTAAGGACATCAAACACAATCCATGTGAAATTCCTAAAACCCGACAAGATTTCGTCATCCATGCCTTTATCATTGTAGGTTCACTCTACAAACCTTCAATACCCACATTACGATTACTCAATGCTCGTAAAGACACTATCCTACGAGCTTTTAACCATAAAACACCTCGAGGTATCACAACATTCGATCTTTATCCTCAATGATGACACACACAATTTGTCCTATGGGCACTTCAAAATGCCTACGAACTACTCTCACATTAGGATTACCTTGCACCTAGCCATCACCTCGACAACTAAAATGAGTTGCTATGCTTAGATAAGAATCTTATCTTTCTTCCAAACGACCGTGACTATAATCCACGTACAAATAATAACCAACGCTACTACGAATTATGGTAGGGTACAATATGTCTCCTGCAACCTATAAACTTCAAGGTCCGCCTTACCTAATCCTCAATGAATGTTCAACCACAACAACTAAACTGTGTCACTATGTAAACTTCACACCATGTGTTAATATACAAGTTAATATGACCATATAGATCTTGGTAGGATATGGGATGTGGGGTATTACCTATAAATACCAAGTACCACACCGCAGACGGCACAAGGGATCCTATTCCTCAATACCACATTATAATCAAGATATATTAAACCCAAGTCCTCAACCAAGAAACCCAAATACTTTCACACGAAAGGATCAATACTTATGAATGCCACTTATTTATCTAGTCTCCATACATGAAATACACAACCTTTACATCTAGGTTGCCAAGAACGCTACTCACTATTAGCCTACACAACTTCATATATTCACCGGAGTACCATCAATTGCGACATCACACCAAGGATGGAACTCACCTAATTACATCGCTGATGCTAACTACTTGCAAGCATCGCACCTAAGGGCTATATACTTTTTAATCACCAATTATCAGTGCCTAGTCACGAATCCCTAACCATCAAGCTCTACCTTTGACTGTATGCAACTCGTGTCACATGGCCAATGGACATCATTTCCCACCATTAGTATCTCAAAATACTCTATGCTATAAACGATTGGAACGTACGAACCTCACACTAATAATCACAGTGTCACCACTATTGACTGACATGGACACCCGTAAATTATTACAATTCGAATCAGAAGTGCGGAAGTGATTAATAACTATCCACCAGATCGCATGCCACATGGAACTAATTTACTTGTCCTGCTAACCTCTTAGACTTTATTATTGAGGACAATGACTAAACTGTCACCAAACTAGCATGACCGACCCAACCACACGACGTCAAAAGATTCAATACCGAAATCACTACGTCACTCCTAAAAGGAACCTTGAACCTAAAGTTATGATACCATTTGTAACGGCCCGACCCAAATTTATGGGTTACCAGTAATCAATCTGGTCTGCTCCGAACGTTAGGTGAGAAACAATGAAACAACCTATATAATATTTCTAGTCCAATTTTTATTTTAATTAACATTTCACTTGTTTAGCATGCGATTCCACTTTCAAAATAAACTATGTGAGGGACCCATTGGGAGCACCCCGAAGTCCAAGCATACAGAGCTACTAACATAAAATAAAGAAAATACTTACATGTATAACGCTCTCCAAATACAAACTTGCTCCCAACCTACTGTAACAAAGCTAGGGTGTGAGCTAATGCTCAGTGAGAAATACACAAATACAGTATATAATCGAACGCTAGAAGGGAGATTCTAATATGTTATATATATATATATATATATAAGGCAGGCTCCTGTGCACACTAAGTTTGCACAGTGCTGGCACACACCAATTTTTTTAAAGTATTAAAAACATATTTTTGAGTTGATTTTTTTATGTGATATTTAAACATTTCAACGGACCCATGTAAAAAAAATCAGCTCAAAAAACCTTTTTTTGCTATTTTTAAAAAATCGGTCAAACTTTCATAGCTTTTAAAGTGCTTAAAAGCAGCGAAAGTTTGACCAATTTTTAAAAAATAGGAAAAAAAGTTTTTTTGAGCTGATTTTTTTTACATGGGTCCGTTGAAATGTTTAAATATCACACAAAAAAATTCAACTCAAAAATACTTTTTTTACTATTTTAAAAAAATGATGTGCAAACTTAGTGTGCACACGAGTCTAACTCTCTCTCTCTCTCTCTCTCTCTCTATATATATATATATATATATATATATATATTTAATGCATGAAATAGTTTTACTTCTGAAAACCTTATTTATCCAGATTAATTTACCTTAATCTTATGTAAGACTTCATTTCTCTCATCTTAGTATTTCTCGCTTTATTTAACACACAAGGTCCAATATTTGAAATCACCACATTTGATTTAACCAAAACCATTTGTTTACCGAATCTACCCTTTTTATTTTATCCAATACATATTAGTATTTTCGTTGAAACCCACCCTTTCAACACACGAGGACACCATGATAGAAAATACTCATTTAATCTTTGAGAATATTTTACAACACATTCTTGTGTTAATTATGGGTTTAACCTCTTAGCTTGCTTAATCATCCATTTACCCACCTAATTCACCTTGTTCCTTACCTTATGGATCAATTACAGATTTACTTATCCATTTTAACCTTTACCGAACATTTATTAATTCATTCAAGTGTGGTTGTATTGATGCATTTCACCTCACAACCCATTTCTTTACATGTTCCTTATTCCTTTATCTTTTCTCGGAATCTTCCAAATACCGCATACTTCAATGGGCTCCACACTATCGGCTATGGGCACCATATGATCTGGCCAGTTGTTTTGGGCCTTTCACCCTAGGCCTTTGGGCCTTCCTTAATTATCCCGGTGTTATCCGAGTTTCTTTTTATGTGTTTGGACATTTTACAAATGTACACATTATTCCTTCTTTCCTTTTACCCGACTGAAGCCAAAACCCGGGATTCCACCCCAACTCATGTTACCCTTTGAAATTTATCATTTCATGTTCTTTACACTTTAACCTTGATTTTATTCTAAAAATCATATTCATTTAGGACCAACTTATGTAACATCTTTTCCAACATTTTTATCTCGTAAAAATGTTTCACTTTAAGTAAAATTTGCATTTTACCCATTTGTTTCGAAACCCATATTTTACTTCATTTACAAAAGTGTTAATTCTCCCAAAAAACTATTAAGTTACCCACATTAACTTCTTAAGTGTTTTAATACCTTTTTCCAATTTCATAAGTGTTAATCTTTTACAACATTATTAAGTTACACGCCAACTTTTTAATGTTTAGCCATTAATACTTATTAATCCTTCCATTAACCAATTTGAAAACTAGTCAATTCTTTACTTTGTTTATTCAAGAAATCTAATTACACTTGAAGACTACTCTTACAAGAAAATACCATTTCTCTTTATTAACACATGTAGTTTTACAACCTTATGTACATTATACCTTTAATCCTATTTTCACACACTTTGAAGACTAGAATTTTTACTTTTTCCTTATTCCATGTTTAAACCCAACTAAATATTCTTTAAACTTGTTTATACTTTCATCATCCAAATACTACAAGTTTACATGCATGAGAATATAGATTTCAAGCCTTAAAATCCTCTCAACTAGTTTAGACATATTCTTTATTCTAAAAATTCATCATACTTGCAAAAATACATTTTTAGGTCATAAAAGATATTTAATTTCTTCAAACTCAACAAATGTCTATTTTTCATAAAATCTTAATTTTCACAAACATTTTATTTCATCACTTTCTAAATCATCACTTTCTTAATCTTAATTTTCAAACCCATATTTAAGAAAATAAATCATCACTTTCAAACATTTTATTTCATAAAATTTTTAATCATCAATTTTTCTAAAAAATACATTATTTTCACAAACACCAACTTTTAATATTTCAAGACTTCGAAATATTTATTCATTCTTCATTTTTCACAAAATAATATTTTACCAACATTTTAATTCCATAAAAATGTTATTACATTCTACACTTGATTTCATAATTTCATCAAATTCATCCTACTCATGTAATCCAGCTACAAGACTATAAATAATGCAAATAAAGTCTTAATACTAAGAGTGAGATTTTCTCACCTCTAACGGCTCCAATGGTGGTAGAAATGTCGTGTAGGAGAAACGACCCCCACATCTAAAGGTGGCCTCAAGGGGTTACCAAATGCATCCTCCAAAATGCTCAATTCAAGCTTCCAAGGAAACCCCCCTCCAAAACCCACTTCAAAACTCCATGGAAGTTCCATCTTCACCTCCAAAAATTCGTATCTCTCCTCATACATAGTGGAAAAAGGGGTATATAATGTTCAAATATGGTGGTTTAATGTGGAGAGGTGGTGGTAGCATGGTGATGGAAGAAAAAAATAGTGGAAGACCACCTTCTCTCACTCTCTCATCTTCTTTCAACTCCAGATGCCCCAAATGAACCAAAACATCCTTTATAAAACCCTCCCAAAGGCCAAAAATCCCATTTTCCCCCTTCTGGACTCATCTGAGCTCGACAAATCAAAGATCCAAGGTTCAGAAATGTGACAATACACAAGGGCAAATCAGAATGAAACATTTTCAAGGCACGTCGTTCGAATGACATGAGCCTAATTCTAACGACATGTCCATATAATTCGATGGATGGCTTTGCGTGAGCTTCATGTGACCTTCTACTGTTATGCAAAAGTATCTCGTTTGAAGGTCGTTTGAACCTTGCTTCTAACGACATCCAATCTCGCTTCTAACGACCCCTTCTATTATTTAAACAACCCATTTTCCATTTTTTTATTTATTTAATTTTTGACCAACAATTCTCTTATAATCATTACTAACCCCTCTTTAGAATAGTTTATATATAATTTAATTGAATTATAAGGACATGGTATTACAGTCGTAATTTAAAGAAGATGAAATTTAAAAAACAATTATGGTTAAAAATTGATCCTACAACAAGAAGAAATTCGATTCCCATTTGTGATTTCACTTTGACCACTAATGAGAAAAATATCCTCCTAGACACGTTTTTCAACTTGAGTCCGACTAGTTATTATTGTAATTCGTTCAGGGTTGAAAAATACTAAATAAATTACCTGAAATAGCGCAAGTCTCACGACTAGAATGTCGTCATTTAATTAACCCCTTTGTTGTTTAGGCATTGATTTTTCGAGCACAAATATTTCTGCAAGTAAATTATGCATATTAGTTTGTGTTGCATCTTACTGTGTGAAAAAGTGGTAAACATGGAACACATTAAGGCCGTGAAAGAACTTTAGTTCTTTTTAAAAGCACAAAGATTTCTGCCAAAGAGTAATACCATAATACTCTTTCTTGGTTGCCAACCTTATGAATGGTAAGGAAGTTACTCTTACTCCCTATATTTTGGGCTCTTTTTTTAAAAGTTGCTCTGATCTTGTTGAAGACGCTTTTAAAATCAAACAAGGATGGACAATATGGGTTCTTTAAATGTGACTTCATACCTAATTTCCAGAAATTATCCATATCAAAAATAATTTTGAGTTCAACCATTGCTGTGCTCATTATCGTTCTAAGCCTGGGAATAAAATCTTTAAACCTCTCATCAACATTATTAGTATCCTTCCAGTTGAAAGGCCAAGGATCTATTTACAACATTTGTTGTCCATCACTAAGGCACCATTTTGGCTAGTTCAAGTTTTTAGGAATCCTAATTCTATAACATACACTGATCCCTATAGATTAATCTTTTTGATTCCTAGGGATTCGTATTATGGAACATCACCTCCTTCCCCCCAATTCTATGCCTTTTGGGGAGATATACCTTCCTACCTTAATTTGCAAGGCAATTTGGCTTTTATCAGTCCATTCTAGTCCCAATGAGGAGTCATGATAATCCTCATGTGTTGCCTAGGTCTTTTCAACTCTTGATTGCAACTGTTTTACAAGCTATAACTAAATATCATAAGTGTTATCGTCTAAAATTGGTATATAAATTTAAGAGTCTTAGCGTAATAAATACAAATGATAATTAATAACAAATAAAGAGATCAATCGACTAGATTAAAGAGAGAGGTGAGAAATTGATATGAAGGTTGGGGATTAAGTGGTTCACCTAATATCGTGCCTATATCCACAGGTGTTATGCAAGAATTTATTATTCAATCATCAATAAAAATGGATACGAGCTCTCAAAAGTTCTCTCTATAAGTTTATTGATCTAATGTGTCCCTTGAGTTGGGATTACATGCTATTTATAGGAGACAGAGAGAGTAGGTGGATGGGTGGAGTGGAGTGGAGTGCCTTTATAAGTCAAACAATTACACTGTTTTACATTCTAAGGGTAGTTAATGAAGATTTAATTATAATCAGCTGAAGGGACTACCTTATGTGTGCATAATTGAAGTTATACACATTCCCACACGTTCTTAGGTGATTCAAACTAATAACATCAATATTTTATGAAGACAGGTGTCATAATACCATTGGTCCACGCCATATTCCATATATATGATACAATAAAAGCCCCTAAGACTTCATTCATGACTGTAACAAGTAGTATGTTTTTTGCAGTATTAGGTCTTTAGAGTGGATTGGGGTGTGGAATGAATGTTGAAGTGTTAAATGATTAAAAGTGGGCAGGATACATAAAATTCTAGCCACTAGTCTTCATCCGTGAATAGGTTCACATAAATGCTTGATCAGTTGATGAACTCCAATATTTGGAAAACCAAGATTCTTAGTTCTCATTATCTAGTGGAAATTTTATAAGTCCCTTGTTGGACAATTGTAGTTACTCTGTACAGACCATGATAATTTGGATCCAATTTGTTCCCTTTTTTAATAACCTTTCTCATTACGTAATCCCCCTCCTCCAGGGTTCTTGGTATTACTCTATTATTGTAAAAATGAGTAGTTTATTATTGGTATGCTGCCACTCAGAGTGATGCATGCTCCCTGACTTCCTTTACTAGGTTAAGATCCAACCTCTCCATTAGGTTACTTTTTTATGAGTAAAAATTTAGGACACAAAGTCTGGGCACACCAATTTTCCTTAGGACTATTGCTTCTATTCCAGAGACTAACATATAAGGGGTCATTCCTATTGCCATCCTTGGCATTTTCTTGTATGCCCATATAACACTTTAGAGTTCATTAGTCCAATTTTCTTTAGCATCGTCTAACCGCTTCCTTATTTTGTTGAGAAAAGTTTTATTCCTTGCTTATACTTGCCTATTTCATTGAGGATGTTCAGTTGTAGTATGCATTTTTTGGATTTTGGATCGCACATAATAATCTTCGAACTCTTAATTTTTAAATTGGGTACCATGATCAGTGGTGGAAGACTTTTTCATACGACATCTCTACCAGGTTTCATTTTCGACCCATTGAATAACGTAGTCTACTATAATGTCTAAGTATTTGAATCTTCCTCTCTTCTTGGGTAAAGGTCCAAACAAATTTATTCCTCACATCGCGAACGACCATAGAGGTGTGATCGATATAATGGAAGCCCCTGAACTCTTGTGTATGTTGGCATAATTTTGGAACTTAACACATATATTCGCATAAATTACACAATCAGCCTTCATGGTGGGCCAATAGTAGCCCTATGTGGCTACTCGCTTTACCAGTGATTTGTCTGCTGAATGTGCTCAATAGGAGACCTCATGCACTTTTTTTTATTAGGTTGTGGACCTCATTAGGGTGACCACAGTTGAGAAATGGTATGGTGAAGCCTCTTTGGTAAAGAATTTCCCATTCTAGGACATACATAGTTTCTTTATACTAGAGCCTTCTTGCCTCTTTAGTGTCCGTTGATACTCTCTCATGCTCTAAGTATGTTCATATGGGATCCATCCAGGATGGAACTCTACCTCTATAAATATAACATTCTCTCCACCTCTGCTCCTATGTGTGACGATATTTATTGGAAATATTCTCCGTAGCTCTGTCCTAATCACTGATGCCAACTGAGAAAGTGCATCTTCTCTGGCATTCTCTGCCCTTGGGATTCTCATTATCCGAAAAATTGGGAATTTTTCCAACAAACTCTTAGCTTTGCCTAGGTATTTTGCCATGGACTCATCCCTTATTTTATATAGTTCCAATAACTGATTAACTATCAATTGAGAATCACTATGTGCTTATATTTTCTTGGTGCCAAGAGATGTTGCCAGTCCAAAACTCACTATAAGTGATTCGTACTCTGCTTCATCTCTGCCAGTGGCGCATGATGATCCATAAATAAACATTTGTCAAATAGGTATATTCTCCATAAAATTACCATCAACCAGACTACCATATTTAAATAGATTCTTCATATTCTCTAAATAATGAGCGATGTCTTTTTGCCTGGTCGATGACTCTTGTACATCAATATTTTGGTCGGCTAGATTAATGATGGGGCTATCTTCCATAGAAGTCTGCTCATTTTCTTTAACTAGAGAGATCTCTTGCGAATAAATATGCTCGATCTTCTTTAGGGTTGTGCTTTCTTCCATAGAAGTCTGCTTTGCCACTTTTTCTATTGAGCTCTCTTTCTTAAATCTCTGCTTGGATAAATTTCCTTCATAAGGGAATTCAGTGATAAAATCTACCATAATTTGTCCCTTTATGATTATCTAAGGTGCATACTAGATGTCATACTCTTTTAGTTTCACGATCCAAGCCATCATCCTGCTCCATTTCTATAGATTATGAACAAGTTGATGTAGGGGTAGGCTGTATAGAGAATGATAGTATGAGCCTAAAAGTATGTCTTCATCATTTGGGAGCTTCAATTAGGGCGAGGGACAGTTTTTACAGCCTTGGATATCAGAATTCTGCTCCTCGATATGCTTTACTAGTATAATATACAGGTTTTTGTACTCCATTTTCTTGACGGACTATTGCCGAGCAGATCGATGATTTGGATACGGATAAGTACATGTAAAGTTTGTCTCCAACGATAGGCGTCAAAAGTAGGAGCGACAATTGATACTTGTTCTTTTGTGTGATTTGTTTTCTTGATTCGTCAGTCGTTGCGGTCAAACTTTGAGTATTAAAATTCCCTTTAAATCACCTACAAAGATTGTTAAAAATTCAGTATCATGGTAAATTCAGGTATCAATCCAATTTCAAGCTTAGAAAACGTTTTCGTGAAAAATTGCAATTTTAATTTTTATAAAAATAATCTATATGTGTTTTTAATTTTTTTTATTATTTAAAAACAATTTCAAGGGAGAAAACAAAAATTTTTCCAATTAAAATGACTACGAAAAATTAAAAAGTAATTTAATTTATAATTTACGAGAAGAAACAAGAGATGGGATTACATCGCCCAGTTAAATTAATTTCATGTCCTAATTATTCATTTGAAAAGTTCAAAATAATATTGAATTTAAAACTTAACTCTCATTACAATCCTAAATTCAATTTCATCTTTTTCAGCAATGAAATACGAAATTGTCACTACATATAAAAAGTAAGATTCATACTTGTTTTTACAAATTATCCGCTAAGATCAATTCATAAAAATTTGTACAGATCATTGAATTGCACACATAGAATTAATATTTGAATTTAAGAATATGACCTATCTCTAAGTCAAATCCAAAAATCAAATATCAATATTCAACATTAATTTATTAACTCTCGTTACATAAACTAATGTATTATTTTTCCCAATTTCATTATCCTAGAACACATCAATGAATAAATAATTTATTAAATAACTCAACACACACGTTTCATCCCACCCCTTGAATGGCGTGTTTAGCCAGACATGATTAAACATTCACCACAAGAACAATTAATAAACAAGAAATTAAAGAGGAGAGAAAGAAATACGATACACATTAATTCCTTGTATCAACTGTGTGCATCAACACACGTCCAAACTTGTCACAAAAACTCAACAGGATTACAAAACTAAAAAAAAAAACTGAACCTACAAATTTTTTTCTAATCCTAAACTAATTTTTTTTTGAATTTTTTTCTCCCCTACACAGTCTTTTTTTTTCCTTTGTGTCTCTCATTGCTCTCTCTGTATGAGAGTCCCCCTTCTTGAAATGAGCTGCTTTTCCTTGTTTCATAACCCACAAAGTGTTGACTGAAGATAGATTTTTGTGGGATTTCCTTTTGCCCAAGTCAAATAGTTTTGGATATATGAAAGCACGTGGATATTTTACTTGGGAGAGATTCCAATTTTTATGGAGGTTGGTTGTGATTTGAAATGGTGAAGGTCTTGGATATGGGTCTTTGGCAACAGATTAATAGGGTGGGCCGGATTGGATCTTGGGTATTGAAGATGGCAGCTAGGTTAGGCTTTCGAGTATTTGGAAATGGGTTCATGGGGTACCGGGGTTGGCGAGTTTAAGGCCAGGAAATGGGCAGGTTCGGGTTCGCCGGATTAAGGGTCAAAGTGGGAAGTTAATGGTTATGGGTTTGATTTTGGATGGTTTCGGGTATTGGTTACAACATGTACGTGAGTTTGATTATGTTAGATTGTGGAGTTGAGTTTTAATGGAGGTAAGAGGAGAGAGAAGGTGTTGGGTGGAGAAGATGATGAAGGGAAATAATGGGGTGCAGTGTTGTGTATGGTAAGATGTGTGCATTAGTGTTTCACCTATAAAAAATAAAATCTATTTACAAAGTCAACTACAATTATAAAATTAAAAAGATAGAATTTATTAAAATTAAAAACAAAAAATTAAAATCCTTATCTCTAAATTATTAAAAGACTCAATAATAAAATAAAACAATAATACTAAAACTAATCTAATAAAATTAAAATTAATAAAATAGAATAAAGAAAAATCTACTAAAATAAACACGCCTATAATATTCACATAAAAAGACTCGACACACAATAATGGACCCTATCACATACAACTATACGCACACAATTAAAATATAAATTAAATCCTAAAAATATATACGACTCAAATAAAAATCTAAAAAAAATATAAACTAAACTCACACGAGATTCAGGTAAGGGCATGGGCTTGATTTTAGGCATAGGTTTGATACGGGACTGAGTTTAGGGCATCAGAACTCATCTGGACAAGCTCAAAAAGGACTTCGGACTTCACGATATTTTTTATTTCTTCGATGCACGCTTTTAGCTGCTACTTTGTCACAGTTATGTCGATTTAGCATCATTTAATACCACGACTGCGTATTGACCTGCAAAATGATAAAATACGAACATAAGTCCATTTTTAATTAAAACAAGTTACTAAAGTGCTTCTATTCGGGACATAAATTATACACTTTAAGTTGCTTATTAGCGATCCTAGATTCTTCTTTAACTCCAAGAATGTGGCCTCTTATTCATAATTCCACTCAAATATGTTTCACAATACTTCAGTAACTCGTGAAACAAATCAATTTAATGCAGTCACACACCCTATTAACTTTTGCACTTCCCTTTTATTCGTCGAATACTACATGTTAACTAATGCCTAAATTTTATCTAGGTTGGCCTCAATGCCTCTTTAATTGACTATGAAACCCAAGAATACCCCTTTTCGTATTTAGAAGACACATTTTGTTGGGTTGAGCTTCATTCTTTATTTTTTTTAGTTTGTCGAACGTCTGCTCTAGATCTCTAATATGGTCGGTTGCCATTTTACTCTTGGTGAACATGTCATCAACGTACAACTCCGTGTTTTTACCTATATGTTCTTCAAATAGTTTATTTACTAGCCTTTAGTATGCCGCTTCAGCATTTTTGAGTCCAAAGGTAAAGACATTGTAGCACTAGGTACCTCATCTTGTGATGAACGAAGTATTTTCCTAATCTTCTAGTTTTATCTTGATCTGGTTGTACCCCGAGTAACAATCCATAAAGCTGAGTAGCTCATGTCCTGAAGTGCAGTCGTCCAACTGATCAATACTGGGCAAAGGACAGTGGTCCTTTGGGTATGCTTTGTTCAGGTAGGTGAAGTCAACACACACATGCCACTCATTATTCTTTTTCTTAACCATCACCATATTTTGCAAACACTTTATCCATTCATTCCACACCCTAATCCACTCTAGAGATCTAATACTCCAGAAAAGCTACAACATGTTACAATTATGAAGAAAGTCTTGGGGGCTTTTATTGTAACATAAATACGGAATATGATGTGGACCAATGGTATTATGACACTTGTCATAAGAAGACGCTCAGCTCACTCATTGAACGTGGTTGGCTCAGTAATACTCCTTGTCGGCTGGGTATCCAACCATAATAAATTAATGTTATTAGTTTGAATCACCTAATCACATGTGGGAATATGTACGGCTTTAATTACGCATAGGTGAGGTAGTCCCTTCAGCTGATTATAATTAAATCTTCATTAACTACCTTTAGAATATAAAAGGTTGTAATTGCCTGGCTTATAAAGGCATTCCACCGATCCATCGATTCCCCTCTCTTTCTCTCTCTCTCTCTCTCTCTCTCTCTCTCTCTCTCTCTCTTATAAATAGCACGCAATCCCACCTGAGGGGACACATGATATTAATACACTTACAAAGAGAATTTTAAGATATTGTATCCACTTTTACTAATGATTGAATAACGAACTCTTGTACAACACATGTACACGTAGGCACCATATTGGCCGAACCATGTAAATCCCGTGTCTTAATCTCAATTTCTCAACTCTATCTTTAATCTTATACATTGGTCTCTTTATCTGTTATTGATTATCATTGGTATTTATATAACTAATACTCCTAAATACATACAATATGAAGTCAACATACATACGCCAATTATTATTCTTTTTCTTAACCATCACCACATTGGAGAGCCACTCTAGATACTTAACGTCTTCAATGATGTTCTCTTTCTTTACTTCCTATACTTTTTCTTATACGTCCATGTTTTTCTCATGGATGGAGACACATCATTTTTGTTTGATCGGTTTGGCATCCTTGACTATGCGTAGCTCACGACAAATAAATTTTGGCTTAATCCCTTTCATGTCCTTATGAATCCAAGTAAACACGCTCCTCTATTGCCTAAGAAAATTAACCAAATATTTCTTAACAACGGGGTCCAATAATGAGCCAATTTGAGTCATCCTCTTTGGGTGTTTGTCATCCAAGATAATTGATTCATTATCTTCTATAATCTTCCCGTTGACCAGTTTTTCCTCATCCTAAGGACCTAACATTTACATTTTGTAGGTCATGGTCATTTTATTCTATTCCTCCTGATCGACTGAGGTATAATAACACTCCCTAGATTTCACCTAACTTCCTTCCATCGCACTCACCTGATAGCGAGCGGGGAACTTCTTACACCGACATATGATGGAGGCAACTGCTTTAAATTTCATCAGCCTTACCCTGCCAAAAATAAGGTTGTACGTTGAGTGAAAATTCTTATTTAGAATGAAAAACAAATCTTCTCTGTTCTGTAGGTGGGACACGTGACAATCACAACCTCTAATTTAATTTTTCCAGAAGGATATACCTTTTTGTTTTGAGAATCAGATAAGTGGTCGGTGATATGCTTCATGCTTACTGTCCTTCAATCTCAGACTTTTGAAGTAGTTATAGATCAAACCATGAGTGTAACTACCATTTTCGACCATATTTCTTATCACCTTTCTTTCATGTACCATCAAATAAATGACCAGTGGATCATCATGTGGATATAACAGAATATACATGTCATATTTGGAAAAGCTGACCACAAGGCGATCTTCGTTTATTTTCCTGGGATGGTTATCCACAGTCCCAGTCAGGTTGATCTGTCTGATGTGAGAACATGCCTTTGCCTCATTTAGATACACTTTCCTCTCTACAGGATCTCCCCCTCCTTAATCATATCCTCCAATAATAAAATCACACCTTAAAAAAATATTTTAACCTCATGCACTGGCTCCTTAGGTCTCTTGGACAAATCTAGGCCATCCTCGAAATCATTATTTTTACCCCTTTTCTTCTCGTCAAGTTTTCTGCATGGAGACTATGATCGTCTCCCAAGCTTCTACTCATCTCTTTGATCTCTTTGGTCATATTTGTCCATAAATTTTGACAATTTTCCCTCCTGACTAGATTTTCTATCTTGTTTTTTACGGCTAAGCAATTATCAGTGCTATGGTCGTAATCCCTATGGAACTCACAATATTTGCTCCTATCTCTTCTGTTCACGGGTGATTTTAATTTATTGGGCCAGGATATGATGGACACTGATTGTCATAGGAGTAGACTTGTTGTATCATTTTGGCTTGTCATCCTTTTTGTCTTTCTTCTCCTTCTTCTCAAAGTTTCTGTTGATACTGGCTTTAAAGATACTAACCCCTTTAGAAGCTAAGTCTTCTTCAGTATTCATAATCTTCCCAGCCTTGGCTAGTAACTAAGTTATTGTCTTAGGTGTCTCCTTAGCCAATGCCCAATACATTTCCCTGGTATTAGGCCACTCATTACGGTTGTGATGGGTTTTTTCTCATCATAATCAATAACAACCAAATTCTCAATGTTAAAACAAATGATAAACTCCTTAGTTGTATCTTTATCCTTCTATCGTACATCAAATATATGGGCCACTCTCTTCTCGATTGGTACCAAAGAAAAAGTTACCGACGGAGAGGTCAACCAGTTATTAGAAGTTCGAAATCTATCCTCACAGTAGGCTATTGACCAGATCTATGAAGTTTGTGTGATTATACTAGAGAATGGATGGTAACGCATCTAACCCAGAATGGAATTAATATCGGCATCAGCCTGGTACTTTTCTATGTGAAATATCAGACCAGTCTTTCCATCATACTTTGGGGCCATTTGGTGTTTGTATCTTTATTTTGGAAAGCATGGAATATGGCACATTATTAACAGTTTCACCATTATCTACCAATATTTTATTATTTAGAATTTTATTTATCTAAGATTTTATTAAACGACGATTTAGTATGATTAGCCATATTCTTAGTAGGCTCTTTGAGCCCATATGTTAAATCTAGAGCAGGTATAAATAAGTCAAAGTTGTCTAACTCTCACTTTTCATCTTCATCCACCTCCATCACACGGACCTCTTATCCTTCTTTAATTTCGAACCTCTTTGGGAGGATCACAACCATATTAATTAGAATTTGGTAAGGCAGAGACCCAAATTGTATGAATTGCTATTGCTCAATTTCCTGTACAAGTGCTATGGTATCCACTATTGTCATCTCTTCCTTTTTTTTCTTCACTAGAGGAATTGTTCCCATACGATAGTTTTCCCTATCCACACTCATGGTTTTTTCAAACTCCTTGAGCATTTCAATTAATAAATATGAGGAGGAATAGCTACCCATTATCTTCTTGTGAAGCCTTGGACTAGGCTTTGATAATGAGGAGATAAATCCCTCTGATCCACTTCTATGCACAATATATAAGTCCTCTTTTCATACCTTCTACTTCCTTTAAATTATTCTTTGATGGGTTTGAGAAATTACCACCTCTATATTTCTTCTCTTGGACTTTAATGGTTGCACTAAATGCCACATACCAAGGCCAACTGTTGAGGTTTCATCTCCATTGGATTTCTTAACATCTCATTAAATGGCTATGCCACTTTTGCGTCTTGGGTGACAAATTAGTCAGGCATCCCTTTCGCTATTGGGATTGACTTTGGATCTTTTTAAATCCTAGATTTCAAATATACTGGTGTGGTTTGTCTTGTTTGAAGCTAGACTTGATGTATTTTTTGTTTCGTGGCATCTTAGCCTTCCCACATGGGTAATAAGGATGAGATAATGACCTCACTTTCCAAATGCCTTGCTTTTAACTTCCTCTTGACTTTGGAATGTCGGGGCATTGGCAACATATCCATTATTCATATTCTTGTTATTTTTCAGCTACAGATTTTCCTTTGAAGCCATAAATTGACACATTTCTACATAGTGTTCCCACGCCTGATGCATAGGTGTTTCATGACCTTTTAGTTTAGATCCTCAGTCATTTTGAGATTAGAAGCCATTAATTCAGACTTGGTCTTTTTTCTAAATTGAACATGCCCCTTGTTTTTAGGAAGTTGAATGAATTGCATGTTTGTCCCCACTTCTATGACATTAGGGACTGGGTCGTCATCCACGCCCATGATATTCGATTTTTTCCCAGGGAATTGATTTTCCTCTTAGGATTACCTCTTGAATCTCGTCATAAAACAAAAAAACATGCATTAGTTGAGTGGGAGAAAGTATAATGCCATTTCTAATAATTTCTCCCTTTAATATCATTTGGCTTTTTAGCATCATCATGTGGTTTCAATAATTTAACATTTAAGAGATAATCAAAGATCTCATGAGTCTTATAAATGTCAAATCAATAATTTTTTTATCATTCCCTATCAAACCAATGGTACACAGACTATAAATTAAGTCCTTATAATCTCATCAACATTTACTTCAAAGTTAAGATCCTTACTATATATCTTAAAAGAATAGTTATTTCTTTTACACTTTTCTTTTTCAAGAGACTCATATCTGGACACCTTTTCAAATAACTTGACTAAATCTCTAAACTCGGTGAAATAAATTTATTTCGAATTTTGAATTTTAGTCCATTTTGTGTTAGTTTCATAGATTCAAACTCATGTAGGACTATTTTGCATTTGTTCCTGGTCTTTTTTAACCTATCTATAAAGGAATTTTCCTTTTCATTACGGTTTTATCCTAATCTATCTAAACCAGACAAGGGACTTCTAGATAAGTTTGGAAAAATTATGCATGAAACATGTCTTCTATTTGTTACCCATTCTGGTTAGAGTTAGGTGGAAAACTGATGAACCATGTGAAGGCTGCATCAGTGAGTGAACTAAAAAATAATCGTAGCCTCAGATACTCATTTGTACTAATATCAATACATTGACTAATGAATCCAATAATGTGTTCCATAGTGGACTGACTTTTATCTCCTAAAAATAGGGTAAAAGTTAAAAAATTAAAACCTTTTGAGAGTTCAATCCTATATATCCACTCAGGATATGGTTTTTTATAAACTGGGGTCCTCACTATCGAGTCATTGACCCACATATCTCATGAATGAGATCTACAATCTCATTTCTCTCAACTCCCTTAGGCAATTGCCTATTTTGTGGAGCAATTGTCTGATTTATTAAAGGAGTTAGTTGCACCAATGGTGGTTGAACTTGTGGAGGAAAATTTTGCTGTGTTTGATGGGCTAGAGGCTAAGAGACCTATGGAATTGAATTTTTAAATCTCCTATTGTTTTGCACCCCCGAGTTCCTATTTAATCACAAAATTAATGATAATACCACAGTTTAAAGCATATGGGAAACCTATATTCAAATCATTTTGGTATGACCTAGTTCTCCTTACCCGTGGGAGAGATGTTCTCCTTATTGGACTATTTAAACCCAACTATTAGTAGGTGTTAGATGGTCATTAATTATCCTTGGGTTTATTGACACTTAAACTAGTGGTACTAGGGTATCCACTTTTAGGTTATTTCTAAAGCTAGTTTCAGTAGTATTAGGTGTGTAATAGACATGATGGTAATAATTGGGTTGAGTTATTAGGTTTACACCAAACTCTGGTGCATATACTTGACCCTCGAACACTACATTATTAAGTGTAGACAACCTACTTATCACTATGATGATCATGGTGTTAATGTTCAGCATTATGTTCCCAAGATACTGTATTTAGTTGTTTGATTAATTGGTCTTGGGCATTTGTGGTCACACCAACAATTGGTGTATTGTCAATAATATCATCTCTTGAAGATGTTGGCATATTTAAATCTTGATTGTGATCATTAAGTCCCAACTCATGAGTTATTTCAATGAGTGTTTTCTCCGAAGTGGTAACATGCTAGCTTGTTGAGCTAATTTCACCAACATTTTCAGTTACATCCTCGCTTCTACATGTCCTAGCCATTTTAATCACCAATTCAACACTAAGGGTCCCGTTGGGCTTGCCAAAAATATATTTCTATATCTTTCACTTGGATTGGTTAATAGGGTTGAATGTAATTATGAGCATCCCTTTCAAGGTTATGATCTTTCTAGCTAAAAGATCTTAGCCTTGTGATAATATCTGACGAATGTGTGCCGTTCGATGCTTAATTAAGAAGACTTGTGCTTCCCCTAGGTAGGACTTTGATGTGAGTGATAAATTTCTACAATTAACTAAGACAAAAGGATTGGTAAAGTGTATGAACTAAAATAAAAGTAAATCTTTGAACTTATAGAAAAGTAAGTGCTTGAAAGCAAAAGACTACATTACGAAATATAAAACAAAAACGTGGAAGAAACCAAATATAAAGGCAAGAAACTTTTAATAAACTTAAAAGAAAGTTACAATCTACTTTGAATAAAAAAAAAGTAAATAAACCAAAATAAAATAAAATAAAGGAAACTAAGGATAAAATGACTAAATGTATTTTTTTGGTGAGGGTTTATATACTCATTGCATATCTATAGAGTTTCTTATCGTGCAACGTAACTGATTTGGTAATTGCTGGGGGGTTATTAATTCTAATATTTCCCCCTAGGTACACTTTCGCTCCCATATATATTGTTGTTCCTCTATTTTCTACACCACACCCAAACTGTGATAGGTGTCACACATTTGTGCTACCAATTGCCTTGAGTTTGTTTATTATGATTCGATTATTATTACCAGTTTATAATCTAACGTGGCAAAACATCTTCAGCCTGTGATAATGTGGTGTAAATAGGAGGTTCAATTCTCATGGACAATGAGTGATCGAGGAACCTAACGAGTTTGAGGATAAATTATCTTTCAAGAACCTTAAAGAGGCGAGACTAACCAATTTGTGATGCGAGTAATCAACTCGTTTTGTATTCTACTGAGAAGATGAAGTTGGAGATTGGAAAGAGTAAGTACTTACATATATAACATATTTTATTTAATTATATATATATTCTCTATATTATTATATAAATTCTATAATTTTATGATCACTTACAGGAAGTATGAGAGGGAAATTTCCAAACTCATAAACGAAAAGGTACAATGGATGCGATGAATGATTTTAAGGCATGGGTATCAAAGAGGTAATTCCCACCTCTTTTGTTTCAGTCACTATCGTATGTGTTGTAAAACAAGACCTAATACAAATATACTGATAAATGCAGTTTTTAAAAAGAGGCGATGTCTCTTCAAGGCTTGCATGCCTAACCAAAGGTCCCAAGTTTTGTGCGAAAAAGTTTAAAAAATTTGGCACCAACAATTTTTATTTCGTCTCATACGCATGTGAGGAAAAACTATTGACGTAAAAATAGGAATTTAAATTTCTATCTTGGCTTATTATATGGCTAACAAAAGCGATAAAAAATGTACAGGATACGGTGCTAACCTATTATGGGATTGTCCAATAAATCCTAGAACTAGATTATTTAGATTTTAAAAAAAAATCTTCTTCTAATGTGACTGGGTGAAGGACATTATTAATGATTGTAAAGTTGTTCTTGCCTCAAAACTTTTCATGGTAGATTTATCTAATATCAAAAGTAAAGATCGCATGGTCGATGAGCCTTTTGTATGTACCTTTCAGAACTTGAAGAAGGTATTCTACTAAAAAAATGCATTAATGACGAGAATTGATTTGTTGTTAGGCATGCACTAAAGGGTTTGACTAATCAAGAAGATGCATTAAAGGACCATACAAAGCTTCAGTTTGCTTTTGATGACAAACCTATTTTGAAGGATATTTTACTTGCTTTAGACAAAGAATTAGTTTTGAAACATTATTTTATTATTATTTACTTAATCCTTATTGATAACCTTATTTGTATCGTACGTATATGAATAAACATTGGAACAAAACCCTTGTATTTATTTACATTTTTGTTTATATGCATGTATGGTCAACTCGTTAAAGCAACCCATTTATGTGTGAAACACCACAACACAATAACACGATAGAATGACACAAAGTTAGAAGCTAGTTTCCGATTAGTATTTTGATTAATGTGTTCACTGATCCAAATAGTGAAGTCAAAATCTTGCTAGGATCAACAAAGTGTTATTCAAAGGGGATTATCCTTATTAGGTAATTGAGAGTGGTTTTAATCGACATTGTGTACATCCCATCGATTGAAACATAGACTATTAATTGGTTTTGTAGGCTTGTCAATTTATATCTATACATAATTATCTTTTGTCTAAGAGTATTTTCCTGGCTAATAGAATGTGTTTCACCCGATGTGTTTCATAAATTAGGAATGTGATTATTTTATTGGGAATATTGATATGGATTAAGTTTAATAACAAATTTACTTTTTCTTTTGTATGTGTACCATTGAACTTTATTTTCCAAGTGTAACTAGTCGAACTCACTAGATGTTTCAAGTTGTGACAAGGTTATTTCATAATCTTGTCATGAAGCTAAGGAGCACCTGGTGAAGTTTTACTGGTTATACCTGGATGACAAAGTTCAAGTGTACTCAGACAACACTGAAATTAGATTTATGAGTAGCATTAATCAATACCAATATTCAAAACAAAACAATCACATTCCTAATTCGTGGAAACCATCAGGTGAAACACATTCTATTAATCGGGCTTATAGCCTTGGATAAAATGAGGATGTGTATAGTTACAATTTCACTAAGAATATAAGACTGACTAATAACTAGCATTTCAATCGATGGGTTCCATGCAACATGAATTACAACCACTCTTGATGCCCTAACAAGGTTAATCTCCTAAGAATACCACTGTTGATACCAAATTTAGTCTGCTGACATGGCCCAATTGAATGAAGACACGTGGCAATCTACGTGGCAACAACAAATACTTCCGAGGAACTCAGATGCTCCGAGGAACCATACTACGACGAGGAACACTGCTTCCCCGAGTAACTCAGACGCTTCGACCTACAAGAACTCTCCGAGGAACTTTTGAGTATCGAGGAACTTTGAGCACCGAGGAACCTTAGGCGGTCCGAGAAGCTTAGGCGGTCCGAGCTGCACATCGAACAAAGCATTAAAAGCAGGAAAACTAACAGTCTGACTGTTCATTAAATGCTTATCATTCAGATGTATACGCTTAAGGGGCATTTAATATATTACCCTTTCACATGTACAACATTGAATGTATTACCCTTTCACATTACATCCTCAGGGCTATAAATACATTATACAATCCTCATTGTAAGGGGACCGGAATTTCTTGATAGAACTTGTAATCGAGAATTCCCAAATAATCAGCAATAACATAACAGTGTACGTAGGCCATTCTTATAAGGCTGAACCACTTTAAAATTTCTTTGTCTCATTTATTTTATCTGTGATTAAATAATTAGATATGATCTAATTTTTTACATCAACAGATTGGCATCATCTGTGGGAAACAACTGGTAATATCATTTTTCATCAAAAACAATTCATCACAAATGGCTGATATTCCAGAATCCAGCAATCAAAATGCTGGAAGCCCCCCAAATCCATCTACTCCGCCAAATATTCCAGATCTGGCTGGAATAATGACAAATCTGACTCAGGGCCAGACCGTCATGCAAGAAACTATGCGACAACTCATACAAACCCTCCATGATGGTGCACCAACCCATTCAGGGTTGCAAAGTATTCAAAGAAATACCCGTGCACCTTCTTTGCGTACTAGGCGTACCGATTCATATCGTAATGAGGAGTCTGAAGATTTTTCTTATCAACCTGGACGAAATTCGTCAGTGCGAGCCACAGATACTAAACAACGTATCACTCTTTCTCCAGAAAGGACTAGTGTGCTAGAGAGGTTAAGCAGGGTATCACCTTTCAATCGATTAGGACCTAGAAGGAGTAGAAGTCCTCCTAAAGTCGCATCGAGAAGTTTTCGACGACCATCAGATTTAAGGGAAGGATCTGCCCAGTCGCGACCAGCTGCTCATCAAGATAGATCCCTGGAAGCCACTTCAACGTAATTAATTGCTCGAACCAATAGGCCCGAGGAAGGAAATGATGCTTGGAAAGGCTCTATTCAGAGGCTGAAGGATAGATTAGGGGAAATGGCTAAAGCCAAGAACCCTCTACAATGAACTTTTGTTCGAGGAACACCTTTTGTCCAGGCCATTGTAGATTTTCCAACACCATCAAAGTTCAAAGCACCTGTTGTGACCCCCAAATATGATCGAAAGACTGACCCTGTCCTTCATATAGAACAATACCAAGCTGCAGCCGATATTTATGCTGTTTCAGATGAGATGAGATGCAGAGCATTCTCGGGAACTCTTACCGAATCTGCTCAAATATGGTATAATAATCTTCCTCGGGGTAAGATCTCAACTTTTCTTCAACTAGCCGAGTTATTCATTGGGAAATTCTATTTTGGGGCAAAGCCAGTTAAACGAGTAGCGCATTTGTTAAGTGTTAGACAAAAAGCTGGTGAAAGTACCAGAGATTATATAACTCGTTTTAATAGCGAGAAACTCGAAATCATTGATTATGAGGAGAAGACAGCGATTACCGCCTTGATGAGTGGACTACTACCAAACAAGTTGTACTACACTTTGGCAAAAGATCCACCTAGAACCATGTCAGATCTGATGGGAAAAGCGTCCAAGATTATAAATGCCGAGGAGGCTATGGCTGCGAAGAAGAATATGGATGCCAAAGAAACCAAGGTGGAAGGTGATAAAGCTAAGAAGAAAGAGCATAAGAACAATGGTAATGACAAACATTCAAAAACTAGGTCGGTATGGGACGTAATGAAGAAATTCGATAATTATACTCCTTTGAAGAAGGACATCAACCACGTTCTAGAAGAAATCAAGAACAACAAGGAATTAAATTGGCCAGAGAAAATGAAGGCAGAACCGATCGAAGGAATAAAGCAAAGTATTGCGAGGTTCATAAAGATCATGGCCATATGACCAAAAATTGCATAGCTCTTCAGAATGAGATTGAAACACTCATCAGACAAGGAAAACTGGCAAATTATGTTGATCGTGGAAGCGAAAGAAGAAACAAGGACCGAACAAGAGAGAGGCCTAGATCTTTTCGTCGAGAAGAGGAGAACAAGAAAAGAAACCATGAAGTTGATCCAGAAGATGACCCCGATCTTCACAAGAGACCAAGGCAGCCAGAACGTGAGGTATTTTCAATACGCTTTGGGTCATTTGATTGTAATGTTATTACAGGTGGAGATGCAGGAGGAGGAGACCTTACTGCCGAGAGAAAAGCTTACCTCTGTGAGGCTCAAGCTTGCTCATACATTCAACGAATAAATTTAGCTAAGGAGGATCGCTCGAGGAAGGTGAACAAAGAGAAACTGGTCATTGGTTTTTAAAAGAATGACCTCGCAGGAGTTTTGTATCCTCATAATGACCCATTGGTGATCAAAATGAGGATGACGGAAGTAATGATTTCGAGAGTACTGGTAGATAATGGTAGCTCGACTGACATCATGTTCTACTCGTGCTTCGACAGTTTAAATCTAAAGCTATCTCAACTGGAGCCTTATCATAGACCCCTCCTCGGTTTTGCTGGCAAGAAAGTATTCCCACTTGGGACGATCAAGTTGGATATATTCATTGGTACGTGGCCTGCTTATCGGACAGAAGGAATAAGCTTCTTCGTGATGGATAAGAATGTTCAATCATTATACAATATCATCATGGGAAGAGTAGGATTGAAGAAATTCGAGGCTGTACCATCTACAGTGCATCAGTGCCTAAAATTTCTAAAAAATTTGGAGTAGGAGTTGTGAAAGGTGACCAGAAGGTAGCTCGGGAATGCTATTATTCATCCGCCGAGAAAGAGGAACTGGAGGAATCAAGAAAAAAGACTACTACCTATCAGGTGGATGAAGGTGCAGAAATTGAAACATTGGATCCTAGAGATGAGTCGCAACTCGTGAAGGGTCAAGTGGTGGAAGCTACTAAAAACATCATTCTGGACGACGAGCACCCTGAATGAACTACTCAAGTAGGTTCGTCGTTGGAAGCCTCATTAAAATAGGAATTGATAACTTTCCTAAGAAGCAGAAAGCAAACCTTTGCGTGGAGTCATGAGGATATGCCAGGGATAGATCCAAATTTCTTATATCACGAACTCAATGTGAATAAGGAGATCAAGCCTGTGAAGCAGAGAAGAAGAGTATTCAATCCCGATAAGAATCAAGCTATACAAGAGGAAGTCGAGAAGCTCCAAAAAGATTGCTTCATTGAAGATGTTAAATATCCAGACTGGTTAGCCAATGTGGTGATGGTAAAGAAGAAAAACAACAAGTGGAGGATGTGTGTAGACTTCACCGACCTCAACAAAGCATGCCCAAAGGATCACTTTCCACTGCCCCGAATTGATCAACTGGTGGATGTTACCTCGGGACACGAGCTGCTGAGCTTCATGGATGCTTATTCCGGTTACAACCAGATTAAAATGAAACCTGAAGATAGGGAGAGTACTTCTTTCATTACCCCTAGGGGAACTTATTGTTATAATGTTATGCCTTTTGGTTTGAAAAATGCAGGTGCGACATATCAACGGCTGATGAACAAGGTCTTTACTGAACATATCAGTTGCAATATGGAAGTCTATGTTGACGAAATGCTGACAAAGAGCAAGAAAACTGTCGATCATCTAGTTAACTTAAGTCAGACTTTTGATCAACTGGATAAATATCAAATGAAGTTGAACCCGATGAAGTGCATATTTGGAGTACGAGAAGACATGTTTCTCGGGTACATTGTCAATCAACGAGGCATTGAGGAAAATCCTGAAAAGATCAAAGCTCTATTAGGGCTGTGATCTCCAACGACGAAGAAAGAGGTGCAAAGTCTTACAGGACGAGTAGCAGCACTCAACAGATTTGTATCACGAGCAACTGATCGATGTCTCCCATTCTTCAAGACACTGTGAAAGACTTTTGAGTGGAATGATGAATGTGAGAAGGTTTTTAAGACTTGAAGAAATACTTGGGAGCACCTCCACTGTTATCCAGGCCAGTGATGGGAGAAAAATTATACTTATATTTGGCAGTGTCCGAGAATGCAGTCAGTTCGGCATTGATAAGAGTGGAGAATGGAGTTCAAAAACCAATCTACTATACAAGTAAGGCCTTTCGAGGAGCAGAGATCAGATATCCAAGGCTGGAAAAGTTAGCACTGGCGCTGATTGAGGTGAGTAGGAGAATGAGGTCATACTTCCAGGCTCATACTATAATCGTATATACTGATATGCCGTTGAGGCAAGCCCTTCATAAACCAGAAAAATTAGGGAGATTGATGTACTGGGCAATAGAGCTCAGTGAATACGATATAGTCTATGAACCCAGATCATCGCTAAAAGGGCAAGATGTAGCAGATTTTATAGCAGAGTTCACCTATCCTGATACCCCCGAGGAGCAAAAGTTGCTCGCTGATCAACCTGTGGATGTTACAGGATCATCAAACACAAGCTCAGACCAACTTAGGTTGGTAAAAGGGCAAGTGGATGTTATAGGATCATCAAATTCGAGCTCATACCAACTCAGTTTGGTAAAAGGGCAAGAAAAGATGATCGACGAAGAGCAAGAAATATCAGGGGAGGATGAAAGGAAATAACAAATATTTCACTGAGGAACTCTGACAGATCAGAAATTTGAAGACGAGTTACCTATATGGAGGCTATATGTAGATGGCTCATCTTGCACTACAGGATGTGGTGCGGGGATAGTTTTGAACATCGCGGACGAGGTCGACATGGAATACGCCCTACGTTTCCAATTCAAAGCTTCCAATAATGAGGCTGAGTATGAGGCCATGATTGCAGGTCTTAATTTGGCAAAAATTATGGAGGCATAGCAGGTTATTGTCTTCAGTGATTCTCAATTGATAGTAAATCAAATGTTGGGAATATATGCAGCCAAAGGAGAATTAATGATCAAGTATCATGCAAAGGTGATGGAGTTGGTATCAGAATTTGCTGCTATTCAGCTGGTCAGAATACCAAGAATGGAGAATGCAAGAGCAGACTCCCTAGCTTGATTAGCATCAGCTACTTGTACCGAGCTCCGAAGAACAATCCCAATTGAAGTGTTGGCTGGTCGGAGTATAGATGAAGATCTGACGATGAACTTTATTACCTTTGATTTAGGACCATCTTGGATGGATCCCATCAGGGCATATATTGAGGAGGGAGAATTACCAATTGACAAGCTCGCAGCCAAGAAATTAAAGTTTAAAGCTGCTCGATATTATTAACTAACGGTATTCTATATAGACGAGGAATTATGGCAGGTTTGCAAAGATGTGTACATCCCTCCGAGGTAAAAGAATTGATTGAAGAGATCCATGAAGGGTCCCATGGAGCCCATGTAGCAGGTCGGACGCTTTTGCAATGGGTGATAACACAGGGATACTACTAGCCAACAATGAGGGCTGATTGTATAGCCTATGCCAAGAAATGTGACAAGTGCCAGTGCTTTTCTTCCATCCGAAGAACTCCACAAGAATTATTGACACCCATCACTTCCCCTTGGCCATTTGCCATATGGGGAATAGATTTGGTCGGGCCACTGCCAACGACCAGAGGAAGGTTCAAATACCTCATCGTCGCAGTGGATTATTTTACTAAGTGGGTAGAAGCTGAGCCTCTCATTGATATGACATACGAGAAGGTGTACCAATTTATTTGGAAGAACATCATTTGTCGATATGGTCTTCCTCATGCTTTCTTCACAGACCATGGAACACAATTTGACAACGAGGAGTTCGCTGCCTATTGTCATCAGTCAAACATTTTGAAAATCCACTCAGCGCTAGGCCATCCTCAAAGCAATGGACAAACTGAAGTGACAAACAGAACGCTGCTGAATGTCTTGAAGAAAAGACTGGACGATGCAAAAGCAAATTGGATCAACGAGTTACAGTCAGTACTGTGGGCTTATCGTACTACTTCTCGAACAGCAACTCGAGACTCTCCATATATGCTAGCATTTGGAAGTGAAGCTGTTATACCTGTCGAGTTGGGCATCCTAACACACAGGGTACTGAATTTTAATTCCCCTGTCAGCGACTTAATGAGAAGATTGGATTTAGACATGCTCGAGGAAGTTAGAGAAGAAGCAGCCATCAGGAATGCTTCATACCAACAACGAACAACTTTGTTCTACAATAAGTGGGTGAAGAAGTGCGACCTGAAAGAAGGAGACTGTGTGCTAAAGAAAGTGATTCAAAAGCACAACAAATTAGAGGCAAACTGGCATGGACCATACCGAGTTACAGAAGTTGTTCGACCAGGAACTTACCGAATAGCAACTTTAGAGGGTGAGGAATTTAAGAATGCATGGAACGCAGAGCACCTGCGCAAGTATTATCAGTGATGTATATTCTCTCCTTTTATTGAAAGTTTTTCAGGGAATACTAGTGCTACACACTACTCGACAAAACTCAGAACTCGGACTACTCAAATTTATTCTAGAAAATGCCAACTAAGGTTGGTCGAGAAACAAATGTATTCCTCCATGAAGTAAAACTGGTATTCCTCCGGGAAGTAAAACTGGTATTCCTCCGGGAAGTAAAACTTTTATTCCTCCGGGAAGTAAAGCTACTTGTATTCCTCCGGGAAGTAAAACTTGTATTCCTCCGGGAAGTAAAGCTACTTGTATTCCTCCGGGAAGTAAAGCTACTTGTATTCCTCCGGGAAGTAAAACTTGTATTCCTCCGGGAAGTAAAACTTGTATTCCTACGGGAAGTAAAACTATGTGTTCCTCGGGAAGTAAAAGTATTCCTAAAAATGCCAACTTATGTTGGTTAGGAAGTAAATATATTCTCGAAAATGCCAACTAAGGTTGGTCGGGAGCTACAACTATTCCAAAAAGTGCCAAAGTTGCTCGTAGAAGAAAAACCCACTAACTGTAGTTGGTCGAAAAGGAAAATTTACCGACCTTAGTTGGTCGGAAACATTTTATGAAAACGAGAAAGTGATTGAGCAACATTTTTTATACTCGTAACTTTTTACTAAGTTGGTCGAGAAACAAAACATTATTTTTTCCAAATGACTACCGCAAATTCAAACTAGTCGACAATAAGTTGATCGACAAATAACACAATATTGTTATCTTTTTAACAGATACACATGCACAGATGTAAAGTGTTTTACAAGACAATAGCAATTAAAATTGCGAACAAAAATGAAAGTCTTTCATTAAAATAAAAAACAAATTACATTGAGAATGAAATGTATACTAACTATTACATCAAAATTCCTATTCTATTGGTTTCTTCCCCTATGATTTTGAAACAGGTTCCTCGCCAGCAGGTGAATCATTTAAAGTAAGAGGATAATTTATAAAGTTAAGATCTTTCAGCATCCTGATATTCATCACGGATGGTCGATCTAGGAGGTGCTCGGGACGAGATATCTCGACATTTGAATGGAGATTGTAGTTGTCGAGATATTTGGAAATTAAGCATCGAGGAATAGCCCGAGAAGGGATCCAACTCATATCAAGTTTGAATGGTAGCACGGGTAGGTCGAGCAGCCCAGGATCATGGTAGTCCCACAGGTAATGACCCTGTTCGAGTTGCAGTACACCTAAGGCATTCAACCATCCCTATTTGTAGCCCTCATTATTGGCATTCTGGATACGATCGTCCAAGTGGTAGAGAGCCTCGTTGTAGCCAGCCATCCAAAACTCCCTGGGCTGTTTGTGGAATTGATATGTCAATATTTCCATTTATTCGTGGAGATTTTTGATGAAGAGCTCTTTATTCTCCAAGGTAGGTTTCTGCGCAGAAATCTGCTCTTCCAGGTCCCTGATCTTCTTTGACATTTCAGCCAACTCCTGGTTCTTCGCTATTAATTGGAAAGCTTGGTTCTCTAAAGCAGATTGAGTCTTCTGTTCCTCGATAGGAATCAGAGCTTCTCTTGCTCGTCCCCGAGGAGCTCTTGCTCGTCCACGAGAAGATGTAGAAGGGCCAGATCTTATCAAGGTTTCCAACTCATCTCTCAAGTTGGAGTTCTCGACCTCCAAGAACGAGAATCCCTCATCAGTCACTGGGATCAAGGCTTTTGAAGTGGAAGCTGTAGACTTCAACTGCGATAACTCTCTTCACAGGTTATTATTCTCTTGCTCTAATAATTTAGCTATTTGTCTGCACTCCTCGACCTCAGCCGTCAGAGCTCTCTCCCTCACATCGTAGCTAGCAAAACGCTTCTCGTATCCCTTGTCAGCATTGAGTTGCTGATACTTCTTCTCATACCCCTCGTGCAAAAGGGCAGTGGATTCTTTGTATTACTGCTGAAGGTCTTTAAGAGTGCCTTGGAGATCCTCGATCATATCATAATAATCCACATTATTGGCCATCGTACGATCAAGCAGAAACTTCAAATATTGGTAAGCTTCAACTGCCTGTTCCGAAGCATCTTGGCTGAGGATGTCGACGATTTGTGCTGCACTCAGATCTGTGTGACCAGCCTTAAAATAATCATTGCATTGCCTCAACAACTTTGTATCATGAGCAGATAATAATTCCATCCTGGACAGAAACTAGCAGAGGAAGAAAAAGCAATAATCAATAAGAGTCCCAACAGAGCATGAAGAGGAGAAACAACAGTATGCAAAAACAAACGTTCAAGTTTTATTATATCACAAGGTTCAGAGTTACATGATTCAGGATTACATTTTGTCAAAGAAAAATAAAATAGATAGAAGTCTTAACAACTCTACACCTTTTCCTTGTCTCCCAAAACTTTCTCGGGAGGCTGGGACGAGGAGGTAGGTTGCTCGGATAGAGCAGATAGTAGCTGGGGAAGTGCTGAAGGTTGCTCAGAGGAAGTAGCGAGCTGCTGAAGTTCCTCGTTAGCAGGCTGGATGGTTGGGGGATGATCTCCCATCACCATGGAAGACTCTTCGGAGGCAGCTTCGTCCTCTTCTTCGTCTTCAGGAGTTAGAGGGGGACCAGGGATGTGTCGCTGAAAGATTTCAGAGTTTTCATCAACCTTCATCTCCTGTAGAGCAGCGACCCACCCATCTCTAAAGTATTTAAGGCTGCCATATTCTACTTGAGACATCATGGCAGCCAAGCCTTTGTTCCACCCCTTGTCCCATACGGTGCTGAAAAACTTCTTCATAGACATTTTCCTCTTTAACTTCTCCGAGGAAAGCTTATCGGACAGAAGATTTTCAGCAGTATTCAGTTTATTCTCAACCTCCTCCTTCTACCGACTTACTTCCTGAAGCTAACCTAACTTTTCGTTAGCAACCTTGAGCTTATTTTCAAGTTCCCCAGCACTTTTGAGCTTCTCTTTGAGCTCTTTATTCTTCTTCTTCTCCAAATCAGTTACTTTTTTCTCCAACCCCTTGGAGACTTCAACAACCCGAGCTTTCTTCTGCTCGGTTGAGGTAAGTTTCTTCTCCCAAGCAGCTTTGTCAGCATCGTACTTCTGACGAGAATCTTCCAAAGACTGCCTCACTCCCATTAGAGCTTCCTCCACACCAGATGAGGAGCTTGAAGCTTTAATAGCTTCATTTTTCTTCAAAATTGTATTGAAGCAGCTCACCAACTGTGAAAAGAAAATAAAAGCAAGTCAGAGACAGATATAACAAGGGAAAGAGGAAAAGTTCAAAGCAATAAGACTTACAGAAGCAATATGGCGAGCAACCAATGAGGTAACTATGTCCCGAGAAAGGTTTTCTTCAACACCTTGGATCTCAGGAATGATCCAAGTCTTCACCGAGCTCATGGCAGAGCTTAGGGGAACAAAAGTAGGAACACCAGTTCCAGTAGTTGGGGGCTGGGAGATGGTTTTAGCTAAATTGATCGAGGAGCTCTTCTTCAGCCTCCTCGAAGGAACATAAATAGTTTCGACCAAGGAAGAACTCTTGGTCGGTGATATGAAAATCACCTCCCCTGGAGCAGCAGACTAGCTCGGGGCCACTTGGGGCTTCTCGGCAACCTTCATAAGAGCAGCCGGAGGGAGTGCATCATTTTTCTTTATCCCTTCTGGGACATCATGTTTACTTCTTTTTGCCTTTCCAGCAGCAGATGCAGGTTTCTCGAAGAGAGTGGGAGGTCTTCTTTTCTTCATCCTTTCACTTAAAGGAACGTGTGACTCAGGTGAAGAACTGGTAGAAGCTGGTACTGGTTCTACTTCACTTATTACCGAACGAGCAGTAAAAGAAGTAGTGTAACTCTTGTACTGCAGCAGATATGAAGCTGACCTAATGTGCTCATCAGCAACAGTTTGATGCAGACTCCAGATAAGTTTAAGTGCCTTATATTAACGTCTGCCTCCTTTGGACACTTTCTTTTACTGTCAACTGCAAATAAATAAACATTAAAATATCAGTGGCACATTTTATCAAACATAAAGGAAGCATAATTTCAAAATAAATAAAATGAAATAAAAATAACCTATCCCATTGCCATAGGGAGGGCATCTGGGACCCTGATAAACTTCATCTCCAGATAAAGGAACATGTTGCCAATTTTTTATGACAACCCCGTGCTCAAAATAGTCCCTATTGGCATCCGGGAGATTGACCACTAAAGCCCTATTTAAAAATCTAGTTTTTAAATAAAAAGTGTTATCCCCAATAGCCCTTCTATAACAAAACATGATTTCTGGAATTCCTATGCAAGTTCCATGAATTTGATTTAGTCTATGAACCCCATTAACTATTCTCCATGTATTGGGGGATATTCTTGCAGGAACCACGTCAAAGTATTGAGAGAATTCCAGACATAGAGGGTTGGGAGGAAAAGAAAATCCACACTCAGCAACAAAGAGACTGGGGAACCAATGTCCCTCAGCCAAATGGAAATAGTCAGAAGGCTCAGAAAGCTCTTCCAAAATAACCCAGGAGGGAATAGAGAAATAAGAGCGAAATTTATCAATCGATTCTACAGGATAAACCATGATGAAAGAAGGAAATGAAGAAGAAGGAAATGAAGAAGAAGGAAGAAGATCTTACAGAAAAAGATTGTATCTGTTGACAACGAACGATGGAAAGGATGAACGCACAAGAGAGTAAGACAATGGAAAATTTGAAGATACAAATTTGAAAAAGTAGAAGACGATGGGATTGTCTGTGACGCTTAAATACTCTGCCTTGGGAAACGGTAAAGTTAATGATTACAAAAAGAAATGATTACGCTACCGGCGTCTAGAAGGACAAAAAGTATGCGGAGATCGAGGGGGTTATAAAAATTCAAAAAAAATCCTGATTCTACGAATTTGGAAGAATAAATACAAAGGAAACACTCCTAAAAATTAGGAGGACCATTTAAAACTACCATATTCCGAGAAAGAATGTTCCACACTCCTCAAATTTTGAACTATGAAACATTGGGGGCTTCTGTTGATACCAAATTTAGTCTACTGACATGGACCAATTGAATGAAGACACGTGGAAATCTACGTGGCAATAATAAATACTTCCGAGGAACTCAGATGCTCCGAGGAACCATACTATGACGAGGATCACTGCTTCCCCGAGTAACTCAGACGCTCCAACTTACAAGAACTCTCCGAGGAACTTTTGAGTACCGAGGAACTTTGAGGACCGAGGAACCTTAGGCGGTTCGAGCAGCTTAGGCAGTCCGAACTGCACCTCGAACAAAGCATTAATAGTAGGAAAACCAACAGTCTGACTGTTCATTAAATTCTTATCATTCAGATGTATACGCTTAAGGGGCATTTAATATATTACCCTTTCACATGTACAACATTGCATGTATTACCCTTTCACATTACAGCCTCAGGGCTATAAATACATTGTACAATCCTCATTGTAAGGGGACCGGAATTTCTTGATAGAACTTGTAATCAAGAATTCCCAAACAATCAGCAATAATATAACAGTGGACGTAGGCCATTCTTATAAGGCTGAACCACTTTAAAATTTATTTTTCTCATTTATTTTATCTGTGATTAAATAATTAAATATGATCTAATTTTTTACATCAACAACCACTTTATTGATGCTAGAAAGATTTTTGCTTTACTATTTGGATCATTGAATATATTAATCAAATTACCAACATAACATTAGCATTATAATCTTCCGTCATGATAGAACTATGCCTGTTTATTTGGCTATTTAAGCCTCCCGAAGTCAAATTGGGATTAAAGTCCTTTCTTACGTAGATATATTTATTTACTCTATCTTCTTATTTGAATTCACTCTTTGTCACTCAATTCAATGCATTATACTCCATAAAATTATTAAGATAACAATACAAGTTAGGTAGTTATTTACGTTTTATAAATAACTATAAATAATGTTCAATGCATTTTGTAATATTTGTAACTTTATTTCATATGAGTACCCTTGTATTTTTTCTTGAGGGTCTAACTAATCGAATTCATCTGGGATTTCAAGCCTAACAAGATTAGGTCATAATCTTGTTATGAAACTAGTAACCTCAGATATGTTGGACCAACTAGACTTCCAAGAAAAAAAATACAAGGATACTCACACAAAACTACTCACACAAATCTCTTCATGGAGTTAGCATCTTCTACTCATGTATTTAGTTCTCTTTCATTTACATCATGGTCGCTCACATTTGTGTAGTATCCTCTATGTTCTATTAGTCCCGTAAATGTTATTTTACATATTTTAGTGTTCTTATTCCATTTCTGGATTGTTTATAATACTTCTATCACTAATCCCACTCTTTTTATTATCATATATAGATTCACATCTATTTTCCTAAATCGAAGAAAAAAAAGGGCTTATACCACAATTCCCAAATTAGAGTATTCTCATAAATTTTACATTTTTAACATATTACAAATCTATTTTCATAAATTAAAAAGATGATCTAGATTAGGATTATGGGTTAGACCCCAACCTTGTTCATCTTACGAACTATGTGGACTGTGATGCTATTTTTGGCTACGTAGGCATCCCGAAGTCATTTTAGGATTCAAGTACTTTCTTACCATTTGGAACCTTCTGTAATATTTACAGGTCTAGTTAGGGAATGAACCCTTTGAATATTTTTCACATACTTCGGGGAAGGAACACTTTGAAGATAGGGAAGGAACACTTTGAAAAGTTTGTTATGCTTCGGGGAAGGATCACTTTGAAGATTTTAATATTTATCTGTCTTGGATTAATGTAATTAATTTCATGGCTTAATATTTTTTGTATTATTACTTTTTGATTCATGTATTAGTTAGTTTTATAAGGGAATTGTATACAAGTTTGAAAACACATACAAGATTTTTTTTGGAAGCAAACAAATAAAAATTGTTATTTTAAAATAAATTCAATATTGGTCATGGTAAAAAACCATGACCATATTTGTGAGAAAATTACAATGGGTTAAAAGGTGGTAATGGTTTGAAACTGTGACCACAATGCCTGTGGTCTCTATTAGGGGTCATGGTTCAAGATCTTGACTAGTGAATCAAAGTTTATAGTAGATTGTCACAGTCGATAACCATGACTGATCAAAGTTTGCCGTGGGTTATCATGACATATGGTCATGGTTCGAGATTGTAACCAGAGAAAAATTGTTATGGTTAGGATCATGACCATGAACTGTGACCATGCCCTAAACATTAGTGTTATGAAAATGACTATGAAGTTATACTATGGTCACAGTTTTGGATTGTGAGCCCCAAAATAGTCACCTTAAAATTGTCATTGTCTAAAATCGTGACCAAATCATGATAATTTCTAGTTTTTGACATAGTGTAAGATTGATAATACATTACCTAATGGTAGCGTGAGTATTACCGATGATCAGAATATGAATGTCATTTATACTAGACCACAATTTGAGCCATGTCATAGTGGGAGAGTCAGGAAATAATATTATAGGCTATTATATTTGTGTGAACACTTCGGTAAGATCCTAGGGAACACTAATTGAATCCCGACAACTACGATGAGGCTCTCTAAGATAAGGACTCCGAGCTTGAGCTTAAGGTTATGAATACTGATGTGGATTCGAGGTATACGAATCAAGTTTAAGAGCTTGTAAACTTGCTAGGTGGGATAAAATCCATCAGATGAGAAGATAGAAACCATCATGGAAAGTATTATTGCGAATGGGTTTGCTAAGAAAGAGACATTCGACTATGAGGAAACTTTCTCGTCGGTAACCATGTTAAAGTATATCCGAATTCTTTTATCTATTATGGCTCATCTCGGTCTCGATGTTTGGAAAATGGACGTTAAGACTGTGTTCTTGAACGGTAATCTTGATGAGTGCATTTATATGATGCAACCCGAGGGGTTCATTGACAATGGCCAAGAATGCATGGTGTGCAAACTTAATAGATCCATTTATGGATTTAAGCAAACATTGAGGTCCTGGAACATCCGTTTTGATCAGGAAATCAAATCTTTTGGTTTTGATCAATGTTTGAATGAGACTTTTATGTATAAAAAGTATGACGAAAATGTGGTGGTATTTCTAATACTATACATGGATGCTATACTCCTTATAGGGAATGATGGGGGTGCATTGTCTAGCATTAGAATTTGGTTATCTAGTCCATACAATATGAATAACTTAGGAGAAGCCAATCACATCCTTGGAATCAAGATTATGCGTGATGGGAAAAATAGGATGTTGGGTTTATCCCAAGCCACTTATGTGCTGGTTTTAAAGTTTGAATTTTGTTGAATTAATAAAGTTGTGTTATATCTCCAGAATCGCGTGATTCGCAAATTATATGGGCTTCGATTTATGATAATTTAATGGGATTAAGTTAAATAGTTAATGTTTAATTAAAATAAAGGTTAATGAGAAAAAAAATCAAAAATATCGCATACTGCATTACACGTGTTAAATTAAATTACGCATTTCCGTCCTCGAAATTCAAGGTAACATAAAGTTGTATTTTATTTTGCACTGTTAACTTATGTATATTCCTAATTTGTCATCAAACTTGAATAAATCTAACATCAAATCAGATTCTCAACACCAAATTTCTATGACTGTTCCTACATATTAATTCCTTCCTCTACCTGTGTTATTCATCATCGACAAATTAAATATAATAAACTATATAAAATGAATTATATAATTACACTTACTTTTATGTATTACGATATGATAAGGATAGAAGGAAATGCAACGAAAAATAATAATAATGATAAAAATATATAATAATGGGTTTTTGTCAAGAAAATAAAATTGCTCAAAAACATTTGAAAAAATTTCACGAGATGCAAAAATAAAATTTGAACAACTTTTCCTTCTTTGGGGATCTAAAAAAAATGTCTAGACCTATATTAAGGGTATTTTCTCTTTGATGTTTTGTTAAAAAAAGAAATGGAGCAATTTGAGTTTTGTGGGCTGCTAACTTTGGACGATTTTAATCAATTCTTTCATCCTTTTCTATCCCATTTGACATATGGTGTCATCAATACATATTTAGGAGTAATTTGAGATGGGTAGGGGTCATATATGGTGGCTTATAAGGGGTTACATACCCCCATTTCCTTCTATACATGGAGTATTAAAATTCACATGTTGTATAATATGAAAATACTCATTTTCCCCATCATTTTAACTCAAAAAAAGCTTAATTATTCACTCTATACTACAACCTTACTATTGCACACAATTATCGTTACATTATCAAGAGTTTCCAAGTGTTATAGAGGTGTTATTTTAGATGTGGTAGAGAATTTCTAGAAGAACTTAAAGTTTGGAGCTTATCGAGTTTTCTTTTCTACGTCTTCATCAATTTATTATCTTCAAGAGGTAGGGGTTCTAAACTATTTTTAAATTTGAAATCAAAGCATGATATAAATATATCATTATATATGAATATATGTTGAAGAATATATGATAAAAATGGATCAAAATTGAAGTTTGAAAGAAGAAAATTTTCAGAATGTTTAAGCTAATTATTTCTTGTATAAATAATGTTAAACTTGTTGAATTCATGATAAAATTTTATAATGAAAGAAATAGTATGATCCATTTATTGTGTTTTATTGGCATAAAACCTTATTATCATTAACATAAACTCGTTTAGTTGGGATAAATGGGTTAAGTATGTTGAATGTGTATTAAAATGATCTTTTGAAAATGAAAATGCTAAACTTGAAAATTTTTCAGAATACTAATCACATACAATAATATAATTTATATGAACAAAGTTGGAGAAACTTGAAGAAAATAAAGTGAATGGGTGCCAAGTGTAAAAGTAGTAAAAGTATGAGTATTCAAATATGTAATATTGAGAATTTAAGGCCTAAAGTGGAATAAAGTAGAAGGGTGACAATGAAAATTTATCAAATTGTAAGACTAGTCTTGAAATATCAAAGTATAGTTTTTGGCCAAAAGTATGATTCCGTGAAAAGTTTGAATTAAGTCTTAACTTTTTCAAACTTGCGTATTGTTTTGAAAAGATAGTTTTGAATGGAATAATATAAAAACATAATATTATAGCGGTTAATAAGTTGGGAATATAGGTATTGAAATGACAAAAGTAATGTTTTATCACAAAAGTATCATTTTATGTAAAAATTTGGACTTGTAAAAATTTTCCAAACTAAAGGACTCTAGTCAAAAGAGTTGGATTTTGTGTGGTGAAAGATCATATTTTATAAAGTAATGATGAAAAAGTATTTTTGGCAAAATGTATAAAATGCACGTTATACAAAATTAGGAACACAAAAAGGGGAAAAAGTATTTATAAGCTTGCTAAACTCAGGGACAGGAAAACAAAAGATTTTAATAACGTTAAGTGTATCAAAAGTGATGTTTCGAGAGTCCTAGTCAGAGATGATGAAATTATGGAAAGATAAAAAAACTACTTTGAGAGGCTATTAAATGGAGATAATGGGAGTAGATTAGATATAGAGGAACTTAGGGAGACTCGAGAAAATATATTTTTTCGCAGAATTAAGACAACAAAGGTTAGGATTGCTTTAAAAAAGATGAAAACTTGGAAGGCTTTAGGACCAGATGGTATCCCTATTGAGGTTTGGAAGTGCTTAGGGGAGGATGGAGTATCATGGATTACAAAATTATTTAATAGAATTTTAATGACTAATAGGATGCCCGATGCATGGAGAAAAAGTGTTTTAGTTCCTATTTATAAAAATAAAGGGGACATACAAAGTTGTTCAAATTATCGTGGTATTAAGTTAATGAGTCATACAATGAAACTTTGGGAGAGAGTGATTGAATATAGATTGAGATTGAAGACAACAGTATCTGAGAATCAATTTGGGTTTATGCCTGGAAGGTCAACAATGGAAGCAATCTATTTATTGAGGAGATTAATGGAGAGGTATAAGGAGAAAAAGAAGGATCTTCATATAATTTTTATAGATTTAGAGAAGGTGTATGATAGGATACCCATAGATATAATATGGTGGGTTCTACATAAAACAAGAGTGACTCGCATATATATTGATGTGATCAAGGATATGCATGATGGTGCGATGACTACAGTAAGAACATCATCTAAAGAAAGTAGTGAATTTTCAATTACGGTAGGTCTACACCAAGGATCATCATTAAGTCCTTATCTCTTTGCTCTTGTTGTGGATGAGTTGACTGGAAAAATACAAGATGAGGTGCCATGGTGTATGCTATTTACATATGATATTGTTTTAGTGGATAAGATTAAGACGGGAATTAATGCTAGGTTGGAATTGTGGAGAGAAACTTTAGAAACAGGAGGATTTAAAATAAGCAGAACTAAAACATAATATGTGGAGTGAAATTTTAGCAGTAATAGGAGGACAAATGGATATGTGGTGAAATTGGAGGGTCAAGAGATACCTAGAAATGACCATTTTCATTATTTAGGATCGAATTTCCAAAAAGATGGAGATATTAGTGATGATGTTACTCATAGGATTAAAGCAGGTTAGGTTATGTGGAAAAGTGCTACCGGAGTTTTGTGTGATAGGCGTATACCTTTGAAGTTAAAAGGAAAATTTGATAGGATGACCATTAGACCCGTCATGTTATATGGGACAAAGTGTTGGGCGACCAAGAAACACAATGTGCATAAAATGAGTGTGGTGGAGATGCGAATGCTAAGATGGATTTGTGGTAAAACTCGTAAGGATAAAATTAAAAATGAACAAATTCGTGAAACGGTAAAAGTAGCTCCTATAGAAGATAAATTGAGAGAAAATCGACTTAGATGGTTTGGACACGTCAAGCGTATACCAATGGATGCTCCTGTAAGGAAGAATGATTTATTTATTATTGATGGTAACACAAGGGGTAGAGGTAGGCCTAATTTGACTTAGTGGGATATTATAAAAAAGGACATGATGTCATGTGGTTTAACTGAAGATATTGCACTAGACATAATGGAATGGAAAAATAGGATTCATGTAGCCGACCCTAAATAATTGGGAAAAGGCTTTGTTGAGTTGAGTTGAGTATAAAATGCAAGTTTATAAGTGTGCGTAAATAGTGAAAAACATATTAAATTGTAATAATGGGTATTTTTTACTCAAAGGTTAAGTTTCACAAGAATTGGTAAATAAATTTATTTTTAAAGATGAAATACTGAGTTAAAGATAAAATGAAAACAAACTTTTGATAAAGTGTGATAATTGAAAAATTACATGTCAGAACTAATCTCGTCCTGGGTATTTGGCCACACTGACTGATAAAAATGCTAAAGGCTTAAAGGCAAATAATAAAAAAAG
Source organism: Sambucus nigra (assembly GCA_949130495.1). Taxonomy (NCBI): domain Eukaryota; kingdom Viridiplantae; phylum Streptophyta; class Magnoliopsida; order Dipsacales; family Adoxaceae; genus Sambucus; species Sambucus nigra. Next base: position 80,434,013 of record OX422213.1, on the reverse strand, counting down.
AAAGGAAAAATAATTACAAATATGTAACAAGTACAAGACACTCGGAGATAACTGGGAAATTCAAGGAGGGCTTAGAGTCCTAGGGCGTGGCTTAATATTTAGACCCCAAACCACTAATTAGTAGCATATTCTTTCATGGTGGGAGTCAGTAAAAGGCCATATAACACTCATGGATTGGTACCCCGATTAATAAAGTGAAAATATGATTTTGAGAACGACCCCCATTAATGTAAAGGCAAGTTTGTAAGACAGCTTTAAAAATGTGAAATTACGTTAGTAGTTAAAATAATGAGATATGGGTATTGTTCATCGAATGATTAAGTGTGAGTAGGCTCATCACTCTGGTTACATAGTTTGAACGTCAATTACATGTCACGTTGTATTTGCATGAGAACACTTAACCAAATGAAGGATGAATTCATAATTGTTGAAATATATATATGTATATATATTACTCTACTAGTATTTCTCCTATTGGGCGCACGTTCATACTCCACCATTTGCCAAACACCCCATGGTACTTTAGGAAAAGATAAAGCAAGGAGGTTGTGAGAGGCGAGGAAGGATTTACGCTCTAGTGGAGATCTATTTATTATTCATTTTGAATGTGTAATTTAATCTCAAATAGTGGTTTTTATCATCGGAATTTTATTTGAGTATTTTAAATTTGGTTTGTAATAAGATAGGATGATATAGACTTTTTTTAATTATTGTTTATTCCATGAAACTCTTATATTTCAAATGGTCTTATAAACTTCATATCATTTCATTAATTAAATTAAATTAAATGAATTTTATGACACAAAAATGTGAAAGCAAGATTTTATTTAAAAAGAGGATTTTATTCAATGGAATCAAGGTGTAAAAGGTTTATCGTATTGACCCCTAGAATAGGTGCGTCACACTAGTTTATTACTCATTGGTACACAGACTGAGATTTTCAGTATGATAGGGATTCAAGGAAGTTGACCTCGAGATATATGTTTACCCTAGAAGGTGGATACATAAGTTGGAGGAGTATCAAGAAATCATGAATTATTGATTTGACCATGGAAGATGAATATGTTGTCGTTTAAGAGGAAGTAAAGAAGGCTATTTGCCTCCAGAACTTCCTAAGTGACTTGAGTGTGGTTACTTCAGTATAGTCTTTTATTAGAATTTATTGTTACAATAGCGGTGTGGTGAAAAATTTAAAAGAACCAAGATCTCATAAAAGGGAAAATCACATTGAGAGAAAATATCACCTGATTCGGGAGATCGTGCATAAGGGTGATGTCATCGTGAGAAAGATTGTATCTTAGGATAACCTCACAATTTTTTTTACAAAGAGATTACATGCTAAGGTTTTTGATAGTCATGTATAAGGAATGTGCATCAAATGTGAGAGTGTGCCTTTCGACGGCCCTAAATAAAAATTAATTCACCTAATTCAAGAAAAAAGGCTTGTTAAGTTATTATTACAAAATCATTTAGCAATCCAAAATTTTATTTGATAAAGTATATTAACAAGTTTTAAAATCTCTAAATTTTTATCTTCTTAATTAAAAAATAATTCTAAAAGATGAGGAAAGAGTAAAATAAGCACAAGATTGTATGTACGAGGTAAAAACCCTATAATAAGAAAATCTCAGACCGATAAGAATGACAAATGCACTATGGTAGAGTTTTATAACTAGAAAAAATAAATGTACAACGTCATGATGTTATCTATGACATGACACTCTTTCCCAATATATTCTCTATAGAGAGCGCCAACAGCTGGAGTATGTTGCATAATCACGATCGTTTTTGGTCCTCAAGCAATGCTTTCAAATCCTCTAACTAAAGCTTTCTTATTCAAATTAGAAGCAACTTTGTTGTTCCGGGATGGATCCTCCAAGTAACCGAAATTCTATACCTAGGATCATTGAGGGAATCCTATAAATGTGTGTGTTGTGGTGTTTGTAAAGGTGTGGTGATTTAAATTTCAAATAATTTTTTCCAAGGCAAGAAAGAGAAAAAATCACTCACCAATGAAGATTAAATTTGTGAAACCAGGTGAGTAAATATGACTCTATTATAAACAAAGTCTTGAAAGAACTCAAAGGAGAAGAGTGAAAAAATTTGCTCTCTTATATATGAAATGTTTTATAAAAATATTTTTCAAAGCTCTCACTCTTGGTTTGGAAGAATAGGCAACCCACTATCTTATAGCCTTTGATTTGAAAATGTTCCAGGGCTCAACTACAAGGTGTCACACTCTTAAGGTGTTAAATTGTTACACTAGGGTCTATGCCACTTAAAAAATTATACTTGACACACTACCCAAGAAGATCTTAAAGAAAAATCTTGTAAAAAAGTGACTTTTGGTGATGTTATACGCGTATCGGTGTATCTGCATCAGTGCGGTGAACCTGAAGCGATCCAATCCGACACTAGTCGATACTTTTTACATGGGACATAAACAACTAGAAAGATGGTGTCGCTGCAGTGATGAGTACCATAATTGCGGTGGAACTGTTGTGAAGAAAGTTGCACCTTTATCCAAATATTTTTAAAATATGGACAAGAAAATACCAGTGATAACTTTCACTATAACGAGGCAAGCCGTCACTGTGGTGAAGTTGAGGCGAAGCAGGTCATGCATATGTCTAAAGATTTTGTCCAGTTTTCCTTTAGAATAATTTTTGCATATTTTTTTAGGCTAACTATAAGTATATTTGTTTCTCGCATGTGTAAGAGGGGATTCCTCTTGAGGCTAGGGTTATAACACAAATGGAGGCATAACCTTTATTAGGATGGTTATAAATCAGTAACATATCATTGTTAACAATGATGAAACAAACTCTAATACATATATAGCTCAAACACTCAACATTGAACTCAAAAAATCACTCATGTATTACTCGAACTTTAACAATAAATGAACCTCTAAAGTATCTCAATTTAGAGGGATAGATGTGCAAGCACTCTAAGACACACCCCTGGTAGGCATCTCTAACACCAAGGTCCCATACATGAAGATCTCAATAGTAAAAGCTTTGGAACAGTATTAATAGTGGTGAATAATATGCTCTGGTTTGTCATAACTCTATCACTTTCTCTCTCTTAATCTCAGAAAAAATATATCTCAAGTGTGAAAGAACTCTTTCCAACTAAAAGTGGTTGAGAAGCCTATATAGTCATTCAGACGATTTGAGTGGACTGATTATTAATTAATGTGAAAAGACATCCCCTAGCACTTTATGTCACTGGCATTAAGTGCAAGGATGTGCCAGCATTCCCTTACATCATAAGCATTAAATGGTTAAAGCTAGATTTCATTGCCACGTCAATAGTGAATTTAGAAACTGTATGATATCTCCCAAACCACCATATTTTACTCAAGTTTGGATTGAACAAAAGATAGATCACGCGTGACATCACTCAAGTTAGATATTACTTTTGGTAAAGGATTGTATAGAGTTAGGTCTAATATGGGATGGAATTCATGGTTGATCAGGGTATGCTCTCTAGTATTATGGTTCCTCGGTATTATACCAGGTTCATATAGAATTGTTAATCCAAGCTTTAATGTTGCCTTGCATTTTAATCCTCCAAACCAGTTCCCTTGGAGGTTCCATCAGCAAGTTCATCTGATAGAGCATGAGATCTCTCCCAAGTCCTACCAGGATTGGTCCCTCGTGGGTACTGTTTGACCTCACCCTTACATTACAAATCATTATAACTATAAAGTTACAATATATCATCTATAAATACTTAAATTAAACAAGTACAAAATGAAGAAAAACTATGATTCCTCGAAGAGTCTCCTCACTTTTTTGCCCCCTCTAACTTCTTAGTTTGCTCGACTGACTCTCTCTAATCTTCCTCTGTTAGGAAGGAGAGTTATGTCTAATAATGATATTACCTTTGGGCTCCCCCTAAATTTTCCCCTTCGTGAAGAAATTTGTTGTGTGGGAAAGAAATGTCTGCACAAAACATCTCTATTCGAGAAACCTTCTTTCTTTCAAGTCTTCTTCTGGGTGCTCTTTCTTCATTTCGACCGAGTGGATTTCTTAACAAGGGGCCTTATCCAAATTGTATTTTTGAATTGTTTTTCAAAGAAAATTCCACTCAATCCCAAAATATGACGCCAAAACTTTTTCCTTCAGTCCCCGACTTCTTTCTTACTCCTTCACGCATGTATTCATTAATTACTGCGTCCTATCAACTGTCACAATCCCCCGTGACGTGCCACATGCCATTTTGCAATGATTAATGTCAGCACAGTAACCTGAATGTCATCATGCCTTCGCCTATTCCCACGCATAGGAAATATTAAGCGACACTTTGAATTTTCAAATGAATTTTTCTCTTAACACTTAAATGTTTTCTTCCTTTTTTTTCTTCACTTTATCACATTTTCTGCCATCGCGACTAGAGCTCAAGATTTTTAGAGAGAGAGAGAGAAAGAAAAAAAAAATTAGCCTCCATTACCTCTTACTTCCTCCACAGTCCTCCACCTCTGTTAACCTTCTCTTTTGTTTTCTTGTGTTTCAAATCTTTTGTCTTCTTTTAAAACCTCTCCACGACTTCTTCAAGCAATATTATTGATATTTTTGGCGATGTTTCCGACCAAGATGCCCCTACTATGATGGTGGCATGCTAGGAACAACTATGTTCTTACCATCGTTCACCCATTTTTGATAAGGCTGATAAGTTTTTTATTGAGTGCAAGGATTTTTCTTCACAATTCACCACCAAATGGGATCCTATGACTCTGGGTGATGAAAATACTAACAAGGAAGCTTGTGGTTTTCTGGCCCCAGAAGGGACTCTTCATTTTCTCCTAGACCAAGGAGACTTATCTCACTTTCATATCGATTTCAAAGGGCTAGGAGGTTGCCCAAACTGTTTCTCTTCTTGGTCTAACCATATCCAAGCTACTTACACTAGGGCCCATTTCGAGGTTGATCTCAATCATGTATTTTGGTTTGGGGACTTTACTCTGTCCATTTACAATGCTGCTTTGGAAATATTGGTTTCTCATTAGAACACTATTTCCCTCACCTTCATGGCTGCTTGGGGCAAGTTTACAGTTACTCTTGAAGATGTTTGTGATCTGTTGGGGCTTGACTCCAGTGGGGCTTCATCTTACTCTGATGAAGCTTTAGATGATGAGGAGACTACTGCCCGCTCAGAATTGGATCAGATCTATCATAGATTTATTAATGGTTCTAATAAGGCCACCTTTACCCCTTTGATCAACTACTTCTTCCACATGCTTCTTCTAAAAGAAGGGTCCTCGACTGAAGTGACTTATGGGAAAGGCAAAAATCCCCTTGTAGTTTCTTGCCTACATTCTTTGTGCTCTTTCACACTTCCTTCTTCTTGGGAAGACAAATGACTGGACAAGGAGGGATCTCATTAATATTTTTGTAAGGCTAGTGGGGGTAGTCAAGCTTCCTCTAGCTTCTCTAACCTTGGGTTCTCTCTACACTTGGCTTGACAGGATAAACTTGGATATGGAGAGTTCATTGTCAAGGTATAATGTTTCTAACTTTGCCAATGTTCTTCTTCTGACTGGTTTCCTTTATACAAGGTTCCCTGATATTGCCCTACTGAGGTTCATATGCCTGTCAATGCCTTCAAGCCCCACCGCCTTTTGCGTTGGAACAAAAATAAAGCTACAAGGACGTACTCCCTATGATTAATCGATACTTCTCTTTCATCCCCATGCCCTACAGTAAGGAGTCTTATGCCCACACTTGGTAATTTTTCCCTCAAAACCCTCATAAAGTTGAAGCTATAACGGAGGATATGATTTAAGAAGATCTCTCCCTTATAGTTGTACTTATGTTAACCCCTGGATTTCTCCCATATTTTACAGAATCGGGAGCCACCTATGAGCACTACAACCCAAATAGGTGTTCTCGCTAGTTTGGTTAGATCAAGGTTCCCCTAGCCAAGTTTTTCAAAGTTCACATGATAAGGAAACCTTCTTCCAAGATTGTTCAGCCTACACAGGTGATGTTGTTTCAGTGCTGTGTGAGGAACTTAATGGCAAGCTCATAATCATTTGTATTAATAGAAAAAGTGACATGACTAGTAATTTTTTGATGCATTATTGGTTGATGCAACTATCTATGATTAAAGAGTTCATCCTTAATTTTCCTGCTTATCCCCAAGTCCAAAAAATCCCCCCTCAATGAACTTGGTCTAAAAAATAACTCTGTGCTAGGGGGTTGAGTTCCCTATTAGCACCATCCAAAAGGAACCCCCAAATGAGCTGCCCCCTTATGACCCCCATGAGTTATGCTCCCCAAAAAGAGAAGAAGAAGGTTCCTTCCCCTAAGAGACATGCTGCCACCACTCCTATTAAAAATCCAACTAGTGAGAGAACTTCCCAATCGGCCTCCAAAAATTCCAAGGAAAGCAATACTGGTAAATATTCTAAGTCCAAATCCACTCTTATTCCCCCTGAGCTGGCTGACATACTTAATGAAGCTACTGCTCCTATCAATGAGTTAACTGTTGATCTGTGTTGTATAGAAGCCCATCGTGTTTTGTGCTTGTTTGAGAGAAGATCAACAAGATACCCCTCCAATACACCCAACATCTTTAGCACCATTTCCCCAAGTTTCCTCATTTATATCTCCCAATGGAGTAAGGTAACAAGTGGGGACCTCTAGAAAATTCTTTATTGGTGCTTTCCTTCCCAAAGAAAAAATTCTTGGGCATCAAGTCCTTAAAAGAATGTGCTTATGAAGTATGTGACACCACACTTCCTTCAAACCCCAGTTCATCTCCTCCTCCTCCTCTTCCTCCTCCTCCCTGTTCCTCTAAGCCAATTATTTTGGATCATAGACTTGTAGAGGAGTAAGAAGATGTCGAGTTAGCTCCATCAGTTCCAATGCCACCTCATTCTCTATTTCAACAGGTAACTGCCTTTACGAATGTAAGTCCCCCTTTATTCATCAAATTGAATATTCTTACTTTTGACACTTAAGCCAAAATTTTCTGTTTACTTTCTAAGAATGTCAATCTTCTAGATATTCTTCTCCCTTAAGTCCAATTGATGAGGAACCAATTCATGAAATATTCCATATTCCCCATTCCTCTATGATTGGAGTTACATATTCCCGACATCCTTCCTCTTGGTGTGAAAACAAGGATTCTCATAGGCTTTCGTTGGGGGAGGGTTTGGCTGCTCCCTTTGTGAGTACTAATGGGGCCACCTGTTTCCAGAAGGGGGTTTACTTGGACTATCTATAATCTCCCACCTTGATCATGCTTCCTCTGGCAATTGTGCCGATTTATTCGAGTCCACCAGAGGTAACTATTTCTCCCCTCAAATTTCTTCAAGTGTAATTTCTATGGTCAGGACTAAGTGTTGTGCTTTTTTAGGTGGATATTATATCTATCGTTAGGGCTCTCAATGAGTCTTTACTCTCACTCCCTTTAGTGAGGCCTATCATGGACTATCTTCCAAGAGCAACTTTTGAAAAGGTAAAATTCAAAGTTCGCATTGATTTTTCATTTGCCCAATCTTCCATTTGCCCCTCATTATTAACGCTTAGATTTTTCTTCTTTGGTATAGCTCTCCCAAGGTGGTCTATCTATTGTCAACCCTGAGGTTCCTTATGGATCTTTTGAAGCTGGTGGCCCTCTGATTTTCCCTCTTCATCTAGGGAGTCTTCTCCTGAGCTGGCCCTTACACTAGTAGGGGACGAAGCTTCATTGCCCAAAGAATCTCCCAGAGGAAACCCAACTAAGGCAGCCCCCTTTAGACCTGCCAATGAGACTGGTGATGGAAACATTCCCCAATCTCTTTCTAAAAATATTTAAGCTCTTGAGGTATGCTCTACCTTCTTATAACTCATTTTCCTTTGTTGTAATATACATGCAATCGAAAACAAAGAACAACTCACACCTGCTTGGAGACTTCGCACCAAGCTTACTAAGATTTTTGTTAACTTAAAATCTCACACATACTTGGTGACTTAGCAATGTAACACCCTTACTATGATTTTTCTAACTCAAATTCTCACACTTTCTTAGTGACTTAGCAATGTAACACACTTTCTAAGATTTTTTTACTACCTCAAAATCACACTTGCTTTGTGACTTAGCATCGTAATACACTAGCTAAGGTTTTAACTATTCATTTTAATATCTGCATTCTATGAAGGATGCCACTCGTACTTTAGAACAAACTTGTCATTCTACCTTGCCCAATGCCATTGTAAATCCATTGGTCCACATTCCATCCAAATCCTTAAGTGATAGTGATCGTGACTCCACAACCAATGTCTCTACAGATAGTGAATCTGGGTGTGAGGTCCTTCTGCCTAGTGTGGCCCCTCATGAGTTTTGCCTCCAAGTTCTTTAACAATCTCCATTCATTTAGGGTTTTCACCAAATTATGATAGATTAGCTAATTTACTAACACCCAGAGACCTTTTCTCTTTAATTTCTTAGGAATAATCGCGTCATCATGGGTTACAGGCTCTAAGGGGTGGCAACCAATGTTAGAGAGGTTGTAAACACACCAACTGCCAACTTAGATAGGGCCATAATAAATCAACATTTGAGAAAACTAGAGGATCTAGACAAATATGGGTTCAACTTTGTTTGTCTTATCAATCACTTAAATTTACTTAAAGATGCCCATTTGGAGATCCAGATGGTGCTTTATCGGAAGCATGTGAAAGATCAACATGTAGAGGAATCTAGGATAAAGGAGCTTGACCCCATGGTCAAGATGATGAATCAGAGAGTCGGGGTTGTTAAGGAAGATCTATCCAAGGCTTTGAGTGAGAGAGAGGCCATCGTGAACATGTGTGTCCAAGTCCAAACCACACTTCGATCCTCTTTGATAGCTCAACATGAATGCCTCCAATCTTTCTCTGCTTTACCTTGGGATTTCTTCTCTTCCCCAGACCTTTGGTTCCTCCATGGATGAGGACTTTTGTATCTCTTTTTTGTATTATTTTTTTTCATGTACTCCTGGAAATAGTTCCCAACATTTGTAAATTTTGGATAAGGCAGATTTATGAAAGAACTCTATTTTCTCACTCCATTGCATTCTATATTTTCTCATTTTCCATTTTTCCCACGTAATGTGACTGTGTATTGCTTATAACCCTCGTGATATATTTACTCTTTTTTAACAATTATTTACATTTGTCGTTTTGAATAAAGTACAAAAAAGAAAAATATAAAATGATCAACTCGAAGAAAAAACTCAAAATGGACTAAGCCAATCTTTAAACATGGTAAACCTTAAGCCACTTGTTCTTAATCTTAAAAGATCTATCTTTTTTTGTTTTTAAGATTGAGCAATAGCCTAAGTCATGTGATTTTTTCATCACAAATAGCCCCTCCCAGTTAGCAGCAAATTTGGGGAGTGAGAGCCCTCTAATGTGCCTCACAATGGCTTTCAACACTAACTCCGCCTCCACGAACTTCCTTGGCCTCACCAAATTGTCATTGGCCCTAGAGAGATTCTTCATGTACATTTGGAATTGTTGTGTCGTGTTGTCTCTGTGTTCATTAAATGCTTCTAATTTGACATGTCTTCTCCGAGGGAGCATGCTAATTCGTAAGGCATATCTGGCAGAGGGGATTTCTAGTTGCACTGGCAAAATGGCATTAGCTCCATACACCAATGAGAAAGGTGTATATATAGTTGGCTTTCTCTTGGGTTTTTTTAGGCCCATAACACTACTGGGATCTTGTCATCCTAAGATTTTGTGAAGTCTTCCATCATCTTTGCTAAGATGTTGATCAAGGCCTTATTTGTTGCTTTAACTTGACCATTGCCTTTGGGGTAAACTACCATTGAGATGTGGTGTATGATTGGATATTTTTCTGTGAGCATGCCCATATCTTTGTTGATAAAAGGAGTTCAATTATTAGCAAATAATATTAGGAATTCCAAAGCTATAAATTATGCATTCTCTAATGAATTATATCACTAGCCCTGTTGTTTCTCTCTTTAGTGCCACTGCCTCTACCCACTTTGTGAAACACTTCGTCGCTACAAGTATCAATATCTTTCCCCTTGAAGATGGATTGATTTCCCCTACCAGGTCAAATGACCAAGTATGGAATGGATAAGGAGTATCCAACGAGTGAATATCCACCGAAGGAGCATGGATCATATTCCCATGCACTTATCATGCTTTGTACTTAAAAATGAACTTAGTAGAATCCTTATCCATAGTTAACCAATAGTATCCCAAAGTCATGAGATGTTCACATAGCTTGGCTCCCCCAATATGACATGGATCATGGGCTTGATTTAGGTCTTATGCTACTTCATCGCTTGTGATGCATCTCCAATGCATGTTGAAATATCTCTTATGAAAGATCTGCTCCTCTTAAACATGAAAGCTTGGGGCCCTCCTTCTGATACCTATTGCATCCATCTTTTTTGTGGGAATAACTCCATCTTTGATTAAATCAATATAGGGTTGTTTCCAATCTTCAAGAGGCTCCCTGAACTTACACTGAGTCGCCTAGAAGAAGAGCTGAGCATATTCTCTTTTCATTTCTGCTGCATCTTATCTCATTGTTAGCCAAAAATATCCCTCCTTTTGAATTCTTATATATAAAAGGATCTTAGTTGTCTTGCAGTGCCCTTTGTGTCTCTTCTTTAGCCTTTTTTCTACTTCCTCCCATATTTCTGAAGTATAAATTCCCTTAGCTTGCAAAATATTGGGCTACCTCTTTTAGCTCCATCGTTCCTTCCCTAGACTCCAACTACTTTCTAATACTCCCCCTCCAATATAAATCATGTTCCATTAGCAAAATGGCTTGTATTACTGAGGGGCTAGTTCTTTGTTGGATCACAACAGTTATTGTATTGCTCTTCATGTCGACTTTCTACGCAATTATGGCACAGGCCTCAGCATGCATGTTCTCATTTTGGGATGCCTCTTCACCTTGACTTGATGGAACTGATCAATCAACCTATGGATGATTGTTCTGTAGGATGCCAAGTTGAGGTGCTTCAACGTAAATTCCCAATTCACTTACTTCACCACCAAATTTGAATCTCTTTTAAAGTAGAGTGAGCGAATGACCCTTCGGAAGGTCTATAGAAGCCTTAGCACAAACACTTCATATTTAGCCTCAATTTTGGAGAAGGAAAAATTTTAATTGAAAGATAAACTCCATCTCCACCGTTTTTTTGTGCTTATGACCCATCGAACTCCATTACCCACTCCTCAAGGTTAGATTCCAAATCATCCCCTTGAATGCTCTCTCATAGTGGTTAAAATGTTCTCGGTGGAAAGATTACCAATAAGTCTACATATGCTTGAATTTTGATTAAATGATGGACCGCACACTTCAAATCATATTCTGATAGGATTAGGAACCACCTTGTTGCCCTCCCAATTAAAATGGTTCGTGCCAGTAAAAACTTAATGAGATCACATCTTATCATAATGTGAATGGTGAAAGATAACATGTAGTGTCTAAATTTTTGGGCAACGGACACTAAGGCCAAACAATGCCTTTCAATACTAGTGTACCTTGCCTCTAGCCCATGGACGATTCTACTCAAATAGTAGATAATTCTTTGTTGCCCATCAATATCTTATGCCAGTAAAGCGTCAATTGATCTTGTAGTGGAAGTGAGGTAGAGTTACAATGGTATTCTAGCTCTTGGAGGGATAATGATTTGTGGAGAAGTGAGAAACTTCTTGATCTTATTAAAGGCCTATTTATGGGGGATTTTCCATTTGAACTTCATGTTCTTTGGCAGCAGGTCCATCAAAGGATGGGTTATCTCGGCTAACCTTGGCACAAATTTCCTCAGATAAGAGACTTTTTCGAGGAAACTCTTGAGCTCCGTCGTAGTTCTTGGCAAGGCATCTCTAGAATGGATTTTTTCTTGTCTGGGTCCATCTTCATCCTTTTGTGATTAACCATAAAACCTAGAAATTTCCCACTTATCACCCTAACGCACGGTTGAGTGGGTTCACCTTTAACTTGTATTTCTTGCCTCTGTTAATAACCATCATAAGGTCAATTAAGTGAGGCTCCTCCTTCCTTGACATGATGACCAAATCATCCGCATAAAACTCCAAGATTTCATGAAAGAAATCATGGATAATGGTCATCATTATTCTTTGGTATGTTAACCCAACATTCTTTAATTCAAAAGGCATAACATTATATATAAAATTGCCTAATGGAGTTCTAAACGTTATCTTCAATGCGTTCATTGGATCCATATTTATGTGATTATATCCCACATACACATCCATGAAATTATACATCTTATGGATTGCCATTGTATCTATCAAGTTATCAATAAAGGGCAAATGGAACACGTCATTTGGGCAAGATCTATAGAGGCCTTTGAAGTCAACACAAATGCCTATTTAATCTTTGTCCTTCTTCACCACCGATATAATCCTAGAAATCCAAATAGGATGTTGGATCGATTTGATGATCCCTACTATCAGCAACCATTGTACCTTCTCCTTGATCTTTAGGTCCATCTCTTGCTTGTAAGTTTTAGTTGCCTGTTGCACTGGTATAACTGATGGCATAATGTTCAACTTGTGATAGCTCACTTCTTGATCTAGAACCTCCATTTCAGTATACTTCTATGCAAATACATCTTATACTCCTGAATGAGCTTAACAAACTCTCTCCCTTTCTCTGCATCTAAGTCATTAGAAATAAATATGGGCCTTGGATCTTTTCCCCGCTCAGCCAAATTAATTTTCTCTAGCTCTTGAACTTATGGCTTTGAGCGATCGGTCATGCATTCAAGCTCACCAACCATTTTTTTAACAAATTCACGGATATTGGAGTTATCAATAACAAGACATTGTCCTTTATTGTCCACTAAAAACATTTATACATCGGGTTAGCCTCCTCTTCTGCTTCCTCAACCGTATTCACACACCTTAAAAGGCAGTAGACCACTCTCCCATCCTCTAACTGGACCTTTTTGCCTTGGTGGTTAAGCAAAGCTATCGCCTTCTATTTATTTTCTCTCCCATCTTCCTCTAGTATGACCCCTGAAAACTCTCTCATCATGCTCTTCCATTTGACCTCACGCTTTATAGGGTCAATTCTTGGCCCCATCTTATCTCTCAGCTGTCTAGAGATAGATTGGGGCTTGGGACTAGTATTGTTCGCCTCTTAAACTCTTTAGCTTCCACTTATACCTTCTTCTACATGGTTGTTCACCATCCTCAAACTCTCTCTGATTGATAGGACTTTGTCCCCCTCCATACGTCGTGTTAACACTCATGCACCTGCCAATTTTGTATAAAATGCAATATCCACTTGATGGGCCTCCTCTTAGGCAAACCAATTCTTGGCCACTCAAATGACTATATCAGTCCCCTTCATGTTTTCCTTGACACATTGGTGGTATGTTGAGGGAACTAAGCCATGATTATGCATCCACACCTTTCCTATCAACAGGTGGTATCAATGACATGGAACTTAATATGTGATGTAAGGTTCCCCATCACAATTCCCACATTCGAATACCCAATAGACATGGAAGTTTGGTTGTCATACCCAGAAATCACCAAAGGCATTGGGATTAGTCTTTGCTAAAAAATATTGGATGCATAGAAGGAGTTGATAGGCATAATATTTATGGAGGCACCTCCATCCATCAACGCTCTTGATAAGACCACTCCGTTCATGATCGATGTGATGTATAATGATCCGTTATCAGGGAACCTCACTTTCGTATCTGCATAAGAGAAAGCTATCTCGGACTTTAACTTTCTCACTAGCTTGGCCATTGATCCCTTATACCTTAATGATGGAGTTGCATTTTTCCTTTCACTATAAGTATTTCTTGGGTGATCTCGAGTCTGCTTTTTAAGGGCATCCCCACATGATAAAAAAGCAATGCACATATTGGGAATTGGGATAAAGCCTGGTATTCTAAGTTAATCTTCACCACATATCCCTCCATGATACAGATCTCCTATATGTCCCTATCTTTTACCTCATCATAGGCAATCACCATATTTTCCATTACAATAATGCACTCCTTAAGAGCTGCTTCAAACTCCTACTCTCTTCTCAGTCCCTCTCACCTCTTTCAGATTTTTCATCATAAGCAACCATAAGGGTTTCTCCATGCACTAGTAGAGGGTTATCATTAACATCTCCTTAGGTATTTTGCAGTATTCCAACTAATAAGTGTAAAACATGAGCTTGTTGGATCGTAAACACACTAATACACATGGCGATATTTGGGGTCAGAGTGGATATCTGTTCTTAACTCATTTTTAGGAGCATGCTTGGTCATATAAATCGCCCCTCCACATAACATAGCTTTGTAATAGTAGATAGACTCTTTAACAGGGCAAGGCAACCGAGGTGGGTTTTCTCTATCTCTCCCAAACTTTCCCTTATTGTCCCTCCTCTTTCCCTTTACATCTTCTTCTCCTCCCTTTTCATAGCCCAATGATGGGGACTTGCCTCTCCCCGCCATATCTTGATGTCTAAACATCAAAGGTACAACGATAGGACTTGGGCGAACAACCAATAAAATGTTCCTTCCAGACTTTAAAAATGCTGCAAAAGTCCCCTCGCGTGTCTCTTGTATCAAATCGCAAATATACTCTAGGAGCAAGACCTCTACACAGAGTTGAAGTAACTTGGACTCTTTAGCCTCCTCTGTTGCATAGAGATACCTTTATTTAAATCTCCTGATGTATGCCATTACCTTCTCACCTGACTGTTGTTTTCCCCTTGCCAACTAGGTGAGGGTGAACACATCCCCTACCAGAAAGAACTTCTGGACAAATAAAATGTGCATCTCTTTGCAAGTGGCCACACTCCTAGGGGCCAAATGGGAATACAAAGTTAAGGCTTTATCCAGGAGGGATTTGGAGGAGTCCTCAATAATAGCTTCTTGTTGTTATAATGAGATCCCAAGTGCTCAACAAACCGTTTAATGTCTTCCATTAGGTTCCCGCATTTCCTAATGCATTTTTCAAAGATAGGAGGCACATAGTATTTGGGGTAAGGCTCATTATTTTACTCCTCTAGATAAGGAGTACTAAAATCATCATACATTGAAGCTGCATCTCTTGTTGTCTACGAGGAAGCCATCATCTTTAAAATCTCCTTCTTTATCTCCTCCACCGTTAAAGAAGGTGAGATACCTTCCCCAATTACTACAACACTCAGTTTAACGACCACATGTGTAAGATCAACTATAGTGGGTGTTCCTACGATTGGAATAATGGTGGGAGTAGTCATTATGGGAGCTACGCCCAAAGGAACTGCTGGGACCACTTATGCCATAGGAGTGAAAAAAGAACTGGGGTCCATCGTTTCCCCAAAATTCATTGTCACTGTGGGTTTTTGTAGAAATTCCATAGACTTTCCCATGAGATGGGCGATCAAGATTGGCCCCATTACACTTCTCGTGGAAGTATGTGTTAGCGTGAGAACTTCCATGGCTGTTTGCACCTAAGGTACCTCATCTCTAGGGGCCTCATATTTCCTCGCCACCTCTTCTTCTCTCTGTTGGATTTCATCCAAGTTAAGAATTCGGTTAGCATTATCTTGGGACATCCTACTTAAAGAATACCTCCCCAGAGGAGTCACCAAATATATGAGGTAAGTCCTTTTGAGGCTGGGGTTATAACACAAACGGAGGTGTAACCTCTATTTTGATGGAGATAAATCACTAACAAAGTATTATTTACGATGATGAAACAAACTCCCATATATATACAGCTCAAACACTCAAGATTGAACTCACAAAATCACTCAGGTATAACGCATACTTTAATAATATATTAACCATTAATGTAACTCAGTTTAGCAGGAGAGAAAGGAAAGTACTCTAGGACACATTTTGGTAGGCAACTCTAACACCAAGGCCCCACACACAAAGATCTCTATAATAAATAATAGTAAAAGCTATGGAATGGTCTTAATGGTGATGAGTAATATTCTATGGTTTGTAATAACTCTCATTATTTTTCTCTCTTAATCTCAGAAAAATATATCTCAAGTGTGAAAGAACTCTCTCCAACAAGAAGTGGCTGAGAAGCCTATATAGTCATTAATACCATTTGAGTGGACTGATGCTTAATTAATGTGAAAAGACATCCCCTAGCACTCTATGTCACTGGCATTTAATGCAAGGATATCCTAGCATGCCCCTAAAGCATAAGCATTAAATGCTTACAACTAGATTCGGTTTCCATATTAGTGGTGAATCCCCAAACAGTCTGACAACCCCAAAACCAACAAGGTTATTCAAGTTTGGATTGAACAAAAGATAGTTCACGTGTGAAATCATTCAGGTCAAATGTTAATTTTGGTAAGGGGTTGTTTGGCTTTAGGCCCAATGTGGGATGGAACTCATGGTTTCTCTAGGTAAGCTCTCTCGAATTATGGTTCTTCTGTGTTATACCAGGTGTGTCTAAAATGGTTTAGCTAAGCTTTTACATTGTCTTCCAAACCAGTTTCCTCGAAAGTTCCCTCGGTGAGTTCATTAGATATATCATGAGAGCTCTCTCATGCCCTGCCTGACTTTGTCCAAACTGGACACCATTTAACCTCAACCTTACACTATAAACAATTACAACTCTAAAGTTACAATATATCATCTAATATTACATAAACTGAACAAGTACAAAAGAAAGAAAAATTGTGCTTCCTCGAAAGAGTTTCCTCGTTTCTTTGCCCCCTCTAAATCCCATGTCTTCTTGACTATCTCTCTTTAATCCTACTCTATTAGGAAGGCGATTTATCTCTAATCATGAGATTACCTTTGGGCTCCCCCTACAACATGGATACTAAAACTTAACATACACAAAAAGATGAAATTCTATATAAAATAGATTTTTCTATATGAAAGTATATTTGCATGTGTATTTGGAAAAATAAAAAAACCAAGGTTAATTAATAATATTTTCAAATTATAAAAATATATTAACCAAGGTGAATATAAGTCCATTAAGTGTTATATATTTGCCTAAGTGGTGTGCTTAAGGTTCGTTATTGAGTCAATTCGATTTTTTGATGAAGATTTTCAGTGACCTCTTGGGCAAAGAGATCATGGAATTCATACAATCTATTATATGGAGCACATCGAGTATACTATAATCTTAAAATCTCCACCTTAGTCGAATTCTGAGACAAAATGTAAAAGGAAAAATTACAAGCAAAATAGTGAAATCTACCATTTTATGACTCGCGTGCCCAAGGGAAAATCTAAAAATAGAAAAGTACATTTGTTACAAGTAACTAATCAGTATAAGATACTCGACCATATTCATTAATAAAAAAGAGGAATTTGTACAAAACTTTACTATCACACACTTGCAAACTCATCAAGGTGCCAACATAAAGAAATATGACAATAAAATATGAAAAATATGAACATGTGAATATGACATTGTGAACATGAACATCATATCTATTTAAAATAGATACTCCTCAAATATACACTTCCTCTCAACAAACATAACATAGCAACAAATAACTCTAAGCAACCTAATATTCTTGGATAACTATACTCCCGCTATCTACAAATTTCTCCCCCTTTTTGTCACAGAAAGTGACAAAGGAAGGACTAACACTACACCATATACCCGACGTGGTCACGATTTTGTACCATGACCATATTAAGGGTGAAAAAATTATGGATCACGATCCACTACTGTGACACCACATCGGGGTCACAATCCTTATATTGATATTAATGTTGATTGGCTCATCATTGTTTGGGATGGTGACCCGGTGGTCATGGCACAAAATAATGACCCAATCTGTGACCATTAATGGGGCATTTAATTATGGTCACGGTTGAGAATCATGACCCCAACTATGACCTGTTTAATTATTTCCATATATTTATATTTTTAAATGGTCATAGTTGGGCTCACGATTTTGACTTGTGACCAAAACAATGACAAAAATAAATAAAAAATTAATATTTGGTCATGGTTCTTAACTGTGACCAAATATTAATTTTTAAATTTTTTGTCATAGTTTTAGTCACACTTCAACACCGTGACCAAATTTTATAAAAAAATTAATTTTTTTCATCCACCAAAAAACCCATACATTTTTCAAACTTGTATGCATTTTTAGAAATAATTATTAAGCCACTACGCGATCCATAAATAAAAAAATAATACAACACAAATTAACTAACTAAAGCCATCAAAATTTTCAACACAAATAATAATACAACGCATGCTTGTGGGAATATGATATTAACATCAAAATATCTTCATCGAAATCCAATACAGTGTGTTGTTGTAAAAATTACACACCCACGTGGACCAATGATGAATGTACACCTATCCTCCAACATAACTGAACACCTTACTTGGTTAGCTTCAGAGACACTTAGTCGACTGGCATGCCGACCAACTGAAGAAGGCCAATCAACAGGATTACCAATAGCTACTCGGATGGGATGCCAACCAACACTGAGTTCTAAGAGTTTTATTTATTATACACAGATGTAAATGCCTAGAAATATAAAGGCTCTCCATCTCTAGGGTTTTAAAACCACTATAAATACAAACTACTCCCTTAGCTTAAGGGGAAACTCAAATCACTCATAATCACACCATACTGAGCTATTGTAAACTCCATTGAATAAAAACTAATAGTGGATGTAGGCTATTTTACCGTTGAACCACTATAAAAATCTTATCTCTCTTGTGTGTGGTTTGCGTTACTTATCTTATTTTTATATATGATTTTAAATTTGGAATTAGTCCATGTTTAGACATCAATATATTGGAACCATTCATGGGAACGTTTGTTTGTTATCGTTCTCTACCATTTGCATTTGTTTTATTTCTTTAATTTAAAGAAATGAATGATCTAGAGAATAACACTAGAAATGAAGGCAATGTCATCATTCCATATGCTCTTCCTAGTGCTGCATACCTAAAGGGAATTATTCTCACCATGCTAGAGGGAAAGAATCCATGCAAGAGTTTGTCAAACAATTGGCTAGCACTATGCAAGCTAAGTTTTACAACTCCAGGAGACATATGCCATCTTCACCTGGCTGAAATGAAAGAATCGTTATTCTCATTCTTCTCATGATATGTCATAGCGTCCTGGTGAAACTTCTTTTGTTCTATGAACAGATTACTATGATGGTAGATCTTGTTCAAAAGAAAGACCAAGTGTCTTGGAGAGGTTGAGCAAGGAGTCTACTTTTGATCTCCTGGGCCACCGAGTAACTAGAGGAAATCGTAGGGACCATGAGCATCGCTATGAATACAGAGAAGGGTCCGAAAAATATAGGGCCAGTATTATATGCTTTGTGCATGCCGATCAGACCTCTCAGGACGAGAGTTCAACACATAGGCACAACAAAGTCGATGTTGATGTATAAAATTAGATTGATTCTAATTTTATAATCGAAGATAAATATTATGGGAATAACTCAAACCACATACACAAAAGACAGAGATTTTAGAGTGGTTCGACTGTAAAATAGCTTACGTCCATTGTTGTTGTTATTTAATGAGGTTACAGTAGCTTAATAAGATAAGAATGTGTGTGATTATAGTTGTCCCTTGAGATAAGGGATTGGTTTATATTTATAGGGGTATGAAACCCAAAATATGGAATGCCTTAATATTTCTAGGAATTTACATCTGTATGCAATAAGTAAAACTCTTAGAATTAATAGCTGATTGGTATCCCATCTGAATAACTGTTGATGTTCCAATTGGTTGGTCTTCTTATGTTAATCGACCTTTCTATCATGCAAGTTTCTCAGTGGCCGATCAAGTAAGCTGGTTGACCACGTTGGATGATAGGTGTGACTTCTTCATTGGTCCACGTGGGAATATAATTTTTACATACAATAAAATCTCCCAATACTTCATGCTTGATGTTTACATGAAAGTATGAAGTACTTAACCCAGTAAATTATTCGACGTAGTATTTGAATGTTTGGTCAGTTTTTGACCTCCTCTACTTGTACACTTTTCATTGACATCACTTAAAAATTGCATTCTTATAAATAACCCAAAATTTAACGAACCGCTAAAGGGCGTATTGGTATTTTCCTGCCTTTGGAGCTGTGCATCCGTCAGAACGTCAATCGTTGGTACAATTAATCATTATTTTTTCCTTTTTCGAGGCAAGCTATAAAAAATGAAGCTTATGCCAGTTGTTTCACCATAACTCTGTTAAACTTCAAACTTTTGGTGTTTCCAAGCTTTCTTTCTTCTTCCATTTCCACTATTCTTGCTTCTGCAATTGTTTCCTCTATAAGACTTCTTCCCTCTTTTTTGATTATTATATCTATTTAATCATGGTTTACATCGTTCATGAAGATTATTAAGAAGTGTTTATGAGGGAAAGAGTAATCCCTGATTGGGTAGATTTAGAGATGAATATTCCTGCCATTGCATCCCATCTCTATTTATAGTTGAATGTGGAATTACTTTTCCTCCCATTTTCTTTTTCCTTGAATTTTGTCAACACTTTGATGTTGTCCCTGCTAGGGTATCCCCCAATTCGTGGAGAATAGTGAATGAGATTCGTAGGCTTGACCATATTCATGGGACCCATATTGTTATTCCTGACTTAATGCTCTACTATAAATGCGTTACCAGTGATAATACTTATTATTTGAAGACCAGATTTGCCAATAGGGCCTTAATGGTTAATTTTTTAGATTCTAATAAGGACGACTTTGACTATACGGTGTAGTGGTCAAGAACTGGCAACATGCTTCTCTTCAAAATAGGGAGGAGTATAATGGACCCAGGTGTCCCTAAATAGGGAAGGGCATAGGTTGCAAAAATTTCTTTCTTTTTCCGCAGATTACCTGTTTGATGATATGTTAACTAACCTTCTTGTCTCCTTTTAATGTAGTGGAGAGTAAGAAAAAAAACTTATATTCATATTTGTGGAGCATTCATAAGAGAATTGGTGAAGCACACCCAAGAGCTACCTTGTATCTACTGAATTATATGAGTTCAATTACTTCTTTCGTTGCTTGACCCATTGTCATAGTACATTCAGTCCCTATCAATTTGGAAGAAGAACCCATTCCCACTTGTTCGATTGAAGAATCTATTAGAGTTGAGAAGGATTTCGATACTTTTTTTTTTTTAATCTTTGGGCATTTTTGCTAATCCTACTTCCCCACTATCTATCATGGGTAAGATAAATATCCTTGATTTGATGTCTGGAGGAGCTTTATCGTCCACCACTAAGAAGGCTATAGAGAAGACTGTTAAAGATGTTAATGAGCAGAAGTCTAAAGTGACTGAGAAGGCATCTAAAGTTATTGAAAACAAGCCTCGGGTTATTGGTACCGAGGAAATTGAATATTTTGCACCTCAATACAAGAGGTTAAAAAAGGTTTGACTGAAAAATAGGCCTAAAATCTGCTGCCGATCAACAGGAGTTAGTCAAGAAGATTCAGGTTGATTTGGAGGCTGCTGGCTTATCATGTGTGTTTGTCAATTCTGGTTTGGCCAAAGGGTTGATAAAAGATAGGATTCTTTCAACTGATAGGGCAACTATTATTTCCATTCCCCGATTAAGGTTGTCAGAGAAAGCTTGCCAGAAATTGGCTTTGGTAACCATTTTCCCTTCAGTACTTGTCGTTACTATATTATGTTCTCCTCTTTTGACGTGATATTTTTGTCTTTTACAGTTTCTAATGAATTTTTAATCAACTGATGGAGAGGGATGATCAATTTCGTTCTTTCTTAGGTGAAGCTAAAGAGTCCTTTGAAGGTCCAAGGAAATCTTTGGAAGCTTCTCTATAGGATTTGGAGATAAAGAAAAAAGCTTGGTAAAAAGAGTTAAGGAAAGCCAATAAGAGGGAAAATTTGGCTGTAGGAAAAATAACCTCTATCGAGAAATAAGTTAAGATTGTGCAAGTTAGTTTGAAGGTGGAAAAGGATAACCTATTAGGAAATTAAAACATTTTCAAAGCATTCGAGGATAACGTAGTAGGTCTGACTGTAGATCTTACTATAAAGAAGGCTAAAAATAAGAAAATAAGGGAAACCTCCTTTGATAAGGGAAACCTCCTTTGATAAGGGATGGGAAAAAGGACTGTTGGCCTTTGTACAGATTAAGTATGTCAAGAAGAAGTCATTCAAGGACAGATGGTCGTAGGCACTCAAGGAAGTCGGCACAATAAAAAATTCAGAGTTGTTTCCGAGGCATGACATGAGGACTCCTTTAAACTTAGAGGAAGAGTTTGATGATGAAGAGGGATTAGGGGAATCTTTTATGTCACGTGTTGAGTCTGCTTTGGTCCCATCTATCTAATTTGACCTACCTCCTAGTAAAGTTAATCCTCAAGACAGGGATATGGTCTAGCTTTTCTTTAGTTTTACAACTTGTTGGACTCTTTCTTTTTGCCTTGTAATTAGAGCATCACTTCGTAACACCTTTATTTGATCAATAAAAAGATATCCTTTTAGTTTAATGCATTTTGTTGACTATATTTGTTTCTCTTTTCTTGGTTGCCATGAATTTTTATTTCCCGCTTGAATTGCTTCCCCAACTCATATATACATATTCTTATTTGTGATCTTCCAGTTTGATGCTAGGAAAAAGGCTATAATTTTAGCTGAGTTCGACCTACTTAGGCGAAGTAAAAACCTTCTAGAAGCTAATCATATCCCCCTGACTGAACAAGATTTGGCTGGGTTTCTCGGCGCAGATGCATTCGACCAAGTTAAGGAGTCATATATTCATCTTCATTGCTTATGGGATAGGGCTGTAGCCAATAATGCTACTTACTATGAAATGATTGAGCAACTGCAAGAAGATCATAATCAGTCCAAATCTCTACTTCATACTGATTATGAAGCCAAATATAAGGCTTTGAATGAAGGACAGGGTTTTGACAAAAAAATTGTAAGACATCACTTTGACTTTGAACAGGAAGGAATTATCTTTAAAGCAGGATATCGAGAATGCTCGAGGAATTGTTGCTATGCAAGAGAAGGAAAATAATGTTTTTAGGAATGAGCTCGATAGTTTGAAGAAATCATCTACCAATGGTCCTGATGAAGGTGCTTCCTTTTTTAAAACTAAAAATATAAGATTGTTAGTGGAACTCGAATCACTGCAGCAGAAAATCGAACCTTGAAAAACTTTCAGGCAGAGGGTGATGGTTTGACCAACAGTTAATGAAGAATGAACTAAGAAAACATTGTCCAACCAAGCTTCCCAGTTGAAAGAAAGAATACCGTTGTTGCAGACTTATCTACCCAGTCGGAGGCCAAAGATACTTCTATTGTCAGCTCAGTTGACTGCCAAAGATAATGTCTTCAAGAAGCTTCAAAACCAGGTAGAGAGGTTGACCTTTCAATTCCATAAACAACCTAAGGAAGTATGGATGGAGGGTTATAATTAGACCTTATTTCACATGGATGAGCATATCACTCAAAGTGAGCATGAGGGGTACAAATAGGGATGGACTAATGTGTTGACCTTACTGATGTATGACCAAAATAATACCTTATGGCATTGGAATGATCTAGGCTTCTCGAATTGTGACAAACCTCTAATTAAATTGGACACAACATGGATTCCCCTTGATTCCATCCCTCAATGCCTGATAAATAAGTATATAGGGGAGTATGGTCTTTATGGTGAACATAAAATAGTCTGTCCTTCTCACTTGATTGATAGGTCTAGCGGTAGTAATAGGCAAATGTTTAGAGATTTCAACTATATAAACTCTCCATATAACCTTGACGATCCTCCAACTGGAATGGACAAAGCTCAGGGGAAATGTCCAGTAGAATAATTTTGATTTTTGTACTTGTTCAACTTTGATTGTAACATCTTGTGATTTCAAAATGAAATTACTTTATCTTAAATATATATTTGTTTTTATTTATGCATTTAATTTTTATACTTGTTTTAAGCTTATGATTAGTTAATCGGGTGGCCGACTAGGTAATCTGCTTATTCAACAAGTGATGCATATATATTTGAACTAAGATTGTAGGGCCTTAAATTCTACTAGTACACTAAGGTAAAGCTGCAAGCAATTTTGAACTAAGTGTTGACATTAATTATTAGTGGAAACTAAGTGTGTTTAGGATGTATATGCATATTCATGTGTTTTAACTTAGTAAGGTAAAACTTCTTGTGTTTACATATGAAGATTTATGGACTTCTTGTTCGTGACTTGTTAAGAAGAAACCATACATGAAGTAATAATAATTTGATGAATAAGTCTATTAGGAATGTATATATGTATTCCAGTATTTAACTTAATAAAAAAATACGAATGTTTATTAAGATGTTGGTGCATCTCGAATATGATAAGTTCAACCTGATTAAGTAGTTCTTGTCTTTTGATTGGCAAGGGCAGAAGACCAAGGGACAGTACTTGAAGATTGTGTTTTTATCTTTATGTTTTGGCTATGGATGTATATCACCGTACTCCAAAAAAAATCAAACAAATTGAATCATAATTGAACTGAAATCAAGATTTTTATTGAACTTAAAGGAAAAGTTATCTGAGATTGAAGAAAAAAGATAAATAATGCCATTATTTTACTAATAGTATTTTCGGAGGTGGTCGGCATTCCAAGGGTTCTTGAATTCTTCCCCATCAAGAGTCTTTAATTGAAAAGTTCCTGGTTGGATGACTACTGAGATATGATAAACACCATGCCAGTTTTCCCCAGGCTTGTTTCCGTTCTAAATGACTTTCTTGAGAATGTAATATATTTCTTTCAAGTTGGTCGGCTTGACCCTTTTTTTTATAAAAACGGCCAGTTCTTTATTGATACACAGCAGCTTTGAGTGCAGCATCTTCTCTGACTTCTTCCACCCGATCCAAATCTAATCGTCTCATTAGATCACTTCTAGGAGAATCAAAGTTCAACACTGTACGAGTTAGTAGGCCTATCTCGGATGGTACCATAACCTTTATCTCAAAATCAACCATATAATGTGTTTCTCCACTAGTTGTTCTCGGTGTGGTTTTATAAGCCTAAAGAACAGAATGCAATTCATTGATCTAGTTGCCCTTAGTAATATCAACTATCATTTTCAATCCATTAATCAAAGCATTGTTCGTTACTTTTGTTGACCGTTTCTTTGTGGATATCCTGGAGCAGAGTGAATTTTTTTAATCTTAGATTGAACACAGTACGTTTCAAATTCACTGGTGTCAAACTAGGTTCCATAGTCAGTAATGAAGGCATAAGGCATGACATACCTGAATATGATGTTCTTCCATATAAACTGAAATACCTTCTCATAGGGTATCTCTATCATGGTTATGCTTCCACCCATTTTGTGAAATAATCTACTTCCACCACCAAATATTTGAACCTGCCTTTGGTAGTTGGCAATGGGCCAACCAAATAAATTTCCCCAAATGGCAAAAGGCCAAGGAAAAGTGATTGGTGTTAAGGACGCCCCCAGTGCCCTATGAATTATTGAAAATCTCTGGAACTTATCACATATTTTGGAAAAGGTTATACAATCTGTCTTCATAGTAGGCTAATAATACCCTTGCATGGAAATTTATCGGAGTAATGACCGACTAGCTGAGTGAGTCCCACAAGAACCTTCATGCACCTCCTTGATCGATTTTGAAACTTCCAGGGGATGGACACACCGTAATGAGGAAACAATCTATCCCCTTTTGTATAAAACTCCTCTCTTCAATATATACCCAGTTATTTTTTATCTGAGTTTCCTAACATCTTTCGGATTAGTTGGTAGGACCCCTTTTTCAATGTAATCTTTAATTGGGTCCATCTATGATGGTCCCACGTCTATATTAATGAAATTTATCATATGATCCTCCTTTATGCTCCTGGATGCCAAGATCTCCACAGGGATGCTTCTTATGAGTTCTATCCTAGTCGCTGAGGCCAGTTGAGAAAATGCGTCAGTTCGAGCATTTTCTATCCTTGGTATTCTCACTATTTGGACTACTAGAAGTTTAAAGATCACCTCCATATTTTTATCCAGGTATATAATCATTGATTCTCCTTTGAATCCATGTATCTGAAGCACTTGGTTGATAATTAACTGAGAAACACTGTGTGCTATTACTTGCTCGACACCTAATAACAAAGCTAATTCAAGGCCAGTGATTAGTGCCTCGTACTCGACTTTATTGTTCAAGGACTGAAATTGAAACTTGAGAGCATATTATACATCAATGTTGTCAGGATTGATAAGTATAAGACCATCCCCACTACCAGTTGCACACGAGGATCCATCCATATATAAGTTCCATAATGGAATCTCACTGTTATAATTTTTACAAATAGAAATCCTTGCTGAAATATCTTCTTTCTTTCTTCTACATATTTCAGAGCCATCTCTTGAACAATGAAGGATTCAGGTTGATCAACTATTACCTTGGCTTGCTTTGGAGATGATCTCTCTTCCTGAGAATCCTGCTCGGCAGGCAAGTTCGGTTGGTCGGTAACCTCTGGATATGTAAAATCTGCAATAAAATTTGCTATAGCTTTTCCCTTTAATGATGATCTTGGCTCATAGATGATATCATATTCTCTAAGCTCCACCGCCCAACACATCAGTTAGCTTTGGTTTTAGCAGGATTACTTATATTCCTCAATAATTCACTATAAAGCTAAGGAACACCCATTCTTACACACCAAACACGCACTTGGTCGGGTTCAATTTCATTTTATGCTTTTTTAATGGTCAAATGTTTAATTCGGGTCTTTAATGTGATCTGAATCTTTTATTCTTTTGTTTAGCATATCATCTACGTATAATTCCATGTTCTTCCCAATATGTTCTTCGAACACTTTATTTGCCAATCTTTGGTACGTTTCTCCAAAATTTTTAAGCCCGAAAGGCATCACGTTGTAGCACTAGGTACCTCAATTGGTGATAAAAGAAGTGCTCTCTTTATCTTCTGGCTTCATTTTTATTTGGTTGTAGCCAGAATAAGCATCAATGAAACTCAACAATCCATGTCCTTTAGTAACATCCACTAGTTGGTCAATTCTGGGCAAAGGAAAATGGTCATTCGGGCACGCCTCATTGAGATCAAGGAAACACACATAATCCATTTATCATTCTTCTTTTTTACCATTACCACATTTTCCAACCACTCTGGGTACTTGACATCCTCAATGAACCGGGATTTTGTAATTTTTCTACCTCCTCTTGGATGGCCATGTTATTTTCAGGACTAATTACCCTATGTTTTTATTTGATCAGCTTGTCATCTTTGAAAATATTGAGCTCATGGCAAGGGAAATTAGGATATATCCCGTGCATATCTTCATGACTCTAAGCGAATACGTTTTTCCATTCCCTAAGAAATGTAACTAATTCTAGTTTGAGGGATGGTGCTGACATGGAGCCGATTTGAGTGGTCCTTTTTGGCTTATCCTCATTGACACGACTGAAAATGTGTCTCAGAAATGCGTACTCTCTAGGCTCAAGTGCAAGCCTATCGCTCAAGTAATAATCCGATAAGTCGGTTATCGATCCTCAGGGAAAAAGGACAACAAAGTTGTGATGGCGGGAGAAGACGAAGGAATCCTAACTTTGACTCTAAAAAGAAAGAAAAAATGTTTTGGTTTTGGGATGACTACAACTAAATGCAATTATGAAATTATGAAAAAGATGAAATTATACTAAATTACCTAAACTATAATTGAAAGATGATTTGAAACTTTTGAACTAAGTGATGAGAAAAACAGGACGGGAATACAATCCCCCAACCCTGGTGTATTGCAGTTATAATACTAATCATAAATTTAACTGATTGATTTGACCCGGAATTTAGTACTCCCAAGCATTACATATACGAGGTTCAATCCCGCATCATACTTAATCTGAGGACGAGTAAATCAGCATCGCGGTAGTGATACTCGAATTGCATTCTAAATCATCCCGGTTACCCAGGGGCAAACGAGATATAAAGATCTACAATTGTTGTGTTCCTACGCAATACGGTCGTAATCAATCACTAAATTCAGAGGACTAATTTTATACACACGCAACTAACACATCACGTTGGGTTCATGTATCCCGGTCTTAGAAAATCTAGCCTAGCATGCTGAAAGTAATGAAAATAGTGTTTGATTTGCAGAAAAACATGATTAACTATGGAAAATTGGTAGAATGGTGTAAAACAAAATTAAACAGACGAAATTACTTACTAATCTTACCAAAGCACTCAAAGTATTAACTGGAATTACTTATAATTACTGAAATCTGATCAAAGCTTCAATCTTCGGATTAAAAGAACAAACTGTATCTAAACTAGGGTTTCTGAAAAAGTAAGTGAAATTACACTGATTCTCCATCCTTATAATAATAATAATAAAAATGGGTATTTATACCCTACAATAATTCAAGAGTTTCAGTTGCACAAGGATTCTTTTTCGGAGAAGATAAGATTTGGAAATCTCTATAGCCGGACCAGATCGGTCCGGGCCTTAGGCGGATCGGTCTGCCTCCCAAGCGGATCGGTTCTTTTTATTTCCAGGCGGACTGGTTCTTTTAATTTTTACCTTCATCGGTTTGCTTTCGATCCGAGGTCTACTGGAGTTTTGCAACGCGGACCGGTCCGGGGCAGGGGCGGAACAGTCTGCCTGTTTGACTTTTTGCTCAACTTTGACTGCTCATATCTTTTGTTCCGGGACTCTGATTGAGGTGACGTTTATTCCTATGTGCTCATGAATGTGATATCTTTAACTTCGCTTAGGTACCTCATCCGAATTCCGGGTGGAAATTACACTTTTTCCCTTTTGACTTTCCTTCTTGTCTTTCTTGATTCTCCCGATTTCCTTCTTCCGTTTCTTAACATCAAATACCTGTAAAATCACTACGAAATACCAGAAACTCGGTGTACTCGTTAGGAGAGGTCAGTAGCAAGATTATGAGATAAAGTCAAATCAATTACGTTGTTCGAGGTGCTAAAAGTAACTAAATTAAGGGATAAATTAGGAAGAATTTATGCCTAATCAAACCCCCCTAACGTAGAACTTTGCACGTCCCGAGAAATGTAAAACAATCCTAGCACGACTCCCTTCTTGAAAAACATTTTATTGGGATATAATACCTTTTTCGCGGGAAAGCGGTTGCATTTAGCGTATGTAACAAGCCTTTAAACCCCTAGGTTACCCTAGTAGGACGAGTTGTGTCTCGTGAGGGTTTGCAAAGAATATACCGACAAAATTCGACTCAAAGAAGATTCAAAATATGCAAAAATTGTACAATTCAAACTTTCCCAGAAAATAGTCATCATCAAGTCATATTTACAAGTCTCAAACCGTAGTGTGTGTGTGCGAAGCCGTAAATATAACCGCCAATTTCCACTGATTGATCATTACGTTACTTATCCGAAAATTCGCTTTGATTTCAAATTCTCACGGAATGCTCTCTCAAACGAATCACTCGGATTGTGGATATTCTCTCGGTATGCGTGATATAAAGAGTAAATGTAATGGATGCAAAGTCCCGCATACAAGTAGAAAGATGGAAATTTCATAGTGATAGGATCTCATCAACGGATTACGATTTTAAAAACGGGAACACTGCCGCTTTTTCGCACATTTAATCTCTTATATTGTCTTTTGGTGTCTTAGCTCTCCACGCGGTAATCAATTTCGCAATTTGGACTCGGTTAGGACTTTTTCGGGGTTTAAGGTATATTGGGTAACATGGAAATGGTTGGGAAATTCGGAATTGGAAAAGTCATTTAGGATGTCCATTTGTGCTTTTTCCGGGCTATTGCTCATTTTTTTCTTCTTTTTCTCTATTTTTCACTTCTTTTCTTTTCTTAGTATTTTTGTTGAGCATTTTTATTTTTTTCTTTCCCCTTTTTATGCACTTTTCGGACTTAAATTCTGAATTTATCTATTTTTCGCAATTCCGGGCTATTTGGGTTTTTCGGGTTAGCAAACGAAAAGGATAAATTTTTATTCGGCTCAATTGGGTTACAAAATGGATGATTTTTCACAACTTTTTCTGGCCAATATTTTTGGGTAACAAACGATGGCCTACTTCATTGTCCAAAATACTAATTGTGTTACCAAATGCGTTTCGAGATGAATTAAGTTTAGACATCACTTTTGGCACGTTTTTCAAAGCAATATCACACACGATTTTCATAACCGATCAAAATAAAAGGATTGAGATCCTCGACGACTTTTAGGCGCTGAAAAGAGCTTTGAGTTAACAATTAACTCAGATTGATTTAAAAACTCGCAAAAAGTGATAGGCTCGAATCTCACCGGGTTTGTTAATCTCTACACTTATTCGTTAAGTCATCAATTTTCGCTCAATTTCCATCTTTAGTCAATTTTGGCTTTGTGTATGTTGAATTTTACAACTTGAGACTTTAAACCGACTTTTAATGATATTTTTGAAAAATTTGAATTCCAATTTTTATTTATTTTGAAGAAAAATATTTTTGGATTTTTCAAAGTTTTATGATTTTTTTGAGATTTTTGGTCATTTTGAAAATTTGTGAAGATTTAGAAATACACACTTGTGACCCCCCTAACTTAAACTTTTGCATTGTCCTCAAGCAAAAAGGACTAAAATCTAACTCAAAGCAAATGAAAAGTGCGATAAATAAAACAAACAAATGGAGAAAAATGAAGATTTTATTACAAACAAGACTGTGGTACAATTACAAGGAAAAGCATACAAAATGTGAACAGGAAAAACAAATAAAAAACTTCCAGAACCACATCAAGCTTCACTGGGGCGGGGGATGGGAAGAACCGGGCACATCGGGGCCATAGGGATCATGGTAATAGGATGGCAGTGGATCATTGGGCTCCCCTTGGCGTCGATAGATGTTCGCTTGAAAGCAGAGTATTAAGCTTGTATTGCGACGGTAATCGATCAAAAAGTTATCGAAGTTCGTTTCAAGTGTCGCCATTCGGTTTGAGAGGTCGCTTCCCGCCCACTCAAAATCCGGATCGTCCTCCTCTTTCGTCGACTCTTCATCCGAACCGACATCCCCCATCTCAAAATTCGTACCATCTCCCTCTTCTTCCTCGTCTCTCTCGCTCGAGGCTGCCTCTTCTTCACTATCACCTCCCCTCCGAGCCCGTAGGACAGCTAGCTGTTAGGTGCTTTTTGTGCGGGTCCCTTATTTAAAAGGACCGAGAATGCGAGTATGGTCGAGCGGCGCCGCTATGCCAGCATCCTTGAGGATATAAGTGATCAAACGGGCATAGGGAAGTGGGGTATTACCCTTCTCATCCAAAGACGCATTGATGATATCGGCGTATAAAGTGCAGGCCAAATGGATGAAGTGTGGGGGTCAAAGAGGTGATAGGTTAAAGTGGCTTATTGGGGCTGCATGGCGGAGTCGTTGGACGTTTGCAATATGTTGGCACACACAATCTGAAAAGTGAGGCGCGCCTTCTCGTTAAGGCGTCCAACGGCGACGGTTTGCCCCGTCCAAGCCACATTCGGTGCAATGCAGGCCATGATAACTTCCTTGTCGACCGGGGGGGGGGGGGGGGGGCGTTGCATGGATAGGTGAATTCTTGAACGTCGGGAACATCGAATTCGGCCAACTTGGCCGTGAGAAGAGCCAAGGAAAATGGGATAACATTCCCATCCACGTAAGCTTGGGCCTCGAATTGGCCCGTTCGAACTAGGGTGCCATAAAAGGATCGAACTTCGATTGCCCAAACCGCTTCATTGGGTTCATTGAGGAATCGACATCAGCTCCGAGCCATGAATAGGGTGGTGACGGAGTTGGGCAGCCCGGTCCATTGGACAGCGCGCTCCATATGATGTTTACGATCCAAACCGAAGAACTGATGGCACCATCGCTCCTCTTGGCGGGAGCGGAACTCGCCATGACCGGAGGGATGGATGTCGGTAGAGTCACACTTGGTGGGGGCAACGCGTGGAGCCATGGAAACAAGAGGGATTTTTTCTTGGAAAAAAACTAGAGAGGGAGAAGAGAGGATTTGGGTTGAAGGTGTGAAGAGAAAGGGAGGGTAGTGGTGTGTATTTATAGGTGAAGGGGTGAGTGTAGGGGTTGAAATTGGAGGGAAAGGGTTTGGAGGGAAAATGGGGTGAATTTGGGAGGGAAAGGTTGGGGTTGGGAGGAGGGAAAACGTATTGGAGGGAATAAATGGGACTGGGGATAAGGGGGTGAATCTTGGGAAGGGGATAAATCAGATCTGCAGAAGGCGGACCGATCTGGGGTAGGGGCGAACAGGTCCGGGTACTTTAATATTCAGAAAATCCGACTAGTGAACCGATCCGCCTTAAAATTAAAGGAACTGGTCCGGCCCAGGGTTTTTGGGCTAGATTTTCCCCGAACTTAATTTTGATCTCTCATCTCCGAAAATTTTCACTTTCACAACATACTCCCTATCAATCTAGACTAAAACCAAAGGACGAGGGGAAGGGACCCATGAAGTCAATACCCCAACAGTCGAAGATCTCAAAGATGAGTATGGGGGTAAGAGGCATCATGTCTCATCGAGTAATGGCTCCCATCCGTTGGCACCTATTGTAAGATTTGCAAGCATCGTTTACATCCCAGAAAATTATGGGCCAATAAAGGCCGCATTGCAGAATTTTAGCGGCCGTCTTTTTCGTCGAAAAGTGGCCTGCATAAGCTTCCGAATGACAAAACTGGAGGACTTTCAGGACTTTGTCATTCGGTACACATCGTCGGATGATTTGGTCGGAGCAATATTTGAAAAGTAAAGGATCGTCATAGAAGAACATGTGCGAGAAAGTAATAAACCTCTTCTTATCTTGCGGTGTCCAGTCGGGAGGGACGGCTCCCGTGGCAAGGTAGTTCACTATATCCGCAAATCAGGGTAAAGGAGAGGTGGCAAAAAGTTGCTCATCAGAAAAGTATTCGTCTATGGGTACGGGATCACTAGGTATGTCGAACAAAAGCCGTGATAAGTGGTCGGCAATGACGTTTTCTACTCCTTTATTATCATTAATGGAGAGATTGAACTCTTTTAGGAGTAGGATCCACCTTATGAGGCGCGACTTGGCATCTTTCTTTGCAAGTAGATATTTTAATGCCGCGTGGTCGGTGAAGCAAGTAATGGGGGAACCCGATAAGATTTGACCGAAATTTATCGAGGGCAAAGACTACTGCTAGTAACTCTTTCTCCATGGTAGAGTAGTTGAGTTGTGGTCCGATAAGAGTACGGCTAGCGTAGTAGATGACATGAGATTGCTTATCCTTTCTTTGGCCCAAAACAACCCCTATCACATAATCGCTAGCATCACACATAAGTTCGAATGGTAATGACCAATCCGAAACTTGCATGATGGGAGCGAACACAAGCATGGTTTTCAATTTTTCAAAAGAGTTTTGGAATGCTTCCGTCCACTCGAATGGGGTGTGCTTCATGAGTAGGTTGCTTAAGGGTCTAGCGATGGAGCTAAAGTCCTTAATGAACATTCGATAAAACCTCGCGTGGCCCAAAAAAGAGCGCACGTCCTTAAGTGATTTTGGTGGGGGGAGGTCAGCTATGACATCTATCTTTGTCCTATCAACTTCTATCCCCTTGGATGATACTATGTGGCCAAGAACTATTCCCTCGGTGACCATGAAATGGCATTTCTCCCAATTCAGCACTAAGTTATTTTCCACACACCGGTCAAGTACTTTTTCCAGTTTTTCTAGACAATGATCGAAAGAGGTGCCAAAAACGATGAAATCTTCCATGAACACTTCGAGTCCTCTCTCGACCATGTCGCTAAATAAGCTCAACATGAACCTTTGAAAGGTTGTGGGTGCATTACACAAGCCAAATGGCATACGTTTGTAGGCAAACGTACCAAAAGGGCAAGTGAAGGTCGTCTTCTCCTGGTCAAGTACATCCACCTCAATTTGGTTATATCCGGAATAACCATCAAGGAAGCAATAGTAAGGTTGGCCCGCCACTCTCTCAAGCATTTGATCGATAAATGGCAAGGGGAAATGGTCTTTCCTAGTTCCTGCATTGAGTTTTCGATAATCAATGCAAACGCGCCACCCGGTGGTGGTGCGTTGAGGAACTAGCTCTCCCTTAGCATTCTTAATCACTGTCATTCCCGACTTTTTCGGGACGACTTGAATAGGCTCACCCATTTGCTATCCGAGATTGGGTAGATAATTTCGGCATCCAATAACTTGATAATCTCGGTTCTCACAACTTCTTTCATGTTGGGATTTAGTCTTCTTTGCATTTCTCTAGAGGGCTTGACATCCTCTTCGAGATGGATCTTATGAGTGAAAATAAAAGGACTTATCCCCTTCAAATCAGCAATGCACCAACCAAAAGCACTTTGGTTCTTCCTCAGAATTTTCAATAATTTACCCTCCTGCTCTTCGTCTAGGCTAGAGGAGACAACAACATGGAATGTATCATCCTCTCCTAGGTATGCATATTTAATATGGGAGGGGAGTTTCTTTAATTCAAGGGTTAGAAATTTGTCACTGGAGGGAACCATGCGTGTATCCCTCGGAGGTAACTCCTCGAATCTAGAAACCCAATTAACATCTCTCGTGTCCTCGTCCGACGCACTCTCATCGAGTAACTCTCTCAACTCCCTAACCTCCATCTTGAAGTTGGTGTACGTCCCCTCATTCTCGTGTCTCGCTAATAAACAGGACCCTAAGGCGTCGCCACCGTAATTCTCCTCAAAGTACTCCTCTACTATCTCATCTATGAGGCTCACCGCGTGAAGATCATCTTCC
The DNA here is from genome assembly GCA_949130495.1 of Sambucus nigra. NCBI lineage: Eukaryota > Viridiplantae > Streptophyta > Magnoliopsida > Dipsacales > Adoxaceae > Sambucus > Sambucus nigra. The sequence goes on along the minus strand of OX422213.1, from coordinate 80,399,356 downwards.
TCCCCTGTATGTTGGGCTATGTGGAAGATGTTGGTCTCTAAGGTCATGTTCCCAAAAGTGAGTTGCATTCTCCCATTCCAAGTATTGATGATGGCATTAGCCGTAGCTAAGAATGGGCGCCCAAGGATGATGGGAACATGGTTTCTCGAGTTGAAGGAGGGCTCCGTGTCCCAAATGAAAAAATCTACCGGGAAGTAGAAGGTGTCAACTTGGACGATCAAGTCTTCGACTATGCCTCTTGGGATCTTCACGGTTCGATCCGCTAATTGGAGAGTGACCTTTGTGGGTTTGAGGTCGGCCAAGTCAAGTTGCCTATAGATGGAGTAAGGGAGGATATTGACACTTGCTCCCAAGTCGAGTAAGGCTTTTTTGATTTTGTTTTCTCCAATGATGCAGGAAATGGTGGGTGCATCGGGATCTTTGAATTTAGACGGGAGATCATTTAGTAGAATGGAGCTCACGTTTTGTGCTAGAAAAACATTCTTCTTTACCTTCATCTTTCTCTTTACCGTCAATAAGTCTTTGATGACTTTAGCATAAGATGGAATTTTCTTAATGGCATCGAGGAAAGGTAAATTTAGCTTTACTTCCTTTAACACTTCTAGCACGTCCTCACGTGGGTTTCCTTTATGGGAGGGAATCAACCTTTGAGGAAATGGCGTCGAGGAGGGTGGTTTCATTACTACCTCGGGCAAACCCGCGTCTTCTTTGTCACTCTCATTTAAGGGGACATCTTCGGCCTCTTTCGTGACGGGGGAAATCTCCTTGTCTTTCATTGTTTCATGTGGGGGAGGGGATAAATCAATGACTCTCCCACTACGAAGAGTGGTCACATCTTGACATTTCTCCTGATGTTTAGTGGAGGTGGAGCTAACACTAGTTTGACCTTGGGGAGGTCTTTGGCCTTGGGCAGGAAACTTGCCCTTCTCTTGAACACTCAATGAGGATTGTATCTTTGACATATTTGCATTTATGTCGCCAATTACATGATCATATTTGGCATTGGTTGCGGTCTGGCTTGCGATGAATTGATTCATGGTATCCTCGAGAGTTCTCCGTGGTGGTGGGATATAAGATCCTTGCGGTGGTGGTGCTTGCACATGTCCTGGCATGTGTGGAGCTTGTTGAAAGTGTTGTGGTGGAGGAGGGGCAACATGTGAATGAGGGTTCATTGCGGCATGTTGTTGCCCATAGCTAAAATCGGGATGGTTTTTCCACGAAGGGTTGTATGAATTCCCGTGCGGTGCACCAAAATTACCCTTAAATCCTCCTATACCACTAACTTGCTCCTGAAGCATTACTTTGTAGGCGGGTATAGTCGGGCATTCCTCAGTTGAATAACCCGCCTCACAAATCGCACACACCTTCTCGACGGGGTTTGGTATGGATCCAGTTGGTCCTTTTACATATATCTCGCATAGATCTCGAAGTCCTTTCTCAAGGGTATCCAATCGACTGTCCGTCATAGAATTCTTATCTACGTGAAATAGGCCGGACGCCGAAAGGAGTGGTGGTCACTTGATGATTTCAATTTTGAGTGTTAGGATCAGATGTATCCCAGGATTGGGTAGTCTCGGCGACATACCTCAGGTGAAGCTCAGCATCGTGGGCGTCTAAGTCGATAAAAGGACCACTTCCCATAGTTTCAACAAGTTGCTTGGAGTTAAGATTCATCCCATTATAGATAAATGAGATGATTTGCGCTGAATCAAATCCATGATGGGGGCATGAAGTAACTAACTCATTGAAACGCTCATAACATAGATGAAATGGCTCATTTTCATATTGTCTGGACGCTTGAATTTGAGCCTTTATGGAGATTGTTCGATGTGTTGGGAAGAATTTCTTGAAAAATCTTGATTGCAACTCGTTCCATGATGGAATCGAGCTTGGCGATAAAGACCATAGCCAAGTCTTAGCTTTATCTTTGAGCGATAAAGGGAAGAGTTTGAGGCGGATCACCTCTTGGGTGCAAGTTTGATCATTGAGAGTATCGCACATATCCTCAAATTCCCTAATGTGAAGGTATGGCTTTTTAGAATCCATACCATGGTAATGTGGTAACATCTGGATCATCCCATTTTTGTAATGGAATTGCTCGGCATTATACGGGAGTATAATGCATCCCGGAGTGACAGTGCGCTCGGGATATAAGAATTCTCTCAACGGGCGGTATGGGGGCTCTTCCTCACCGGCGACTGCACTACCGTGTTGTGACATCTCCCTCTATCTTAATGACTCGGTGCTCTCACTTGGTGTGCTCGAGCTGTACTAGGGGGTGTGTCCTAAGAAGAAAAACGGAGTGTTGTTTGAGATTGAGTTTGACGGTGTGGGAGGTGGGATCCAGAACTGTGGTGCGTTTGGAGTGTGAGGGCTATCGGGGTTATACTCAACGATTGGATTTTCGTGAATGCTGGTTGGAGTATTATGGGGTGTAGGAGTGAGTTCAGAATTTTGCATTAATGGCTTATGAGATATGATGGTGAATCTTTTTGTGCTTTTTGAATTTTTTATGTTTTTGGATTTTTGGAATTTTTTTTTTGGTCAAAGTTTTAGATTGACTCGATCTAATCCTAAGTCTACCTAATTTCCCGGCAACGGCGCCAAAAACTTGACGCGATTGAAAATGTGTCTCAGAAATGCGTACTCTCTAGGCTCAAGTGCAAGACTGTCGCTCAAGTAATAATTTGACAAGTCGACTATCGATCCTCAGGGAAAAAGGACAACGAAGTTGTGACGACGGGAGAAGACGAAGGAATCCTAACTTTGACTCTAAAAAGAAAGAAAAAATGTTTTGGTTTTGGGATGACTACAACTAAATGCAATTATGAAATTATGAAAAAGATGAAATTATACTAAATTACCTAAAATATAATTGAAAGATGATTTGAAACTTTTGTACTAACTGGTGAGAAAAACAGGACGGGAATACAATCCCCCAAGCCTAGTGTATTACAGTTATAATACTAATCGTAAATTTAACTGATTGATTTGACCCGAAATTTAGTACTCCCAAGCGTTATGTATACGAGGTTCAAGCCCGCGTCATACTTAATCTGAGGATGAGTAAATCGGTATCACGGTAGTGATACTCGAATTGCATTCTAAATCATCCCGGTTACCCAGGGGCAAACGAGATATAAAGATCTACAATTGTTATGTTCCTACGCAATACGGTCGTAATCAATCACTAAATTCAGAGGACTAATTTTATACACACGCAACTAACACATCACGCTGGGTTCATGTATCCCGGCCTTAGAAAATCTAGCCTAGCATGCTAAAAGTAATGAAAACAGTGTTTGATTTGCAGAAAAACATGATTAACTATGGAAAATTGGTAGAATGGTGTAAAACAAAATTAAACAGACGAAATTACTTACTAATCTTACCAAAGCACTCAAAGTATTAACTGGAATTACTGAAATCTGATCAAAGATTCAATCTTGGGATTAAAAGAACAAACTATATCTAAACTAGGGTTTCTAAAAAGGAAATGAAATTACACTAATTCTCCGTCCTTATAATAATAATAAAAATGGGTCTTTATACCCTACAATAATTCAAGAGTTTCAGCTGCTCAAGGATTCTTTTTCGGAGAAGATAAGATTTGGAAATCTCGATAGTCGGACCGGTCCGGGCCTTAGGCGGACCGATCTGCCTATTTGACTTTTTGCTCAACTTTGACTGCTCATATCTTTTGTTTCGGGACTCCGATTGAGGTGTCGTTTCTTCCTATGTGCTCATGAATGTGATATCTTAAACTTCTCTTTAGGTACCTCATCCGAATTCTGGGTGGAAATTACACTTTTTCCCTTTTGACTTTCCTTCTTGTCTTTCTTGATTCTCCTGATTTCATGCTTCCGTTTCTTGACATCAAATACCTGTAAAATCACTACGAAATACCCGAAACTCGGTGTACTCGTTAGGAGAGATCAGTAGCAAGATTATGAGATAAAGTCAAATCGATTACGTTATTCGAGGTGTTAAAAGTAACTGAATTAAGGGATAAATTAGGAAGAATTTATGCCTAATCACTCATCGAGGATTATACTCTCAGAAGTTTATATTATCTGCCCTTTGACCAGCTCTATTTCATCACTGGGACCCAAAGTGTTAAATTTTGTTTCTCCATTAGGCTCCATGGTATCAACTTAGTAGGTTGTGGTTTTTTTCTTCAAATCGATCAAGTCTTCCTGTTCGGTTGAAGCATAATAGCATTCCCTGGCCACTTTCTAACACCCTTTACTATTCTGACTCCGTAGTAAGTAGGTAACTTTAGACATTGGTGGACAGTGGATGGCATAGCTTTAAATTTCTTCGAACCTTCTCTGCCGAGAATCACATTGTAGACTGATTGGAAATTCTTATCAAGAACAAATAATCGTATCTTCTCTGTTTATCTTATTAGCCAAATGCCCAGTTCCTAGGGGATAGACTTTTTCCCTTGTGAAACCAATCAGGGTTCCAACCAACTTCCCATTAATCCCAGAATTTTTAAGCAATTATAGAATATGATATCCGCATAACTTCCATTATCTATCAAAATTCTAGCAGTTATGACTTCCTAGATTCTGAATTTAATGACCAAAGGGTTGTCATGGGGATATAATACTTAGGAGAGGTCATTTTTGGAGAAACTAATAACAATCTTGTCTTTATTTACTTTTCTAGGTCGATCATCACCATCATTCAAATTTATGTGTTGTATGTAGGAGCAAGATGGAGCTTCATTCTGGTAAGCTTTCCTCTCAGCGACCTTATTTCCTCCTCCAGCATCCCCGCCTACAATGATATGATAATCAAAAGAACCATATCTTCTCATAGCTACCTCATATTGTGGTTGCTTGGGTTTCTTAGGTAGTTCTAGATCATCTTTATAATCATCCTCGTGACCTCTCTTCTTGTCATCTTTAGGCTTGCAGGGGGGGTTCGACCTTCCTCTGGTCTCTCGGCCTTTATGGCGATCAACAAACTTATTCAGTTTTCCTCAGCGAATGAGGGATTCAATCTTATTCTTCAATGCAATGAAATTATTAGTTGTGTGCCCATGATCTTTATAGAGTTCGCAATATTCAGACTTCTCTCTCCTGTTAGGTGGTGCTCTCAGCTTCATAGGCCATTTCAAGTCTTTGTTGTTTCTGCGATCCTCCAGTTAATGATGGATACTAACTGTCAAGGGAGTATGAGCATCATATTTCTTCGGTTTATCTTTCTTTTTGTGCTTCTGTTCCTTCTTTTCTACAAGCTTGGTTATCGGGGTTTGCTTCGCAACCATCGCTTCCTCAACATTCATAATTTTCCCATCTTTGTTCATGAGCTCTATCATGGTTTTAGGGGGATCTTTTGCTAATGCGTAATACAATTTTTCTGGAAGTAGCCCAGTCATCAAGGTTGTGATGGTTGTCTTTTCCTCATAATCAACCACTTCTAATTTCTCATTATTAAAACGGGTGATGTATTCCCCGGTGGTTTCCCCTGCTCGTTTTCGAACACTTAGAATATGAGTTAATCTTTTAACTATCTTAGCCCCAAAGCAAAAATTACTAATAAATAGCGTGATGAGATGGTTAAAAGCATAAATTTGTCCTCGAGGCAAGTTATTGTACCATATTTGGGTAGAACCAGTGATAGTGATTGAAAAAACTCTACATCTTATCTAATCCGGAACTGATTATATATCAACTACAACCTGATACTGATCAATGTGTAAAATTATATCATCCTTACCATCATATTTTAGGATAACTACTGGTGTTTTCAACTTAGACAGAGTAGGGAAATCAATAATTATCTAGATTAAAGGAGACCCCTTGATAAAATTTCACTGTAATGGATTCTTTGCTTTGGCCATCTCCCCTAGTCGATCTTGTAATCGTTCGATTGATACTTTCCATGAAGGATTTTTATCCTTAGATCTATTAGAAGCAGTTCGTCCATTTCTTCCATGCGTCTGTGTTGAGCTCTCTTCTAGAGAAGTATTCTTGACACATATAGATCGTCGGACGCTTATTCTAGACCTGACTGACCCCTCACAATGGTCGGCACGATGTGCTTACAATCTAGATGGTTCTATGTGATGACCTTTATTTGCTCGCGGACCCAGGTGATCATAAGACAAAGTCATGCTTAACCTTTATAGGATGCTTGGACGTTCAGGGTTAAGAGTGATACCATCATTATAATCCGTAGATTTGATTCATGAACTGGCCTCGAGTGATATGATCTATCATGTGAATATCTGGAATAACTATTTTGATTATTCCTTGGAAGAGGGGGTGGCATTTCCCTTCTATACGACGGATCGATAGTATTACTAGATGGAGTAGTAGGCTTGGCTTGCAAGGATTGAGCCAATTGCCTCATAATTTCTTGCATCACTTCTTGCCCTTTGGCAAGATTGATCATAACTCCACGTAGGTCTGCCGTGGTAGGAGGAGCATCGCCTCCACATCATTACTGCTTTTTGGAATTTCATCATCTTGTATAATCTTTTAGGAAGACTGAGAAAATGGGTTTGGTAGAGAGCGGTAACAGATACACGTTCCCACATATGGTGCCTATTTGTTGATGTCTAAAACTGGATTGATTCTAATTTTATAATCACAGATAAAGATTATGGAAATAACTAAAACCACATACACAAAAGATAGAGATTTTAGAGTTGTTCGGATGTAAAATAGCATATGCCCACTGCTGTTGTTATTTAATGAGGTTTCAGTAGCTTAATAAGATAAGCATGTGTGTGATTCCAGTTGTCCCTTGAGCTAAGGGATTAGTTTTTATTTATAGGGGTGTGAAACCCAAAAGATAGAATGCCTTTATATTTTCAAGTGTTTATATTTGTATACAATTAGTAAAACTCTTCGAATTAATAGTTGATGGGTATCCCACCCGAATAACTATTGATGTTCCACTTGGCTGGACTTCTTATGTTGGTCGACCTTTTTGTAGAACAAGCGTCTCTGAGGCCGATTAAGTAAGTTAATTGGCCACGTTGGAGACAGGTGTGAGTTTTTAATTGGTCCATGTGGGAACATAATTTTTACATACAATAATCGTTAAATCTACCTCGGTCAAATCTAATCCATAGGAGCAACCCTAGAAGGGATCCATGCATAGGTTGGAAGATTGGCTAGGTGAAATGGCTAAAATCAAGAATCCATTACCAATGATGTTTGTCAAAGGCTCACCTTTCATTTTGGCTATCGTAAACTATCCTACTCCATCCAAGTTCAAGCCACCAAGGGTTACTCCAAAATATGATGGTAAAATCGATCCAGTCCTACACATAGAGCAATATCAAGCTGTTCCCAACATATACTCAGTGCTCGAGGAGATGAGATGTAGATATTTCTCCAGTTCTATCATAGGGCCAACCCAAATCTGGTATAACAATCTCCCAAGAGGTAAAATCTCTGGTTTTCATGAGTTAGTTGAATTATTCACAGATAACTTTTGTTTTGGGGTCAAACCGATCAAGAGTGTCACTCAAATCTTGACCGTGCGATAAAATCCAGGAGAAAGCACCAAAGAATATATGACATGCTTTAACAATGAAAAACTAGAGGTGGTGGACTATGAGGAGAAAACTACTGTTGCAACACTTATGTATGGATTGCTTGCTAAAGATCTCTACTATGCTTTGGAAAAAAATCCCCCCAAAACCATGACGAAGTTAATGGCTAAAGATGGAAGCTATAACAGCCAAGGAAGATCCTGAGACCAAGGGTGAGGGTCAGAAAAACAATTCCTTCAAGAAGGATAAGAAAGATAGAAAACTAGATTGGATCAAGAAGTATGATGAATATACTCCACTCAACAAGGGTGTTCACTATATCCAGGAAGATATTAAAGGGAACAGAGAATTAAATTGGCTTGAAATGTTGAAGAGACCTCCCAATAAGATGGATAAGTCTAAGTACAGTGATTTCCATTGGGATCATGGGCACAACACCAACAACTGCATTGCACTAAAGAATGATATTGAAAATCTCATTTGACGGGGAAAATTGAGCAAGTTTGTTGATCAAAATGGAAACCAAAATGATCGAAAGAGGTCTGAATCTCTAGCTCGAGCAAAAAAGATGATAATAAAATAACTAGAAATGATGATTTTGAAGAAGATAGAGACATACCGAAGAAGCCTGAAGAACTAGAGATAGAGGTCGGCATGATATCCTTTGGATGCCCCTTCATTGCAGGAGAGGATATTGGAGGATGAGACGTAATAGCAGAAAGAAAAGATTATTTGAAGGAAGCTAAGGATGGCTCAACTGTTTGACAAATTAACATGGCCAAATCCAGTGATAGCCGACTAAAATAGGTTAACAAAGAAAGGCTCATGATTAAATTCTCTAAAAATGATCTGAGTGGGGTACTTTATTCTCACAATGATCCTTTGGTGATTACTTGAAGAGTTCATCGAGGCAGGGTTGCTAGGATATTAGTTGATAATGGGAGTTCTGTAGATGTAATGTTCTACGAATGCTTCGATAGTATATGTCTATGTGATAGCAAACTGGATCCATACCATAGACCTCTCATTAGATTTGCAGGAATAAGTGCACCTACTAGGAACCATCAAGCTGGAAGCCTTGGTTGGAACATAGTTAGAAAGTAGGAGAGAGAGGATTCACTTCTTTGTGTTAGATAAAAATGTCCCATCAGCATACACCATCATCCTAGGAAGAGTGGGAATAAAGTAGTTAGAAGTTATGCTATCTATAGTACATTAATGCATGAGATTTCCAATAAATTATGGAGTCGGCATAGTGAATGGTAGCCAAAAACATGCCAGGGAATGCTATTATGTGTCAACCGATTAATAGGATGTGTAAATGAAGGGTGCAACTTCTTTCCATATTGACTCTCTATATATTAGGGAAGAAGTGAAGAACCCTCTATCTTTCACTCACTTGAGTCTATATTATATAGGTGCTCATCTAGTTTTGAAATTGTGACAAAATTTTAGTCCAACCCTTATTTTCCAAAGAACCTCAGACTTTACATTTGATTTTTCTACAAGTTCCTAAAGGTAGTATACTAACACCACACACTAGGACTGCATACATACATTATCTCATGCTATATTTTGTTGTGTGTGAGTTAAATCCCTTAAAATTCATTTTCCACTATTTTTGGGATGTGTTAAATAATTTGTAAGATTTTTAAATGATTTTTTGAAATTGATTTTTGTTATATATAAACCTTAGGGGCTATTGTGAAATTTTTATTTATAGCTTAAAATTGTCTTGGGTAGAAATCGAAAGCGCTAGAGACTTCAGGGTGTAAAATTTAATTATTTTGATACGCGTTTTATAACCCGTATTTGATCTACACATGCTACTATTTCATTAGCTGATTTTGTGATTCTTCCCTCTCACAGACTTGTGATTCTTTGAGAACCCTTGGATCAATGTAATCAACGATCTCCATGTGTTTAGACTTAATCTAAGTGAATCCTTATTTGACCAATCAATGTTGGCTGTTTTCACTGCTTTACATAAGCCATTAGATTGGAAGTCAAATGGTAAAATTTAATCTCATCCATTGATTGCCACTGAGATTCTCGATCCTTCCTCACGCACTATATAAATGTCCTAAGTCTCATCCATTTGAGACTTTTGCCTTTGTCCAAACCTGAGAGAAAATAAGAGTGAGAAAGAGAGAGAGAGAGAGAGAGAGAGAGAGAGAGAGAGAGAGAGAGAGTTAGAGAGAGAAATAAAACCCTAAACCTAACTCTGTCCAAATCTCACTAGAAAACCCTTTTCTGAGAGTAAATAGTTCGAGATTTGAGAAGTTTATCCTCTATAGTTCCATATCTCTTTAATAACTTAATCACAATGGTTAAATCTCAACTTATTTTCATAGAATCGTGAGAGTAAGCCACTGTGATATAGATCCACTTAGATAGATTTTCATCTCGATTTCTTAATTCGAGAAATCTTGTTTTTGTTGGTTATTTTCAAACTGTTATGTTGATTTCAAACCCTAAACTAACAAAATCTTTTCTAAATTCAATTTACTCAAATACTCAGACTTAGATCTAGTTGAAATCTTGATTGGAGATTTCACTTTCAAATATTTCACGTTTTGTGAAATAAATACATATTTTCACATAAAGAAAGTACATAGAATCTTGGATCATTTTTTTAGCAAGATTCCCTCTCGATATGTGGATATTTTAAATATCCAAAGTCTGATTATTTTGACTCGATTGATTTTGGAAATCTTGCTTGTTTAGTGATCTGTTTGTAATTTGTTACTCATTCTGTTTATACTTAAGTGTGTGTGAGTTGCATGCATGTGAGTTAGATCACATCACCACATAAACCTTCACACTACTACATTAAAAAGTGTTGGTATCAAAATATTTAACTTTAGAGTAGACGTAAAGCTAAAAGGAGTAAAGTTACGAAGCTGGGAGAACATCAGGAACATCAGAACCTTGGAAGAAGTAAGGAAGCGCCAGAGGAGTTGGTACAATTCTGAACTTAGTTTAGGTTTTTTTGTGTGTCTTGATTGTTATATAGGTTGTAACCTGTTACTTAATTTTAGTGGACTTTTTACTTTTGAGGTGTAGAGACCTCCGTGGATGTTTCCCCAATTGGGTGGGGTTTTACCACGTTAAAATTTCTTGTGTACACTTCCTCTTACTCTCATCCTTTTCTCAAGGCTGTGTTGGTTTGTTTTATTTAAGTTTTGTTTTTCAAAATTGGTAAACCTATAGCTAAAATTACTCGTTCATTCTGCTTTACACATCTTGTGTTTAAAATTTGTTTTAAGAAAAGAGTTTCTTCAACAAACTATTTGGAACTATTTAGATAGTTTAATCTGGAATTAAACGACTTAAGTGGTACTTTTTCAATTGGTATCAGAGATTTGGTTTTTCAAAAATTCTTTAGATCTTGAGTTTCTGAAATTGTTTTCTTAAAACAAATTATGGACGAGAAATTTGAGAGACTATGTAACCTATCCAGGCCCCCTCTCTTTGATGGAACCAACTTTCTTTACTTGAAGGTAAGGATGGTTGCATTCATCCAAGGGACTTTGGGAGATGATGTCTGGGAAGTATTAAAAATTGTTACACTTTTCCTACTAAACCAACCGCTGAAGGAAGTACTGTGAGGATTAGAAAGTTACTAAGTGAATTCACTAATGAAGAGAAACAAGTTTCACTTAATAACAATAAAGGAAAAAATTCCATATTCATGTTTATTAATGAACACGAATTTAAGAGGATATCATTCTGCTCTACCTCTAAAGAAGAATGGGATACCCCTAGTGACTGCAAATGAGGGTGATACCAAAGTTAAAGATGCTAAAACTCAAATGTTAATCCAATAATATAACTCCTTGATCATGACTGAGACTGAGTCATTTGATGACTTATATATTAGACTGACAGACATTGTGACCAAATTGCATGCTAATGGGATTGTTTAAGATATAAAAGAAATTGTCTCAAAAATTCTAAGATCACTTCCACAAAAATTTGATAATAAAAGACATGCAATTGAGGAGATGAATGATCAAAATCTTACACCTGAACTCCGTTGTAGCAAATTGAGAACTATGGAAAAGGAATTAGAATTTAAGAAACAATTAACCCAGACCCAAAAGAGACAGTCTACCTCCAATCTTATTTTTTTCATCTAAGTTGACCACACCTGAATGTAGCATACCTAATATTGACATAGACTCTGATGAGGACTGTAATTTAAATACTTTGGATAATCATATTGCCTTAATATCTAAACAGCTTAAGAAAATTGTGAACTTTCGAAATAAAATAGCAAAAAGACAAGGCAAACCTACTTATCCAAATCAATCTAACAACAAGCCTCATGAGAGAAGACAAGACAAATACCAGTCTGACAATCATAAGAGACCTGAGAAAGACCTTAAAAATATTAAATGCTGTAGATGTAGAAAGTTATGACACATGGCTAGTGACTGTAGAGTTAACTTAGACAAAATTCACAAACATAATAGGGATCATTTAAGTAAGACTTGGTATGACTAAAGTGACACTAAAAATGATGAACCCGAGTCATCTAACACTTTTGACCCTTCCATGTCATTCTTTGCTAAGATAATCTATAATGATGATGAGGAATCTGATCATATTATGACTGATATTATGCCTACTGGTTTATTTTCCTTATTGATTGAGAATGTTGATAATGTTTTAAATGCCGTGTGTATGTGAGTCAAAGGGAACTCTCTATTATTGATGTCAATGGGTGTGTGAGTTCTAAAAATGAACCTCGAGGGGACACTGCACACTGCACACTTAGCGACTCCGAAAATGATGACCTTCCTGACATTCACACACTGTACACAAAAACTCTCAAGAAAAGCACTAGGCTTGAAAAGATAGTTAAGGATCTTACCCAGAAGGTAGAAACCTTAATTTTGATGATCAAACAAAATACTAAAGGGTATAATATTTAATGTCTAACTCATGAGAATGAAATAAAAAACTTTGAACAAAAACTTAATGAGTTGTCTAACTCTATTGAAATTCTAGAAAAGAAATACAAAGAAATGTTGTTAGAATTATAACAAAAAAAATAAAAGACATCCACAGTCTTCAAAAAATTCACAAAATTTGAAAATAATTCTAAATGTTTTGAAGATTATGTTGCTGAAAGCAAAACCAATTTTGATGACAGAACTGGAATAGGTTTTTTTCCAAACTCTAAGACACAAACTAAAAACGCTGAAAATATTAAGTGTGTGCATGGTGGTAAAAGACCTATTGAAATTTGTCCATATTTTCAAGGTTTAAAAAATAAGTTTGATAAAAAATGTAAGGACACAAATTTCCTATTGAATCCTTTGTAGTTTTGGCTCAATTCCGGACTAAAACATTTGAGTCATAGGATAGTGTTCTTGTGTATCTTTCAATCCTATGATATATTAAAGTTGAAGATGTTGCGGCCTACTTTTCAAGAGAACATCATTGTCGGTTTACATGTGCCTCGTTTCACGTCATCAACTTAGTTTCAATCCTTCCTAAGGTATGAATGCATTATATATATATATATATATATATATAGGATCTTGGAACATTTTTTTATTGGGTCTAATTTTATTTTATAATAAATTTTATTTTCAGAAAGTTATTTTAGAACTTTGTATAAAAAATTTTTGGGCTTAAAATTGAAAAATGACATTTTGTCACTTCGTTCGATATTATCGTTCGAATGAGAATGTCGTTCGAACGAGAATGTCGTTCGAACGAGTTTGCCAACGACTTTTCCCAATTGGCCTCTGGAACATCATTAGATAGGTCGTTCGAACGAGAATTCATTCGAACGAAAATCTCTTTTGAACGAGATTTTCGGCGGGAAAATATTTTGAGAGTTTTTGATAGTTTTCTCCATTTTCCCACTTCTTTTGTCCCACTAACTTTTGCCAGATTTAATATGTCCGGGAACCAACTTTGAAAAACTAACTTTTTTATCTCCTACAATCTCTAGAGAGAGTTTTTGAGAGTTTAATTCCTCCATGAAAAGGTTCAAGTTTTGAGTGTGTGTTTTTTAAGAAAATTCTTAAACACTTTTGTTTACACCCATATTAGTTTATTCCAAGTACCACACACACACACACACATATATATATATATATATATATATATATATATATATATATATCTTGCTTGGAAAGTGTTTTGGCACCGGGTTCTACTCTACCGAATTGAAGAGTTCGTTTGGGTTTACTTCTACATCTCATAAAGAAGAAGTTCATTGTTTTACTGCGGCATACTCACACAGTGAAAGGCATTGTGCGAGGGTTGACGGTTTTCCTAGAAGCTTCATTGGTGGATTCCAAGGTTCCACTGGATTTCGAGATTATCGACTAGGCGGAGGTTGGTACAAGAAGACGTATCAGGAGCTTGAAGAGAGTCGAGTCAAGTTAAGTAAGTCATTTGTCTTGTACTTGTAAAATACCGTACTTAGTGGACTTAAGGCTAGGGTCGTTCGAGGTTTTTCCCATTTGGGGTTTCCTCGTACATCATCGCGTAGTGGTTGTGAATTTATTTTATCTTGTAAATCACTTAGAACGCATGCTTAGGATTAAAAGATAAAATATGGTTTAATTCGCAATCTTGTTTAAATTTGTGCTATAATTTAATTTGGGTAAAATTTAAATTAATTTAATTCAAGTCAGAAATTTAATTTGTTAAATTTGGTTTGGCCTAATTTGGTAATATTGAAAATATTGTGTAGGCAAATTTTAGGACTTGTGTTAAATTAATTTTTGGGCTAAAAGTAAATTTCACATAGTTAACTTCAAGCGCTATTTTTGTTTGTGAGAAAATCCAAAAATTAGTTTGTGTGAATTTTGTGTGCGTGTGTGTGTTCACCATAATTCACATATTCAAGTTTAATTTTAATTTTGTTTTTAGAAATTAAAATTTGTCATTTGAGTGTCTTGAACCATCTTTATTCCGCATTAAAGGAAATTATATTTAAAAATTTAAAATTGGGGGTCCTTGGGGTCCTTCAAAAAACAACTGAAGTTAGACATTGCTGAATCAAGCAACTCTAAGCATAATGTTGAACAAAAGACTAAATATGTCTGCCCCCTATTCGACAAGCAAATTCGACATTTCATCCTGTGCCACCTAGGAATAAGACTAGAGCTCAAAAGCTAGACAAACCTTTGAATAATAACTTTCCTAAGGTTATAAGTTATATGTTCCATCTTTAATGCTCCTATGCTGATGTCTATGGACATTCCCTTGATGGTTGTTATTCCAAACGTCTATGTAATCCAGTCTTTACTTCTCCTGTTTACCATAACTTCAACTATTCTAGGAGAAGCCGAAATAACTATGTCCTTCCTAGACAACCAGATAAGAATTCTAACTATTGTAATAGAAGGAAAAAGACTAATAATAAAAGACAATCTACAAGAAAGAATCCTAAACTCTATTCTAGACCAATTGCTCCAACTGTTTATAACAACAATAAGAATGCACAAAAATATTTTAAAGAAAAGACAGAAGCTCGCAAGTTTTATCAAATACGAGCTAATAAGCGCAAATTGAAAACTAGAGCAATTTGGGTTAGAAAAGATGATCTATTACCCCAGTTAAAATGCAACATAGTGATAAGTGCTTTTAGATCTGAACATACTACAACTGGATGGTATTTAGACTCAGGATGTTCTAAACATATGACCGGGGATGATTCCAAACTCTCAAATAAAACTAACTTCTTCGGAGGAAAAGCCTTGTTTGGAGATGGTGTATCAGCCTAGATCATTGGTAAAGGAACACTCCATGAAGAAGGATTACCCATTCTTCAGAATGTTCTCCTAGTAAAAGGACTTAAAATCAATGTACTAAGTATATCATAGTTTTTTGACTCCAACCATGCTGTCACCTTTTCAAAGAACAATTGCAAAATTTTAAATGAAAAAGGTGATTGCATTATTACAGGACTCCGTACTCTAGATAACTGTTACACAGTCAATCCAAGTACAAAGGTTTGTAACATTGCCAAAATGGATGACAATGAGATATGGCATAATAGGTTGGGTCACATTAACTAAGATAATCTTGGAAAATTATGTTCCTAAGATATAGTTAGAGGTTTTCCCAAGATCAAACATATTTCAAACATTATTTGTGGTCCATGTCAAGAAGGGAAAATTGTCAAGGCTCCCCATAAGAAAGTTAAAGAAGTTATATCCACTAAACCTCTAGAACTCATCCATATGGACCTAATGGGTCCTTCTCGTACTGTTAGTCTTTGTGGCAATAGTTACATCCTTGTTATAGTTGATTATTTCACTAGATTTACCTAGGTTGCCTTCTTAAAACATAAATCATTAACCTTTCAAAACTTTTTGAAGATCTTAGTTCATATATAAAATGAAAAGGACACCTACGTAGATAGACTTCGTAATGATAGAGGAGGAGAATTAGTAGATTCAGGCATCATAGAATATTGTGATTATAATGATTACAACCATGAATTTAATGCTCCTAAGACACCTAAATAAAGTGGGATTACTGAACGTAAAAATTGCACTCTTTAAGAAATGGCCCGTGTGATGATTCATTCAAAAAACTTACCAAAATATTTTTAGGTCGAATCCATTCGTACTGCCTGTCATATAATCAATCGAGTCTACTTAAGGAATAATTCCAAACAAACATCCTATGAGCTTTGGTATGGAAAGAAACATAATCTAAAATACTTTAGAACCTTTGATAGTACATGTTATATCTATAAGGACAGAGAACATCTATCTAAATTCAAAACCAGAGGATATAAAGCCATCTTTTTAGGATATTCTCCAAACAGTAGAGCCTATTGTATCTACAATCTTTGTACCAAAACCATAATGGAATTCATTAATGTGGTTGTGAGTGACACTAATGTAGAAAGTAAGACCAAAGAATCAATTATTGTGGATGAGTCCTAAAACTTTTTAAATTATGACTCTCCAGAAATAGTTGAATCATTACTAAATGAGACCCCTGATGTACCTAACTGGGTTTCCAAAGATCATCCTTTAGATAGTGTAGTTAGTAATCCTACTGAGCCTGTTCGCAAAAGATCTTAACTTCGTAACATTGCTCATTTTGCATGTTTTGTGTCTCTTATTGAGCCCAAAACTGTAAATGAAGCCTTGAGTGACACTTTGTGGATAAGTTCTATGCAGGGGGAACTTCTTCAATTTTTCATTCATGATGTTTGGTATCTTATACCCAGGCCTAAAAATAAAAGGGTTATTGGCACACGTTGGATTTATAAAATAAGACTGATGAATCTGGGATGATTATTTGGAATAAAGCTAGATTAGTTGCCTAGGGATACTCTCAGATTGAAGCAATAGATTTTGAGGAAACTTTTGCTCCTATCACTCGCCTCCAATCTGTTCGCTTGCTTTTTGCCATAGCTTGTCATTTGCATTTCACTCTATATAAAATGGATGTTAAGCCAGCCATCCTTAATGGAATTTTACATTGAGGAGTCCTATGTAGAATAACCTAAAGGGTTAATTGACCCTCATCACCCAAATTATGTTTATCGTCTTACAAAGGAGCTTTATGGGTTAAAACGACCTCCTGGATCTTGGTATGAGCGTCTATCCACCTTTCTTTTAGATAATGGATTTAGGATAGGAGGGGATGACCAAACCTTGTTTGTCAAACATTTTGACAATTACATTATTATTGCTCAAGTTTATGTTGACGATATCATTTTTGGCTCCACCTACCCTTTAGAAGTTAAGACATTCTCTGACATTATGCGCAAAGAATTTCAAATGTTACTTATGGGGTAGTTACAATTCTCCTTAGGACTCAAAGTCAAATAGAATTCAGAAGGATTATTTCTATCGCAATCTAAATATGCCTCAGAGATTGTTAAGAAGTTTGGCCTAGAAACAGCTAAAGAAGCTAGGACTTTTATGAGTACCATTGTCTAAAGATGAGAATGGAAAATCTATTAACATCACCTTGTACCGTAGTATGATAGGAATCTTACTTAATCT
This sequence comes from Sambucus nigra, assembly GCA_949130495.1. Taxonomy (NCBI): domain Eukaryota; kingdom Viridiplantae; phylum Streptophyta; class Magnoliopsida; order Dipsacales; family Adoxaceae; genus Sambucus; species Sambucus nigra. The sequence continues at coordinate 80,381,833 of OX422213.1, read as the reverse complement.
TACTGCCTCCCATCCTGACATCATGTACTCTATATGGGTGTGTGCCCGATATCAAAATAATCCTAAAGAGAGTCACCTTTTGTGCGTTAAAAGAATTATCAAATACATCAAAGGTACTCTAAATTTAGGACTTTGGTACACTAAAGACACATCTAGTACTATAGTAGGGTACACCTATGCTGATTGGGCCGGTTGTATTGATGATAGTAAGAGTACTTCATGAGCGTGTTACTACATTGGTAACAATTTGGTAGGATGGAGTACTAAGAAACAAAACTGTACATCCTTGTCTACTACCGAATCCAAATATATTACAGCAGGAAGCTGTTGCTCTCAATTACTTTGGCTAAAACAAATGCTAAAAGATTATGGTATAATTGAAGATAAGTTACATCTATGTTGTGACAATTAAAGCGCGATTAATATTTCTAAAAATCCTATTCAACACTCTTGTACTAAACATATTAAAATCATATATCATTTCATATGCGAGTTAGTTGAATCTAAGGAGTTAGAAATAAATTACCTTCCTACTGAATTGCAATTAGCTGATCAATTTACTAAACCTTTAGACTTTCTTCGATTTGAATCTTTATGCAATTCTATTGGTATGGTTATGGCAGAACATTGAATTATTATCTGTTGTAGTTTTTCTTAGCTCTTAGTCCATGTGAGACAAAATGGGGGATAAATTAGAGTCCTCTTGGACATTTTTGGTATCTTCTCAACTACAAAGCTTGATCTTAGATATCTTATTTTCAAGAATTAGTACCGCTAGTTGCAACAGAATTTTGTTAGGGTATTGGTTTGTAACTAGTTGAGCTTTGTAATTTTATCTTTCTAGGATATTGGGTAGATATAATTTTTGTATAGGAATAGGACTTTCTTATTTCCTTTGTATCCCTACGAGTCCTCATTGACTCAAAAGAGATTTTGTCTCACATTTCTAAAGGGGGAGATTGAAGCACTATATATCTTTTACTCACATGAGTCTATATTATATATGTGCTCATCTAGCTTGGAAATTGTGACAGAATTTTAGTCCAACCCTTGTTTTCCAAAGAACCTCAGACTTACATTTGATTCTTCTAGAAGTTCCTAAAGGTAGTATACCAACACCACACACTAGGACTGCATACATACATTACCCCATGCTATATTTTGTTGTGTGTGTGTTAAATCCCTTAAAATTCATTTTCCACTATTTTTGGGATGTGTTAAATAATTTCTAAGATTTTTAAATGATTTTTTGAAATTAATTTTTGTTATATATAAACCTTGGGGGCTGTTGTGCAATTTCTATTTATAGCTTAAAATTGGCTTGGGTAGAAATCGAAAGCGCTAGAGACTTCAAGGTGTAAAATTTAATTATTTTGATACGCATTTTATAACCCGTATTTGGTCTACACATGATGCTATTTCATTAGCTAATTTTGTAATTCTTCCCTCTCATAGACTTGTGTTTCTTTGAGAACCTTTGGATCAATGTAATCAACGACCTGCATGTGTTTAAACTTAATCCAAGTGAATCCTTATTTGACCAATCAACGTTGGCTATTTTCACTGCTTTACATAAGCCATTATATTGGAAGTCAAATGGTCAAATTTAATCTCAGCCATTGATTGCCACTGATATTCTCGATCCTTCCTCACGCACTATATAAACGACCTAAGGCTCATCCATTTGAGACTTTTGACTTTGTCCAAACCTGAGAGAAAATAAGATTGAGAAAGAGAGAGAGAGAGAATAAGAGTTAGAGAGAGAAATAAAACCCTAAACCTAACTTTGTCCAAATCTCACCAGAAAACCCTTTTCTGAGAGTAAATAGTTCGAGATTTGAGAAGTTTATCCTCTATAGTTCCATAGATATTTCCTAACTTAATCACATTGGTTAAATCTCAATTTCTTTTCATAGAATCGTGAGATTAATCCACTGTGATATAGATCCACTTAGATAGATCTTCATCTCGATTTCTTAATTCGAGAAATCTTTTTTTTTGTTGGTTATTTTCAAACTGTTATGTTGATTTCAAACCTTAAACCAACAAAATATTTTCTAAATTAAATTTACTCAAATATTTAGGCTTAGATCTAGTTGAGATCTTGATTGGGTATTTCACTTTCAAATATTTCAAGTTTTGTGAAATAAATACATATTTTCACATAAAGAAAGTGCATAGGATCTTGGCTCATTTTTTTAGCAAGATTCCCTCTTGATATGTGGATACTTTAAAGATCCATAGTCTGATTAGTTTGACTAGATTTATTTTGGAAATCTTGCATGTTTAGTGATATGTTTGTAATTTGTTACTCATTCTGTCTATACTTAAGTGTGTGTGAGTTGCATGCATGTGAGTTAGAGCACATCACCATATACACCTTCACACTACTACATTAAAAAGTGCTGGTATCAAAATATTTGACTTTAGAGTTGACGTAAAGCTAAAAGGAGTAAAGTTACGAAGCTGGGAGAACATCAACAACATCATAACCTTAGAAGAAGTCAGAAAGCTCCAGAGGAGTTCGTACAATTCTGAACTTAGTTTAGGTTTGTTTGTGTGTCTTGATTGTTATATAGCTTGTAATTTGTTACTCGATTTTAGTGGACTTTTTACTTTTGAGGTGTAGAGACCTCCGTGGATGTTTCCCCAACTGGGTGGGGTTTTACCACTTTAAAATTTGTTGTGTACACTTCCTCTTCCTCTCATCCCTTTCTTAAGGCTGTGTTGGTTTTTAATTGTTTAAGTTTTTTTTTTCAAAACTAGTAAACCTATAACTGAAATTACTCGTTCATATTGTTTTACACATCTTGTGTTTAAAATTTGTTTTAAGAAATGAGTTTTTTCAAGAAATTGTTCAGAACCATTTAGATAGTTTAATCTTGAATTAAACGACTTAAGTGGTACTTTTTCAAGAAGAGAAGCTAGTAAAGATATAAGTTATGAAAGAAACAAAAGTTATTATTCTGGATGACAAGAAGAGAAAAAGCCCATATCGGTTGAAGGTTATCTCCTTCTCTGAAATAGGAATTAGTTACATTCCATAGAGAAAGGAAACACGTGTTTTCTTGGAGCCATAAAGACATGCCAAGAATTGATGTGAATTTTATGTTCTATGAGCTTAACATTTATCTAGGCTCTAAGCCGATCAAATAGAAGTGAAGAGTCTTTAGCCCCGAGATGAATATAGCGATCCAGGAGGCCATGAGTTACTCAGTTTTATGGATGCTTATTCTTGTTATTACCAGATTAAGATGAAACTTGAAGATAAGGAAAGCACTTCCTTCATTACCAGCCGAGGAACTTACTGTTATAATATCATCCCATTTGGGTTGAATAACACTGAAGCTACCTATTAGAGACTAGTAAATAAGGTTTATGAAGAAGAGATCAACAAAAATATGGAGGTCTATGTAGATGACATGCTCACCAAGAGAAAACACGTTGCGGACCACATTACGAACTTAACTCAAACCTTTGATCAATTACGAACTTAGCTCAAACCTTTGATCAATTGCGAACTTAGCTCAAACCTTTGATCAATTGGAAAAGCGCCAAATGAATCTCAACCCAACCAAATGCATGTTCGGAGTTCAAGAAGGAATGTTCATAGGATACATTGTCAATCACAGGGGAATAGAATCAAACATATCCAATATTAAAGCCTTGCTTAAAATTTACTCCCCAACCACTAAGAAAGAAGTCCAAAAACTAACAAGAAGAGTAGCTGCCCAGAACCGTTTGTCTCCAAAGAAACTGATAAATGTCTTCCATTCTTTAAGGTTCTTATAAAGACCTTTGAATTGAATGACAAATATGAGAAATCCTTACTGGAATTTAAGAAATACTTGGGCTCTCACCCACTCCTTGCCCGACCAGTTTTAGAAGAAAAAATATATTTATAGTTGGCTATTTCAAAGTCAGGTCTTAGTTTAGCTTTGATTTGACTAGATGGATGAGCTCAAAGGCCAGTATATTGTACTATCAAGGCATTTCGAGGAGCAAAAATCAGATATCCACGCTTGGATAAGTTAGCTTTAGCCCTTATTAAAGCATTTAGGAGGATGAGGCCATACTTCAAAGCCCATACCAGTATTTTCTGCACATATGTGCCTTTATGACAAAGACTGCATAAACCAGAGAAGTTTGGAAGGTTAATGTATTTGGTGATTGAATTAGGAGAATATGAAATCATTTATGAACCTAGAATTATTGTAAAAGGTTAAGTAGTGGAAGATTTCTTTGCTAGATTACGTATACTGAAGAGCAGCACAATCCACATTTGCCTGCCAAGCGGACTTCTACAGAAGAGATATTAGATTCAAAGCAAATAAAGATTGTGACCAATCAACCTGAATTTTTTGTCTGGTTAAGAAAGTATTCAAATGAGAAAGAATATGTTCAAATATGGAATGTTAGTCGAAGAGGAGTTCTCTGATGACATTTCAATCTGGCAATTATTTGTAGATGGGTCCTCCTGTGCTACTGAAAGTGGAGCTGGCCTCATCATCAACACTCCAGATAACTTGGATGTGTAATATGCTTTGAGATTCCAATTCAAGGCTTCCTATAATGAGGCTAAAAATGAAGCATTGATCGCGGAATTAGAGCTGGCTTCATCACTCGGCGTAGACTAAGTGTTGGTACATAGTGATTCATAGCTAATTATCAAACAGATGCAGCAAATTTATCTTGTCAAAGGGGAATTTATGATGAGATATTATAAGAAAGCAATAAATATTGTTCCTTTATTCACTTTAGTGAATATGGTGAGGATTCCCTGATTAAAACATGCTCGAGCAGATGCTCTTGCTCGGTTTGCTTCAACAACTCAGATAGAACTCAGGCAAAAAATTCCAGTAGAGATCCTTACCCATAGAAGTATTGATGGGGTAAAAACTAGGGTTATATCTATGGAGTTAGGTCCCTCATGGATGGACCCAACATAAGAGTACATTGAAAGAGGACTACTTCCATTCGACAAGAAAGAATCCAAGAAAATGAGGCACAAAACATCCAGTTATTTGTTAGAAAAAGGTGTCTTGTACAGGCGAGGATACAATATTTCTTTACTTCATTGTGTTCATCCAAATGAAGTACATGATTTGATTAAAGAGGTGTATGAAGGCTCATGTGGTTCTCATATAGTCGGGAGGTCTTTAAGACAGCAGATAGCTATACAAGGTTACTATTAGTCGATAATGAAAGAAGATTGTGCTCCTTTCACCAAGAAATGCAAAAAATGCCAAAAGTTTGCTACCATCCATAGGATACCAGGATAAAGTCTAGCCCCTATCACTTCTCCATGGAATTTATTTATATGCGTGATTAACATAGACAGACCACTGCCGACCACCAAAGGAATATTCAAGTACCTAGTTGTAGCTGTTGATTATTTCACCAACTAGGTGGAAGAAAAGCCTTTAGTGGATATGCCGTATAAGAGGGATTTACAGTTCTTATGGAAGTAGATCATTTTTAGGTATGGTATGTCTTATACCTTCATCATCGACCATGGTACTCGGTTCGATAATGATGAGTTTGAAGACTATTGTATTTGGTCAAGCATCCAGAAACTTCATTCAGAATCTAGACACCCTCCATGTAATTGCCAGACAGAAATAACTAACAAAACCTTGCTAGATGGGGTTGGATGATACCAAAGGCAACTGGATTAATGAGCTACACAGTGTCCTTTGGGCATATAGGACTACTTCCAGAACAACAATAGGGGAAACCCCATACATGCCAGCTTTTAGAACTGAGGTAGTAGTACCAGTGGAAATAGGTCTTCCAACTCATAGGGTTTTGAACTTTGATTCACCCAAGAGTGACCTCATGAAGAGACTAGATCTAGAAATGATAGAAGAAGTTCGAGAAGGTGCTGGTATTCAAATGGTTGCCTATCAATAAAGGACTGCAACAAGATGGTACTCAAGAAAGTAATTTAGAAGAGAAGCAAGCTAGAGCCTAATTTGCATGCTCCATACTGTATCTCAACAGTTATCCGACCAGGAAATTATTGCTTGGAAACACTGGAAGGAGAATAATTCATAAACCCTTGGAACACAGACCATATGCATAAGTATTATCAGTAATTTTGTTTTTATAATTTTATCCTTAATGTAATTGGTTATTCAAGTTAATGAAATTTTAGGTTTTCTCCATTATATATCTTTTTTATTTTGTTTTTCGGAGTATGGCGGCTACACACACCAATAATTAATGGGCAATTTTAATTTAAACTTTTCCAACATCAGAAAAGTTTCCGAAAAATTCCTTGCCAAAGATCATGGTTCAAACTTTTCCTAACTTTTGCAACTTTAGAAAAGTTTTCAAAACATTCCTCACCAAAGAGCATGGTTCAAACTTTTCCAACCTCAGAAAATCTTCCAAAAAGTTCTTCACTAAAGAGCATGGTTCAAACTTTTCCAATCTTTTCCAAACTCAAAAAAGTTTTCAAAAAGTTCCTCATCGAAAATTGCACGGTTCAAACTTTTCCAACTTCAGAAAAGTAAAACTTCATGTACGCTTTGTCCTTGGCAAGTGACGAACGAGAAGGTAGTAAATTTCTTAATTTGAGGTTTTACCTGACCAGGTTAAAATACTGGAATAATTATACATTCCTAATACACTTGGTCGCCACTAATAACTAATGGTACCACTTAGTACAACAAAGTTATTTACAGTTTGATCTAAGTCCATTAGTCGAATCTAAGGCCGTATTCATGATTTAACATGAATCATATGTTAAATATTTGAGCAAGTTATCTAGTCTATAAGCCGATTAACTAATCATTGTATAGGTTTCTTAGTCGGCAAAAAGATTTATACTAACCATAATATTGAATAAAGATAATTCAATAAAAAATGACTTCATTTCATTGAATAAGATGCAATACAATAGAAGCAACTGATCAAAATATAATATAGTAAGTGTAAAATTATTCAGCTAGATTCTTTCCTTTTTCCTTGTCCATTCCAGCAGGAGGATCATCAATGGTATCTGGAGAGTTGATTGTATTGAAGTCTCTTAGAATTTTCTATTGCTGCTACTTGGCCTATCCAGCAAGTGAAGAGGACAAACTATTTCATGCTCATCATGAAGGCCATAATCCCTTATTAGGCATTGGAGAATGGCATCAGGAGGAATCCAACTCATATCCAACGTGAAGGTATGGTTGTCAAAATACAAAAGACCAGGGTTATTCTAGTGCCATAAATTAATGTTTTGATCATATCTCATTAAGGTCAACAAGTTGGTCCATCCCCATTTGTATCCCCCATGATTGCTTTGAGCAAGATGGGCGTTAATGTGAATCACGGCCTCATTAAATCCATCCATACAAACTTCTCTTGGTTTCTTATATAATTGGAAGTTTAGACTATCCACTTGATCTTGAAGTTTCTTAAGCATGATATCTTTGAATTTAAGCAGGGAGGCTTGGTCGGCAAGAGTTTTTTAGTCCTCTCCTCCTCAGTGGTTGGCTGAAACTATACTTTTACTGGAAGTTTTCCTAGACTTAGTTTTCTTCTTATTTAATAATAACAACTCTTCCAACAGTCTTGCATTTTCATTCCTAAAAAATGGAGCACCCTCATCTGGACCAGCAGTAGTTGATCTCTTCAAGTTGTCAAGTTCATCTCTTAGGATATTGTTTTCCTTCTCCAGCATCGCAGAAATTTCTCGAGCAATCTACAAATCTTGCTTCAAAGACAGTTCTATCTTGTTTAAAGCAGAAGTGGTGTCTTTTATTTTCTTGTCAAAACCACAGCCTTCACTTATTGCTTTATACATGGCCTCATAGTCAGCATGGAGTAATGCTTTGGACATTTTGTTATCCCCCTGAATCTGCTCAATCATTTCATAATAACCAAGAGATAGTGAAGGTGAATGTAAGACTCTTTCACTTGAGTAGACACATTTGGGCCGAGAAACCCTGATAGATCTTCCTTGGACAAAGGCATATGTCCTGCTTCAAAAATATTCCTGCACTGCCTGAATACGTCGGACTCAGTAGAAACTATGTCCCTCTTCCTAGCGTCAACCTAGAAAATCACAAATATATGAGTTTGTGGGATAAATATAGAGGATCAGACAACACAAGAAATAAACAACATATTTCAGTAAGAAATCAAATTCATTTTACAAAATGAATAGCTGTTGAAGAGAAAAACTTATCCTTTCATTGATTAATAGTTGAAGTACAAAAGTTTCCACATCATCAAGAAAGAAAATATAAAGAAAAATCAAAAAATAAACTTGTTAGACCTTCTCATTGTCCTTGTCCTGGTCTTGGCCATCATCTGGTAGGTCTACACTGGTATGGGGCACAATTGAAGAATCAAGGGGCATCATAGAAGACTCTTCAGACCATTCCTCATCATCAAACTCCTCATCTAAGTGAGGAGTACAAGGGTCATGCCTTGAAAAGAGTTCAGAACTTTTTTTTTGTGCCGACCAACCTCAGAGCCTCATTCCACCCTTCCTTAAAGGATAACTTTTTTTCATACTCAATTTGAGCAGAGGTAGCGAAAATGGCCTTCTCTCAGCCTTTATCAAATGTAACTTTTCTTTTGGTCTTCAAGGGAGTAACCTAAAAAGTCAGACCAGCTAATTTATCTTTAGTCGTTCGGGCCCGAGTTGTGACTTTTACAAGTTTGTCCTTAGCAGTCTTGGTTCTACCCTTATCATCATCTAATTTATTCTCAGCATCCCGGGCTTTGTCTTCATCAGCCTTTATCTTGCCTTCAGCTATAGTGGCCTTATCACTTGCCTTTCTCAGCTCTTCCTCCTAAAAAAATTTCTTTATCTCTAAAGCTTGTTAGGAAGCCTCCATCAATTGTTTTATACCTTCAAAGGGATCTTCCACTTCACTTGGAGAAGTCCTCAATTAGTCGTCCTTCTTTATTATTTGGTTGAAGTCAACCAAAAACTACAAGGAGAATAAAACACAAGATATCAGAAAGAGTTCATTAACCTAAAAAAAAAGAGCAAAAAAATGAGAAAATTACCAGTACTAAGTTATGACAAGCTCTTTAAGTCAGCCTAAACCTGATACAGAGTCTGACACAACTGTTTTAGCAGGAAGTGTTACAGATTTAATCAACCCCTGGCCAGTCCAGGGTTAACAGCAACAGAGGCTGACCCAATTGAATGTTTCTTACCAACTCTTGTTGGTCAACAACCTTCTTAGCAGCCAATGCCTGATGGTCGACTAATGTTTTTGGGCCTATTTTTGAGGATCAGACAAACCTTTTCTTAACCTCTTCAGTTGAGTCTCAATAGTTTGAGTCTCATCAACACCAACAAGCCTCTTATCACTGTTTAGAGACTTCTTTTTTCCAATATCAGCAGCCTCAGGGGTAGGAGATAAATGCTCACCCAATAAGTTGGGCATCTTTTTCTTGGTCAGGTCTGCTAAAGGAGATAGGAGAATCTAAAAAATATTAAATGACTCAAAAGAGTAAGAAGTTCCTCCCCGAATGAATTCATCACTGACAAACTCAGTAGTTTAAGAGGTTAGTACATGATCCCCCTCAAGGTTGATGGCAACTTGGGATAAAATAAGTAGGCCGAGAAACAAAGGAAGTTATAGATCTTTTATACTCTGACAGTATTGAAGCTGATCGGGGGTGTTCTTCTGCCACTCTCTGGCTAAGTCCCCACAAGATCTTGAAATCTTCGAGGTTAATTTCCCTTTCTTTGGGACACTTTTTCTTCTTACTTTCCTTTACATAAAAAATAAATAACAAAGTTAGTCGATAAACATCGAAAATGCATAGTAAAAGAGGAAAAACAATTAATTGAATCACAACTATTGTCACGTCCTGATTGAGGACATCGGGGACCAGTATACGATTCTCCAGTAGGTAGGGGAGTATGTTGCCAGTTCTTTATAATTACATCATAATCCCAATAATCCTTACTAGAATATGGTAGATTTACTACTAAATCCCTATTGGTCTATTTGGTATTTAAATACTATGTAATTTCTCTAAAAGTATCCCACTTATAGCAAACCATAAACTCTGGAATCCCAGTGTGTCTCCCATAGAGTTGATTCAGCCTATTCACACCGTTTATGATTCTCCAAGTGTTGGGGCCACTCCAAAATGAACTACATCAAAATGTTGGCAAAAATAAAGAAAAAGAGGGCTTGGTGGAAACATAATACCACACTTAGCAATGAACAACGTAGGGATCCAATGGCCCTTAGGAAGGGAATAAACGTATATGGGACCCTAGGGTATCTCTAAGTCTACCCAAGATGGGGTTTTCCTTCTCTCTCTAAAATCATCTAATGAACTCTCATCTTTGAAGTGAACCATGGTGGAAAAAGAGACGAAGATGATAAAATAGAAAGCAGGGAAAATAGGGCTTACAAAGAATCAAAGACGGTTGCAAAAACTGGAGAAAATGGCAGCAAACGATCGCATAGAAAAAAGTTTAAGGGCAAAGAAAGCGCTAAAGTTCAAAAGGTTTAAACGTAAAAAGAAAGGAGGGAAATTTTGCACCTATTTATAGCTTGCCTCGATAAGTGGAAATGAAATGATTAACTGAATGAACCATATAGCTACTGTCGACTGAACGTTTCCTAAAGCGTCAAAAGATAATTGTATCCTTTGGCATTTTAACAAAGTTTGAATTATTTACAAAAGTACCATCATCAAACAAGTTCCAGTGGAAATTTTTACAAGTATAGGAGGTCGGCTGCTGACCAAACACTCAAATAATATGTCGAGTAGATTCCTGGGATAAATATTCCATACTCTCACTCAAGCATTAAGCATGACGCACTAGGGGATTTTGTGGTATGTAAAAATTACACTCCCACATGGACCAATGATGAATGTACACTTATCCTCCAATGTGGCCGACCACCTTGCTTGGTCAGCTTCAGAGACACTTAGTCAGCTGGAATGCTGACCAACTCCAAAAGGCCAATCAATAGGATACCAATAACTACTTAGATGGGATGCCAACTAGCACTGAATTTCAAGAGTTTTATTTATTATACACGAATGTAAACACCTGGAAATATAAAGGCACACCATCTCTATGGTTTCAAAACCACTATAAATAAAATCTACTCCCTTAGCTTAAAAGAAAACTTGGATCAATCAAATGCACACCATACTGAGCTATTATAAAACTTGCTGAATAAAAACCAACAGTGGATGTAGGCTATTTTATAGCTGAACCACTCTTAAAATCTTGTCTCTTGTGTGTGTGGTATGAGTTACTTATCTTATTTTTATCTATGATTATAAATTTGGAGTTAGTCCATTTTTAGACATCAACACAGTGATTGTTTCCTTCCATGAGACATATGCAACATGTTCTAAGTGTTCCTTATCGAACTAGGCCTGCAAATAAGGTTTCAAAATTTTCCAAATGGTAAGTAAGAAAGGATTTGAATTCCAAAATGACATTGGGATGCCTACATAGACAAAAATGGCATCAAAGTCTACATAGTTCATAAGATGAAAAGTTTGGGTTCTAACCCATTATCTTAATCTAAGTGTCTCTTTTGATTTATGAAAATATATGTGAAATGTATTGAAAGTGTAGAGAATTATGAGAACATTCTAAATTGAGAATTACATTATTAGCCCCTATTTTTGGCTTTTTTCATTTTTGAAAATAGGTGTGAATGTATCTATGATAATAAAAACAGTGGTACTAGTGACAAAATTGTATTATAAGTAAGATAGAAATGGAATAAGAACACAAAAATATGAAAAATAGCATTTATGGGACTAGTAAAACATAAAGGACATTACAGCGCATCTGTAGTTTTGTCTAAGTATACTTAAATAGTTTCTTAGAGGTCTAATCGGTCCAACACATTCGGGGTTCATAATTAGAATATGATATAATCGGTTATACCCTCAAGAAATCATCCAAGGTTACTCACACAAAACCATTTATGTGGTTACCTCCGATTGGCTATTTGTTATTAGTGTTGCATTCAAAACTTAACAAGATCTACAGAAAAATTACAAAATTATGAGAGATGAGGAAGAAATTGCAAGAGAACTAAATATATGAGCAAAATAACAATAAAATAATGTTTTCTAACTCAATAAAATTATGTTTTCTAATCTAGGGTAATTAATACAACGATAAACTATGTGATAAAAAATATGATGATTCGAAACTCAATATTAAATAAATTAAAAGATCTTTCAAATTACTCCGTAAGGGCTTTTAATGCATCTACTCGAGTAATCAAACCCATTGGTGCATACATAATAACAGAGCAATTGTCATCATTTATGCAGTTAGAGTAGAATACCTTCTTTACATTTTGAAAGGCGCAAATAAAAGGCTCACTGACCTTGAAATCTTTACCCTTCATCTTTGATAAGCCTACAATGAATTTTTTTTTAGGCATGATCAGCTTTACAACCACTCGTAGTATCCTCCACCTTCACCCAATAGAAGATGATTTATTTGAAGTCTAAGTAGTTTAGTTCCAAGATTTATTCGACATATTCTAATAGGTTAGCACCGTGTCATTCGAATTTTTATTTATTTTTCTAGCTACTCAAGAAGTCAAGGAAGAAATTAAACTTCTATTTTTTTTCAACAGTTTTTCCTTGCATGGGTATGCGACGAAATCAAAACCGTTAACACTGAATTTTTTAAACTCCTTCGCATGAAGACTGGGACCTATGGCTAGGCGTGCTAGCCTTGATAGACATGGCCTCTTTTCAAAAGCTGCATTTATTCATGGTTTTGAATTAGGGCAGGTTTTACAACACATACATAAGTAACCATAATAGGATAGGTTGCAATATCTCTTTTGATATTCATGACCTAAATCATTCGCCGTGGAATTCCTCTTCTGATTTTGGCCAATTTTGCTCGCATACTTCCTAAATGTTCTCATGAAATTATAGAGTTTATATGGTAACATAGAGAATATAGATAGTCAAAGAAAAATAATTTATATATGTAGTTACTTACTATCTACAATCTTTAACTTCAAATTGCGATTTGAAGACATAATGAGTTATTTGCTCGTATTGCAGATTGGTGAGTCTCATCACCTTAGGGTTCCCGAAAGGCAATTCATCCTCAAACTCATCAAATTCCCTGATCACCCATTCTCCAAGAGGATTGAACCTCCTAAGACCTTGTTTCGACATATGTTCACGGGATTATAACGATGATTTTTCTGTTATTTATTCTTACGCACTTAACCCTGCAATCTACCATGTATTCGTAAAGTAATCTTTTAATATTTTCATCAATCCCTCAAAAGGATACATAAAATGATATATGATGGGTCCCCATAATAAAGATTCATCGCATAAATGTATAAGGAGGTTGACACTGATGTGGAAGAGCAAGAGAGGAAAATACTTCTCCAAGACAAAAGTCCCTTAAGGTAAATTGTCTTTCCCAAACATAACATACTTCCTGTTTACCACTTTTACACACAGTATGGTAAATCACAAACTAATCTGCATAATTTCCCAATCGAGATATATGTGCTTAGAAAATAAATGCCTAAATAACGGTGGGATTAATTAGATGATGATGTTCCAGTCGTGAGACTTATACTATAACACGTAATTCGTTTGCTAGCTGACAACCCAACGCAAATTATCAGAATAACCAATTTGAGTATTCAAGTTCAACAAGGTGTCTATGAGGATCTTTTTCTCACTAATAGTCGAATTGAAAACACCCACAGGAATCGGATTTCTTCATATTGTAGGATTAATTTTTATCCATAACTTATTTTGTTTTAATTTTCATCTCCTTTAAATCACGAAGCACCCTTTCTCTATCTTTAGAATGAGATCTACCTAGACATGTTCCATCAGATGTTTCGTAAAATTATTCTCCATGTTCATCACATCAATTACATGCCTTACACGGTTCTCTTTCTAATACGACAAGTAAAAAACATTGATCGTTTGGACCATGCCATCATTTTACTAGAATCTTGCAGATCCTTCTTAGCTTTACTCTTCTGGTCTACAAATTGAGGGTGTTTCCTTATAAACTTATTCCCTGAAGTTAGAATTTTTGTTCCTAAAAGGGTGACTATTTTGTAGAAATTTACGATGACCAACATAACTCATCTTCCCACTATTATGTAGCTAAGTTGTTCCAGTTTCCTCCGCACATATGGGGCATCCATCATAACCATGAATATTGCAACCGAATAAGATCCTGTAGGTAGGAAGGTCATATATCTCCCATATAACCATTACTTTAACTGTGAATTTTTCACCCTTATGAGCACCAAAAGCCCTCACTACTTTAATCCATAAGTCTTTCAGTTCTTCAATTAGCGGGGCTAAAGAAATATCAATATCTTCATCAGGAGCCTTTGGCCCAGGTATCAACAATGATAATAGTGTGAACTCTTTTCTCATGCATAGTTTGAAGGGAGACTTAAAGGCGCCATGATATCTGACCAATAAATCTTACTAGTGCTTAAATTACCGAAAGGTTTAACCCTCAAGTTGATAAAGGAAGGGTGACATTATGTGGTTATTTTACAAGTTCAGGGTGTCATTCATTTAAAATCCTCCATATGAAAGAATCAATGGGATAACACGTAAGATTTCCACACACCACTGCTCGAGTATGCCACGACATGGCCTCTACTATCCACGGTACAGTGAAAAATCCTTTTAACCGTGAATTGGGGGGAGGGGAGGGAATACTTCAATACCTTATTTAGAACTTGTGAGATTTTATGGATTTATTTTTTAACTCTCACAAATTGTATATCTTTCCTCATTGCATACAGGACATTCATCCTCCAGTTTGTTTTCATTAATCTACAATATGCAATCATACTTACATGCATGAATAGATTTGCACATCAAACCCACACCCTTCAAGATCTTCTTTATGCTCAGATAAATACCTGTTAACATGTTCTCTTTTGGGAGAATATTTTTAGCCCACTTACGAATTTTATTTACTCTATTGAGTGATAAAACAAACCGACTATTCAAATTACTCAAATCGATCATTGCATATAATACCAAGTGATCTTATTCACAATACTTATACAAATCTATAGCCACATCGGCTTTCAACCGTATGTATTCCCAATCTTTAGGTAATTTAGTATCTTATTCATTGAGTTTGTCAAAATGCACATTATTCATATCCATAGAATGTTGGTTTTGATGGTGGTGGATTACACAACCATCATCAATTAGGTTGGTCAAAGGACGATGTACTGGAAAATTGTTCACCAGTTCCACTCGGTGGGGTTTCGTCATGCGGTCGAGTACTGGTAATTCGTTCGGAACATATGGTACATTATTTTTTCCATGAAATGTCCACATCTTATAGTCTTGCGACATACCCCACATTAGTAAATGCAATTCAACGTCTTCTAGAGACTTAAAATTTTCGGTCATTCATAGTTGCCGGGACACGAAATATTGTCACTGTTAAGATTTTTACCTCCATATTTAATAAATTCCCAATAGCCCTTTACATGATTATCAAAGATTCTATTACGCTCTCCCATCCAGTTTTTTGTATTGTGGAAAACCCATTAAATAGTCTTCATAATTCTCAAGTCACTTATATAAATAGTTCGAAACGATGGTCATGTTGGACACAAAAATTCTGAGTCAATCAAACTTATTCAATCCAATCAAATCCATTCAACCTGAGCATTCAATAAATAAGAAATAAAATCAAACAAATTAAAATATCATTAAGATTAAGATGTTATTACAAACTTTAAACATTGTTCATCTCTTAACAATACACAACAAATAAATTAGCATGGTAATATAATAATTTTATAATATTTTAACAGAGCCCCTTCACCATGGTCAACATGAACATGCTCATTTCTGCAACACCCATATACATTATCAACCAATACCTAAGCCTCACCCATAGCTAAAGGACGATTTTGGATAAGTTTTGTAGCATTGATGGAAACAATCATGTACATGCCAACGAACTTGTTATTCGACAAGTCCGATATATAGTTTTCTTCGCCATAGTCATCATGCATGGACGACGATGATCCATGAAATGTTACAGGAGTCCTAGGAGGGAATGTTGCTAGAGGAGGCACTTGGGAGGGTGGAGGGTAAAGGGAATGTTTGAGGATGCAGCTGAGAGGGTAAATGTAACAACCCGCATTTTTAAAGAATTAAAAACGAATTAATTTGGCTAAAATTTAAATTACACGTGTGAATGAATTTAATATAAATATAATGGGTTGACTAAATTATTAATCTAAGAGAAATGATTAATGATTATTGAATAAAACTACTAAGTGAATAGTATTATATGGTGACGTAATAGTATGATACCTCAACCGAATGTCATGAGCGGACTAAATATGGTAGAGATAAATTACGAGTAGATGATGATTTTGAAGTTACAATTGAGTCCAGAATGGCCGAAACAATCCAAATAGTATACTACGATATGTAACTTGGGTCTTGGGGCAGTTTTAGACATAATTGAAACCTTGAAAGGGCATTTTAGTCTTTTTATAAACTAAGGTTAAGGGAATTTTGGGATTTTTAGTATTATATATAGTTGTGGTGATGGAAAGTTAGGGTATAGAGTGGAGGCCAGTAGAGAGAAAATGAAGAGTTTTCTTGGAGCTCAAGGAAGGGTTTTGGGAGAATTCAAGCTCAATTTAGCATTACAATAACTATTGCAGAAAGGATTAGAAGATAAGCTTCATCAAAGAGGATAAAATGAAACCACTTAAATATAAGGCAAGTATTTATCTCACAATATTTATTAGTTATCATACCTATGTAGAGTAGGAATTAAATATCAAGGACAATTCATGTTATATTCATAATTTAATGAGAAAATTATAATTGAGAATAGGATTTGATGTAGTATAAATCCAATTACACGGGGAAAATAAAATCAAGAATTTCTCGGAGTTGAATCATGGGTTAAATTTGGGTTTTTGGTGAATTTCTATGAAGAACACAAAACTATAGGATTTATCATCATGAGGTGTTAAATCTGATTATAGGATGAAATTATATGGATTTTATTCATGATTTACATTAGAAATCATCCCTAGATATATCTTTGATGCTTAGTTATGTTAATTTAGAAATTAGGATGTTCATATGAATGTTTGGGAATGAGAGTAGAAATTCATAACAGCTATGAAAAGAATTAGAAACCTGCAAAATTTCGAATCGATTCGGTTTGCCCAGAATTGATTTTCTTAAACCCAGAAATTGTGGATAATTCATGAGGAAATTTTAGGGGCATTTTTAACTTATGGATGGGATATAATAACGTCAGTAGGCCTAGAGTGGGCGTTAAGTTTATATAAGTTAAGATGAGTTAAGAATTGGAATAATTGACAAAATGTTCTTAAATAATAAATAAAGGAAATTCGTAACAGATTATGTAAGGATGAGTGAATTTACATTTATGACCAGTAGGATATTATGGGAATAAGTAAGGATATCAAAACGAGTGATTAAGAATATTAGAGGACTAAGTGATACTCAAAATTATACGAATTTGAAGTTGACGCGACTTAAAAAGTGTTCTAAAGTGCGTGCTTATATAGGCTCAAATGCAAGCTTGTCGCTCAAGTAATTACCCGATAAGACGAGATCAAATCCACAGGGAAATATGACGTAAAACGTGACAACAGTAGGTAAGATGGTCAATCCTAAACTGACTCTAAAAAGAAAATATAAAAGTGATTTAAGTGAGATTATAGCTATTAACTAAGTGAAATTAAACGAAACTAAGTATGAACTAACCATGCAAGAGTGAACTAATTGTGATTGATTAACTATGAATGAGAAAAACAAGGTCGGAATATAATCCTCCAACCCTAGTACGTTTATCAATGATAAAACTAGTGATGAATTAGATAATTGACTAAAATTGGTCTTTATTATTCTCAAGAATTACATATATGAAGGTACTAGCCCGCATGATACAAAATGAAAATAAGAATAAAGCGATGTTGTTGTAGCTACACGCGCGTCGCACTCTTAAGCATCCCGATTACCTAGGGAAAATGAGATCAAAAGTCCTACGATGGTTGCGATCACCATGCAACACGATTCAGTCATTTATATAATTTAAAAACTAATTTTACACACATGCAAACCACATCGGGCTAGGTTCATGCATCCCAACCATTAAAAATCTAGCCTATCATGGTGTAACTAGTGAAACCAAGGGTTTCTACAGTGCATGTGACTGAAATCATTGTGAAATTATACCTAGATGAGTAAAAGTATTCAATATTTCTTTGAAATAAACTAAGATTGCCTGAATTATCTCAATCAAACAATATAAGAGAGAAATAAATCAACTTCACTATTGAAATCTTAATTGAGAATCAGCAAATTGTATTTCTGAGCTTCTAGGGTTATTCAACACTTCCTCTCCCTAAAACAATGTAAAAAGGAATCTCCCCCGTGTCTTCAAAGACATTAAAATAAACAACTGATGAATTTACAAGAGTTTCAACGATGCAAGACTCTAATTTTACAAGTGGATATATCCAAATTTCGGCAATCAAACCGATCATGTTCAGGGGATTCGGTTCGGTTTGCCTCTAATAGAAAATCTTACGAGACCGGTTCGGTTCGGTTCGTTTTCTTCATCTTTGGTTCGGTTCCATATTTTTATGTTTCGCAAAAAGTTTTCCAAGGATTGGATCGATTCATTTTTCAACCTCTTCGGTTCGGTTTGATCTTCGCAGGAAACTTTTTTCTTCTTTGAAATTTTCTCTTAACTTTGAAGTCTTGTAACTTTTGGTTCATGACTCGGATTTGGATGTGGTTTATTTCTAGGTGTTCATAGACTTGAAATATTAAATTTCTCTTTAGGCTTCTCTTCCAAATTCCCAACACAAATGACTCTTTTTCCCCTTTGACGTTTCTGCTCTTATTTTCATTCTTTCATTCGGTTTATTCTTTCCTTGTATGCATCAAATGCATGCAAAAGTGATGAGAAATATAGAAACTCGTCATACTCGTTAGAAAATGTCAATAGCAATGATATGAGATAAATCCACTCGAATTACAATTTGCGGAGCAATAAAAGATGCTAAATTACGGGGATAAATACAAAGAATTTATGCCTAATCAACCCCCCTAACTCAGAGCTTTGATCATCCTGAGCAATGTAAAAGAATCACAACATGGTCAAACTCTCAGCAAACACTAAATGGGATAGAAAACCTCTTTCGTGGGAAAGCGATTGCATTTAGCGTATGTAACAAGCCTTTAAACCCCTAGGTTACCCTAGTAGGACGAGTTATGTCTCGTGAGGGTTTGCAGAGAATATACCCACAAAATTTATTTTCCTAGACTCAACGAAAGTTCAAAATACTTAACCTCCCCAAAAGTAATCACCTTAAAATCATACACACAAGTCTCAAGTCATAGTTTGTGTGTGCAAAGCCGAAAATCGAACCACTAATTTTCTCTGATTAATCACTACGTTACTTTTTGAAAATTAGCTTTGATTTCAAAATCTCACGAGATGCTCTTACAAACGAATCACTTGGAATGTGGCTATTTCACTCGGTGTGCATGATATAACGAGTAAATATAATAGACACAAGGTCACACACAAAAATTGAAAGATGGACTACTGGGGGTGAAAAGATCTCATTATAGGAATGCGGTCATTGGGAAACGGGAATCATGGCCTCTTTTTCATGCCATAAATCTCTTTTATTATCTTTTCGTGTCTTAATCTCTCTACACGATAATTAATTTCACAATTCAGACTCGGTTAGGACTTTCTTGGGTTTAAGGTGTATTTGGGTAAGATGGGAATGATCGTAAAGTTTATAATTGGAAAAAAAATGTCCTTATTATGTCTGTTAGTGCTTTTTCTGGGCTTTTGCTCATTTTCTTTTCTTTTTCAATATTTTTTCTATTTTCACCTTTTTCCTTTTCTTTTTCTTGCTATTTTTTTTACCATTTTTCTATTTATTATTTTTTTTCTTGCCCCCTTTTATGCACTTTTCGGACTTACTTTATGAATTTTCATTTTTCACAATTCCGGGCCAATTGGGGTTTTTTGGGTTATCAAACGAAAAGGAACAAATTATTCGTCCAAATTGGGTTGTAAAAAGGTTAATTTTTCACGACTTTTTCTGGCCAATATTTTTGGGTGACAAACGAGGGCCTACTTCATTGCCCAAATTGTTAATCACATTACCATATGCGTCTCGAGATGAATTAAGTTTAGAGATATTTTCAGCACGTTTTTAAGGTAACATCCCACACATTTCCCATGACCGATCAAAACAAAGAAATAGAGATCTTCAACGATTTTTTTTTAAATGTTGAATTAAACTTTGAGTTAAATATTAACTCGGATTGATTTAAAAACTCAGAAAAATTGATAGGCTCAAAATCTCACCGGGTTACTTAATCTCCACACTTATTCGTTAAGTCGTCAATTTTCGATCAATTTCCATCTTTGGTCAATTTTGCCTTGTGAATTGGGTTATTTACAACTTGAGATAAAAGATTTGTGACATTTTAGAAGATTTTAAATTCCAATTTTTATGTATTTTTGAAGGAAAATATTTTTGGCTTTCTGAACCTTTTCACTTATTTTAAATTTTTGGGAATTTTGAAAATTTGTGAAGTTTTAGAAATACGCACTTGTCACCCCCCCCCCCCCAAACTTAGACTTTTGCAGTGTCCTCAAGCAAAAAGGGATAAAATCTAACTCAAAGCGAATTAAAAGTGCAAAGAAATAAAACGAACAAAGATAAAAATGCAGAATTTTAATATAACCAGTAAACATGTGTTACAAAGAGGTGGGGATAGAAAACAACTAGCAGCAACAAACATCATAAACAATAAAAAAACATAACAAGCATAACCACAAATCAACATCACCAAACAAAGACTTTATTGGGAGGGGGATGGGATCCACCGGGCGCGTTCAGGTCATATGGGTCATAGAAGTACGGTGGTGGTGGCACACCCATAATCATGTGATACATTTCCATTTGAAGGCGGTGCATCATACTCGTATTACGCTAGTATTGAGTGAGGAACCCATCTAAACGCATATCCACTGATGATAAACTTTTCTCAAAATCTGCTCCTACTGGCTCAAATACTGGCTCAAAATCTGAGTCGTCTTCATCATCGTCATACTCTTCTTCCCCACCTATCTCGACATCCTCGACCGCATCCTCCTCATCGTCGTTGTCAACATCGTCCTCATCAACATCGATAGTTGCCTGAGCTGCTCGTATGGCTTCCCATTGCTTGGCACTCCTATTGCGTGATGCTTGCCCAATGGGCTCCGGGAGGCGGGGAAAATCTCGAGGCGCCTGAATATCGGCATCGGCAAGAATGGAGGTGATGAGGCGTGCATATGGGAGGGGCACTGCACCCTTTTTCTCTATTTTCGCATAAAAAATCTGTGTAGAATATGTGGGAAAGATTGATCGTGAAGTTAGGATCATAAAGGTGGTAGACGAGGGTGTCTTGGCAAGGTTGCATCACCGAGTCATTAGAGGTCTGAAGCAGATTAGCGCAAACAATATGAAAAGTAATGTGCTCCTTATCACTGAGGCATCCCACTGGGAAGGTGCCCCTCACCCAGTTTTCACCGAGTGCAACAAGTGTTATGAATTTATGTTTCGGGATGGTGGGGGCATTGATGGGGTAATAAAATCGGTCCGGGTTCGGAACTCCCACGGAGGTAAGTTTTTGGGACAAAATGTCCAAAGAGAAGGGGATGGGGAGGCCGTCCACAAAAGCTTAACCCTCAAACTTTCTCGTGCGGACGAGTGAGCCGTAAAAAGATCGGAACTCGTCCGCCCACACCACATTATGGGGCTCTTCAAGATACTGGGTCCACCCCCTTTGACTGAAAATATTGGATACCAATAGGGGCATCTCGTTCCACTTAACGATACGCTCGATGCAGTGTTTTCTGGAAATGCTGGAAAACTTCTCACACTAAATTCGCTCCATGTGAGAGCGGTACACCCCGTTACCATTTGGAAGGACCTCGATGGACATGTATTTTGGGGCAAGACCTTGATTTGCCATGGGAACATTTGGGGTGGAGATTGAATGGAAGATAAAGAGAGGGAGAGTAAGTGTGGAAAAATGTGGGTGAGAGGGGTGGGAATTTATAGGTGGGGGAGGTGGAGTTGAGGGGGAAGAATTTGGAGGGAAAGAAGGGGGGAGGAATGGTGGGAAAAATAGGTGTGAAAGGAGGGAAAAATTGGATTTGGGAGGGAAGTGAAGAGATTTGGGCAGGGGGAGGCACCTTAGGAAATGTCAAAAGATAGCAGAAACCGAACCGATCCGGTACAAGGGCGAACTGATCCGGTTCTGGAAAAAAAATTATTTTATTTTTTTATTTTTTCCCAACCGAACCGATCCAATACAAGGGATTCAATTCGGTTCGCTTTAAACATAAATCTCTCTTCTTTATTTTTTTGAACATGAATTTTACCACCTTCGCCCCCCGAAGACTCTCGCACTTATTCTCATAAATGACTTCCTCGACGCTCTCTAAGCCCTCTCGAAAAGATTGTTTAAACTCCTAAACTCTCATGGCGCACACCTATGGACTCCTAATGATACTAACCTAACTTACGACTACTATACACAAGAATTACCCCATACGTGTCGGGGGTGCGAAGACCTCTCTATTACAGCTCACTCAACCCCATATATGGGGTTCGATAACCAAATGGTGTCGACTTTATCCACACATGCCTCTAAATATGGCTTTAGGCGTTGTCCATTAACTTTGAATGTATTTCACCCTTTTGAATCCTTCGATTCCACAACTCCATGGGGGAATACATTCTTCATGGCAAATGGGCCAGTTCATCTAGACCGTAATTTACCCGGAAATAAATGAATCCTAGAGTTGTAAAGAAGAACTTTTTTCCCGAAATGAAACTCCTTGCGTTGAATAATCTTATCATGTGCAAGTTTCATTCATTCCTTATATATCTTAGAGTTCTCGTACGCATCATTGAGTATCTCCTCTAACTCATTCAATTGAAGCTTGCGAGCATCACCGGCTTTATCCATACTATAGTTCAATCTCTTAATGGCCCAATATGCCTTGTGTTCTAGCTCCACGGGGAGATGGAAAGGTTTTCCATACACAAAGAGGAAAGGAGACATACCGAGGGGTCTCTTATACATGGTGCGATAAGCCCATAGCAAGTCATTTAATCTAAGGGAATAATCTTTCCGGTTAGGTTCTACAGTCTACTCAAGTATGTTCTTGATTTCACGATTCGCTAACTCAGCTTGCCCTTTTGTTTGTGGGTGATAAGTCGTCCTAACCTTATGTAGGACTCCATACTTCCTCATAAGCTTCTCAAACGTCTTGTTATAAAAATGTGTGCCGTTGTCACTAATTATCGCCTTCGGAGCACCGAAGCGAGAGAGTATGTGTTCCTGCAAGAACTCTATCACCACTTTGTGGTCATTTGTTTTGGTAGCTATATCTTCCACCCATTTAGAAACATATTCTGCCGCAACCAAGATGTATAGGAAATCGAAGGAGGGAGGAAATGGTCCCATAAAGTCAATACCCCAACAGTCAAAGATCTCAATGATTAGAATAGGGGTTAGTGGCATTATGTCTCGACGAGTGATAGCTCCCATCCGTTGACACCTATCGCACGATTTGTAACTTTAATTAACATCCCGAAAGATTGTGGGCCAGTAGAGGCCGCTTTGAAGGATTTTATCGATCGTCTTTTTCATCGAGAAGTGACCTCCACATGCTTTCGAATGACAGAATTGGATGACTTTTGGTATTTCATCATCCAGTATACACTGTCGGATGATTTGGTCTGCACAATATTTAAAGAGAAATAGATCGTCATAGAAAAACACGCGTGACTAATTAATAAGCCTCTTCTTCTATTGAGGTGTCCAACTGGGAGGGACGGCTCCCGTGATAAGATAATTGACTATGTTCGTAAACCATGGGAGAGACGAGGTGGCAAAAGTTATTCATTCGAGAAATATTCGTCTATGGGTATGGGATCGCTAGGCGCGTCGGGTAAAAGACGGGATAAATATTCGACAATGATATTTTCCACTCCTTTATTATCTTTAATGGAGAGGTTAAACTCTTGTAGGAGTAGGATCCACCTTATGAGACGTGACTTTGCATCTTTCTTACCAAGGAGGTATTTCAGCTTCGCGTGGTCATTGAAGCATATCATAGGTGAACTAATGAGGTATGAGCGAAATTTATATAGGGCAAACACTACTGCTAGCAATTCTTTCTCCATGGTTGACTAATTTAGTTGTGGCCCGATTAAAATCCAGCTAACGTATTATGGGACATGGGCTTTCTTGTCTTTCCTTTGGTCCAAAATAACCCATATCGCGAAATCGCTAGCATCACACATAAGCTCGAATGGAAAGGACCAATCCAGAGCTTGCATGATGGGAGCGAAAACAAGCATTCCTTTCAATTAATCAAAAGTGCATTGGCATGCTGCATTCCACTCGAATGGAGTGTCCTTTATAAGAAGATTACTCAAGGGTCTAACGATGGCACTAAAGTCCTTGTAAAGTCTTCTATAAATCCCCACGTTGCCCAAGAAAGAACGCACATCTTTTAGCGATTTTGGTGGTGGTAGCTCAGCCATGACATCAATTTTGGCCCTATAAACTTCAATTCCTTTGGATGATACTATGTGGCAAGGAACTATTCTTCGGTGACCATAAAATGGCACTTCTCCCAATTTAGCACCATGTTTTTTTCCACACAAAGGGCAAGTACTTTCTCTAGATTTGCTAAACAAAGATCAAAAGAGGTGCCAAAAATGCTGAAGTCATCCATAAATACTTCAAGTCCTCTTTCAACCACGTTGCTAAAGAGACTCAACATACACTTTTGAAAAGTCAGGGGTGCATTACACAATCCAAATGGCATACGTTTGTAGGCAAACATTCCAAAAGGACATGTGAAAGTCATCTTCTCTTGGTCAAGTACATTTACATCTATTTGGTTATAACCGGAATAACCATCCAAGAAGTAATAGTATGGGTGTCCCGCTAGTCTCTCTAGTTGGTCGATGAATGGTAAAGGGAAATGGTCTTTCCTCGTGCCTGCATTGAGTTTTCGATAATCAATGCGAACGCGCCACCCGGTGGTGGTACATTGGGAAATTAGCTCACCCTTAGCATTCTCAATCACCGTCATACCTGACTTCTTCGGGACAACTTGTATAGGACTCACCCATTTGCTATTCGATATTGGGTAGATGATCCTGGAGTCCAATAAATTAATAATTTTAGCACTCACTACCTCTTTCATGGTAGGGTTCAATCTTCTTTGCATTTCCCTCGAGGGCTTTACGTCCTCCTCAAGGTGGATTTTATGGGTACAAATCAAAGTACTTATACGTTTTAAATATGCTATGCACCAACAAAAAGAACTTTAGTGCTTCCTTAAAATTTTCAGGAATTTACCCTCTTGCTCTTTATCTATGCTAGAGAAGACAATAACAGGAAATGTTTTATCCGCTCCTAAATAAGCATATTTCACGTTAGAGGCTATTTTTTTAACTCGAGGGTAGGAAATGTTTCATTGGAGGGAATCGTGCGCGACTCCCTCGGTGGTAGTTCCTCGAATCTTGAAACCCAACCTAACTCTCTCACGTCCTCATCTGATGCCCTCTCATCTATATTCGCTCTCATTCTCTATCTCCCTCTCTAAAACGGTGTACGTTCCTCCCTCTCAATGCTAGATATAAGGCATGCTTCTAAGGCATCTCCATTGAAATGTTTCTCTATGTGCTCCTCTACGATCTCCTCAATAAGATCCACTCCGTGGAAATCGTCCTCATCACCCACATGTTGGGCAATATTGAAGATGTTTGTCTCTAAGGTCATGTTCCCAAAAGTGAGTTACAATTGCCCATTTTGATTGTTAATCAAAGCGTTAGCCGTAGCTAAGAATGGGTGCCCAAGGATAATGGGAACACGGTTACTCGAGGTGAAGGGTGGCTCCATGTCCTAAATGACAAAATCTACCAGGAAGTAGAAAGTGTCAACTTGGACTGTCACGTCCTCGATAATACCTCTTGGTATCTTCACGGTACGATCCGAAAGTTAGAGAGTGATCTTAGTGGGTTTAAGGTCCCCCAAATCAAGTTTCCTATAAATGGAAGAAGGGAGAATGTTAACACTCGCCCCTAAATCGTAAGGCCTTTTCGATTCTATTATCTCCTCTGATGCACGAAATGGTAGGTGCACCTGGATCTTTGAATATTAGTGAGAGATCATTGAGTAGTACAGAGCTCACATTTTGTGCGAGGAATTCATTATTCTTTACCTTTATCCTTCTTTTCACCGTCAATAAGTCCTTAAGAACTTTGGCATAGGTGGGAATTTTCTTTATGGCATTTAGGAAAGGTAAATTCAACTTTACTTTCTTGAATACCTGTAGCACATCATCATGGAGATTTCCTTTTTGGGGAGGAATAAACTGTTGAGGGAATGGTGTGGCGGTGAGTGGTTTCACTACAACTTTAGGCTCACTGGCGTCGTCCTTTTCACTCTCCTTCAAGGGGGCATCTTCGACTTCTTTCATGCTGGACGAAACCTCCTTATCCTTAGGTGTGTCGTATGGGGGCGGTGATAAATCGACAACTCTCTCACTACGTAGAGTAGTGATGGCTTGACATTGCTGTTGAATCTCCATGGATGTAGAGCTAACACTAGTTTGACCTTTTGAAGGTCTTTGGCGTTGAACCGAAAACTTACCCTTCTCTTGGATACTCAACGACGATTGTAACTTGGAGATGTTCACATTTATGTCGGTGAACATGCAATCATGCTTAGCATTGGTTTCATTCTAAGCATTGATGAATTATTTTATTGTATCCTCGAGACTTCTTCCCGGTGGGGTGATATACGATCCCGGAGGAGGTGGTGGTTGTTGAAAGTGTGGAGGTAGAAGAGGGACAACATATGAATTAGGATTCAACGTAGCATGTTGTTACCCGTTGCTAAAACCAGGATGGTTTTTCAATGAAGGGTTATAAGAATTCCTATACGGGGCACCGAAATTACCCTTAAATCCTCTTCCACCACTCACTTTATCTTGAATCATAATTTTGTAGGCGGGTATCGTCGGGCATTCCTTTATTGAATGTTTGGCCTCAAAAATAGCACATACCTTCTCAATTAGGGTGTATATGGGGCCAGTTGGTTCTTTTACACCTGCAATGAGTAACTCTCGCATACCTTTCTCAATTTGCTCGATTCGACGGTCCGTCATGGTTTCTTTATCTACGTGGTATAGGCCGAATGCCGATGGAGTGGTGGTACCTTGGCGAGTTTAATTCTGAGTGCTAGGGTCAGATGTATCCTAAGCTTGAGTAGTATTAGCGACATACCTCAAGTGAAGCTCAGCATCATTGGCGTCTAAATCGATAAAAGGTCCATCACACATTATTTCAACAAGTTGTTTAGAGTTGATATTCAACCCATGATGGAAGAAGGAAATGATTCTCTGTTTATCAAGACCATGATGAGGGCATGAGGTGACTAACTCGTTGAAATCCCCAAAACATCAATCAAATGACTCATTTTCTAATTGTTAGAAAGTTTGAATTTGAGCCTTAATGGATTTCGTTCGATGCGGAGGGAAGAACTTTTTGAGAAATTTGAATTGTAACTCATTCCACAATGTAATCGAGTTGGAGGTAAAGACCATATCCAGGTCTTAGTTTTATCCTTTAGAGAGAATAGGAAAAGCTTGAGGCGGATTACATCTTTTGTGCATGTTTGATCGTTGAAAGTTTTGTATGCCTCCTCAAATTCCCGATTGTGGGGATATGGATTCTTCGACTCCATTCCATGATATGTGGGAAGTATTTGGATCATACCATTTCAAAAGCGGAATTGCCCTGCATTATACGGGAGCAGAATGCATCCCGGAGTGACTGATCGCTCAGGATATAAAAATTATCTCATAGGGTGTTACGGTGCCTCTCCCTTACCCATACCATGACTCGCTTGATCAGACATGTCTCCCTCTTTAAATGACTCAGTATCCTCACTAGGTGTGCTTGGAGTGTAACCTAAAGTGTAAGCTAAATGGTAATTCGAAGGATCACTTGAAGTGTGACTTGCTATGGGGTTTGGCAGTGTAAGATTTGGAACCCAAAACTGAGGTACATTAGGATTCGCAATATTTATTGGTTATCATACCCATGTAGAGTAGGAATTTGATATCAAGGACAATTCATGTTATATTTATAATTTGATGAGAAAATTATAATTGAGAATATAATTTGATGTAGTATAAATCCAATTACATGGGGAAAATAAAATCAAGATTTTTTGGGAATTGAATCATGGATTAAATTTGGGTTTTTGGAGAATTTCTATGAAGAACACAAAACTATAGGATTTATGATCACGAGGTGTTAAATATGATTATAGGATGAAATTATATGAATTTTATTTATGATTTACATTAGAAATCATCCATAGATGTATCTTTGATGTTTAGTTATGTTAATTTAGAAATTGGGATGTTCATATGAATATTTGGGAATTAATGTCGAAATTCATAACAGCTATGAAAAGAAATAGAAACCTGCAACATTTCGAATCGATTGGGCCACTGGGCAAATTGATTCGGTTTGCCGAGAATTGTTTTTTTTAAACCCGAAAATTGTGGATAATTCAAGAGGAAATTTTAGGGACATTTTTAACTTATGGATGGGATATAAAAATGTCAGTAAGCCTAGAGTGGGGATTACGTTTATATAAGTTGAGATGAGTTAAGAATTGGAATAATTGATAAAATGTTCTTAATTGATAAATAAAGGAAATTGGAAATAGATTACGTAAGGATAAGTGAATTTACATTTATGACCAGTAAGATATTATGGGAATAAGTAAGGATCTCAGAACGGGTGATTAAGAATATTAGAGGAGTGAGTGATACTCAAAATTATACAAATTGGAAGTTGAAGCGACTTAAAAAGTGTTCTAAAGTGCGTGCTTATATAGGCTCAAGTGCAAGCCTGTCGCTCAAGTAATAACCCGATAAGACGGGATCGAATCCACAAGCAAATATGACGTAAAACGTGGCGATGGTACGTAAGATGGTCAACCCTAAACTGACTCTAAAAACAAAATATAAAGGTGATCTATTTGAGATTATAGTTATTAACTAAGTGCAATTAAATGAAACTAAGTATGAACTAATCATGCAAGAGTGAACTAATTGTGACTGATTAACTATGAATGAGAAAAGCAAGGTCGGAATGCCATCCTCCAACCCTAGTATGTTTACCAATGGTAAAACTAGTGATGAATTAGATAATTGACTAAACTCGATCTTTATTAATCTCAAGCATTACAAATATGAGGGTACTAGCCATCACCATACCTAATCAAAATAGGAATAAAGCAGTGTTATTATAGTTACATGCTCGTCACACTCTTAAGCATCCCGGTTACCTAGGGCAAACGAGATCAAAAGTTTTACGATGATTGAGATCCCCACGCAACACGATTCAATCATTTATTTAATTCAAAGCTAATTTTACACACATGCAAACCACATCGGGTTGGGTTCATGTATTCCAACCTCTAAAAATCTGGCCTAGCACGGTGTAACTAGTGGAAGCAAGGGTTTCTACGGTGCATGTGACTGAAATCATTATGAAATTATACCTAGATGAGTAAAAGGATTCAATATTTCTTTGAAATAAATTAAGCTTGCCTAAATTATCGAAATCAAACAATAAAAGAGATAAACAAAATCAACTTCATGATAGAAATCTTAATTGAGAATCAACAAATTGTATTTCTGAGCTTCTAGGGTTCTTCAGCACTTCCTCTCCCTAAAACTATGTAAATCGGAAGTTCCCGCATGTCTTTAAAGACGTTAGAATAAATAATCAACGGATTTTCAAGAGTTTCCACCATGCAAGACTCTAATTTTACAAGTGGTTAAATCCAAATTTCAACAACCGAACTGATCCTGTTCAGGGGATTCGGTTCGGTTTGCCTTTAATAGAAAATTTTGCAAGACCAGTTCGTTTCATTTTCTTCATCTTCGGTTCTATATTTATATGTTTCGCAAAAAGTTTTCCAAGGATAGGATCATTTCTTTTTTCAACCTCTTCGGTTCGGTCTGCTCATCGTAGGAAACATTTTTCTTCTTTGTAATTTTCTGTCAACTTTGAAGTCTTGGAACTTTTGATCCATGAATCGGATTTGGATGTGGTTTCTTTCTAGGTGTTCATCGACTTGAAATCTTAAATTTCTCTTAGGATCATCTTCCAAATTCCTTATGCAAATTACTCTTTTTCCCCTTTGACATTTTTTCTCTTATTTTCATTCTTTCATCCGGTTTCTTCTTTCTTTATATGCATCAAATACCTGTAAAAGTGATGAGAAATATAGAAACTCGGCATACTCATTAGAAAATGTCAGTAGAAATATGATGAGATAAATCCACTCAAATTACACTTCGCGAAGAGATAAAAGCCTCCAAATTACGAGGATAAATACGAAGAATTTATGGCCAATCAGAAGTTTGATTGAAAATTCGGTACGTTGAATATACGAGTGATATACATACTACGCACGATTGAAGAAATTTGATTTTATGTATACTTATTGAGTAAAATATAAATAGGTTCTGTGAACACTTATAGATATGATTTGATAATGTGAGTGAACATAACTACGCGGTCTGCTATCAGGAGGTTTACGCGCAGAGGGCAATCCCACCTTGACAATTATAGTGAGGTTTGGAATAGTGCCCCATAGCATGGAACTTAGGGTTGTCCAATGTGTGTCATGTATTAGCAGGATTGGCAGGCCGTTTGGGTACATGAGGTATATACGTATCTCAAAGGCTTAGAACCATGTTCACCTCCATTGTTGTGTTGATTTATTTGGGTTCAGGGAGACATACCGAACTAATAGTCTTTATTTGAGTATGAGAGATACATGGCCATTATAGCAAAGGTATGCCAACATTACGAGGGGCCATTCCGTAGATTCTATATTTGTGTATATGTTATATGTGTGAAGAATATATATAATCTTATAATATATCTACTTATGTGAAATAGTATAATGGTTAGATGACGAATATCTAAAAAGGAAATTAAGTTGTGAAACTTAAATAATTGATTTAATAATAAAATGAGAACACAAAATTTATTACTGAGACCATATTAACGTATAGTATGGGAATATACATGGGAGTTTTACTATTGAGAGTAGTCAGATACCTTAGCTAATTGTGCAGGGAATGCTAGTTAGGAAGAATACGTTGGGCGTACACATTAGTTGAGAGTTGAGAATCTCAAGTGAGTGTACGTGAATAATACATGTGTAATAAATAACTAATTTACATTGTGATTTAAATAATTTCTAAATATCTTCAATATGTTTTACTTTGGCTTTGACCCGTTTTAAAATATTTTCAAAACATTTTAGGTGTCCAACCACAGGGATACCCAACTTACGGACCCTATCGATGACACGTAGCTGCACTATTGTGGAGGCTTGCAAGATATTTCTTGGATGCTTCAGCTTGTTCTTTCTAGATAGGAGTTTTTATTATCAGTTCTCTATCGATTCATTTGGGCGTGTTGACTTCATACTTTTTATTTATTCCAGTTATGCTCCAGAATTTATTCATATTTTATTTACTTATTTCAGATTATGGTTGGATTTTATGCTTATAGAACCTATGGTTTGTTCGGTCTCCGTTATTTAGTTATTTATGTGTCATGTGATTATACAGACTGTGTTCATGTGTAAATGGTTTATTTCATTTAAATGATTGTTGCTTGTGTTAATAACCAAAATATAAAATTGACACCAGCTTATTTTTACACAGGTGATTAGTAAATGAAAAGTTAGTGATGCTAAGACTGAGACTATCAATAATTATGGTTTAATTTAATAATGGACTGATGACCCAGGATTAAAATAGGCGAGGTGTCATAGTAAACCATATTGTTGAGTAAACAATTGTACCAACCCCTTGATTTCATTCCTCAGCATTGCCATATTGCTGCTAGCATTACCCACCGCCCTCATAAGCTCTGATACCTCTCTTATTCTCCTAGGATGTTCTTCTGACTAGATCGACATGTGATTATTCACTGGAGAGATCTCATCCAATAGAGGTAGAATGTTTTGTATTTTTCTACTTGGCATATGTGAGACTACACCTCTTGTACTCACCTTTTATCCCTCCCAAGTACCCTGGTTAGAGCATCTGCTCCAATGTCATAGAGGATGCACTCAGACTGATTGCTTAATATGCCTTGTATAATTTAATGTAACATAATATTATATTTAGGGCTATGATTTTAACATTATTTTATTATGTATATGATAACTAAATTCAAACTCACCAGAGTCGGTTTTAATTTATCTAGGAATTTATTGGTCCTTTTTTCTAATTGGGCATGCAAGTAGAAGCTGGCCTGATCAGGGTCTTTACCTTCTTCTGGAGATCCACCCATTCACCCTTCAGATCATCATATAAGTTTGCCCCAATTTTTGGACTTCAACTTTATTTGACTTGTTCAGTTTATTTTTTCCCCTCTCGATCAGTTTTCCCTCCTTAGCCTAATTCTCCAGGAAGTCATTCCATTGATGGTGGACATTTGAACATTTAGGTGAAATCTGAATTTTAACCCCAAAATATCAGAAATCGATGCCCCATTAAGGAAAAAATCTTCTAAAGGTTCTTCCGATAAGTTTTCAATTGATTCGATACTCAAGAAATAACCTTTTGTCCGTGAACTAGATGGAAATGAAAATCTCTTACAAAGTTGTTCCCACACATCGTCCTTTATGGAAGGATCAACCTTCTTCTAGTTGTCATAGCCCCCGATGCCCACATTCATCTTTGACCTTACCTATAATTAAAAAAAAATTAGCGATGAATGTACGACCGATTACAATTATATATATGTATATACCTTTCAGTAAATTTTAAAATATGCTTGATGTGCCTTATTTCCCTTCAATAAGTATTTATTTTTACAAATTTATGAAATTTTACATGTGGCCAACAGAAAGAAAGCATATCTATGATTGACGTATAAAGGTCCATGACATGAACCCAAAATCCTTTCTTCTTCAACTTATCTGCATGCTCACTTTTAATGTGCATATATAGTGAGATGTCACAATATGGGTGAATTCTCTCTCTATAGAGTTTTATCCATAATGGATGAATATTTTTTAGCCTTTTCTAATGATATCCCCAGCGGTAGGGCCTTGTCGGAATTATGAAGGAGAAATATATTCTCTACTGCCTCAGCCTAGCATTTCGGCAAGGAAAACAAAATATGATCAAATATAATGCGTGCGAGAGATCAATTCCACGATTCATAAAGTAATTAAACTGTTCAATTTTCCTATTCCCATACTTGTAAATCGGAGTCCCCTCTATATGTCGCACATTAATAAAGATGTTTTAGTGCAGTCTAATTGAACCCTCTTGTACTCTTGTTGAAATTGATTATTACCGTAACTCGTTTGTTTTTTAGAAAATATATAGAAGGTGTGTGGGAATATGACTCCTAGAGATAATGGCTCTAACTAATCCTATATGAATTATTTTTTTCCAACCAATCAATCAAACACGACAAGTCCAATTTAATTTCGTTTTAATTAAATTAATCCTAAATTACTATGTGTTCACCAAATATGCAAGACCTTCCATCAATATATGTTTGCCCAACCAATAACCACTTAAGGAAGAGGTGAACACGACCATAACAGTTAACCAATATATATATATATATATATATATATATATATATATATATATATATATATATATATATATATATATATATATATATATATATTCATTCGTATAGTATTAACAAGTTTAATTTATGTTCATATTAATTAAACTAATCCTAGAATTACTATCTATCCACCAATTGTGCAAGCCCTTCCACCAATTTGTATTCATCCAAACAATAACCACTTAAGGAAGGGGTGAACACGACCATAACAATTATTCAAACATATATATATGCATTAATATCCATCCACACAATATCAATAAGTTCGATTTCAGTTCATTTTAATTAAATTAATCATAAAACTACTATATGCCCACCAAATGTGAAATCCCTTCCACCAATTTGTGTTAACCCAAATAGAAACCACTTAAGTAAGGGGTGAGCACATCCACAATAGTTAACCAAGATTTTATAACTACATATAAGACTATGTTAAATAAAAGAAAAGATAAGTAAAATTACCTGAATAAAGAAAGCACCCATAATCAGTTGAATTTCAATAATTGTTCTCCAATTGCATGCGCCCATGGAACAAGGAGAAAACATGTTAACATATTATTTAATCTAAAATGTTAACATATTATTCAATCTAAAAGTATATGTATATGTGTATGGGTGTGTAAGCGTGAGTGTGTCAGTACATAAGGGACTTTATGTATAGTATATATAGGAATTCACGTGTTATATGTGTGCGCGTATGTGTATATATATGTATGTATGGGGGTGTCTATATATATATATATATATATATATGTGTGTGTGTGTGTGTGTGTGTGTGTGTGTATGTGCGTATGTGTACGCGTGTGAGTATGTGTGTGTGTATCCATATTTAAATATGTGTTAAATTTCATATTCCCAATTCATATGTACGCGTACACCCAATTTCATATGTGTGCATATGTCATATATATATGTGCACGTGTGTGTGTGTGTGTGTGCCCAATTCATATGTGCGTGTAATATTCATATGTGCGCGTATACCCAATTTCACATGTGCACATATGTTGTATATATGTGTGTGTGTGTGTGTGTGTGTGTGTGTGTTCATGTAACATTCATATATGCGCATATACCCAATTTCATATGCGCACGTATGTCATATATATATCTGTGTGCGTGAGTCTCTGTGTTTGTATATGTGCCCAATTCATATGTGCTCATATACCTAATTTTAATTTCATATGCCCAATTTAAACACACGCCCAATTTTAATTTCATATGCCCCATTTAAATTTAACATTAACATATCCAATTTGAATTTAGCATTTATATTCCCAATTTAAAATTCACTTCCATATACCCAATTTCAATTCATATACCTAAAGCTTTCATTAATATTAATATTATGCTATCCACACACACACACACACACACACACACACATATATATATATATGTGTATATATATATAAACAAACATAACCACAAACATATATGTATACCGAGAGAGAAAGATGCACTATTGTGGAGAGAGAGGCTCACCAGTGGTGAAAGGAGAGAGGTGCCAGTTGTGGTGAGGAAATAAGAGTGATAAGAAGAAAGAGAGAAATACTTTCGTGTGAAATGAATCTGACCTAAGCGTGTCTAATTTATAGCCCAAAATTGTTCACGGTTTAAGACCGTGACACTTCATGTGATTGATGGAACACTAAAGCATGGTCACAGTTTTGAACCGTGACCCTAAATGTGACATATGAAAATTCGATAACTCGTTACGACTTTGAACTGTGACCTTGCGGGTGTGTCCATTTTTAATTAAACCTGAGGGTCACGGTCCATAACCGTGACCATAATTCACTAGGATTGGTAATACATGGATCATAGTTTAGAACAATGACCATCAATGTGGAGTTTTTAGCGGATCATAATGTAACAACACGCTAAACTCTGGCGTCGGCCGCCACCAAAATTAAGCCGAGCGTTAATAAATTAAATATCATCCTTAGCATGTGACAGATGTGAGACATATAAATTCTAATCCACAAGATAAATATTTTTAAATAAATCCCAAATTTTAAGGATATTCAACGGATTTGTCTTCAAAGTACGATATAAGGTCCGTCACATGAAATCTCCATATGTCTTAATTATTACAATAAATCAAGTCCAACTGAAATCTCTTAAAACAACTTTGGAACCGAATGGCCCAATAAAAACCCAAATAAATTCTCACATCTATCACATGCTAAGGATAATATTTAATTTATTAACTCTCGACTTAATTTTGGTGGCGGCCGACGCCAGAATTTAGCGGGTTGTTACACATAAGCGCCTAAATAGTCATGGGTTTCTCAAGGTCTGGAGCTGTGACCAGTGTGGTTACGATTTAAAACCGTGACCATTACTTTGTTGGTGTCACACTTTCAACTAGTCACATGTTTTGGGTTGGGATCACCATTTTAGACCATGACCACTTGGTCTCGGTCCAGGACCATGACCAATTGACTGTGATAATCTTCAATATTTGGCTTAGTGTAAGTAAATAGTAGGATCAAGTTCTCGAAGTTTTTAAGAGGTAAAACATGTTAATGAAACCAACAAAGATAGAAGAATTCTATAAAGAGTGAATAATTAACATGTTAGTCTAGGGAGGATCTAATCATGAGAGTATTAGGCCTAAGATCAACAACTTAAACTATGCATGGGAAGATAAAATACATCAAGCAAAGATATAAGTAATTCTAAAAGTGATAAGAATTCTAAAATCAAGAGTTTACAAGGATTGTTTTGAGTATGATCAATATAAACTAAAACGTGAATAACTCTGAACAAACTCTAATAAAAACAAAATTTACATCACTTCTTCTTCTTCTTCAACATTCTAAAGACACAAAAATTAACGATCTCACTATTACCATCATGCAAGGCCTCCCTAACATTCCGCGCATGCATATCAAACTAGTGTGGAAAATCATTGCAGAAGGAAGAGTTCATCAGAACAAATGATAATAGAAAATTAGAAACCATTTAAATAGCAATACTAGACAAAGTAGAATCCGATTCATTTTTAGTTAAAGGGGGTGAACTAAATGCTAGTGATTTGGGGGTGAGATAAAGAGGCAGTGGAAGAATGGCATGGGGGTGGTATAGTGCGATCATCAAGGTTACTAAGATGAAAAATTGACCTAAAATATGAATGAATATTCAATACAGAGTTCGAATTTTCCTCAACTTCTCTTGGAAGAAAAGGAATTCCACACTATAAAAGAAAACATATGATCAAATGACCCTAGGGAAAAGCTCAAGTTTTAAAACTATCCTTAATGTGATAAAAAAATCTAGTCCAAGATCAAGTCACATAAACACAAACCAACACTCGAAATAATGGTGTACACTAATCGTGAACTTTTGGAAGTAACATTGTGAGGGTGGCATGTGGGAAAATACAAGAACAAACAACCATATTTAGGATTTATAAGTCTTTAGAAATATAAACATGCGAAAAAGTCCTATTGTTACATTCGTGACAATAGTTATCGCTCATAAGAGTGATATCTTTTCGGTTGCTAGGTCCACTCAAATACTTCTTATAAAGATATTTGGGATATTTTTCTTCCAGAACACTAAAGTTGTTTCTTATTTACTTAGAATAAAGTCTCACTTGAATTTCCTTCTCTTTAGCATAAATAACTTGATTTCCTTCGTGATATTTACCATTCTCAAGAGTAGAAAAAAAATTGCCTTACCATGTTGGGGTAACATGGTGCGATTTGAGAGAAAATACCAAACCATTCTCTTTTATCCAGAAACTCATCTAAATATGTTGTGGCCATCCCCGATCCTCGCTGCGCGGGCGGGTAGCATGGAGGAAAGGATCCTTCGGGTACCGCGTGTCCCTCTCGGAAGTGCTTCGGACGGAGTCGTTTGAGATGTGGAAATGTAGAGAGATTTGGATTCGCCAATCTATTTTACTCAAAATAAACAAAAGAAAAAGGGGAAGCCACCCCGAAGGATGGCATCCAAAGACATACTGGTGCATGCGAAACCAAGATGATTCGAAATGGGAAGGTATTAGGCACCCATTCCTCCCTTTCGGTCTCTCATGAATATTTTCTATTTTCTTTTTGTTTCCCCCGTGATATGTGTGCATGTGTATGTATAGAATAGAGGTAGGAATCCTCGACTTGTATCATGGAAAAGATAAAGAGAGTCATCCGTAGGAAGATATAAGAATAAAATTAGAAAAATAAGATTTACGCGATTACCCCTACGTTGATTGTTGTAATGGAACGATAACGCATGTGGGGTAATACTTCACTAAGGGAAAGTATATAGAATATAAGAAGATTAGAGTAGATAGAAAGATGAGAGAAAAAGTGGGAAAAAGGACTCGAGTCTCGAGTTTTACCCCGAGATGCCTACGTAGCCTATAAAGGCATCAAAGTCCACGTAGTTCGCATACAAAATGAGGGGTGGGGTTTATCCCATAAATCCAAATGGGGAATCTCTTATTTATGAGTGTGTGTGTGTGTGTGCGTGTGTAGAAAAAGGGTTTTAGATTGTGAGAAAAATGTGGAAAAGTGTGAGAATCCCTACTTGGAATTTATGAGCAAACCCTCTTTTTCTTGTTTTTTGGGTTTTATTTATATGAACATAGGAGATGTGAAATAATACTAAATAGAAAGTATATTAGGATGTGTGAGATGAGATAATAAAAGTGCTAAATAAGAAGACAAGTTATTGAGAATTTAAGAGAATTTAAGAGAGAGTTTGAGAAAGTTGGACCTTCTTGAAGATCTTGAGCTTGATCTTGAATGTTGGAGAGCAGCCCTTGCACTTGGATGATGATGGAGAGTGGATAATTCACCAAGTTTGATGAAAAGGATGTTGAAAAGTGGAAGTAAAAAGGGGATTTGGATGTTGAAATCATGCTGCCTTCGAGAGAGGTTTCTGGGTTTCGTTCAGAGAGATTTTTATCAGATCTAGGCTCCCCTTGCAAATGAGGTGAAGGCCTCCTTTTATAGGCCAAGGTGAGTTCCGATCATCATAGACCTGTTCCTGCCTATCGGCATCTGCCGATAGGCAGGGTCTGGAACCTGCCATTTGGCAGTGAGCTTCAAGCTTTTTCGGAAAATTGTCCGCCGAGTGAAAATCATTTGTCAAAATAGAGAACGGGGCATACCATTGGAAAGGTAATTCAGAGACCTTCGAAAGTCCTTTGGACTGCTCCTTGTTTCAGGAGATGACTTTAGGTCAAATAGGGCTCGAAAGCATTTGTCGGTCCATTGGACGGGGAATTGCTCGGACGCCAACGGATCGTTCGTCCGCATGGTAAGTCCAAATTGTGCATGGGGCAGACCTTTGGAAAGGTTAGGAGATGTACTTTGACATTCCAAAGAGTTTGACCCGATTTGGGGAGCTTACTTTGGTCAACCGGGCCCGAGAAGTATTCGGTGACCTCTCGAAGTCAAACGGATCGTTCGTCCGCATGGAAAGTCAGAATTGCGCACGGGGTAGACCGTTGGAAAGGGTATTCAGTGACATTTAAAGATTCATTCATCCTCGATTGAGGTGAAGAGTTGACATAGGTCAAATAGAGCCCGGGAGTGCCCGATGGCCTCTAGGTCAGGTTTCGGACCCAAACGAATCGTTCGTCTGCATGGTAAGTCGGAATCGTGCACGGGGCAGACCATTGGAAAGGGTACTAAGTTCCCTTCAAAGATTCATTCAGTCTCAGTCGAGATAAAGAGTTTGACTTTTGGGTCAAACTGAGCCGAGGAGTTCCTGATGGCCTCCAAGTCAGTACTCGGGACATAACCTGGGTTTATGGTGATAAAGGGAGGTACTAGGGACCTAAGGAAAGTTAGGGGGATAACAGAATGGGGTGTCTACAGAGCCCCTCAACGGTTGAGTTTGGAACAAGTGATAACCATCGAATAGACACCACATGATGCTTTTGAAGGAGTATGACCGATTCAAAGGGTCGAGATTGATTCTGCGAACCTAAGGAGTGTGTTGGGGATGAATGACAATTGGAGGTTTAGGTCAATTCTGAGGACCTGAAGTGGAGTTTGGGGAGGGTTACCAATTCTGCGGGTCAAAGCCAAATCTACGGGCTTAGGGTAAAGTTCTAATAACCGAGGTTAATTTTGATCTAAAGAGTGGTGACGATCGAGGACCGAGGTCAATTCTGACCTAACTCAGGTGACGATCCAAGACCGGGGCCAATTCTTACCCAAGAGTGGTGACGACCGAGGACCGAGGTCAATTCTGACCTAACTCAGGTGACGATCCACGATCGGGGCCAATTCTGACCCAAGAGTGGTGACGACCGAGGACCGAGTTCAATTCTGACCTAACTCAGGTGATGATCCAAGACCAAGGCCAATTCTGACCCAAGAGTGGTGACGACCGAGGACCGAGGTCAATTCTGACCTAACTCAGGTGATGATCCAAGACCGGGGCCAATGCTTACCAAAGAGTTATGACGATTGAGGAGCGAGGTCAATTCTGACCTAACTCAGGTGATGATCTAAGACTGGGGCCAATTCTGACCCAAGAGTGGTGACGATCGAGGTCAATTCTGACGTAACTCAGGTGACGATCCAAGATCGGGTCCAATTCTGAACCCAAGAGCGGTGACGATCGAGGACCGAGGTCAATTCTGACCTAACTCAGGTGAAGATCCAAGACTGGGGCCAATCCTGACCCAAGAGTAGTGACGACCGAGGATCGAGGTCAATTTTGACCTAACTCAGGTGACGATCGAAGACCGGGGCCAATTCTGACCCAAGAGTGGTGACGACCGAGGACCGAGGTCAATTATGACCTAACTCAGGTGATGATCCAAGATCGGGGCCAATTCTGACCCAATAGTAGTGACGATCGAGGATTGAGGTCAATTCTGACCTAACTCAGGTGACGATCTAAGACTGGGGCTAATTTTGACCCAAGAGTGGTGACGACCGAGGACCGAGGTCAATTCTGACCTAACTCAGGTGACAATCCAAGACCGGGGCCAATTATGACCCAAGAGTGGTGACAATCAAGGACCGAGGTCAATTCTGACTTAACTCAAGTGACGATCCAAGACCGGGGCCAATTCTGACCCAAGAGTGGATAAAGATTGGATTTTTATTCTGCTGGAGAAAGAGCTTTGTGATTTTGATCTGAGCTGGGGAGTTGATAGATGGGGAAGCTTTTAAGAGACCTTGTAGGGGGAATGACCTATTTTGGGTGTTGTAAGAGAATTTTGTTGGGGAAGTGATCAGGTGATCCTTAGGGATCCTCCGGAGCTTTGCCAGGAGGAGTTTTCACTTGGTTTTAGAGGACTTCGCTGGGGAAGAGGGGTTCTTCTTAGGGGAATGCAAAATTTTCTTGGCAAAGAGGCTTTAAATCCCTCCTGGGATTTTTGGGAATTTTTCAAGGATTTTTCGAGGCTTTATGGTATTTTCTGGGAATTTTTGTACTAAATTTAGGGGGGGTGCCAGTTGGCATGGTATGAGGGGTGCCATTCGGCCGTGGCACGGACTTTTGCGCTACCTCGGGAAGGCAAGGAGACATTGCCGATCGATATGGTAGGGGGATGCCGATCGGCATGGCGCTTGGCATCCTATATAAAGGGTGCGAATCCCCTCATTTCTTCATAGCTTCTTTTGCCTTCTCTCTCTCTGCGATTCTTCTGCAAATCGTTCTATCATTCCGATCTTCAAGAAATGGCCGCTTTCGTGAGCACTGCAATCCATCGGGAGTGGTTGACCGTTGATGATTGGGCGAATATGGAGTGAAGGGCTAGGGCGCCTCTTTCTTTGGGGAGTGAGAACTCCTTTGATGCGTTTGAGCCTGTTGCGTATGAGCGGACCTTGCTACGGGAGCCATCGCCTCATCGCTCTTCGAGAGTGATCCCCGGCGGTTATGTAAGTAACCTAACCTTTGGCTTTTTTTCTCTTTCTGGTGATTTTTTCTTTCTTGACCTTTGATGAGACTTTTCTTTTTGCCAGTCTAATATTTCTTTGAAGAACATGCGTGCCCGCGGGACAATGGGACTCAAGGATGTCTGGGAGCATCTCCCACCTATGGTGTGTTGGATGGTATCCTCTATGGGTTTTAGGCGGTTGGCATCGGCGCTGGATGAGACGCCTCATTCGACAGCGGTCTTGTGCTCTTTGGGAGAGAGGTGGTGGGATACTACCCACACCTTTCATTTTGGATTCGAGGAGATGACGGTGACTCCCATAGACGTGCAGCAGCGGCTGGGGCTGGATTGTGATGGAGAGCAAATAGATGTGGATCGCTCTTTGTGGGTGAGACCGAAGGCAGTGCGTGCAACACTTGGTGATGTAAGGAGGATAGTCTCTAGGGATTCTATCCGGTTGTCCCTACTTAAGGATGTTCTGTTGGGCAGGGAGATCGATGTGGAGGATGGGCTGCAAGTGAGGCAGATGGCCCGATTATTTATTCTGCTAGTATTGGGAGGTTTCATGGTGGCGTCGAGCGGCGACGTCGTCTATTTATGGTTTCTGCCGTACTTGAGGATGTTTTCGAACATCCCCTTCTATGATTGGGGGAGTCTGACCTTGACGAACCTTTACTTTTCTCTGGATTCATTCAGTCGGTGCTGTCGGCAGACCTTTACTGGGGCCACGTACCTTCTTGAGGTATTCTTCAGTTTGTGCATTTCTTTCATGCACTCGCATTTTCCTTTCATGCATTCGCATTTTCCTTATGCGACTCTTTTTGCTTGTGAATTCAGACGTGGTCTATGAGGTGATTGGGTGCAATACCCCGCTGATTGCTTTGAAGGACGACACTGTTGGGGACTTCTGTCGATTGTATCGATGGCGTAAGGCCAATCGACAGTCAAAGGGATCTCTTTCCCTGGAGGCAGTGCGTCAGGTCTTGAATGACCTGACCAGTGGTAGGGTAAGACTCTTTCCATTTCAGTCTTGGTTTTTGTTCCTTCTAGTCTTGTATTGATTTATGCTTGCTCGGAGATTTTCAGGTGACCTTTTACCCGTGGGGGACATCCATTCAGGATGTGGGGGCGACTGGGGTGAACGCGCGGATGAGGCATTTACTGGCGCATGAGTTCGTCCATTCCTGGTACCTTAGGGAGAGGGTGGTTCGTCAGATTGTCGAGGAGGAGGTGGTGGTTCCACCTGCGCATCCTCCTACGTCTATGAGGCCGGAGCGACTGATGTTGGAGGATGAAAGGATCGCGACGATGATCGGCTACACCGATACGGCTGCGCCATATGACTATATGGATTTTTTGATGAGCTGGTTGATGGCGCCCAGCATATATGATGAAAAGCCCCGGGTTTTAATAATCACAAATTAAAATATAATTTCCTTTTAAATAAATGCGGAAGCGTTGAGATGGTTTTAACTTTCAAAATTAACAACACGTTTTAATTTCTCAAAACAAATTAAAACATAATTCAAGTCCTAGAATTTGCCTAAGTCATAATTACCAAATTATATCCAAAGTTAGGCGAAACCAATTTTAGTACATGACTTGAATAAACCAAATTTACCCAATATATAATTTAAGTCCCAAATTAAATATAGTGTGATAATAAAGCCAAATTTTATCTTGAATTAATTCTAAGCATGCGTTCTAAATTATGATGCAAGATAAAATAAATAATGTCACACTACGCCGAGATGTACGAGGAAAAACCCAAGACGGGAAACAACCTCGGACGGCCCTAGCCACAAGTCCACTAGATACGGAATTACAATTACAAGACAGGTAGACTTACAACGACTGACTCGATCCCTCTCAAGCCTCGACGCTCCTCCTCGTAGAAACCTCTTCCTAGC
Organism: Sambucus nigra; assembly: GCA_949130495.1. NCBI lineage: Eukaryota > Viridiplantae > Streptophyta > Magnoliopsida > Dipsacales > Adoxaceae > Sambucus > Sambucus nigra. Next base: position 80,338,247 of record OX422213.1, on the reverse strand, counting down.
GGACAACCTCGGAACACCACCGCGGTCTCGGAATCCACCGATGGGACTTTATATGGTCACCGTCGCCCAAGCATGGAGCCTTTCTCCGTGTGGGTAGAATATCAACAAAGGTCTTCTTTGTGATGGGGTGTAGAAGCAAACCCGAAACGTCTCTTGAATTCGGTAGAGAAAACCGGTGCCAAAAACTCCAAGTAAAGATATGTATATATATAACTTGGAATAAACAACAATGGGTGTAAACTAAGTGTTTATAGATTTTTCTTTAAGTTGAAGAACATTCAAACATGAACATTTTCCTTTTGTAAATAATCTCTCAAACTCTCTCTAGGATATGTATTAGGATGGAAAAGTTGTCTTGGAAAATGTGTTTCCCGCACATAATAATGTATGAAAAAAAGTTGGTTGAAAACCAAGTGGAGGAGTGGGGAAAAACTGCAAAAAAACTGCCAAATAACTGTTCCCGCTGGAATCTCGTTCGAACGAATGTGATTCTCGTTCGAACGAGACTTCTAACGAGCGACCAGCCTGGGCTCGTTAGAAGTTCGTTAGATACCTCGTTAGAACGAACATTCGTTCGAACGACATATCGAACGACTGACCAGTTAGGGTCATTGGCAAAACTCGTTCGAACGACACTGGTTCGAACGACAAAACTCGTTCGAACGAAATCTGGTTCGAACGAAAAAACTCGTTCGAACGACATTTCTAACGAACAACCAGAAATATTTGAAAAATTCGATTTTGGACCAGAAACTTTTATAAACTTTTATATACTTATTTTAAAGTACTATATGATTCTTTCTGAAAATAAAATGCAGTTTTTATTACACCTAAACACCCAATACAAATTGTTCCAAGCTCCTATATAAATATAATTACATTCATACCTTGGGAGCATGGAACCTTAATTGATGACGTAGAAACGAGGCACGTAAACTGGCATTTTGATGATGCTTTAAATTCTTTGCCGCTACGTCTTCAACATACACTTCATAGGCTTGAGAATATTACAATAAATACTATCCTATGAATAAATGTTTTTGTCTGGAATTGAGCCAAAACTATATATGGACTCAATTGGAAATTTGTGTCCTTACAAATCTCCCCCTTTGGCTATTCCGGGACAAAAACCAAACAAAAATCCTAAAGGGCCGTCAAGCTCTACTAGACTCAAAACATAACCCGCCCAATCTTGACTCAACCCAAGGATCAAACGCTTTGCCATAGAAAGATGCCGCTTTAGAATAATTCCTGCACACTTAAGCAAACTCATCAAATGCATAGGGAATATCAAAATATTAAATGCAATTAATTAATTACTCCCCCTAAATTAATTCTCCCTTTAAACACATGACCTACTTAGAAAGACGTCTCCCCCTAAGATAAATCCCCCCCAAACGAAGATACGATAATAATAGGATTAGATACCATTTCTCCCCCTATCATCATTCTCCCCCTTTTTGTTCGGGAATAGGCAAAGGATAAAGAACTAATAAACAGCACGTGAAAGCTTAAAGTGATAAGACATGAAAGCATATGGGCAATTAAAGCAAGGCAAAGACAAACAAATATCATATATATATATACTTTAAATATACCAATAAGTACATGCATATATAGATAGATATAAACACACACATGACACAAAATACAATAAGTTTGCACACTCGTATGGCAAAAATGTGTCATATGGAAACGGAAGTGTAGGGGTGTGAACTAGCAACAATTAAATTTAGACCCAAACACTTAAGAAATGTTCACGGAGTTCTCATTTGATTGCAAACTTTATCACATTTAAATATATCCTCATGTGACAATATAAAGATTGAACTCAATGAACAAACATACACAATGCATACAAGCCTAGCATGATGATGATTCTACAAACCAAATAGAGTCATGACATTAAAGACAACTAGGATAAATGGACATTGTGCAAACCGTTGATATACCATCCAATTCTCCCTCAATGAGCATATATTCCTTTTTGAATGAATATACCATACAAACATAGGCCTTGGCAATTGCTTTCTGTTTAATGCCAAATATTCTGTTTTTAGGCCTTTGGATCACGTATTTCTTTTAGATCCAATCAACGGTGGCTTACTATCGCAAAGGATTTAATTCATCCTTTCGGAGCCCTTCCCCGTGCATATATGAATTTATCATGTTTTCATTTTTCGCACAAATCTCACATGCAACGGATTTTGACATGCACTAGTCCTCCTAGGTCATGGATATGTAGATGACTAGATTGATAGGAGAACACCTCAAAAAGCTCAAATATAACATGTGACATTAAGATTTCAAAAGAACTCGTGCATGTGTGAATAGAGGCATATAGAAATAGAATCCATTTAAATAATAGAAAATCCAACTACTCCATATAAAACATGGTAAAGAACATTTTAAGGATTGAAAATCTAACCAAAAGTTCTAGCCACATAGAAGCGTAAAGGATAGGATTCAAACACAAATATATGCCACATAAAGTGTGTCAAACAAAAATACACACAAAACAAAATCTTTTTGAGTTTTTAACATTTTTAATCAAGAATAAATATTTACTCAAAAGGACAAACAAAAATCATTTGTATTTTTCATTAAGCTTAAATGAAATAGATAAAACACAAATGATAAACAAAAATCTTTTTATATTATGCAGTCGATTCAAACACAAAATATAATACAAAAAGTTAAACAAGTCATAATTTCTAGCATGTGATATGAAATAAGGCAATGACTAGAGAATGACTAAACAAGCATACATTTAGCATATGAATATAGCATGAAGTACAAACGCTAAAGTATGAAAATACTAACACATTCATCCATTAGATTTAGCAAGGGAGGAAGGATGTGAAAGTAAATGAGAATCAAAATCCCTATTTTGTAAGGCAACCAAGTCGGATTTCCTAACCCAAATTAATGAAGAATTACTATCTTGGGGTGTAGGAACGTTAGCTATCGTGGTTACTTTACTATGGGATTTTCTAGGAATTCGTTTAAGATCTAAACAAAATTTTCTAAGATGACCTTGTCGACCACAATGTGTACAAGTGAGAACATGTCGAAAAGATTTACTTAAGGAGTGATCTTTAAAGGTATTCCTAGTTGATTCTCCTAAAACATTGGTTTGGGCATTATGAGTAAATTCATTACAAGGATTGAAGCCTAAACCACAAGTGTCATTTTTAATTTGGACCGTTCCTAACATTTTATCTAGTTTTTCAGAACGACATTCCAAATCAAATTTGACATTAATAGAATCTTTTAATTTATTTTCCAATTCAGCAATGTTAGATTCTAGTAAACCATTATGCTCTTCAAAAACAAGAAGCTCCTTTTTCAAGGATTCCAGTAAACCCCTAAGGCTATCTCTCTCGCCTTCTACGTATTCTAGCTTCTCTCGAAGAGTCCTCTCACATGTCCTAAGGTCTTCTATTAAGGCACTATCATCAACGACCTTGACACTCTTTCTTAAACAAGCTTCTAACTTCAAATTAGTTATTTTCAAATTAATAGATTCTTTATATAATTCATGAAAAGCATTTTGAAGTTCACTCACATCAACCTCTTCTTCATTTTCACTCTCACTTTCTTCTTCACTCTCACTATCATTAAAAATAAGGGAATCATGAACAATGACCTTGGAAGTGGCATGTGCTATCGTTTCATCAATCGATGAGTTGTCACAATCACTCACATGACTAGCCATAAAAGCCACAAAATTTTTCTTAGTTGGGGAATCGGGCTTTTCTTCCTTATCACTATCACTAAGGGTTGCATTATATGAAATAGGTCGTTTACCATCTTTCCTTAGTTTAGTGGGGCACTCATAAGCCCTATGGCCATAACCTTCACAACCAAAACACTTATTAGACTCGTCCCTATCTAAATTTTCGTTACTAGTTTTAGGGATCTTCTCAGCTTTAGAAAACTTCTCGCTTTTATCATGTTTAGAAGAATCAAATTTCTTAAAATCATTTTTAACTTTATCTTTGTTAAATTTAAGAAATTTTCTTAATTTACGAGCAAACAAAGCCATGTCTTCCGAGTCACTATCACTATCGCTCTCTACTACTTGTTTGACCTCTTTTCGGGCTTTTAAAGCAACACCCTTTTCAATTTTCTTTTCAGTTTTAGAGGGAAACATATCTAGTTCATAGGTTTGTAAATCACCTACAAGCTCTTCTAATTTCGTAGAGGCTAAAGTGGGTACAGAATTTAAAACGGTCACCTTTGGAATAAATCTATCGGGTAGGGACCTCAAAATTTTCTTTACAACACGGTCGTCAGGTATTTTCTCTCCCAAGTTAAAGGATGAATTAACAATGTCAGAAAGTCTAGCATAAAATTTATCAAAAGTTTTTTTTTCATCCATTTTGATAGTTTCAAATTGAGTGGTGAGGTTTTGGAGTTTTGAAGCTTTAACGACACTAGTTCCTTCATGAGTTAATTGTAAAATATCCCAAGCTTCTTTAGCGGTTTCACACGTCATAATACGTCGGAATTCATCCGGTGCGACAGCGCTAAATCAGGCATTTAAACCACGAGAATTAAAATTTGCAAGCTTAAACTCATTTTCGGTCCATCTATCGATGGGTTTGGGAACACGTTCATTTTCAATTAGATGAGTTGGTGGGGAGTACCCGGTAACAACAGACATCCAAACACGTTCATCGATAGATTTAAGTGCCGATTTCATTCGCGCTTTCCAATACGCGTAGTTAGAACCATCAAAAATAGGAAATTTTGAAAATGGGGAAAAATCCATTTTAGCCAAAAATTAAAGAATCTTAATGAAATAATTTATCGTTTTTGGCTCTGATACCAATTTGAAAAGCCCCGGGTTTTAATAATCACAAATTAAAATATAATTTCCTTTTAAATAAATGCGGAAGCGTTGAGATGGTTTTAACTTTCAAAAATAACAACACGTTTTAATTTCTCAAAACAAATTAAAACATAATTCAAGTCCTAGAATTTGCCTAAGTCATAATTACCAAATTATATCCAAAGTTAGGCGAAACCAATTTTAGTACATGACTTGAATAAACCAAATTTACCCAATATATAATTTAAGTCCCAAATTAAATATAGTGTGATAATAAAACCAAATTTTATCTTGAATTAATTCTAAGCATGCGTTCTAAATTATGATGCAAGATAAAATAAACAATGTCACACTACGCCGAGATGTACGAGGAAAAACCCAAGACGGGAAACAACCTCGGACGGCCCTAGCCACAATTTCACTAGATACGGAATTACAATTACAAGACAGGTAGACTTACAACGACTGACTCGATCCCTCTCAAGCCTCGACGCTCCTCCTCGTAGAAACCTCTTCCTAGCGGACAACCTCGGAACACCACCGCGGTCTCGGAATCCATCGATGGGACTTTATATGGTCACCGTCGCCCAAGCATAGAGCCTTTCTCCGTGTGGGTAGAATCTCAACAAAGGTCTTCTTTGTGATGGGGTGTAGAAGCAAACCCGAAACGTCTCTTGAATTCGGTAGAGAAAACCGGTGCCAAAAACTCCAAGTAAAGATATGTATATATATAACTTGGAATAAACAACAATGGGTGTAAACTAAGTGTTTAAAGATTTTTCTTTAAGTTGAAGAACACTCAAACATGAACATTTTCCTTTTGTAAATAATCTCTCAAACTCTCTCTAGGAGATGTATTAGGATGGAAAAGTTGTCTTGGAAAATGTGTTTCCCGCACATAATAATGTATGAAAAAAAGTTGGTTGAAAACCAAGTGGAGGAGTGGGGAAAAACTGCAAAAAAACTGCCAAATAACTGTTCCCGCTGGAATCTCGTTCGAACGAACGTGATTCTCGTTCGAACGAGACTTCTAACGAGCGACCAACCTGGGCTCGTTAGAAGTTCGTTAGATACCTCGTTAGAACGAACATTCGTTCGAACGACATATCAAACTACATATCAAACGACATATCGAACGACTGACCAGTTAGGGTCGTTGGCAAAACTCGTTCGAACGACACTGGTTCGAACGACAAAACTCGTTCGAACGAAATCTGGTTCGAACGAAAAAACTCGTTCGAACGACATTTCTAACGAACAACCAGAAATATTTGAAAAATTCGATTTTGGACCAGAAACTTTTATAAACTTTTATATACTTATTTTAAAGTACTATATGATTCTTTCTGAAAATAAAATGCAGTTTTTATTACACCTAAACACCCAATACAAATTGTTCCAAGCTCCTATATAAATATAATTACATTCATACCTTGGGAGCATGGAACCTTAATTGATGATGTAGAAACGAGGCACGCAAACCGGCATTTTGATGATGCTTTAAATTCTTTGCCGCTACGTCTTCAACATACACTTCATAGGCTTGAGAATATTACAATAAATACTATCCTATAAATAAATGTTTTTGTCCGGAATTGAGCCAAAACTATATATGGACTCAATTGGAAATTTGTTTCCTTACAAATGATGCGCTGCCCTTCCCTCCGATGGGTTCGAGTCGGGCGGTGGGATCTTCCCACAGCGGTGGTGGTCCGTCGGCATCTGTGGCGGTGGCGACCTCGGAGGTCCCATTTGTGCGATTGCACACTCCTTCATACAACATTTGGCGGGCTGATGGAGGGATGGTGCCTATGCTGCACCGTCTTCATGCAATGGATCTAGAGGAGTTGGGTTTGACAGAGGAGGTCCTTCCACCTGCGGTATACCTTTCTATTTTTCTCTTTCTTTCTTTTATGTTCTGGTCATTTCCGCTTTGATACTGATTTGGCCTTTCCTTGCAGCAAGTCCGAGTGTCGAGCACTTGGCTAAGGGACATCAGAGCCTGGATATCTTCGGTGACTGCCCATATTCGGGACGCGGTTCCTGTTCCTTCTTTCTTGGTGTCGTCTGCTTCGTTCGGAGAGGACTCGAGCTCGGGTAGTGGTGTCGCATCGTCTCGTCGTAGGGGGAAGAGAGCACGCTGTAGGGGTGGAAGCATTTGAGAGAGAGAGGGAGAGAAAGAATGTGGGTTCGGGCAGAGTCCCGTTGTTTTTGCTTTTTTCTTTTTATTTCCAGCAAAATTGATGTAACACAAAAAATAGGTATATGCAATGCAATGCAGGTTTTTTTATTATCTTTTATTTAATGATGAATGTATGCATATGCGCTTTTTACTTTGCTGCTGAGACTGTAAAAAGGAAATATTTTTGGAATTTTTTTGAAGTAATGTTTTTGATTAAAAAGGGATAATTAAAGGTATTTGAACTTCTGTTGAGAATATCAATTTATTTTTATTGAGTTTTCTGATTTGACAAAAGAGGAAAAAAAGGAAATTTCTAAAAATGGGGGGGTTGCTGATCGGCAAGCACCCTGACCTGCCTATCGGCAGTTCTTTCCAGTCCCATCAATTCAAAGCTTTGAATGTTACCCTTTTCAGCCTTTGGTACCTTATGGGGTAGGGTAAGGGTGGAGTGTTTTCATCACACCTTTGCATTATTACCTACTTGCCCACCATCTCTTAGCCTTGCAAGATGGCTATCCCTGGTAGCATTGAGTTTGCCAACTACCTCGAAGCCTTGGAATCTATGTGCTCTTATAATGTCGACTATAATGCTTTCAACATGCGTCGAGTCTCCTTGTGGCGCAATCGGCCTACTGAGTGGAATATGCTAATGGCGGAGGTACAATTATGGTACCCCAAAGACCATGTATTCCGCTTTGGGTTGGAAGAAGTTTGTCCTACCTACGCGGAATTTTCTGCCTTACTGGGTGTAAATCCCAGTGTTGCTGCGGCTTTGCCCGAATTTTCCCATTCTCCTAGGGATTTGTTGGCCGGGCTTCTTCATATTTTTCCTTCGACGGCTAGATCATTGGTTGCTGGAGGAATGATCTCCCTCACAGCGGTGCTGCAGTCCATGCATTTACGGGAAGTAGGTGATGCTGGCTACGCTGGAGCCATTGTTCTGGGTCTAGTTTTAAAATTGTTGCTGGTGACAGGGGAATTACAGGTCGACCCACAACTTGTAGCCATTACTTCATGGATATCATACCGTCACAAACCACGCGGCGGTGATATTGACGGAGACTCTGAATGGCCTGGATAGTTGGAGAGAAGGTCGTTCTGACTTTTTGAGGGGTAGCCCTGTGATGCTATTCATGTGGTTGTCTGAAAGATTCTGCTTGTCGACTCCTCCAGAATATCCCTTGTCGGCCGTACCCAACTCCTTTTCGCGCTACATCATTCGTGTTGTCCTGTATGTTGAGAACTAAGAGAATTGGCTTGTGGAGCATGAGGCTTGTGGTCTGTATTGGTCAGTGCCTTGGTGGGGACAGTTGCAGCCTGTTCTGGAGCTAGGAGAGTATTCATATTTGTGACTGGTTGGTCTCAGACAGACCTCTTTTTATTTCCCTTGACGGCTTTTGCTCCAATTCGGTTGGGCGCAGGTCGTGCCCCCTCGGGCCTCAAACTGCTTTCCGATAGAAGATTTGACTGAGCGCCTACGTCTATTGCTTGGGTCTCTGTGGGAAAATTGGCGTCCGTCGACCCGTCCCTCTCAGTCTGTCGGGAAGGTTTTCTATGTCCCCAAAGATTATATGAAGTGGTTGTGGAGGAAAGTAATCAGCAAGATGTTGGCAGTGGAGACTTGGGGGCCTCAGGATATAGATGATGAGGGTGAAGGCTCCTCTGGTAACTGTGGGTAGGACTCCTGGGGAGTTTATTTGTGTGATAGGTGTGGGGATTTTATTTGGCTTTTTATAGTAGTGGGGAAGGGAGAGTCCGTTCCTTTTTCTTATGTAATCCGTACTGTAATTTCTTATTAATGAAATAAATAAGTTTCTGATCATCCAGTTGTGCCTTTTGATGAATTTTGTATTTTGAAGTATCTATACTGATCTCTAAGGCATACATAATCCTTTTGTTCAAATAATTTTAGAATGAACCGCCGTTCTCGGGGGTAAGAAAAGAATAATATTATATGAAAAAGAAAGGGGCCGCACTCATGTGAGGTGCATGAGCTGCCTATGTACCTCTGGGGTTTTTTGAAAATGTTTTAAAATAGTTTTTTTAGAGGATCAGGCCCACGTAGTTCTGGGTAGAGGTAAATGAAGTTTTTTTTTAGAATAGAAGGGGTATGAGAAGAGTCGTAGCGCGTCGAGATTTCGGACTAGGGGTAGAATTTCTTGAGATGGTCTGGATAGACTGGACGAGCCATCTCCTCCCCATCTATGTCAGTGAGCATGGAGGCACCGCCGTATAAGATTTTCTTCACAATGTAGGGGCCGCTCCAGTTGGGCTTGAATTTCCCTCTGGGGTCCCAGATGGGTTCTATTATCTCCTTGAGGGCTAAATCCCCCTCCCGAACACCGCGATCCTTGATTTTTTTGTTGAATGATTGCACTATTCGGCGATGGTACCCCTGTATGTGGTAAAGAGCTTTTAATCTTCTTTCATCATGGAGGGATAGCTCATCAAGACGGCTTTGGCACCAGTCTTCTTCACTAACCTTGCCTTCGAGCATGATGTGTAGAGAGGGTATTTACAGCTCCACAAGTAGGACTACTTCCATGCTGTAGACCAGGGAGTAATGGGTAGCCCCAGTAGAGGTTCGGATTGAGGTTCGATAGCCCCAGAGGGCGTATGGGATCCGGTCGGACCAATCCCTACAACTTTTGGTCATCTTGCTGATGATGGCTTTGAGGTTTTTGTTAGTGGCTTCAACTGCACCATTGGTCTGAGGTCGTTAGGGAGAAGATATATGTCTCTGAATCCCGTACTCGTTGACTACTTCTGTGACTTCTTCTTTAAAATGCAACCCGTTATCTGATACCAGCTCGTGCGGGACCCCATATCGACAGATGATATTTTCTTGAGGAATTTGGCCACTTTCTTGGCATTCAATACTGTGTATGACTCAGCCTCGACACATTTGATGAAGTAATCGATCGCAACCATGATGAACTCATGTCCGTTTGAAGACTTTGGTGTAACCTTCCCTATGATGTCGATACCCCAGGTGGAGAACGGCCAGGGAGAGGTCATGTTGTATAATTCTCGCGGAGGCAAGTGTTGAATATTGGAGAATTGTTGGCATTTGAGGCACCTCCGGACATAAGCGGTGCAATGCTGGATCATGGTGGTCCAGTAGTAGCCCTGTTGGATGATCTTCTTGGCGATCATGTGACCATTCATGTGGGGTTTGCGTTCCCCGCTGTGGATTTTCTATATTATTTTCTCAATCTCAGCCCCTGCGATGCAGTGTAGATGAGTTCCATCTAAGTTCCTCTCGAGTAGAGCTTTATGAAAGATGATGTACTGGGCGGCCAGTCTTTGAAGGGTTATTCAATCTTTCTTATTAGAAATCTCGGGATACCTACCATGTTTGAGTAGGCACCAAATATCATAGTACCAACAATCGGCCAGTTCGGGATCTTTGGTGGAGACAAGCTCAATATGGTAGCAATGGGTCGGTTTATCTTGCTTTTGAACTAAGAAGGGGGTCATTGTTATTCTTTCGGGCATGTCGACCATAGAGGCCAGGGTGGCAAGGGCATTGGCTAGGTTATTCTTTGCTTGGGGTAGGTAATAAAGGTGATATCTCAGAACCGGGAGGCTAACTCTTATAATTAGGCATGAAAGGGTTGGAGCTTTTCGTCCTTGACTTTCCACTTTCTGAGCACTTGACCGATGATAAGGGCAGAATCCCCGTAGACATCAAGGTATTGAATACCTTTCTTGAGAGCAACTTTGAGGCCCACTGTGCATACCTCGTATTCCGTCATGTTGTTGGTGCCAGGGAAGTCCAATTTTATGGCTATGGGAGCAAAGAACATTTTCCATCTAAGGTAGTCTTGAGTGGTGCAGAGGATATTTTCATCTGGGAATTCGGAGATCCGAACATCTGCTTCGTCTATGGGGTAATCGGCGAGGTAGTCAGATATGGATCTTACTTTAATATCTTTCTGTGTGACGTACACTATATCAAACTCGATTAGGAGCATCAACCATTGGGCCATTCGGCTGGATAAGGAGGGTTTCTCAAGCAGGTATTTGATGGGATCCATTCGGGATACAAGTTTGATGGGGGAAGGAGCGCATGTAGCGTCACAACTTTTGGGTGACCCAGACAAGTGCGACACATGCCTTTTCCAAGGCAGTGTAGTTTACCTCGTACCCGACCAATTTGCGACAGGCATAATATATGGCTCTTTCTTTGTGCGAGTCTTCAAGATATTGGGCTAGCAAAGTACCAACTACAGTGTCGGTTATGGTTAGGTATAGGAGCAAAGGGGAGACCAAACTGTGGTGGCATGAGCACTGGAGGTTGGCTTAGGTATTGTTTGATTCGGTCAAAAGCTTCTTGGAAGGCCTCATTCCAAACCTTGGTTGAATCCTTTCGGAGGATCTTGAAGATCGGTTTGTAGATGGAGGTTAGCTGGCTGATGAACCGACTGATATATTGAAATTTCCTAAGAAAACCTCGGACTTCTTTCTCTGTTCGGGGCCGTGGCATCTCAAGTATGGCGTTCAGCTTTGCAGGATCTTCTTCTATCCCCTTTTCGCTGACCATAAATCCCAAGAGTTTTCCCATTATAATGTCGAAGACACACTTTTGTGGACTAAGTCGCATCTGATACCGTCGCAGTCATTCGAAGAACTTACGGAGAGCGGGAACATGACCCTCTCTAGTTTTGGACTTGATAATCATAACATCCACATAGACCTCGACCTCTTTGTGAATCAGATCATGCAGGATGGTTGTGGTAGCCCTTTGGTAGGTAGCCCCAGCATTCTTGAGTCCAAATGGCATGACGGTGTAGCAAAAGGTTCCCCATGGGGTGATGAATGCAGTTTTTTCTTGGTTGTCGGGGTGCATCTTGATTTGGTTGTATCCGACAAACCCTTCGACAAAAGACTTGACGGCATGACTGGCTGTGTTGTCCACGATCATGTCAATATTGGGTAGCGGATAATCATCCTTTGGAGAAGCTTTGTTTAAATCTAGGTAATTTACATGCATTTGAACCTTCCCTCTGGATTTCGGCACATGTACAATGTTGGCTAGCCATGTGGGATATTCGATCACCCGAATGAAACCAACGTTTAACTGTTTGACCACCTCTTCTTTGACCTTGAGCGACCATTCGGTGCAGAGTTTTCTCAAATTTTATTTAACCGGCTTATAATCTGGGAGAGTGGGGATCTTGTGTAGAGCTATTTCAGGATCAATGCCGAGAATATCATCATAGGACCATGCGAAGATATCTACGAACTCCTTCAGTAATTCTTCAAGTTGTGCACACTCATGCTCGTCAAGGGTGGCCCCTATCATAATCTCGCGCAGTTGGCTACTAGAACCGAAATTAATAACAACAGTTTCTTCTTCATTAACTTAAATGCGGTTATGTTGTTTATTATTAACCTTATTTAGATCAGTTAAGAATTGTTCATTTGCAAAATCATCATCATCAAAAGTTTGACTAGAATTCAAGCAGTTAATGTAAGGCACAACAAGATACTCAAAATCTTTATTTATTTCATTGATAGGAAAAACAGCATTGAGAACCTCATCAAAAGAGGTCTCGATTACATTTTAGCAAGGATAGACAACAGAAGAAGAAATAGGGTAAACATTAGGGACAGGGGAGATTTCATGAGGTAGAACTGGCGTAGCATGCCAGTTGAGGAGAGGTGTATCAGTAGCTTTAATCAAACGGGATGGGTCCATTGATGTAGTGCCTGAATGAACCATGCAGAGTGCCAGCCCCAGTGTCTGTAAGTTGGAGGAATCTTCGAAATCGCCTTCCTCAGTCTCTTCGGTATCTTTGATGAGCGGTTGTACTTGGTATGGGAAACTTTCGACCCATGGGTAGCTATCTTGGAAAAAGTTCTCCATTCCCGGCCTCATCTTCTTGTTTGTGTGGTCATACCATGGTTCTGAAAAACTATAAAAAGAGATGTCCTCGCCTTCTTTGATGAATCGTCCATTTAAGGAGTCTCCTGAGATAGTTCGGTTGCAGTCTGATCTTCTCTTTGGTCAAGACTGGAAGATCATTCCGAGCTCTTGTTTTGATGGTTGATACCCCAAGCCACAAGGAGGGAAAGCTTTCTTCAGTTCAATGGGCTCGATTATCCCTTACTGTCTTTGCCCTACCCCCAGTCCGGGCATGAAGTATATGTTTCTGAACATTTGAATCACATTGGCATTGCCATGAGGGTCATATTCTGGACAAACCCTTTCTTTACAACCGTCCCCTATCGGTATTAGGAGTAGCTCGACTCGGAATCTTGATAGGAGCATATCATTTGACCCGTGATGTATCTCAAGAATTGAACTGCTGGTGCTTGCCCCCTCGGCATTTTCGTTGTCGCCCAAAATGGTGATAACTCGCTCTTCGGTGAAAAACTTCAATTTCTGATGAAGTGCGGAAGACATACCCTTGGTACTGTGGAGCCAGGGGCGTTCGAGAACTAGGTTGAAACAGGCTGGGATGTTTATGACTGGTAATTCAACGACGGGGTTTATAGGGACAACCCTATTGCAAGTTTTATGGACCCCATCACCTCACGATGGGTATTATCGTAAGCACGTACAGCGGCGGAGGTTGGAGCGAGGTCGCTTTCTTTCAGGCCTAAACACTTGAAGGTTCTCAATGGGAAAACATTCAAGACGGATTTGTTATCGACAAAGGAGAGTGGCACAACCTTCCCCATAACTTCGACGAAGATATTGTGTGCATGATTATGATTTGGCCCAATTCTGGGGATTTCTTCTTCAGAAAATGATAGCATTCGGGTAGAGGTTAAGGATTCGACCAGAATTATCGCTTCTTCTGGTGTGGTAGATGGAGGAACTATGGGTCTAGTGAGCATCTTGATTAAAGCATTTCTGTGCAGTTGGGAAGACATGAAAAGCCCCCATAGAGTGATGTTAGATTGGGTTTTCTTCAGTTTATCGAGGATCTTACTCTCCTCAATGGTCATCTCTGGCATATGAAGGTTTTCAACGCCCTTCCCTTTGTCATTTTCTGGTAGTGAGCTTGGAGCCTGGTAATGTCTCCCTGATCTGGTCATGTGATTTACTAAAAAAGGGAAGAACATGAATCCCGTTTCCTCGTCAATCTCAGGTGGTTCTGCCACCCTGTTTATTTCTCCGAGGAGTTCTTCACTGATATCATCCCACATATGTCGGCTACTAGGTCAGCTCTTCCTGAAGCTTGTTCTTCACTCGAGTCTTAAAATTGTTCCCCCCATCCGGTGGTGGCAACTCTCTCTTTCCATGTAAAGTCGATGCATTCCACAACTTAAACGACTTCTTCATACAAGTTCTCCCATTTCGTGGGGATATGTGTGATTGAAGGGACCAAGCACCCTTGTAGCTTCAAAGTGTCAAGTAACCTGGTGATACTGCAAATGCTGTTGGTTTGCCTGAATAATTCTACCATAGTCTGGACAACATCATCTAGGCTGACTTCGTCGATTGGTACCACCCACTTGTCTGAATCTCGAGCCCACTTTCGTGCCTCCAAGAACAGTGTGCTGAACTTTTGGCAATTAATGACCATCTATGAGGGAAATTTCATCCCGAACTCTAGGAGTTGGTTTAACACCTCTGATAATTCCATACTTCCATTTTCAGAATGGGTACGGACAGCGATGCATGCTCTAGTAAGGAGTGACAGTGCCTGATCTGTGAGGCTAGTAGGGTGTAGGAGGAAATATGGGCAAGTTTGAAGAGGTTTAGAAGAGTATATGGGTGTGATTTGTGTTGAGGGATCGAAATCTGGGTTTTCTTCCAAGAAGATGGCATTGGTGTGATTTGGGAGTGGGTTTTGAGTAGTGTTTGGCTTAGGATTGGTTGGTGGGGTGATGGTACCCCCGTCAATGAGATCTTGGATTACGTTCCGAAGGTGAAAGCATTGGTCGGTCGTATGGCTGACAGTTTGGTGGAAGGCGCAATGAGCATCGGTCTTGAAGTTTCTTGGGAGTGGGTTTGCCAATGGACGTGGATCCAAGGGTTTGATGAGGTTTTGGCTTAACAGGGCTTGGTAAACTTTATAGAGGGGATCATGGAGCTCAGTGTATTCCCTTCGGATGGGGGCAGGGCAACTTTCTGGTGCCCATGACGTGGTTGGTTGATAGATGTTATTGATGGTCAAAACGGTAGCACTGGCGGGCTTGTCATACTTTTTAGGGGTGAACTGTCCGGACACCTTCTTTGGTTAAACCTCTGTTTTAATGAGGCTCTTATCGATTTCCACTCCAGCCTCTCTGAGAGCTCGAAAGTGGGGATAGTATTATCCTCCCATCGTCTCTCGGACATGGGGCAAGAAGTTTTTCCTCACTATGTTGACCTGTTCTTCTTCAGATGGTCGATTAGTCATGGTAGCTGCTCGCTCTCTCCACCGAGTTATGAAGTTACTGACTGATTATCCTGGATTCTGTTTAAGCATCTCTAAATCACGACGGGTGACCTCAAGCTCTTCGTTATATTTGTACTGTGACATGAATTCTTGGGCTACATCCTCCCAGCTACGAATTTTGGATTCTTCAAGAGATAAAAACCATCAGAGGGCACTATCCTTCAAAGTTTGCTAAAACAATTGGGCCATCACTTCTTCAGAAGCCCCTAGTATAGTCATGGAACGATGATACTACGAAGATGAACAATTGGGGGTCCACTTCCTCTGAACTTCTTGATATTTGGCATCTTGAACTTCTCGGGTAACCTCACTTTAGGATAAGGAGACATGTGGGTATAGTCCATGTAATTCCCAGAGATCCTGACTTGGTCAAACTTCTTGGTGAGCATCTTGAGATCCTCTTTGACTTTATTCAACTCCTCTTCCTTTGGATCATTGACCACAGGTAGGTTAGCCAAAGGCTGGGCAATGTTTGGCATTGGAAGCTGGGCAGGCGGTGGCCCATTAGCAGGAGGGGCATGTGGAGCGTGCTGATATTCTTCTAGAACCCAGATAGGCTCGGGTGGACCCATAGTACGAGGGAATAGGGCCTCGGGCTCTTGAGGAATAGGAACTTGGTTTCGTTGCATCTCTCGAACCTCGGTTTGGAGGTTATCAATCTTGGACACGAGTTGAGCTAGGACTGTCATCAGATCCGGCTGTATGACTGGTGCTGTATTCTCCATGGAAGATGGATGGATTTCGGACTCGGAAGAAGTAGTAGAAGAACGGATGAAACTCCGGGGCGATTTGACTGAAGACCGAAGCCAATAAGGAGCTAGGCCAAGGGCTTGCGATCGACCTCAAAAGGCGTAGGATGAGATTTTTTTTTAAAAAGGAAGAATTATTTTTGGATTTTCGATAAAGAAGGGAGAAATGTTTTTGGATTTTTGATAAAGAAGGGAGAAATGTTTTTGGATTTTTGATAAAGAGGGAAGACATGTTTTGGATTTTCGATAAAGAAGGGAAAAATGCTTTTGGGAGACGGAACTCAGCTTGATTATTATGATTATTATGTTTTCACTTATATTTAATTCTCCTAAATGCAATGTCGGACGGGACCCGAGCCTGGAAAAGTGGGGGTCTTAATATATGCAAAGTTACGGTTTGGGCTTATAACTAGGCTCACGGACGGGGTCCCTCTTTAAGAATGCGCAAAAATTGGGCGGCAGGTCGACCCAAAATTTTGGCAGAGTTTCGGGTTGAAACTGACAATCTGAAGTGCGTGTCCTAGGTTTGACACCTATATGAGGGTATGCAGTTGGTTGGGTGAATCGGCATGGGTTCCCCCCCTTTGGCGTGACTTCCAGGATATACATCTTGCTCATGCGGGCAATCGGTACATATCGACAAGCCATTTGATATACCTGAGTGTACGTAAATTGCCTCACCATATACCTTGTGGGGACGGTACGTGTGAGTGCAAATTCGATATACTCGGCGTACGTGAACGAATTCCCTGCGATATACCTCCCGTCATGACTTCGATCAAGCGGTACGATGCGGGGGAACCGTTCGATATACGTCGAAGGTACTTGGCCAATGGAAGGTGAGAGTCATATCGCTTAGGCTAACTGCGACCTGCCGGACCAGCGCCCATCACCAAGTGACCCTCCAGTTACTGGGTAAAATTTGGTCAATATCAATGCTCTTTGGTGGTGTCGTGTGAATCATGCATGATTCTCTTATTAGTATCTTATGATGAGAATGCCTTTCTTGATTATGCCAAACAGGGAGCAAATTCAAGTACCCCAAAAGCTACACCAAGTATGGATGGGTGATGCGTGCAACATGGGGATATACATGTGATCCTAGGTGCACGTGGTGTGAAGTGTACATGGAGAAATTTCTACAAGTGTGTGAACATAAGAATAAGCATGGGATACATATGAGAAAGGGGAACATGGAAATATAGGGGGAAACATAAGCAAATATAGCATTCATGTAAATAGAGTCAAGCCCACAAACAAAAACATATATTCCCCAGCGGAGTCGCCGATTGTGGCCATCCCCGATCCTCGCCGCGTGGGAGGGTAGCATGGAGGAAAGGATCCTTCGGGTCCCGCGCGTCCCTCTCGGGAGCGCTTCGGCCGGCATCGTTTAAGATGTGGAAATGTAGAGAGATTCAGATTCGTCAGTCTATTTTACTCAAAACAGACAAAAGAAAAAGGGGAAGCCACCCCGAAGGATGGCATCCAAAGACATACTGGTGCGTGCGAAACCAAGATGATTCAAGAAGGGTTCGGAGGCTTAGTTACGAAATGAGAAGGTATTAGGCACCCATTCCGCCCTTTTGGTCTCTCATGAATATTTGCTATTTTCCTTTTGTTTCCCCCGTGATATGTGTGCATGTGTATGTATAGAATAGAGGTAGGAATCCTCGACTTGTATCATGGAAAAGATAAAGCGAGTCATCCATAGGAAGATATAAGAATAATATTAGAAAAATAAGATTTACGCGATTACCCCTACGTTGATCGCTATAATGGAATGATAACGCATGTGGGGTAATACTTTACTAAGGGCAAGTATATAGAATATAAGAAGATTAGAGTAGATAGAAGATGAGAGAAAAAGTGGGAAAAAGGACTCGAGTCTCGGGTTTTACCCTGAGATGCCTACGTACCCTATAAAGGCATCAAAGTCCATGTAGTTCGCATACAAAATGAGGGGTGGGGTTTATCCCATAAATCCAAATAGGGAATCTCTTATTTGTGAGTGTGTGTGTGTGAGTGTGTAGAAAAACGGTTTTAGATTGCGAGAAAAGTGTGAAAAAAGTGTGAGAATCCCTACTTGGAATTTATGAGCAAACCCTATTTTTCTTGTTTTTTGGGTTTTATTTATATGAACATAGGAGATGGGCAATAATAATAAATAAAAAGTATATTAGGATGTGTGAGATGAGATAATAAAAGTGCTAAATAAGAAGACAAGTTATTGATAATTTAAGAGAATTTAAGAGAGAGTTTGAGAAAGTTGGACCTTATTGAAGATCTTGACCTTGATCTTGAATGTTGGAGAGCAGCCCCTGCACTTGGATGATGATGGAGAGTGGCTAATTCACCAAGTTTGATGAAAATGATGATGAAAAGTGGAAGTAAAAAGGGGATTTGGATGTTGAAATCACGTTGCCTTCGAGCGAGGTTTCTGGGATTCTTTTAGAGAGATTTTTATCAGATCTGGGCTCCCCTTGCAAATGAGGTGAAGGCCTCCTTTTATAGGCCCAGGTGAGTGCTGATCGGCATAGACCTGTTCCTGCCTATCGTCAGGTGCCGATAGGCAAGGTCTGGAACCTGCTATTTGGTAGTGCGCTTCAGGCTTTTTCAGAAAATCGTCCGCTGAGGGCAAACCATTGGTCAGAATCATGCATGGGGCATACCTTTGGAAAGGTAATTCAGATACCTTCGAATGTCCTTTGGAGCACTCCCGGGTTTGGGAGTTTACTTTGGGTCAAATATGGCTCTGAAGCATTTGTCGATCCATTGGACGGGGAATTGCTCGGACGCAAACGGATCGTTCGTCCGCATGGTAAGTCCGAATCGCACATGATGTGGACCATTGCAAAGGTTAGGAGATGTACTTCAACATTCCAAAGAGTTTGACCCGATTTAGGGAGTTGACTTTGGTCAACCGGGCCCGGGAAGCATTCAGTGACCTCTCAGAGTCAAACGAATCGTTCGTCCGTATGGAAAGTCGGAATCGCGCACGGGGCGGACCGTTAGGAAGCGTGTTAAGTTCCCTTTGAAGATTCATTTAGCCTCGGTCGAGTTGAAGAGTTGACATATGTAAAAAAGAGCCCGGGAGCACCCGATGGCCTCTAGGTCAGGTTTCGGACGCAAACGGATCGTTCGTCCGCATGGTAAGTCAGAATCGCGCATGGGGTGGACCGTTGGAAAGGGTATTCAGTGGCCTTCGAAGATTCATTCAGTCTCAGTCGAGATGAAGAGTTTGACTTTTGTGTCAAACTGAGCCGGGGAGTGCCCGATGGCTTTCAGGTTAGTACTCGGGACATAACCTGGGTTTATGATGATGAAGGGAGGTACTAGGGACCTAAGGAAAGTTAGGGGGTAACAGAATGGGGTGTCTACATATGTGTCAAAAAAAGATTCCAAATCTATTGACCTCCCCCAATGCACAGAATGTGCGGCAAATATTTCATCCAATTGGGAGTATTTGGTGGAAGTTAAGGCATATGAACTTGATTTTGGAGCCATAAGATGCCTGAAAATCACATACCAAGACACAAGAATATAAATTTATGAGATCTGGAGATGAAAACCAAGGATCCTATACTAGAAATATGAGTAGACAAACCCCAAAAATTTAAAGTAAATTCTATACATATTAAAAGCTACTGAAACGATTCAATATAAACTCAAGATAAGTAGAATCTCATCAAGCATATAGAAGTTTTTCATCAAAATGTATCAAAACAACGTAATACCGTGTAATTATAATGCATTAACTAAATAGCAAAATTAATTATTTATGATTATATGTGTCTACAATGACATGTGATGCCACTATTTATATTTCATAGGTGTTGTGTCATATGTATTTATTCAAAATTAAAATATGGCTTAATACATAATAATTAATTAATAATTATTGAACAAATAATTTAGTAATGATTTTTGGGACTGGTACAACATAGAATATTTAGAAGTTGGTTTGATACTTTGAGTTGATGTTTGGGACATAAAGAATATTGGTTAGGACTTAAAATAATGGATTTTAAACACTCTGGGTTAGTATAGGACATGTGCTATAATTTGGACTATTTAGATGGAGTTTTAGGCTTGTTTAGTTAAGGTTCATTTGGGGTCGGGGCCCAAACCTAATTTCGTGGTTAACCTACTAAAATGATCATTATCATAAACCTAATTCACCCTAATACATTTAAATAGAAAACCCTAGAGACTAGAGAGAAAAAGATAACTTGGGGAAGAAGAAATGGGATAATTGGCTTGGAAGGAGAAGAAGAATTAGGACATTTGACTTGGAATACACAATCTTGATTTCAAAGCAAGTTTACTTAGTATATTAATGTAACTATTTTTGTCACTAGAATATAATTAGTCATTGTATTCTAAATCTAAACATAGAACACTTGATTTAGATAATTAAATAACAAGTTTTGAATTGAAATTAATTAGTAAAATTAGGTTTTTATTCATAAATGGAATTTGATTCACTTGGTTATGAAATTTTGTTTATATTTAACAATTGATGTTGTAATCATGTATACTTGAAGAATTGAGTAACAACCCCTTACTTATTGCACGAATGAATTGAAAATTTGGGACTCTATGAGATTGTGGGATTCTATCGATTGATTCATATACTAGGTTCCTTACCCACAAATTCCAAATTTAATGAACTTTTATCTTGATTGGTAATTAAGTGTTCATGTGATGAAATAGTCCAAACTAGATCTAATAAATTACGGATATACAAAATACGCATGAAAATCAAATAAAAAAAAATCCCTAAACAGAGCAAAACCTTTATCCAGAAGAATAGAGTAATTGACAGACACATTTGACTTACAGATTACTTATAACGACTAATCATAAAGCATGGAGTCTTAAATTTCTTCTATATAATACTACCCAATTCGGAGCCATCTACAGGAAGCGATCTTTCCTCGGTATCCACCGATTAACCATCTTCTTCTTCAGTAGTGAAACCTCAATTCGACAAGTCAGTAGTATAGTAGAACTTTATAAGGATTTTTGCATGTGTATTTGGAAACTAGGGTTCATAAATCTCCCAAATCATACATGGGGATGAAAGATTTGTGAAAGTAAATATGGTTCTAAAAAACCAAAAAGGAAAATCTTTGGAATATGTATTGAAAATTCATTTTTGCCAAAGTTCATCTAAATTTTTGAACAAAATATGTTTTTATAATAAAAACACAAATTTCGAGGAGGTGGGGTTGTTTGAAACAAAAACAAGCCTCGTTCAAACGAAAATAGTAGTTTTGTTTGAACAATATCTCATCTTGTTCTGACGACAACCCGTTCTCATTTGAATGGCCTTCTCACGTACTTCGAATGAGAATTCTTTATCAAGGAAGGGATATCTCGTTTGAAGGTCATTAGATGCTAGTTCTAATGAGATTATATATCTCGTTCAAACGAGACTCAATCTCGCTTGAACGAGACTAAAAAATCTTTTTATTTTAAATTCCTTTTATAAAAAGCCTTGATTTTTAAAAGATAACACCCCACAAATACAATTCATATAAATTCATTAAATTCACACGTTTATACCTCCATAAAGTGTTGGTGATGAATCCATAAATGGAGCTTGCTCACTAATGTGTCTTCGAACGAACTTGGAGATATTGTGTTCGATTTGAGATGTGGGTTTGTAACGAGATATGACAAAACTATAAAAGAAGCCTAAGCTATGAGTAAGTAAAATTTATTTCTCTTACAAATCTCCCTCTTTGGTTATTCTGGTACAAAACAAAATCGAAAAATAAATTACAATAAAACCCTCAAAGACAATAAATGTTAATGTCCTCCAAATCCTAGAAACGGAATTACATTTTAACATTATCTTCGCTGAAACTTATTCTCCCCTTAGCTAGCTGTGTCTTCATCACATCCAGTCCATAAAATCATCATCAAAGAAAAAGATACCTACACACATCAAACAAGAAATACCATGATGTATACGAGTTTAAAAGAAAAACAAAACTGCAATTCACTTTGTTTCCCCTCCTTTTGTTTGTAATAGACAAATGAGTAAAAACTAGTCATGAATATTAAGAAGCGCATAAAGAAGTAAGATATCATCACAAAGATAATCAATAAAGCATGTGTAATGATAATCTGGAAAGGTATAAAAAGAAGGAAACTCGAAGAACATATGCCTCTGTTCTTGAAGTTTTCAAAAAATTTTAGGTATAAGTATAAAAAGTACATAAAGTTAAAAAAATACAAAGTCGCCATGGAATAACACTAAAATATCCGAATTGTGAAAATAAAATGTAATTGTATGAACATTTCCTATAGGCAAATCAATATAAATATTCATAACATAAGTGCACGAAGTTATGAGACATTTCTAAGGAAAGAAATCAAAGTCTGCCTTAGGTGTAAAAAAAGTGAACTCATATGAAATTGACTCAACTTAATCCCCATACCATTAACTTAAATGATTCTTATACCAATAACACCTAACTAAATAATGTTTTTAAAAAAATTCGTTGTGCAAACCCATTGATCTTATAATTTATAACTCCCTAAAAATCTCTCATTTATAAGAATTCACTCTTAAATATTTTGAAGAAATCATAATGCTCATATATAAAGAAGCATCAATGGATATAAACTAAATAGCCTTGGCACTTTAGTTTTTGTGTGTCATTAATATTTTTAGGCTCTTATTGCAAATGGTGGTTTTTAACGTAAAGATTATTTTTCTCTTTTGTATCCCCTTTCCATTTCTTAACTTTTAATAATATTTTTCAGGAAACCAAATTCGGGCAATGGTTCTTACATGCACAACTTATCTCTTTTTACAATTGGTTCGTTATTAAGCCGAATTGAGATGAGAACATCGTATTCGATACGTTGACAAGTAAGTACAATGTTAAAAAAGTTCATGCATGTGTGCAATAAAGGTGATAAAGAGTCTAACATATAGAAAGTAATTATTAATGATTATCGTAATGATATCCACACATTATTAGGCACACTAATGGAACAATATCATGTCTCGAAACACTATGAATAAGCCATGTGAATGGATGGAATGTATGGGTGACGAGAATATCTTAAATCTGCTTCCATATATAGTAAAAAATTGAAAGTACAAAAATCTTTGTCTTTTTCTAAAATTTTATCAAAATAAAATATATTCCACTTTTTCTTAAAAAATAATTTTTTTTTTTTATTTTTTCTAATTTTTTTCATAAAAATAAGTTTTTGAAAATTTTCAAAATATATAAAATAGAAAATCTATTAATACAATGATAATACAATCTAGTAATAAGGATATAATATATAAACATGATAATTACCCTATTCTAGAAACAAGTCTCAAGCTCAAAATTAGGTCGGGAGGAGTTCTCAATAGGAGATGACTTCATGTGAAGTTCTTTCATCAAACATTTTAATGCCTTGACTAAATACTCTACTTACTCTTGGAAACTCTCAAAATATCTATGGTGATGTGCGGGAGCATGTTGAGTAACACGAGTTGGAGTTCATGCGAGAACATGTGTAGGAAGTAATATAGGAGCATACGGGGGAACATACATATTATAAAGTCTCCCTAAATTAAAACAAAACTCTCTAAGGTGACCTCTTTATCTGTAATGGCAACAAACATAAATAGACTTGGGTCCACCTTGCTCAAAACATCTAGGAAGAGATCACCTAGGTGGGTTAGGTCTCCTAGTTGGGTTAGTACGTGGGTTATAAATATCCATCACAAACTCGTAAACTAGCTCGTGTACGAATTGGGAAGTGGATGCATCGTCATAACTTATTCCTTGCCTCTTAAAATTACCTAATGTGGGACCAAGGAAAATCTTTCTAACCTTCTTATATGTGTTCTCTAAAGTGACCTTGACATCCCAGGCATGTTAAAGATCCCTTTCAAGTTGGGATACACGGGCTTCAAGTTTCTCACAAGTCTCTAATGAAGCTTAAAGATCTCTCGTAAGACTAGCCATGTAATTGGTTAAATATGTCTTCTCCCTATCGACAACAATCAACTGCTCACATAATGAAACTTTCACTCTCTCGAGTTGACTCACCGATGCCTCACATTCTCTCAGAACTTTTATCTCCTTCTCTAAATCACACACTCTAATAGACAAATATTTACTAAGTTTTTTTTGTTTTTAAAGTCTCGAGGTAAAGTTCACGAAGGCTTTATGGAGTCCACCTTCTCCCTCATTGAAATTCTCTCCCTCACTCTCACTCTTTCCAGAATCATTTGGAACATCGTCAAGGCGCTCATATTTAGAAATGTCTTCATTATCATGGGGCAAACTAGAAGTACTCACGTGACATTCCCTGAATGAAGTGAAGTTAGGTTCATGTGGTGATTCATCCTCTAAATCGACCAACTCGACATCACTATTGCTAAGAATGGCCTTATGTGCAACTTTCTTGCCGTTTCCCTTTAGCATAGTGGCACACTCGCTGGCTTTACGTCCCGTGACCTCACAATATCTCACCTCCTCTTTCTCACAAACATTTTTTTCCCTCATTACCATTTTTATTTTTCTTAAAAATCTTTTCTTTTGAAGCATTTTCTTTGTTAAATTTAAGAATTTTTTTGATTTTTTTATAAAAGGGGTAAATCATCAAGCTCAAAATCAAACTCGAACTCAGATTCAACAACTTTTTCTTTCTTCTTCTTAGGTTGAGCTTTCAAAGCAATCCTTATTTCCTTTATATTTTTAGTTTTGGTAAACATGTCGATTTCATAAGTTTGAAGGTCTCCTACGAGTTCTTTTAACCTAAGAGAATCTAAAATTTCCAGTGAATTCTAGACAATGACTTTAAGGATAAAACAAGCTGGTAGGGATCTCAAAATCTTTTTAACTACACGCGTCTCAGGAATTTTCTCACCCAAATTAAAACTAGAATTGACTATTTCTAAAAACATGTATAAAACTCATCGAAAGACTCAGACTCTAGCAAAGTAATAGTCGCAACCCGCATGGTGACATGGTTCACATCATAATTTGTGGTTCACATCATAATGCGAAATAACTCGTCGGGAGTAACGAATCCAGAAATGGCACTCAAGCTGCATGAGTTCAAAGTAATCCATTTAAATTCATCCTCCATTCAAGTAGTAACGGGTTTAAGACTTTCAACATTATTGTTAGTCACGGTGGGTAGTTTTCACCCTTTTTTACATACAAGCTAGACCCTTTCATCAATTGCTTTTATAGCAAATTGTATCTTAGATTTCCAGTAAGCATAATTAAACCCATAAAAAATAGGATGCCTATTATACAAATTATCCATAAAATCCAAAAAAATTAAAGATCGACAATTTAAAAAAAATTGATATCAATTCTTTTTTGTAAAAAGGATCACACAATATTTTAATGCAACCCGCTCCGATACCAAATTGAGAATGCATGATTCTATAGATTGATTCGTATACTAGGTTCCTCACCCACAAATTCCAATTTTAATTAATTTTTATCTTAATTGGAAATTAAGTGTTCATGTGATGAAATAGCCCAAATTAATTCTAATCAATCACACACAATCAAAATAATCATGCAATGAAAATATGAAAAAATTCCTAAAAAGGGCAAAACCTTTATTCAGAACTATAGAATAATTGAAAGACATGTTAACTTACAAACTACTTAGAACAACTAATTATAATTCTCAATGTCAACTTATAGACTACTTAGAACAACTAAGTATAATGCACAGAGTTGTCAATTTGTTCTACAAAATATTCCCCAGTCCAGAGCCACTCATAGGAAGTGATCTTCCCTCAGTATCCATGAATTACTCTTCTTCTTATTCATTAGTGAAACCTTGATTCCATAAGTTAGCAGTAGATTATAACTCTAAAAAGATTTTTGCAAGTGTATTTGGAAATTAGGGTTCATAAATCTCACAAATCACATATGGTGATGGAAGATTTGTAAAACTAAAAATGGTTTTGAAAAAACAAAAAGGAAAAACTTTCGAAAAGGTATTGAACATTCGTTTTCACCAAAGTTCATCTAAAATTTTGAAAAAAACATGTTTTTATAACAAAAGTACGAATTTTGAGGTAGCGGAGTCATTCGAAGGAAAACAGACCTCGTTCGGACGAAATAATAGTTTCATTTGAATGATATCTCATATCGTTTTAACAACAACCCATTCTCATTTGGACAGCCTTCTCACGTACTTCGAATGATAATTCTTTGTCAAGGCAGGTATGTCTCGTTTGAAGGTCATTGAATGTAGGTTCTAATGAGACTACATATCTCGTTCGATTGAGAGTCAATCTCCTTTGAATGAGAATAAAAAAAATTATTTTAAATTCCTTTTATAAAAAGCCTTAATTTTTAAAAGCTAACATCCCCAATATATGATTCATATAAATTCATTAAAGCCACAAGTTTATATCTCCATAAAGTGTCGGTGACAAATCCATAAATGGATTTTGGTCACTAACATGTTTTCCAATGAACTTGGAGATAATGTGTTCAGCTTCAGACGTCGATTTGTAACGGCATATGCCAAAACTATAAAATAAGCCTAATCTATGAGAAATTATATATCGTTGCTCTTACACTCTAAGATGAAAGTCAAATTAGGGTTCTAATTATACATTATACCATTAAGATCTTATATAAATCAATTTAAACTTTTAAGGATAACATAAAGTTGGATTTGGTAAAGTCTGTATGATAATTTATAGTACGTGGGAGGAATAGAACCTTAAAACATGTCGTTAATGGTGGTTCTGGACATAAGGGTCGTAACAGGGGTATGTGCTTAAGAAAAATGAAATTACGGAAGGTTTCATGGTTTAGACGTGTGAACACCCACAATTGTGGTCCATGCGCACGGAACGCACAAACGCTTAGATTTTAGGGCACACGATAGCAAAATTGGGATTTTTTTTCTTAATTTGGTAAAGAAGTAATTTTGAATTGAATTGGAGACTTCAATTTTTTATATATTTATCTAAGACCTTTAATCTTATATGAGAAATTACTTATAAAGATAATAAGACTATGATCCGTTTTGAAATGCAAATAACTGCCTTTTCATTATATGTGCTATATTGAATATGTGTAAAAATGGTATACTTCCTAGAAGGGACATTATTATGGATCGTGCGATGGCTCCACTTGAGTACCCCGGTAGAGAGAAATAGGTTATACCCTAGGATATATGGTGACGATCAGTGAAGTTTTATAGTACCTTGGGCGGGGCGGCTTCGGTATCCTAAGAAAGGGAGATGGGCGTACCATGGGTCATGCGTTAGTAACCACTTTGGTACTCCGATAGATAGAGATGAGTTGTATCTTAGGTCCACTGCCGCCGCCTCTTCTATATCCTAAGAGAGATAGAGAGATGAGCTTACACAAGACTATGTGATGATTACGCTTTGGTGTCCCGAGAAAGTGAGACGGGATTACCCGGGGCTATGCAACGATGACTGTTTCGTTACTTTGGTAGTTAGCTATAGATACTTGGTATGAATTGCATATATATTGATATAGTTGTAGAATCTTTTTCCAAAATTAGAAGTATATACTTGAGGTGCATTGAATAATTAATTATGAATATTCAATTGTAATGAATAATATGTAATCCTGAGGTTCACTTAAATATGAGATTAGATGCATATGATATCTAGGACTATTAGGTTTGGGGATGACCTAAAAGATGGTAAAAGACAAAAATACGATGCATAATTATATTTTAGTCTATAATAAGTTATATTCTTATACTACTTAAACTTGTTGTTAACATATAATATTAATGTTTTTCTAGACAGAGGTCACATATACAGCCTCACCCCTGATCTAGTTTTGAGTTCTCACTTGCTAATCTTCTAGGATGTAGGTGTCGAGACTGCTTGCTCATTCTTATTCCCATGTACTTTTATATCGAATTGGTATTATAATTATTACATTGGTTTGGGATGTTATTTCAAGACATTGTAGTACATGATGATTCTATTACTGTCACTAGTTTTGTATCATAGATTGTATGATTCACCACTTTTGTGTTGAGTTATTTGCGCATTTATTTAGTTTTATTTATAGTCATGCTTAGAATT
Organism: Sambucus nigra; assembly: GCA_949130495.1. Taxonomy (NCBI): domain Eukaryota; kingdom Viridiplantae; phylum Streptophyta; class Magnoliopsida; order Dipsacales; family Adoxaceae; genus Sambucus; species Sambucus nigra. The sequence goes on along the minus strand of OX422213.1, from coordinate 80,310,001 downwards.
ATACCAAATTATTTACAGACACCTATTTTATTTACTTTAGACCTTATCAATCAAGATTAAATTTTATGGGGTGTCCCAACAACCATTACCAAGACCTAACTCTAAAAAGGAGTAAATATGAAAATTTATGGAACAAAAATTTACCAAGATAACGATTAAACTACTAGAGTGAGGTAAAGATAACTTAAAAGATGCAAAGATGCAAAAAATGGGAGGAAGACGTGCGGTTTCTCTTAGGTGAAAGATTTTTTTAGAGATAAATTGGAAAAAGTCCTAAAACATTTTGATTTGGGCATTTTATTACTCAATAGCTTTGTTACTACTACGAGAGAGTTTTTGCAGGCCACACCAACATCGTTGTAGCAAAGCTCCAACGACATGGGTCGTGCTAGCTTCAAGTAATCAAAATTTGGGCAAAAATAGCACAAATAAAAAGAAAATATATGTATAGATTCTTAGTTATAAATTAGGTACATTTTAATGCCTAAAATACCATTTTAAATGATTAAACAAGCTAAAAAAGAATGGTTTTTGCATTCAATAGACAAAGGTCAAATTAATGCGATATAAAAGATAGTGTGATTTAAAAGACATAACTCGTGATAAAAAGTGAATAAAATGAACATTAACCCATAAAATCGAAGAATGAAGACTCGCTTTTGAAACTTTTTGACTTTATGCAACAAAGAGAAAGCCTCATTTTTTCTTGAAAACAAATAAAATTTTCAATTATCATATCTCTCCCTCAAATAGTGATTTATAATTTAAACATTTTAAGTCTCATATCCTTGATGTTACTCAATTTTGGATAGATGAAAATATATAAGACATCACTTTTGATAAAAAAATTCACGTGGGCTACTTTCTCTTATTCATTACAAAGGGTGGGAAACTATTTTTAATTTTTCAAAGGTAGTTCTCATGATCCAAAGTTTCACCCCTTACTACATAATCACTCATGATTTTGAACACACACACACACACACACACACACACACACACATACACACACACACACACACATATATATATATATATATATATATTTTTTCCCACTCCAACCATGATGATAAAAAGTCTCATACACAAAAGGATTGACAATGACACCCTTTTATAAAAACATCACATAAAACTTGTAATTTTTGATAGTAGTAGAAAACAAATACTTTCATTATATTTTGTATGGAAATGCTCGAGCTTAATGTGCGGTGTAAAAGTACACGCGTTATGACAAATACTCTAAAATAGCAAGCTTAATTTACGAAGGAAATTCAAGATATAAAGTTTAATCATGGAATACTAAAAGCCTTAAATATCACTACTAATACAATAACTAAGCATTAGGTTTGCAGTTAAGTTCATGGGATAAAATAATACCTAACAAGTATAGAAGACCAATATTGTACAAGGCCAAAAATCTAAAGGTATGAACAAAATAAAAATCATAACTAAAGAAATAAAAAGTGATAGAGAGAAATAAAGATGTCTGCCAAAAAGAGTAAATCAAACACTCCAAGACACTTAAACCAAAATAATTCTATTTCTTTTTTAACATGGATCAATCTTTGGCATGTTTATCTAGAAATTCTAGCTCTTCTCTATAAATAATTTTCTTCGGTTCCCTGTTCGGATCAATTCTCAAGGAATTGGATCAAGGAACCAAATTGGAAATTATTAGATGATCAATCATTTTTCCTTTTTCCTTTGCTTTGGAAGAGACCTTTTGAGGGGCTTCCACCTTCTTTTTCCATTTCCATCAACCTTTCCACCCCTATTAAAATCACCTAAATGTCACAAGGGTTGAAGAAAAACACAGAACTCCTTATGTCCTAATTTATGACAATCCATGCACCTATAGGGTTGTGGTTCGACATGGCACTTGAGTTGTTGCTTTTTAAGTCTAAAGAAAGACTCCTCCAAGTGTCCTTCTTTGTTGAAAAAGTAACATATGAAAGTTACCTTCACTTGGATTCCTTCTCGTATGGAATGAGTTGAAGATTCACTAATGAGAGATGGAAAAAGGGATTAGGATGCTATGAAATATTGGTTAGACGTATAATCATCAATTTTAAGATCGAGTCCTCATTTATATGTAGTGGAAAACTAAACACCAAAAATCATCATATCTAACTTTTGAGACCTACCCATCATATTCATCTTAATAGTGGTCATGGATAGTTGTTTGGCATCAAGTAGGGAGATTTGGTTCTCTAGGAGAATTCTTCAGTTATCACTCTCGTGCAGGGACATCCTAAGGAATTCAATCTCCATATGAAGAAATTAAATGGAACTTTACTCCAAATGTGATGCACTACTCACCATATGTGGAATAACAAAAACACTCCCACAACTCTCACTCACCATAACCATTCGGTTCTCGAAATTAGATAGCTTGATGGTGAGTTCCATGTTGTGCCTTTCAAGGTCTATGGACTCCTCATAAAGCATAGCATATTCCTCTTGAAGATCATTTTATTTTTCTTGCTTAATAGTTCTCAAAGAGGGGATAAGAATAGTCATTTCTTCATTAGGAGGAAGAGGAACATAAAAATCCTCTAAATGATCTAACTCATCAAATTTGTCTTTTGACATAAATGAGGCATAATTGCATTCTTGAGAGTAGTCTTCAGAGTCCAAGTCATCATCACTAAAAATGGCTTGATATGTATTTTTTCCACCAGCATGACTCATATTTGAGGAACATTGCTTTAACATATGCCCTGGAACACCATATGTAAAACACGTGCGGGTCCTTGAAGATTCATATTTCTTTTCTCCACTTTCATGACCAATATCAAGTATAGGCAAATTATTTTTGGGTGCGCTCCAGACTGAATTTATGTTTGCCACATATTGGAAAACTTAGCGAGAAATTCCATATCATCCTAACTAACATCATGGGAACTAAAATAGGTAGATGCCTTCTTAGCCTTAAAAATTATATCTTTATCCTTCTTTGTAGGAGGGATTTATTGGCGATAAGACAAATTCGCCTCATAGGTTTGGAAAGAGCTAACCAATTCATCTTCATGCATCGGTTTTCGAAACAAAGGCTCCAATATCTATAAGGACATCCATTTTACCACAAAACCTAAGGGAACATCGTAATATTTTATCAATAATTTTATTCTCTATTATAGTCTCCCCCAAAACAAAAATAAAGGTGACCATGTCATACAACTTGGAATAGAACTTGTCAAAAATTTTGTTCTCCTTTGTAGTAAGAAGTTCGAAATAGGCAGTAAGCTTTTGAATCTTGGAATGCTCATGATGGATATGCCATTGACAGTCATTTTCAAAACATTCCATGCCTCCTTAAATGATTTACACATGGATATACGTTGAAACTCACTCTAGGACACAAAAGAAAAAATAGCATTATGTCCCTTCATATTCCACCCACTCTCCTTTAAATAATTTTGTCCCAACTAGATCTAATCTTATCAATTGGGAAACATCCATCACATAAGCACACTATTCAATATACGATCATCCATTGATAATATTATGTCATATGAGCTTTTCAATAGGGATAATTTCTATCATAAAATGGAGGAGGTTGGAGGGTTGAACTTCCATCCATGACACACAAAAAGGATCTATACATACGTTTTTACACCTATCATATAAAGACCCACTCTGATGCCAGTTGAGAGTCTGCCTCTTGATGGTATCAACCCAAATAAAATTAATTAACTTAATTCAAGAAAAATGCCTGCTAATTTATTATTACAAAAGGATCTAAAAATCTAATAGTCTATGAGACAAAGTATTTTACTAAGCTTTGAAATCTCTCAAGCTTTATATTATTAATTAAGACAATGATTTTTAAGGATTGGGAAACACTAAAATAAGAGCAAGATTGGATATATGAGAGAAAAACCCACTAATGAAAAAACCTCGGTCAATAAGAATAAAAAATGCACTATGGTAGAATTTTACAATTAGAAGATTCTGGAGGACATTAAAAAAACTACCGTATCATTTGATTTATATGATAATTAAGTTTCAATTAAAAAAATAATTATGTTGGATCAACATATTAGATTAAATATCTCATACCTCTACAGATCCTTCTCGCTTGAACCGTAGAGATTTGATCGCTTTTATATTACACCGATCCCTGTCAATCTAACGATGTAGTAGCAACAAAATCAAAATGATTTTTTCAAATATCTTAACAGTGTCAAAATAAGAAATTTCCCCAATTTTTATATCTTTCGGCCTCTGAAATCTATAAAAATTTCATTAGCCCCATCCAATCAACGATTCTCAAGTTATGGCTCCGACAAGTAGAGTGATGTGCCGCGAATTCATTTGGGCTGATTAAATTATCTGTTCTTTGATTGATTTCATCCCCAAACCTTCATATTTATGAATTTCAAAGTATTATATCAGGGTTTATATGTATTATAACACTTTCATAAATATTTAATCCACTTTCTTGATCAATTCCAGATCTAATCTGTGTTGTGAAATCTTCTTCGCGAATCACTATTTTGTAAAGATAAATGAAGTAGGTAGAACAAATGATCTCCAAATGACTTGAATTTTCTTGTGAATCTTCCTCTATGTATTAGTAATCCATGGTTCCAATTTGATGGTTTTTGGACCCTCTAATTGTCCATAATTGATTTCACAACATGACAACTTTGAAAAGGACCTCTAGATATTCCATGATATTAATTTAAACCAATACATGTCATTGGTGTGTGGGAACCAAGGATCCTACCACTCCCTTTTAGATATTTTTTTTTATCTAGAATGATCCCACTCTTATTAGGAGACAAGGGTGTGTAACACACCGTATTTTTTAGGATAAATAATTTAGCTAATTCGGACAATTGGAATTTAAACAAAATTGATGATTTGGAGAAACTATTTAATATGGAGAATTTATTTAAATTGGAAGATTAAATTTATTTGGAAAATGGAGATTTAAATTAATTTGGGTTATTTCTTTTAAGAATACATGTGTCGTAATTTGAGGTTGAAATGTGAGATTTTATTTAAGTAACTCGGATGATGATTCTGAGTGTACGATTGAGTCCGAAAGGGTCGAGATAGTCAGAATAGAGTACCCGGGGGTAGTAATTGGGTCTCGGGGCATTTTTAGACATAATCAGACTCACGCGGGAGTGTTTGGGCCATTTCAATTAAGCCCATTAGTCTAAAAACGGGATTAGCCCAATAAAAGCCAATTGAGGGAGTTGGAGGCAGCCGTAACTCAATGGGAGAAAATCTAAATATGCAGAGTGTGGCCATTCCCGATCCTCACGGCGGGAGAGATGAAGAAGACGGGTGTCTTCAACGTCGAGAGGATCTTGGTCCCGCGTATCCCTCTCGGGAGCGCTTCGACCGGCATAGGTGATGAGGTAAAAAATGTAGAGAGATGGAGTCGCCAGTCTATTTTACTAGAAAAAAAAAAGGGAGCCGTCCCAAAAGACAGCATCCAAAGGCATACTGATACATACGAAACCAAAATAATTCGAAAAGGGTCCGGAGGCTAAGTTACGAAATGGGAAGGTGTTAGGCACCCATTCCGCCCTTACGGTCTCTCATGAGTTATTGTTATTTTCCTTTATTTCCCCGTGATATGTGTGCATGTGTATATGTAGTGGAGATAGTAATCATCGACTTGTATCATGGAAAAGATAAAGCGAGTCATCGACAGGAATATTGTAAGGCCCTAAAACACGATTAGTAAGGTTAATCACATGATTAAGTATAAGTTATGAGTTATAAGTTATAAATTGGTTATGTGGTTAAATGCATCATGAAAATATGTTTCTAAATGAATCATTATGTTTATAAAAAGTAAGCTAGAATGTTGGTGCAAAAGTAGCTATGTTTCGTCGCCAAATGTGAAAGTTATGAAATTTTGAAGTAAATAATTACTCTTCTGTTTGAGACCAAATTAGGTGCACTAGTTTTATGATTTTGGGAAAACACAAAATATGAAAGTTGTAGATGTTTAAGTTATATACTCATAGACACAAAGGGGGAGTAAATCGGGACTCGAAATAGTGAGTTATGGTGATTTTACGAGGCAGGGCAAATGTGTCATTAACGGAATTATCCTATTGGACCCCTTACCCAACGAATCGCATAATACCACCTTAAAGTAGTCACATAGCCACGTTTTTAAGCTTATAAGGCCAACCTTATCATCTTTTTCATTTCCTATTACAAGCTTGAGAAAAAAATATGCTTATGGAGAGAGAAAAAGAATGTTAAGGAGGAATTTCATTGAAAATTCACCATAAATTGAGGAATTATCGTAAGGTAATTACTTCTTAATTAAAGTTGATTACATGCATGAGTTCTACACTTGGTATATTTTTTTTTTCTGATTTAGTTTAGCATTTTAATGATACCCATATTTCCTAAGTGTATTCAAATAAGGATGGGTTAAGAACATAAGTTAGAACTGGTACTAGGATCGTAAATGCATACTTTAAAGTCCTAGATTTACATCATTTTTGTAAAGAATTTTAATTTAGAAAATTCATGATTATGATGTATATATCTGATAAAACTTGATTATTATATGTTTCCATGATTTATACTCAAGGTGGAGGTTAAGTATGCTTAAAAATGTTGAGTTATGCTTTAATGTTCTTTTTCGACCTAGTTGTGCTAAAAATCGTGTAAATCATGGAATACTTGTTGGAATTGAGTGGTTCTAGTTGGAGAGTAAAATAGACTCATACATGTATAACATATCCGAAAATTGTATAAAAATATCAAGTAATGAACCTTTGGTGAAAGTTTGAAGTTTTGGTTTAAAATATGCCCTAAAGGAGCGAGAATGCATACCAAGTGTTTGACGTTTTGCTCGACATAGAAAATGAGCCCTAAAAATTATGAAACATTAATTTTATATTATTCAATGTGTTTACTGATATTGGGTGGAATATCATGCAAAGTTATGTTGTACAAAAATTATGAAAATTCCAGGAAGTTGAAGTTGTGTTGCTGTTTTTCTTGAGAAATGATTTGGAAAAGGTTGTAATAAAATGGGCATAACTTTGTCTAGCGAATTGGTAATTTAATTCCATAAATTGTGTTAGAACCCTAATTACTTTGTTGTTATAGAAATGTGAAGTATCATATTTATTTCCTCCTTAGTTATTTCTGATTTACCAAATGATGTGATGTATTACTAGGTTTAATGTTAATTCTTGTATTCAGATACTAATGACGTTGACTTGTTAGGTGGGGAAGCAACTAATACTACCATATCAAGGAAGTAGTTTGGTATTAATATTAGCACCAAATACAAGGTGAGTGACATATCCTATGAAATATAGATGATTATATGTTCATATGGAAATGTGTAGTTCAATTATGTGTTAAAATGATTATGGGGGTGATGTTGTATTTAGGAAACATATGCATATGATTAAAATGTTAAGTGATGTTATTTAATATTAAGGACTGTGGTGGGTCCTACAGGATGTGGCGGTCCTGTTAATCCAACTTAAAGGTTTGTGTACTCGGGCCTAATAAAGGGATGTGGTGGTCCCCAATAATTGTGGTGGATTAATTGGACTGTGGCGGGTCCAGGCTTGCGAGAGTTTCACAATTCCTGTTGGGTTATAGCATTAGAACAAAATAAAAATGGTTATTAAATTTGGTTATATGTGTGTTATATGTTCATTCACTAAGCTTATATTGGTTATACTCCTATAATGTTATGTTTCAGGTATGCCTATCGTTTGGAGTTCACAGCCAAGTTAGGACCTGAAAACGGGGGAGTGACGGATATCTAGTATGGTTTGAATATCAAGAATCTTATTGTGTAAATATTAAACTAAAGATCTTAGTTGTGTAGTACTTATAGGTGACATGTAAATGTAGTTATGTTTTCATCTACACATACCTTTGGAAAAAAAATCTCATGCTATTTTTCCTTAGAGATTTAAATTAAATCATTATTTATTATTTAAGGCAATTTATCGCTAATTAACAAGGATGAGTTTAATTTAATTAAGTCGGGGCGCGACAACTTGGTATCAGAGCGTGGTTATTAGGTTCTGGACAGTGTGTGATTGTCTAGATTGACAGTGGACACTAGAAAGTCAGTTTGTTATGCACCTGGATTTTGACTAACAATGTTAATATTAAACTGTTGCTATTTTATTTTGTTTAAGTTAATTATATTGCAGTGAATGATGGATCCACATGAGCTGCATGATGGAGCAGAGGGTGAGGCATCTTATGTTTCTAATAGTCAGCAAGGACATAGACATATTCAAGTGGAAGAACCAGAGGTGCAACAACAACCTATTGATGATGTGGGAAGAATATTACGTGATGTGGCACAACTTATGGAACAAGAAGGAGGTGGATAACATGGTGGGGATAGGGACAAATTGCATGAGAGGTTCATGAAGTTAAATCCGCCAGCATTTACTGGGACTACGGATCCGTTAGTGGCAGAGGGGTAGATTAGAAAGATGGAAACAATATTCAAGGTGATGGAAGTGCAAGATGAACAAAAGGTTTTATTAGCAAACTTTAGGTTAGAGGCTGATGCAAAGTTATGGTGGGACGCAATAGAAAGGTTACTTACTACAATGGGGGGAGTGGTGCCAATAAATCCTCCACAAATTACATGGGAGAGGTTTATGAAGGTGTTCTTTGAAAAATATCTCCCAAGGCTTTATAGGAAAGAGAAAGAGGAAGAATTTATCACGTTGAAACAGGGGAACCGAACAGTGGCAGAATATGAAGCTTTATTTATATCCTTATCTAGATTTGCACCTGACTTGGTGAGGACGGAAGAAAGTAAATGTGATCGGTTTCAATCCGGGCTGAGTGTAGATATAAAAATCATGGTTGCTAATATGAAGATCATGGATTATATGGAGTTAGTGGATAGGGCAATTGTGTCGGAAAAGTCAATAAAAGAAATGCAAGTTGAACACTCGAAGAAAGCTAGACATGATGGTATAAGATCATATGGATGGGAGATGGGAACCTCAACTCAGAGTGTAGAACGAGGAGTACCTAAGGGCCAAGAATTTAAAAATAATAGAAATGCACATGGAAGATTTCAAGCTCGAGGTGGAAGGACTGGGATGAATCGGTTAGAAAATGCATCTGCGATGGAACCGAGGGCCATATTTTGTTATAGATGTGGTGGTCAAGAGCACATGTCTCGGGAGTGTACAATAGGTGAGATGACACCTTTATGTTTCCATTGTCATCAACCGGGGTACTTACAAAAGAATTGTCCAGTGATGGGAGCTACAACTTCAGTTGGGAGTGTGACAGTAGGAGATAGGATTTCTACACCGAAAGTACACTGGGGAGGTAGAGGAGGCGTGTCTCAAAACCAAGGCCAAGGCAGAGTGTTTGCACTGATGCAACAAGATGCACAAGCTATGCCTAACGTAGTGACAAGTACACTTCCTATTGGTGATAAAGATGCTTATGTGTTGTTAGATCCTGGTTCTACACATTCTTTTGTGTCTTTACTTTATCTGTTGCATCTTAATAAACCATTATCATCATTAGATTCTGGTTTAGCTATTGTTACTCCAGTGAGGGGGGTTGGTTTTTATTGAGAGGGTATATAGGGAGTGTGTAGTGCGAGTGGGTGAAAAAGAATTACTAGTTGACTTATTACCTCTCGATATGCGCGACTTTGATGTAATATTGGGTATGGATTGGTTAGCCTCATATCATGTATGTGTTGGATTTATTTACAAAGGAGGTAGTGTTTCGATTACCGGGTGAACATGAATTTAAATTTATTGGGGAACGAAATGTCACTCCAACATGTTTGATCTCTACTACAAAATGTTATGAACTGCTAAGGAAAGTATGTGAGGGTTATCTTGCTCATGTGGTGGACACACGACAAGAGGCTGGAAAACTATCAGATTTACCAGTAGTTAATGAGTTTGCAGATGTCTTCCCATAAGAACTCCCAGGGTTAGCACCAGACCATGAGGTGGAATTTTCGATTGAGTTGGTACCAGGAACTGCACCAATATCTATTGCACCATATAGTATGGCACCTGCAGAATTAAAAGAGCTAAAGATACAGTTGCAAGATTTGTTAGATCGTGGTTTTATAAGGCCTAGTGTATCACCGTGGGGAGCCTCAGTATTGTTTGTGAAGAAAAAAGATGGAACCATGAGGTTGTGCATCGATTATCGTCAATTGAATAAGGTGACTATCCGTAACAAGTACCCACTACCCCGCATTGATGACTTGTTCGATCAGTTGCAAGGAGCCATAGTGTTTTCCAAGATCGATCTCAGATCCGAATATCATCAATTGAATGTAAGAGATTGTGACATTTCTAAAACTGCTTTCCGTTCCAGGTATGAACATTATGAATTTCTTGTCATGCCATTTGGGTTAACAAATGCACCGGTCGTATTCATGGATTTGATGAACCGTATGTTTCACAAATACGTGGATTCTTTTGTTATTGTCTTCATTGATGATATTTTGATATATTCTCGTAGTAAGGATGATCACGAACACCACCTGCATATTATTTTACAGACCTTGCGAGAGAAGCAGTTGTATGCTAAATTTTCTAAATATGAATTTTGGCTAGACAGAGTAGTATTTTTGGGGCATGTTATTTCTGCTGATGGTATTTATGTTGATCCCAAGAAGGTAGAAGCAGTAATGAATTGGGAAAGACCAACTAGTGTGACAGAGGTACGTAGTTTTCTGGGATTGGCGGGCTATTACAGGAGGTTTATACCGGGGTTTTCTTCTATTGCATTGCCATTGACTAAGCTTACCAGAAAGGAGAACAAGTTTGTCTGGAGCGGCGATTGTGATAAAAGCTTTGAAAAAGTAAAGGGTAAGTTGACATCAGCTCCAGTATTGACTATCCGAATGGGTACAAAAGGTTTAGTTATTTATAGTGATGCCTCGTATCAAGGACTCGATTGTGTGTTAATGCAGCATGGAAAGGTAATTGCTTTTGCTTCTCGACAGTTAAAGATACATGAACGCAACTACCCTACACACAATCTTGAGTTGGTGGTAGTAGTTTTTGCATTAAAGATCTGGAGACACTAATTATATGGTGTTAGTTGTGAAATTTTTACTGACCATCAAAGCTTAAAATACCTGTTTACTCAAAAAGATTTGAACTTGAGGCAAAGAAGGTGGATGGAAATTATAAAAGATTATGATTGCACGATACATCACCATCCAGGTAAAGCTAATGTTGCTGCTTATGATTTGAGTAGAAAATCTCTAGGCATAGTATCTTATATTTATTGTATTCGAGTTGACCTACTGGGAGAGTTAGCTTTAATGGGGGTGGAATTAACTTTGAATGAGTCTTACGGAATAGTAGCACATTTAAATGTTAGACCCACGTTAATAGACTGGAGAAAACAAGCACAGGCAGGAGATACATAATTGGAGAAAGTTAGAGATAATATGAAAAAGGGTAAAGCAAATGAATTTTCTATTCGGGACGATGACATTGTTATGTATGGAAACTGTTTGTGTGTACCTAACGTGCCGGATTTAAAAAGAACGATTTTAGAGGAAGCCCACTATTCTTTATATGCTATGCATCCAGGGAGCACGAAACTGTATAGAGATTTGAAACAATGTTATTGGTGGTCGGGAATGAAACACGACATTGCAGATTTTGTTGCTAGATGTCTAGTTTTCCAACAGGTGAAGGTGGAGCATCAGAAGCCAAGTGGTTTACTACAACCCTTACCTATTCCTGAGTGGAAATGGGATCATGTTACTACAGATTTTGTTACAGGTTTACCAAAATCATCACGAGGGTTTGATTCTATTTGGGTTATCGTTGATAGGTTGACTAAGTCTGCACATTTTCTTCCTGTTAAAACTACTTACTCCATGGATAGATATGCCAAATTATATGTGGATGAGATTATTAGATTGCACGGTGCACCTGTTTCCATTATTTCTGATCGAGATCCTAAGTTTACTTCTCACTTTTGGCCTAGTTTACAACAAGCTTTGGGGACTAAATTGAAATTTAGTACAGCTTTTCATCCTCAGACTGATGGGCAGTCAGAAAGAGCGATCCAGACACTCGAAGACATGTTACAAATTTGTGTATTGGAGTTCAAAGGCAGTTGGGATGAACACTGGCGACTAATAGAGTTTGCTTATAATAATAGCTATCATTCGAGTATTGAGATGGCTCCTTATGAAGTTTTGTATGGGAGAAAATGCAGAACTCCAGTTTGTTGGACTGAAGTAGGAGAACGAAATCTACTTGGACCAAAAATCGTACAGCAGACTATGAAAAAGATAAATCTTATCCATAATCGCTTGAAGGTGGCGCAAAGTAGACAGAAAAGTTATGCAGACAACCGAAGGAAAGAATTGAAATTTGAGGAAGGTGATCAAGTATTCCTACGCGTTTCTCCTTGGAGAGGGGTTATGAGATTCGGGAAGAAGGTAAAGTTAAGTCCCACGTACATTGGCCCTTATGAGATAGTGAAACGGGTTGGACCTGTAGCTTATAAATTGGTGTTACCACCAGAATTTTCTCGGATACACAATGTTTTTCATATATCCATGTTACGTAAGTATGTGCCCGATCCTTCACATGTGTTTACTTCACAACTGATAGAGCTTCAACATGACCTAACCTATGTGGAGGAACCATTTGCTATTATAGATCGAAAGGAGCAAGTGTTACATAGTAAAACCATTTCACTAGTTAAGGTGATGTGGAGAAGTCAGAATGTGGAGTATGCCACCTAGGAAGGGGAGGATAACATGAAGAAGCAATATCCGCATTTGTTTGGTAAGTTTCTTATGCGTTAAATTTCGAAGACGAAATTTTTAGAAGAGGGGTAGAATTGTAAGGCCCTAAAACACGATTAGTAAGGTTAATCACATGATTAAGTATAAGTTATGAATTAGTTATGTGGTTAAATTCATCATGAAAATATGTTTTTAAATTCATCATTATGTTTATAAAAAGTAAGCTAGAGTGTTGGTACGAAAGTGGCGATGTTTCGTCGCCAAATGTGAAAGTTATGAAATTTTTAAGTAAATAATTACACTTCTGTTCGAGCCCAAATTAGGTGCACTAGTTTTATGATTTTGGGAAAACACAAAATATGAAAGTTGTAGATGTTTAAGTTATATACTCGTAGACACAAAGTGGGAGTAAATCGGGGCTCGAAATAGTGAGTTATGGTGATTTTACTAGGCAGGGCAAATATGTCATTAACGGAATTGTCCTATTGGACCCCTTACCCAACGAATCGCATAATAACACCTTAAAGTAGTCACATAGCCACGTTTTTAAGCTTATAAGGAAGACCTTATCATCTTTTTCATTTCCTATTACAAGCTTGTGAAAAAAATATGCTTATGGGGAGAGAAAAAGAAAGTTAAGGAGGAATTTCATTGAAAATTCACCATAAATTGAGGAATTATCGTAAGGTAATTACTTCTTAATTAAAGTTGATTACATGAATGATTTCTACACTTGGTATATTTTTTTTTTTCTGATTTGGTTTAGCATTTTAATGATACCCATATTTCCTAAGTGTATTAAAATAAGGATGGGTTAAGAACATAAGTTAGAACTGATACTAGGATCGTAAATGCATACTTTAAAGTCCTAGATTTACATCATTTTTGTAAAGAATTTTGATTTATAAAATTCATGATTATGATGTATATATCTGCTAAAACTTGTTTATTATATGTTTCCATGATTCATACTCAAGGTGGAGGTTAGGTATGCTTAAAAATGTTGAGTTATGCTTTAATGTTCTTTTTCGACCTATTTGTGCTAAAAATGGTATAAATTATGGAATACTGTTTGGAATTGAGTGATTCCAGTTGAAGAGTAAAATAAACTCATACATGTATAACATATCCGAAAATTGTGTAAAAATATCAAGTAATGAACCTTTGGTGATAGTTTGAAGTTTTGGTTTAAAATCTGGCCTAAAGGAGCAAGAATGCATACCAAGTGTTTGACGTTTTGCTCGACATAGAAAATGAGCACTAAAAATTATGAAACATTAATTTTATATTATTCAATGTGTTTACTGATATTGGGTGGAATATCATGCAAAGTTATGTTGTACAAAAATTATGAAAATTCCAGGAAGTTGAAGTTGTGTTGCTGTTTTTCTTGAGAAATGATTTGGAAAAGGTTGTAATAAAATGGGCATAACTTTCTCTAGCGAATTGGTAATTTATTTCCATAAATTGTGTTAGAACCCTAATTACTTGGGTTTTATAGAAATTTTAAGTATCATATTTATTTCCTCCTTAGTTATTTCTGATTGACCAAATGATGTGATGTATTACTAGGTTTAATGTTAATTGGTGTATTCAGATACTAATGACGTTGACTTGTTAGGTGGGGAAGCAACTAATACTACCATATCAAGGAAGTAGTTTGGTATTAATATTAGTACCAAATAAAAGGTGAGTGACCTATCCTATGTAATATAGATGATTATATGTTCATATGGAAATGTGTAGTTCAATACATGTGTTAAAATGCTTATGGGGGTGATGTTGTATTTAGGAAACATATGCATATGATTAAAATGTTAAGTGATGTTATTTAATATTAAGGACTGTGGTGGGTCCTACAGGATGTGGCGGTCCTGTTAATCCAACTTAAAGGTTTGTGTACTCGGGCCTAATAAAGGGATGTGGTGGTCCCCAATAATTGTGGTGGATTAATTGGATTGTGGCGGGTCCAGACTTGCGAGAGTTTCACAATTCCTGTTGGGTTATAACATTAGAACAAAATAAAAATGGTTATTCACTTTGGTTATAGGTGTGGTATATGGTCATTCACTAAGCTTATATTGGTTAGACTCCTATAATGTTATGTTTCAGGTATGCCTATCGTTTGGAGTTCACTGCCAAGTTAGGACCTGAAAACGGGGGAGTGACGGATATCTAGTATGGTTTGAATATCAAGAATCTTGTTGTGTAAATATTAAACTAAAGATCTTGGTTATGTAAAGTTGTGTAGTACTTATAGGTGACATGTAAATGTAGTTATGTTTTCATCTACACATACCTTTGGAAAAAAAATCTCATCCTATTTTTCCTTAGAGATTTAAATTAAAGCATTGTTTATTATTTAAGGCAATTTATCACTAATTAACAAGGATGAGTTTAATTTAATTAAGTCGGGGCGCGACAAATGTTCTTAAAAGTAATATTAGAAAGAAGGACTTGCGTGATTATCCTAGCGTTTATCATTATAAGGGAACAATAATGCGTACGGAATAATACTCCATCAAGATCAAATATACAGAGAGAGAGAGTCTAAGAGAGTTAAGTTTAAAGAATATTGAAAAAAATAGGAAAAAAGTAAGAAAATGACTCGAGTCTCGAGTTTTACCCTGAGACGCCTACGTAGCCTATAGAGGCATCAAAGTCCACGTAGTTCATATGCAAAATGATGGGTGGAATTTATCCCATAAATCCAACCGGGGACTTCTCTTATATGTGTGTGTCTGTAAAAAAGTGTTTTAGTTGTGAGAAAAGTATGAGAATTCCTGTTTGGAATTTATGAGCAAACCTTCTTTTTATTGTTTTTTGGGTTTTATTTATATGAAAATAAGAGATGTGCAATAATACTAGATAAAAAGTATATTAGGATATATGAGATGAGAGAATGAAAGTGCTAAGTAATAAAACAAGTTAATGCTAATTTAGGAGAATTTGAATAGAGAGTTGGGAAAGTTGGACCTTCTTGAAGATCTTGAGCTGGATCTTAGATGTTGGAGAGAAGCCCTTGCACTTGAGTGATGATGGAGGGTAGTTAATTCACAAAGTTTGATGAAAAATATGATGAAAGGTGAAGGTTGGAAAGGGATTTGGATGGGGAAATCACGCTGACTTCGAGAGAGGAGCTCGCTGAGAGTGATGGATTTTAGATCTTGTGTCCTCTGCAATGAGGTCAGGCCCTCCTCTTTATAGGCCCAGGGCATTGCTGATTGACAGAGCCCTGGTCCTACCAATCGACAGGTGTGTTTAGGCACACTGCCGATAGGCAGGGTTTGGAACCTGCCGTTTGGAAGTCTCTTTCAGGTTCCTTCGGAAAATCGATCGTAGAGAACAAACCGTTGATTCGAATCATGCACAGGGTGAACCATTGGAAAGGTACTTTAGATACCTTCAAAAGTCTTTGGAATGATCTCGGATCCGAGAGTTTACTTTGGGTCAAATGTGGCTCGGAAGCGTTCGTCGATCCTCTGGACGAGAAATTTTTGGATGCAAACAGTTTGTTCGTCCGCATGGTAAGTCAGAATCGCACACGGGGTGGACCATTGGAAAAGTTAGGATATTTAATTCGACATTACAAAGGGCTTGACTCGATTTGGGGAGTTGACTTTGGGCCTGGAAGCATTTGGTGACCCTTCGGAGTAAAACCAATCATTCGTTCGAATCGCGCACGGGGTGGACCATTGGAAAGGAGTTTTAGTGGCCTTTGAAGATTCATTCAGTCCTGATTGAGATAAAGATTTGAATTTGGTCAAACGGAGCCTCGGAGCGTCCGATGGCCTCCTGATCAAGTTTTGGGGGAGAACGGGTCGTTCATTCGCATCGTAAATCAAAATCGCGCACGGGGCAGACCGTTGGAAAGGGGTTTCAGTGCCCTTTGAAAATTCATTCTGTCTCGGTCGAGTTGAAGAGTTTGACTTTCTGTCAAACGGAGCATAGGAGTGCCCTATGGCCTCTGCGTTAGTACCCGGGGTATGACTTAGGTTTGTAGTGATGAAAGGAGGTTCTAGGGACCTAAGGAGAGGTTAGGGGGTGTTAGAATGAGGTGTCTACAGATCCCCTCGACGGGTGAGTTTGGAACAAAAGATAGCTATCGAATAGACACCGTATGATGTGTTTTGAAAGAGTATGACCAATTTAAAGGGTCGAGGCCAATTCTGAGAACCTAAGGATGAGTATGACCGGTTCTGTGGGTTGAAGCCAATTCTGAGGGCTTGAAGATGAGGGTGACCGATTCTGCGGGTCGAATCCAATTCTGAGGGATTAAGTTGAGATGACCAATTATGTGGGTCGAAGCCAATTCTGAGGGCTTAAATTGAGATGACCAATTCTGAGGGCTTAAATTGAGATGACCAATTTTTGTGGGTCGAAGCCAATTCTGAGGGCTTAAATTAAGGTGACCAATTCTGCGGGTCGTAGCTAATTCTGAGGGCTTAAATTAAGATGACCAATTCTGAGGGTCGAAGCCAATTCTGAGGGATTAAGTTGAGATGACCAATTCTGCGGGTCGAAGCCAATTCTGAGGGTTTAAGTTGTGATGACCAATTCTACGAGTCGAAGTCAATTCTGAAGTCTTAAATTGAGCTGACCAATTATGTGGATCGAACCCAATTCCGAGGGCTTAAATTAAGATGTTCTCGGGGAACTCTGCCTGGGAAATTACCTCATGATTTTGATTTGAGCTGTGGAGCTGATTGCTGGGAAAATCCTCGTATCTTTTGGAGACTTTATCGGGGGAACAACGAATTTGATGCTGTAGATTCCACTAGGTAAGTGATTAGGTTGTCCAGGGTTTGGACGTTTTGCTCGTAGAGAATAGGAGATAACTTGAAGTTTAGGATGCTTTAGAGGTCCTCAAGGGACGTTGTCGGGGGGATATTTACATGGATTTTGAGATTTTCGCTGGGGAAATAGGGGTTCTATTTGAGGGAGTGCAAAATTTTCTTGGTGAAAATGTTCAAAATCCCTTCCGGGATTTTTAGGAATTTTCTGACGATTTTTAAGGGTTTTCTGGGTTTTTTTGGGAGTTTCTGTACGAAAATTTAAGGAGGGTTCCGGTCGGCATGGTGTAGAGGGTGCCATTCAGTAGCAGCACAAACTTTTGGACTACCTCGAGAAGCTAAAGGGGCAGTGCTAATTGGTAGGCTTGGGGTTAGTGCTGATCGGCATGACCCTTGGCATCCTATAAAAAGGGACGGGTTCCCCTCTTTTTCACAGCTTCTTGCCTTCTTTCTTTATATGATTTTCTTCTGTGAATCATTATAGCATTCCGATCTTTAAAAAATGGCCTCTTTTTTAGCACTGTGGTACACAGGGAGTGGTTGGTTGTTGACTACTGGGCAAATGTGGAGTGGAGGGCTAGGGCGCCTCTTGCTTTAGGGAGTGAGAAATCTTTTGATGCATTCGAGATGGTTGCGGATGAGCGGACTTTCCTGCGGGAGCCTTCACATCATCGCTCTTCGAGGTTTGTGAACCCTGGTGGTTATGTAAGTAAAATAACTTTTGGCATTCCTTTTTTGATGTTTTCCTTTTTCCTTGTATTTTGACAAGGTTTTTTTCTTTTGGCACTCTCATGTTTCTTTGTCAACTATGCATGCCCACGGGATGACGGGGCTTAAGGATGTCTAGGAGCATCTTGCCCCTGTGGTGCGTTGGGTGGTATCATCAGCGGGGCTTGGGAGGTTGGTGTGTGTGCCGGATGAGACACCTCGTTCGACGGAGGTTTTATACGCTCAGGGGGAGAGGTGGTGGAACACTGCCCACATCTTCCATTTTGGCTTCGGGGAGATGACTGTGACTCCCATAGATGTGCAGTAGCTACTGGGGATGGATTGTGATGGAGAGAAGATAGAGGTGGATCGCTATTTGCGGGTGAGGCCGAAGGTGGTGTGGACGGCGCTAGGTAATGTGGGGAGTATAGTATCTGGGGACTCTATCCGACTGTCCCTACTGAGGGATGTTTTGTTGGGCAGAGTGATTGATGTGGAGGATGGGCTGCAGGTGAGATAGAGGGCCCGATTGTTCATTTTTCTAGTGTTGGGGGGATTTGTGGTGGTGTCAAGCGGTAATGTCATCCACTTATGTTTTTTACCATACTTGAGAATGTTTTCGAACATCCATCTCTATGATTGGGGGATCCTGACTTTGGCGACCCTTTATTTTTCTCTGGATGCATTTAGTCGGTGCTTCCGGTATTCTTTCACTGGAGCCACGTATCTTCTTGAGGTATTCTTGAATTTGTGCATTTACCTTTCATGCATTCACATTTTCCTTATACGTCTCTTTTTTATCGCGGATTTTCGTCTTTGGAAGACGTGGTTTTATGAGGTCATTGGGTGCACTACCCAGCTGATCGCTTTAAAGGATGAGACCGTTGGGGACTTTTGCCGATTTTATCAATGGCGGAAGGACAATGGAAATCTCTCTCTCTGGAGGCAGTGCATCAGGTCTTGAATAGCCTGACCAGTGATAGGGTAAGACTTTTCCTTTCTTCAGTCCTGGTCTTTATGTGCTCTGATTCTGTATTGACTTATATTTTGCTGGGAATTTTTTAGGTGACCTTTTACCCTTGGGGGACGATCGTTCAGGACACGGGGTTGACTGGAGTGAATGCGCAGATGAGGCATTTGCTGGCGCATGAGTTTAGCCACTCTTGGTATCTCGGGGAGAGGGTGGTCTAAAGAATTGCTGAGTAGGAGGTAGTGGTGCCACTTGTGAGGCCCCCTATGTCTATGAGGCGGTAGCGGCTATTGTCAAAGGATGCGAGGATTGCGGCGATGATTGGCGATTCCTATTTACTGTACACTGATACGACTATGCCGTATTATTATATGGACTTTGTGACGAATTGGATGATGGCGCCAGCATGTATGATGAACTACCCTTCCCTCCTACGGGTTTGAATCGTCTAGTGGGGTCCTCCCATAGCGGTGGCAGTCCGTCGACATCTACGGCGGCGGCGACTTCGGAGGTTCCCTTTGTGTGGTTGCATACCCCTTCATACAACATCCGATGAGCTGATGGATGGATGGTGCCTATGTTGCATTGTCCTCATATGGTGGACACAGAGGAGTTGGGCTTGACAGAGGAGGTTATTCGTCCTTTGGTATATCTTTATGTTCCTGTCTTTTCCTTATTTTTGGTTTCTTTTGATCTTTTCTGTTTGATACTGATTTTACCTTTTCTTGCAGCAAGTCCGGGTGTTCACCACTTGGCTGAGGGACATTAGGGATTGGATATCTTCGGCGACTGCCCATATTCGGGATGCGGTTCCTGTTCCTTCTTGCTTGGTGACATCTGCCTCATCCGGGGAGGAGTCTAGTTCGGGTGGTGGTGCGTTATCCCACCGCAGGGGAAAAAGAGCGTGTCGCAGGGGTGGAAGCTCTTGAGAGAGAGAGAGAGAGACAGAGAGAGAGAGAGAGAGAGAGAGAGAGAGAGAGAGAGAGAGAGTGGGTTCGGGCTGAGTCCCATTGTTTTTTTTCTTTTCTTTCCTACAAGATTGATGTAACATTGAGAAATATCTATGCAATGCAATGAAGTTTTTTTATTATCCTTTGTTAATGATGAATGAATGAATGCATGCACATGTGCTTTTTAATTTGCTGCTGAGACCGTAAAAAGAAATATTTTTGGGATTTGAAGGAAAGTTTTATATAAAATGTGAATTTATATAAAAAAGGAAAAGGATTTTGAAATTCTGTTGAGAATGTCGATTTATTGATTTTTCTAATTTTGACAAAATAGGAAAAAGGTAAGTTCCAAAAATAGGGGGTTGCCGATCGGTAAGCACCTTGTCCTGCCTATCGACAGGTCAGTCCAGTCCCATCAATTCAAAGATTTGATTGGTACCCTCTTCAGCCTTTGGTACCTTGTGGGGAAGGATTTCCTCCTATTTCTGTAGGGGTTATGTCTTTTGTGAGGGTTTTCAAGTATAAAAAGGGGTAAGGGTGGAGTGTTTTCATCACACCTTCACATTCCTACTTTCTTGTTATGTGAGATGGCTCTCATTGGTAGTGTTGAGTTTGCCAACTACCTCAAGACTTTGGAGGCAATGTGCTCCTACAACGTCGACTATGATGCTTTCAACATGCGTCGAGTCTCTTTATGGAATAATCGGCCCATAGAGTGGAACATGATGATGACGGCGGTATAATTTTGGTACCCCAAAGACCATGTATTCCGTTTTAGCTTGGAAGAAGTCTGTCCGACTTGTGAGGAATTTTTTGCCATGTTGGGATTAAATCCTAATGTGGCGGTTGCTCTGCCTAAATTTTCCCGATCTTCTCGAGAGTGATTGGTTGGACTTCTCCTTGTCTCTCCCTCGGTGGGTAGATCCTTGGTTACTGGAGGAATGATTTCTCTTCCTGCGGTGTTACGGTCCGTGCATTTGTAGGAGGTTGGTGATGCTGTATATGCTAGAGACGTCGTTCTGGGCTTGGTTTTAAAATTGTTGCTGGTGACCGAGGATTTGCTGATGGACCCACAACTTGCAACTATTACTTCATGGATATCCTATTATTGCAATCCTGTGGCGGTGATACTGGTGGAGACTCTGAATGGCCTGGATGACTGGCGAGAAGGTCGTTTTGACTTTCTGAGGGATGGCCATGTGATGCTGTTTATGTGGTTGTCTGAAAGATTCCGCCTAGTGACTCCTCTGGAATATCCTTTGTCGTCTATACCCAACTTCTTTTCCTGCCATTTCATCAGTGTTGGTCTCGATATCGAGAGCTGGGAGAATTGGTTTGTGGAGCATGTGTCTCTAAATCTATACTGGTCAGTGCCTTGGTGGGAACAGTTGTTGCCTATTCTGGAGCTGGGGGAATACCCATACGTCCGGTTGGTTGGTCTCCGACAAACGTCTTTATATTTCCCTTGGCGTCTTTTGCACCAGTTTGGATGGGAATAGGTTGTGCCACTTCGAACACTAGATTTATTTCCGGAAGAAGATCTGACAGAGCGTCTGCGCATGCGCCTGGGCACTTTGTGAGAGATTCGGCGTTCGTCGTCTCGTCCCTCTTAGTCTGTTGGGAGAGTTTGGCACATCCCCAGGGATTATATGAAGTTGTTGTGGAGAAGAGTAGTTAGCAAGATGTTGGTAGTGGAGACTGGACAAAGGTGGCTTATTTTATCTGATACCATGGAGAGAGGTGTGGTAGTTTTTTCGAGGTTGGTTGGAGCTTATCGACCCATGGAGAATTTGTGGAGCTCTATTCAAGAAGGGGAAGCTTGGGGACCCTAGGATGTAGATGATGACGGAGAGGGATCCTCTAATAGCTGTGGGTAGGACTCTTGGAGAGTTTGTTTTGTAATGGGGAATAAATTTTGAGATTTATTTGGCTTTTTAGGAAGGTAGGGGGAAGGAAATTATCCGTTCCTTTTCTTATGTAATTGCACTGTAACTTCTTATTAGTGTAATAAACAAGTTTTTGATCATCTAGCTGTGCCTTTTGATGAATTTTGTATTTTGAATTATCTATACCGATCGCTAAGGCATGCATAATCCTTTTATTCAAATATATGTTAGAATGAACTGTCATTCTCGGAGATAAGAAAAGAATAGTTTTTTATGAAAAAGAAAGGGTCATGCTCATGTAAGATGTATGAGCTGCCTACGTAACTCTGGGGGTTTTTGAATTTTTTTTAATTTTTTTAAGAATGGTTTTTTGTAGAGGATCAGGCCCACGTAGTTTTGGGTAGAGGGAAATGTAGACTTTTTTTAAGAATAGAAGGGAAATGAGAAGAGTCGTAGTGCGTCGAGATTTCGAACTAGGGATAGAACTTCTTAAGATGGTCCAGGTTGACTGGACGAGCCATCTCTTCTCCATCTAAGTCGATGAGCATGGCGGCACCGCCGGACAAGATCTTTTTGACAATGTATGGGCCTCTCCAATTGGTCTTGAATTTCCCTCTGGGGTCCCAGATGGGTTCTATTATTTCTTAGAGGGATAAATCCCATTCTCGGATACTGCGGTCCTTGACTTTATTATTAAATGAACTCACTATTCGACGATGGTACCCTTGTATGTGATACAGCGCTTTCAGTCTCCTCTCGTCCAATGTGATATCTCATCGAGGCGGCTTTGATGCTAGTCCTCCTCACTGACTTGGCTTTCGAGCATGACACGAAGTGAAGGGATTTCTAGCTCCACAGGTAGGACTGCTTCCATGTCGTAGACTAGAGAGTAAGGGGTAGCCCCAATAGACGTTCGAATTGAGGTTCGGTATCCCCAGAGGGCCTATGGGATTCGGTCGGCCCAATCTCGACAGCTTTTGATCATCTTACTGATGATGGATTTAAGGTTTTTGTTGGCGGCTTTGATTGCACCGTTGGTGTGAGGTAGGTAGGGAGAAGATTTGTGTATCTGGATCCCATACTCGTTTACCACTTCTGTGACCTATGCCTCGAAATGAAACCCGTTATCTGACACTAGCTCGTGCAGGACCCCATATCGATAGATGAAGTTTTTCTTAATGAATTTGGCCACTTTCTTGGCGTTCAAGACTGCGTATGACTCAACTTCGACCCATTTAGTGAAGTAATCAACGGTAACTAGGATGAATTCATGCCCGTTGGAAGCCTTTGGTGTAACATTCCCTATGATGTCGATACCCCAGGTGGAGATCAGCCAGGGAGAAGTCATGTTGTATAATTCTCGCAGAGGCAGGGGTTGAAGGTTGGAAAACTGTTGGCATTTGAGGCATCTCTGGACATAGGAGGTGCAATCTTGGATCTTGGTGGTCCAGTAGTAGCCTTATCGGATGATCTTCTTGGTAAGCATGTGATCGTTCATGTGGGTCCCACATTCCCCGCTGTGGATTTTCTACATTACCTCTTCAATGTCAGCCCCTGCGATGCAGCGTAGATGGGTTCCATCGAAGTTTCTCTTAAATAATGCTTTGTGATAGATTATGTATTGGGCGGTTAGTCTTCGAAGGGTTGCCTGGTCTTTCTTGTTGGAACCCTCGGGATACCTACCATGCTTGAGGAGGTGCTAGATATCATAATACCAGCAATTGGCTAGATCGGGATCTTCTTTGGTGATGAGATCAATGTGGTAGCAATGGGTTGGTTTATCTTGCTTTTGAACTAGGAAGTGGAACATTGTTATTCCTTCGGGCATGTCGACCATGGAGGCTCGGGTAGTAAGGGCATAGGCTAGGTTATTTTTTCACTGGAGGTAGGTAATGGAAGGCGATGCCTTGGAATTGAGAGGCTAGTTCTTTTAAGTGGGCATGGAAGGGTTGGAGCTTCTCGTCCTTAACTTTCCATTTTCTGAGCACTTGACCGATGATGAGGGAAGAATCCCCATAGACATCTAGGCATTGAATACCTTTCTTGAGAGGAACTTTGAGGCCTACCTTACACACCTCGTATTCAATCATGTTGTTGGTGCAGGGGAAATCCAATTTGATGGCGATGGGAGTGTGGGAGTCATCTGGGGGATCAGAAGTATCCCAATGCCATATCCCTTTTTATTGGCAGCGCCGTCAAAGAACATTTGCAATCGTTGATCGTCTTGAGCGGTGTAGAGGATGTTTTCATCTGGGAATTCGAAGATCCAGTCATCATATTCTTCTATGGGGTAGTCAGCGAGGTAGTCAGAGATGGCTATTCCTTTCATGGATTTTTGTGTGACGTACACGATATCAAACTCGGTTAGGAGAATCAACCATCGAGCCATTCGATTAGATAAGGCGGGTTTCTCAAGAAGGTACTTGATGGGGTCCATTCGGGATACAAGATTAATGGGGAAGGCGAGCATGTATTGTCACAACTTTTGGGTGACCCAAACAAGTAAGACACATGCCTTTTCCAAAGAAGTGTAGTTGACTTCGTACCCAGCCAATTTGCGATTATCATAATAGACAGCTCTTTCTTTGCGGGAGTCTTCAAGGTATTGGGATAGCAAAGCCCTAACTGCAGTGTCGGTTATGGTTAGGTATAGGAGTAAGGGGAGACCAGGATGTGGTGGCATGAGTACCAGAGGTTGGGTCAGATATTATTTGATTCGATCAACAGCTTCTTGGCAGGCCTCGTTCCAAACTTTGGTTTAATTCTTTTGGAGGATTTTGAATATAGGTTCGTAGATGAAGGTTAGTTGGCTGATGCATCGGGTGATGTATTGCAATTTCCCAAGGAAACCATGGAGTTCTTTCTCCGTTCGGGGAGGTGGCATCTTAAGTATGGCTTTCAGTTTGGCAGGATCTTCTTCTATCCATTTCTCACTGACCATGAATCCCAAGATTTTTCCCTTTGTAATGTCGAAGACACATTTCTGTGGATTGAGTCTCATCTGATATATTCGCAGTCGTTCGAAGAACTTTTCGAGAGCGGGGACATGACCTTCTCTAGTTTTGGATTTGATAATCATATCATCCACATAGACCTCGACTTCTTTGTGAATCAGATCGTGCAGGATGGTTGTGGAAGCCCTCTAGTAGGTAGCCCTAGCATTCTTGAGACCAAATGGCATAACAGTGTAGAAAAAGGTTCCCCATGGGGTTATGAACGCGGTCTTTTCTTGATGATCTAGGTGCACTTTGATTTGGTTATACCCGACAAACCTGTTGACGAATGACTTGAGAGCATGACTGGATGTGTTGTCCACGATCATGTCGATATTGGGTAGCGGGTAGTAATCCTTTAGAGAGGCTTTGTTCAAGTCCCAAAACTCTACACACATCCAAACTTTACCTCTTAATTTAGGTACAGTCACTATGCTGGCTAGCCATGTGGGATATTCTATCACACGAATGAAGCCCACGTTCAACTGTTTGACCACCTCTTCTTTGACTTTGAGCAACCATTCGGCATGGAGCTTTCTCAGCTTTTGTTTAACCGTCTTGTAATCTGAAAGAGTGGGGATCTCAAGTTGAGCTATTTTAGGATCAATACCGGGCATATCGTCACAGGACCATGCGAAGAAATCCACGAATTCCTTCAATAATTCTTCGAGTTGTGTGCGCTCATGCTCATCGAGGGTAGCCCCTATCCTAATCTCATGCAGTTGGCTACTAGAACCGAGGTTAAAATTAACTGTTTCTTCTTCATTAACTTGAACGTGGTTATGTTGTTTGTTATTAACCTTATTTAGATAAGTTAAGAATTTTTTATTTGCAAAATCATCATCATCAAAAGTTTGATTGGAATCTAAACAATTAATGTAAGGCACAGAAAGATACTCAAAATCTTCATTTATTTCATTGATAGGAAAAATAGCATTGAGAACCTCATCAAAGGAGGTCTTGATTACATTTGATCAAGGATAGATAACAGAAGAAGAAATTGGGTAAACATTGGGGTTAGGTGGGATTTCAATAGGTAGAACTGGCGCAGTATGCCAGTTGAGGAGAGGTGTATCAATAACTTTAATCAGGTGGGATGGATCCAGTGATGTAGTGCTTGAATGAACCATGCAGAGTGTCAGCCCCAGTGTTTGTAAGTCGAAGGAATATTCGGAGTCACTTCCCTCATAATTTTCGGTATCTCTGATGAGCGGTTGTACATGGTGTTGGGAACTTTCGGCCCATGGGTAGCCATCTTTCGAAAAAGATCTCCATTCCAGGCTTCATCTTTTTATCTGTATGGTCATACCATGGTCTTGGGACGTCTTCGCCCTCTTTGATGATACGTTTATTCAAGGAGACACCTGGGATAATCTGGATGCAGTCTAGTCTTCTCTTTAGTCGAGACTGGCGGATCATTCTGATCTCTTGTTCTAATGGTTGATACCCCAAACCACAAGGAGGGAAATATTTCTTCAGTTCGATGGGCTCAAGTATCCATTGTTGTCTTTGCCCTAGTCCCAGTTCGATCATGAAGTGCATGTATCTGAACATCTTAATCATATTGACGTTGCCATGAGGGTCGTATTTCGGATAAACCCTTTCTTTAAAATTGTCCCCTGTCAGGAGTAGAAGTGGTTCAACTCAAAATATTGATAGGAACATATCATTTGACCCGTACTGTATCTCAAGGTTTGGACTGCTGGTGCTTTCACACTTGGCATTGTCGTCGTTGCCCAAAATGGTGATGACTCATCCATCGACGAAGAAATTCAATTTCTGATGGAGCGAGGAAGACACACCCTTAATACTATGGAGCCAAGGCCGTTCTAGCAACATGTTGAAACAAGTTTGGATGTTAATAACTTAGAATTCAACAACATGGTTTATAGGGCCAGCCCCTATTATAAGTTTTATGGATCCCATTACCTCTCGACGGTATTATCGTAGGCATGTACCGCAGCGGAGGTTAGAGCGAGATCACTTTCTTTTAGTCCTAAGCATTTGAAGGTTCATAGTGGGCAGACATTCAAGGCGGATCCATTATCGACAAGAGAGAGTGGTGCGATCTTCCCCATAACTTTGACTGAGATATTGAGTGCATGATTATGGTTTGGCCCGATTTTGGGGATTTTCTCTTCGGAAAAGGATAGCATTCGGTTAAAGGTCAAGGATCCAACTAAATTTATCTCTTCTTCTGGTGTGGTAGAGGGAGGAACTGTGGGTCCAGTGAGAAACTTGATCAAAGCATTTCTGTGCAGCGGAAAGACATGAAAAGCCCTTATAGAGTGATGTTAGCTTGAGTTTTCTTTAGTTGATCGAGGATCTTGCTTTCCTCGACGGTTATCTTTGGCATAGGAAGGTTTTCAACGCCTTTCCCTTTATCATTGGCTGGTGGTAAATTTGGGATCCGGTAATGCCTCCCTGATCTGGTCATGTGATTTACTAAAGAAGGGAAGAACATGAATCATGTTTCCTCGTCGATCTTCGGTTGTTCTACCACCCTATTTATTTCTCCGAGGAGTTTTTCAAATGATATTATCCCAAACATGTCGTCTACCGGGCCAGTTTTATCAGAAGCTTGCTCTCCATTTGAATCTTTAAATTCTTCCCCCCATCCGGTGGCAATAATTTTATCTTTCCATGTAAAGTTAATGCATTCCACAACTTCAATGGCTTCTTCGTACAGATCTTCCCATTATGCGGGGATATGTAAGGGTAAAGGGACTAGGCATCCTTATAGATTCAGAGTATCAAGTAACTCGGTCATACTGCAAATATCATTAATTTACCTGAGTAATTCTTCCATGATCTGGGAAATTTCATCTAGGATGACTTCATCAGTTGGTACCACCCAACTGTCTGACTCTCGGGCCCCATTTTCGTTCTTCCAAGAATGGCGTACTGAACCTCTGGAAATCAATGATCATCTTTGGGGGCAATTTCAGCCCGAACTGTAGGAGTTGGTTTAACACTTCTGATAATTCCATACTTTCATTTTCAGAACGGGTACGGACAACAATTCATGCTCTAGTAAGGAGTGATAGTGCTTCATCAGTGAAGCTGGCAGGGTGTAGGAGGAAATATGGGCAAGTTTAGAGAGGTTTGGGAGAGTATATGGGTGTGATTTGAGTTGAGGGATCAAATTCTGGGTTCATTTCTAGGAAGATAGCATTGGTATGATTTGGGAGTGGGTTGTGAGTAGTGTTTGTCTTAGGATGGTGGGGAAATGGTACCTCGGTCAATTAGACCTTGGATTATGTTTCGGAGGTGAAAGCATTGGTCGGTGGTATGGCCAGCAGTTTGGTGAAAGGCGCAATGGGCATATGCCTTGAAGTTTCTTGGAAGTGGATTTGGCAATGGACGAGGGTCCAAGGGTTTGATAAGGTTTTGGCTTAATAGGGCTTGATAAACTTTAGAGAGGGGATCATGGAGCTCGATGTATTCCTTTCGGACTGGGACAGGGCGTCTTTCTAGTGCCCACGAAGCGATTGGTTGAAAGATGTTGTTAATGGTTGAGACTGCATCACTAGAAGATTTGTCATATTTTCTGGGGGTGAACTGTCCAGGCACTTTTTTTGGTTCAAACTCTATTTTAGCAAGACCTTCCTCGATTTCTTCTCCTTCTTCTCTGAGAGCTTGGAAGTGAGGATAGTATTATCCTCCCATCGTTTCTCAGACATGGGGTAAGAAGTTCTTCTTCACTATGTTGACTTATTCTTCCTCGGATGGCCGATTGGTCATGGTGGCTGCTTTTTCCCTCCATCGGGCTCTGAAGTTACTGACTGATTCCCCAGAGTTTTTTTTAAGCATATTTAAATCACGGTGGGTGACCTCAAGCTCTTAGTTGTATTTGTACTGCATCATGAATTCTCGGGCTACATCCTCCTAGCTATGAATTTTGGATTCCTCGAGAGACAAAACCATCGGAGGGCGCTATACTTCAAAGTTTGCTGAAATAATTGGGCCATCACTTCTTCAGAATCCCTAAAAGAGTCATGGAACGGTGATAACTGCAAAGATGAACAACCGTGGGTCTACCTCCTCTGAATTTCTCGATATTTGGCATCTTGAACTTCTCGGGTAACCTGGCCTTAGGAGAAGGAGACATGTGGGTGTAGTCCATGTAATTCCAGAGAGTCTGACTTGGTAGAACTTCTTAGTTAGCATCTTGAGATATTCTTTGACCTTGTTCAACTCTTCCTCTTTTGCATCAATGATCATAGGCAAGTTATCCCCAGGCTGGGCAAGGTTTGGCATAGGAAGCTAGGCAGGCGGAGACCCATTAGCATAAGGGGCACGTGGAGCGTGCTGATACTCTTCAAGAACCCAGATAGGCTCGGGTGGACCCATAGCATGAAGGAATAGGGCCTCGGTCTCTTGAGGAACGGGAACCTGGTTTCGTTGAATTTCTCGAACCTCAGTCTGGAGGTCGTCAATCTTGGACACGAGCTGAGCTACGACTGCCGCCAGATCTGGCTGCGCAACTGGTACTTGATATGTGTTCTCCATGGAAATTGGATGGATAGCAAACTCGAAAGAAGTAGCAAGGGAACAAACGGACCTCCAGGATGATTTGACTGAAGACCGAAGCCAATAAGGAGCTAGGCCAAGGGCGTGCGATCGACTTGAGAAGGCGTAAAATGGGATTTTTTTTTAAAATAAAGA
Source organism: Sambucus nigra (assembly GCA_949130495.1). Taxonomy (NCBI): domain Eukaryota; kingdom Viridiplantae; phylum Streptophyta; class Magnoliopsida; order Dipsacales; family Adoxaceae; genus Sambucus; species Sambucus nigra. Next base: position 80,280,285 of record OX422213.1, on the reverse strand, counting down.
AGAAAAATATTTTTAACATTTTTTGTTTTTTTTTGAAAGGAGAAATGTTTTTTTTTTTTTTTTTTGATAAAGAAAGGAAAAATGTTTTTGGATTTTTAATAAAGGAAGAAGAAATATTTTGGGAGACGGGTCTCAGTATGATTATTATAATTATTATGTTGTCACTTGTATTACATTCTCCTAAATGCAAAATGAAATGCAGGAAGGGACCCGATCCTGGAAAAGTTGGGTTTGTAACATATGCAAAGCTATAGTTGGACTTGTAACCAGGCTCATGGGCAGGTCCCATTTTAAAAATGCGCAAAAATTTGGGCGGCAGGCCGACCCAGAATTTCAGCAGAGTTTCGGGTCGAAATCGGCAATCTAACACGTGTGTCCTAGGCTTGACAACTATATGAGGGTATGCAGTTGGTTGGGTGAATCGGAAAGGGTTCCCCCCCTTTGGCATGGCTTTCACGATACACGTCTTGCTTTTCAGGGCAATCAGTACATGTGGACAAGCCATTTGATATACTTGGGTGTACGTGAATTGCCTCATTATATACCTCATGGGGATGGTACGTATGAGAGAGAATTCCATATACTCGGCGTACGTGAACGAGTTCCCTGCGATATACCTCCCGTTATGACTTCGGTCAAGCGGTACGATGCGAGGGAACTGTTCGATATACGTCTAAGGAACTTGGCCAATGGAAGGTGAGAGTTATATCGCTTAGGCTAATTGCGCCCTACTGAATCAGCGCCCATCACGAAGTGACCCTCCAGATACTGGACAAAATTTGGTCAATACCAATGCTCTTTGGTGATGTCGTGTGAATCATGCATGATTCTCTTATTAGTATCTTATGATGAGAGTATCTTTCTTGATCATGCCAAACAGGGGGAAAAGTACAAGTAATAATGGTATACCAAGTATGGATGGGTGATGCATGAAACATGTGGATATATGTGATCCTAGGTGCATGTGGTGTGAAGTGTACATGGAGAATCTCCTACAAGTGTGTGAATAGAAGCATAAGCAAGTGGTACACATAATAAAAGGGGAATATACAACATAGGGGAAAATATAATCAAATATAACACCCATGTAAATAGAGTCTAGCCCTCAAAATGAAAATCCCCAGCGGAGTCGCCACTGTGGCCATCCCTGTTCCTTTCGCAGGAGGGACGAAGAAGTGGGGGTGTCTCTAACGTCGAGAGGATCTTGGTCTCGCGCATCCCACCCGAGAGCGCTTCAGCCGGCATCGGTTATGAGGTGAAAAATGTAGACAGATGGAGTCGTCAGTCTATTTTACTCAAAGTAGACAAAAGAAAAAGGAGTCGTCCCGAAAGACAGCATCCAAAGGCATACTGATACATACGAAACCAAAATGATTCGAAAAGGGTCCGGAGGCTAAGTTACAAAATGGGAAGGTGTTAGGAACCCATTCCACCCTTACGGTCTCTCATGGATTATTGCTATTTTCCTTTATACCCCCGTGATATGTGTGTATGTGTATATGTAGTGGATATAGGAGTCATCGACTTGTATCATGGAAGAGATAAAGCGAGTCATCCGTAGGAATGTGCTTAAAAGTAATATTAGAAAATAGGATTTATGCGATTTTCCTAACGTTGATCATTATAAGGGAACAATAACGCATACAGAATAATACGCCATCAAGTAAAATATAGAGAGAGACAGAGTCTAAGAGATTTAAGTTTAAAGAATACAGAAAAAAAATAGAAAAAAAAGTAGGAAAAGGACTCAAATCTCGAGTTTTACCCCGAGACGCCTACGTAGCCTATAGAGGCATCAAAGTCCACATAGTTCATATGCAAAATGAGGGGTGGTATTTATCCCATAAATTCAACCGGGGACTTCTCTTATATGTGTGTGGGGGTGAAAAAGTGTTTTAGTCGTGAGAAAAGTGTGAGAATTCCTGTTTGGAATTTATGAGCAAACCATTTTTTTCTCATTTTTGGGGTTTTATTTATATGAAAATAAGAGATGTGCAATAATACTAGATAAAAAGTATATTAGGATATATGAGATGAGAGAATGAAAGTGCTAAGTAATAAAAGAATTTAATGCTAATTTAGGAGAATTTGAAGAGAGAGTTGAGAAAGTTAGACCTTCTTGAAGATCTTGAGCTAGATCTTAGATGTTGGAGAGCAACCCTTGCACTTGAGTGATGATGGAGGGTAGTTAATTCACAAAGTTTGATGAAAACGATGATGAAAGGTGAAGGTTGGAAAGGGATTTGGATGGGGAAATCACACTGACTTTGAGAGAGGTTTTCTAAGCTCGCTGAGAGTGATGGATTTTAGATCTTGTGTCCTCTGCAATGAGGTCAGGCCCTCCTTTTTATAGGCCCAGGGCATTGATGATTGGCATAGCCCTGGTCCTGCCAATCGACAGAGTGTGTCCATCCCCGATCCTCACAGCGGGAGGGACGAAGAAGAGGGGTGTCTTCAACGTCGAGAGGATCTTGGTCCCGCGCTTCCCTCTCGGGAGCGCTTCAGCCGGCATCGGTGATGAGGTAAAAAATGTAGAGAGAAGGAGTCACCAGTCTATTTTACTCAAAAAAAGAAAGAAAAGGGAGTCATCCTGAAAGACAGAATCCAAAGGCATACTGATACATACCATACCAAAATAATTCGAAAAGGGTCCAGAGGCTAAGTTACGAAATGGGAAGGTGTTAGGCACCCATTCTGCCCTTACAGTCTCTCATGGGTTATTGCTATTTTCCTTTATTTCCCCGTGATATGTGTGTATGTGTATATATAGTGGAGATAGGAATCATAGACTTGTATCATGGAAGAGATAAAGCGAGTCATCCGCAGGAATATTCTTAAAAGTAATATTAAAAAGAAGGATTTACGCGATTATCCTAGTGTTGATCATTATAAGGGAACGATAACGCATACGGAATAATACGCCATCAAGAACAAATATATAGAGAGAGTGTCTAAGAGATTTAAGTTTAAAGAATATAGAAAAAAATAGGAAAAAAGTAGGAAAAGGACTCGAGTCTCGAGTTTTACCCCGAGACGCCTACTTAACCTATAGAGGCATCAAAGTCCACGTAATTCGTATGAAAAATGAGGGGTGGCATTTATCCCATAAATCCAACCGGGGACTTCTCTTATATGTGTGTGTGTGTGTAAAAAAGTGTTTTGGTTGTGATAAAAGTGTGAGAATTCCCGTTTAGAATTTATGAGCAAACCCTCTTTTTCTTATTTTTGGGGTTTTATTTATATGAAAATAAGAGGTGTGCAATAATACTAGATAAAAAGTATATTAGGATATATGAGATGAGAGAATGAAAGTGCTAAGTAATAAAAGAAGTTAATGCTAATTTAGGAGAATTTGAAGAGAGAGTTGAGAAATTTGGACCTTCTTGAAGATCTTGAGCTGGATCTTAGATGTTGGAGAGCAGCCCTTGCAGTTGAGTGATGATGCAGGGTAGTTAATTCATCAAGTTTGATGAAAAAGATGATGAAAGGTGAAGGTTGGAAAGAGATTTGGATGGGAAAACCACGCTGACTTCGAGAGAAGTATTCTGAGCTCGCTGAGAGTGATGGATTTTAGATCGTGTGTCCTCTGTAATGAGGTCAGGCCCTTCTTTTTATAGGCCCAGGGAATTTCCGATCAGCATAGCCTTGGTCCTACCAATCAGGAGGTGTGTTTAGGCACACTACCGATAGGCAGGGTTTGGAACCTGTCGTTTGGCAGTCTCTTTCAAGTTCCTTCAAAAAATTGATCGTAGAGCATAAACCGTTGATCAGAATCGTGCACGGGCCGTTGGAAAGGTACTTTAGATACCTTCAAAAGTTTTTGGGACTAATCTTAGGTCTTGGAGTTGACTTTGGGACAAATGTGGCTCAGAAGCGTTCGTTTGTCCTTTGGACGAGGAATTGTCAGACGCAAATGGGTCGTTCGTTCGCATGGTAAGTCACAATCGTGAACGGGGTAGACCGTTGGAAAGGTTAGGAGATGTAATTCGATATTCCAAAGAGATTGACTCAGTTTGGGGAGTTGACTTCGGTCAACCAGGGCCTAGAAGCGTTTGGTGACCTTTCAGAGTAAAATGGATCATTTGTCTGTACCATAAGATAGAATCGTGCACGGGGTAGACCGTTGGAAAGGGGTTTTAGTGACCTTTGAAGATTCATTCAGTTCCGATCGAGCTGAACATTTTACTTTCGTCAAACGGAGCCTAGGATAGTCCGATGGCCTCCTGATAAAGTTTTGTGGGAGAACGGGTCATTCATCCACATCGTAAGTCAGAATCGCGCACCGGATAGACCGGTTAAAAGGGTTTTTTTGTGCCCTTTGAATATTTATTCAGTCTCGATCGATTTTAAGAGTTTGAATTTTGGTCAAACGAAGCCTGGGAGTGCCCTATGACCTCTGGGTCAGTACTCGGGGTATGACTTAGGTTTGTAGTGATGAAGGGAGGTGCTATGGACCTAAGGAGAGGTTAGGGGGTGCTAGAATGGGGTGTCTACAGAGCCCCTTGACGGGTGAGTTTGGAACACACGATAGCCGTCAAATAGACACTACATGATGGATTTTGAAATAGTACGACTAATTCAAAGGTTCGAGACCAATTATGAGAACCTAAGGATGTGGATGACCGGTTCTGTGGGTCGAAGCCAATTCTGAGGTCTTGAAGATGAGGGTGACTGATTCTGCGCGTCGAAGCCAATTCTGAGGACTTAAGTTGAGATGACCAATTATGTGGGTAGAAGCCAATTCTGAGGGCGTAGGGATGAGGGTGATCGATTCTACGGGTCAAAGCCAATCCTGAGGGCTTAAATTGAGATGACCAATTCTGCGAGTTGAAGCTAATTCTGAGGGCTTAAATTGAGGTGACCAATTCTGCGGGTCGAAGCCAATTTTGAGGGCTTAAATTTAGATGACCAATTCTTTGGGTCGAAGCCAATTTTGAGGGCTTAAGTTGAGATGAGCAACTCTGCGGGTCGAAGCCAATTTCGAGGGCTTAAGTTATGATGACCAATTCTGCGGGTTGAAGCCAATTCTAAGGGCTTAAATTGAGATGGCCAATTCTGCGGGTCGAAGCCAATTCCTAGGGCTTAAATTGAAATGTTCTTGGGGAACTCTGCTGGGGAAATTACCTCATGATTTTGATTTGAGCTGGGGAGCTGAATTCTGGGGAAATCCTCATATCTTTTGGAGACTTTTTCGGGGGAACAATCAATTTGATGTTGTAGATTCCACTGGGGAAGTGATTAAGTGGTCCAGGGTTTGGATTTTTTCTTGGGGAAATTTGGGACTTTTGGGGAATAGGAGATAACGTGAAGTTTGGGATGCTTTAAGGGTCCTTAGGGGACATTGTCGGGGGGAGATTTACTTGTCTTTTGAAAGTTTCGCTGGGGAAATAAGGGTTCCGTTTGAGGGAGTGCAAATTTTTCTTGGTGAAAATGTTTAAAATCCTTTTCGAGATTTTTAGAAATTTTCTGAGGATTTTTCAGGGTTTTCTATTTTTTTTGGAGTTTCTATACGAAAATTTAAGGGGGCTGTCGGTCGGCATGGTGTAGAGGGTGCCATTCAGAAGTGGCATGGACTTTTGGACTTCCTTGAGAAGGTAAAGGGCAATTTCGATCGGTAGGTTTGAGGTCAGTGCCGTGTCGGTCGGCATGGTGTTGAGGGTGCCATTCAGAAATGGCACAGACTTTTGGACTGCCTTGAGAAGGTAAAGGGCAGTGCCGATCGGTAGGTTTGGGGCCAGTGTCGATCGGCATGACCATTGGCATTCTATAAAAAGGGGAGGTTTCCCCTCATTTTTCACAGCTTCTTGCCTTCTCTCTTTCTGCGATTTTCTTCTGTGAATCGTTCTAGCATTCCGATCTTTAAAAAAATGTCCGATTTTGTGAGAACTGTGGTACACAGGGAGTGGTTAGATGTTGAGGACTTGGCAAATGTGGAGTGGAGGGCTAGGGCGCCTCTTGCTTTAGGGAGTGAGAACTTTGATGCATTCGAGCCGGTTGCGGATGAGCAAACTTTGCTACGGGAGCCTTCACATCATCGCTTTTCGAGGATGATGAATCCTGATGGTTATGTAAGTAAAATGACTTTTGGCATTCCTTTTTTGAGGTTTTCCTTTTTTATTGGATTTTGATAAGGTTTTTTTCTTTTGGCAGTCTGATGTTTCTTTGTCGTCTATGCATGCTCGCGGGACGATGGGGCTTAAGGATGTCTGGGAGCATCTTCCACCTATGGTGCGTTAGGTGGTATCATTAGCAGGCTTTGGGAGGATGTCGTCTATGGCGGATGAGACGCCTCGTTCGATGACAGTTTTGTGCGCTCTGGGGGAGAGGTGGTGGGACACTACTCACATCTTCCATTTTGGCTTCAGGGAGATGACTATGACTCCCATAGAAGTGCAGCAGCTACTGGGGCTAGATTGTGATGGAGATTATATAGAGGTGAATATCTCTTTGTGGGTGAGGCCGGAGGCGGTGAGGGCGGCGCTAGGTGATGTGGGGAGGATAGTATCTAGGGACTCTATAGGGATGTCCCAGTTGAGGGATGTTTTGCTGGGCAGGGTGATTGATGTGGAGGACGGGCTGTAGGTGAGACAGATGGCCTGGTTGTTCATTTTGCTAGTGCTGGGGGATTTCTGGTGGCATCGAGTGGCGACGTCGTCCACTTATGGTTTTTACCATACTTGAGGATGTTTTCGAACATCCCTCTCTTTGTTAGCATCTTGAGATCTTCTTTGACCTTGTTCAAATCTTCCTCTTGGATCAATGATCATAGGCAAGTTAGCCCCAGGATGGGCAAGGTTTGGCATAGGAAGTTGGGCAGGCAGCGGCCCATTAGCAGGAGGGGAACGTGGAGTGTGTTGATACTCTTCGAGAACCCAGATAGGCTCGGGTGGACCCATAGCATGAGGGAATAGGGCCTCGGTCTCTTGAGGAATAGGAACGTGGTTTCGTTGCATTTCTCGGACCTCACTCTGGAGGTTGTCAATCTTGGACATGAGATGAGCTAAGGCTACCGTCAGATCTGGCTGCACAACTGGTACTTGATCTGTGTTCTCCATAGAAAGTGGATGGATACCGTACTCAGGCGAAGTAGCTGGGGAAGGGACGGAGAGTTCGTCGGTCCTTTGGATGAGGAATTATCAGACGCAAACGGATCGTTCTTCCGCATGGTAAGTCCGAATCGTACACGGGGGTGGACCGTTGGAAATGTTAGGATATGTACTTTGACATTCCATAGAGCTTAACTCGGGTTGGATAGTTGACTTTAGTCAAACAGTTCCTGGAAGCGTTTGGTGACCTTTCGGAGTATAGTGGATCATTCGTCCGTATCGTAAGTCAGAATTGCGCATAGGGTGGACCATTGGAAAGGGGTTTCAGTGCCCTTTGAAGATTCATTCAGTCTCGGTCGAGCTAAAGAGTTGACTTTGGTCAAACGAATCCTCGGAGTGTCCGATGACCTCCTGATTAAGTTTCGAGGGAGAACGGGTCGTTCGTTCGCACCATAAGTCAGAATTGCGCATGGGGCAAACCGTTGGGAACGGGTTTCAGTGTCCTTTAAGATTCATGCAGTCTCGATCAAGCTGAGGAGTTTAACTTTTGGTCAAACGGAGCCTGGGAGTTCCCTATGGCCTCTGGGGTGTGACTTAGGTTTGTAGTGATGAAGGGAGGTGTTAGGGACCTAAGGAGAGGTTGGGGGTGCTAGAATGGGGTGTCTACACAGAGAAAGATTGGGAGAGCAAATTGGGCATATTTTGGGAGCCAAATCAAGAAGAGGAGATTAATTTGTTCTTCGTCAAAATCTCCGTCTACATCAATGGATCAGACCCTATGAAATTATCTACGCAAGTAGTTAAACTTAGTTTCATTTAAATTGCGGTATTGCAATTCATATCATGGTGGGTGTAAACCATAATCATTTTGGGATAAGTTATTATAGAAAAAATCATTTTTGGAGGGTATCACATGTTAAATATGGGTTTGGGGGATTTAAGAATTAAGGGTCAAATTGATGTTTAATTGATGTGAGAATAATATCATATGAGGCTAGAATATGATTTAGAATCGAAGACCTATAGAAATTGTTGTTGAATTTGGATTATTGAATCGAATTGAGAATTGTTATTTAAGGGGTATTGAGAAAAATCCAATTTATGAACCCTAGAATTTTAATGAAAATCACTGAGGATTAATGTCATATATTAGTTTTTGAACATGTTTATAGATGAAATAAATATGGGAGATAAAGTAATCGAGGTATGGATTTAAGTTGGAAAGCTTCGGAGTTTAAAAATGGTTGAAAAAGAACTCGGGGAAGATGACTGGTATCTGATCGATCGATCGAACCTTCAGTTTTTGTAAACATGAGATTTTAGATCTTTTTGTCACAGTCGCGTGGGTGCCGACCTCGCATTTTTTTTATTTTTTTGGATTTGATATGATTTTTCTACGATAGGGTGCGCGAGACCGACATCTTTAGGATAAATAAATTTGGGTTACTTGGAGATGTCCGTAGATGAGTGAAGGACTTTGGAAAAATATAAAGGAACATTATTTTATCCTTGGATTAGATAGGAATGAATTCGAGGTATGGATTTATGAGTATTTATAATGAACGACACTCGATAATATATGTAAAAAATATACGAACGTATTCGAATGGGAATTTTGGATGAGTTTAGCATACGGGATGGTATCTTAAGGTGGAATATAATTGATAGAAATTAAATGGAACCTAATACTTAGAGTCTTATGGGATAAGTATTAAGGACTATTAAATTTAATAAGGGTGTTAAACTTATTAACTGAATTTGGTGAAATGAATTCTAAAAGGTTAAAATATGGGCCAATAAAGGGAGTCCGGGCATATTGGTTGAGTGATACCACTTGGAAAAAAATTAATTGAGGTGATAGTTATTAAATTAAGGGTCAGGGTTTTTACTCCGATATTTCTCAGACTAGTTCTACGGGAGTAAGGCACAGATTAGCTGGTTTAATTTATTATAGAGATATATAATAAATTATCGAATAGTGAATTTCACGAGAGGTGTTAACCTTAATAGTGGATTTTTGTGTAACAAATTCTAAAGGGTGAAGATACAGACCATATGAGTTAGTCAAAGTATTGTAGTTGGGTTACACTACATTAATAAATTAATTAATGTGAAATTGATTTGATTAATCTGTGTAATTTGAAATGTAATGAATTCGGGGGATGAGCGAACATATGACTTAGATCAATAGGATATGAGTGAATTACCTACTGCATTATTTTAAAGGAAAATTGGCACACTTCGAGTAGTGAGGGATACTCGGGAATATATGATGAAATAGGTATAATTAAAATTAAACAATACGTAGGATCATCGGGAGATATATATTCAATGCAAGGTTCTAAAAAACGCGAGGCATGACCAAGGCGTAGAGGCCAAGCCTTAAGCCTTAGAAGCCTAGGCGGGCCTTGGCGTGAAAAGGCGTGAAAAGGCGTTTAGGCATTTTTTAATATATTTTAATATTTTTTTACTATGACAAGGCTATTTAAAATACTAAATTGGTACATACCTTAAAAATATGTTTAAATATTTGTAAATTAAAATACTATTTTTTTAAAATACAAAAAAAAAACAAAAAAAAATTGTCTTTTCACTCCTTACTTCTAAAAAACTAGCATTTTTTCACGCCTTACCTCCAAAAAACGCACGTTTTTTCACGCCTTGCCCCAAAAAACGTTGACGATCGTTGACCACGCCTTGATCCAAAACTTGGCGTATCTAAAAAGCCTCACGCCTAGGCGCGTTTTTTAGAACACTGATTCAATGTATGGAATATATGATATAGGCTGTGTGTATACCTATATTGGTTTGTATGGTTTATTACGTGTATGACATACCTACCATACTTGCTATCACGGGAGGTTAATTTTTGAAAAAGAACCATCTTATCTTTTTGTGCCTTCGGGGGGATTTAGATTGGTACCTTAAGGACATAGGACTACAAATGACTTATTTGTGAGTTGATAAGTCAGCAGACCATGGGAGCGTAGGTATGTGCGTGACCCATGGGTATGTGAATTGTGTTCGCCTCCAATATGTGTGATTTGTATTGACATGGTTCCAGAGTGATTCGGAATCCGTAGTCCTTTATACATTGCGTGATGTATCGGGACTTGATAGCAGAATATGCATGCACCGCAGGTCCTATCCTAAGGGTGTTATATTGTATATTTATAATTAGTGTGATAAATATATATACTTGTGATTTATTCTACTACTTGTGTGTTTGGTAGATGATGTACCTGGGAACTATAGCACAATATACTCACACTTCAACTCAGCTTAGGGGTGCAGTGTTGGCATATATAACAAAGTGATATATGTATATGTGTGATTTTATTCTAATGTGTGAGTTTAGTAGAAGAGAAAGATAGTGACATTAAAAATAACTATGTTATGGAGAGAAATAAACATATACTGAGAAATTTATATTGGGATAAAAGACATGGAAATTCGGTAACATATTGTATGGGTAATACGGGTGGGTACAATAAGTTAGTATATAGAAGGAGACTTGTTATGGATAGTTAGTTGGGGTAGCTTAACTGGGAAAGGTAGAAGGAATGCGTTAAGCGTGCACATTAGATGAGGGGTGAGCTATATCTCAAGAGAGTGCGACACTAACTCAAATATGAAAAGGTTGCATGCATATTTAATTATTGCAATTAAACTGCTTGCTAAATATTTTCAAAATGTTTTACTTGGGCTCTGACCCGTGTCAAAATATTTTCCAAAATATTTTAGGTGTCCATCCATAGGGACATCTAGTTTGAGGATTCTATTTAGGAATGCGCAGTTGCAGCTCATGTGGAAGTTGCAGGACTTTGTTATAGATGATTCGTTCATTTACGCCTAGTGTAGGAACTTTTCATTACTCATTTGGGCATGTTGCCCTCAGATTTTGTATTTAGTTTACTTATCGAACTTTGTATATGCAGGTTATTATTTCAGTTAATGTTGTATTTTATTGTTGAACTGATAGTTGATTCGATTATCTAAATTTATGTTATTCATTTGTGTAGGATTCAGTTATTAGTTGTGTTGATGGTTTTATTATTATTTATTTTTCGCCTGTTGTTAATTAATGAAAGATAAAATTTGGCACCAGTCTAATTAAATTACTAGGTAGTTAGTAACTTTAAAAAGTTTTCAACAGTGATGCTAAGAATGAGCCATATGAGACCAGCGTTTTATTTTAATTATGGGCTAGCCACCCGGTATTTTAATAGGCGGGGTGTCACAAAGGGGTTTCCTATATAGGTTAGCGCAGGCCCCCGGGAGAAATAAGAGACTAGATTCCTACAAAATTTGGAATCCTAATTACACTCTATAATTAATTTCATAATTTTATAAATTATTATTCATTCCACTAAAGAATAATAATTATAGTTAATTAATTAAATTAAATGCTTGATAATTATAATTTCGAGCTCCTTGTTATTAAATGCTTAATAATTTTCCCACGTTAATATTACAGATACCTATCGATTGAATTAAATTATTGATAATTATATTTAATCGAGCTCTTAAAATTTTCTTGAGACCATCTGATTAACTTATTTGATAATTAAATCAACCGACCAAATTTGACCTAATCTATACCTATAAACTACATCAAAATGATATCATAAATATCTATACCTAGATATGGATTATATTCATAAGTAACTTTTACCATACACTAATCACCATTACCCAATCTACTTAGATTATTGATCCATAAATGAATCTCACCCAATAGGTGAAACCAATGACAATTCATGTACGTGTCCATTAATTATGTTCGAATTAAGAGCTTAAACACTCATAATAAACATGAGATGTGCATTATTTTATGCCGTCAGTATAAAGTTAATTATCTAAAATTGGTCCTGTTTAATACACACAAAGTGTACTAGCACAATAAGTCGAAAATATTCCGTTTACTGTAATCAAGATAGACCTTCTAAAATATTGTGATACAATCCTACCGATAGTGTGCCCATGTCCATATAAGATTGTGAACCATAGTTATATTTTATGAGAACCGATGATTTGATCTTCAGTGTGTAAAGCAAACTCTACACACCAAATCAACTACTATGTAGAATAATAGACCCTTGTGCGTAAATATATATAAATAATGTGATGAAAACATTACTTGTGAAGATTCTCATTAAATAGACATACTGAAATTCACTAGTGAACCATGACTTTTAGTATAGAAGAAATAGACTTATAACCTCTCGACACTACAACTGACTAGACACTCTTTCTTACCACTCTTTATGGAGAATGCCAACAACTGGAGTACGTTGGCCAACCACGATCGATTTTATATTGCACCCAATGCCTTCAAATCCTCTGACCAAAACACTCTTCTTCAAAGTAGAAGCAACTTTGTTATTCTGTTACGGAATCTTCAAGTAACCAAAATACTACACCTAGGATCTTTGAGGTAATCCTATATATATGTGTATTGGGGTGTTTGTAAAGGTGTGGCGCTTTAAATATTAAACATATTTTTTCCAAGATAAGTAATAGAAAATATTTACATACTAATGAAGATTAGATTTTTTAAACAATGTGAGTAAATATACCTCTATTAGAAATAGTGGATTGAAATAACTCAAAGAAAGTGAGTGAAAAAAATGTTCTCTCAGATATATGAAATGTTTTGATCAATAAAAATCTTTTTTCAAAGCTCTCACTCTTGGTTTAGACGGTTAGACAACACACTATCTTATAACCTTTTAATTTGAAAATGTTTAAAGACTAAAATGCAATGTGTCACACTCTTAAGGTGTCAAATGGTCACATCAAGGTCTAAATCACTCAAAACGTTATACTTGACACTTACCAAGAAGTTCTTAAAGAAAGATCTTACGAAAAAATGACTTTCAGCACCGTCAGACATGTGTCGTCGTAGGGTCACTACAACGAGTGATTGCATCACTGTAGAAAATCTAAAGCGATCCACATTACGCACTAGTCCAGAATTTTTGCATGGGGACAAAAAGTAACCAACAAAACAGTGTCACTGTAGTGATGAGGATAATCCTTACGGTGGAATTATTGCGAAGAAAGTCACACATTTGTACATACATTTATGAATATTTACAAGAAAATACGAGCAACAAGTTTCGCTGCAGTGAGGCAAGTCGTCACTGAAATGAAGCTGAGGCGAGGTAGGTCACGCAAGTGTCTACAGATTTTGTCCAGTTTTTCTTTAGAAGATTTTTCAAGATATATTTTGAGGAAAACTCCAAGAATTTTTGTTTATCGCATGAACACTCATACTTAAAATAAACAAAAAGATGTAATCCTTTATAAAATAGATTTATTTATATAAAAAGTATATTCGCATGTGTAAGTGACAAAATTATAAAATCAAGGTTAATGAAAAAGATTTTCAAATTATAAAAAGAGATAAACCAAGGTGAATCTAAGTCCGCTAAGTCTTATACCTTTTCCTAAGTGGTGTGTTAGAGGTTCGGTATTTAATGAATCCAATTTGTTGATGAAGCTTTTAGGTGATTCCTTGAACAAAGACTCAAGCATGCTTTGGTCAAGGAGTTCAAAAAATCTATTCTATGGAGCATATCAAGTATACAACACTCTTACAAATTGCATAAGCATATGAATCTAAGACTAAGTGTCAGAATGCTTTATATCTATGTTCTTAAATATTTTATTTATTATGCTGATCAATTTTATTTATTAGGAATTTTGATGTGTTAGGTTCAGCTTGATCATAGGATATCGAAATTATGTTTTTGTTCAATTGAACATTTTACAGTCTACGTAGGGATTTAACATCCTATTATACGACTGCATGGGTTATCCTAGTAGTTTATCTTAAAACACGAGACCATTTATAATTTGAAATTATGTGATTATAATTTAGAATTTATGAGTATTTATTTGGAACCTAATTTTAATTATTTGATTTTAGGTCCCTAGTACAATCCATATGTCCAAGTAGTAGGCCCAAACTCCTTGAAAGCCCAATTTATCCCAAGCCTATAACTTATACTTATATATATATATATGTGTATATATATATGTGTGTGTGTGTGTATATATATATTGGTGTAAGATAGGGTTTAAGTTGCATAATAATTATTATTAGTTAGAGAGGGGGAGAGAAAATACTATTCATGTTTTTTGTCAAAAGGATTAGAGATAGAGGTCCATTGCTCACTCAAAATGAATGGTTTTCATTTTTAAAGTTACCCACACACCTTCATAGCATTGGGAGGATCATATACTATAAGATACAAGCCTTTCAATGCACATACGCAAAATTTTGAAGGACCAAAAGAAGGTAACCACTTCATCTTCTCCAAAGACATTTTCTTCATATTCATATTGCAACCGAATCCACAAAGGTATTGTATTCGTAGCCCTATGTTTAAGATTTTAAACATAGTTTTTATTTTGTACATTCCATTTCATGATTAATCCAAGATTTTTGGACAGAAATTTTTTCGCGTATATAAATCCCTAACAATTACATGTTAGTGGAGTCGATCACGAACTTACCCACCACTGATTAAATGGTAAGCTAAATACGAAGGCTAACTTATTATCCAATTTTACTACACGTTATTGTAGTCAGTCGTTAACCTATTATCCACCAATTAAATAATAAGTTAAATATGAAGGTTAACTAATCGTCAAAATTTATTACGAGTTAATTGAGTCGATCACATACCTACCCGTCGCTGGTTATATGCTGAAAAACCTTAAATATTCCTAGAAAAATGAATAAATTAAGGCACTAAATATAAAAAGTAACTTTCTATTAATAAAGAAAACAATACATGGCCTGCAGAAGATGGTCAAACAACCTACATAAAAAATAAAAAGATAAAAGCCCAATCGGATATGGTGATGGGGGTGACCCCTAGCTTAAAGAAACTTCATTGTCTTTTTTAACCCGAGCTTCAGGAGGAATCGAATTGGTCATCAACTGATTTACCTTTTGTAAAAATGCTAAGGAAGCTTCCCCATTGCGAAATCCAGGCTTCTCGAGAGGCGAGTGCTCTAAGTATGCGAGATCGACCTAAGAAATATTTCCCCTCTTGAGGACTATGATATGGACTTTGTTAAACGCAATCGACTCGTGATAGTTAAGTTACATGGCGACCTCTTAGAACCTATATTCAAATTCTTCATCAAAGGCCTTTTCGTCTCCTCCTCCAAATAAAAAAATGGAATTTTTTTTCCTATGGATAATTATCTTCTCCAGAGTCTTCAAGACGAATGCCTTCTTGAGGGTAGTCATTTGGAAATCCACCCCACTGTACTCCAATTGCAAGGCTTTAGCTTCCTTATCAACTTCTACTTTTTGATGGACTCATCTTTGAGCTTTTTGGATAGCTCAACAATCTAATTGTCCTTTTTAGTGAGTTTGTTCCTCATAACATTAGCCTAGGTATAAATAACATCATTTCCTAGTCGCCAGACAACTAACTTGGCTAGACGCCTTATGCATAGCTTGCGCACCCTATAAAAATAAAAATAAAATGGTCGGTTAATATATAGGTGAACAAATAAGCATGGAAAAAAATTCAAATAGGTCTTACCAGTACCTTATGACAGAGCCTTAATTATGTAGGCGCTCCAAGTTAAAGCCTCTCTAGACTAACATGTTTTTAGCAAACATGGAGGCCTGAGATACAAAGAAACCGTCATCGGGATTTTAATACTTCAAGTCATCGAATAGAGGGGGAACGAACCATCTCTATTATTGCTACTATCATGAAACAGGCTCATTGCTAGGGAGGTCATAAATGTTATCTTAATTGGTTGAGGTCCTTATCTTGACAAATCTTTGTATGTAAGAAATATCTCAAAATCATTGTTTGAGGTCACTTCATACTTTCTTTAACGCCTAAACATAACTTATGAGAGAAATAGATAAGGTATAAAATGGGATGAACTTTTTTTGTAAAAATAGTTTCTCCGCAACTCAATTAGAAGAGAGAGAGAGAGAGAGAGAGAGAGAGAGAGAGAGAGAGAGAGAGAGAGAGACTGTAAAAAAAATACAATAATTTTAGCTTCAAGTAAGGATAAAAATGAATTTTTTGAAACCCCTTATAACCCTTACCACCAAAAGGTAAGTAAAGTGATGACTCTCTTAGAAAGAGAGCCTTATTGTCATGCCCCCAAGTCATATGCCTCATGCACAAAGATTGCTGGTGGAACATAAACTACGATGAACTAAGCCCTAAACATGGAGATTATATGCGCTTAGACCCATAATTTCGTCCCTAGTAAGCATAAGTGGGGCACATGTGTGACACCCCATTTATTTTAATCATGGGTGATCAGTCCTTTATCAAAATAAATAGGTTATTTGATTCATTCTTAGTATCACTAATGAAAAAACTTTTTAAATTACTACCCACCTATGTTAAATTAAGTCGGTGCCAATTTTTATATTTCATTAACGTAACAATATGTGGACAATAGAAATATCATAACTCATCCACACAAATATAAGAGTCTAAATTATTACATGATAAATAGAGAAATAATGATTATCGAATAAACCATCGGTTCCAAAATAAAAATCCAAACCATAAATCTACAGAACTAAAATTGAATCCAAATATATCATCTAATAAATAAAACTGAAAGTGTATCAACTGAAAGGGAAGCATGCCTAAATGAAGTACCAAATCATCATCCTAATCTAGGAATTAATAATTAATGCATCTACACAAAATCCTGTAGGCTTGCACAAGTGCTGCAGCTATGCATTCCTAGAATGAGTCATCAAGATTGGTGTCCCTGTGGATGGACCCCTAAAATGTTTTGAAAAATATTTTTAACACGGGCTAGAGCCCAAAACCTTTTGAAAATATTTAACAAGTAATTAAGATACAACTATTAAATATGCATTAAAACTTTTCATATGTAATATGGTATCGCACTCTCTTAAGATACTACTCACCCCTTAACTATTGTGCATACCTAACGCTTACCTCCTAATCCAACTATTGATATTACCCCACCTAACTAGTCATGTTACAAATATTTCTAACATCCTACTCTATCCTGAGTACTTCCTTCCTTTGATACATAAGTTATTTTACTCATTAACTTACTTAATCATTTTCGCTTTAATTAATTATATAATATTCACGCTAGTTATATATAAAATACATTCAAAATTTATGTATTTGACCTCATATATAATTATCTAATCTATTATATACGTTCAGATATACTAAAACATTCACACATATGTCGCTTGTAATAATGATTCTCCCGAGTAGCAACTAAATGGATGTTTGTCTCTAAAATGCTATCATATCCCTTGTATACTCACTCTAACCCGGTTACCATAAGTTGGTTAACACGCACTGATATAGGTAGTAAAATCATAAACGTAGTGGAGGCAGTCAAATTTCCCTGAGAGTGAGACCGAACCATACCTAAAGTGTCTCGCCTCGAAAAATAATCACATAATAAAATAATGGGCGCTATGACCTGGGGACTATACTCTCCCTGCATTCACTAGCCAGGGGATTCACTCACATCGCGCAACCTTCTATGATAGAACTTGAGGGGTATGTTATCACATAAATATCATGCACATCGATATTTATAAAGTACACACACATATTTATCTATACTGTCTCTATACCCATATATATATAAATAAATACAAATCCAGCTAAACCATGCCTAACACCCTTAGCATTAGCCCAAAATCCAAGAGTTTATTCCCCAAATCTAAATTTTATTTAAATTTACCTCAATTAAATAATTAATGTAGCATCACACTGCTAAATTACCCGGACTCACCCAATCGGCTCGTACTTTAAATAATTTTGAATTAATTTCTCCTAATTCGCTCCTTATATTTTTCACCATTTCTCACTTTACTAAACCCATACATATTCATCTAAAATCCCGAGGTAATAGGCCATCATTTTATTTTTCACTAAATAAATAAACCTTGTACAAATCCTAAAGAATCTAGAGCCCAAAAATTAAAATAAGCAAAACTACCCGAAGTCAGGCACCATTGAGGATTGATGCTGCTTCCCTGACAGCTTCTTCCCCAATGATTTTTCCTCCATTTTTGTTCATCAAACCTCCATAGTTTTAACCCAAACCTCAAACAAATAATCACCAACGTTTATTACACTTCTTAAATAGATTCTAACATATTTAAAATCTCCAAACATTAATGATTTCTACGACCATCAATTATATAAACGAATTGGGTTTATAAAGGGGTTGTTCAATCCTCTTCCTAAATTCGATTACACAATCCCTAATTAACAAATTTAACTTTTGGGTTTTGAATATAAATCAGATTCCAACAATATTATATTGTATTTCATCATCAATGGAAAATTTAATCTATATAAAATTCTCAAATCACCAGAATCCCATTTACATGTGACAACCCTCCCCAAAAACGGATATCTCTACACCTACCATGATATGGACACGAGTTTTTTTAAAAATTAAATCAAAAGAAATTTAATCACTTGCATTTCTATGTTCGTAGGGTCTGATTGTACGTTGTAGAAGATGAATTGATGATAGCATTCCCTAATCCCCTTTGATTTTGGCTCCTAAATCTCTCATCATTTCTTCCTTCTTTCTTCTTTCAATTCTCAGGGTTTAGAATATGAACTAAGGTTGCCTCAAGCGGTTAAACCTAGGATTGTAATCCCCAATCCCGAAATTAGACTAACGGGCCAAGCTCAAATGACCCAAATACTCCCGTGTGGGCCTGGTCATGTCTAAAAAGACCCCGAGACTCAATTACTATCCCCGGGTACCATAGTTTGACTATTGCGACCCTTCAAGAATCAACCGTGACCTCAAAATTACCATCGGAGTCACTTTACAATAAGTTCCTATCTCGACCTCATATAGTCTACACGCGACTCCCGGTTGAGATATTAATCACTTGCTACGAAGAAAATAATTATTTACTACTCACTTAGTAATTTTATTCTGTAAATATTAATCAATATCTCTCCCAATTAATATTTTAATAAACATATAATATTTAATTAAATTAAATTATGGCACACTTGTAATTTAAATAATCAAATTAATTAAATTTTAAATACTGAGAAATATGGGGTGTTACATACTCCCCCCCTTACATGAGAATTTTTCCCTCGAAATTGGGACATACCTATGGTGAATAACTATGGATTTTGCTCACACGTGTCATCCTCTCACATCCAAGTCGACTCGTCAACATTGTGGTGCCCCCCACGGAACTCGAATGAAGGGTACCACTTTAGACTGCAGCACTACGATTAAGAATCGCCACCGATTTATCCTCATACGAGATATCTGGCAGCAAGTCTATTTCCTCTAATGGAACATGCCAAAAAACTCTCTCACTCCTTCGGTACTTCTCCAGCGATGACATGTGGAATACGTCATGAATCCGCTGTAAGTGCTCCGGTAGACCAGCCTACATGCATGTAATATCCCGCCCAATAAATTAGTAAAACTATATGTATATGATGGAGTATAAATTAGAGTTGAATAGAATTAATTGAATTTTATAAAAGCCTTATGCGATGATTATAAGAATTTGTGGGCAACAAAATAAATTAAATAAAGAAGATTAGGGGATTGTTGAATTTGTTGATTTATGAGTAATTAAAATCAGAAGCCTTTTAAGATATGGAAGACGTTAAGGCTAAGGTATAGGGCCAAAAAGGCTAGAAGGATGAAATTGTAAAATGACTTCATCCCTAGCAGTAGTTCGAATGATCCCTTCCTCCATTCGAATGATAACCCCTGTCATTCAAATGACATGCCGCGTCGTTCGAATGACGCCAGATGTGGTAGGCCAATCAGTGTGATGTCAAGCTCTCATTCGTTGATCAAATTTGGACGGACGGGATTCAGTCAAGCAAAAGGGGCTGGAGGGTTTAGGGTTTGTCTTGTTTGTGTATAAATGAGAGATGGAGGCGTGGGTGGAACCCACCACTACTGGGAACCTATTAAATTCCCCCTCCATTCCTTAAAACATTATTCTCCATTTTCTTCAGAACAAGCTCCTACACCACACTGCTAAACACATATACTTTCCCACTGTTTGAAGATGAGATACAAAGTAAGAGGGTTGTTGTTGGGGATTTTTGGTGAATATTTGGGGAGATATTATTACAAGACGATGAGTGAGTCATCAGAGGTTTTAAAGGGGGTATGATTAAAGGAAGAAGATGGGTTGCTGAACATTTGGAGTATTGTTGGAGGTTTTCCTGGAAATTTCATGTTGGAGCTTTTGTGACTCCCTTTTGGGCTACCTTTGGAGGTGGTGGAGTCATCCATCTTCATCACCACCACCATCTTTAGAGTAATTTAGGTGAGAAAACTAACCTTGATCCAAGTTTGATATTGAGTGTATTTTTAGCTTGATATTTGCATATATTAGGTTAAATATATGTGTGTAGTTATTGGCTTATATCCCTATGTTGATTATTGGCTATATTAACACTGTATGAAATACTATAAAGAAAATGATTAAAATGGGTCTTGAACACAAAATAAATTTCAACACATAAAAATAAGCATTTTTATGGAGAAAAAAGGACATTCCTATGGAAATAAAAGTGTAGGAAAATATTTTCGTGTATATCTCCTAGTAAAATTGAAAGTGGCCATTTTACGGAATAAAGATGCAAGAAATGTCATTTTGGTGTATTCTAGTGGAAAAGAAATGACAAATATTTTGTGGAATAAAATGTACGAAAATACCATTTGTGTGTATTTTTAGTAAAATAAAATAATGGACATTTTTATGAAATAGAAATGTGGAACGATGTTAATGTTGTCAAAATATTTACGAAATAAATATTTTTAAGTTACTTGCAAAACAGGAATTTGGGGGCTTAAAATGTAAAAGGTGTTATTTTATGTGTTAATGGTGTTAAAGTGGCAAAATGTGGCAGGTGGGCAAAAGTGTGATATTAAACAAGTGTTAAAACGGCTAAAGTGTTTTAAGGATTAAGTTGGAAACTTAATAACCATTTTGAGAAAAATACACTTGCTAAAGGACAAAATTGCAAGTTTGGAAAATGAAGGGTAAATTGGTAATTTACTAAAAGTGGAACAATTCCACGGAATAAAAATGTGAAAGAATGTCATTACACTAATGTGTGTGTGAAAATGAATTATGTCCTAAGCTGGATGAATTTGGTATAAATCACATGTGTGTGAATACGGGACTTAAAGAAGAAAATGAATAGTTTTCTAAGTGTTAATGGAAAAACAGACGGTTAAGTCCGGGTTTTGGCACATTAATAAGGAGTGAACATGTGTAAAATGTTATACACATTAATAAGGACTCAGATGCTACCGGGAATAAGTAAGAAGGGCCCGGAGCCCTTGGGTGAAAATCCCTAAATCATTGGCCAAAGCATATAGTGCGCATAGCCGTCGGTGTAGAGCCCGAGTAAGTATGAAACATAGGAAGATTCCAAGAAAATTAAATGAATGTGGAACATAAATCAAGAAATGAGTTGTGCGGTAAATGTGTAAATACCACCTAACTCGAATGGACAAAATAAATGTGCTAGTAAAGGTTAAATGGATAAGTTAATGCATATATCTACTAATGTCCACAAGATAAGGAAAAATGGTAAATAAGGTGGATGAATGGGTGGTTAAGCGACCTAAATAGTCAAACCTATATTTAACACAAGAGTGTGTCAAAAAAGGATTTTCAAAGATTAAATAAGTATTTTCTAACACAGTCAGTGCGTGTGTTGAAATGGTGGTTTTTAATGAGAATATTAAAGGATATTTAAATGAATAAAAGGATAAATTACGGTAAAGGAATGGTGTTACTAAATTAAGTATAAAGGCTTCAAGTGTTGAACTGGCTGTGTTGAATGAAGTGAGAAATGTCATCTATGTACGATGAAAACCTTTAATAAGATTAAGGTCAATTAATCTGGGCAAATGAAGTTGTCAAAAATAAATTGATTAATGCATTGAATCATGTATTTTTCAAAGGAATATATATGTAGATATATACATATTTTCGAATGCATGTGGTTGTAGTGTGTGAGTATTCCTTTTTACCGTTTGTTTTGATACCGTTTTTATAAATCCCACTAGGCATAGGCTCATATCCCCACTTTGTTACAATAGGTTGGGAGCGGTTTCGAATTTTTAGGGCGTTTTACAGGTAAGTATATTTGATTTGTATTAGGTTAGTAGCTCTAACTGGAATCGCATGCTAATAAGTGAAATGTGAATTAAAATAAAACTAGAGTAGCAACATTATTTAAGTTGTTTCATTGCACTTCACACCTAACGATTTGATTTGGATCAGGTTGACTCACGGGTAACCTATAAATCTGGGTCGGGGCTTTACAAATAGTATCAGAGCTCTAGGTTCAAGGTTCCCTTCGGGTATGATGTGGTGAGGTCGATATTAGATCTTTCGGCGTCGGTCTTGGTTTGGGTTGGTCACGCTGGTTTGATGATGATTTTATTTTTTGTCCTCGATGGTAAGGTCAAAGAGGTTAGCACGACAAGTAAGTTGGTGCAAAGTGTTATACGATCAAGTTAAATTCTATAAATCACTTTCGCATTTCTGATTTAGTATGCGAATAAGTTATGGGTGTCCATGTAAGCCAGTAAGTGGGGACACCATGATGTGTACTGTGGAGTGTTTGTTTCAGCATGTAATGACGCAGAGTCTTTGGAGATGTTAATAGAATGAAATATCGCCATTGGGAAAATGGAACCGAATTATAAATAATCAACGATAAAGTTTGAAAGTTAAGAGTGTAATTATGTAAAGTCAAATCATGATTATGTAGCCTTGGGGAGACACGTATTAGAGGTCAATATCGATGTGACTTTTAGGAAATTTTGATCCTTGGGGTAACATCATAATTAATGCTAAAGTCGATGAGCTAATAACTTAATGTAGGACAACGCTAGAGGACAAGTCAGTCTTAGTTGATAGGATGTTATCCTTGCAGGTAGTCACCTTAGTAGTTGTTGGGGACTGAATGTATCGTACGAGCAATGACTGGAGTTACTAGCCGTTTATGGAAAATGAGTCATGTGACGAATTATAGTGACAAGGGAGTGAACCCTAGACAGCCCTTCGGAGTAGTGACTTAAATAGTAATGCAATATTGGATTAATAGGATCTATAGTGACACCGGTGGTGTATACCTAGATATGTACGAGTTATACACAATGTTTTGTATCCTACCTAAAGCCCTTATAGTGGTAGTAACATCGTGTAGCGTTCGTTGAGACTTAGCTGGAAGCCGTGTGAATTCCCTTCTAGAAATTAGTGACGGAATAACGTGTTATAAGTATTACATATGTGGTGAGAACGTATTAAGTCCCTTGGTTGTAGGCTTGGACTTAGTATATCATGATTTATATACCTTGGCTATGAGGTGGGTTAGATAATTTTGATGATTGAGGTAACCTATGGGTGAACCTAGAACATCGTGGTGAGTTAGTATTAAGTAAGGGAGTCGTGACATTTAGAATAGGACCTCCTGCGACATCATTAGGGTGGGCCCCCTCTTGGGAAATACCCAACGTCCTGTGTCCTACTAAGACTCAGATGGTATCAAATTATGATTTGGTGATTGTAGTGTGGCATTAAGAAATAGGATTCCTTGTGGCGTTCGTGGGCATGGACCTTGGTATTTATAGGCAATACCCGACATTCCGTATCCTACCAAAATATATATATATATATATATATATATATATATATATATATAGTTGCGTTAGTTTTTGGATTAGCGCAAAGTATGAAGTTTACATAGTAAGATAATTAAGTTATAGTGGTTGAACCCTTATTAAGGATTAAACGATATAAGCTTGTGAAGTAGTGCTTAAAATTTCCTTAGAGGTATATGCTAAGGTTTACCTAATAAGGTGTTAATGCGAGTGATACACATTCATTAGTAAAAGTGAATTTGGGTTTGGGTACTGTGTAGTACATTTGGGATTCATTAATTCAATGAGGTTTATGTAGTGATGCACATTTCTTAGTGATAAAAATCGAGGTTGTGTAGCATGGGTCATGGCATGACTTGTGGTTTCTTATAATAGTTGTGTAAGTTGTTTAGAGGAATGATTGACTTTAGTGTTGTCACCTATGAGGCACTGGGAATCATTATTGTATCAAAGTTTACATAAGTGATGGTAGATCATTTATGACTATAGTATGATTAGATCATGTTGAATTGTGGTAGTGCCTTGGGTTTAGTGCTATGACTTTATTTATAAGCATGTGTCATGATATAACTTTTGAGGATAATTTCGAAAATAGGTTGAGCAATGCTAGGTAGAGCACCTGGGAGACTTAGGGAACGATGATGTTCGTCGTAATTTTTAGAGATAGCACTGGGGATGAAGTGTTAGGCTTAATTATGGCACTCGTGTGTGCCACCTCAAACCCTTAATCATTAAGGGTGGTCAAATTCAGATATCAAGATACAATCATTTCCAGGGTGTTGATTGACAATGGTAGTTCAGCGAATATCATGTTTTATTCCTATTTTCAATAGATGGATTTGAAGTTCAGTCAAATAGATCCGTACCATAGGCCTTTGATCAGTTTTTCTAGTGAAAAAGTTTATCCTCTGGGCACAATCAAGATGAAGGTGTTACTCGGCACCACCTGGCCAGCAAGCCGGACCGAGAAAGTTAGTTTCTTTATGATGGATAAGAATGTGCAATTGGACTACAATGTCATCATGTCCAGAGTAGGATTGAAGAAGTTTGAAGTAGTTCCCTCAACAGTCCATCAATCCATGAAGTTCTCGACCAACTTTAGAGTAGGTGTGATGAAGGGTGATCAAAAAGTAACACGGGGATGTTATTACTCCTCTGCCAATCAAGAATATTTTAAGTAAATAAAGAAAAATACCACCACTTACCAAGTGGACATTACTGAGCCCAATAACGAATCTGAGGTTGAAACCTTAGATCCAAGAGATGAGACAAAATTGGTGAAAGGCCAAATTATGGAAACAATAAAGAATATCATCTTAGAAAATGACAAGCCAGAGAGAACCACACAGGTCGGTTTAACACTAGACCCTATTCTTAAATAGGAGCTAGTGACGTTCCTAAGATAGAGAAAGCACGTGTTCTCTTGGAGTCGTGAGAATATACTCACCAAGCTAGTAAAATAAAGGCACAGGGTTTTCAGCCTCGAGAAGAATCAGGCTATTCAAGAAGAGGTAGAAAATCTTAAAAAAGCCTCATTCATTGAAGATGTTAAATATCCATATTTGTTAGCCAATGTTGTTATGGTGAAGAAGAAAAATAATAAGTTGAGAATGTGTGGAATTCACTGATTTGATTAAAGCCTTCCCAAAAGATCATTTCTTTTGCCCAGGATTTACCAACTCATGGATGCTACGTCGGGACATGAGTTTTTGAGTTTTATAGATGCCTATTCTGGTTATAACAAGATTAAAATGAAGCCTGAAGATAGGAAAAGTTACTCTTTCATTACTCCTCGAGGAACTTACTGTTATAATGTCATGCCTTTTGGTTTGAAAAATGCAAGTGCTACCTACCAGAGGTTGGTAAACAAGGTCTTTGAAGATCAAATATGTAAGAACATGGAGGTCTATGTGGATGATATATTGACAAAGAGTAAAAAAGGCTCTAATCACATTATCGACCTCAGCCAAACCTTTTATCGGTTAAAAAAGCACCAAATGAAGCTGAATCTGACCAAATACCTGTTCGGTGTGCAAGAAGGAATATTCCTCGGGTACATAGTAAATCAAAGGGGAATTGAAGCTAATCCTGACAAAATAAAGGCGTTGATTGAAATGCAATCCCCGACGTGCAAGAAGGATGTTCAAAGGCTCACTGGTCGAGTAGCCTCTTAGAACATATTTGTGGCCCGAGCAACTGATATGTGTTTGCCATTATTTAAGGCACTGTGAAGGACCTTTGAATGGAAAGATGAATGCGAGAAAGCTTAAGAGTTGGAAAAATATTTGGGATCACCCTCATTGCTCTCTTGACTAGTTTAGGGCCAAAAATTGTATGTGTACTTAGACGTTTATGAATAGGCTGTAAGTTCTGCTTTGATATGAGAAGATGATAGAGTGCAGAAACCAGTCTACTACACCAGAAAATCCTTTTGAAGAGTAAAAATCAAGTATCCACGACTGGAGAGACTTTCTTTGGCACTTATAGAGGCATCTCGATGTATGATGCCTTATTTCCAAGCATATACTATAGTGGTGTACACTGATATGAATCTTCCGTAAGCTCTTCATAAACCAAAGAAGTCTGTGAGGTTGATGTATTAGGTAGTAGGATTGGGAGAGTATGATGTTTTATATGAGCCAATGTCCTCATTAAAGGGCCAAGCTGTGGCATACTTTAATGCAGAATTCACTTATCCGGAGGTCCCGAGCAATAAAAAGTTCAGGAAGAGCTATCCCCAATAGGGGAAAGCTCAACCGGAGTCATCAACGACCAATAGTCCAAGCAGACCGCATTAGGGGAGAGCTTAGAAAAAGTTGTTGCTGACTTACTGTAATCAACCAGGATGTAGAAGATGGCCCAAATATATGACAAGACAACAAAGAAGGTATTCCATTATGGGACTGTAACACCCCGACTAATTAAAAACCGGGTAGCTACTCCTTTATCCAAATTAATACAAAATGTCAAGTTGGTTCAGTTCATAGCATCACTGTCGAAAAACGTTTTAACAATTACTAGCCACCGAATATTTAAAAAGTGAGTTGTCAATTTTAAATAATATCCGATTAACATGCAATAAGTATTACATTATGAAATAATGATATCACAACCACATTATAGTCACATTAAAATGATAGAGAAATATATGAATCTGGAGGAACACACCTCGGAAATAATTCGAAATACTGAATAAAACTGAATACAGAGTCTAAATCACTAAATAATTACAACCCAAAATCTGAAATAAAACTGAGTAAGTAGGATGTCTCTAAAAGAAAAGGGGCGACATTCCCTACAGATAAGTAATTCTGAAATAGAGTCAAGATATAAAGTGGAGGCGTCTACTATCGAGGTCCTGTAACTTCCACAGCAGCTAGAGCACGTCACCTGAATGGAACTCCTACGCTTGGTGTCCTTGTGGCTGGGCACGTAAAAGGTTTTTACAAGAAAATAGATTTGAAAGCAAACGGATCAGAGCCCGATTGTGAAAATAGTTTAAAATACAACAAGTGTTTAATATCATTAAACAGTGAATATAAAATACATGATAGTGCCTGCACCCACATGAGTTCCTCACATCTCAACTAAGTGTGCACTCCTACGTACCCGTACCCATTCTAGTTATTCCACTAACTAACTAGTCTAATACAATATCTGAATTTACTATACTATTCGTAGTTTAAATTACCGGCATTTGAATATAAACATAGAGTTTTACCTTCATTCCTTAGGATTAGTTGCAATAATTACTAAGAGTTTTCCCATTTTTAACTCTACAAAAGATGTTACATTATTTAAGATTTGTACTTATATAAACAGTTCATTTCAATATTCCAGTATACCATTCTCATCATAAATATACACTAATGGCACCCCAAGACTAAGCTATGGTGCACACATACTCTGCTATCAAATCCCGGTACATCACGTATATAAGGATCACGTATTCCGAATCTCTTAGGAACCGTTTTGATAAGTAACAATCACACACAATGGAGGCGAACATAGTTCACATCACATGGGTCACGCACATACCTATGCTCCAATGATCAGCAGACTTATTAACTCCGTAATAAGTGATTCTCTAACCTATGTCCTCGAGGTACCAAACTAAATCCCCCCATAGGCACACAAAGATTAGATGGCCCTGATCGTACGCCAACCTCCCGTGATAGCAAGTATGGTAGGTATGTTATACACAGATAACAACATATACTAAGCATTCACACATCTTAGATATCTTATAATATCAATAGAGGTATATTTTATATTCTCATATCGTCATTAAATGTTACACGTTTACAAATTCCCAAATAATATACATTAAATGTTGTCAACCCTTCTCACGTCGTAATTTTAGGTACTCCTTTCCTAACCCATAAATGTCATCCAGTTTACTACAAAATTTTAAGTTTTAATCCTCAACGTACTCCAATCTCACAAATATACCCACAAGTCAACAAGGGAAGGTTAACACTCGATTAAAATAAGTCTACTGGAAGTATGAAATAAAATCAGGCCCAAAAAGGCCATTCTGTCAACTCGTTAGAAATATCGTTCGAACGAGGTTGTTCGAACGAGTGTCGTTCGAACAAAGTCTTAGAATGAACTCGTTAGAAGGGATAATGTCATCTCATTAGAAATCTCGTTCGAACGAGGTCGTTCGAATGACCTGGGCAGGTCTTCTAACGAGATGGCAGAAAATGCCCATAATTTTCCCAACTCGTTTTCTTCATTTTTCTCATCTCTAAATTCGTCCTAAGATCATCCAAATTACATTTTAATGTTTTTAAATTATTTTAAGTCACCCTAGGTCACTCCTTAACATATTTTTGAGGTCAAATCTTACTAATCAACATGCCAAAATCATAAATCCCCAATTATTGCCCCAAACCCTATGAACATGAACTCATAATTTAATTGACTACCAAGACTCTTATTAATCCGTTTTTAAATCATCCAAAGTTACATTTTTGGGTATTAAATTTGTCCATAATCATTCTACACGCAAATCCCTACCCAGAATCACGAGTTTCACCGTAATTCCATTGGGTTTTTCTTCAAAAACTTCTAAGACAAAAATAGTTTCTACACTAAACATGGAGAAAATATTCATTGCGATTAACGACATCAAATCACATGCCTTAAATTCGATGTTCTCATTAGTTGTTGATGATCAATGTTGGCTCTCTCTCTTCTTTTCGGTCACAAATCCTTTCCAATTTCTGGTGATGGGAGATAGTTTGGTTTGGAACCTCCTTTACCCTCTTTCTAACTTCTCTCAAAACCTCCATAGCCCACTCTCTTATCTTTTGCTGGTAATGGCCTTAGTGGCCTCCCAAATAATATAAAATTAACCTCTAAAATTCGTGGTTTTTGATTCCTAAATTTTTAAAATTACCAAAATACCCTTCTAGGTTGTCAGTTTGGCCTAAAAATGCCCTGGGACCCAAACTAAACCCCCGGCTAGTGTTTTCTGACTATTTCGACCCTTACGGACGCGTTGGCACACTCAAAATGATCATTAGGTTGATAAAAATATAATTTACTCTTTAATTTAAATGAATACATTCTTGACGCGACTGACACGCGCGTTCCAATTAAATTTCCCAAATTATCGTATTTCTGCCTCTTGACAATTTAAATATTTTCAATACTCATACATTACCATATATACTCAGAAATATTCTATTTTAACATCATACTCATATACCAACTCACGTCTCGCTAGTATTCTCATTTAATTTAATTAATCCCTTAAATAAAAATCAATAAAATTACGGGGTATTACATACTTCCCCCCTAATGATAGAATTTCATCCCGAAATTCGGAACTAATGAATACCTAGTAAAAAAAGCTCTGGATAACATTCGCGCAACTCATCCTCGCGCTCCCATGTGGACTCATGGGCATTGTGATGCCGCCAGTGCACGCGTACTAATGGTACTATCTTCGACCTTAGTTTCCTTTCGCTGTGGTCCAGAATAACAATTGGCCCCTCCTCGTAGGAACTATCGGGCTGAAGATCGATGTCCTCTAAAGCAATGTGAGTATGGGCCAAGTCGTCCCTAAGATATTTCCTTAGCGAGGAAATATGGAACACGTCATGAATCCTATGCAAGTGCTCAGGTAACCCAAGTCTATACGCAACTGGCCCAATCCTCTCGATGATAGGAAATGGCCCCACATATCTTGGTGCCAGTTTCCCCTTCTTCCCAAAATGCATAATACCCTTCATAGAGATACTTTGAGTAAGACCTGGTCCCCCACCTTGAATTCTCTGAAGAACCTCTTGGCATCAGCATAGCTCTTCTACCGATCCTGAGCTACTCGAATACGGCTCCATATCATCTCTATCCTTATGGAAGTGTCCTGAATCACTTCCGGCCCAAGGAGTTTGTTATCCCCCACCTCTAACCAATAAGCTGGGGAACGATAAGGTCTACCATACAACGCCTCGAATGGAGCCA
The DNA here is from genome assembly GCA_949130495.1 of Sambucus nigra. NCBI lineage: Eukaryota > Viridiplantae > Streptophyta > Magnoliopsida > Dipsacales > Adoxaceae > Sambucus > Sambucus nigra. The sequence continues at coordinate 80,250,058 of OX422213.1, read as the reverse complement.
TTCCAATGGTGAACTGGTAGGAGTTATTATAAGCAAACTCCACCAGTGGAAGGTACTGCTCCCAACCACCTCCAAAGTCTAGGATGCACATACGCAACATATCCTCCAACATCTGATTTGTTCGCTCTATTTGCCCATCAGTTGGCTGGTGATATGTCGTACTCAGCCGCAACTCCGTACCCATTGCCTCCGGAAACTCTCCCAAAATCGTGAAACAAATATCTTGTCTCGATCTGACACGATATTTAGAGGGACCTTGTGAAGTCTCACTATCTCCGTAATGAAAATCTGGGCGTATTGTCCAGTAGTGTAGTCTGTCCTCACGGGTAAAAAATGAGCAACCTTGGTCAACCTATCCACAATTACCCATATGGAGTCGTGACCCCTCTGTGATGTAGGTAACCCCATGATAAAGTCTATGGATATGCTCTCCCATATCCACATTGGAACCTCTAACGGTTGTAGAAGTCCTGCCGATTTCAGATGGTCCACCTTTACTAGCTGACAAGTGGCGCATTTAGAAATGAACATGGCAATATCTATCTTCATCCCTCTCCACCAATACTATCGTCTCATGTCTTGGTACATCTTATCCCCACCAGGGTGTACCGCGAACCGTGCGACTCTGTCATTACCTCGTGTCGCAAGTCTTCCCCTTCCGGAACGACCAGTCTCCCATTGAAGCGTAATCCCCCATCTGAACTAACAGTATAGGACTCATCTCCCTTTGTTAGTAATCGAACTATCTGCTCCTGACAGAACGAGTCTTTTGCCTGGGCCTTTATCACTCTCGTAACAATCTGAGGTGTAACAGTCATCACGGACATGAATGATCGGGCCACTGCATCCTAGTGTCCCAACTCCTTACACTTAGCTTTCCACACCTCAACCACCTCATTTACTGGCCTACAGCTCAACGCGTCTGCTACCACGTTAGCCTTCCTGGGTGATATTGGATATCAAACTGATAATCCTTCACAAACTCAAGACACCGACGTTGACGCATATTCAGTTCCTTCAGTGTGAAGAGGTATTGTAGAGACTTGTGGTCTGTGAATAACCAAAATTTCTCCCCCAGGAGATAGTGTCTTCGAATTCGAAGAGCGAATACGACTGCCGCTAACTCCAAGTCGTGGGTGGGGTAATTCTTCTCGTGAGGCTTAAGCTTAGGAAAGCATAAGCTATAGCCCGACTCTCCTATTGCATTACACCTCCAAGTCATTGTATGGACACATCGGTGTAGTCTAGATACTCAACTCCCGGTCTTGGCAATGCTAACGCAGGCACTGAGGTCAACTTGTCCTTTAACTCATCGAATGCCAACTAACAGGCATAGCTCCAAATGAATGGCACACCTTTGCGAGTCAGATGTGTTAAAGGACTCGCTATATTTGAGAAAACCCGAATAAACCTCCTGTAGTATCCTGATAGGCCCAAGAAACTACGGATCTCAGTCGGTGTCATGGGCTGTTCCCACTCCCTCACTGCGAATACTTTCCCCGAATCAACAGATATCCCCCGGTCTGAAATGATATGCCCCAAAAGCTGAACCTCCTTTAGCCAAAACCCATATTTCTCGTACTTTGCATAAAGCTCGTTCTGATGCAGCCTCTGTAAAACCTGCCTCAAATGTTCAGTGTGTTCCTCCTCTGTCTGGGAGTAAACTAGAATGTCATCAATGAAGACAATGACGAACTAATCTAGGAACTCTCTGAATACCCTATTCATCAAATCCATAAACACGGCTGGGGCATTGGTCAAGCCAAAAGGCATAACTCGAAACTCGTAGGAACCATATCTCGTCAAGAAAGCAATCTTCAAGACGTCCTGTTCCCTGATACGCAACTGATGGTATCCCGATCGCAAGTCAATATTTGAGAATAAGGAAGATCCTCTCAACTGGTCGAATAAGTCATCGATTCGGGGCAACGAATACTTATTCCGTATTGTGACTTTATTCAACTCCTAGTAATCTACACACAACCTCAACGATTCATCCCTCTTCTTTACGAATAACGCAGGGGCACCCCATGGTGAAGTACTCCTTTGGATAAACCCTTGACCCAACAACTGCTCTATCTGATCCCTTAGCTCTCTCATTTCCGCTGGATCCATACGGTAAGGTGCGCGGGCAATTGGACGAGTGCCCGGCGTCAAATCGATAACAAAATCTATCTCTCTACTAGGAGGTAATCCAGGTATATCCTAAAATACATCAGCAAACTCCCTAACAACTGGAATCAAATCGAGTGGTAATACCACTTCCTTAGAGGTCTACTCCTCTATATGGTACAAGTGAGTGGACGATCCTCCCTCAGGGCGAGGCATCGCCACTAAAAACATCTCCTGCCCGGGTATGGCAAAAATGATACTCCTACTAAAATAATCAATCATGGCTCGATATGCAACTAGCCAATCCATACCAACAATCGTATCGTACTCTGTCATCTCCAATACTAACATATCAGCAGGTAAGGTAAATCTCCCGATATCTATACCCACACCCTATAAATAAAAGAAATCATAAAACCCCTACTCAACAGTGAATCTACGCAAGTAATCGTGCTCTCTACAGTGCCTAACAGCCCCAAAGTGCATGCAAATCTCGTGGCAATAAAATAGTGTGTGGCCCCCGTATCAAATAAAATACGCCCCATAGTCCCCTGAATAGAGAACATACCCTCAATAGCAGGTGGATCATGTGGGACTGCGTCCTGCTGGAGTTGATAAACTCGCCCGTACTCAAGTTGTCCCTGCTGGACTAGAACGGCTGGAATGGGTGGCAAAGCTGGCATCTGTGGTGGTGCTGGGAGGGCGGCGGGAAATATAGGTCTCTGGGGCTCGTGTCGAGCACCATGTTGCTGCTGTGGGGCCCTTCCCCTATCAGGACACTCCTGGCGCTTGTGGCCAATTTTCCCACACGTGAAACACTTCCTCAAAAAATTTCCCCCTCTCGGACCATGTTGCCCCCATGGCCCTGGTGGCCATTGTCATTCCTCCCCTGGCCGTACTGGCCCTAATGAAACTGCTATTATTGACCATGCTGTCCCTGTTGACCCAGATGGTTATGCTGACCCTACTGGCCCTGACGAAAATCTCCCTGACCATATCTGAAACCCCTAGATCTAAACCTCTTAAAATTTCCTTGCTGGGAACCCTAATCACCCTGCCTGTACTGATCCTGAGCTGATTATGCCCCGCTGGCACCATTCCCCCTGTCCTGCCCTAATGTATGGACTCTCCTGATCGCTTACCCTCTAACAAGTGAAAGCGGTGGTCCTGGCAGTGAAGCAGTGCTGCGTTAACCACATTAGAATAAGTGGCCAACCAGAGATTACCCAACAAGTGCTGACGGATCCTCTAGGTCAACCCATCCATGAACTTCTGAATCTTTTTCTCCTTGGTCGGAATCTCATCGGGAACGATGTTCAAGAGATTAGTGAATTCGGCCTCATACTCGGCCACGGTCTTCCCCTCCTGTTTGAGGTTCACTAACTTCCTTCTCATTTCGGTGTGAACGGCTGATGGAAAATACTTGCGATCAAACCACACCTAAAACTCCTGTATAGAAAGGACATCTCTCTCCTCCGTGGTGGTAATGGACTCCCACGACTACAACGCTGATCCTACTAGCTTAAAAGTAGCCAGTATCTATTTTTGTACCTCCGTGCACTCATACATCCTCAAGAGCCTTTGAATATCCTTCTTCCACTGACAGGACACAACGACATTGGAGCTACCTACAAACTCCAGAGGGTGTGCTTTCTGAAAAACATCACGAACACGTTCCCAAGCAGACGAGAATGCATGAGCCTGTACTGGCGCTACTACCAGCACCTGAGGCGGTGCCTGCTGCACAACTGCTAGAGCGACATTTACCACTTGGGCTACAATAGCGGTAACCTCTGCGGCATTCATGGAGTCCTGGACTGGTGCAGGCTATGGCTCGGGTTGAGCATCCCTGAGAACTCGCTGTGCACGTCGTGGAGGCATCTGAAATGAGGGTAAAGTCTTATAAGTTCGCAGTTATTATCTCAAAATAGCTGAAGAGTGAAACATACACAAAAGAATACAACAATCCTTTAATATAGGGCTTTATATCAAAGAAAGCTACGCGGAAACATAACAAGCCGTACAGATCCTAAGGACTAGAACCTGAAGCTATGATACCACCTGTGACGCCCCGACTAATTAAATACCGGGTAGCTACTCCTTTATTCAAATTAATACAAAATGTCAAGTTGGTTCAGTTCATAGCATCACTGTCGAAAAACATTTTAACAATTACTAGCCACCTAATATTCAAAAAGTGAGTTGTCAATTTTTAATTATATTCGATTAACATGCAATAAGTATTACATTATGAAATAATGATATCATAACCACATTATAGTCACATTACAATGATAGAGAAATATATGAATCTGGAGGAACATTCCTCGAAAATAATCCGAAATACTGAATAAAACTGAATACAGAGTCTAAATCACTAAATAATTACAACCCATAATCTGAAATAAAACTGAGTAATTAGGATGTCTCTAAAAGAAAAGGGGCGACATGCCCTACAGATGAGTAATTCTGATATAGAGTCAAGACAGAAAGTGGAGGCGTCTACTATCGAGGTCCTGTAACTTCCACAGCAGCTTCAGCACGTCACTTATATGGAACTCCTACGCTTGGTGTCCTTGTGGCTGGGCACCTAAAAGGTTTTTACAAGAAAATAGATTTGAAAGCAAACGGATCAGAGCCTGATTGTGAAATAGTTTAAAATACAGCAAGTGTTTAATATCATTAAACAGTGAATATAAAATACATGATAGTGCCTGCACTCACATAAGTTCCTCACCTCTCAACTAAGTGTGCACTCCTACGTACCCGTACCCATTCTAGTTATTCCACTAACTAACTAGTCTAATACAATATCTGAATTTACTATACTATTCGTAGTTTAAATTACCGGCATTTGAATATAAACATAGAGTTTTACCTTCATTCCTTAGGATTAGTTGCAATAATTACTAAGAGTTTTCCCATTTTTAACTCTACAAAAGATGTTACATTATTTAAGATTTGTACTTATATAAACAATTCATTTCAATATTCCAGTATACCATTCTCATCATAAATATACACTAATGGCACACCAAGACTAAGCTGTGGTGCACACATACTCTGCAATCAAATCCCGGTACATCACGTATATAAGGATCACGTATTCCGAATCTCTTAGGAACCGTTTTGATTAGTAACAATCACACACAATGGAGGCGAACATAGTTAACATCACATGGGTCTTGCACATACCTATGCTCCAATGATCAGCAGACTTATTAACTCCGCAATAAGTGATTCTCTAACCTATGTCCTCGAGGTACCAAACTAAATCCCCCCATAGGCACACAAAGATTAGATGGCCCTGATCGTACACCAACCTCCCGTGATAGCAAGTATGGTAGGTATGTTATACACAGATAACAACATATACTAAGCATTCACACATCTTAGATATCTTATAATATCAATAGAGGTATATTTTACATTCTCATATCGTCATTAAATGTTACACGTTTACAAATTCCCAAATAATATACATTAAATGTTGTCAACCCTTCTCACGTCGTAATTTTAGGTACTCCTTTCCTAACCCATAAATGTCATCCGGTTTACTACAAAATTCTAAGTTTTAATCCTCAACGTACTCCAATCTCACAACTATACCCACAAGTCAACAAGGGAAGGTTAACACTCGATTAAAATAAGTCTACTGGAAGTTCGAAATAAAATCAGGCCCAAAAAGGTCATTCTGTCAACTCGTTAGAAATCTCGTTCGAACGAGGTTGTTCGAATGAGTTTCGTTCGAACAAAGTCTTCGAACGAACTCGTTAGAATGGATACTGTCATCTCATTAGAAATCTCATTCAAACGAGGTCGTTCGAACGACCTGGGCAGGTCTTCTAACGAGATGGCAGAAAATGCCCAGAATTTTCCCAACTCGTTTTCTTCATTTTTCTCATCTCTAAATTCGTCCTAAGATCATCCAAATTACATTTTAATGTTTTTAAACTATTTTAAGTCACCCTAGGTCACTCCTTAACATATTTTTGAGGTCAAATCTTACTAATCAACATGCCAAAATCATAAATCCCCAATTATTGCCCCAAACCCTATGAACATGAACTCAGAATTTAATTGACTACCAAGACTCTTATTAATCTCTTTTTAAATCATCCAAAGTTACATTGCCCATAATCATTCTACATGGAAATCCCTACCCAAAATCACGAGTTTCACCATAATTCCATTGGGTTTTTCATCAAAAACTTCTAAGACAAAAACAGTTTCTACACTAAACATGGAGGAAATATTCATTGCGATTAACGACATCAAATCACTTGCCTTAAATCCGATGTTCTGATTCGTTGTTGATGATCAATGTTGGCTCTCTCTCTTCTTTCCGATCACAAATCCTTTCCAATTTCTGGTGATGGGAGATAGTTTGGTTTGGAACCTCCTTTACCCTCTTTCTAACTTCTCTCAAAACCTCCGTAGCCCACTCTCTTTTCTTTTTCTGGTAATGGCCTTAGTGGCCTCCCAAATAATATAAAATTAACCTCTAAAATTCGTGGGTTTTAATTCCTAAATTTTTAAAATTACCAAAATACCCTTTTAGGTTGCCGGTTTGGCCTAAAAATGCCCCGGGACCCAAACTAAACCCCCGACTAGTGTTTTTTGACTATTTCGACCCTTCCGGACGCATAGGCGCACTCAAAATGATCATTCTATTGATAAAAATATAATTTACTTTTTAATTTAAATAAATTCATTCTTAACGCGACTGACACGCACGTTCCAATTAAATTTCCCAAATTATCGTATTTCTGCCTCTTGACAATTTAAATATTTTCAATACTCATACATTACAATATATACTCAGAAATATTCAATTTTAGCATCATACTCAAATACCAACTCATGTCTCGCTAGTATTTACATCCGGATTAATTCCCAATTAATTCTCATTTAATTTAATTAATCCCTTAAATAAAAATCAATAAAATTACGGGGTATTACAGGGACATTGGCAGACCAAGGCTTTGATAACAAAATCACAATATATAATTTATATGTGGATGGATCTTCATGTGCGACAGGAAGTGGAGCAGGTATTATCCTCAATACCCCTGACGGGATTGATATTGAGTACGCGCTTAGATTCCAGTTCCAGGCCTGAGTATGAAGCATTAATTATGGGATTAAGTTTGGCTCAAATACGAAACTCTAAGCAATTTATGTCACACAATGATTATCAATTGGTGGTCAATCAGATCTTAAGTTTGTATGGAGCCAAAGGTGAATTGATGATAAGGTACCTCGCCAAAACTATGGAGGTTATATCCAAACTTCCCGCTCTTCGGATGAGCAGAATTCCAAGAATGGAGAATGATCGAGCTGATGCACTTTCTCGGCTTACATCAACAACTAGGATTGAACTTAGGAGAACAATCCCCATTGAGTTACTATCTAGTTAGGGTATTGATGAAAATTTGATGATTAATTTTATTACACTAGATATGGGACCTTCCTGGATGGATCCCATCAGAGCTTACATTAAAGGAGGAATTCTGCCAAAATATCGAGGTAAGGATAAAAAGATTAAGTATAAGGCAACAAGGTACGTGCTAGATAAAGGAGTTCTATGCCGAAGAGGGTTAATAGCTACTTTGCAGGGCTGTGTTCGCCTAACTGAGGTTAGAAATTTAATAGAAGAAATTCATAAGGGATCTTGTGGAACTCGCTTAGAAGGAAGGTTATTATTATAATGAATGAATACTCAAGGGTATTACTTGCCGACCATGAGGGAATATTGTACAGCGTCTGCAAAGAAGTGTGAAAGTGCCATAAATTCTCCAATATTCACAAAACTCCACATGTAGCTTTGACTCCCATTACTTCACCCTGGCCATTTTCTATTTGGGGAATAGACTTGGTCGGGCCATTGCCGACCACCCGAGGAAGATTTAAGTACTTGGTCTTAGACGTTTATTATTTCACCAAATGGGTTAAAGCAGAATCATTAGTGGATATGCCCTATGAGAAGGTGTACCATTTCATCTAGAAAAACATCATTGTAGATATGCTTTTCCATATTCCTTTATTACAGACCATGGTACCCAGTTCGATAATTAGGAGTTTACAGCATATTGTGCCCAATCCAAGAACCAGAAGTTACATTCTGCTCCAAGTCATCCTCAAAACAATAAGCATACCTAAGTGACAAATAGGACCTTGCTCAATGGGTTGAAGAAGAGAATTGATGATGCAAAGGAAAACTGGATAAATATATTGCACTCAGTATTATGGGACTACCGAATAACTCCTAGGGTTGCACCTGGGAAAACACCATACATGCTAGAATTTGGGACTCAAGAAGTGGTACCAGCTGAGCTAGGTTTTCCAACTCATAGAGTGTTGAATTTTGATTCTCCTGTTAGTTATTTGATGTAAAAGCTAGACCTTGATATGTTGTAAGAGGTGAGAGAATATGCAACCTTGAGGAATGATACTTATCAACAGCAAACAACATGCCTTTATAATAAGAGGGTGAAGCCGACCAACTTAAAAAATGGGGATTATGTACTTAAGAACATGATTCAGAAGACCAATAAGCTTGAAGCCAATTGGCATGGGCCTTATCGTGTCTCAGCAGTTGTTCGACTAGGAACTTATCAAATTGAAACTTTGGAAGGGAAAGAATTCAAAAACCCTTGGAACACCAAGCATCTTAGGAAGTACTAGAAGTAATGTAGCAAGCAACATCTTTTGTAATAAATTTGGTTTAGTATCAATAAAAAGTTATTTTTTTCCATTTTTGATATGCATCCCCCCATAACTACTTGGTCGGCAAGAATTCAGTACTTAATCAGAGACTTGATCAGTAAAGGCAATACTTGATCGGCAAGACAACATAAATTCAATACTTGATTGGCAAAACACAAACCCAAGTTAAAATAGGATTTTAAGTCCACAGTACTTGGTCAAGAAAAACAGGGATAAAACTCTGTATTAAAATTAACAAATTTTATCCTAATTAAGAAAAATAGAGGAAGAACATTGTGTAGATTTCTAAATAGGAATATATACATATATTCCACATAGGCTTGGTCACTACTGGTAACTAATGCTAAACCTAAAAATTTAGGTACCTTAGTAGAACCTATGGCAATACTACGGGTGACTAGTGCTAAACTTGGATTTTAATCTATGTGCACTAGTGGAATCTATGGCCACATCAATGGTAAGTGGTATTAAACTTAGAAATCTAAGTATATCAGTCGAACCTATGACAATCGATACTAAATTTAGGTAAATACCTAAGTGTATCAGTAGAACTAATGAAACAACAAAGTCATTTAAGCATCCAGAAATTAACAAGATAAGTTAATAAATTGCATTTCATTTATACAAATGATGATTAAATGAAAAGATTGTGTACAAATGAAATACAGGAACAAATTATTCTCAAATTATTCTACTAGACGTTTTCCTTCAGCTTGAAAGGAGCTCGACGTTTGTTCAATTCCCGATAGAGGATCATCCAACGTATGTGGAGAGTTGATAAAGTTAAAATCATAAAGCATTATCTTGTTACTGCTACTCAGAGTATTCAACAAATGAGTGGGTCAAACTATTTCCAGCCCAACATGCAGGCCATAATCCCCTAAATATTTAGAGATCAAGCACAGGGGAATAGTTTCTGCAGGGATCCAGCTAACTTCAAGATTGAATGGACATTTATTATAGTCAAAGAACCCAAGATCAACCCAGTACCATAGTTTTCTATCATGTTCAACATTTACAACTGTTAGGCAATTGTCCCAGTTCCATTTATAGCCTTCGCGCTAAGCTTGACTAAAATCATCGTCAAAACGTCCAAGAGCTTCATTGTACCCTTCCATCCAAACTTCTCAGGGTTTCTTGTGAAAGTGGAAGATTAACATTTCAACCTGGTGTTGCAGCTTCTTCAACACTCCATCTTTAGTTTGTAATTGAGAAGATTGGGTGAAAAGTTATTTGTCGTGACTTAGAATCTTTTGAGACTTCTCAGCAATGGCTAAGTTCTCGGCCTTTATCCGCGTTGCCTAATTTATAAGCATTTATTGAGTTTTGGCCGCCTCATCAGTTATAGGTCGAATAAATCTAGATCTTGGTTGGGAGGTAGAAGTAGTTTTGGATTTCATCAGGGCTTCCAGTTCCTTCATTAGCCTAGCATTCTCAGTTTTCTAAGAATGATACCCTTTCATCAACAACATAAGTTGTAGAAGGCACCTTCAAGGAGTCCACTTCACTCATTAACTTATTATTTTGCTCCTCCAATAACTTGGTAGTGGCTCTAGCTTCATCAACCTCACACTTGAGTAGGAATTCCTTCTTCCTAAAGAAAGAAATGTGCTTATCCAACTTCTTCTCAAAGCCATGAGCTCCACTTAAAGCCTTGAACTTGGCCTCATAATCAGCATAAAGGAGAGACTTAGATTCATTATGATCCTCTTGAAGTTATTCAATCATCTCAAAGTAAGCCACCTTATTGGTCACAGCCCGATCAAGAAGAAACTTGAGATAAATATATGCATCATTGGCTTGATGATGGCATTCGCCCCGAGCAAGTTTGATAAATCTTCTTCGGACAAAGTCATGTGGCCATCTTTAAACAAACTATTGCAGCGCTTGAGCAGCTCGAATTCATTAGAATAAAGTTGTTCCATCTTGACCATGAACTAGAAAAATAAAGTAAGATTCAATAAAAGATAATAATAATAATAATAATAATAATAATAATAATAATAATAATAATAATAATAATAATAATAATAATAATAATAATAATAATAATAATAATAATAATAATAGTAGTAGTAGTAGTAGTAGTAGTAGTAGTAGTAGTAGTAGCTAAGAAACGACAAACAGAATGAAGAAAAAGTTCTTTTATTAATATGAAGGGAAATTATAAATATTATAGAAAAGAAATAATATAAAGGAAAAAAATACAGAGGCCAACTTTCGAGAAGATCTACACCTTCTCTCTGTCAGTTTCAACTCTATCTTAGTTAGAAGAAGGGATAGCTGAAGTGACTTGCTCGATGGATGGGAGGAATGACTTAACAAAATTCTTAGGTTGGTCGGCTGAAGACTCAACCTTTAAAGATGACTTCCTAGATACAACATCATCTTCAACTTCATCGTCCATGTTGGGAGGAGAGCCAGGCTTATACCTTTGGAAGAGTTCGGAGTCTTCCACTGTTTTGACCTCCTCCAATGCAGTCGACCAACTATCCTTGAAAATTTTCTTCTTTTCATACTCAATCTGAGCAAAGGTAGAAATGATAGCTTTATCCTAACCTTTATTGAAAGAATTTTCTCCGTCCTTCTTCTTTTTGTCCTTCTCAGCAGTTAAGCTCTTTGTTATCTCAGCTACCTGCTTTTGAGCTTCAGCAACCTCATCATCAGCCTTCTACCGAGCTTTCTTAGTAGCTTTTATTTTATTCTCCCAAGACTTTTTTCGGTGTCTAATGCTTGTTGGGAGTCAAGCAAAGACTTTTTGAGACCAGCAAAAGCCTCATCAACATCAGTTGAAGAAGAACGAAGAGCATCATCCTTCTCCAACAATTGGTTGAAATCATCCAGGAACTACAAAGAAAAAAGGCAAAATCAGTATCAAAAGACAAAATACAAAATATGAAGGAGTAAAAATACAAAGGTGGAATTCTCACCATAGCAAGGCTCTGAGCAGCCCTTTCAGATATTTTAACCTAAGGCATATAAGAAGAAGCACCCCAGTGGTCCAGAAGAGTACCAAACTTAATTAATTTCCTGTTCAAGCTAGGACCTATGGCTATAGAGGATCCAACACCAGATGGAGTAACACTTACCAAGCTCTATTGGTCAGCATCAATAGTTTCTTCAACCTGCCTAGCATCAGGACCTATTCTCAGTCTTTTTAAGAGAGACTCATCTCCCTTGGTGGCTGAGGGATTTTTCCCAACATCATCCTTCTTTTTGGCCCCACCATACACATGCTTGTGGGTACCAACAACAACATTATCTCCAAGAAGGTTGAGAATTTTTTTTGTCCATGTCTATAGAGAGAGGAGCGTATGATTCAAGGGAGGAAGAATGAATAGCAGCAAGATCACCACTGCCAGATACAATGGCCGATGAAGTGGACACTGGGTCCTGGTCCAAGTCAATCACAAGAGTAGAAGCAACAGTTGAAGGTCGAGTAACAAAGGAGGTGATAGAGTTCCTATATTTCAGCAAGTAGGAGGCTGACCTAGTATGCTCCTCACTAATTTTTTGATGAAGGCCCCAGAGAAACTTGAGATCATCAAGCTTAATATCACTCTCCTTAGGACACTTTCTCTTCCTATCAATTGCAAGTAAACAAACAACCAATATTAGTTAACATTTCAGCAGGTAATTCTTCAACATAAGCATATAAAATATATTTAATGCAACCTATGCCATGACCCTCTTGAGGGCATCTTGGTCCAATATATACTTCTTCCCCTTCAAGATGTACATATTGCCAATTTTTAGTAATAACCCCATGATCGAAGTAATCTCTAGTGGAGTCAGGCAAATTGATGAATAGAGATTTATTAACAGACCTAGTTTTCAAATAATATGTACTATCACTGATGACCCACTTGTAATAAAACATGATCTCAGGGATACCGATATGGGTCCCATGGATTTGATTTCTCTTATGGACACCATTAACTATTCTCCAGGTGTTGGGGGCTATCTAGTAGGTACAATATCAAAGTATTACCAAAACTCTATACAAAAACGATTTGGGGAAAAAGTGAAGCCACATTTAGCTATGAATAAGGAAGAAATCCAATGACCTTTAGACAAAGAGAAAGCATCTACAAGGGGATTAGGGAACTCTAAGTCTACCCAGTCTGGTATATTCCATTCCTTTTGAAACTCATCTAGAGAGACAATAACGTAAACTATGATTCAATATGAAGAAAAGAAGAAAAGGGAAGGATTCTTACAAAAACTTAAGGATTCAGCAAGAACTAGAAGACACGAAGAACGATTGCACGAAAGCTCAAGAATTTACAGCAAAAACTTAGAAGGTTTGAGGTGAGAGACAACTAGAAATTTACCACCTTTTATAGATTCCCTCGAAAATCATCGAACTTAATGATTAAAGTGAAACGGCAATCGAAATTATAACAATAACAAAAAATACGTATTTACCCAGAGACGATTCGCTAAAGTTCATAATATTTACAAAAATGCCATCAGCAAAACACATTGCCAGCAAATATCAACAAAAATTTACAAGTGTGGGAAGTCGACAAGTAACCAAGCATCAGGAATGTAGCCCGAGCTACTACTAGGACTAAATGCTCCATACTTTCAAGAAAACAACAAGCATGGAACATTAGGGGCTTCTGTTGATACCAAAAATTATCCACCTATGTGGACCAACCAAAAATGGACACGTGTCATCCAAAATGGAAAACATCTTGGTCATCAAGATATAAGCTCGTTGACCAACACATGGGAGGTCGACCAATATGCAGAATGTCGACCAACAATGAGAAGACTGACTAACAAGGTTAGCAAAGCGCCAACAATCATGTACATTGTGAATGCCATGTACTGATGTAAATGATTAATTTATAAGGCATTGTATGCTTTTACATTCCACCTCTCTATCTCCGTACGAGACTATAAATACATTGCAATCCCTTCATCAAGGGCAGGTTCAATCCATTCAAAAGCACGAAAGGCAAGACATAATATAAGGAAATAATAAAGATAGTGGACGTAGGCTTTTTTCTTATATTTGAACCACTTTAAAAGCCTTTTTATCCATATTTTATTTACATATAATATCCGTGATTAAATAATTAGACCTAGTCTAGTTTTTTACATCAACACAAGTAACTTGAGATTTCAATGCCAGAGATGAACGAATGGCGGCATACTTGCAGGCGCCTTATGATTTGATGTTAAAATTTAAGGAAGTTCACATTCAACAGTTCCTTAAGGGGAATAATAGCCATGCCAATGATTTAGTTGCTTTAAGCTCAATAGTAGACTCTGATATGAAAAAACCCATCGAAGTGGAATTCCTCTACAAGACCATCATCACAAAGCCCATGGTCTCCAAACACGTTCTCGTCATACAAAAAAGTCCTAGCTTGATGGACCCAATAATTGCTTATCTACAAAGCGACATCCCGCCATCCGATAAAAAGCTAGCCCACAAAGTCAAGGTTAAAGCTGCATGATTTTATCTGGCACCCGAAGTAAAAATTTGCAGAAGATCCTTCACTGGTTCCTATCTCTAATGCATGCACCCAAATGACGTCGATCAAGTTCTGTATGAGCTACACGATGGAATCTATGAAATCCATGCATGCGAAAGATCTCTTGCCTTTTGAGAATTCAAAGACGGGTATTGGTTGTCATATATACAGAAAGATGTAACTTCTTATGTCCAAAAGTGAGATAAATGATAAAAGTTCCCCCCCCCCCCCCATGCTCCATTAGTTGTCAAACAATTTGAAGTCATAAACAAACCAATAGCCATTCGCCCGATAGGGTTTGAATATTGTAGGTCCACTCCCAAAAGTACCAGAAAATCTCAAATGTACCTTATTACTTAACCAAATGAATTGAAGTAGAGCCACTAGAAAATGTCAAGGATACCGACATGACCAGATTCATCTGGAGAAATATTGTTACACGTTTTGACATACCTAGGATGATCATTACAGACAATGGCACACGGTTTGGAAGTGGTCCTTTCTAAGGTTTCTATGATAGTTATGGCATCAAGCATCACTTCATCTCTGTGGCTTACCCATAGAACAATGCATAAGCAGAGGCCACTAATAAAATGATTTTTAGTGGCATGAAGAAGAGATTAGAAAGAGAAAAAGTATCTTAGGTTGATGAGCTTCCTCTTGTCCTATGGCATATCGTACTTTTCCTAAAACACCTACCGGTAAAATGTCTTTCACTCTAACATATGGGATATAAGTTGTTATTCCTTTGGAAGCTGGCTTTCCAACCATAAGGACCACCATCGTCGAAAAGGATTTGAACGAGGAAGCCGTGAGGACTGAACTTGACCTAGCTGAAGAATGAAGGGAGCATGCCATGATAAAGTTGACCTCTTACCAACAATAACTAGCTAAGCAGTATAATAAGGGCGTCAATCCGAAAAAAAATTTGGTCAGCAATTACATCCTTAGGAAAGTCCTCGGCAGCACCAAAAAACTTTAGATGGCAAGTTCAGACATAATTGGGATGGATTGTTAAGGTTATTAGAGAGAATTTGCAAAGAGCCTACCATTTGGAAGAAATTAGGGGGTATGAGGCAGGGAGATACCAAGGGTATGGAATACGGTCAACCTTAAGAAGTATTATTTTTAATTTCTTCTCACTTAGTTATTTATAGCTTAATTAGTTTTCTAGTTTTCAAATTTTTTTAGTCTAGGAATTATGATGCTCGTAATCTGTTTTAGCGATTTTAATAAAGTACAAGCTCAAGTTATATATTTAGCTATTTAACCTTGTCCCAAAGTGGCAGGTTTACACTTTAATTACCACCTTAGTTTGATTACAATTAAACTCAAGGTCCCAAGGTCTTTGTCATGAAAAAAACATGAAAACCTCATGAATTTCCTAGCAAACAAAAGACCTCCGGGGGATCCCTAGGAACTAAGTGAACCCAGCCTTGGTCGAATAAAAATCCTGAACGGGTGGATGGCCTTAAAACTACGTGAATTTTTTTCAGAGTCTTCTCTAGACCTAAGGTAGTGTGATAACATAACCTAAAAGGTAAGATAAGACGATAAAACACATACTTGGCATAACGGAATAGAAAAATGCAAAATGAAGTATTATGCAAATAACTTGTTGTTACATAAAGTTATAATACATAAAGAGGTTCATTTACAACAATGGAAGAAAAAAAATTGGTACAATCATTATCCCAGGCAAGCAAGTGCCTCAGCAATGGCCTCTCTTCAACCATCATCAGGATTTTATCAGAATTCATTATCACTCTCTGAGAATGCGATGTGATATTGATTTAATCAAATTTATAAATTCCAATATTTAACTTATTTAATTAGAGTCAATTTTTATCCAAATTAATTAAACCTAACATGTAAAATCAAGTCATCATAAATAAATTTACTAACGCACAGAGTTCAATAAAAAACCCAACAGGGAAAACCTTTGTATTTCACTATGCAAAAGTAAATCGCAACTTACATATACAATGAATATCTGAAGATGCTCATATAGACACACAACCTAGAGTTAGCAATGGATCAACCACAGTAAAACTATAAGAACACGCATCCCTGAATGAGACAAGAACACCCACAAGTACTCCCAATGACATGCAGTCTTCATCCATAGATTTACCCCCCTTTATAAGAGAAACTTCAACAAGATCGTATCTTGGGTTCCAAAACAATTAGCTAAACTACTGGGATTTGTATGAATTGAAAAACAAGGTTTAAAATCTTAAATAAAGAAGACAAGATCGTTTTGCAATTTGCAGTTTTCGTAGACTAGAAAAACTCAGGTCTTCTTAAGAAAAAGGACTCATTTAACACGATATTTATAAAAAAGTTAAGTTGGCACGTCGCTGGAATGAAAACTGGATGACGCTCGAACAAGATATGATGTCGCTCGAACTAGGACATCACGCGACATTGCATTATCGCTTGAACGACATTGTCTTATCGCTCGAACGACCTGAACGTCAAAAAACTTTTTATAAAACTCCGCCTCAACACTTAGAAAATATTCTTTTGACAAAAAACAACGCCTCAGGTGTTTAAAAACGTTTTATAAAACTTATCCCAACACTTTAAATGAACCGTTAAGGGACTTAAACACAACCTTACCAAAATCTATCTCGATGAGGTTTAAATGTTGAAGAATGTTGATATTCAGATCCATCTTCATATATGATTGAATTTGAACTTTTCTTCAACGGTTGTAGCGGTATACGACAAACTATAATGTAAACCGAACAATGTAAAATATGTCCTTACAAATCTCCCCCTATGTCTATACCACTACAAACTAAAAAATATGAATTATCAAATCAAATTCCTATACAAATCTAATAACCTCCCATGAACCCAAAACTGAAAAGGTACTAAAAATGCAAGTCTTAAAACTTTCTTCAAAATATTCAAATCTCTTTGCTTTTCTTTGTCATTATCAGGGTATGCAAAATAATGATCTTCAATTTTGTACCTAGACACATGAGACAAGAAACAAATACCTTCGTGGCGTATCGAGCTTGAAATGAAATAAACATAAATCAAAACTAAGATCAAATCTCAATTATCCCCCATAATATAAACTCCCCTATAAAATCTTTATTTGTTCTCCCCCTTTTTATTTGTTCGAAATAGACAAGGAAAAGAATAAACATGGAGTCTCACAACAAGCAAAACAAACAACTACGATCATCAAGGATAAACTTGAAAGTATCCACAAATTATTTTTGATTTTTTAATTTTTCAATCAAAAATGCAAAAATAATTTTACAAAAATCACACACCATGAATTTACACTAAGATAACCAAATTGTGGATAGAAAATGAATGGGTGTGAACTAATTCGATAGGAAAATCAATGCAATCAAACATAACATGTGTATAAGATGAATATGAGTACTCCTAACTAATGAACTCAAAATCTTCCTTAGGTGTAAAAAATGTGAATTTATATGACATCGACTCAATCTAATCAACACATCAAAGTCTAAAATGATTTCCACACCAATGATGTCTCAAACTATGTAATGCTTTTTCAAGGCTTTGTCAGGACGTGCAAACCTGTTGATTTATTTCCAACCAATCTCTCTCATAAATAATAAATCTTTTTATTCTTCTTTTGAGGTGATCTAAAACCTATTGGCCCCTTTTTTGGCATATTTATCTTTTTATTGCCTTAATTTTTTTCGGGCTCTTTACAAACAGTGGCTTTCATGCCGTGATTATTATTTACTCGTATCCCTTTCCCTGAACACTCATCATCTTTTCCATACTAAACTAATTCCTCATGGGCAACGGTTCTTACATGCACTACTTTTATTGTCAAGTTTTATCGCATTTGGTTCATTTTAAAGACATGATTGAGATGGAACACTTTGACCAACATGTGATAGACAAGTATAATAATCAAATAAATCCATGCAAGTGTGCATTAAAGGAGAGTGAGATTCAAACAGGTAGGTAGTAATCTAAATTTACATCTTAATGACTCCAAACATTATAAAGCACAAAAATGAAATGATGACGCATATCAAAACACTATCAAACAGTCACATGGATATGGAATTATATTGTGACTTGTTCATCCTAAATGTCCATTCATAAATGGTGTAAAACAAAATCCAAAAATCTTTTTGTCTTTTTCGAAAAAAAATTATCAAAATAAAATCTCTTTGGCTTTTTCAATTTTTCTCAAAAAACTAGAAAATATTTTTGTATTTTTGCAAACAATTTCAAAAACAAAAATCTTTTTGAGTTTTCGAAAAATATGTCAAAAATAAAAATTCTATAAATACAAAAGCGGTACATACTACCAATAGGCATAAAATATCATCATGAAAATCATCCTATGCTAGAAAACTAGTCTAAACCTCAACCGTCAGGTGCGGTGGAGTTTTCCAAAGGTGGTGACATCCTAGGAAAAAACATCCATAAAATCATGTGCAGTTTTGAACAAAAACTTTACTTTCTCCCTATTATGTGAAAACTCTCACGTGTAATCATCTAGAGCATCATGTGTGGGTGCGCGTGTGAAAACACGTGGCAAAACTCTTTGCGGCACACTACCCAAGTTAAAGAAAAATTCCCTAAGGTGTCCTCTTTTTTTACAATGAATGCAAACATATATAGGTCTTGGAACACCTCTCTCAAAACGTCTACGGTGCACTCTCGTATCCGTAATGGGATGCCTAAGTGTGTTGGGTTGAGAGCCATATGGATCAATCACAAACTCCGGAATCGGCTCGGGGAAACATAGAAAGTAGATGCACCGTCATGACCTATTCCTTGTCTATCAACATTACCCAAAGCGGGTCCGAGGAGCATCTTTCCTACTTTCTTAAATGTGTCCACTAAAGTGACCTTTACCTCCCAACCACATTCAAGATATCTCTCTAATTTTGACACACAAGCTATAATTTCACTCTTTTTCGACCTACAACGATCAATTGGTCACTCAAAGTAACCTTCACCTTCTCGACTTGACTCGCCGACGACTCAAATCCCCACAAACTATCAATCTTTATCTCCAAATCTATCACCCTAAGAGTTAGGTCTTTATTTACCTTTTTAGTCTTTAAGTTATCGGTGTACAGATCTCTAAACGCAATTTGGATCTCACTCTCACACTTGCTAGAAACACTCAATCATCCTCGTGGGTCTCATGTGCACAAGTATCATCATCGTCGTGGGACAAACTAGGTGTGCTCACGTGACTAGCTAAAAAGGCTACACACATCCCATGTCAAGATTCTTCCCCGTAATCTCTCACCTCTTCCTCACTATCGCTTAGAGTGGCAAGCATGAAAAACTTCTTACCCTTTCTCTTTAGCCTAGTGGGATACTCAAACGCCTTATGCCCCTTACCCTCACATTAAAAGAATCTCTCCTCTTCCTTATTCTCTCTATGTTTATCATTCTCACCACTCTCTTTGGCCTCATCTTTATTTTTATTTTTCTTAAAAAATCTTTTGTTAGAATAATTTTCTTTAGCAAATTTGAGAAACTTTTTAAAAAAATTCGCAAGCATGGATACATCATCAAAATCAAACTCGTCCTCAGACTCGGACTCATAAATTATCACATTATTTTTCTTCTCTATCTTGACACTTCCTCTCCCTTCCTAGACTGGGCTCTAAGTACTATCTTTCTATCCTTAGGGTTGACAGTGTGAGTGAACATGTCATTTTCATATGTTTGGAGGTCTCCTACTAGCTTTTCAAACTTTAGATTGCTCAAATTTCCAAAGGAGTTCAAAACACTCGTTTTTGGGATAAAACGTTTAGGCAACGATCTCAAAATATTTTTAACCACTCTCGTACATAAGAAATGTGCTCACCAAGATTGAAACTTGCGTTGACAATGTCAGATAAACGTGCATAAAAGTCATCAAAACATTCATATACAAGCATGATTATCGTTTCAAATTGACTAGTTAAATTTTGTAATTTAGACTCTTTGACCGCATTCGTGCCTTCATGAGAAAGTTGTAAAACATCCCATGCTTATTTTGATATGATGCACGTCATGATACGTCGGATCTCTTCAGGAGTGATGGCTCCAGAAATTGTACTTGGCCTACGAGAATTAAAAGTGATCCATTTAAACTCATCCTTAGTCCAGTCATTCACCAATTTATGATTGATGACATTATTTTCGGTGACAGTGGGAGGAGTCCATCCTCTTTCACAAATAACCCAAACTCGCTTGTCGATTGCTTTTAAGCGTAATTTTATACGGACTTTCCAATATGCATAATTAGACCCGTCAAAAATTGGTAACCGATTATATAAATTTTTATTAAGAAACATTGCGAAATTTCAAACACATATTTTTCAAAGAAGATCTATATCACGAAATTTTGTAGAAAGCATGATCACTCAATAAATTAGAGAAACCCTCTCTGATACGAATTTGAAAAGGTATGGTCACTTACATAAGCTTTGATACCAATTTGAGAATGCGGTGGGATATCGATTTAATAAAATTCGTAAATTTTAATATTGAACTTATTTAATTGGAGTAAATTTTTATCCAAAATAATTAAAGCCTAACACATCCATATAGGTGGGTAAAATCAAGTCATCAATAATAAATCTTCTGACACATAGAGTTCAGGAAAAGTCTCAAAGGAAAAACCTTTTTATTTCACTATGCAAAAGTAAATCACAACGTACATACACAAGAAATATGCAATAAATATCTGCAGATACTCACATTGACACGCAGCCTAAAGTTAGCAATGGATCAACCACAACGAACCCACAAGAACATGCAACTCTAAATGAGCCAGGAATACTCATAAGTACTCCCAATGAAACTTAGTCATCAGTCATAGATTTACCCTCTCTACAAGAGAAACTTCAATAAGATCGTATCTTGGGTTCTAAAATAATTCACGAAACTATTGGGATTTTTGTGAATTAAAAAACAAGATTTAAAACCCTAAATCAAGAAGACAAAATCGTTCTGCAGTTTGCAGTTTTTGTAGACTCGAAAAACTTAGGTCTTTTTAAGCAAAGTGACTCATTTAACACGATATTTATAAAAATGTTGAGGCAGCATGTCGCTCGAACGAAAACTGGATGTCGCTTGAACGAGATATGATGTCGCTCGAATGAGGACATTGCATTGTCTCTTGAATGACATTGTCTTGTCGCTCGAACGACTTGAACGTCAAATTTTTTTTTATAAAACTCCGCATCAACACTTAAAAAAATTATTTTAACGAAAAATAATGCCTCAAGTGTTTAAAAACAGTTTAGAAAAATTATCCCAACACTTTAAATGAACCCTTAAGGAACTTAAACACAACCGTACCAAAATCTATCTCGCTGAGCCTTAAATGTTGAAGAATGTTGATATTCGAATTCGTCTTCATGCATGATTAAACTTGAACTTTTCTTCGATGGTTGTAGTGTTATACGACATACTCTAATGTAAACTAGACAATGTAAAATATGTCATTACACTCTCATGTGATGAAAAATAATATTTGGCTAGTTTAAGAGGAACGATATCTAGAGAACCCCAACTCTTTGCACTTCCAAAGGGGATGGCGATATGTCGGATAATCAACTTGGTACCAGTACCAAAGCTCAGAGTCATTTAGAACTTTTGGAAGCCCAACATCATTCCACCAACCATGCTTATAGGTTGGATGCTTTGCCTCGTCCAGCTTGATAGGGGCATCCATCCATCCCTCATCATAGCTAGCAGACCACACCACATGAGGAACCTTTATAAAGAGGTAAAAAAGCTTGGCGAAGCTTGATTATGTCACAACTAAGTCCTATTTTTATGACTCCTTCCCTCCTCAGGTCTTCTTTGGCCTCGGCGAGCTTCTTCTCGAGGAAATCATTTTTGAATTGTAAAAGAGCACCAACAATACCAATGTCTTTGTCCTCAACAAGCTGCCTTCTCAAGGAATACATCTCCACCTTCATCTGGGTGCCCGTGTCACCAAGGTTCTTCATATCATCTTTTAATTTGGACACTATAGTAGATTGGTCCTTATAGGCATGAAGAGCCTTTCGAACGAGTTTGGAAACTAGCTTCCCGAGCAAAAATGACATCTAAATTACTAGAAAAAGAAGGAATTTCTCCAGGAACATTGTTATGCTACAAGAAGCAAAAAAAAAAGGAATTCAGTAATAATGCGATACAAGATTGAACATTGGCAAAATCTTTCTTTATAACAAAAATGGGCAAGGACCTTACAAACAAGAACAAAAGAAAAAATAAAGATTCACAAGATAACTATTATAACTAGATTTGGGCTTCGTTTTCCTTCACTTTTTCATCCATTTCTGAACCTTTTCCCTGAGTAGCCTCAGAAGATTCCTTGTCATCCCGAACATCATTATCTACCCTTGGTGGGGAACCCGGATGGTGCTCGCCAAAAAGTTAAATTCAGTTGGGACGTTAGCTCTCATCAGTGAAGCTTTCCAACTTTCTTGAAGTTAGACATTCTGATAAAGCTCAATTAGCGTTTGGCATCGGCATAGGCCTCATTAAAGCCACTATCATAAACTGCATCCTTGGCTGCCGCCAAAGCTTTTGTCTGATCCTTCTTCAATTGATTGCGCTCGACCTTCACCTAGTCATGATCAGTCTTAAGCTTGTTAAAGTTGTCTTGAATGAGAGTAAGCTCATCCTTTAGGGTAGTTATAGCCAAGCTATTGGATGGCTTCTTAGCCTTATAAGCCTTTTATGCAGTAGCCGATTAAGCGTGAAAAGTAGCATGTGTCAAATACCGATCGTTGTTTTCTGTTCACTGCCTTAATACAAAAACCTAAACTTATGACTACACTCTTTTAAGGGAGTATAGTGGCCAAGTCCGAGTATCGAAAATCTACAAATACAAGTTATTAGAATTTAATGGATTTAATACTTCTAAAATAAAAGTGTAAAAGATAATTGCTAACAAAATAAAATATAAATAAAGGAAAAGATTATACTAGGCGAGAGTGTATTTAAACTAAATTAATAAAGAGAATAAAAATGATAGGTTGCGTCGGATATCCCTCATCCCGAGTTAATTAGTATAAAATGATTATATGGGTCGACGAGTTATTAAGATTGAGTCTCGTTTTGACAGTTAATTAAACCCAGAGTTGTCACACCCCTAAATTCGCATAAAAGTCTAATAAGATTTTGGCATCAACAAATACCCCAGAAATTATGCACGCAAGGTCGTAAATACGGGGCATACGTGATATACCCCGTCAAATATCCTAGGCATAATAACTAGGATAATTCACTTGAAATAAACCCGTGAGAAACCATCACCAAAGCAAATAAACCAAACCAACCCTAGGTCAGTTTAATCCAACACAACCTAGATTAAATTAGCCCCTAAACATATGAAATGACATTAAATAACATGCAACTAATTAATTAAAGTAACACTAAATAAATTAACACTAATAATTGTCTAGGCATGGAAATTAATGGAAAAGCATGGAAATAAATGGACAAGGCATAAATAAGAGGAAGATGATAATGAATAGTAAACTAGCACTTACATTAATAGAGAAAATCCAACACAAATGATGAGAGGGGTGGTCTCCACAATAAACCCCAAAAATTACTCTAACCCTAACCTAAACTAAGAGAGAAGGGAAAACTAGATAAAAAAAACTAGATCTCTTACAAAAATAACAAAAGTTGCTATTTATAGTAAGTTGGGAAAAGAAAATAAAGAAAAAGAAAAAAAGAAAAGAAATGAGGATAAGTCTCCTAATTAAGGAATAAAAAGAAAATAAAAAAGGAAAATGAAGGGAAACAGGCAAGTCGGCCAAAAACAGAACACCAATCGACTGGTGGCCAAAGGACGATCGACTACGTGAATAGTAAAAATGGCTATTGTCAGCGTTGTAGTGCAAAAAATCAAAGCCTGTCGACCGCGTGTCGGAACGATCGACCGCGCTGCTAGGACAACCAAAGCTGCTAAATCATGGCTGAGATATATGCCAAAAGGCAAGACCCATTTACCAACCTCCATAGACAAAGCTCAAGCTCCATTAATGGCCAATGAAAACCTCCAATTTGTAAATGTCCAAGACCCATTTGCGTATGTGGACTAAAATCGAGCTCCAATTTCGGACAAAAGTCCTCAATTTGGGACGAACACAAAAATCGAGAAAAACCCGAGCCTAAGGCCAAGATCGCTATGTCCGAAATGGGTTTGCTGCAAAAAACAAGTTAGGGACACAAGGGGTATTATATGAATTGTTAATGAAAGAGAAAAGGGGCATAGAGGTCATTAATGAAATTATTATTTTTCTTATAATCCTTTTCCGATTAAAGGTACGTGTTTCCTTCGTTCGGACTCCGATTCGAGCACTGTTCGCGGCCATGCGAATCTTGGCCCGAAGGCTACAAATTCCGTGAATACTTCGAGCAAAAATCCTGAAGTGTGAAATCAAGAAAATTCCCCTGAACGTGCGAATCGCGACGGAACTTTATCGGAACGCTCCCAAACTTCATACTAAACACTTTAATACCTATAAAATCTCAATTATACCTCAAATAACATGTTAGCGTATAAAACGGACGTTGTCTGAGTAACGAGTATAATTATAGACATTAAAGTACCCGAGGGGACTAAAATGCCCATGTTCAAGGGTAATTAAATGCATAATTCGATAAGAATCAATAGCCAAGGTAGATTGAGAGTTCTTTAAGGCGATATATGGATTACTCGAAACGCTTCTCCAAAACGGGCACAAACTACAAAGTGGATAACAAAGATTATGTCAGGATTCTAAAAGGTTTAATAACCCACACAAAGTAGAATAAAATTTAACTTTATTAGATACAACGCCTAAGTAGTGAGGGTAGAAACTCGTGCGTCAGCTGATTAACTTGCTCGTAATCAAGTGTGAGAACTCCACCCTTCAGCAGACCTAAAGCCAAAGTGGGGTTCTTTTCCACTGACATCACTTGGTGAGTCCTACCAGAATTATGTGCATCACCCTTCTTGGAAGGCACCATAGATGTTGAAGATAAATGGGTCTTCTTCTTCCTGCTCTTCTCTGGGACAAATGAGTCAGGCACATATATCGAGGTAGAGGGACCCTCAGGCTCAGTCCTCTTGGGAACTAATAAAATTATCTTCCTTTGAGACATTATTGCTTCCTCAACAATGTGAATAAACTCAACGTTCAGGGACTGAAATAAGAAGAAGTATAAGCCTCCTCTCTTATAGAAGGGAGGGTAATCTTAGGTACTGTTTCCACTAGAGGAGCTATGAAGTTTCTGGTAGAGTTCCTATACTCCAAAAGAAAAGATAACGACCTTGGTTGATACTCACCAGCGACCCTATTAAAGTGAGAAGATGAAGGATCTTTCTTCTTTGATTGAGCTGGATAAGAGAAAGGAAAAAAAGCACTAATAAGATCTTAATTAAACAAAGCTTAGTGATAGCGCGCGAGAAGTGTGCGCATGTAAAGTGCACAGTCGTTGTTTTCGGTCTCGCCGCGACTATACAAAAAACCTAAATTACTAATACACTTGCGGGGCAAGTCTAGCGGTTAGTCGGGTATCGAGAATCCACTGGGACGAGTTGCTAGAATTTATATGATTTAATACTACGAAATAAAAGTGCAAAAGGGGAATTACAAAGTAAAAAGGAAGAGATGCATAAAAAGGAAAGATTTATCTAGGCATGGGTATTGAAGCTAGATTAACAAAGCGGTAAAACTATAGGTTGTGTCGAATATCCATCACCCGAGTTAATTTGTATAAAACGGATACATGGGTAGACGAGTTATTTATCATTCGTCTCATTTCGACAGTTAATTGAATCAAGGGTTGTCACGCCCCTAAATCCTCATAAAAGCCTAATAAGATTTTGACGTCAACAAATATCCTGGAAATTACACTCGCAAGGTCGTAAGCACGGGACATACATGATATGCCCCGTCAAATATGCTAGGAACAATAACTAGGACAACTCACTCGAAATAAACCCGTAAATGCCATCACCAAAGCAAAGCAACGCGTCAACTCGAATGAGTTCAATTGAAGCACAACCTAATTTAAATTAGCTAGAAAGTATGGTAAAAATGCGGTAAATGAAAGCGTGTAAATAAACGCGATAAATCTACCTAGAAAGCACGTAAATCAAAGTATGTAAACTATTTAGCAAAGCATGTAAATATAATTAGAAAGCAAGGAAATAAGGAAATACAAACTATATTAATGAAGAGGATGATGAATAGTGCAACATTTAACCCAAATGGGGTGCCAAACCAAGAAAAATTAAAGAATAACTCTCCAAAACCCTCAAACCCTAAGCTATAACTCTCTAAAATCTAATATCCTACTTAATATCTGATATTTACACAAAATTTGGTTTATATAGTAAGTGGGAAATGAAATAGAAAAGAAAATTGGAAAAGAAAAGAAAAGGCAAAATATCTCCTGAAAATAGGGGATCGATCGATCTACCAAAATTGTCGATCGATCGATCAAGAAGAAAAAAGTTCGCTGTCAAGAAGGATCGATCGATCTACCAAAATCGTCGATCGATCGATCTACCAAAATCGTCGATCGATCGATCAAGCAGGTATCAGCCACTGCATTGCTGTTTTTCCATGCTTGCATTTCCCATCCGCTAGAATCACCGTAACTTCGTCATACGGACTCAAAATCGTGCACCGTTCACGGCCATACGAAGCTTGCGAGGAGGGATCCAACTTTCGTGTAGATGTTGGGCTAGGTGCCTAAGCTGTGAAAAGACTAAAATCCCCTTGAACGTGCGATCGCGTATGGAAATCAAGCGGAATGCGTCCGAACTTCACACTTAGCATCCAAATACATATAAAAGCTCAATTAACCCCTGCAAAACATGTTAACGTAAAAATCCGAGGTTTTCTAGTTAACGAGAATAAATATAGGGAATAAGATACCCGAGGGGGCTAAAATGTGTCTGTTCGGAGGATAAAATACGCAATATTTGCGTATCATCACACCCCCTAACTTGCACATTGCTAGTCCCTAGCAATGAAATAGAATGCAACAAGAACTACAAGCAAACCAAAAGCAGGAGATAGTACAAAAGTATGGTATAAAAGCAAAGGCCCACTTTCGCGGGCGATTCGATTGCATTTAGCGTATGCAATAAGCCGTTAAATCCCCGGCAACGGTGCCATTTTGATAACGCGCGAGAGGTGTGCGCGTGTAAAGTGCACAGTCGTTGTTTTCTGCCTCACCGTGACTATACAAAAAACCTAAATTACTACTACACTTGCGGGGCAAGTCTAGCGGTAAGTCGGGTATCAAGAATCCACTGGGACGAGTTGTTAGAATTTAATGGATTTAATACTCCAAAGGGAAAAACATGATTACAAACTAAAAAGGAAAAAGATGCATAAAAGGGAAAGATTAATCTAGGCGAGGAAAAATGAATCTAAATTAACAAAGTGGGAAAAACTATAGGTTGCATCGAATATCCCTCACCCGAGTTAATTTGTATAAAATGGATACATGGGTCGACGAGTTATTTAGCATGCGTCTCATTTCGACAGTTAATTGAATCAAGGGTTGTCACGCCCCTAAATCTGCATAAAGGCCTAATAAGATCTTGGCGTCAACAAATATCCCAGAAATTGCGCATGAAAGGTCGTAAGCATAGGACATATATGATATGCCCCGTCAAATCTCTTAGGCAAAATAACTAGGACAATGCACCCGAAATAGACCCGTAAACGCCATCACCAAAGCCAAGCAACACATCAACTCGAGTGAGTTCAATTCAAGCACAACCTAATTTAAATTACCTAGAAAGCATATTAAAAACGTAGTAAAGAAACGCAATAAATAAACGCGATAAAGATACCTAGAAAGCGTGTAAATCAAATCATGTAAACTAATTAACAAAGCACGTAAACCAAATTAACAAAGCAAGAAATAATGATATACAACTATATTAATGGAAAAGGATAATGAATAGTGTAACTTATAACCCAATTGGGTGTCAAACCAAGAAGAATCAAAGACAAACTCTCCAAAACCCTCAAACCCTAAGCTACCACTCTCTAAAATCTATTATATCTAAGTATATCTGAAATAAAACCAAAATTTGGTTTATATAGTAAGTGGGAAAGAAAATAAAGGAAAAAGAAAAGAAAAGAAAAAGATATCCAAATATCTGCAATCACCGGTTGACCAGTCGCAGGGCCGCGGTCGACCGGTCCTTCTTATATAAGTGCACTGTCTCCTTCCCACGGCAAAAACAAAAACCGCGGTCGACCGGTCCCCTGGACGCGGTTGACCGATACTCTGTTTCTCAGCAATCCATGGTCCATGAAGAGGGGAAAAAGTTCACAAACGGAAATGGCCATAACTTCACCGTTCGGACTCGGAATCGCGCACCGTTTGCGGACACGCGAAGCTTGTTCGATGAAATACGCATCCGTGAAATTTTCATGAGCCAAAGATGAAATGTGAATTGACTAAAATCCCCTTGAAGTAGCGCCTGACGATGGAATTTCTCCGAAATGCAACGGATCCTCACTTTTAGCGTTCCAATACATAAAAAAACACAATTAACCCCTGCATAACATGTATATATCCAAATCCAAGGTTATCTGGTTAATGAGCATAAATATAGGCATTAGGACCGTAAAAGCGCTAGAATGCATGAAGATAACGGGCATAAATATGCAATATTTAATACGAATCACACCCCCTAACTTAAACATGTAATACCCCGTAATTTTATTGATTTTTATTTATTAGATTAATTAAATTAAATGGGAATTAATGGAAAATTAATCCGGATTTAAATACTAGCGAGACGCGAGTTGGTATTATTATGACGATAATATTGAATATTACTGAATATATACGGTAATATCTGAGTATGGAAAGTATTAAAATTGTCGAGAGTTATAAATACGACAATTTGACAAATTAAGTTGAGACGCGTGTGTCAGTCGCGTTAGGAATCAATTTAATTAGATTAAAATATAATTTATAATTTTATCATCCGTATGATCATTTTGAGTGCGCCAACGTGTCCGGAGGGGTCGATATAGTCAGAAAACACTAGCCGGGAGTTTAGTTTGGGTCCCGGGGCACTTTTAGGCCAAATCGGCAACCCGGGAGGGTATTTTGGTCATTTTAAGATTTAAGGAAATAAGACCCACGAATTTGAGGGTTTATTTAATTATTATTTGGAATGCCATTAGGGCCATTATCAGCCAAAAAGGAGATAGTGGGCTATGTGAGTTAGAGGAGAGGTTGGAGGAGGTTCCCAAACCCTAGCTACCACACACCACCACCAATTTTGACGGGGCTGGAAAGAAGGAAAGAACCAGCCCCTAGACACCATCAATGATTCTGAACATCAAACTTAAGGCAAGTGATTTGATTCCATTAGCTTCAGCGAATATTTCTTCCATGATTAGTGTAGAAATTGATATTTGCCTTGAAAGATGATGAAAACCCATTAAATTTGATATAGGACTCTAAACCTTGGTTAGGAATTGCATGTAGATTAGTTCTGGATGAAATTCAGTACCCAAAACATAACCTTTGATGAATTAAAAATCAATTTTAGAAGAGTAATATCATAGTTCTTGAAGAAATTAGAAAACTAGGGTTTTTTATGAAGATTTGATCCATGTAAAGCTAATTGTTGATGATTTAATAGTTTTGGAATGTTAAAAATAATGTATTGAGGTTGTATAATGATCCTATAACCTTAGATTAGAGTTACATACCATGTAATGGAGTTTTGGGACAAATCTGGGACTAAAAAACGAAGCAGTCCGTAGCCCATCTAGTGCGATCAATCGATCAACATTCATAGGTCGATCGATCGACCACCATCGATCGATCGACATTCATAGGTCGATCGGTGGACCTTCCCAGAAATTGTTATATTTTTTCCTTGTTGAATTTTAACGAACTAGACTAGAAAAATTTATTGGTGGGGATTTTGTGAACACTCTTAGATTTGACTAAGACCAGTAGGCATGATTATGAGACCCGAATTATTATTAGAATTCAATTTGGGATTTATGCTAAATCTAATAAGGATCGACGAGTGAGGGATTATTAGAAAACTGATATTAAATGAGTTAACCTATATAGTTTGATAAAATAAGGTTTGTGGCAGAAATATGGACCTTAAGTGTATTTTATTAAAGTGTGGGATTAATAGGAGACTTAATAACCTTTATGAGTTAGGTTTTAAGTATTTGAAACTACAACGTGAGATATGTCGGTGGACTATATTATATAACTATCCGAAAGTATAAAAATGTACTAAATGGATTAATGGTATAAGGATTGAGAACATACCTTTAATAATATTATAAAGTATCTAAGTTATGTGAATGCATGTGTATGACATACCTACACTACTTGCTATCATGGGAGGTCAACTTTCGGAACAGGGCCATCTAATCTTTGTGTGCCTACGGGGGGATTTAGATTGGTACCTTAAGGACGTATGGCTATGAATGACTTATTTGTGAGTTGATAAGTCAGCTGACCATGAGAGCGTAGGTATGTGCGTGACCCATGGGTATGTGAACTATGTTCGCCTCCAATATGTGTGATTTTGCTTGTTAAAACGATTCCCGAGAGATTCGGAATACGTAGTCCTTATGTACGTGATGTACCGAGATTCGATAGCAGAGTATGTGTGCACCATAGCTTAGCTTAGGGGTTCCCCAAGTATAATATTATGTTGAAATTTATATATTGGTGATGATAACAGACTCCTTGTTAATGTGGGTGAATGTTCTTATTAATGTGTGTGAATAGTTGCGACACTTTGAGTAAAGTTAAAATTGAGAATTTTCTATATGATTTAATATAAATTAATCTGAGAAATGAAAAGTTAGATTCACATAAGTTAGATTGGAATGTCTTGAAAAAACCCCTATATTATCATGTGAGGACGGGTTGCAGTATAGACTAGTTAGTTAGCGGCATAACTAGGATGGATTATGGATATACGTTAAACGTGCACATTAGTTGAGAGGTGAGAAACTCATGTGAGAGCATGGATCTAACATGTACTTTATATTCATTGTTTAATGCAATTAAACAGTTGCTATATTTTTAAACTGTTTTCACATCGGGCTTTGATCCATTTTCTTTCAAAATCTATTTTCTTGAAAAACCTTTTAAGTGCCCTGCCACAGGGATGCCAAGCTTAGGAGTTCCATTTCAGTGACGTGTTGTAGCTGCTGTGAAAGTTACAAGATCTTGATGATAGACGCCTCCACATTCTATATTGATTCCATTTCAGACTTATTCACTTGTTAGGGCGTGTCGCCCCTTTTCTTTTAGAGACAGTTTTATCATACTCAGTTTCATTACAGTTTTGGAGTTAATTCATTTATTATTCAGACGTTGTATTTGGTTTTATCCATTATTTGAGATTATTCAGAGGAGTGTTACTCCAGACTCATTTTATTATTCCATTATTATCTTGATGTGACTGTGATGTGATGGTAGTATCATTTAGCTAATAATTTTAATTTGTTGCATGTTAATTTAATTTAATAAAATTTGACAACTCACTTTTTAAATATTAGGTGGCTAGTAATTGTTTAAATAAATATTTTTCGACAGTGATGCTATGAACTGAACCAACTTGACATTTTGTATTAATTTGAATATAGGAGTAGCTACCCGGTATTTAATTAGTTGGGGTGTCACAAAACATTGCTAGTCCCTAGTAATGAAACAAACAAAACCAATCCACAGAAGGCGGTACAAGACGTATATATGCATCGAAATATAAATGCCACTTTCGTAGGGAACACAATTGCATTTAGCATATGAAATAAGTCGTTAAACCCCTAGGTTACCCTAGTGGACGAGTGTTGTCTCGTGGGTTTTTAGGGATGATACCCACAAACATCACATGGTTTCCTCAAAATATGCCTAACCCAACATGCGACAAGCCCAAAAAATAGCGAAAAGGATTTCATACACATCATTAGCACATTGAATGAATTC
Source organism: Sambucus nigra (assembly GCA_949130495.1). Classification (NCBI taxonomy): domain Eukaryota; kingdom Viridiplantae; phylum Streptophyta; class Magnoliopsida; order Dipsacales; family Adoxaceae; genus Sambucus; species Sambucus nigra. Next base: position 80,217,734 of record OX422213.1, on the reverse strand, counting down.
AAACAATAGTCCAAATCATTAACATTATAGAATGTACCTCATTGCATTGAAACCTTAAAATGTGGGAGGGGGCGAGCACATACAAAGTGTGATTTGGCAAAAACTTAAATAAATCGGATAAACGTTAAAGCAAGCATACATTCAATTCTCACGGGCATTACACTCATCAAGCGAATTCACTCGAAACAGGGAGGTAACACACGGAACATACGGGCATAAAGAGTAAATGTAAATGTAAACTAGGCCGCACATATGTCATAAATGAAGAATGCTATATATAAACTGAAAACTGTAATCTCAATGAAAGGATACCGCACACTAAAAGAGGCGAAATGCATTTTCACAGATTATCACAACTATTATGACTTTTGAATTACATGCACCTAAGATCACAAAGGACTTGTATAGGGTTGTAATGTAGGTTAGGCTAGGGTATGAAACGAAGGAATGTATACACGGATTCAAAGTGTTCTGGATGAAAACTCAGGATAATGGGAAAATGCGGACAATAACAAAATGGGAAAATAAGTTCCAAAAAGGCATTAGATATATCATCGGGGAGAGTAATAAAAGCTTATTGAACTATATACAACATATACAACTTTCTCTTTCTTTTTCTTTTCTTCTTTTTCTCATTTATTTTCTATTGCTTTTTGCTTTCTCTTTTTCTTCATTTTTTTCACTACTTTCTTTTCTTTACTTTTCAAACTCTCATATGCCTAAATTGCAACTGACATCATAACAACATCATTCAATCCCAAGAAACATTCCAAACAAAGGTATGGAAAGTGTATATATGGTCTAAAACTCCAATTTAGAGTTGGTTATGGGATTGGGGTTATGAAACGAAAGGCTATATTTAGGCTGAAAGGGGTTAACGAGGGTAAACATATAAGGGTGAGATCAAGGTCAATATGAGTGATATAACAAAGAATGCCTATGATCATTTCACAAAGTTTACGCAATTCTCGAGTCAAAACAATATATGAAAATCACGATCAAGTAACACATTTCAAGTATGAACTCAATTAATGAATGATCAAATGAAAGAATAGTGAGATTACCAACAAATTCAACGTTTTCAATGAGAAAAGAGTAGTGTATACACTCACAAACGACGAAAGGTACAAAGCTTACTCGGCGTAAGTATATACAATACAACAAAATATTACCGAGTTATAAAAATCTTAAACCAAATCAATATAGCAAGAAAGGTGCATGTGCTCATGGGATTAAAGTTTAATTCATGAAGTTATTCATAATATCAATAATCGAGACTAAAGTCTAACAACTTCTAAAATCGAGAACATGCACCATTGGGTTGTCTATTGGATCGGAAAATTATTGACATTTATCATCGGAAACAAAGGTAAAATGCCCAATAAAGGAGAAAAAAAGAAAGAAAATCTTTTTAAAATTTTTGAATTTTTCTAAGAAAAGCATACTAAGTAACTAACATATGAGCAAAAACATGAACTAAATAAAAGAATGGATAGAATATCCCACACCCCCTAACTTAAAACTTGACATTGTCCTCAATGTTAATTAAGAATCAAGTCAAAGAGAGGAAAATAGAGATATTACCCAAAATTGGAGCGATCCCCATAAGAACAAGTCCAAAGAATCTACAAAACAAGTTAGCACCAAACATAGAAAAAAGAAATAAAAAGAGTTAACTAATTACACTAGACTAAATTAAAAGAAAAGAAAAAATAAAGAAAGAAAGAATAAAAATCTAACTATATACAACCTACTATTTAGGCTTCACACTAACTATACACTAGAAGTCTAAATAGCTGAGGGTCCACCGTGAAAACGATTTGACTTTGGAGGATAATCGGTGTACCCTCACATACAAGCATGCCTTTCGAAAAATATGAATTCCGTCTGAACAACGGAAGGCATGTGTAATGCGTAAGAAAGGAACCATCGCCAATTAAAAATTTTGGAGGGACGATGGGGGGTTTGGATTGAATGGGTGACAAAATTATGTGGGGACCGAGAAAAGCCAAATATCCTCCCAAAGATTTCGAAATTGGAATGGGAGGCGGCGCACACAAAAGCACGGATGCGATCATGGAAGGCAACTCGAGCAAGTACTCCTCATCGGCGAAACGGTTTAAAACATTAAAGTTTGAAACCGAATCATCGGGTACTTATGATGGTGTGATAATAGAGAATGAAAATGGGGATGAAAGAAAATCAAACTCATGAGATGAATCATCATTGCATGAAGATTGAGTTTCGAATGACAGAACCCCTACTCAACAGTGAATCTACGCAAGTAATCGTGCTCTCTATAGTGCCTAACAGCCCCAAAGTGCATGCAAATCTCGTGGCAATAAAATAGTGTGTGGCCCCCGTATCAAATAAAATACGCCCCATAGTCCCCTGAATAGAGAACATACCCTCAATAGCAGGTGGATCATGTGGAACTGCGTCCTGCTGGAGTTGATAAACTCGCCCGTACTCAAGTTGTCCCTGCTGGACTGGAACGGCTGGAATGGGTGGCAAAGCTGGCATCTGTGGTGGTGCTGGGAGGGAGGCGGGAAATATAGGTCTCTGGGGCTCGTGTCGAGCACCATGTTGCTGCTGTGGGGCCCTTCCCCTATCAGGACACTCCTGGCGCTTGTGGCCAATTTTCCCACAAGTGAAACACTTCCTCGAAAAATTTCCCCCTCTCGGACCCTGTTGCCCATGGTCCTGGTGGCCATTGCCATTCCTCCCCTGTCCGTACTGGCCCTAATGAAACTGCTATTGTTGACCATGCTGTCCCTATTGACCCAGATGGTTGTGCTGACCCTACTGGCCCTGACGAAAATCTCCCTGACCATTTCTGAAACCCCTAGATCTAAACCTCTTAAAATTTCCCTGCTGGGAACCCTAATCACCCTGCATGTACTGATCCTGAGCTGATTGTGCCCCGCTGGCACCATTCCCCCTGTCCTGCCCTAATGTATGGACTCTCCTGATAGCTTACCCTCTAACAAGTGAAAGCGGTGGTCCTGGCAGTGAAGCAGTGTTGCGTTAACCACATTAGAATAAGTGGTCAACCAGAGATTACCCAACAAGTGCTGACGGATCCTCTAGGTCAACCCATCCATGAACTTCTGAATCTTTTTCTCCTTGGTTGGAATCTCATCGGGAACGATGTTCAAGAGATTAGTGAATTCGGCCTCATACTCGGCCACGGTCTTCCCCTCCTGTTTGAGGTTCACTAACTTCCTTCTCATTTCGGTGTGAACGGCTGATGGAAAATACTTGCGATCAAACCACACCTAAAACTCCTGTATAGAAAGGACATCTCTCTCCTCCGTGGTGGTAATGGACTCCCACGACTACAACGCTGATCCTACTAGCTTAAAAGTAGCCAGTATCTATTTTTGTACCTCCGTGCACTCATACATTCTCAAGAGCCTTTGAATATCCTTCTTCCACTGACTGGACACAACGACATTGGAGCTACCTACAAACTCCAGAGGGTGTGCTTTCTGAAAAACATCACGAACACGTTCCCAAGCAGACGAGAATGCATGAGCCTATACTGGCGCTACTACCGCCACCTGAGGCGGTGCCTGCTGCACAACTGCTAGAGCGACATTTACCGCTTGGGCTACAATAGTGGTAACCTCTGCGGCATTCATGGAGTCCTGGACTGATGCAGGCTATGGCTCGGGTTGAGCATCCCTGAGAACTCGCTGTGCACGTCGTGGAGGCATCTGAAATGAGGGTAAAGTCTTATAAGTTCGTAGTTATTATCTCAAAATAGCTGAAGAGTGAAACATACACAAAAGAATACAACAATCCTTAAATATAGGGCTCTATATCAAAGAAAGCTACGCGGAAACATAACAAGCCATACAGATCCTAAGGACTAGAACCTGATGCTCTGATACCACCTGTGACGCCCCGATTAATTAAATACCGGGTAGCTACTCCTTTATTCAAATTAATACAAAATATCAAGCTGGTTCAGTTCATAGCATCACTGTCGAAAAACATTTTAACAATTACTAGCCACCTAATATTCAAAAAGTGAGTTGTCAATTTTTAATTATATTCGATTAACATGCAATAAGTATTACATTGTGAAATAATGATATCATAACCACATTATAGTCACATTACAATGATAGAGAAATATATGAATCTGGAGGAACATTCCTCGAAAATAATCCGAAATACTGAATAAAACTGAATACAGAGTCTAAATCACTAAATAATTACAACCCAAAATCTGAAATAAAACTGAGTAAGTAGGATGTCTCTAAAAGAAAAGGGGCGACATGCCCTACAGATGAGTAATTCTGATATAGAGTCAAGACAGAAAGTGGAGGCGTCTACTATCGAGGTCCTGTAACTTCCACAGCAACTTCAGGACATCACTTGAATGGAACTCCTACGCTTGGTGTCCTTGTGGCTGGGCACCTAAAAGGTTTTTACAAGAAAATAGATTTGAAAGCAAACGGATCAGAGCCTGATTGTGAAAATAGTTTAAAATACAGCAAGTGTTTAATATCATTAAACAGTGAATATAAAATACATGATAGTGCCTGAACTCACATAAGTTCCTCACCTCTCAACTAAGTGTGCACTCCTACGTACCCGTACCCATTCTAGTTATTCCACTAACTAACTAGTCTAATACAATATCTGAATTTACTATACTATTCGTAGTTTAAATTACCGGCATTTGAATATAAACATAGAGTTTTACCTTCATTCCTTAGGATTAGTTGCAATAATTACTAAGAGTTTTCCCATTTTTAACTCTACAAAAGATGTTACATTATTTCAGATTTGTACTTATATAAACAGTTCATTTCAATATTCCAGTATACCATTCTCATCATACATATACACTAATGGCACACCAAGACTAAGCTGTGGTGCACACATACTCTGCAATCAAATCCCGGTACATCACGTATATAAGGATCACGTCTTCCGAATCTCTTAGGAACCGTTTTGATAAGTAACAATCACACATAATGGAGGCGAACATAGTTAACATCACATGGGTCATGCACATACCTATGCTCCAATGATCAGCAGACTTATTAACTCCGCAATAAGTGATTCTCTGACCTATGTCCTCGAGGTACCAAACTAAATCCCCCCATAGGCACACAAAGATTAGATGGCCCTGATCGTACGCCAACCTCCCGTGATAGCAAGTATGGTAGGTATGTTATACACAGATAACAACATATACTAAGCATTCACACATCTTAGATATCTTATAATATCAATAGAGGTATATTTTACATTCTCATATCGTCATTAAATGTTACACGTTTACAAATTCCCAAATAATATACATTAAATGTTGTCAACCCTTCTCACGTTGTAATTTTAGGTACTCCTTTCCTAACCCATAAATGTCATCCGGTTTACTACAAAATTCTAAGTTTTAATCCTCAACGTACTCCAATCTCACAACTATACCCACAAGTCAACAAGGGAAGGTTAACACTCGATTAAAATAAGTCTACTGGAAGTTCGAAATAAAATCAGGCCCAAAAAGGTCATTCTGTCAACTCGTTAGAAATCTCGTTCGAACGAGGTTGTTCGAATGAGTGTCGTTCGAACAAAGTCTTCGAACGAACTCGTTAGAATGGATACTGTCATCTCATTAGAAATCTCATTTGAACGAGGTCGTTCGAACGACCTAGGCTGGTCTTCTAACGAGATGGCAGAAAATGCCCAGAATTTTCCCAACTCGTTTTCTTCATTTTTCTCTTCTCTAAATTCGTCCTAAGATCATCCAAATTACATTTTAATGTTTTTAAACTATTTTAAATCACCCTAGGTCACTCCTTAACATATTTTTGAGGTCAAATCTTACTAATCAACATGCCAAAATCATAAATCCCCAATTATTGCCCCAAACCCTATGAACATGAACTCATAATTTAATTGACTACCAAGACTCTTATTAATCCGTTTTTAAATCATCCAAAGTTACATTGCCCATAATCATTCTACATGGAAATCCCTACCCAAAATCACGAGTTTCACCATAATTCCATTGGGTTTTTCATCAAAAACTTCTAAGACAAAAATAGTTTCTACACAAAACATGGAGGAAATATTCATTGCGATTAACGACATCAAATCACTTGCCTTAAATCCGATGTTCTGATTCGTTGTTGATGATCAATGTTGGCTCTCTCTCTTCTTTCCGGTCACAAATCCTTTCCAATTTCTGGTGATGGGAGATAGTTTGGTTTGGAACCTCCTTTACCCTCTTTCTAACTTCTCTCAAAACCTCCGTAGCCCACTCTCTTTTCTTTTTCTGGTAATGGCCTTAGTGGCCTCCCAAATAATATAAAATTAACCTCTAAAATTCGTGGGTTTTAATTCCTAAATTTTTAAAATTACCAAAATACCCTTTTAGGTTGCCGGTTTGGCCTAAAAATGCCCCGGGACCCAAACTAAACCCCCGACTAGTGTTTTTTGACTATTTCGACCCTTCCGGACGCATTGGCGCACTCAAAATGATCATTCTATTGATAAAAATATAATTTACTTTTTAATTTAAATAAATTCATTCTTAACGCGACTGACACGCACGTTCCAATTAAATTTCCCAAATTATCGTATTTCTGCCTCTTGACAATTTAATTATTTTCAATACTCATACATTACCATATATACTCAGAAATATTCAATTTTAACATCATACTCAAATACCAACTCACGTCTCGCTAGTATTTACATCCGGATTAATTCCCAATTAATTCTCATTTAATTTAATTAATCCCTTAAATAAAAATCAATAAAATTACGGGGTATTACAGGGACATTGGCAGACCAAGGCTTTGATAAAAAAATCACAATATATAATTTATATGTGGATGGATCTTCATGTGCGACAGGAAGTGGAGCAGGTATTATCCTCAATACCCCTGACGGGATTGATATTGAGTACGCGCTTAGATTCCAGTTCCAGGCCTGAGTATGAAGCATTAATTATGGGATTAAGTTTGGCTCAAATACGAAACTCTAAGCAATTTATGTCACACAATGATTATCAATTGGTGGTCAATCAGATCTTAAGTTTGTATGGAGCCAAAGGTTAATTGATGATAAGGTACCTCGCCAAAACTATGGAGGTTATATCCAAACTTCCCGCTCTTCGGATGAGCAGAATTCCAAGAATGGAGAATGCTCGAGCTGATGCACTTGCTCGGCTTACATCAACAACTAGGATTGAACTTAGGAGAACAATCCCCATTGAGTTACTATCTAGTTAGGGTATTGATGAAAATTTGATGATTAATTTTATTACACTAGATATGGGACCTTCCTGGATGGATCCCATCAGAGCTTACATTAAAGGAGGAATTCTGCCAAAATATCGAGTTAAGGATAAAAAGATTAAGTATAAGGCAACAAGGTACGTGTTAGATAAAGGAGTTCTATGCTGAAGAGGGTTAATAGCTACTTTGCAGGGCTGTGTTCGCCTAACTGAGGTTAGAAATTTAATAGAAGAAATTCATAAGGGATCTTGTGGAACTCGCTTAGAAGGAAGGTTATTATTATAATGAATGAATACTCAAGGGTATTACTTGCCGACCATGAGGGAATATTGTACAGCGTCTGCAAAGAAGTGTGAAAGTGCCATAAATTCTCCAATATTCACAAAACTCCACATGTAGCTTTGACTCCCATTACTTCACCCTGTCCATTTTCTATTTGGGGAATAGACTTGGTCGGGCCATTGCCGACCACCCGAGGAAGATTTAAGTACTTGGTCTTAGACGTTTATTATTTCACCAAATGGGTTAAAGCAGAATCATTAGTGGATATGCCCTATGAGAAGGTGTACCATTTCATCTAGAAAAACATCATTGTAGATATGCTTTTCCATATTCCTTTATTACAGACCATGGTACCCAGTTCGATAATGAGGAGTTCACAGCATATTGTGCCCAATCCAAGAACCAGAAGTTACATTCTGCTCCAAGTCATCCTCAAAACAATAGGCAGACCTAAGTGACAAATAGGACCTTGCTCAATGGGTTGAAGAAGAGAATTGATGATGCAAAGGAAAACTGGATAAATATATTGCACTCAGTATTATGGGACTACCGAATAACTCCTAGGGTTGCACCTGGGAAAACACCATACATGCTAGAATTTGGGACTCAAGAAGTGGTACCAGCTGAGCTAGGTTTTCCAACTCATAGAGTGTTGAATTTTGATTCTCCCGTTAGTTATTTGATGTAAAAGTTAGACGTTGATATGTTGTAAGAGGTGCGAGAATATGCAACCTTGAGGAATGATACTTATCAACAGCAAACAACATGCCTTTATAATAAGAGGGTGAAGCCGACCAACTTAAAAAATGGGGATTATGTACTTAAAAACATGATTCAGAAGACCAATAAGCTTGAAGCCAATTGGCCTGGGCCTTATCGTGTCTCAGCAGTTGTTCGACTAGGAACTTATCAAATTGAAACTTTGGAAGGGAAAGAATTCAAAAACCCTTGGAACACCAAGCATCTTAGGAAGTACTAGAAGTAATGTAGCAAGCAACATCTTTTGTAATAAATTTGGTTTAGTATCAATAAAAAGTTATTTTTTTCCATTTTTGATATGCATCCCCCCATAACTACTTGGTCGGCAAGAATTCAGTACTTAGTCAGAGACTTGATCAGTAAAGGCAATACTTGATCGGCAAGACAACATAAATTCAATACTTGATTGGCAAAACACAAACCCAAGTTAAAATAGGATTTTAAGTCCACAGTACTTGGTCAAGAAAAACAGGGATAAAACTCTGTATTAAAATTAACAAATTTTATCCTAATTAAGAAAAATAGAGGAAGAACATTGTGTAGATTTCTAAATAGGAATATATACATATATTCCACATAGGCTTGGTCACTACTGGTAACTAATGCTAAACCTAAAAATTTAGGTACCTTAGTAGAACCTATGGCAATACTACGGGTGACTAGTGCTAAACTTGGATTTTAATCTATGTGCACTAGTGGAATCTATGGCCACATCAATGGTAATTGGTATTAAACTTAGAAATCTAAGTATATCAGTCGAACCTATGACAATCGATACTAAATTTAGGTAAATACCTAAGTGTATCAGTAGAACTAATGAAACAACAAAGTCATTTAAGCATCCAGAAATTAACAAGATAAGTTAATAAATTGCATTTCATTTATACAAATGATGATTAAATGAAAAGATTGTGTACAAATGAAATACAAGAACAAATTATTCTCAAATTATTCTACTAGACGTTTTCCTTCAGCTTTAAAGGAGCTCGACGTTTGTTCAATTCCCGATAGAGGATCATCCAACGTATGTGGAGAGTTGATAAAGTTAAAATCATAAAGCATTATCTTGTTACTGCTACTCAGAGTATTCAACAAATGAGTGGGTCAAACTATTTCCAGCCCAACATGCAGGCCATAATCCCCTAAATATTTAGAGATCAAGCACAAGGGAATAGTTTCTGCAGGGATCCAGCTAACTTCAAGATTGAATGGACATTTATTATAGTCAAAGAACCCAAGATCAACCCAGTACCATAGTTTTCTATCATGTTCAACATTTACAACTGTTAGGCAATTGGCCCAGTTCCATTTATAGCCTTCGCGCTAAGCTTGACTAAAATCATCGTCAAAACGTCCAAGAGCTTCATTGTACCCTTCCATCCAAACTTCTCAGGGTTTCTTGTGAAAGTGGAAGGTTAACATTTCAACCTGGTGTTGCAGCTTCTTCAACACTCCATCTTTAGTTTGTAATTGAGAAGATTGGGTGAAAAGTTATTTGTCGTGACTTAGAATCTTTTGAGACTTCTCAGCAATGGCTAAGTTCTCGGCCTTTATCCGCGTTGCCTAATTTATAAGCATTTATTGAGTTTTGGCCGCCTCATCAGTTATAGGTCGAATAAATCTAGATCTTGGTTGGGAGGTAGAAGTAGTTTTGGATTTCATCAGGGCTTCCAGTTCCTTCATTAGCCTAGCATTCTCAGTTTTCTAAGAATGATACCCTTTCATCAACAACATAAGTTGTAGAAGGCACCTTCAAGGAGTCCACTTCACTCATTAACTTATTATTTTGCTCCTCCAATAACTTGGTAGTGGCTCTAGCTTCATCAACCTCACACTTGAGTAGGAATTCCTTCTTCCTAAAGAAAGAAATGTGCTTATCCAACTTCTTCTCAAAGCCATGAGCTCCACTTAAAGCCTTGAACTTGGCCTCATAATCAGCATAAAGGAGAGACTTAGATTCATTATGATCCTCTTGAAGTTCTTCAATCATCTCAAAGTAAGCCACCTTATTGGTCACAGCCCGATCAAGAAGAAACTTGAGATAAATATATGCATCATTGGCTTGATGATGGCATTCGCCCCGAGCAAGTTTGATAAATCTTCTTCGGACAAAGTCATGTGGCCATCTTTAAACAAACTATTGCAGCGCTTGAGCAGCTCGAATTCATTAGAATAAAGTTGTTCCATCTTGACCATGAACTAGAAAAATAAAGTAAGATTCAATAAAAGAAATAATAATAATAATAATAATAATAATAATAATAATAATAATAATAATAATAATAATAATAATAATAATAATAATAATAATAATAATAATAATAATAATAATAATAATAATAATAATAATAATAATAATAGTAGTAGTAGTAGTAGTAATAGTAGCTAAGAAACGACAAACAGAATGAAGAAAAAGTTCTTTTATTAATATGAAGGGAAATTATAAATATTATAGAAAAGAAATAATATAAAGGAAAAAAATACAGAGGCCAACTTTCGAGAAGATCTACACCTTCTCTCTGTCTGTTTCAACTCTATCTTAGTTAGAAGAAGGGATAGCTGAAGTGACTTGCTCGATGGATGGGAGGAATGACTTAACAAAATTCTTAGGTTGGTCGGCTGAAGACTCAACCTTTAAAGATGACTTCCTAGATACAACATCATCTTCAACTTCATCGTCCATGTTGGGAGGAGAGCCAGGCTTATACCTTTGGAAGAGTTCGGAGTCTTCCACTGTTTTGACCTCCTCCAATGCAGTCGACCAACTATCCTTGAAAATTTTCTTCTTTTCATACTCAATCTGAGCAAAGGTAGAAATGATAGCTTTATCCTAACCTTTATTGAAAGAATTTTCTCCGTCCTTCTTCTTTTTATCCTTCTCAGCAGTTAAGCTCTTTGTTAGCTCAGCTACCTGCTTTTGAGCTTCAGCAACCTCATCATCAGCCTTCTACCGAGCTTTCTTAGTAGCTTTTATTTTATTCTCCCAAGACTTTTTTCGGTGTCTAATGCTTGTTGGGAGTCAAGCAAAGACTTTTTGAGACCAGCAAAAGCCTCATCAACATCAGTTGAAGAAGAACGAAGAGCATCATCCTTCTCCAACAATTGGTTGAAATCATCCAGGAACTACAAAGAAAAAAGGCAAAATCAGTATCAAAAGACAAAATACAAAATATGAAGGAGTAAAAATACAAAGGTGGAATTCTCACCATAGCAAGGCTCTGAGCAGCCCTTTCAGATATTTTAACCTAAGGCATATAAGAAGAAGCACCCCAGTGGTCCAGAAGAGTACCAAACTTAATTAATTTCCTGTTCAAGCTAGGACCTATGGCTATAGAGGATCCAACACCAGATGGAGTAACACTTACCAAGCTCTATTGGTCAGCATCAATAGTTTCTTCAACCTGCCTAGCATCAGGACCTATTCTCAGTATTTTTAAGAGAGACTCATCTCCCTTGGTGGCTGAGGGATTTTTCCCAACATCATCCTTCTTTTTGGCCCCACCATACACATGCTTGTGGGTACCAACAATAACATTATCTCCAAGAAGGTTGAGAATTTTTTTTGTCCATGTCTATAGAGAGAGGAACGTATGATTCAAGGGAGGAAGAATGAATAGCAGCAAGATCACCACTGCCAGATACAATGGCCGATGAAGTGGACACTGGGTCCTGGTCCAAGTCAATCACAAGAGTAGAAGCAACAGTTGAAGGTCGAGTAACAAAGGAGGTGATAGAGTTCCTATATTTCAGCAAGTAGGAGGCTGACCTAGTATGCTCCTCACTAATTTTTTGATGAAGGCCCCAGAGAAACTTGAGATCATCAAGCTTAATATCACTCTCCTTAGGACACTTTCTCTTCCTATCAATTGCAAGTAAACAAACAACCAATATTAGTTAACATTTCAGCAGGTAACTCTTCAACATAAGCATATAAAATATATTTAATGCAACCTATGCCATGACCCTCTTGAGGGCATCTTGGTCCAATATATACTTCTTCCCCTTCAAGATGTACATATTGCCAATTTTTAGTAATAACCCCGTGATCGAAGTAATCTCTAGTCGAGTCAGGCAAATTGATGAATAGAGATTTATTAACAGACCTAGTTTTCAAATAATATGTACTATCACTGATGACCCACTTGTAATAAAACATGATCTCAGGGATACCGATATGGGTCCCATGGATTTGATTTCGCTTATGGACACCATTAACTATTCTCCAGGTGTTGGGGGCTATCTAGTAGGTACAATATCAAAGTATTACCAAAACTCTATACAAAAACGATTTGGGGAAAAAGTGAAGCCACATTTAGCTATGAATAAGGAAGAAATCCAATGACCTTTAGACAAAGAGAAAGCATCTACAAGGGGATTAGGGAACTCTAAGTCTACCCAGTCTGGTATATTCCATTCCTTTTGAAACTCATCTAGAGAGACAATAATGTAAACTATGATTCAATATGAAGAAAAGAAGAAAAGGGAAGGATTCTTACAAAAACTTAAGGATTCAGCAAGAACTAGAAGACACGAAGAACGATTGCACGAAAGCTCAAGAATTTACAGCAAAAACTTAGAAGGTTTGAGGTGATAGACAACTAGAAATTTACCACCTTTTATAGATTCCCTCGAAAATCATCGAACTTAATGATTAAAGTGAAACGGCAATCGAAATTATAACAATAACAAAAAATACGTATTTACCCAGAGACGATTCGCTAAAGTTCATAATATTTACAAAAATGCCATCAGCAAAACACATTGCCAGCAAATATCAACAAAAACTTACAAGTGTGGGAAGTCGACAAGTAACCAAGCATCAGGAATGTAGCCCGAGCTACTACTAGGACTAAATGCTCCATACTTTCAAGAAAACATCAAGCATGGAACATTAGGGGCTTCTGTTGATACCAAAAATTATCCACCTATGTGGACCAACCAGAAATGGACACGTGTCATCCAAAATGGAAAACATCTTGGTCATCAAGATATAAGCTCGCTGACCAACACATGGGAGGTCGACCAATATGCAGAATGTCGACCAACAATGAGAAGACTGACTAACAAGGTTAGCAAAGCGCCAACAATCATGTACATTGTGAATGCCATGTACTGATGTAAATGATTAATTTATAAGGCATTGTATGCTTTTACATTCCACCTCTCTATCTCCGTACGAGACTATAAATACATTGCAATCCCTTCATCAAGGGCAGGTTCAATCCATTCAAAAGCACGAAAGGTAAGACATAATATAAGGAAATAATAAAGATAGTGGACGTAGGCTTTTTTCTTATATTTGAACCACTTTAAAACCCTTTTTATCCATATTTTATTTACATATAATATCCGTGATTAAATAATTAGACCTAGTCTAGTTTTTTACATCAACACAAGTAACTTGAGATTTCAATGCCAGAGATGAACGAATGGCGGCATACTTGCAGGCGCCTTATGATTTGATGTTAAAATTTAAAGAAGTTCACATTCAACAGTTCCTTAAGGGGAATAATAGCCATGCCAATGATTTAGTTGCTTTAAGCTCAATAGTAGACTCTGATATGAAAAAACCCATCGAAGTGGAATTCCTCTATAAGACCATCATCACAAAGCCCATGGTCTCCAAACACGTTCTCGTCATACAAAAAAGTCCTAGCTTGATGGACCCAATAATTGCTTATCTACAAAGCGACATCCCGCCATACGATAAAAAGATAGCCCACAAAGTCAAGGTTAAAGCTGCATGATTTTATCTGGCACCCGAAGTAAAAATTTGCAGAAGATCCTTCACTGGTTCCTATCTCTAATGCATGCACCCAAATGACGTCGATCAAGTTCTGTATGAGCTACACGATGGAATCTATGAAATCCATGCATGCGAAAGATCTCTTGCCTTTTGAGAATTCAAAGACGGGTATTGGTGGTCATATATACATAAAGATGTAACTTCTTATGTCCAAAAGTGAGATAAATGATAAAAGTCCCCCCCCCCCCATGCTCCATTAGTTGTCAAACAATTTGAAGTCATAAACAAACCAATAGACATTCGCCCGATAGGGTTTGAATATTGTAGGTCCACTCCCAAAAGTACCAGAAAATCTCAAATGTACCTTATTACTTAACCAAATGAATTGAAGTAGAGCCACTAGAAAATGTCAAGGATACCGACATGACCAGATTCATCTGGAGAAATATTGTTACACGTTTTGACATACCTAGGATGATCATTACAGACAATGGCACACGGTTTGGAAGTGGTCCTTTCCAAGGTTTCTATGATAGTTATGGCATCAAGCATCACTTCATCTCTGTGGCTTACCCATAGAACAATGCATAAGCAGAGGCCACTAATAAAATGATTTTTAGTGGCATGAAGAAGAGATTAGAAAGAGAAAAAGTATCTTAGGTTGATGAGCTTCCTCTTGTCCTATGGCATATCGTACTTTTCCTAAAACACCTACCGGTAAAATGTCTTTCACTCTAACATATGGGATATAAGTTGTTATTCCTTTGGAAGCTGGCTTTCCAACCATAAGGACCACCATCGTCGAAAAGGATTTGAACGAGGAAGCCGTGAGGACTGAACTTGACCTAGCTGAAGAATGAAGGGAGCATGCCATGATAAAGTTGACCTCTTACCAACAATAACTAGCTAAGCAGTATAATAAGGGCGTCAATCCGAAAAAAAATTTGGTCGGCAATTACATCCTTAGGAAAGTCCTCGGCAGCACCAAAAAACTTTAGATGGCAAGTTCAGACATAATTGGGATGGATTGTTAAGGTTATTAGAGAGAATTTGCAAAGAGCCTACCATTTGGAAGAAATTAGGGGGTATGAGGCAGGGAGATACCAAGGGTATGGAATACGGTCAACCTTAAGAAGTATTATTTTTAATTTCTTCTCACTTAGTTATTTATAGCTTAATTAGTTTTCTAGTTTTCAAATTTTTTTAGTCTAGGAATTATGATGCTCGTAATCTGTTTTAGCGATTTTAATAAAGTACAAGCTCAAGTTATATATTTAGCTATTTAACCTTGTCCCAAAGTGGCAGGTTTACACTTTAATTACCACCTTAGTTTGATTACAATTAAACTCAAGGTCCCAAGGTCTTTGTCATGAAAAAAACATGAAAACCTCATGAATTTCCTAGCAAACAAAAGACCTCCGGGGGATCCCTAGGAACTAAGTGAACCCAGCCTTGGTCGAATAAAAATCCTGAACGGGTGGATGGCCTTAAAACTACGTGAATTTTTTTCAGAGTCTTCTCTAGACCTAAGGTAGTGTGATAACATAACCTAAAAGGTAAGATAAGACGATAAAACACATACTTGGCATAACGGAATAGAAAAATTCAAAATGAAGTATTATGCAAATAACTTGTTGTTACATAAAGTTATAATACATAAAGAGGTTCATTTACAACAATGGAAGAAAAAAAATTGGTACAATCATTATCCCAGGCAAGCAAGTGCCTCAGCAATGGCCTCTCTTCAACCATCATCAGGATTTTATCAGAATTCATTATCACTCTCTGAGAATGCGATGTGATATTGATTTAATCAAATTTATAAATTCCAATATTTAACTTATTTAATTAGAGTCAATTTTTATCCAAATTAATTAAACCTAACATGTAAAATCAAGTCATCATAAATAAATTTACTAACGCACAGAGTTCAGGAAAAAACCCAACAGGGAAAACCTTTGTATTTCACTATGCAAAAGTAAATCGCAACTTACATATACAATGAATATCTGAAGATACTCATATAGACACACAACCTAGAGTTAGCAATGGATCAACCACAGTAAAACTATAAGAACACGCATCCCTGAATGAGACAAGAACACCCACAAGTACTCCCAATGACATGCAGTCTTCATCCATAGATTTACCCCCCTTTATAAGAGAAACTTCAACAAGATCGTATCTTGGGTTCCAAAACAATTAGCTAAACTACTGGGATTTGTATGAATTGAAAAACAAGGTTTAAAATCTTAAATAAAGAAGACAAGATCGTTTTGCAATTTGCAGTTTTCGTAGACTAGAAAAACTCAGGTCTTCTTAAGAAAAAGGACTCATTTAACACGATATTTATAAAAAAGTTAAGTTGGCACGTCGCTGGAATGAAAACTGGACGACGCTCGAACAAGATATGATGTCGCTCGAACTAGGACATCACGCGACATTGCATTATCGCTTGAACGACATTGTCTTATCGCTCGAACGACCTGAACGTCAAAAAACTTTTTATAAAACTCCGCCTCAACACTTAGAAAATATTCTTTTGACAAAAAACAACGCCTCAGGTGTTTAAAAACGTTTTATAAAACTTATCCCAACACTTTAAATGAACCGTTAAGGGACTTAAACACAACCTTACCAAAATCTATCTCGATGAGGTTTAAATGTTGAAGAATGTTGATATTCAGATCCATCTTCATATATGATTGAATTTGAACTTTTCTTCAACGGTTGTAGCGGTATACGACAAACTATAATGTAAACCGAACAATGTAAAATATGTCCTTACAAATCTCCCCCTATGTCTATACCACTACAAACTAAAAAATATGAATTATCAAATCAAATTCCTATACAAATCTAATAACCTCCCATGAACCCAAAACTGAAAAGGTACTAAAAATGCAAGTCTTAAAACTTTCTTCAAAATATTCAAATCTCTTTGCTTTTCTTTGTCATTATCAGGGTACCTAGACACATGAGACAAGAAACAAATACCTTCGTGGCGTATCGAGCTTGAAATGAAATAAACATAAATCAAAACTAAGATCAAATCTCAATTATCCCCCATAATATAAACTCCCCTATAAAATCTTTATTTGTTCTCCCCCTTTTTATTTGTTCGAAATAGACAAGGAAAAGAATAAACATGGAGTCTCACAACAAGCAAAACAAACAACTACGATCATCAAGGATAAACTTGAAAGTATCCACAAATTATTTTTGATTTTTTAATTTTTCAATCAAAAATGCAAAAATAATTTTACAAAAATCACACACCATGAATTTACACTAAGATAACCAAATTGTGGATAGAAAATGAATGGGTGTGAACTAATTCGATAGGAAAATCAATGAAATCAAACATAACATGTGTATAAGATGAATATGAATACTCCTAACTAATGAACTCAAAATCTTCCTTAGGTGTAAAAAATGTGAATTTATATGACATCGACTCAATCTAATCAACACATCAAAGTCTAAAATGATTTCCACACCAATGATGTCTCAAACTATGTAATGCTTTTTCAAGGCTTTGTCAGGACGTGCAAACCTGTTGATTTATTTCCAACCAATCTCTCTCATAAATAATAAATCTTTTTATTCTTCTTTTGAGGTGATCTAAAACCTATTGGCCCCTTTTTTGGCATATTTATCTTTTTATTGCCTTAATTTTTTTCGGGCTCTTTACAAACAGTGGCTTTCATGCCGTGATTATTATTTACTCGTATCCCTTTCCCTGAACACTCATCATCTTTTCCATACTAAACTAATTCCTCATGGGCAACGGTTCTTACATGCACTACTTTTATTGTCAAGTTTTATCGCATTTGGTTCATTTTAAAGACATGATTGAGATGGAACACTTTGACCAACATGTGATAGACAAGTATAATAATCAAATAAATCCATGCAAGTGTGCATTAAAGGAGAGTGAGATTCAAACAGGTAGGTAGTAATCTAAATTTACATCTTAATGACTCCAAACATTATAAAGCACAAAAATGAAATGATGACGCATATCAAAACACTATCAAACAGTCACATGGATATGGAATTATATTGTGACTTGTTCATCCTAAATGTCCATTCATAAATGGTGTAAAACAAAATCCAAAAATCTTTTTGTCTTTTTCGAAAAAAAATTATCAAAATAAAATCTCTTTGGCTTTTTCAATTTTTCTCAAAAAACTAGAAAATATTTTTGTATTTTTGCAAACAATTTCAAAAACAAAAATCTTTTTGAGTTTTCGAAAAATATGTCAAAAATAAAAATTCTATAAATACAAAAGCGGTACATACTACCAATAGGCATAAAATATCATCATGAAAATCATCCTATGCTAGAAAACTAGTCTAAACCTCAACCGTCAGGTGCGGTGGAGTTTTCCAAAGGTGGTGACATCCTAGGAAAAAACATCCATAAAATCATGTGCAGTTTTGAACAAAAACTTTACTTTCTCCCTATTATGTGAAAACTCTCACGTGTAATCATCTAGAGCATCATGTGTGGGTGCGCGTGTGAAAACACGTGGCAAAACTCTTTGCGGCACACTACCCAATTTAAAGAAAAATTCCCTAAGGTGTCCTCTTTTTTTACAATGAATGCAAACATATATAGGTCTTGGAACACCTCTCTCAAAACGTCTACGGTGCACTCTCGTATCCGTAATGGGATGCCTAAGTGTGTTGGGTTGAGAGCCATATGGATCAATCACAAACTCCGGAATCGGCTCGGGGAAACATAGAAAGTAGATGCACCGTCATGACCTATTCCTTGTCTATCAACATTATCCAAAGCGGGACCGAGGAGCATCTTTCCTACTTTCTTAAATGTGTCCACTAAAGTGACCTTTACCTCCCAACCACATTTAAGATATCTCTCTAATTTTGACACACGGGCTATAATTTCACTCTTTTTCTACCTACAACGATCAATTGGTCACTCAAAGTAACCTTCACCTTCTCGACTTGACTCGCCGACGACTCAAATCCCCACAAACTATCAATCTTTATCTCCAAATCTATCACCCTAAGAGTTAGGTCTTTATTTACCTTTTTAGTCTTTAAGTTATCGGTGTACAGATCTCTAAACGCAATTTGGATCTCACTCTCACACTTGCTAGAAACACTCAATCATCCTCGTGGGTCTCATGTGCACAAGTATCATCATCGTCGTGGGACAAACTAGGTGTGCTCACGTGACTAGCTAAAAAGGCTACACACATCCCATGTCAAGATTCTTCCCCGCAATCCTTCACCTCTTCCTCACTATCGCTTAGAGTGGCAAGCATGAAAAACTTCTTACCCTTTCTCTTTAGCCTAGTGGGATACTCAAACGCCTTATGCCCCTTACCCTCACATTAAAAGCATCTCTCCTCTTCCTTATTCTCTCTATGTTTATCATTCTCACCACTCTCTTTGGCCTCATCTTTATTTTTATTTTTCTTAAAAAATCTTTTGTTAGAATAATTTTCTTTAGCAAATTTGAGAAA
This sequence comes from Sambucus nigra, assembly GCA_949130495.1. NCBI lineage: Eukaryota > Viridiplantae > Streptophyta > Magnoliopsida > Dipsacales > Adoxaceae > Sambucus > Sambucus nigra. The sequence continues at coordinate 80,198,184 of OX422213.1, read as the reverse complement.
CTTTTAAAAAAATTCGCAAGCATGGATACATCATCAAAATCAAACTCGTCCTCAGACTCGGACTCATAAATTATCACATTATTTTTCTTTTCTATCTTGACACTTCCTCTCCCTTCCTAGACTGGGCTCTAAGTACTATCTTTCTATCCTTAGGGTTGACAGTGTGAGTGAACATGTCATTTTCATATGTTTGGAGGTCTCCTACTAGCTTTTCAAACTTTAGATTGCTCAAATTTCCAAAGGAGTTCAACACACTCGTTTTTGGGATAAAACGTTTAGGAAACGATCTCAAAATATTTTTAACCACTCTCGTGCATAAGAAATGTGCTCACCAAGATTGAAACTTGCGTTGACAATGTCAGATAAACGTGCATAAAAGTCATCAAAACATTCATATACAAGCATGATTATCGTTTCAAATTGAGTAGTTAAATTTTGTAATTTAGACTCTTTGACCGCATTCGTGCCTTCATGGGAAAGTTGTAAAACATCCCATGCTTATTTTGATATGATGCACGTCATGATACGTCGGAACTCTTCAGGAGTGATGGCTCCAGAAATTGTACTTGGCCTACGAGAATTAAAAGTGATCCATTTAAACTCATCCTTAGTCCAGTCATTCACCAATTTAAGATTGATGACATTATTTTCGGTGACAGTGGGAGGAGTCCACCCTCTTTCACAAATAACCCAAACTCGCTCGTCGATTGCTTTTAAGCGTAATTTTATACGGACTTTCCAATATGCATAATTAGACCGGTCAAAAATTGGTAACCGATTATATAAATTTTTATTCAGAAACATTGCGAAATTTCAAACACATATTTTTCAAAGAAGATCTATATCACGAAATTTTGCAGAAAGCATGATCACTCAATAAATTAGAGAAACCCTCTCTGATACGAATTTGAAAAGGTATGGTCACTTACATAAGCTTTGATACCAATTTGAGAATGCGGTGGGATATCGATTTAATAAAATTCGTAAATTTTAATATTGAACTTATTTAATTGGAGTAAATTTTTATCCAAAATAATTAAAGCCTAACACATCCATATAGGTGGGTAAAATCAAGTCATCAATAATAAATCTTCTGACACATAGAGTTCAGGAAAAGTCTCAAAGGAAAAACCTTTTTATTTCACTATGCAAAAGTAAATCACAACGTACATACACAAGAAATATGCAATAAATATCTGCAGATACTCACATTGACACGCAGCCTAAAGTTAGCAATGGATCAACCACAACGAACCCACAAGAACATGCAACTCTAAATGAGCCAGGAATACTCACAAGTACTCCCAATGAAACTTAGTCGTCAGTCATAGATTTACCCTCTCTACAAGAGAAACTTCAATAAGATCGTATCTTGGGTTCTAAAATAATTCACGAAACTATTGGGATTTTTGTGAATTAAAAAACAAGGTTTAAAACCCTAAATCAAGAAGACAAAATCGTTCTGCAGTTTGCAGTTTTTGTAGACTCGAAAAACTTAGGTCTTTTTAAGCAAAATGACTCATTTAACACGATATTTATAAAAATGTTGAGGCAGCATGTCGCTCGAACGAAAACTGGATGTCGCTTGAACGAGATATGATGTCGCTCGAATGAGGACATTGCATTGTCTCTTGAATGACATTGTCTTGTCGCTTGAACGACTTGAACGTCAATTTTTTTTTTATAAAACTCCGCATCAACACGTAAAAAAATTATTTTAACGAAAAATAATGCCTCAAGTGTTTAAAAACATTTTAGAAAAATTATCCCAACACTTTAAATGAACCCTTGAGGAACTTAAACACAACCTTACCAAAATCTATCCCGCTGAGCCTTAAATGTTGAAGAATGTTGATATTCGAATTCGTCTTCATGCATGATTAAACTTGAACTTTTCTTCGATGGTTGTAGTGTTATACGACATACTCTAATGTAAACCAGACAATGTAAAATATGTCATTACACTCTCATGTGATGAAAAATAATATTTGGCTAGTTTAAGAGGAACGATATCTAGAGAACCCCAACTCTTTGCACTTCCAAAGGGGATGGCGATATGTCGGATAATCAACTTGGTACCAGTACCAAAGCTTAGAGTCATTTGGAACTTTTGGAAGCCTAACATCATTCCACCAACCATGCTTATAGGCTGGATTCTTTGCCTCGTCCAGCTTGATAGGGGCATCCATCCATCCCTCATCATAGCTAGCAGACCACACCACATGAGGAACCTTTATGAAGAGGTAAAAAAGCTTGGCGAAGCTTGATTATCTCACAAATAAGTCCTATTTTTATGACTCCTTCCCTCCTCAGGTCTTCTTTTGCCTCGGCGAGCTTCTTCTCGAGGAAATCATTTTTGAATTGTAAAAGAGCACCAACAATACCAATGTCTTTGTCCTCAACAAGATGCCTTCTCAAGGAATACATCTCCACCTTCATCTGGGTGCCCGTGTCACCAAGGTTCTTCATATCATCTTTTAATTTGGCCACTATAGTAGATTGGTCCTTATAGGCATGAAGAGCCTTTCGAACGAGTTTGGAAACTAGCTTCCCGAGCAAAAATGACATCTAAATTACTAGAAAAAGAAGGAATTTCTCCAGGAACATTGTTATGCTACAAGAAGCAAAAAAAAAAGGAATTCAGTAATAATGCGATACAAGATTGAACATTGGCAAAATCTTTCTTTATAACAAAAATGGGCAAGGACCTTACAAACAAGAACAAAAGAAAAAATAAAGATTCACAAGATAACTATTATAACTAGATTTGGGCTTCGTTTTCCTTCACTTTTTCATCCATTTCTGAACCTTTTCCCCGAGTAGCCTCAGAAGATTCCTTGTCATCCCGAACATCTTTATCTACCCTTGGTGGGGAACCCGGATGGTGCTCGCCAAAAAGTTAAATTCAGTTGGGACGTTAGCTCTCATTAGTGAAGCTTTCCAACCTTTCTTGAAGTTAGACATTCTGATAAAGCTCAATTAGCGTTTGGCATCGGCATAGGCCTCATTAAAGCCACTATCATAAACTGCGTCCTTGGCTGCCGCCAAAACTTTTGTCTGATCCTTCTTCAATTGATTGCGCTCGACCTTCACCTAGTCATGATCAGTCTTAAGCTTGTTAAAGTTGTCTTGAATGAGAGTAAGCTCATCCTTTAGGGTAGTTATAGCCAAGCTATTGGATGGCTTCTTAACCTTATAAGCCTTTTATGCAGTAGCTGATTAAGCGTGAAAAGTAGCATGTGTCAAATACCGATCGTTGTTTTCTGTTCACTGCCTTAATACAAAAACCTAAACTTATGACTACACTCTTTTAAGGGAGTATAGTGGCCAAGTCCGAGTATCGAAAATCTACAAATACGAGTTATTAGAATTTAATGGATTTAATACTTCTAAAATAAAAGTGTAAAAGATAATTGCTAACAAAATAAAATATAAATAAAGGAAAAGATTATACTAGGCGAGAGTGTATTTAAACTAAATTAATAAAGAGAATAAAAATGATAGGTTGCGTCGGATATCCCTCACCCCGAGTTAATTAGTATAAAATGATTATATGGGTCGACGAGTTATTAAGATTGAGTCTCGTTTTGACAGTTAATTAAACCCAGAGTTGTCACACCCCTAAATTCGCATAAAAGTCTAATAAGATTTTGGCGTCAACAAATACCCCAGAAATTATGCACGCAAGGTCGTAAATACGGGGCATACGTGATATACCCCGTCAAATATCCTAGGCATAATAACTAGGATAACTCACTTGAAATAAACCCGTGAGAAACCATCACCAAAGCAAATAAACCAAACCAACCCTAGGTCAGTTTAATCCAACACAACCTAGATTAAATTAGCCCCTAAACATATGAAATGACATTAAATAACATGCAACTAATTAATTAAAGTAACACTAAATAAATTAACACTAATAATTGTCTAGGCATGGAAATTAATGGAAAAGCATGGAAATAAATGGACAAGGCATAAATAAGAGGAAGATGATAATGAATAGTAAACTAGCACTTACATTAATAGAGAAAATCCAACACAAATGATGAGAGGGGTGGTCTCCACAATAAACCCCAAAAATTACCCTAACCCTAACCTAAACTAAAAGAGAAGGGAAAACTAGATAAAAAAAACTAAATCTCTTAAAAAAATAACAAAAGTTGCTATTTATAGTAAGTTGGGAAAAGAAAATAAAGAAAAAGAAAAAAAGAAAAGAAATGAGGATAAGTCTCCTAATTAAGGAATAAAAAGAAAATAAAAAAGGAAAATGAAGGGAAACAGGCAAGTCGGCCAAAAACAGAACACCAATCGACCGGTAGCCAAAGGACGATCGACTACATGAATAGTAAAAATGGCTATTGTCAGCGTTGTAGTGCAAAAAATCAAAGCCTGTCGACCGCGTGTCGGGACGATCGACCGCGCTGCTGGGACAACCAAAGCTGCTAAATCATGGCTGAGATATATGCCAAAAGCCAAGACCCATTTACCAACCTCCATAGACAAAGCTCAAGCTCCATTAATGGCCAATGAAAACCTCCAATTTGTAAATGTCCAAGACCCATTTGCGTATGTGGACTAAAATCGAGCTCCAATTTCGGACAAAAGTCCTCAATTTGGGACGAACACAAAAATCGAGAAAAACCCGAGCCTAAGGCCAAGATCGCTATGTCCGAAATGGGTTTGCTGCAAAAAACAAGTTAGGGACACAAGGGGTATTATATGAATTGTTAATGAAAGAGAAAAGGGGCATAGAGGTCATTAATGAAATTATTATTTTTCTTATAATCCTTTTCCGATTAAAGGTACGTGTTTCCTTCGTTCGGACTCCGATTCGAGCACTGTTCGCGGCCATGCGAATCTTGGCCCGAAGGCTACAAATTCCGTGAATACTTCGAGCAAAAATCCCGAAGTGTGAAATCAAGAAAATTCCCCTGAACGTGCGAATCGCGACGAAACTTTATCGGAACGCTCACAAACTTCATACTAAGCACTTTAATACCTATAAAATCTCAATTATACCTCAAATAACATGTTAGCGTATAAAACGGAGGTTGTCTGAGTAACGAGTATAATTATAGACATTAAAGTACCCGAGGGGACTAAAATGCCCATGTTCAAGGGTAATTAAATGCATAATTCGATACGAATCAATAGCCAAGGTAGATTGAGAGTTCTTTAAGGCGATATATGGATTACTCGAAACGCTTCTCCAAAACGGGCACAAACTACAAAGTGGATAACAAAGATTATGTCAGGATTCTAAAAGGTTTAATAACCCACACAAAGTAGAATAAAATTTAACTTTATCAGACAACGCCTAAGTAGTGAGGGTAGAAACTCGTGCGTCAGCTGATTAACTTGCTCGTAATCAAGTGTGAGAACTCCACCCTTCAGCAGACCAAAAGCCAAAGTGGGGTTCTTTTCCACTGACATCACTTGGTGAGTCCTACCAGAATTATGTGCATCACCCTTCTTGGAAGGCACCATAGACGTTGAAGATAAATGGGTCTTCTTCTTCCTGCTCTTCTCTGGGACAAATGAGTCAGGCACATATATCGAGGTAGAGGGACCCTCAGGCTCAGTCCTCTTGGGAACTAATAAAATTATCTTCCTTTGAGACATTATTGCTTCCTCAATAATGTGAATAAACTCAACGTTCAGGGACTGAAATAAGAAGAAGTATAAGCCTCCTCTCTTATAGAAGGGAGGGTAATCTTAGGTACTGTTTCCACTAGAGGAGCTATGAAGTTTCTGGTAGAGTTCCTATACTCCAAAAGAAAAGATAACGACCTTGGTTGATACTCACCAGCGACCCTATTAAAGTGAGAAGATGAAGGATCTTTCTTCTTTGATTGAGCTGGATAAGAGAAAGGAAAAAAAGCACTAATAAGATCTTAATTAAACAAAGCTTAGTGATAGCGCGCGAGAAGTGTGCGCATGTAAAGTGCACAGTCGTTGTTTTCGGTCTCGCCGCGACTATACAAAAAACCTAAATTACTACTACACTTGCGGGGCAAGTCTAGCGGTTAGTCGGGTATCGAGAATCCACTGGGACGAGTTGCTAGAATTTATATGATTTAATACTCCGAAATAAAAGTGCAAAAGGGGAATTACAAAGTAAAAAGGAAGAGATGCATAAAAAGGAAAGATTTATCTAGGCATGGGTATTGAAGCTAGATTAACAAAGCGGAATAACTATAGGTTGTGTCGAGTATCCCTCACCCGAGTTAATTTGTATAAAACGGATACATGGGTAGACGAGTTATTTAGCATTCGTCTCATTTCGACAGTTAATTGAATCAAGGGTTGTCACGCCCCTAAATCCTCATAAAAGCCTAATAAGATTTTGACGTCAACAAATATCCTGGAAATTACACACGCAAGTTCGTAAGCACGGGACATACATGATATGCCCCGTCAAATATGCTAGGAACAATAACTAGGACAACTCACTCGAAATAAACCCGTAAACGCCATCACCAAAGCAAAGCAACGCGTCAACTCGAGTGAGTTCAATTGAAGCACAACCTAATTTAAATTAGCTAGAAAGTATGGTAAAAATGCGGTAAATGAAAGCGTGTAAATAAACGCGATAAATCTACCTAGAAAGCACGTAAATCAAAGTATGTAAACTATTTAGGAAAGCATGTAAATATAATTAGAAAGCAAGGAAATAAGGAAATAAAAACTATATTAATGAAGAGGATGATGAATAGTGCAACATTTAACCCAAATGGGGTGCCAAACCAAGAAAAATTAAAGAAGAACTCTCCAAAACCCTCAAACCCTAAGCTATAACTCTCTAAAATCTAATATCCTACTTAATATCTGATATTTACACAAAATTTGGTTTATATAGTAAGTGGGAAATGAAATAGAAAAGAAAATTGGAAAAGAAAAGAAAAGGCAAAATATCTCCTGAAAATAGGGGATCGATCGATCTACCAAAATTGTCGATCGATCGATCAAGAAGAAAAAAGTTCGCTGTCAAGAAGGATCGATCGATCTACCAAAATCGTCAATCGATCGATCAAGCAGGTATTAGCCACTGCATTGCTGTTTTTCCATGCTTGCATTTCCCATCCGCTAGAATCGCCGTAACTTCGTCATACGGACTCAAAATCGTGCACCGTTCACGGCCATACGAAGCTTGCGAGGAGGGATCCAACTTTCGTGTAGATGTTGGGCTAGGTGCCTAAGCTGTGAAAAGACTAAAATCCCCTTGAACGTGCGATCGCGTATGGAAATCAAGCGGAATGCGTCCGAACTTCACACTTAGCATCCAAATACATATAAAAGCTCAATTAACCCCTGCAAAACATGTTAACGTAAAAATCCGAGGTTTTCTAGTTAACAAGAATAAATATAGGGAATAAGATACCCGAGGGGGCTAAAATGTGTCTGTTCGGAGGATAAAATACGCAATATTTGCGTATCATCACACCCCCTAACTTACACATTGCTAGTCCCTAGCAATGAAATATAATGCAACAAGAACTACAAGCAAACCAAAAGCAGGAGATAGTACAAAAGTATGGTATAAAAGCAAAGGCCCACTTTCGCGGGCGATTCGATTGCATTTAGCGTATGCAATAAGCCGTTAAATCCCCGTCAACGGTGCCATTTTGATAACGCGCGAGAGGTGTGCGCGTGTAAAGTGCACATTCGTTGTTTTCTGCCTCACCGTGACTATACAAAAAACCTAAATTACTACTACACTTGCGGGGCAAGTCTAGCGGTAAGTCGGGTATCAAGAATCCACTGGGACGAGTTGTTAGAATTTAATGGATTTAATACTCCAAAGGGAAAAACATGATTACAAACTAAAAAGGAAAAAGATGCATAAAAGGGAAAGATTAATCTAGGCGAGGAAAAATGAATCTAAATTAACAAAGTGGGAAAAACTATAGGTTGCGTCGAATATCCCTCACCCGAGTTAATTTGTATAAAATGGATACATGGGTCGACGAGTTATTTAGCATGCGTCTCATTTCGACAGTTAATTGAATCAAGGGTTGTCACGCCCCTAAATCTGCATAAAGGCCTAATAAGATTTTGGCGTCAACAAATATCCCAGAAATTGCGCATGAAAGGTCGTAAGCATAGGGCATATATGATATGCCCCGTCAAATCTCTTAGGCACAATAACTAGGACAATGCACCCGAAATAGACCCATAAACGCCATCACCAAAGCCAAGCAACACATCAACTCGAGTGAGTTCAATTCAAGCACAACCTAATTTAAATTACCTAGAAAGCATATTAAAAACGTAGTAAAGAAACGCAATAAATAAACGCGATAAAGATACCTAGAAAGCGTGTAAATCAAATCATGTAAACTAATTAACAAAGCACGTAAACCTAATTAACAAAGCAAGAAATAATGATATACAACTATATTAATGGAAAAGGATAATGAATAGTGTAACTTATAACCCAATTGGGTGTCAAACCAAGAAGAATCAAAGACAAACTCTCCAAAACCCTCAAACCCTAAGCTACCACTCTCTAAAATCTATTCTATCTAAGTATATCTGAAATAAAACCAAAATTTGGTTTATATAGTAAGTGGGAAAGAAAATAAAGGAAAAAGAAAAGAAAAGAAAAAGATATCCAAATATCTGCAATCACCGGTTGACCAGTCGCAGGGCCGCGGTCGACCGGTCCTTCTTATATAAGTGCACTGTCTCCTTCCCACGGCAAAAACAAAAACCGCGGTCGACCGGTCCCCTGGACGCGGTTGACCGATACTCTGTTTCTCAGCAATCCTTGGTCCATGAAGAGGGGAAAAAGTTCACAAACGGAAATGGCCATAACTTCACCGTTCGGACTCGGAATCGCGCACCGTTTGCGGACACGCGAAGCTTGTTCGATGAACTACGCATCCGTGAAATTTTCATGAGCCAAAGATGAAATGTGAATTGACTAAAATCCCCTTGAAGTAGCGCCTGACGATGGAATTTCTCCGAAATGCAACGGATCCTCACTTTTAGCGTTCCAATACATAAAAAAACACAATTAACCCCTGCATAACATGTATATATCCAAATCCAAGGTTATCTGGTTAATGAGCATAAATATAGGCATTAGGACCGTAATTTTATTGATTTTTATTTATTAGATTAATTAAATTAAATGGGAATTAATGGAAAATTAATCCGGATTTAAATACTAGCGAGACGCGAGTTGGTATTATTATGACGATAATATTGAATATTACTGAATATATATGGTAATATCTGAGTATGGAAAGTATTAAAATTGTCGAGAGTTATAAATACGACAATTTGACAAATTAAGTTGAGACGCGTGTGTCAGTCGCGTTAGGAATCAATTTAATTAGATTAAAATATAATTTATAATTTTATCATCCGTATGATCATTTTGAGTGTGCCAACGTGTCCGGAGGGGTCGATATAGTCAGAAAACACTAGCCGGGAGTTTAGTTTGGGTCCCGGGGCACTTTTAGGCCAAATCGGCAACCCGGGAGGGTATTTTGGTCATTTTAAGATTTAAGGAAATAAGACCCACGAATTTGAGGGTTTATTTAATTATTATTTGGAATGCCATTAGGGCCATTATCAGCCAAAAAGGAGATAGTGGGCTATGTGAGTTAGAGGAGAGGTTGGAGGAGGTTCCCAAACCCTAGCTACCACACACCACCACCAATTTCGACGGGACTGGAAAGAAGGAAAGAACCATCCCCTAGACACCATCAATGATTCTGAACATCAAACTTAAAGCAAGTGATTTGATTCCATTAGCTTCAGCGAATATTTCTTCCATGATTAGTGTAGAAATTGATATTTGCCTTGAAAGATGATGAAAACCCATTAAATTTGATATAGGACTCTAAACCTTGGTTAGTAATTGCATGTAGATTAGTTCTGGATGAAATTCAGTACCCAAAACATAACCTTTGATGAATTAAAAATCGATTTTAGAAGAGTAATATCATAGTTCTTGAAGAAATTAGAAAACTAGGGTTTTTTATGAAGATTTGATCCATGTAAAGCTAATTGTTGATGATTTAATAGTTTTGGAATGTTAAAAATAATGTATTGAGGTTGTATAATGGTCCTATAACCTTAGATTAGAGTTACATACCATGTAATGGAGTTTTGGGAAAAATCTGGGACTGAAAAACGAAGCAGTCCGTAGCCCATCTAGTGCGATCAATCGATCAACATTCATAGGTCGATCGATCGACCACCATCGATCGATCGACATTCATAGGTCGATCGGTGGACCTTCCCAGAAATTGTTATATTTTTTCCTTGTTGAATTTTAACGAACTAGACTAGAAAAACTTATTGGTGGGGATTTTGTGAACACTCTTAGATTTGACTAAGACCAGTAGGCATGATTATTAGACCCGAATTATTATTAGAATTCAATTTGGGATTTATGCTAAATCTAATAAGGATCAACGAGTGAGTGATTATTAGAAAACTGATATTAAATGAGTTAACCTATATAGTTTGATAAAATAAGGTTTGTGGCAGAAATATGGACCTTAAGTGTATTTTATTAAAGTGTGGGATTAATAGGAGACTTAGTAACCTTTATGAGTTAGGTTTTAAGTATTTGAAACTACAACGTGAGATATGTTGGTGGACTATATTATATAACTATCCGAAAGTATAAAAATGTACTAAATGGATTAATGGTATAAGGATTGAGAACATACCTTTAATAATATTATAAAGTATCTAAGTTATGTGAATGCATGTGTATGACATACCTACACTACTTGCTATCATGGGAGGTCGGCTTTCGGAACAGGGCCATCTAATCTTTGTGTGCCTACGGGGGGATTTAGATTGGTACCTTAAGGATGTATGGCTATGAATGACTTATTTGTGAGTTGATAAGTCAGCTGACCATGAGAGCGTAGGTATGTGCGTGACCCATGGGTATGTGAACTATGTTCGCCTCCAATATGTGTGATTTTGCTTGTTAAAACGATTCCCGAGAGATTCGGAATACGTAGTCCTTATGTACGTGATGTACCGAGATTCGATAGCAGAGTATGTGTGCACCATAGCTTAGCTTAGGGGTTCCCCAAGTATAATATTATGTTGAAATTTATATATTGGTGATGATAACAGACTCCTTGTTAATGTGGGTGAATGTTCTTATTAATGTGTGTGAATAGTTGCGACACTTTGAGTAAAGTTAAAATTGAGAATTTTCTATATGATTTAATATAAATTAATCTGAGAAATGAAAAGTTAGATTCACATAAGTTAGATTGGAATGTCTTGAAAAAACCCCTATATTATCATGTGAGGACGGGTTGCAGTATAGACCAGTTAGTTAGCGGCATAACTAGGATGGATTATGGATATACGTTAAACGTGCACATTAGTTGAGAGGTGAGAAACTCATGTGAGAGCATGGATCTAACATGTACTTTATATTCATTGTTTAATGCAATTAAACAGTTGCTATATTTTTAAACTGTTTTCACATCGGGCTTTGATCCATTTTCTTTCAAAATCTATTTTCTTGAAAAACCTTTTAAGTGCCCTGCCACAGGGACGCCAAGCTTAGGAGTTCCATTTCAGTGACGTGTTGTAGCTGCTGTGAAAGTTACAAGATCTTGATGATAGACGCCTCCACATTCTATATTGATTCCATTTCAGACTTATTCACTTGTTAGGGCGTGTCGCCCCTTTTCTTTTAGAGACAGTTTTATCATACTCAGTTTCATTGCAGTTTTGGAGTTAATTCATTTATTATTCAGACGTTGTATTTGGTTTTATCCATTATTTGAGATTATTCAGAGGAGTGTTACTCCAAACTCATTTTATTATTCCATTATTATCTTGATGTGACTGTGATGTGATGGTAGTATCATTTAGCTAATAATTTTAATTTGTTGCATGTTAATTTAATTTAATAAAATTTGACAACTCACTTTTTAAATATTAGGTGGCTAGTAATTGTTTAAATAAATATTTTTCGACAGTGATGCTATGAACTGAACCAACTTGACATTTTGTATTAATTTGAATATAGGAGTAGCTACCCGGTATTTAATTAGTCGGGGTGTCACAAAACATTGCTAGTCCCTAGTAATGAAACAAACAAAACCAGTCCACAGAAGGCGGTACAAGACGTATATATGCATCGAAATATAAATGCCACTTTCGTAGGGAACACAATTGCATTTAGCATATGCAATAAGTCGTTAAACCCCTAGGTTACCCTAGTGGACGAGTGTTGTCTCGTGGGTTTTTAGGGATGATACCCACAAACATCACATGGTTTCCTCAAAATATGCCTAACCCAACATGCGACAAGCCCAAAAAATAGCGAAAAGGATTTCATACACATCATTAGCACATTGAATGAATTCAAACAATAGTCCAAATCATTAACATTATAGAATGTACCTCATTGCATTGAAACCTTAAAATGTGGGAGGGGGCGAGCACATACAAAGTGTGATTTGGCAAAAACTTAAATAAATCGGATAAACGTTAAAGCAAGCATACATTCAATCCTCACGGGCATTACACTCATCAAGCGAATTCACTCAAAACAGGGAGGTAACACACGAAACATACGGGCATAAAGAGTAAATGTAAATGTAAACTAGGCCGCACATATGTCACAAATGAAGAATGCTATATATAAACTGAAAACTGTAATCTCAATGAAAGGATACCGCACACTAAAAGAGGCGAAATGCATTTTCACAGATTATCACAACTATTATGACTTTTGAATTACATGCACCTAAGATCACAAAGGACTTGTATAGGGTTGTAATGTAGGTTAGGCTAGGGTATGAAACGAAGGAATGTATACACGGATTCAAAGTGTTCTGGATGAAAACTCAGGATAATGGGAAAATCCGGGCAATAACAAAATGGGAAAATAAGTTCCAAAAAGGCATTAGATATATCATCGGGGAGAGTAATAAAAGCTTATTGAACTATATACAACATATACAACTTTGTCTTTCTTTTTCTTTTCTTCTTTTTCTCATTTATTTTATATTTCTTTTTGCTTTCTCTTTTTCTTCATTTTTTTCACTACTTTCTTTTCTTTACTTTTCAAACTCTCATATGCCTAAATTGCAACTGACATCATAACAACATCATTCAATCCCAAGCAACATTCCAAACAAAGGTATGGAAAGTGTATATATGGTCTAAAACTCCAATTTAGAGTTGGTTATGGGATTGGGGTTATGAAACGAAAGGCTATATTTAGGCTGAAAGGGGTTAACGAGGGTAAACATATAAGGGTGAGATCAAGGTCAATATGAGTGATATAAAAAAGAATGCCTATGATCATTTCACAAAGTTTACGAAATTCTCGAGTCAAAACAATATATGAAAATCACGATCAAGTAACACATTTCAAGTATGAACTCAATTAATGAATGATCAAATGAAAGAATAGTGAGATTACCAACAAATTCAACGTTTTCAATGAGAAAAGAGTAGTGTATACACTCACAAACGAAAGGTACAAAGCTTACTCGGCGTAAGTATATACAATACAACAAAATATTACCGAGTTATAAAAATCTTAAACCAAATCAATATAGCAAGAAAGGTGCATGTGCTCATGGGATTAAAGTTTAATTCATGAAGTTATTCATAATATCAATAATCGAGACTAAAGTCTAACAACTTCTAAAATCGAGAACATGCACCATTGGGTTGTCTATTGGATCGGAAAATTATTGACATTTATCATCGGAAACAAAGGTAAAATGCCCAATAAAGGAGAAAAAAAGAAAGAAAATCTTTTTAAAATTTTTGAATTTTTCTAAGAAAAGCATACTAAGTAACTAACATATGAGCAAAAACATGAACTAAATAAAAGAATGGATAGAATATCCCACACTCCCTAACTTAAAACTTGACATTGTCCTCAATGTTAATTAAGAATCAAGTCAAAGAGAGGAAAATAGGGATATTACCCAAAATTGGAGCGATCGCCATAAGAACAAGTCCAAAGAATCTACAAAACAAGTTAGCACCGAACATAGCAAAAAGAAATAAAAAGAGTTAACTAATTACACTAGACTAAATTAAAAGAAAAGAAAAAATAAAGAAAGAAAGAATAAAAATCTAACTATATACAACCTACTATTTAGGCTTCACACTAACTATACACTAGAAGTCTAAATAGCTGAGGGTCCACCGTGAAAACGATTTGACTTTGGAGGATAACCGATGTACCCTCACATACAAGCATGCCTTTCGAAAAATATGAATTCCATCTGAACAACGGAAGGCATGTGTAATGCGTAAGAAAGGAACCATCGCCAATTAAAAATTTTGGAGGGACGATGGGGGGTTTGGATTGAATGGGTGACAAAAATATGTGGGGACCGAGAAAAGCCAAATATCCTCCCAAAGATTTCGAAATTGGAATGGGAGGCGGCGCACACAAAAGCACGGATGCGATCATGGAAGGCAACTCGAGCAAGTACTCCTCATCGGCGAAAAGGTTTAAAACATTAAAGTTTGAAACCGAATCATCGGGTACTTATGATGGTGTGATAATAGAGAATGAAAATGGGGATGAAAGAAAATCAAACTCATGAGATGAATCATCATTGCATGAAGATTGAGTTTCGAATGAAATAATATCATTTTCAATGAAATGTTCTTCTTTGGGGGCCAAAGAAGAAATCATTTCATTGTAAATAGATATTACGTCATTTTCATCCTCACTTTCAATATCTATTACGAGATGGGCAAAGTTTAGAATGGTTTGTTCCAAAGTAAGCAAAAATTCCTCATTTGGTTCAAAACATTCCTTGACTTCGAAAGTCTAGGAAGCAAAATCGTCGTCGGACTCAAAAAGTAAATCCAAGTCATGTTCCCACGAATGATTTTCTTCCCGATAACGAGTTTCAATTTTCTCATTTTCATACATACGCAAACCCTCACCAAATGTCATGGGTCGAGGTGCGGATGCATGAAAATGGTAACTTTGAAAATTTCCATCGGACTTAAACGAAAACTCATTATGATAGGATTTTTGAAAACTATTGCAATTCGTTTAAAAATTCCTATTATAAGGAGGTAAAGGCCCAAAATCATTGTCATAATCATCAAAATTCCAATAACCCAAATTTTGACTTTTGTTATACTTGCCTAAAGTCATATTTGAATTTGTTATACTTTGGGATTCTAAGTATTCACCGAAAGTCATAGGCTTGCGAGAATTATGAGAATTATAACAAGGATTACTGAAATAATTGGAATAAGACATGCTTACCCCAAAAATGGCTCGAAGTGGCGAATTTCGTAAAGTAGGTGCGTGCGAAAAAAATTCAAGCGTTTCTAAGTGCTCAAATGTGGAAGTCCTGCAAAAAGATTAGCAAATAATACAAATAGAAAGAAAATACTATGAAATACTAAATCAAAAAAAGTCTAAAACAAACACATCTCCCGCAACGTAACCATTTTGATAGCGCGAGAGAAGTGTGCGCGTGTAAAGTGCACAGTCGTTGTTTTCTGTCTCGTCGCGACTATAAAAAAACCTAAATTATTACTACACTTGCGGGGCAAGTTTAGCGGTAAGTCGGGTATCGAGAATCCACTAGGACGAGTTGCTAGAATAAATATGATTTAATACTCCGAAATAAAAGTGCAAAAGGTGAATTACAAACTAAAAAGAAAAAGATTCATAAAAGGGAAAGATTAATCTAGGCGAGGGAAAATGAATCTAGATTAACAAAGCGGTAAAAACTATAGGTTGCGTCGAATATCCCTCACCCGAGTTAATTTGTATAAAATGGATACATGGGTCGACGAGTTATTTAGCATGCGTCTCGTTTCGACAGTTAATTGAATCAAGGGTTGTCACGCCCCTAAATCCGCATAAAAGCCTAATAAGATTTTGACGTCAACAAATATCCCGGAAATTGCGCACGAAAGGTGGTAAGCACGGGACATACATGATATGCCCCGTCAAATCTTCTAGGCCTAATAACTAGGACAACGCACCCGAAATAGACCCGTAAACGCCATCACCAAAGCCAAGCAACGCGTCAACTCGAGTGAGTTCAATTCAATCACAACCTAATTTAAATTACTTAGAAAGAATATTAAAAATGCGGTAAAGAAACACAATAAATAAACGCGATAAAGATACCTAGAAAGCGTGTAAATCAGATCATGTAAACTAATTAACAAAGCACATAAACCTAATTAACAAAGCAAGAAATAATGATATACAACTATATTAATGGAAAAGGATGATGAATAGTGTAACTTATAACCCAATTGGGTGTCAAACCAAGAAGCAAAGACAAACTCTCCAAAACCCTCAAACCCTAAGCTACCACTCTCTAAAATATATTCTATCTAAGTATATCCGAAATAAAACCAAAATTTGGTTTATATAGTAAGTGGGAAAGAAAATAAAGGAAAAAGAAAAGAAAAGAAAAAGATCTCAAAATATCTGCAATCACCGGTCGACCAGTCACAGGGGCGCGATCGACCGGTCCTTCTTGTATAAGTGCATTGTCTCCTTCCCACAGAAAAAACACAAACCGCGGTCGACCGGTCCCCTAGACGCGGTCGACCGGTACTCTGTTTCTCAGCAATCCTTGGTCCATGAAGAGGGGGAAAATTCCACAAACAGAAATGGCCATAACTTCACCGTCCGGACTCAAAATCGCGCACCGTTTGAGGCCACGCGAAGCTTGTTCGACGAACTACGCATCCGTGGAATTTCCATGAGCCGAAGATGAAATGTGAATTGATAAAAAGGCCCTTGAAGTAGCGTCTGACGACGGAACTTCTCCGAAATGCAACGGATCCTCACTTTTAGCGTTCCAATACCTACAAAAGCACAATTAACCCCTGCAAAACATGTATATATCCAAATCCAAGGTTGTCTAGTTAATGATCATAAATATAGGCATTAGTACCGTAAAAGCGCTAGAATGCATAAAGATAACGGGCGAAAATATGCAATATTTGATACGAATCACTTAGTACAATGTGAATAAAAGTTAACCTATATCACTTCCCCTCTCTGGGCATACAAACCCCCTTTAATGTTATCTCCCGAAAGAGGATGGTGTTGCTATTTTATGGAAATAAAACCTTGATCCCAATTACTCTGTTAGCCTTCCTCACCTTCAGATATAAATTTCATATGTGGTATGGGCCCATAAGTAGCAGTATCTGATCTCTGGAATCCCAATCTTAGTCCCATATAACTCGTTAATGCGATGAACTCTGTTGATAATACTTCATGTATTTGGGGCTCATTGGGAAGGAACCAGCTTAAAAAACTCATAAAATTCCAAAAATTGTTGATTAAGGGGGAATATAATCCCCCTTTCAGCCACTGAGAGGGTGTGAATTCAATAACCATCCTCAACAACTGCACAATTTCTGAGAACAGAGGCACACTCAATCGTTACTCGGGGGGAATCTAATATACTTTCTTGAACTCACCAAATATCCTCTCATTAACAGCGTAAATCATTTTTTATGGAACTACTCGGAAAGAATAGAAAAGACGAAAAGAAGTTACAGTTACAAGAGCAAAGACAAGTTACAGGAAGATTGTAAAGTCGGACACTCCAAATGATCTTTTTGAATGAAGAAAGGTATACAAACGATGGTGCGAAGTCTCTCTGAGTAAACAAAAGGGAAATCCCAAAAGTTTAATCATATAGAATATAGTCCAAAGTCATTAATGCAATTGACGGTTCATTTTTAGACTAAAGACTAGTGTACCCCTCACCACACCTTATTAATAACAAAGCATGCCCTCGTAAAAGCTCAAACGCTGAAATGTCATGAACCAATCATTTGGGCCAAGGAAGCATACAAAATCATTTAGCCCATTGTTGCCAAAGAATTTTAGGGCAATTGGGGGGTGCAAACCGCAACGACCCAAATGTCTATGACCCAAATAGGCCTAACTCCGAGATACAAAACATGTTGATCAAGTTAGGATTAATGTCACATGAGATAAACATGGAAAGCTCAATCTTGTTATCTATAACCTAGGAGAAAATCAACATTAATCAGCAAACGAGCCAACCAATAGCTCGGAGACTTTGAATGTTACTCAAACTACTCCTATCAATTTAAATAGAGCTCTGACCCCGGGGCAAAGGGGCATGTAATTCTTTATTACAAAACTTCTAAAGAATTAAATACACAGAAAAGTACGTTGTAGATGTAGGCAGTTACCGAACCACGTAAATACTTTGTGTCGTGAGATTGTTTTACTCTTTGATTATTTCCTTATCGCTTAGAATCATTAATTGTGATTATTTACACTCACAAATCACAATATTAAATTAAAATAATAAAATTAAAAACAAACGTCTACAACTCGTACATAACCGTTATACATTTTAAATATTTAGTCTAAAAGAATAAAACATAAAAATATTATGTAAATCTATATAAATCTATTGTTGAAATCCATAACATATATATGATTTTCGGGTTCAGCTTTAATCAGGTGTAACTCAAGCTCAATCCAAATTATATTTCGGACTTTATTTTGACTCAAGTTCAGCTCCAACTCAAAGTTACTTAAAGATCAATCGAAATTTACTGGGCCAAACAAATAGACTTGGGGTCCAATTTAAAAGGGGTAATTATTTTGAAGTCTCATTCACTTGATCAATGATGCAAGAGATCCTTTGACTAAGTCAATGGTGTCAAAGGCATATTTTGCCAACTCACCACATTAAAATGACAAATACCCCTCAAAATCACCCTATAGATCTTAACTTTGTTTTTTTTAAAAAAAAAAAACGACCAAATCTTTAAAAGTCCATAATATCAAATTTACAAATCCAAAATTCATAAAATTTATATATTTGGAATCCACTCGTCGAGATCTATCAAACAATACCCATATTCGATATTTTTTGACGAAAAATTCGAAACAGATAAATTTATCTGTTTCGGAGAAACCTCCATTTTTTCCTGCAAAAACTCTTCTTCTCCAGCTCGGGTGATGGTGCCGCTGGCGCTGACCAAAAAAAATAAAGAAATAGACGAAGAGAGAGAGAGAGAAACACTCCGACGATAATTCCGGCAACCTCCGGTGAGATTTTTCGGTGGGCTGTTTTCTGTGAATCTTCGGTGGGGTGGGGGTGGGGGTGACGCTGTTAGCGAAAGAGAGTGAAATTATGTGTTTATTTTTAGAGAAAGAAAGAGTTTAAAATGAGTACATGTATGGGTATTTTTGTCTAAATATATGTAGTTAATAATGAAAAAGGACTTAGTGCATTAAAAAAAAGTAATTAGAATTTAGTACATATATGATTCAATAAATGAGACTAGGTTTTAATTATTCTAAAATTTTAAGGAGGCCAAAATATGACGAGGACTCATTGTTCGGCCGAAATAACCCGTCACCAAAGCCGCGGAGGACGGAGGTTGAGAACGTCTCCGAACTCCTAAGCCACATGGAGCTCTTCCTCCTCCACTGTCGCTGTCTTGATGTCCGTGTACAATGGATTTCTTGTAATCAAGTTCAAGATCTTTTGGAGTCAACGTAGAGCTCGGAGCTTAGGTGTAGTTTTTCTCTTTGAAACACTATTGACACTTTAATATTCCATTTTAGATACTGTACGATTTGGGTATTAATATTCAGTGCAGACTATGTTTGAATTATCGTGCATACAATTACAGCGTCCACCGACTTCATTGCTCTTTTCTTGTGATATGTCGTATTACAAATATCGAAATATCTTTTCTTGGAAGATTGCTCGACAATTGTTGGTCTCAACTCTCAACACATGTACCCGCTCTATTTCTCAAATCTCTCTCTCTCTCCCACGTCTTTGACAGAAATAAAGAGATTATGACCTCTCCCTCTCCCTACCATTTTCATCATCGATTTTTAACTTGAAAGATAAAACGTGACCCCACTTGTCAGGAGGACCAATATAATTTCCCAACCAGATAAATACAAAACCATCATTTGTCATTGAAATTGAATAAATTTAGAGAGCAAAACACCTTGACTTTAAAGCATACCCCTAGTCATTACCCACGTCTAAATCTAAACTACTCTGATGTTCATTACTTAAGGCTTGGGTACCCTTTTACGCCACCCAATAAATATATATACATTATATATATATATATATTTATATATGTATGTATGTACAGAATATAAGCACAAGAAATCCCAGTTTTACCAATCTCTTCCAGCCATGGCTATATCAAAATGTATATTCTTCATCTCATTGATTATCATCAATATGGTAAGTGGTAGTCCACCCGACGATCCAGTCAAGTGTTCATCTCAAAATAAAAATTGCACTATTACAAACTCTTATGGTGCATTTCCGGATCGATCAGTATGCCGTGCAGCTGAGGTTAAATACCCAACAACAGAACAAGAACTCATCTCAATTGTAGCAATGGCAACAATGCATAAAACGAAAATGAAAGTAGCAACTCGGTTCTCACATAGTATTCCCAAGCTGGTTTGTCCCGATGGCCAAGATGGGCTTCTTATAAGTACCAAGTATCTCAACCGTACCATCAAAGTTGATAAAACAGACATGACAATAACGGTTCAGAGTGGTGTGACACTAAGGGAGCTCATTAACGAGGCAGCAAAGGCTGGGTTAGCTTTGCCTTATACACCTTATTGGTGGGGTTTGACCATAGGTGGACTTATGGGCACGGGTGCCCATGGTAGCTCGCTTTGGGGTAGAGGGAGCTCGGTTCATGACTATGTGGTTGAGGTTAGGATAGTGACTCCCGCGGGATCTCAAGAGGGATATGCTAAGGTTCGTATGCTCAAGGATGGTGAACCAGAGCTGAATGCGGCTAGAGTCTCACTTGGCGTTCTCGGAGTTATTTCACAGGTAATGTTTCTTTCTCTCTCTCTGGGTTACATTCAATGTTTCTGCCCAGTATATAAAATGTTTGTACACTTAAATTAAAAGAATTACACATTTTGTTTTTGGAATATGTTACTCTGATGGGGAGCGTGAGTTAGCACCGAGCTACTATCGAAAGTATTTTATATGACTTGTATTATGAGGTGGATTTTGTCAAAATACAAATCATATAAAGTGCATTCGGTATTTATTCCGTACCAAGTTTCAATAAGAATATTATTACTCTTTACTTTTTTTTAATAAAGTATACAATCATTTTATACATTCGATGCTCAAAATCTTATACACTCAATTCACAAAATCAGTGCAAAATTTCAAAGAAACTCTCATTTTTCTTATACCTATTAAACTTCTGGAATTTAATACTTGGGTGACACTTTATCTAACTTAAATATAAAGTGTGATGGGGACGAGAAGTCACTCTCAAAAACGGACCCAAACTTGTAAGTATTTATCTTTAAGGGGGAAAAAAGCACCATGAGTTCTAAAATTTTAACATTTTGATACCAGCACAGTAGTATTTCTCGTCGCTCTCAAATTTTGAGAATTTTTTTAGAAGTCAATGTATTTCTCTTCTTGTTAAAGCTATCTGAGTGACAAAATTATGCCATGATTAAAGTTTGAAGTTGTTAAATTATGTATCAAGAACTTAATTGATCAATGTATAAGAAGATTATAAACTCTACCTAGAACACTTATTAATACACTTTCTCATGCATTTTTTAGTCTACTAAATTAGTCATTTAACTTGGCCATATTTCTCTCAATTCAATTTAGAAATTGATTAGGCCATCTAGAATGGTTACTCTAATATAATACCATTGTGGATCCTTTATCTTTGTTGCTTTTCACTCACAATGGAGTGTAAGTCCCATATAATTTGTGACGAATCCACTTAGAGCCACGGAGGAGGGGATAAGGGATTCGTTAGTGTGCCAGATACCAGGGGCAAAACAATTCCGTGCTCCATGTCAGACGTAAAACTGTTGCCCGCCTCGCATAAAACAAATATATTATTTAAACAAAGATTATGACAGCGGTAACTGCCACGCAAGCCAGGTGTGGGCCCGTTGCCCGCTTGGTCCGGGCACGAAACAGTTTCACGCCCCCCACCATTTTTGTGGTATTTCTATTGCGACCGTCATCCCTTAACTCGTCCCACAATACCATAAGTTTATGGTATCCTAGTGTGGTTGGCCTTACATCTAATCTAACATAATAATATAAAAATAGTGTCTCTAGATGTGATTTTGCCACGTATCTCAGAATTAATGTATTAAAATCTATCTCCAAAGTTAAAAATACATAATTCTTGATGGTAAAAAAACAATAATCATTGAGAGCTCTTTTCTCTCTTTAACTCTTAATGACTAAACTCTTTAATTTGTATCTCAGAATTAATGCATTAAGTATCTCAAAATACAAGTTATCCACTCTAAAACCGAAAATACATAATTCCTTTATAAGTAATGGTAAAAATCATAGTCATTGAGAGCTCTTTTCTCTCTTACATTCTTAATGACTAAACTCTTTCATTTTTTTCTTTTTGGATTAGTCTCTTTTTAATGGTGGGTGGTGAAAAGGCATAATAAAATATATTAAATTTTAAAAATTGACCTGGAGTTACAGATTAAATTTTGATTTTGTTCAGAGTGTTTTCCGTGAGGACTACAATAGTTTTTTTTTAATAACTTCGATTGAAACTTTTTATACACAATTCACAATGAATGTGAGTTTAGTTAGTGAATAGTATAGTGTATACTGTCCTATTTTAAAAGAAGTCAGGTATGCTCCCATATTTCATATAAGTGTCTTTTAAATAACAAATACAGTATTCCTTTTGGGTTGCGAAATCATTTGTGTGCTTTGATATATGTTTGATATTTTTATTTTGATTAATTTGCATGTTCCCTTTCATAAAAATTATATCATTTGAGCTTTATTTTCTTAAAACACAACTTCTAATTGTTTGTCATTTATATATTCCATCTATCATGTTCACAACACTAAGACATTATAATTTTTCAAAAAATAGAGGTTAAAATATAATTTATTTAAAGTTGATTAAACGTCTAAATAAATTTTTTTGAAATATATATATATAGGCCCTCTCCTATAAGGACTCCTTATTATGCAGACTCCAGTACTTACCATTTTTTTAAAATAGTAAAAAAATGAATTTGTTGATGAAACTTCATGGATATGATCTCTATGGTGGGAAGATCATCCACAATAAAAAAAATTCAATAAAAAAAATGTTGGAGATAAAGTGGTATGGAAAAAAAATGGTATAAATATGCATTTTCAACCGTTGAAATGTTGGCGATCATCTCACCCACTTTTTGATTGAATTTTTTGATGAAACTTCATGAATATGATCTCGATAGTGAGAAGATCATATTCATGAAGTTTTATAAAAAAATTCAATAAAAAAGCGACTGTCGCTGACCCAACATTTCAATTCAACTCAACTCAACAAAGCCTTTTTTCAATTATTTGGGATCGACTACATGAATCCTATTTTTTCATTCCATTCTGTCCAGTGCAATATCTTCGGTTAAACCACATGATATCATGTCCTTTTTTATAATATCCCACCAAGTTAATTTAGGCCTACCTCTACCCCTTGGGTTACCATCAATACTAACTAAATCACTCTTCCTTACAGGAGCATCCATTGGTTTACGCTTAACGTGTCCAAACCATCTAAGTCGATTTTCTCTCAATTTATCTTCTGTAGGAGCTACTTTTACCGTTTCAAGAATTTATTCATTTTTAATTTTATCCTTTCGAGTTTTACCACAAATCCATCTTAGCATTCGCATCTCCGCCACACTCATTTTCTGCACATTTTGTTTCTTGGTTGCCCAACACTCTGTCCCATATAACATGGCGGGTCTAATGGTCGTCCTATAAAATTTTCCTTTTAACTTCAAAGGTATACGCCTATCACATAGAACGCCGGTCGCACTTCTCCACTTAACCCAGTCTGCTCTACTCCTATCCTATGCGTAACATCATCACTAATATCTCCATCTTTTTGTATAACCGATCCTAAATAACGAAAATGGTAATTTCTAGGTATTTCTTGACCCTCCAATTTCACCACATCTCCATTTGTCCTCCTATTACTACTAAAATTACACTCCACATATTCTGTTTTAGTTCTGCTTATTTTAAATCCTCTTGTTTCTAAAGTTTCTCTCCACAATTCCAACCTAGCATTTATCCCCATCTTAGTCCCATCGACTAAAATAATATCATCTGCAAATAGCATACACCATGACACCTCATCTTGTATTTGTCCAGTCAACTCAGAAATGACCTAGCTGACCCAACATTTCAACGGTTGAAAATGCATATTTATACCATTTTTTTACATATCACCTTATCTCAACGGTGTTTTTATTGAATTTTCAACGAAAAAAATAGGAGATGATCTTTTCACCATGAAGATCATATATGTTGATACCAAAATTAATATGCTAATGTGGACGAATAATACGAAGACACGTGTCAATCTATGTGGCACAATAGCAGCGAGGAAGATCATTTCCCGACCAACTATGCTTCTTTCCGAGCAACGAGAATACGCCGAGGAACTCTATCACACCGAGGAACTCTATCACACCGAGGAACTCTATCGCACCGAGGTACTCTAATGTTCCGAGGAACTCCTGATCAGCGAACAGCTATGGCGGTCCGAGCTGCATCTCGGTCGTATCATTAATTGCCAGATCATCAACAGTTCAGATATTCATTGAATGCTTATATTCTTGGCACGCACTCTGCATTAAATGTATTACCCTTTCATATGTATGTCATTTAATGTATCGAACCTTTCATGTACAGCCTCAAGGCTATAAATACCTTGTATCATCCTCATTCAAAGGGGACCGGAATTTCTTGAAAGAACTTGTAATCAAGAATTCCACAAACACTCAGCAATAACATAACAGTGGACGTAGGCTTTATTCCTAGCCGAACCACTTTAAAAATCTTTGTCTTATTTATTTATCTGTGATTGAATAATTAGAGCGATCTAGTTTTTTACATCAACAGATTGGCGCCGTCTGTGGGAAGCGACTGTTGCAATCGTTTTTCACCAAAAATCATTTGTTATCAATGGCAGATAATCCCGAATCCAGTAATCGAAATGTTGGAAATACTGGAAATCCTCCAAATCCATCTGCATCCCCAGATCTGGCAGGAATTATGACGAATCTGGCTCAAGGACAAACCGCCATGCAAGAATCTATGAGGCAACTCATTCAAACTCTTCAGGGCAGTGCACCTACCTATTCAGTGCAAAGGAGTGATCATAGGCAATCGCAATTTAGACGTACTGGGTCATATCGGAATGAAGAGTCTAATGATTCTTCTTATCAACCTGGGCGAACTTCATCGATACGGGCTACGGATACAGATCAACGTATCACTCTTTCTCCGGAAAGAACTAGCGCTTTGGAAAGATTAAGCAGGGTGTCTCCTTTCAGTCGGTTAGGACCAAGGAGGAACATGAGTCCACCTAGGGCTCCATCAAGAAGTTTTCGACCACCACCAGGTTTGAGAGAAGGATCTGCACAATCGCGACCAACTACTCGTCGAGATAAATCTCAGGAAGCTATGTCAGAGCAATCAGTTGCTCGGACTAAGCGGCCCGAGGAAGGGAATGAAGCATGGAAAGGTTCCATTCAACGGTTGGAGGATAGACTGGGAGAAATGGCTAAGGCGAGGAACCCCTTACAGAGAACTTTTGTTCAAGGAACACCTTTTGTGCAAGCCATTGTGGATTTCCCTACACCGTCGAAATTTAAAGCACCCGTAGTGACCCCCAAGTACGATGGAAAGACAGATCACGTACTTCATATAGAACAATACCAAGCTGCTGCAGATATCTACGCTGTCCCCGACGAGATGAGGTGCAGAGCATTCTCGGGAACTCTTACCGGATCAGCACAGATATGGTACAATAATCTTCCTCGGGGTAAGATTTCAACTTTTGTTCAGTTAGCCGAGTTGTTTATTGGCAATTTTTGTTTTGGAGCAAAGCCGGTAAAGCGAGTAGCACACTTGCTAAGTGTTAGACAAAAATCAGGTGAAAGTACTAGAGATTACATAACTCGTTTCAATAACGAGAAGTTGGAAGTCATAGATTATGAATAAAAGACAGCAATCACTGCTCTAATGAGTGGTTTGCTGCCTAACAAGCTGTACTACACTTTGGCCAAAGATCCACCTAAAAATATGTCGGAGTTGATGGCAAAGGCAGTCAAAATCATGAATGCCGAGGAGGCTATGGCTGCGAAGAAGAATATGGATAAAGAAGTTAAAGTGGAGGTCGACAATTCTAAGAAGAAAGATCAGAAAGGTAATGGTGGTGACAAACATTCCAGGAATAACGAGATGAAGTTGGATGTCCTAAAGAAGTATGATAATTATACTCCATTGAAAATGGGTATTAATCATGTTTTGGAAGAAATCAGGAATAACGAGGAAATCAAGTGGCCAGAAAAACTGAAGACAAATCCCGACCTGAGGAATAAGGACAAATATTGCGAGTTTCACAAAGATCATGGCCATATGACCAAAAATTGTATAGCCCTTCAGAACGAGATTGAAACACTCATCCGAAGAGGAAAATTATCAAAGTATGTAGATCGCAGAGGTGAAAGGAAGAATGATGATAGAACTAGAGAGAGATCTAGATCTCCTCGTCGTGTAGAGGATAAAAAGAAGAGGGACCATGAAGAGGATCCAGATGATGACCCCGATCTTCCCAAGAAACCAAGGAAACCTGAACGAGAGGTATTTTCCATACATTTTGGGTCATTTGATTGTAATGTTATTACAGGAGGAGATGCAGGAGGAGGAGACCTTACTGCAGAAAGAAAAGCTTACCTCGGAGAGGCTCAAGCTTGTTCATACATTCAGCGAATAAACCTAGCCGAGGATGATCGTCCGAGGAAGGTAAACAAAGAGAAGCTAGTGATTGGTTTTTCAAAAAACGACCTGGCAGGTGTTCTTTACCCTCATGATGATCCTTTGGTGATCAAAATGAGGATGAAGGATGTGATCATTTCAAGGGTGTTAGTAGGCAATGGTAGTTCGGCAGACATCATGTACTATTCATGCTTTGATAGCCTGAATTTAAAATTATCTCAATTGGAACCTTATCACAGACCCCTTCTGGGTTTTTCTGGCGAGAAAGTTTTTCCACTTGGGACGATCAAGTTGGATATACTCATTGGAACTTGGCCTGCTTGTCGAACAGAAAGAATACGCTTTTTTGTGATGGATAAGAATGTGCAGTCCGCCTACAACATCATCATGGGAAGAGTTGGATTGAAGAAGTTCGAAGCAGTTCCATCTACAGTACATCAATGTTTGAAATTCCCAACGAATTTTGGAGTAGGAATTATGAAAGGTGATCAAAAAGTAGCTCGGGAATGCTATTATTCGTCTGCCGAGCAGGAAGAACTTGAAGAATCAAGGAAAAAGACTACTACTTATCAAGTGGAGGAGAGCACAGAAATTGAAACTCTTGACCCTAGGGATGAATCTCAACTCGTAAAAGGGCAGGTTGTGGAATCTACAGAAATTGTTATCCTGGACGACGAGCATCCTGAACGAGTAACTCAGATAGGATCGTCGTTGGATGTTTCAATAAAACAAGATTTGATAACTTTCTTGAGAAGCAGAAAGAATACTTTTGCTTGGAGTCATGAAGACATGCCAGGTATAGATCCAAACTTTTTATGTCATGAGCTCAACGTGAATAAGGAGATCAAGCCTGTGAAGCAAAGAAGAAGAGTGTTTAGTCCCGAGAAGAACCAGGCCATACAAGAGGAGGTCGAGAAACTCCAGAAAGCCCAATTCATTGAAGATGTGAAATATCCAGATTGGTTGGCAAATGTGGTGATGGTAAAGAAGAAGAACAACAAATGGAGAATGTGTGTTGATTTTACTGATCTCAACAAGGCATGTCCAAAAGATCATTTTCCATTGCCCAGAATTGATCAACTAGTGGATGCTACCTCAGGACACGAGCTACTCAGCTTCATGGATGCTTATTCTGGCTACAACCAGATCAAAATGAAACCTGAAGACAGGGAAAGTACTTCTTTTATTACCCCAAGGGGAACTTATTGTTATAATGTTATGCCTTTTGGTTTAAAAAATGCAGGTGCAACATATCAGCGGTTGATGAACAAGGTTTTTACCGAACAAATCAGCCGCAATATGGAGGTCTATGTCGACGACATGCTCACCAAAAGCAAGAGAGCTGCAGATCATTTGGTTGACTTGAGTCAAACTTTTGATCAACTGGATAAATACCAGATGAAGCTTAACCCGACGAAGTGTACCTTTGGAGTACGATAAGGAATGTTCCTCGGATACATCGTCAACCAACGAGGTATTGAGGCAAATCCAGAAAAGATCAAGGCTCTTTTAGGGCTGCGATCTCCGACGACGAAGAAAGAAGTGCAGAGTCTTACCGGACGGGTTGCAGCACTCAACAGATTTGTATCCCGAGCAACTGATAAATGCCTCCCATTCTTCAAAACACTGCGAAAAAGTTTTGAGTGGACTGATGAATTATCAGAAAATGCAGTTAGCTCAGCGTTGATCAGATTGGAGAATGGAGTCCAGAAGCTAATTTATTACACAAGCAAGGCCTTCCGAGGTGCGGAAATCAGATACCCAAAGCTGGAAAAATTGGCACTGGCATTAATTGAAGCAAGTAGAAGAATGAGGCCATACTTCCAGGCCCATACCATTATTGTGTATACCGACATGCCGTTAAGACAAGCCCTTCACAAGACAGAAAAATCAGGAAGATTGATGTACTGGGCAATAGAGCTCGGTGAATATGATATTGTGTATGAACCCAGATCATCGTTGAAGGGGCAAGCCGTGGCAGATTTTATAGCAGAGTTCACATACCCTGATACCCCCGAGGAGCAAAAGGTGCTTGCTGACCTACCTGTGGACGATACAGGATCAACAGACACAGATCCAGACCAACCAAGGTTGGTAAAAGGACTTGTGGATGTAGAAAAATCATCATATTCAAACCCCGACCAACTCCGGTTGGTAGAAGGGCGCGAACAAATGACCAACGAGGAACGAAGGATACCCGGGGATGATGAAAGAAAACAGATGATATTTCACCGAGGAACTCTAACAGATAAGAAATTTGAAGACGAGTTACATACATGGAGATTATATGTAGATGGATCATCTTGCACGGCTGGTTGTGGAGCAGGGATTGTTTTAAACTCTCCAGGCGATATTGACATGGAGTATGCCTTGAGATTCCAATTCAAAGCTTCCAATAATGAGGCTGAATATGAGGCTATGATAGCAGGTTTTCATTTGGCGAAAGTTATGGAGGCACGACAAGTAATTGTTTTCAGTGATTCTCAATTAATTGTGAATCAAATGATGAGAATATATGCAGTGAAGGGAGAGTTAATGGTGAAGTACCATGCAAAAGTGATGGAGTTATTAACAGAATTTGATGCTATTCAATTGGTAAGGATACCGAGAATGGAGAATGCTAGAGCAGACGCATTGGCCCGATTAGCGTCAGCTACGCGCACCGAGCTGCGAAGAACAATACCAATTGAAGTATTAGAAAGTCGGAGCATAGAAGAAGATCTGACGGTGAAGATTATTACCCTTGATTTAGGACCATCTTGGATGGATCCTATCAGAGCATACATTGAAGAAGGAGAATTGCCGAAGGACAAACTAGCTGCCAAGAAATTGAAGTATAAAGTTGCTCGGTATGTGTTAACTAATGGTGTTTTGTACAGACGAGGAATTATGGCAGGTTTGCAGAGATGTGTGCATCCATCAGAAGTCAAAGAATTGATTGAAGAAATTCATGAAGGATCTTGCGGAGCTCATGTAGCAGGTCGGACACTTTTGCAAAGGGTAATGACACAGGGATACTATTGGCCAACGATGAGGGCTGATTGTATAGCCTATGCTAAGAAGTGTGACAAATGCCAACGTTTTTCCTCCATCCGAAGAACTCCACAGGCATTGTTGACACCCATAACATCACCTTGGCCATTTGCCATGTGGGGAATTGATCTGGTTGGACCACTGCCGACGACCCGAGGAAGGTTCAAGTATCTCGTCGTGGCAGTAGACTATTTTACTAAGTGGGTGGAAGCTGAACCACTAATTGATATGACGTACGAGAAGGTGTATCAGTTCATATGGAAGAATATCATTTGTCGATATGGTCTCCCCCACGCTTTCATCACAGACCATGGAACGCAATTTGATAATGAAGAATTTGCTGCCTATTGTCATCAGTCAAACGTCTTGAAGTTTCATTCAGCACCAGGCCATCCCCAAAGCAATGGACAGACTGAAGTGACGAACAGAACATTACTAAATGGGTTGAAGAAGAGGTTAAGTGAGGCTAAAGCAAATTGGATTAATGAGCTACAGTCAGTTTTGTGGGCTTACCGAACAACTCCCCGAGCAGCAACAGGAGAATCACCATATATGCTAGCATTTGGAAGTGAGGCTGTGATACCTGCCGAGTTGGGCCTACCAACACACAGGGTGTTAAATTTCAATTCTCCGATCAATGATTTGATGAGAAGGATGGATTTGGATATGCTCGAGGAAGTCAGAGAAGAGGCAGCCATTAGGAATGCTGCTTATCAACAACGAACAGCTCTGTTTTACAACAAAAGGGTAAAGAAATGTGATCTAAAAGAGGGGGATTATGTGCTAAAGAAGGTCATTCAGAAGCAGAATAAACTGGAAGCAAACTGGCATGGACCTTACCGAGTTACAGAGGTTGTTCGACCAGGAACTTACAGAATAGCAACTCTAGAGGGAGAGGAATTTAAGAACGCATGGAATGCTGAACACCTGCGCAAATATTATCAGTGATGTCAAATGTAAAGCATTTCTTTCATTATGAATAAAACGAGGATGTTTCGCCATTTTCTTTCTGGTTGAAAGTTTTTCGGGGAATACTAGTGTAATACACTACACAACAAAAGTGCTCTAAGGAGCCAACCTCCTTTGGTTAGGAGGACAGCTCTACGGAGCAAAAGTGCTATAAGTAGCCAACCTCCTTTGGTTAGGAGGACAGCTCTACGGAGCAAAAGTGCTATAAGTAGCCAACCTCCTTTGGTTAGGAGAACAGCTCTACGGAGCAAAAGTGCTATAAGTAGCCAACCTCCTTTGGTTAGGAGGACAGCTCTACGGAGCAAAAGTGCTATAAGTAGCCAACCTCCTTTAGTTAGGAGGACATGCTCTAAGGAGCCAAAAAATGCTCTAAGGAGCCAAAAGCTTTAAGGAGCCAAAAAGTGTACACCAGCATGATCAACTACGGTTGGTAAGATAAAAATATACTCTCATATTACAACTTATGTTGGTCGGGAGGTAATATTATTACAATGAGTTCTTTGAAGAACAAAATGTTCAAAAAATACACCAAGTATAGCTGGTCGGGGATAAAAAAAAAACCATCAGCTGTAATTGATCGACAAACATTATTCAACTACCTTGGTTGGTTGGAAACAGTTTGAACAATTTACATTCATTACTTTATTGATCAACCTTGATACTTGTAAATTTTTAAGTTGGTTGATAAATAGCACGATATTGCCATCCTTTTAAATACATAGATACCTATGTACAAATATAAAGGTGTTTGATAAACACAAGACTAACAAAATTGGCAAACAGAAAATGAAAATCTTTTCATTAATCTAGAATAAATTACAAGTTACAAGAATGTACTAAATTGTTACATGGATATTACTATTCTATTGGTTTTTTGCCCTGTGCTTTAGAAACAGGTTCCTCGCCGGCAGGAGGGTCTTCTAGGCAAAGGGGAGAATTAATGAAATTAACATCTCTGAGCATTCTGACGTTCATAACAGAAGGTGTATCCAAAAGATGCTCAGGACAAGATAATTCAACTTGGGAATGAAGGCTATAATCACCAAGGTATTTTGAAATTAAGCTGCGAGGAATGGAACGAGCTGGGATCCATGCCATATCCAATTTGAAAGGTGGTACACGCAGGTCTAATAATGATGGAGCATGATAGTCCCATAAAAAATGCCCTTGCTCCAACTTTAATACACCCAATGCATTTAACCATCCTTGCTTGTAACCTTCATTGTTGGCATGTTCAATACGAGCATCCAGGTGAACAAGGGCTTCATTATATCCTGCCATCCAGAATTCCCTTGGCTGTTTATGGAATTGGAAGGTTAATCTCTCCAATTGTTCATGAAGGATTTTGGCAAAAAGATCCTTATTATGCAAGGCAGATTTCGTCGATGTAAGCTGATCTTCCAGAGACAGATTTTTATTGGACATTTCAGTCAGAGCACGGTCTTTTACTTTCAACTGGAATGCTTGAGTTTCCAGAGTAGACTGAGTACGAGCCTCTTCAACATTTTGGCTGAGGATTCTTCCTCGCCCCCGAGAACCTCTTCCTCGTCCCCGATCAGTTCCAGAAATGGCAGATCTTCTTAAGTCCTCCAGCTCTTGCCTTAGTTTGGCGTTTTCGACCTCTAAGAATGAGAAGCCTTCATCAGTAACTGGTATTAATGCAGTAGAAGATGAAGCAGCAGATTCAAATTGAGCCAATTTTTTCTGCAAATTATTATTTTCTTGTTCCAGGATCTCGGCAATTTGTCTGCAGGCTTCAACTTCACCTTTTAAGGTCCTTTCCCTAATATCATATGCAGCAATGATCTTCTTATGGACTGTTTCAGAAGAAAGTTGTTGGTATCTATTTTCATAATCTTTGTGTAACAAAGCCATTGATTCATTGTGCTGACCTTGGAGATCCTCTATGGAACCATGAAGTTCCTCGATCAGTTCATAATACGCCACATTATTGGCCATAGCTCGGTCGAGTAAATCTTTCAAGTATCGATAAGCCTCAATAGCCTGTTCTGAAGCACCATGACCAAGGATATCAGCAATTTCCGATGAACTAAGGTCTGTATGACCAGCCTTGTAGTATTGATGACATTGCTGCATCAGCTCAGTATCATGTGAAGAGATCAATTCCATTCTAGCAACAAACTAAGGACGAGAAAAAGACAACAATCAACAAAAACAAGTTATCAACAACAGAGATGAGCAAAGATATATTT
Source organism: Sambucus nigra (assembly GCA_949130495.1). Lineage (NCBI taxonomy): Eukaryota > Viridiplantae > Streptophyta > Magnoliopsida > Dipsacales > Adoxaceae > Sambucus > Sambucus nigra. The sequence goes on along the minus strand of OX422213.1, from coordinate 80,165,138 downwards.
TATTAGATCATCAAAAAGTTACATTATTCGATTACAAGGAAATATAGAAATGATACCGAACAACTTCACACCTTTTCCTTGTCTCCCAAGACTTTCTCGGGACGCTGGGACGAGGAGCTCGATTGCTCGGTGGTAACAACAGCTTGATCGGTAGGAATCTTCTCGGGAGGAGGAGGCATGGAAGAAACGTCCTCGGTGGCAGAGGGTTGAGAGGCAGAAACTTGATCGCCCATAGCCATAGAAGACTCATCTGAGGCAGGCTCATCTTCTTCTTCTTCCACAATTGGTGGAGGAGGACCAGGGAGATGCCGTTGGAATAGCTCAGAATCGTCTTGGACCTTTAGCTCTTGCAGAGCAGCTACCCAGCCATCATGGAAGTATTTCAATTCCCCATATTGAACTTGGGATGTCATTGCACCTATCCCTCTCTCCCATCCTTTCTCCCAACCAACGCTGAAATGTTTCTTGATTGCAACTTTTCTCCTCGACTTCTCCGAGGAGAGCTTCACCTCCAATTCCTCTTTCTTGACTTTGATATCTCACAGAGTAGATAATTCTTCCTCTGCCTTTTTCAACTTATCATCAGAATCCTGATGTTTAACCTCCAAAACTTTAATTTTCTCCTCCAAATTCTTGGAGGTTTCAGCCATCCTCATCTTATCAGCCTCAGCCACAGCCAACTTTTTCTCCCAAACAGTTTTTTCCTCGATGTACTGTTGGCGAGATTCCTTCACAGATTGGGCTAAACCCAACAAAGCATCGTCAACATCGGACGAGGAACTGGAAGCTTTAATAACTTGATCTTTCTTCACGATGGTATTGAAGTAGTTCACCAGCTGAAAGATAAGAAAAACAATAAAGTCAGCACAAATACAAGAATTCAAGAAAAAGAAAGAAAGACCAAAGGTATGAGAAATTTACTGAAGAAAGATGACGAGCAGCTAGGGATGTCAGTGTATCCCTAGGAATTTTTTCATCAACCCCGAGAACCTCGGGTATAACTGAGCTCATTGAAGAACTCGGAAGAATGATGTTTGAAACACTACTACCACCAGCGGGTAGAGAAGATGCAGTTCCAGCAAGATTAACTGAGGATGATTTCCTCAATCTCTTCAAAGGAGGGTCAGCAGCATCAACCAAGGAAGAAGTCTTGGTCGGAGAGATTGTAATTACATCAGCAGGAGCATTTTTCTTGCTCGGGGCCACTGGGAGCTTCTCGGCAACTTTGGAGGAACCAGCATCTACTTTTTTAGTCCCCTCTAGGACATCAATTTTGCCTTTCTGGGCTCCAGCAGTAGAAGAAATTTCACCAAATAGAGCAGGAGGAGCTCTTTTCTTGCCCATTCTCTGAGATAAGGGGATATGAGAATCTGAAGATGAACTTTCTGGTGTTGAAGCTGGTTCAACAGGGCGAGCAGTATAAGAGGTTGTGTAACTCTTATACTGTAGTAAATATGAATCAGATCTAATATGCTCGTCAGCAATGTTCTTATGCAAACCCCAGATAAGTTTCAGATGTTTAATATTCACTTCTGATTCTTTTGGAGTTTTTCTTTTGCTATCAACTGCAAATAAATACATGTCGAGATATCAGTCATACATTTTGTCAAACATGATGAAAGCATAATTTCATAAGTAAAATAAAATGAAAAATAAACCTATCCCATTGCCGTATGGGGGGCATCTGGGACCGTTGTATACTTCATTCCCAGATAAAGGCGCATGTTGCCAATTTTTTATGACCAACCCATGCTCAAAATAATCCCTATTTGAGTCAGGGAGATTAACTACAAGAGCCCTATTCAAATACCTAGTTTTTAAATAATAAATATTATCTAGAACAGCCCATTTATAACAAAACATAATTTCAGGGATCCCAATACGAGTCCCATGAGTTAGATTTAATTTGTGCACCCCGTTAATTATTCTCCATGAATTGGGGGCTATTTTTGCAGGAACAAGATCAAAATATTGACAAAACTCAAGACATAATGGGTTTGGTGGAAAGGAAAAACCGCATTCAGCAACAAAAAGACTGGAGAACCAATGTCCCTCAGCCAATCGAAAGTAATCTAAAGGCTCAGAAAGAACCTCTAGGGTTACCCACGAAGGAATGGAAAAATCAGAACGGAATTTCTCAATAGACTCCACAATATAAACCATATTGAATAAAAGAGATACAGAAGAAAGAAAGAAGATCTTACAGAAAGAAAGGAGATATGTTGACAACGAACGGAAACAAGGATGAACGCACAAGAGAAGAAGAAAATAGAAAGCTTGAATGCAGAAAATGAAAAACGAAGACGACGGTATGGTTACCAAAGAAGTTTAAATACTTTGCATTGGGAAGCGGCGAAAGAAATGATTACCAAAAAGAAATTACTAAACTTCCGGCGGCTAAGAGGACAAAATTTTCACGAAGATCGAAGCGCTTATAAAAAAGGCGAAAACTGCGAAATAAGAAGGAAATTTGAATACAATGTTCCTGAAACCCAGGAAGGACATCTAATATTGCCATATACCGAGAAAGAATGTTCCATACTCCTCAAAGTTCGAAATATGAAACATTGGGGGCTTCTGTTGATACCAAAATTAATATGCTGATGTGGACGAATAATACGAAGACACGTGTCAATCTACGTGGCACAATAGCAGCGAGGAAGATCATTTCCCGACCAACTATGCTTCTTTCCGAGCAACGAGAATACGCCGAGGAACTCTATCACATTGAGGAACTCTATCGCACCGAGGTACTCTAATGTTCCGAGGAACTCCTGATCAGCAAACAGCTATGGCGGTCCGAGCTGCATCTCGGTCGTATCATTAATTGCCAGATCATCAACAGTTCAGATATTCATTGAATGCTTATATTCTTGGCACGCACTCTGCATTAAATGTATTACCCTTTCATATGTATGTCATTTAATGTATCGAACCTTTCATGTACAGCCTCAAGGCTATAAATACCTTGTATCATCCTCATTCAAAGGGGACCGGAATTTCTTGAAAGAACTTGTAATCAAGAATTCCACAAACACTCAGCAATAACATAACAATGGACGTAGGCTTTATTCCTAGCCGAACCACTTTAAAAATCTTTGTCTTATTTATTTATCTGTGATTGAATAATTAGAGCGATCTAGTTTTTTACATCAACAATATACATGAAGTTTCATAAAAAAATTCATTTTTTTACTATTTTAAAAAAATAGTATGTACAGGGGTCTGCATCATAAGAAGTCCTTACAGGAGACTTTATATATATATATATATATATATATATATATATAAGATATTAATTATCATAATTATATATGCTTAATGAAGTTGTATCCTTTTTCTCTCTCTATATTATTAGTACTTATATAATGTGCCAAATGAACATAGAAATATAATTATGTCTTAAATAGAAAAAGTCTCCCGATGTTCAGTGTATATTAATCAAAGAATAATCAAATTTACTAAAAAAGTATAACGATGTAGTTAATTTATAATTTTAAAATAGAGGCATGTTTGTATATCCCAAGCACTTTACTCATTTCCTTCATTTCATATTAATAATAATAATATAAATGTAAGAATAATAATATATATATATCGCATATACTTTATAAATAAAATTATAACACACCGTACATAGAGAGGAATTTAAAACTAATTAAAAAAGGAAAATGATAACCTGTGCCATAAAGGCACATGTTATAAGCCTTACCTGTGCCATAAAGACACATGTTATAAGCCTTAAAATAATAAATACTAGAGCTCCATATAAGTATATGTACCCTATTAAATATATATCGAAATTATATTTCTATTATTTTTAAATTTTTAATGTATACTCTTAAAACATATATTATGAGAACCCATTAAAAAAAATAATAGTACGTTATTTACATGAAACGAATACATGGGTCCCCGACATGATAAACTTTGTGCCCCAAGATGAAAACATGTACGGAGATTAGTAAATCTTCTCTTTTGGAACACCCTAGACAAATGCATAATTATAGGCAAAACATTTACACATGAAAACTATATGATGTTAATGAATGAAACAAAATTGGGTAAGAATTTATGTTGTCGAAAACCTCAAGTTGCAGGAAAGCCATATGCATATCATCAGATATCTCAAATCATTTTTACCTAAATTTTTTAATTTGAACCTGGACAGCCAATTAAATGCTAAGGCCTACCATGAGTCTTTGGGCTCAAGGCTAATTATACAAATACTCTACTCTTAATTGGAGTATAGTATGCCATTAGAGAACATGTTTTAAGATTTAAAATATTAATTATAAAAATCATATCACATTAATTAAATTCTAGAATTTTTCTCCTTAATATCTGTACGTATAAAAGGTCCGTTTGATAAATTTTATTTGCCATGAAAAATATGGTAAATGAAGGATTTACCCACTACTTTGTGTGTTTGATTCACCTTATTTTCCATGTAAATTTAAATGGTTATATATGCTCACATGCAAGTTTCTCATCAATTTTCCGACTTTTATTGAAAAATTTAGAAAAAAAATTTCACAAATTTCTCATCCTTTTTAAAACTATTTTGTCGTTATTTTTTTCGTAAAAAGCAACTTGTCTTGAAAAACTATTTTTTTTTTGTTGTTAAAAAATGTTTTTTTAAAAGTTTGTTTTTATTTGTTAAAATAGTTTTTTGGTTAAAAATAGTTTTTTGAAATAAATTGTGTTTTTGGGTTAAAAACTATTTTCTATATCTTTTTTTTTTGTTATAAACTATTTTTTTTTTGTATATCAGTTTTAAAAAAAATTATTAAATTATTTTTCTATTAATATTGTTTTTTGTTAAAAACTATTTTTCTTAAAAACTGCTTTTTTCATAATAAACAGTTTTTCTATTGAAATTTATTTTTTTGTTAGAACCGTGTTTATTTTGTTAAAAAATCTGTTTTTCCTTCAAAAATTATTTTTTTGTTTGTTAAAAATTATTATTTTTGTATAAAACTATTTTTTTGTGTATCACTTTTTTGTTAAAAATTGTTTTTTTTTTTGTCAAAAACTATTTTTTATATATCATTTCTATAGGTAGTAATTTTCTACAAATAATGATATCCAATGTGCACAAGGCAAACAAAAATGAATATAACATACAGTAATGAAACCACTCACACAACACAAGATTCACGTGGCTAGGTAACTTGCCTACGTTCACGGGGTGCTAGATTCTATTCTTTATCGCTTTAGAGAACTGATTAGCAGAGTTGTAGTACTTCTGGGCGTTATAATATTGTATGCCCCTCATGGGGGTAGGTTTACATTTGTAAAATAGCTTAAGAGAGTTCTAAGCTCAATTAATAGTTATCCCTAGGAGTTCAAACATATCTCTTAGGGGTGTGCAAAAAAATCGACAACCCGAAGAACCGAACCAAACTGACCTTCGTGGGTTGGGTTGGTTCGGTTTTTTTTCTCCACGGGTTGGTTCTGGTTCCAAAAAATTGAGGACCGAAGTGTTCGGTTCGGTTCTCAATTTTATACCTGAACCAAATCGAACCGAACCGAGAACCGAACCCATGGAATTGAACTAAAAAACCGAACCAAAGAACCGACCCCAAGAATCAATCCAAGAACCGACCCCATGAACCTGAACCATTAACTAGAACCATTAACCATAACCATGAACTCGAATCATTAACCAACCCGAGAACCAACCCGCAAACTAGAACCATTAACGAAAATCACGAACCAGAACCAAGAACCAGAATCGTAAACCAGAACCACGACCCAAACCGCGAACCAAAACCGCAAACCAGAACCAAGAACCAGAACCATGAACTGACCCGAACCAAACCGATAACCGATTGTTCAGTTCTGAACTGAACCGACCAATTTCGATTCTGGTTCTGGTTCCAAAACCACGGAACCGATCAATTTCGGTTCTGGTTCCGTAGTGGAACCGAACCAAACCGAACCATGTGCACCCCCAATATCTCTTATCATAACCAATAGTTACAAGTGATTGAATTAAAGGAGTCTTTTCAGGCTTAGACTCTTCATCAATTATATATAGGCACACGTGGCTCGAGTACTTGTGCCGAGCACGCGCCTATGCGATTTCGGACCCCACAATTGCCACCAAAGTTCAGGGTCTCGTTGAGGCCCTGGGCTTTGTCACGTTTGGGTCGCTATGATATGGTCTTTATACTTAAGGGATACCATTATTTTTTTTTATCTCCTACCCTCTGAAGGCAATGCGTAAAAAGGTCGACCTATCTAGAATGTCCAAGTGGTTGGTGGAGATGGGAAGATTCTACATCCACTTTCAGCCTAAGACCTTAGTCAAGGAGAAAGTCCTAACTGACTTCATCATTGAATTCTCCAATGATGGTGGAAACAAGTTTTGAAATCGAAGAATTTATCCAACATCCGATCGAAGAGGGGAAGAGGTAGACCATGTATGTCAATCGGCCTCAAATTTCAAGGAGGATGAGTAAGGATAGTGTTGGTATCCCCGGAGGAAATGCTTCTTGAACAAGCAATTCACTTGGAATTTGAATCCTCCAATAACGAAGCAGAGTATGAAGCCTAGATCGATGGGTTAAAGAAAGTACTCTCTGTGGGCGCTTGTCACCTTGATGTCTTTTGCAACTTAAGGATTGTATCAAATAAGATATCAGGAAATTACAACATTAGGGACGAATGCAAGGCGGCATACCTTGTAGAGGTCCAAGACCTCCTCGCCCAATTCAAGCATGTACAACTGCAGGAATTTCCAAGAAGGAACAATAGTCATGCAGACAAATTGGCCATGCGCACTTCAGCTGTTAAGGGAGATATGAAGTGAATAATTTAAGTATTTATCTTGATCGACCCAGTCAACAAAAGGAAATTTCCCAATTAGATTATGGATATTGATAATGCCACAAGCTGGATGGATCCAATAGTGAGTTACCTAAAAGAGGACGTCATGCCAGATGACAAAAAGAAAGTGCACAAGATTTGAGTGAAAGTTGTTCGCTTCCACTTATCGACAAACCAAAATCTTTATCGGTGCTCTTTCTCTTGACCTTACATTTTGTGCGTACATCTAGATGATGTCGAAAAGTTCCTCCATGAGTTTCATGAAGGGATATGTGGAAGCCACGCATGAGAGAGATCACTGACATTTATGAACATGGAAGGAAGGTACCGGTAGTCGTATATACAACAAGATGTGGTTGCCTTTGTTTAAAAATACAAAAATTGCAAACTTTTCTCCCCGTTAGTGCAGTAGCCTACCGCCACAAGTCTTTGGCCTTTTACACAACAGGGGCTTGAAGTCATCATTACAATGCCCCTCGCCTCTGGAAGTATAAAGTATTTGATGGTCAACACACAATATTTCTCTAAATGGATTCAAGGGGAGACCTTTGCGAATATCCGATATATCAACATGACCAAGTTCATATGGAAGAACATCAAAATACGGTTTAACATCCCTCAAATCATTATCACATATACCAACACTCAATTTGAGAGCAATCTCTTTCAAAGCATTTACAACGATCACATCATTAGGCATTATTATAGTATAATGGCCTATCCTTGGAGAAATATGAAAGCGTAAGCCTCTAACAAGATAGTTCTTGATGGAATAAGAAAAATATTTGAAAAGGCAAAAGGCATATGGGTCGACCAACTCTTCCACATTTTCTGGGCATTTTGAACTACGATAAGGATATCAAAGGGGGGAAACACCTTTTACCATGGCTTATGGCATAAAGGTAGTTATCCCACCAGAGATAGGTATGCCGACTATGAAGTACCTTAGTCGAGAAAGACCTCAATAGCGAAGCAATCAGGGTAGAACTTGACCTAAAAGATGAAAATAGGGAATCTGATCTTGTAAAGCTTGCGTCCTACCATTAACAGTTAGCCAAGCAATACAATATGAGGGTCAAGGCAAGAATCTTCAAGGTCGGAGATTTTGTAGTTAGAAAGATTATGGAGAGTGCTAAGAAGTCTTCCAAAGAGATACTCAGGCCCAATAAGAAAGTCTCATTCAAAGTCATTCGAGATGACTTGTAAGGAGCCTACGACTTAGAAATAATAAAGTAAAGAGAGGATCGCCGAGCATAGAACGCAACAAATCTCAAGAAGTTTTACTTTTAAAGTCTAAGTTTATTTTAGTTTTGAAATATTTTTCAAACGTTCTTTTAGATTTCTTGCACATGTTTACATATGTCGGAATTTATCTTTGGGCATTGTTCAAAGTGGCAGGAAAATAAGTATTTAACAATAAATATCTATTAGTCAAATGAGTTTTTCTTTAGTGTATTACCTATCACTTTGATGATTATCTTATTTCCAATGTCTTCTTTTAAGGCTAATTAATCGATCGACCAAAGATTATCTCTAAATTGAAACTTTTGCATATAGACTAAGTGGTTGATCGATCAAATGTCACTTAAAGTTAAAAATGTTTTTATGCTTAACCAATTATTAAAAATTTCTCACAGACGATGAGAGCCTACTGAGAAACCTTAGGTACTCCCAACCATGACGGGAAAATTCTAGCTAGGGAATGACCCCACAAACAAGTGCATTGATGTGGATACATCTCTGAAAAAGGTAATACCAGTGACCACACATCATAAAAGGAAACAAAATGCAAAAAAATACATGAACACTTTTAAGTTATTACAATGAAATTACAAAGAAAAACAATTTACATCAAAGACAATTAAAATAAATGGCTCATTTGTGCCAATGATGCGACATGCCTTATGGGGATCCAACTCCAACAGGTGGAACATTCAACGCATATGGGGTAACAGTCTTAGGCAAATATATTATTCTCAATGGCCCCTCAAAAGTTGCCCCATCGATTAAGTTTGGAGGTTAGTAAAGTTCATCACTTCCATTCAGGTTGTATTCACTGAGGTATTTCCTTATCAAGTTCACTATAATATAATCCACGGGGACCTATGAAACATTAATCTTATAAGGGGGCTTTGGTTGATCAAGGCAACCAGGGTCATGTCAGTACCACAACTTCGAATCCTTCGATATCTTTTCCACTATTTTCGAGCACTATTTATGGTAGAATCCATACTAAGAAAAACCTCATCATAGCCATCCATCCATACTTGGTGAGGTAGCTTGTGAAATTAGAATGTAAGGCGATTAATCTTCTCGGACAAGATCCTAGTTTTTGTCACTTTATTGGGTAAAGACTTCTTGGTATTTTCTAGATCTTCGATCAAACCACCAACCCTTTACTCTTGGGAGGAACATATACATCTAATGGTTGCATCCTTGTCGATCTAAGACTTTTGATCCTTCTCTAGATTCTCTTTTAGCTGAGCATTCTTTTGTTGAAGAAAGGATGATCCCTCTCTAGCCTATTCGCTTGGTTGGGACTTATTAAATCTCTCAACCTCAACCCTCAAATCATATTTTCTTTCTCGATAAGAGAAATGATTCTCTCATGCCTATAGGGACGTCATGCAGCGCGAAGCAACTCCTTACACGGGCAAACTAAATATCGACCAACTTCTTATTAAATTCTCTTTCTCCACTCAACTCATACACCTTTTAGTCAAATTTAGCCCTCACATTGGTTGATGCTTCCCTATGATTAATTTGAGTGGAAATTTTTTTGTCATAAAAGGTTGCGTTATATGCCACAACTCGGTGAAAGATGCGACGTAGATTCAAGAAACTCTTATTTGCTGGGACAGACACATCAATGCCTAAGACCTCATCGAGATAATTTCGAAAGTATTGCATTAAACCACATAAATAAGTGGTTGGACATATGAGCTTAGATAATAGAAGAAAGTATAAAACATATTACAAAGTAAATTAAAAGGAAATAATTGAATTGGACTTTGAATTTCAATAAAAGATAACAAGTGGGTGTTTCCCCAACATCATTGATGGAAAAGAAAATAAATAAAATATTTTCTAAAAATCCTAAGGAGCATTCTATTCGATCTTCTCTTTCTCAGCAGTTTGAACAGTAGCTATGGCTTTCAACATGTAATCCCAGTAGTAGGATCTTGTCTGACCTACCCCTGAGCAAGCCCAATAGTAATAGCTCGTCCTCAAACCTCCTCTATCTCCTCATCCTCACCATCTTCCTCCTTAATTTGAGGAGGGAAACTTGCATTTTGCTCTTTGAAGAGATTGAAGTCCTTAACAATGTCAGCCTTCACAAGGGTCCCGGTCATTCTTAAAACAATACCATTCTCAGGTATGTAATCTGGTCTCCGACTTTGGCGAAGGTCTTATCCCATCCATGAGAATATGCATAATTTTTATCATGCGACATGCCAACTAGAGCCTTATCGACTTTAGCCTTGGCCTCATTAGCCTTTGTCTTGGAAATCTCAGCCTCAACCTTGGCACTCTCAGCATCTTACTTGTCCCCATCTGTAGTGGAATCCATAGTAGTAGAGTCCTCAATCTTCTTTTGAATATTGGACTTATCAACTCGAGGCTTTAGACCTTTTGGTCGATCTTCGCCTTCTCAACCACTTGGGCAATGTTAAGCACTCGAGAAGACATAAAATACTTTTTTAACTCATCAAAGTTACCTCCTCATCAATAGAGGACTCCTTTAACGATCATTCATCTCCCATAAGTGATCACGGTCGAGCAAGAACTGCCAGACGTTGTGAAAATAGAACTGAGCAAAATACAAGTGAAAATAAATGCGAACAAAAATACTACAAATAATGAACTTACGAGGAAGAGATTACGGTTAGCACGTTTCAATAATTGATCTGAAGATAAGGCAGAAGCAATTGCACCATCAACAAGAAATTTCCCCGACCGAATTAAGCCTCGGGAAAGTTCAAGACGAGCAATCATATATTGTGCAACACCTTTTTCTTATTAGGAGTCAACTTTCGCATAACATCCAGCGGGGGAGGATGAACATGATCCTTCTTGAACTTTTTTTTAGAGGATATCATGGTTTTTCTAGGGTGAATCCCGGATGTCCATGGGATTGGTAGGACCCCTAGCTTCACTATTCTTACTCGCCGGATAAGTAGGATATTTATCCTTGCTAGAAGGGTGAGTAGGGGGAGACTTGTTACCCATATCTGCAACAATCAAATTCATAACTTTTCTCTTTTTTCGTGTTTTGGTTGGATGTCAGTGATGAAATACTTTCAAGCTAAGGCGTGGTTACCATGATCCCCTTATGAATGATGCATTTTACCTTCTGGTAGTAGGTGGACGACATTTTATTTATGGCATGAAACCACCCTCTATATTGAGTATAACATTGTATAGGGAATTTATATCTACCACGAAGAACTCAATGAGCTTAAAGATTCCAACTATTTAAAGGGGGAATAACTTTGCAAAGATACAAAGTCATCCTTCATGTAAAGTCCACTGGGGGAGCAGTGGCTTCCAGTAGGTCTTTTATGCACAAATTTAGCGGGTTGAACATTTTGAGGTATAATACCTACGAGGAGATCCCCTAATCCACCAATAACTTGTTCATATCCCGGTTAGAGACCTTGAGAGTGATTTATAAGATCGTCATGATATGTAGTCCTTACTCTACCAAATCGTTGTCTGTGAATACAATGTGCTTTGAATATTAAATATCTCCTGGTAGCCGATGTTTTCCCTCATTGGACTTGGTCGGGTCGATTTGAAATGCCTCAATTACTATTGTAAGCTTCTTCATTCTATTTTGAGCAAATTATCCTTGATTTGATTTGGGTTTGAGTCTAAATAAATCGCTATAAATTCATGACCCAAACATCCATCCAAAATGTTATCTGGATTTGGATTGAGTAGTGGTTCTAAGCCCCTATAGATTAATGCAAACTCATGACCTAAGTCTTCGTCGATTACACTTTCTAGTCTTTGGTCGTGAACAAGCTATGCTAGACCTTCATTCTTCTCTAAAAAATCATTGAGGTTCTTAACTTAGGTTAATCCCTCGAGATGATAGCAATTCACAGTTTTGTGGTTGTAATCTTAGTGGCATGCACACCTCAGTGTCATATTTTTCTTCTTAAGACCGTTGTTCATCTTCTCGGGCCACTTGAAATACTCCTAGCCTCTAATTTTGTAGAAAATCTTATAAACCAGTTTAAATAAAACTTTTTTGATTGATTTGAATGCTTTTTCGGTATTCTTTTCCTCGCTCGCCTTCTTATTTTTATTCTAGTTTTCCTCTTTTCTTGCTCGTCCCTTCTTTATCCTCGTTCCTGGATTATTTTTGTCAATATCTTTCCTAACCAATTCCAAACCCCGTGTCTTCAACATTGGCTTATTTCCCAATCCTTACCCTGAGGTAGTCGATCGTAATGACCTCTCGCTTAGTAAGTGGCTGATAAATCATGAAACTGCTCGGTTGAAGGAAACCATCGTAACTTGCACGGTGAAATATTCCACCATGTTATACACCTCTCAATACCTTATGCCATACTTGAGAAATATTTCCAGTGACTTCTTCTTCATCGCGAGGAGCTAATCCATCCATTTAGGATAGGTGCTGATAGTGATAAACCTGTCCGTGAAGGCCCTGATTAGCTGTTTAAAGGAGGCGATCGATCGATGTCGAAACTTATCGAACTATTTCTAGGTAGTTGTGACACCCCGCCTAATTAAATACCGGGCGATCACTCCTTTATTAAATTAAAATCAAGGTGAACAGTTGGTTCATTCTTAGCATCACTGTCGTAAAAATAACTTTTCCAAATTAACACCCTAATTAATTAAGCTAAGTGTCAAAACCATTTTTTTTTTACCTTTCTAACCAAATTGTATTTTTAAAGAAAAACTTATTTATTTAATTATTAACCACATTTTCAATAAGTAAGAATCATACAACAATTATCCCGAAACATAATTCAATTACTTTAAACATTCAACATCCAAAATCCCAACATTTAAAACTAAATGTAAAACATACATGCTGAAAAAATCCCAAAGTAACAGTACTAGAAATAACTGAAATACAAATGTCCCAACAGAACAGATAAATAGTGGAAAGGGCGACACATGCCCCAATAACTGAGAATCATAGGATTGGAATGAAGTAAATAAAATCGTCTAAGCAAGTGGCCTGCAACTCCCACCTAAGCTGCAGCACGTTCCTTCCAAGGGATCCTAAGCAAGACTCCCTTGTGGCTGGGCACCTGTAGTACATACATATATATACACAAGAGAGAGAAAAACGGGTCAGAGCCCGATAGTGTATATGATACAAAAATTGTTTAGCAAATATTTAAATTGATACAGGCCAATGCAACAAACATATTAGTGCGACACTCTCTTGAGAAATTCTCACCTCTCTTATAATGTGCACACCTATCGCACTAACCTTCCCAGTGGTCTATCTCATCATATATCACGCTATCCTTTCCCAATGGTTTAACTTATCTTAGGTTATTCGCAGGATTCAAAATTTAATGATACAATTGTTTGAAAAGAATATTTCAATTAATAACCAAAGTTCTCATTTTACTTTTATTAGTCAATAAAGTTTTCCAGTGTCATATTATACTTTCTCAAAACAAGTATTTACAATTTGAGTCATCAACCATGTCCTACATATCAATTCACAGTAGGTAGTTCCAAATTTCAGAATTTCATATATATATTAACTACTCAAATAATATATATATTATAACAGCACACCAAATAAACTATGGTGCGGGAATACTCTACTATCCAAAGCCCCATATCACTCATATTAAGGGGAATACATTCGGAATCACTCTCGAATTGTATTAACATACATACACAAACAATATTGAGGCGAAGTATAGATTCCAAGTCTCTAAGAGGATGGCACATGCCTGCGTCTCTTAGGACCGTCTAAACTATCACGGTGATAGCCTGTACCAAGGATATCTATCTTCTAGGGTACAAGTCAATATCCCCCATAATGGTCCCATCGAGATAAGACTGTCCCAGCGCGGTAACCTCGGGGATAGTAAGTAGCGTGGGCATGATTTTCACACATAAATAGTATATGCATACGCAATCATATAACTATACTAATATTACCATAACAATATTAGGTATATCTCAAATCCCATAGTTACGACATTTATCCTTATTTTCACATTATTGGTATCGCATATAAGGGTTCGTCTCTAACCTTAATTCGAAGGATTCTTCCATCTTATTACGTAACTCACATGGACTCTATCTTTCCAAGTATAAAATTCAGTAAGTGTCCTTTTTATGTTCCAACGTAACCCTCTTATGTATCTCCCCCTTTAATATATAAATTCATCGACCCTTAAGTAATTATCCCCAAAAATACAATTCTTGTCTCATATTAAAAGTCCCAAAATTATTCATATGTCCTACTGATCTTCCCTATCTCCCAAAACACTTTATTAAGGATGTCCAAGAATTATTTCACGATAAATTGAATTTAACTCATTTAAAAAGGGAAATAGGAGTCTTCCAGGAGGGGTCGATCGATCGAGGTCTAGGGCTCGATTAATCGAACCTTCGATCGATCGAAGCTCTGGGCTCGATCGTTCGATCAAGCAGGTCTGCGAAAATTGAAATTCTGCAGTTATGGGTTTCATCTCCTAACTTCAACAATTTCCATATTTTCTAATCCCAATCGTCCTAGAATTGATACTACTAACCTTATATCATCATATTAGGTATTTTCAACGTAAAGCATGTGGATTTCCATCATTTAATCATGGATTAACAGCCCAAAATCTATACAATTATCAAGAACCCTAGAAATTTCTTAATCATGGTTCTAATCTGTTTTTCCCAAAATTTCTTTCTAATACAACATTAAAATTTCGTGGATTATTCTTCTACATCACCAATAATTTCCAGAATAAGGTTTAAGTCATCAGTACATGCAAATTCCTATCACAATTTAGGTTTTCTTCAATGTAATTCATCCCTAATCATTCCTAAACTAATATGAAGGATGCACCAACGAAATAAGCAAGATAAACACTTGCCTGAGATTTTTGGTGTTCTGATTTGCAAATGATTTTGGTGTGGTTGCGTAGCCCGCTGCGCGATCTACGCGTTGGTGGTGGTGGCGGTGCAAACAGATGACTTTTGGGTCTTGAATTTGTCTTGAGAGCTCTCTCCTTCCTCTCCTATGGCCGTTCTTGTGTTTGAGTTTTCTAACCCTAGCTGACTAACCTAAATGGCTGATATAGATTACTGATTTTCGTGGGTTTAATTACCCAAAAAGGTGAAATGTCCAAAACGCCCTCCCGGGGTACCAATTAGGCCTAAAAACCCCCCGAGACCCAAACTAAACCCCCGGGTACACTTTTCTGACTATCTCGACCATTCCGGACGCGTTGGCGCACTCAAAACGACTATACGAATGACTTATAAAATATTCACTTTTATTTTTCAATATTTAGTCCCGACGCGACACGGGCGCGTCCCGACTCAAATTTTCAAAATTGTCATTTTATTCACTCATGACATTCAATATAACCAATATTACATATTACTTTGCTCATTAGTAATATTCAATAAAATTTCCATAATTACTAACTCTCGTCACATTAATAATTATAACATAATTAATTTCCAGATTTTTATTAAATAATTAACTCATATTAAATTTAATAAATCCCCAAATTAATATAGTATAAAAATACGGGGTATTACATACTTCCCCCATAATAACGGAATTTCGTCCCGAAATTCGGAAAACAAGGCATACCTGGTAAGAACAAAACTGGATATCTCTCGCGCATATCGGCCTCGCGCTCCCAAGTGGATTCCTCCATATTATGATGCTCCCACTGGACTCGCACAAGTGGAACTATCTTCGACCTCATTCTCCTCTCACTATAGTCTAAGATAGCCACCGGTCTCTCCTCGTAAGAGCTGTCAGGCTGTAAGTCTATCTCATCTATCGCAATGTGAGTATGGGCCATATCATCTAGAAGATACCGTCTCAACGACGAGATGTGGAATACATCGTGAATGCGATGTAAATGTTCTGGTAGTCCCAATCTGTATGCTACCGGCCCAATCCTCTCGATGATGGAAAATGGTCCCACGTACCTCGGGGCCAATTTCCCCTTCTTCCCGAACCTCATCACTCCTTTCATAGGAGATACACGCAGTAATACTTGGTCCCCCACATTAAACTCTCGGAAGAACCGTTTCATATCTGCGTAGCTCTTCTGCCTGTCCTGGGCTACTCGAATGCGACTTCTGATCATCTCAATCCTCGCGGAGGTTTCCTGAATTACCTCTGGTCCTAGCAACTTGTTATCCCCTACCTCGAGCCAACAAGTTGGAGAACAACTAGGCCTTCCATACAAAGAATCAAATGGAGCCATACCAATCGTAAACTGATAAGAGTTATTATAATCAAACTCTACCAGTGGAGGATGTGGCTCCCAACCTCCTCCAAAATCAAAAACACACATGCGTAGCATATCCTCTAACATCTGATTAGTATGCTCTGTCTGTCCATCTGTCTGTGGGTGGTAAGCTGAACTTAACCTCAACTCAGTACCCATAGCCTCCTGAAAGCTTTCCCCGAAACGCGACACGAAAATCTTGTCTCTTTCTGACACAATATTCAGGGGCACCCCATGTAATCTGACAACCTCAGCAATGAACAACTGAGCATACTGACCCGTGGTATAGTCTGTCTGCACCGGCAGAAAATGAGCCACCTTGGTCAAACGGTTTACAATCACCCAGATAGAATCGTGGCCCTGCTGTGATGAAGGCAACCTTGTAATAAAATCCATGAAAATACTCTCCCACTTCCACGCGGGTACTTCCAAAGGCTGAAGCAATCCTAACGGTTTCTGATGGTCCACCTTCACCAGCTGGCAGGTAGAACATTTGGACACGAACTCAGCAATGTCCTTCTTCATCCCACTCCACCAATATTGCCTCCTCATATCCTGGTACATCTTATTTCCTCCAGGATGTACTGCAAATCGGGACCCGTGAGACTGGGTCATCACTGCATGACATAATTCTGCTCCTTCTGGAACCACCAATCTCCCATTAAACCTCAAACCCCCATCAGAACTAACAGAGTAGGACTCAGCACCCTCAGCTAAGAGTCGTACAATCTGCTCCTGGCAAAACGGGTCTGTGGTTTGGGCCTGTATTACCCTCATAACAATCTCGGGTGTGACTGTCATAGCAGATATGAAGGAACGGTTACTGCGTCCTGGTGGCCTAAGTCTTTCCACTTTGCTTTCCAGACGCTCTCTACCTCGTCTATCGGTCTATGGCTCAACGCATCAGCAACTACGTTGGCCTTCCCCGGATGATACTGTATGTCGAACTGATAGTCCTTCACAAACTCTAACCATCTGTGTTGTCGCATATTCTTCTCTCGCTGAGTGAATAGGTACTGCAGTGACTTATGGTCTGTGAACAAACGGAACTTCTCCCCCAATAAGTAGTGCCTCCATATCCTCAATGCAAAAACGACCGCTGCTAACTCTAGGTCGTGGGTGGGGTAATTCTTCTCATGCGGCTTAAGCTTGCGGGAGGCAAAATCTATAGCCTTCTCCTCCTGCTGAAGTACTCCCCCAAGTCCCCGTAAAGAGGCATCAGTGTAAACCAGGTACTCCGCACCCGCCTTTGGTAAAGCAAGGACTGGCGCTGAAGTAAGCTTGTCTTTCAGCTCATCGAAAGCCAACTGACAAGCGTCATCCCAAACATATGGTACCCCCTTGCGAGTCAGATTCGTCAATGGACCCGCTATTTTGGAGAATCCCCGAATGAATCTCCTGTAGTATCCGGCTAACCCCAAGAAACTACGCACTTTCGTCGGTGTCGTGGACTGTCCCCATTCCCTCACCGCTGACACTTTACTCGGGTCAACTGCAATCCCCTGCTCAGAAACAACATGGCCCAAGAACTGTACTTCTCGCAACTAGAATCCACACTTCTCGTACTTAGCATACAACTGATGCTCTCGTAAAGTATGAAGAACTTGCCTCAAGTGCTCGGCATGCTCCTCCTCGGAGTGTGAATATATCAAAATGTCATCTATAAAGACGATGACAGACTGATCCAATAACTCTCTGAATACTCGATTCATTAAGTCCATGAATACGGCTGGAGCATTTGTGAGACCAAATGGCATCACTCTGAACTCGTAAGACCCATATCTCATCAAGAAGGCAGTCTTTGAAACATCATGCTCTCTAATACGTAGCTGATGGTACCCCGACCTCAGATCTATCTTCGAAAAGAAAGTTGCTCCCCTCAATTGGTCGAACAGATCATCGATTCGAGGCAACGGATACTTATTCCGTATCGTGACCTTGTTCAACTCCCGGTAGTCCACACACAACCTCAGTGAACCATCTCTCTTCTTCACAAACAGAACTGGAGCGCCCCAAGGTGAGGTACTCCTACGAATGAAGCCCTGACCTAACAGCTGCTCTATCTGATCTCGTAACTCTCGCATCTCCGTCGGAGCCATACGGTATGGAGCGCGTGCTGTAGGTCTGATATCTGGCAATAAATCTATAACAAAGTCTATCTCTCGACTGGGGGGTAGGCCTGGTATTTCCTGAAACACATCGGAATACTCATGAAGAACTGGGATCGAGTCTATCAGAATCATAACCTCCTTAGAGGTATCCTCCTCTATATAATACAAATGAGCGGTCGAACCTCCCTCTGGGCGAGGCATCGCCACTACAAACATCTCTTGCCCCGGAATGGCAAAAACAATGCTTCCACCAAAGCAATCAATCATGGCTCTATAAGCTGCGAGCCAATCCATACCGATAATAACATCATGATCATGCATATCTAAGACTAATATGTCTGCAGGTAATACCAAACTATCAATCTCTACCCCCACTCCTCGGCATATAAAGAAGATAAGCGAACCATTCCCCAGTGGTGAGTCTACCTACGTTACAGTGCTCTCTACTGTGGTTAATAACCCTAAGGTCTTCGCATAATATGTAGCTATAAAACAGTGCGTTGCCCCAGTAACAAAACAAAATTCGACCCAAAGTCCCATGGATGGAAAACATAACCCAAATCGCGGTTGGTGCCTGTGGGGCGGCTGCCTGGTGGACATTATAGATATGTCTGTACTGTAACTTCCCCTGCTGCACTGAAGCTACTGGAAAGGTTGGTAGGGCTGGTACCTGAGCTGGTGCTAGGAGAGAGACTGGAAAAAGTGGCCCCTGTGGATCATTACGGGCACCCTGCTGCTGTGAGGCCCTAACATCCTCTGGGCAATCCTGGCGTTTATGTCCATGCGTGCCACACATGAAACATCGGCCTCTGAAGTTACTCCCCCTCTGTCCCTGCTACTGACGGCGTCGGCCTTGCTGACTTGGGACTTTATTCCTCTTTCGAAACTGCTTCATTTTACCACGTTGTTGACTAGAACTGACTCGGTCTTGAGTAGTTTGTTGTCGCAATTTCAGGGTCTTCGCACATTTGTCAGCTTTATTCACATGCCTTTGGCTAACCTCTCTAGGTCTTTTGCCTCCTTTTAGTTGTATGCTGCGTTCTTGGTATTGTAAAACTGCAGTGGTAACTGCTTGTGCCACGATACCTGCTAACTCGACGGTTGATATTCTCTCTGGGGATACCTCAGGTGGGAGTCGATCTTGCCCGTTGACTCCCTTAACCGTTTTAGCTAGTTCTTCTTGACGGTCCATCTGAAAATTTAAGTAAATTTGGATGAGTTCATCATTCAAATAAACAAATCGCGGAAGTACGAATTCCCAATGTATAGAGATGAACACAACATTCCTAATATTTAGGGCTCTATATCAAAGAAAGCAATGCTGAAAGCATAATAAGTCGCATAGATCCTAAAGGACACTAGAACCTGATGCTCTGATACCACCTGTGATACCCCGCCTAATTAAATACCGGGCGATCACTCCTTTATTAAATTAAAATCAAGGTGAACAGTTGGTTCATTCTTATTATCACTGTCGTAAAAATAAACTTTTCCAAATTAACACCCTAATTAATTAAGCTAAGTGTCAAAACCATTTTTTTTTTTTTTACCTTTCTAACCAAATTGTATTTTTAAAGAAAAACTTATTTATTTAATTATTAACCACATTTTCAATAAGTAAGAATCATACAACAATTATCCTGAAACATAATCTAATTACTTTAAACATTCAACATCCAAAATCCCAACATTTAAAACTAAATGTAAAACATACATGCTGAATAAATCCCAAAGTAACAGTACTAGAAATAACTGAAATACAAATGTCCCAACAGAACAGATAAATAGTGGAAAGGGCGACACATGCCCCAATAACTGAGAATCATAGGAGTGGAATGAAGTAAATGAAATCGTCTAAGCAAGTGGCCTGCAACTCCCACCTAAGCTGCAGCACGTTCCTTCCAAGGGATCCTAAGCAAGACGCCCCTGTGGCTGGGCACCTGTAGTACATACATATATATACAAGAGAGAGAGAGAGAGAAACGGGCCAGAGCCCGATAGTGTATATGATTCAAAAATTGTTTAGCAAATATTTAAATTGATACAGGCCAATGCAACAACATATTAGTGCGACACTCTCTTGAGAAATTCTCACCTCTCTTCTAATGTGCACACCTATCGCACTAACCTTCCCAGTGGTCTATCTCATCATATATCACGCTATCGTTTCCCAATGGTTTAACTTATCTTAGGTTATTCGCAGGATTCAAAATTTAACGATACAATTGTTTGAAAAGAATATTTCAATTAATAACCAAAGTTTTCATTTTAACTTTATTAGTCAATAAAGTTTTCCAATGTCATATTATACTTTCTCAAAACAAGTATTTACAATTTGAGTCATCAACCATGTCCTACATATCAATTCACAGTAGGTAGTTCCAAATTTCAGAATTTCATATATGTATTAACTACTCGTATAATATATATATTATAACAGCACCCCAAATAAACTATGGTGCGGGCATACTCTACTATCCAAAGCCCCATATCACTCATATTAAGGGGAATACATTCGGAATCACTCTCGAATTGTATTAACATACATACACAAACAATATTGAGGCGAAGTATAGATTCCAAGTCTCTAAGAGGATGGCACATGCCTGCATCTCTTACGACCGTCTGAACTATCACGGTGATAGCCTGTACCAAGGATATCTATCTTCTAGGGTACAAGTCAATATCCCCCATAAAGGTCCCATCGAGATAAGACTGTCCCAGCGAGGTAACCTCAGGGATAGTAAGTAGCGTGGACATGATTTTCACACATAAATAGTATATGCATACACAATCATATAACTATACTAATATTACCATAACAATATTAGGTATATCTCAAATCCCATAGTTACGACATTTATCCTTATTTTCACATTATTGGTATCGCGTATAAGGGTTCGTCTCTAACCTTAGTTCGAAGGATTCTTCCATCTTATTACGTAACTCACAAGGACTCTATCTTCCCAAGTATAAAATTCAGTAGGTGTCCTTTTTATGTTCCAACGTAACCCTCTTATGTATCTCCCCCTTTAATACATAAATTCATCGACCCTTATGTAATTATCCCCAAAAATACAATTCTCGTCTCATATTAAAAGTCCCAAAATTATTCATATGTCCTACTGATCTTCCATATCTCCCAAAACACTTTATTAAGGATGTCCAAGAATTATTTCACGATAAATTGAATTTAACTCATTTAAAAAGGGAAATAGGAGTCTGCCAGGAGGGGTCGATCGATCGAGGTCCGGGGCTCGATCGATTGAACCTTCGATCGATCGAAGCTCTGGGCTCGATCGATCGATCAAGCAGGTCTGCGAAAATTGAAATTCTGCAGTTATGGGTTTCAGCTCCTAACTTCAACAATTTCCATATTTTCTAATCCCAATCGTCCCAGAATTGATACTACTAACCTTATATCATCATATTAGGTATTTTCAACGTAAAGCATGTGGATTTCCGTCATTTAATCATGGATTAACAGCCTAAGATCTATACAATTATCAAGAACCCTAAAAATTTCTCAATCATGGTTCTAATATGTTTTTCCCAAAATTTCTTTCTAATACAACATTAAAATTTCGTGGATTATTCTTCTACATCACCAATAATTTCCAGAATAAGGTTTAAGTCATCAGTACATGCAAATTCCTATCACAATTTAGGTTTTCTTCAATGTAATTCATCCCTAATCATTCCTAAACTAATACGAAGGATGCACCAACGAAATAAGCAAGATAAACACTTGCCTGAGATTTTTGGTGTTCTGATTTGCAGATGAATTTGGTGTGGTTGCGTAGCCCGTTGCGCGATCTACGCGTTGGTGGTGGTGGCGGTGCAAACGGATGACTTTTGGGTCTTGAATTTGTCTTGAGAGCTCTCTCCTTCCTCTCCTATGGCCGTTCTTGTGTTTGAGTTTTCTAACCCTAGTTGACTAACCTAAATGGCTGATATAGATTACTGATTTTCGTGGGTTTAATTACCCAAAAAGGTGAAATGTCCAAAACGCCCTCCCGGGGTACCAATTAGGCCTAAAAACCCCCCGAGACCCAAACTAAACCCCCGGGTACACTTTTCTGACTATCTCGACCATTCCGGACGCGTTGGTGCACTCAAAACGACCATTCGAATGACTTATAAAATATTCACTTTTATTTATCAATATTTAGTCCCGACGCGATACGGGCACGTCCCGACTCAAATTTCCAAAATTATCATTGTATTCACTCATGACATTCAATATAACCAATATTACATATTACTTTGCTCATTAGTAATATTCAACAAATTTTCCATAATTACTAACAATCGTCACGTTAATAATTATAACATAATGAATTTTCGAATTTTTATTAAATAATTAACTCATATTAAATTTAATAAATCCCCAAATTAATATAGTATAAAAATACGGGGTATTACAGTAGTGTCTTCGAGACAAAAGGGAAAATTCAGCCCATAAAGCGTTTGTTGGTGTTCCAAAGCATCATCGCCTAGTGATACCACCTAATGTGATCAATACGGTATATCCTCCATCATAGATCTTGAATCATGGGAAGTTAAATTTCTTAGGAGACTCAAATTTTTCTATAGTTCGGCTGGAGGGAGGCTTTATCTGACTGATAAATCTTTTCTTGCAAGCTCATTGGTTGTGTGATACCCTTGATGGGATATGTGTCTATCCACATCTCTTCTGATAAGTAGATCTCTCCATGTCATCGTTGCTCGTCGGAGCCTGGTCTCCTTCCATAAGACATTTAGGGATGAGGAGATTCCTTATATTGCCTAATGCTTCTTCCTCGACTACGAACCCTGCTCTCCAAGGACTACGAGTTCGCGATATGTGCCCATGCTTACACTTTACCCTATCAGATTCCCTTTCTAATTTCTTTAAGATCTATTGGAGCATAACATTATGCTCTTATTAGTGCATGTTACTGACCCTTTCATCTTGGAGGAACTTTCCATAATTGTCAATGAGCCTCGAGATATGGTTGGATTACTCAAGCTCATCACTTTCAACCATTTTCTCCTCCTGAGGATGATAACACACATAAAAAGATTGGTAATAATTATGAATCTCAGATCTAATCCTCTGTGATGGGAGAAATGATTGACGACCCTCCTGGTCATCGTAATCGTTATAGTCTAAGGGATAGTCGTTATGGTCCCCATTACCGTGTTATTGATGACCCTCCTAATCATTGAGATTTTGGTGATCCTGTTTGGATGCATGAGACATTTTTAAAGATTGGATAGTGAAAAAGAAGTCACATTGTTCCCACAGATGACACAAATTGTAGATGGTAATTTTTTTACAACTAAACGATATCCAATGTGCAAAAGCCAAACAAGAATGAATATAATAGAAAGTAATGAAATCACACACACAACAAAAGATGTACATGGTTCGACAACTTATCTACATCCATGGTGAGCTAGGGTTTATTCTTTATTGCCTTAGAAAACAGATCGACATACTTGTAGTACTGCTCCAAGTTATTATATTGCATGCTCCCCCATCCTCAAGGGGGGTGGATTTATATTTATAAAGTAATTTATGAGAGTCATAGGCTCAATCAATATCAATCCCTAAGAGTTCAAACTATTTCTTATAATAATCAATTGTTACAAGTGATTGACTTGAAGGAGTCGTCTCTGACTTGAAATCTTCATCAATTATAGGCATACGTAGCTCGATTGCTTGTGCCAAGCACGTGCTTATACGATTTCAGTCCCCACAAGTGTTATAAATATGATTTTTTACAATTGATTTTGTCCACTAGGTCCGTCCATTAAGTCGGACATCATCGAAAGCACGTTTTATTCTTTATTCAAAAAATGTCAAAAATAACAATTTAACACCGAAAAAATTAATGTTATCAAACAACCTTATTTGAAAAATTATAGAATATTCCTTGAAAAATTTTGCCATAACAAATTTTGTTATGCACATTTTTTTCACTCAATCCAATTGACCACTTTTTCACCAAACAAACTCTCATGTGTCCTTAGGTCCTATATTATCATGATCCTAGTTGAAATGAAATCATTATTATAAACAAACATGATGTCTCTTAAGCGGACATCAATTAACAAAACTTAAAAATGGATAAATTTTTCAAAATGGTGAACAAAATTATTTTTCAACCATCCTTGGTAGAATTTATCTCCATAGTGAGGAGGTCTTCTATAAAAAAATTATTCATAAAAAATCCATCTAGTAAGTGGGTGATATGATTATAAAAAATATTCAATGGTAAAAAATGCACATATCATTCGAATTTGTATCTCACTCACTTCCTTTTTGAATTTTTTAGGATTTTTTGGTTGAATCCCTTGTAATTAACAGACTTTCCTCTGTATTAAAAAACTTCATTAACTAGAATTTTAACTTAACCCCTGCTATATTTTGGACAAAAATACCCTCCTTCCGGAGGTTATGTCAAAATATAATATCATTACAAGGGCTAAGTTAAAAAAGACCATTTTTTAAAATTAAAAATATATATATTTTTTAAAAGTATGCGTGTTTTTTTTAAACTGTGAGACTTTTTTCAACTGTACATGATTTTTACCCGTTTTTTCATTTAAAATGTATATTTTTTAAATTAGTTTTTGCATATAAAAAATTGTACACTAAATAAATCTATTTTCAAATGCTTGGTTTTTTAAAAAAATTGTACATGTTTTTTTAATTGTGCGTGTTTAAGAAAACTATTTTAACAGTTTTTTTTAAATGTTAATTGAAAAAAAGATTTTCAACTGTTTTTTTTAATTGCATGTGTTTTTTAAAAATATACATATTACCTTTTTAAAACTTTGGATTATTTAAAATCATTTTCAATTTTTTTTTTTGAAAAAAATATAAGTTTTTTTAAAACTGTGCATGTTTAAAAAGGCTCTTTTATTTTTTTAAACTATCCATGTAATTTACTATTTTAAATATTTTTTAAAAACCAAACATTTAAAAAAAATATTAACTATTTAAAAAATATTTAAATGAAAACAATACTAATTTAATTAAGACACAATACCCTCCCCCCCCCCCAAAAAAAAAAAAAAAAAAAGTTGAAAATAATTTTAATTAATGTAGAGTTTGCAATGTAAAAAAGTTGACAAAAATGTATATTTATAATAGAAAATAGGGTAAGAAACACGCGGTGAGCTCGTACGAGTTACATTGGTCTCGTGTGAGGTGTTTGGATATCTTAGAGAGTATGTTTAAGGGTTGTTTTTGTTTTTCCCTATAACTGCATGTTTTTAAGCTTATGTCTAAATATTGGCAAATTATTATCATATTCTCAAATCGAGAGTCATGTGACTGTATGGTCAGTTCTTACGAAGTACATTGGTCCCGTGCGAGATGTTCGTATCTCTTACGGAGTCGTTTGGAGGCTGTTTTGGATTTTAAACCTCTAACAACATGTTTTTAAGCCCTAGATATTTGCATTATCGTCATATTCACAAATCACAACTCCCGTGGCCACGTGACCCATTCTTACAAGTTACATTAGTCCCATGTGAGGTATTTGTGCCTCATATGGGGACGTTTGATGGATGTTTTGCATTTTTACCCTTTAACGTAATGTTTTTAAGCTTAAGTCTAAATATTTACAAATTATTATCATATTCTCAAACCGGGAGTTATGTGACTATGCGGTCAGTTCTTACGAGTTACATTAGTCTCGTGCGAGGTTTTTCTTTCTCTTACGGGATTGTTTTCAGTTTTAAACCTCAAAAGGCATGTTTTTAAGTCTATGTCTAGAGATTTATAAATTATAGGCATATTTTCAAATCGAGATTCCCGTGACTGCGCAGTAGTTTCTACAACTTACATGGTCTAATGAGAGGTGTCCATCGATATTTTATATTTTAGCCCTTAATGACATGTTTTTAAGCCTAAGTTTAGATATTTCCAAAATGTCGTCCTATTTTCGAATCGGGAATCCCGTGACTAGGCGATTAGTTCTTGCAAGTTAAATTGGTCACGTGTGAGATGTTTGTGTCTCTTACGGGTCCGTATGGAGACTCTATTGGATTATCACCTATTAATAATATATTTTTATTCCAAAGTCTAGATATTTGCAAAGTATCGTCATATTTTCAAACCGGGAGTCCCGTGACTATGTGGTCAATTCCTACAAGTTACATTGTAACTGCGCGAGGTGTTCGTGTCTTTTAGGAGACCGTTTAGGGGTTGTTTTTCATTTTTACCATTTTACAACTTGTTTTGAAGACTAAGTATATATATTTACATATTATCGTCATTTTCTGAAATCGAGAGTTCCGTAACTGTATGGTCAGTTTCTACGAGTTAAGTTGTCCCCTGCTACGTGTTTGTGTATCTTACGAGGCTGTTTTCCCTAGAGGGAATGTGTGCCCTAGAAAATTCCATTTTAAAAGTCCCCGATCACATGATTCGGAAACACCATGTATAATCCAATAATGGTAGGTTTTGAGAATTCATCACATATTATGGAATCTCATGGTACATAGTATCCAAAATAATATCTACCATACTCTGGATCCCACTACACCAAATCTGTCGAATTGTCACGGTCATTGACCTTGACAAGTTCAACTTGTCAAGGTTAATGACCGTGACAATTCTTGGGGTGACAACTTTTTTTGTCACGGGCTTGTCACGGTCATTGACCGTGATAAGTTCATTAGAATTATCACGATCGTGTCACGGTCCTTGACCGTGATAAGTTTTGTCACGGTCAAGGACCGTGACAAGCCCGTGACATTCTTTAAAAAAATTGTCACCATCAATGACCGTGAAAATTCTGGGCAGAATTGAAAAAAAATCTGCTGGGGAGTAGGCCACTGCCCAGCAGTATATTTGTACCTGTTATAGCAACATTGTACCTGTTCAAACATGATATATCCAAATAAAATAGAGATAATGCAAATATACATTCAAAATAGAGACAATATGCATCACGATATAATTCAAATGTAACAACTTAAAACAATTCAATTCAACCTTAAAACAATTCAAATCAAACTTAAAACAATGTTAATAAATGTCCGGGGTATGGTTAACTCTGAGGAGGTGAGTAGGCCACACGATATACGAATTTACACACCCACTAATATACACCGTGCCGCTTTGTTCGCGCAACCACAATGGGGAGTTCTCCTTCCTGGGTATCACATGCGTGACGAGCACCTTGGACTCGATGTTTTGAAGCTCACGTCTATGAACTAGTGCACCCTGAATGATATTCGGGTCCCTCAACTCCCGCCCTATCCGCTGGCCATCAAATATGTCCATTATAAACATGCTTGGCCAACCAAGTTTCGACATCGGTCTGTTGAAGGGAGTGTGACAGCCCGCGATCTGAGATAAAGGGTGGCCAGCCCGATATTCAAACGTAACAGGAATCATGGATGGATATCATTCTCAGCATCACAAAAATAAACTGAGTATACGGGAAAACCACCCAATAAATCAGAAAACGGGTTGTCAAAAAGTTTATAAATTTAAAATCAGTTAAGAAAATTAAACTAAACAACCCAATCTGACAAGCAAGTGGAATTCCAAAAGAGTATATATAATACAAGTAAAACGAAAGTACACAAAATGACCGAATAGGTTGTCGGTCCACAATTACATACAACACAGTACACAGTTTAATATTTACGTAATACATTCATTAATCAAATACAAAAGTTTGGGCCACACGCCCGAGTTAAGACGCGATCATATCTAGAACACAAAGAGGAAAACGTCTAGTTCAAAGTCCTGTAATAATCCCCAAAATCTTACAGCCCGTCAAAAGCAAAGGAATTGGGGAATATCAAAACGGGCGTCCTTGCGGTGGAGCACCTGAGCGGATACAATCATATACACAACAAGGAAAATAAATCGGTCAGGGTCGGGCTCTATATAATCACCAGAAGAATAAAAGCATGATAGGAGTGAACAGTTATACATGAATGATAAGGATGATAATATGGCATGTCATCTAGCATGTTAAGCTTACATTACAATTTAAGTAATTATGAAATGAAATGTCATTTACATAAGAGAATAAAAGTAAATAACTTTAATTTAAAACCTTTGCTCATTAAAACAATTACCATCTCCTTCTTACATTCCTTAATAGGAATACAATCTTTTGTTCGGTTTAATCAAGAAGATATATATTCACTTCATTAATTAAAACTTCCATCTTTAATCATCATTTCCATTTTGATCTTTCCATTCCTTAATAGGAATACCATTTCTATCAAGTGCTCTTTATGGCACATATCTCGTTCACATGCTCTTTATGGAACGTATCAATGCTCTTTATGGCATATATATCCATCAAGTCCCACTTGATGCAGAAAAGTTATATTGTTATACTTATAACGATTCTAACATCGCCCCTCTGAGTTTCCCCACTGGGCGTGCCTCTAAATAACTATCATCTTCCAGGGCCTATCACATATAAGACAACCTGGGTTCATAACGCAACGTCGGGAAGCGGCCATATGCCTTCAGGGTAGTGAAGACCACGCCCAGAATCTCCTACCCATCGCAGAAAAATACATATATATAAAACAATGCTCATATGGCCTAGGACTATATCCACCCTGCGTTAATTTGTCAGGGGGCATCACCTCGCGCGCGGACTTCCCTTATGATAGTATTTAGAGAGGTGTGTATCAGTAAATTAAAATTTACCATTTTATATCTCATTTTCATTTTCAATATTCGTTTCCCAATTTCATTTCCATTATCCATGTGTTTAGTTCTTTTTATTCGAACCTATCATTATTAAATAGTTTGGTTCATTTCATTCGAACCTATCATCATTAAACAATTGGGTTCATTTTATTCGAACCTATCCTCCTTGAATATCATCATTAATATTCCTCAAATTACAAGTCCCGACGTAGTCTCCAAATAATCGTTATGATTCTACAATTCCCACAATTCATATAGCTCCGATAAGCCCCTAAAGTCTCCAAGCATGGTCATTAAAGTTCTTAACTTCTAAAAATTCAGTAAAAGAACTAATGCCTTAACATTACTTTAAACCTCCCCAGAATAAATGACCCAATTCTAGTCTAGGGTGACAACCAAACTCAAATACTACTCTAGGACTCTAAATTTACTTCATACAAGAAAATTCCTAGGTCCTAATCCTAAAGAAAAAGGTTAAAATTCAAAAAGAAAAATAAAGGAAAATTTGCAGGGTATCCGAATCGATTCGGACTAACCGAATCGATTTGGGTTCATTAAGGAGAATCGATTCGGACTACTCGATGCCGAATCGATTCGATTAGGAGAATTCAATTTTTGCATAATTGTCGAATCGATTCGGACTATCCGAATCGATTCGGTCAACTCAAACATGGACACTGCCTCAAGGTGAATCGATTCGGCCAGGCCGAATCGATTCGGTTATGCAGAATTGCCAAGTTTTAGCTATGGAGTCTTGGACTCCAAATTCTACCCAACCTCAACCAACTCAAATTCCTATCATTAAATTCCTACCAACTGATATATATTCATCCAATTACCATAATTTACCTCAAAATCATATCAATTCAACTTCCAAAGATTTAAAGTCCTTAAACCAAATAAAACCCTAACTTACATAAATCATACGTAACCATAACTATCAATGCTAATTAATCCACTTAAATCATATAATAGCAAGTAGAAAACTTGCCTTGATGTAGGAAATTCATATTTGATTTGGTGTAGACAACCATCCAAGCTTGAATCCCCAAATCTCTCTCTTTCTCCAAAGTTCTCTTCCTCTCTCTACTCTCTCCAGGGCTCAATTGTGTGTTAAGAGAAAATGAGGAAAAATAATAAGACTAGCAAGACTTAATCGAGCCTTAAGTCTAAAATGCCCAACTTAAATGATCAATACGCGATATAATTACTCGCAAATACACATTTAAGCCATAACCAGTCAAAAGTGCCCGAAATACCAAAATGCAATATGTCACTTATTTTGACTGTCTCGCACCTACCGGGACTAACTACACCCTCCAAATTATGATTTGAAAATCTTACAACTTATTTTAACTTCTGGTTCTATATTAAACCAAAATGTCATTTTACTTCTTATGACACCATAAATCACAACATGAATACTTTTACCTACTCACAAGGCAATTATACAACAATTCAGTAAATATTAACCTTCTCCCCATTAAATTAATATTTATTCCACATTCCGGCATTTTATATAATTACTACACATAGTAAATAAATATAAAATAGGCTCTTAAAAGTGAGGGTTGTTACATACTCCCCCCCTTATGAGGGAATTTTGTCCCCAAAATTCAAGCGTACCTTGCAAGAAGAGATGCGGATACTTTTCCCGCATGTCATTCTCGCACACTCATGTCGATTCCTCGACGCTATAATGTCTCCCTTGTATTCTAACCAAGGGCACTACCCGCGATCTCAATCGCCTTTCTCCACGCTCTAAAATAGCAACCGACTACTCCTCATAAGAAACGTCAAGTTGCAACTCAATTTCTTCGAAAGGAATGTGCCTAAAGGCACCATCACATCTCTTGTACTTCCATACAGGGGAGATATGGAACACATTATGAACTTGCTGCAACTATTTCAGTAAAGCAAGTTAATAGGTTACCGGAACCACCTTAACATTTATAGGAAAGGTCCAACGTAACGCGGTGCAAGTTTTCCCTTCTGCCCAAAACGCTTAATTCCCTTCATAGGCGACACTCGCACCAACACTTGGTCCCCGACCTCCATCTCCACATACCTACTCCCCACATCGACATAGCTCTTTTGTCGATCTTGGGTTATCCGAATGCGATTCCGAATGAGCTCAATCTTCGAAGAAGTATCCCGAATCATCTCAGGTCCGAGAAACTTAGCATCCCCCACTCCCATCTAACAACTGGGAGATCTATGAGGCCCACCATACAAGGCTTCATAGGGCGCCATCCCAAATGTGAATTGATACGAATCACTATAAGCAAATTCAACTAACGGGAGACACTGTTCCCGACTACCCTTGAAGTCAAGCACGCACATAGGGAGCATATCCCCCAACATATGGTTTACTCTTTCGGTCTGTCCATCTGTTTGAGGATGATAAGAAGTGCTTAACTTCTATTAGGTTCCCATGGACTCTTGGAAATTTTGCCAAAAGTGGGAAACGAGAATCTTGTCTCGGTCGAAAACTATAGTCAAAGGCACCCCATACAGTCCAACAACCTCTTCCTGCCCGGACACCAATACTGGAGGCGCATATCTTGACCCATTATGTCATTACTCGGATGTACCGCAAATTTAGAACCGTGAGATTCCGCCATTGCTTCCCTTCTTGAGTCCCTCTCATCCGAGACAATGACTCTCCCGTGGAAAAGCACCCCACCCTTAAAGCCAATAGAGTAGGATTATGTTCCCTCAATCAGCAGCTGGTGTATGTGGTCTTAACGACCCTTGTCCCTCCTACAACATCTTGTTGCTCGCATGAAAGACTAAATTTCGACCCAGGAAGTAGTACCTCCCTTTCTTTACGGCGATCACCCCCACGATGAATTTTAATTCAAACATGGGATAATACTTCCCACAAGTTTCGGATTATGAGGTGCATAAACAATAGGTCTATGCTCCAGTATTATTACTCCCCATCCTGGCAGAGACTTGTTAATTGAATCCACCCTCGGGCTTAGAAACATAGGCTTAAGAGTGAGAGTCAATTCATCCTTTCGATACCTCCGCAACACTCTAACTGCGAGAGGCCTCATCTTCTTTGGCCTTACTTACCAAACCTCTCGAAATCCCCCACTTCTCGTTACTAGGGAACCAATCCCTTATAGAGTTAACACACAATCTATTTGTGGTCAACCCCCGACAACCTTCCTAAACTAACGTCACATGCCCTAAAGGCCTTACGTCCAAATAATCCTAAGATCTACTTACCTATATCCTATCTAAGTCGTATACACCTAACACTAAGTATACCCCTAGTGCCTAAGGCCTTTCTCAACTTCTGACATTTGCTCGGTTTCATGCATGGGACATCTCGCCGAAGCGAAATCCAGACAAGGAACCCTCCCATTACACTACTACCTCGCGTTATCGGTCATCAAGATATAAAGGTCTAAGACACATGTTCGGGACCGAAAAGATTCTAACTCTTAACCCTACTAATAGGATTCTACTTCTATATCTTAACACTTAAATAATTAAAGTTTCAACAATTCAGACATTCACTTCCGTAAAGTCTTACAATTATTTACCCCACAACATATACACATCTTTTTTAATAGCCTCCTTATCAAGGCATAATCCGGTATTTATCGAAATACATTATCAAAATCTCTAACAACCGGAATAAAGTCCAAGGGAACAACTACATCCCGAGAAAACTTCTCCGCAATACAATATAAGTATGTGTTAGTACCCCCTTATAAGAGAGGCATAACCACTAGAAACATATCTTGCCCCGAAGCGGCAAACACTATGCTTTTGCCATAGAAATTTATAATAACATGATACTTTACTAACCAATCCATACTCAATATCATATCATACCCGACCATGTCAAGGACGAGTAAATCGGCCTCAAAGGACAAATTACCAAAAGTAATCTCCTATGTATTTACAAACAAGGGAAAAATGAGCGAACAATCACCCATAGAAAACTCAATGCTAGTCAAAGTATTCTCAGCAGATTTCATCAAATCTGTAGTCTGACCAAGGCTCCTAGAAATAAATGAGTGTGTAACACCCGAATCGAATAACACACAACTCAAGTACCCCAGAATGAAAAAATTACCCTCAATAGCGAGCGGTGCCGGTGGAGCGGGAGGAAGCATAGCCTCCTGAGTATGATAAACTCGCCCATACTGTAGCTGTCCCTGCTGCGGAGGAACAACCGGATTAGGTACCTGAGGTGGAAACTGAACATAGGGCTATTGTGGAGCCCTAGGAAACTGACCCCCAATTCTCTGAGGACACTCCATCTTGTAATGACCCGCCTCCCCATAATGGAAGCACTGTCCCTTCATATCTTCCTGACCTCGCCCCCTGTTATTTCTAAACTGGCTAATGCCCTGGCCCGGATGGCCTTTACCTCCACGACCACCCCGACCTACACGTTGCGAAGCACCTTTACTGTGCTTGTTATTTCCACCCGCAATAAGCCCTCCGAAGTGTTGTCTCTTAGACGAACCCCCTTGCTGAGGGACCCTCTCTTTCTGCTTACTACCCGGGGATTGGGATGAGGGTAATGCTCCTCCTCCAATCCCTTTCCCTCCAGGCTTTCTTGCTTGCCCCACAACTGTAGCTTTCTTGCTACCCTGCATATATAACCGATGCTCCTGGCAATGGAGAAATGCTGCATTCATAACTTCACCAAAAGTTTGTAAAGCTGGATTCCTCAATAATTGTTGCCGGATTCTCCAGTTTAGACCTCCCATAAACTTCGAGATCTTCCTATCTTTCGGAGTCACTTCATCCAGTACAAGACTCGCCAGCTGTGTAAACTCCTCTACATATTCCGCCACAGATCTCTCTCCTTGCACAGCGTCCTGGAGCTTCCTTCTCATCTCCCTTTGAATTGCGGGAGGAATGTACTCACGATTGAACAAAGCCCAGAACTCAGTGATCGTCATTGTGTCTTTATGCTCTGGTGTGGTCATCGTCTCCCACCAGTGTAACGCAGATCCGACAAGCTTAAGAGTGGCAAGGACTTGTTTCTTCTCCTCGCTACATTCTATCATTCGAAGGTGGCGTTGCATGTCTTTCTTCCATTGATTGACTTTAATGACATCAGCACCTCCCTCAAATTTTGGGGGATTTCCCTTTAGGAAGGACTCTTTAACCCTTTCCCACGGAGTAAGTCCCGTAGGAGCTTGAACATTGTGAGCCCATTGTTGAGCCTGTGGCAATTGTTGGACCACTGCGGTCATGGCGGCATTAACTGCTTGAGCCATTATATTTGCTACATCCGCAGCGTTAATGGTCCCTTGAGGCGGCGGTGGAGGACCTACCTCCCCTTCTACAACCCTATTACGTCTCGCTGGGCGACCTCTCCTGGGCGACATCTGAGATGTAGAAATAATAGAGTTAAAATACTATTCAAAACAATCTATTTTGCAGAAAATCACAAACATAAACAATAAAGAAATCCTAACATTAGGCTCTACATCAAAGAACGCTACGGTAGAACGTGACAAGTCCGCATAGATCCTAAAGACTCTAGAACCCGATGCTCTGATACCATCTGTGACAGCCCATGATCCGAGATAAGGGGTGGCCAGCCTGATACTCAAACGTAATAGGAATCATGGATGGATATCATTCTCAGCATCACAAAAATAAACTGAGTATACGGGAAAACCACCCAATAAATCAAAAAACGGGTTGTCAAAAAGTTCAGAAATTTAAAACCAGTTAAGAAAATTAAACTAAACAACCCAATCTAACAAGCAAGTGGAATTCCAAAAGAGTATATATAATACAAGTAAAACGAATGTACACAAAAGGACCGAATAGGCTGTCGGTCCACAGCTACATACAACACAGTGCACAGTTTAATATCTACATAATACATTCATTAATCAAATACAAAAGTTTGGGCCACACGCCCGAGTTAAGACGCGATTATATCTAGAACACAAAGAGGAAAACGTCTAGTTCAAAGTCTTGTAATAATCCGCAAAATCTTACAGCCCGTCAAAAGCAAAGGAATTGGGGAATATAAAAATGGGCGTCCTTGCGGTGGAGCACCTGAGCGGATACAATCATATACACAACAAGGAAAATAAACCGGTCAGGGTCGGGTTCTATATGATCACTGTGACACCCCGCCTAATTAAATACCGGGCGATCACTCCTTTATTAAATTAAAATCAAGGTGAACAGTTGGTTCATTCTTAGCATCACTGTCGTAAAAATAACTTTTCCAAAATTTAACACCCTATTTAATTTAGCTAAGTGTCAAAACCATTTTTTAAACATTACTTTCCAATTTTATTTATTTATTTTATTTAACAATCAATCCAATAATTTAACATTTAACAACCCAATCCCAGCATTTAAAACTTAAAGTAAAACATACATGCTGAATAAATCCCAAAGTAACAGTACTAGAAATAACTGAAATACAAATGTCCCAATAAAATAGATAAATAGTGGAAAGGGCGATACATGCCCAATAAGGAGAATGATAGAAGTGGAATCAAGTAAATGAAATCGTCTAAGCAAGTGGCCTGCAACTCCCACCTAAGCTGCAGCACGTTCCTTCCAAGGGTCCCTAAACAAGACGCCCCTGTGGCTGGGCACCTGTAATATAGACATATATATACAAGAGAGAAAGAGGAATAGAAACGGGTCAGAGCCCGATAGTGTATATGATTTAAAAATTCGTTTAGCAAGTATTTAAATTGATACAGGTCAATGCAACAACATATTAGTGCGACACTCTCTTGAGAAATTCTCGCCTCTCTTCTAATGTGCACTCCTATCGCACTAACCTTCCCAATGGTTTATCTCATCATATATCACACTATGCTTCCCCAAGGATTTAACTTATCTTAGGTGACTCTCAAAATTTAAGATTTAACAACATCATGGTTTAAAAAGGATAATTTCATTTAGTACAAAACGCTCATTTTAACTTTATTGATTCATAAAGTTTTTTCAATATCATATTATACTTTTCAAAACAAGTATTTCCAATTTGAGTCATTATACATATCTTACTTACCATAACACAGTAGGCAGTTTCCCATATTTCAGAAGTTCATATATATATATATTAAATACTCGTATAATATATATATTTTAATAGCACCCAACATAAAATTTTATGGTGCGGGCATAATCTGCTATCCAATCCCCGTATCAATCGTACTAAAGGGAATACAAGTTCGGAATCACTCTCGAACTGTATAAATACATACATAAACAATATTGAGGCGAAGCATAGTTTCCAAGTCCAAGAGGTCAGTACATACCCTCACGTCTCTTAGGACCGTGACTACCGATTCGATAGCCTGTACCTAGGATTTCTATCTTCTAGGGTACGAGTCAATATCCCCCATAAGGCACACGAGATAAGATTGTCCCAGTGCGGAAACCTCAGGGATAGCAAGTAGCGCGGTCATGATTTTCACAAGTATATAATATATGCATACACAATCATATAAATATACCACTTTTATTATATCAATTCAGGTTTATCCAATAACCCACATTCACAACATTTATCCTTATTTTCCAATTATTATTTATCAAGTATAATGGTTCGTTTCTAACTTTAATTCGAAGGGTTTTTCCAACTTACTACGTAACCCTTATGGACTCTATTCTTCCAAATGTACAATTCAGTAGATATCCATTTATGTTCCAACGTAACTCTCTCTTACGTGTCTCTCCCCTTTAATATATACTTACATTATCCCTTATGCAAAATATCCCAAAAATATAGATTTCGTCTTACATTAAAGGATTTTGAATTTTATTTTCAAAGATGAGAATTTCAAACGGTTTCGAAATCGGAATTAAAATGGAGTTTTAATTGAATTTTTATTATCTCTAAGAGTCCTCAAAACATAAAACTGTCTAGCAAAAAAAATATTAAAAACTAGTGAACCGTCCGATCGAGCTGATTTTTTTTCTGAAGCTTCCTCTCGTCTTCAGCTAATTCTCTGTAAAATTTCATCCAATTCCAACGGTCCGATCGTCCGGAATATTTTTTTTAGTGTTTGTATCTGATTAGAACTCTTTTCTTAATCAAACTCTTAATCCTTTACATGACAAAGGGTTTCCAGAATATCATATGAATCATCACTACATGAAAATTTCCCATCTCAAATTGGGTTTTTCTTCCATAAATCTCATCCTAATAACTCCTAAACTAATATGGATGATGCATCAACGAAATAAGAAAGAAAAACACTTGCCTGGGATTTTCAGAAATCTGGTTTGGTGTTGAATTTGGTGTGGTTGCGTTCCCCATCTCTCGATCTACGCGTTGGCGTTGGCGGCGGTGCAAACGAGTGAGTTTTGAGCTTTGGAATGCCTTGAGAGCTCTCTCCTCTCCTCTCCTCTCCAATGGCCGTTCTAGTGTTTTGAGTTATCTAACCCTAGGAGATAACCTAAACATCTAATATAACCTCTTTAATTTTCGTGGGTTTAATTACCCAAATATACAAAATGACTAAAATGCCCTCCCGGGGTACTAATTAGGCCTAAAAACGCCCCGAGACCCAAATCAAACTCCCGGGTATACTTTTCTGACTATCTCGACCCTTCCGGACGCGTTGGCGCACTCAAAACGACCATACGAACAACTTATAAAATATTTACTTTTATTTATCAATATTTACTCCCGACGCGACACGGGCGCGTCCCGACTCAAATTTCTAAACTTGTCATTTTATTCACTCGTGACATTTAATATGGCCACTATTATATATTACTTTGCTCATTAGTAATATTCAACAAATTTTCCCATAATTACTAACTCTCATCACGTTAATAATTATAACATAATTAATTTCCGGATTTTTATTAAATAATTAATTCACATTAATATTAATAAATCCCTAAATTAATATAGCATAAAAATACGGGGTATTACAATCAGCAGAAGAATAAAAGCATGATAGGAATGAACAGTTATACATGAATGATAAGGATGATAATATGGCATGTTATCTAGCATGTTAAGCTGACATTACAATTTAAGACAGTTTAACTAATTATGAAATGAAATGTCATCTACATAAGAGAATAAAAGTAAATAACTTTAATTTAAAACCTTTGCTCATTAAACCAATTACCATCTCCTTCTTACATTCCTTAATAAGAATACAATCTTTTGTTCGGTTTAATCAAGAAGATATATATTCACTTCATTAATTAAAACTTCCATCTTTAATCATCATTTCCATTTTGATCTTTCCATTCCTTAATGGGAATACCATTTCTATCAACTGCTCTTTATGGCACATATCTCGTTCACATGCTCTTTATGGCACGTATCTATGCTCTTTATGGCATATGTATCCATCAAGTCCCACTTGATGCAGAAAAGTAATATTTTTATACTTATAACGATTCTAAGACCGCCCCTCTGAGTTTCCCCACTGGGCGCGCCTCTAAATAACTATCATCTTCCAGGGCCTATCACATATAAGACAACCTGGGCTCATAACGCAACGTCGGTAAGCGGCCATATGCATGCGGGGTAGTCAAGACCACACCCAGAATCTCCTACCCATCGCAGAAAAATACATATATATAAAACAACGCTCATATGGCCTAGGACTATATCCACCTGCGTTAATTTGTCAGGGGGCATCACCTCGCGCACGGACTTCCCTTATGATAGTATTTAGAGAGGTGTGTATCAGTAAATTAACATTTACCATTTTATATCTCCTTTTCATTTTCAATATTCGTTTCCCAATTTCATTTCCATTATCCATGTGTTTGGTTCTTTTTATTCGAACCTATCATTATTAAATAGTTTGGTTCATTTCATTCGAACCTATCATCATTAAACAATTGGGTTCATTTTATTCGAACCTATCCTCCTTGAATATCATCATTAATATTCCTCAAATTACAAGTCCCGACGTAGTCTCCAAATAATCGTTATGATTCTACAATTCCCACAATTCATATAGCTCCGATAAGCCCCTAAAGTCTCCAAGCATGGTCATTAAAGTTCTTAACTTCTAAAAATTCAGTAAAAGAAGTAATGCCTTAACATTACTTTAAACCTCCCCAGAATAAATGACCCAATTCTAGTCTAGGGTGACAACCAAACTCAAATACTACTCTAGGACTCTAAATTTACTTCATACAAGAAGATTCCTAGGTCCTAATCCTAAAGAAAAAGGTTAAAATTCAAAAAGAAAAACAAAGGAAAATTTGCAGGGTATCCGAATCGATTCGAACTAACCGAATCGATTTGGGTTCATTAAGGCGAATCGATTCGGACTAGTCGAAGCCGAATCGATTCGGTCAGGAGAATTCAATTTCTGCATAATTATCGAATCGATTCGGACTATCCGAATCGATTCGGTTGACTCAAACATGGACACTGCCTCAAGGCGAATTAATTCGGCCAGGCCGAATCGATTCAGTTATGTAGAATTGCCAAGTTTTGGCTATGGAGTCTTGGACTCCAAATTCTACCCAACCTCAACCAACTCAAATTCCTATCATTAAATTCCTACCAACTGATATATATGCATCCAATTACCATAATTTACCTCAAAATCATATCAATTCAACTTCCAAAGATTTAAAGTCCTTAAACCAAATAAAACCCTAACTTACATAAACCATACATAACCATAACTATCAATGCTAATTAATCCACTTAAATCATATAATAGCAAGTAGAAAACTTGCCTTGATGTAGGAAATTCATATTTGATTTGGTGTAGACAACCATCCAAGCTTGAATCCCCAAATATCTCTCTTTCTCCAAAGTTCTCTTCCTCTCTCTACTCTCTCTAGGGCTCAATTGTGTGTTAAGAGAAAATGAGGAAAAATAATAAGACTAGCAAGACTTAATCGGGCCTTAAGTCTAAAATGCCCAACTTAAATGATCAATATGCGATATAATTACTCGCAAATACACATTTAAGCCATAACCAGTCAAAAGTGTCCGAAATACCAAAATGCAATATGACACTTATTTTGACTGTCTCGCACCTACCGAGACTAACTACACCCTCCAAATTATGATTTGGAAATCTTATAACTTATTTTAACTTTCAGTTCTATATTAAACCAAAATGTCATTTTACTTCTTATGACAACATAAATCCCAACATGAATACTTTTACCTACTCACAAGGTAATTATACAACAATTCAGTAAATATTAACCTTCCCCACATTAAATTAATATTTATTCCACATTCCGGAATTTTATGTAATTACTACACATAGTAAATAAATATAAAATAGGTTCTCAAAAGTGAGGGTTGTTACAGGGAGCCAAATAGGGAAGTGGATCATCAAAGTCCGCACGTGTCGGTGATGAAGCAGTGAGGTCCATATCCTCGTCATCCTGCACCATGTCCTCCAGCACCTCCTCCTCCACCGCCTTCTCCTTATCTTTCCCCTTACGGTTTCCTCCCAATGAACGCTTCATGAATGGTAACATATCGTGGACCGTCACCTCCAAACGGGACAACTTCGTGTCATGCAAGTCCACCGTTCGAGCCAATTCAATGATCCTAGATTTGGCCACCCGCGAGCTCACCCCCCTTGTCCTCCCTTTGCGATCAGAGCCAAGCACTTGGCTGAGTGTGTCTGTGGACAAAGATGGGCATCAGACTGCGACTTATGCACTTCCCTAAGCTTTGCCTGAAACGATAAAAAGCACATGATTAGCAAAATAAGTAAACTAAAAAATTATAACGTAATTAACAAAAAGTAAACTGTCGAATTACAATCCTGACCGCGACACTCGGGGACACCTCCTTGTCCTTCCCCTTCTTCGTCCGAAGAGCCACATAAGTATCGATCCTATGTGGCCTACCCCCAGGGTCACTCCCTGTCCCTTGAAATAAAAGAAAGTAAAATTAGTATCGACCCCGCAAAGTAAAATAATGCAGAATAATATATTTCTGTAGTTATAGAAAAATTAAATCTTACCATCTTCCTATGCTCTACCTTGACGTAAGACGTCCGGCCGGAGTAGTGCACGTCCGTCTTTTTTGCTCGATTTTTCCTCCCCGATTGGCGAGATGTCAATTGTCGCTCCCCGATCTCATTGTCAATGAACTGTTGCCATTTTGCCAATGAGATCGGCTCCTTCGGCGGGACGGATTCACGCATTCGGATAACGAACTCTCGTGTCTTCCCAAAGTACCGGGTCCACTTATTTTTCTTCCACGTCTTGTGTTGCTCCCTCAACTGCTCCAAGACGGAATCGCGTAGCTTTGGATCCAGGCTGAATTGTTCCTATCCAACAAATACAATGTTAGTTGCGAATAAATATAAATATAAATATAAATATAAAATGAAATTGAAATTGAAATATTCATATTCATATAAATATAAATATAAATACATTACCTGTAGTGCCACCCAAACAGCTAACTTGAGCTCATATGGCACCTCCTTCCAACTCATATACCCCGACTGATGATCGTCTTTACCAGCTCAAGGGATCTCGCTAATATCCCCGACTTGTTCTCGATGGCCATCCCCAATTTTCCATATTTGGGGAGACTAGGGGACGAGGAGCTCTCGTCGCCTCGGCTACCACCGAGCCCAGACAACATCATCATAACCATCATCATCATCCTCTCCTTAATACCTAAAGGGGACAATTACTGTAAAAAATGTTATTAGTACAGATCAAAATGAATTAGAAGAAGACATGCAAATATGTACAATTACTACAAATAAAAATGAATTCCAAAACAACAACATGTAGCTCATAATATGTACAATTACTAAAGGTCTGAAACATTCCCACCCCCACACCTAATGCCCACACACCTAAAAAATACAACAGAACCATGAACACTGTACATTTGTCTCTCACCTAAAAAATGAGAAAGAGAAATAGTACAAGTATTTGAAAGATTGTGTGGGGGAGTGTGACGAGGAAAAGCGCAGGAAGCCCCATCACACACACATATACACCCCCCCCCCCCCCCCACCACCACACACACACATACAACCCCACCCCCCACATAGACAACAAATTCTATAGATTTAAATAACTTGATAACAAGTTCGAGCCCAAACATAGAACAACAACCTAGAAAGCAGTTCCATGAGTAGTATAGGAGAAACAATCCTATAACCACATTTAATAAAGTTGATAGAGACATTATCATAAACACCTCAAATCAGGAATAATTTTGATGCAACTAATCAAAACAAAATAGCATTGTCAAATATTAAGCACAACATTGAAAAACTTAAAAACACAACAAGCCACACACACAATCATAAATTTTCTGTGACACAATAAAATGTAATGTTTACATTAGTTGGTGTTTGGAGTTTGATCCTGAAATTAATAAAAAATGAGAACGCTAGATTATCAATATCTTCAAAACTAAAAACAAAATATTTAGTATAGAACATCACTAAACAACACAACATAACCATGAACATTGTACATATGTCTCGCACCTAAAAAATGAGAAAGAGAAATAGTACAAGTATTTGGAAGATTGTGTGGAGGAGTGTGACGAGGAAAAACGCAGGAAGCCCAACAGAGTACTACTAATATTTTAAACTTTGCATTTTAAAGATGGTGTGCACTAAACAAAATGTCCGATTTACCCTCTCTTTCTCTTTGTTAATACTTACCCTTCCTAGATTGTCGTTCTTTTGAAAAAGAACGAAAATTGGAAAAAGTTGAATGCCGTATCTTTTTCTACTAAAATGGTAATAAACAACCTATAAATGGAAATAAAGATGGTAAATAGGAATGTTTATTGGTTGGATATAGCGCATTATATGTAATTTCAAGTATGTTTCATTTAATTATCATCATACATATATATTGTTCAATATACAAAGCAATTTTCAAAAAAAGTTGAAAAATCTCACCCCCATATGGACAATAATCCAGTGGTCATGCCACTTTTAAAATTCACCAACCCAGCATCGATCCACTATAATCCAGCAGCAATGTCAATAAAAA
The DNA here is from genome assembly GCA_949130495.1 of Sambucus nigra. Taxonomy (NCBI): domain Eukaryota; kingdom Viridiplantae; phylum Streptophyta; class Magnoliopsida; order Dipsacales; family Adoxaceae; genus Sambucus; species Sambucus nigra. Next base: position 80,122,062 of record OX422213.1, on the reverse strand, counting down.
ATGTGTATCCCGTACTCCTTCTAATTCATCTACTCAATTAATTATTTTCATCAATTAAACTAACAATTAAAATATACAATTATTAATTTACTAATTTACAATGAGGGGCAATCCTACTTTCATAATTAATCATATATTAATTTACAAAAAAAATTAATAATCAATCAATTCGTTTACAAGGGACACTACGCACAAACAGGCACATATACACACACGCGTACACACACACACGCGCGCAGCCCCCTACCCCTCCCCCCCCCCCCCCCCACACACACACACCTTGAGCCACCCCCTTTCCCCACCCTACCCCACCCCCTTCCCCCACCACACACACACACATAAACAGCCCCACCCCCTCCCCACCCGCACTACACGCACACACACACCCCTTACCCCACCACACACACAAACACCCCCCCCCCCCCCCCAAATCCCCCCCACCCTGCCCCACCCCCTTCCCCCACCCAGCCCCACCACACACACACCCCCACCCACCACCCACACGCACACACACATATAAATGCACATATACACAGACACACACACACACATATATATATATACACACACGTATATATATAAATGGAAGAGAGAGAGAGAGAGAGAAGGAGAGCAGTGTAGAAAGAGAGAAAAAAGGAGGGGAAAATCGGCGGGGGGGAAAAAGAAGGGGAAATGATTTTTTTACTGGGACATTTGTCACATACGTGTTATGGTTCTTGACCGTGACAATATTATAAAGATTGTTACGATCAATGACCGTGACAAGTACATTTGTCACGGACTTGTCACGGTCATTGACCGTGACAAGTCGTTGTTACGGACTTGTCACGGTGAATGACCGTGACAACACTAGCCGCTGGAAGGATGTCAATTTATCTATTTTGGTGTAGTGTCTAAAAAAGAAAACAATACATAATCAGTGTTTCGAAAAAAGAAACTGGGGAATTATCATACAAAAATTGCATATTCAATAATAAAAAAAACACTGCGTAATCAATTCAAGCTCCCCACCCCACCGAAAAAAAAAAACATTTTTCTCTGTTGTTCATAATGAATTCATCGCCCAAAATTTGTTATTTTGTTCAACTAAGAAAAGTCCATTTGAGTTTTTTTCTAGTTTTCTCCAAATAAAAAAAAAATTCAATCAATCCATCCAAACCACCATCTACCAAAGGAGGAGGTATACTTACATAGTCGCAAAAATAGGGTGTCACTGTGTCGGCTATAAACACTTCTCCAAATGACTATTTGTGAAGATAATCACAATTTTGACTTTCTGATACAACGTGATATAGTCGGGTTACTTTGCAATTGTTTATGTAGAATAAAAAATAGAGAATAATGGAGATTGCAATATATGATCCAATTGTAATTTCAATATAGGATCTAATACACAATGCAAAAGTACAAATGGTGCTTTAAATATAAGATGTTTAGAATTTTGTAATGATATTCATTAAAAAAAAATGGGTCAATTATTAAATAGTCCCTACTATAAATATATATTTTTTAAAAAGGACACATATTTTTAGTTTAACCCATTTAGTCCCTCAAGCACTCAATATCCTCTTATTTTTAGAGGTCCGCGCCAGCGGCACTCCCTCTCCAAAATATGTGGCAAATGACTTTTTGAGGCAAAATAAAAAAAGTTTGGACTAAATGGATATTAAAAAATGTCCGAGGGACTATTTGATATATGTCCCCAAAAAAATTACAATTTACAATTTTATAATGTTATACATTCAAAAAAAAAATTAAAGGCATACAACAGATACTCTTATAATCCATTTCCCTCAAATAAAAATTAGTATAAAGCTTTTCTCTTTATGCTTTAGAGACTCTTATAATCCATCTTTATACAATTGTTTTTCTATCTATGCTTTATTTCAAAACCCCATTGGAACTGATCAAAATCACACTACTAGATCAAGTATATATATATATATATATATATATATATATATATATATATATATATATATATATATTGTAGATGTCACTCCACACATTATCATCATGAAGTTAACTGATAAACATCCATGAGCTAAACATAAAAGGAAAATTGCGATGTATATCGAGAAAAAAAACATAACACGAGATTAAAAGATTGGACATTTTATATAAATATACTTCATATGAGAATATAAATATCTGCATTTGTATCAAACTAGAGGCTTAGAGGTGAGAGTATCAACTGGCCATGGATGATGTTGTTTTGGTTTGGAGGTTTTGGATTTTTAGACGAAGATGAAATGAAACCATAGTAGTGCTTAGGGACGGCTGCGTCGAACGAAAAGAAGAGGTGGGAAGGATGAGAGGCATTAGCGGTAAAGTGAAAAGAATGGGGGAGTAAATATAAGGTTATTTTTTACTCTATTAGTTTATAACTGCTGATGGCGGTGACTAATTTCTAAAGCCAAGTTGATTGAGTTGATTAATTTGTCACTGCTCAGGGAAGTTGTAAATTACTTCTAAAACCATATATTGTCATTGCTGATGGCAGTTACTAATTGGACATAAAATTTATCACCGTCTATGGCAATGACAAATTAATCATAAAGCGAAATGTTGTCATTGCTAATGGGAGTGACAAATAATAAGGACAAGATTTGTTACTATCATTACCTGTCACAAATCAATTCACTCAAATTTGTCACCGCCCAAAAAATTTATCACTCCTAATGGATTAGTGATAAATATTGTCACTCTTAATAGCAGTGATAAACTTTATCAATGCCATTAGCAGTGACAAGTTCTTGGTGACAAAATCAGTGTTTTAGTGTAGTGGGTCGGACAAAAATAAAGTTGGATAGCCCAATAAAAAATAAAACCCAATAAAAATTTTGTAAAGAAAAGATCTGGATAATATGATTTTACAAGACAAGGCCTCATGTTACAACTTGTAATTCAGGATTTTGATTATGCGAGTATATTACATAAATTTACTTGTGAAGTAGAACACGTTCCAACCAAGAATTTTCACAAAAGATATGTGAGTTCCACATTAAATAACTTAAAGTTGATCATATAAACCCGATAAAAACCATAAATCCCAACTAAAATTTAGATCACATTAATTGAGTTTCCTAGGCCTTTTAAGATACTTCCATGGAGCTGTGGACAATTACTTTGTAAAAAATTTTAGGATGACTTTTGATTGAGACTCAAAATTGGGACTCTTGCTGACATGGCATGCCGTCATTGGTTAATTGTTTATGGACGTGGGTTCGCGTCAGTGGCACTAACCAATCGCGACACGCCACGTTAACGAATCGTGATTTTGAGTCCCAATTTTAAATCGCTGTAGAAGCACTCGTTACTTAGTAGTTCCACTTCCACATAACAATTCCAAAATTAAGCCTGATACAATGAAATAACAGGTAATTTTGGATCAACTCACCAAATTTGTAAGTTCACTCTCTTTTCGATCAATTTGGATATTGAGATGGAACCTTTTAATGTAAAGTAAAATATATGTTTCCATTAATCTAGCGGTCGAACCTTGGAGCGATAGTAAGTGCTCTCGTTCAAGTTACAGGTGGTCTCGAGATTTTGGGTTCGAGACTTAAGAGCGACCTCTTGGGAAATGAACGCCTTGTACCGTGGGTACGAACTTCTTTTTTTTTAATGTTCATTAATCTTTTATTTTTCAAACTTCCCTCCTTATTACACGAGCATTCCAAGTGAAACGAGTTAGTGTTGACATACGAAGATTTTAAATATCCGTGATACGTTTCTTTTAAGGCGTGGTTCCATAACTGACTTTTTAAAGCATATAGTTACTGTTTTAAATTATCAATTATGTGCTGTCAACAAATCGACATGATCGTGCTTTTAATGACTGCAGGTGACTTTGAAACTACAATCACTATTTAAGAGGTCCATCACTTACTTATCCAAGAATGATTCTGACTTGGGAGATCAAGTTGCCAGTTTCGGGCTTCAACATGAGTTTGCAGACATGACATGGTACCCAAGTCAACGTAAGGTCATCTACCGACTCGATGGTCGAGTTTCTTCCAACGTCTCTGGCAATGGCCAAAATGATTTTACCGGATTTCGCTCAACACCATCATTAGCATTAGCCATCATAAGGACTTCAGGTTATCCCATGACAAAACAATCGAGTTATTTCTTTGTTACCCCCAGGGGTTTGGTCGAGTGGTAAGGGGGATCCTTGTCAGCCTAAGACCGGTACGTCGAGGGTTCGATTCTTACTGTCCTCGGTCACTCCTGAATTACATTGATCCAGCACCGTGGAGTCGGGGAAACAGGATCCGTGAGTTTACTAACTGGTAGTGTTCACAAAGTGGCACCGGCCGGGAAAGTTCTCACGATAAAAATAAAAATAAAAAGTTATTTCTTTGTTCATCTCTGTTTTCTACAATTTAATTAATAATGGGTGGTGATTTGTATATGTTTTTTTAATAGAGGACACTCAAGAATCTCAAGGTGATGCTAATGGAAAATGTATCAACGCCAAAGTTACTACATCCACACTAAAGACTAGTGCATATGGGTTGACAAATGATGGTACATCTTCTCAAACTAAATAAAAAGTTAGTTAACACACAACATGAAAAACTGAAGGCGAGTTGCTTGAGCTAGTCCATCATGTGGTTGATTATTCATCTTTGTTATTTTTTAACATCGAGATTCATGTGGTAAAGAAGTAATTAATTGACTCTCATGCATGCTTTAAGAAGTTTGATGAATCATGTTGCGAATACAAAATATAAGAATAATGATACAAACACTTATAATTAGTACATACCAATATGTTTTATATGTATTGTACCATATTTTGTGCTCCACTCTGATACAACACATAAGACATTTGATACTTACCCTAAATCTATTCAAATTAAATACAAGTAATAATAAGTGTACAACACTCGGTAAACTTAGTAAAAAAATCCTCATTTCTTACTTTAGTGCCCATTTTTCTAGTGCTTCTTAAAACTTAAGTGTTTATCCTCCTTATCGTTTCGTAATATGTCATAGCGGTGTATAATTTATCTTCCGGGTTCGAGTATCTTTGGGGGCCGTGTAAAAGCATTCACAATCAGTAAAAATATCAACATGGATGCGCTAACAATAAAGTTCAACAACGTGAGTTTTAATATTAATATATCTTCACATAAAATAATTGGGACAAACTAATGCTAAAACTCAATGGACCCAAATATCTATGGAATCCCAAATATGACTACATGAATCAAGTAAAAGCATCAGATCTTGTGCGTTAAAAGCAAATATAATCATGGTAGTAAGTTGATATTTCTTACGCAACGTGAAAAGGCTGATTTATTATGATCTAAACAGGTATTGCCTTTACGCATTACCCAGTAGTTGGACACCACAACAAGCTCCAAGCATCCGGGTCATGCCTTGACAGCCTTGAGGATGCATTATTCACTACATGCCCATGGGACCGTCGAGTTAAAGGTACGTTCTTTCACCAAACTACGTTCAGCATTAAATTGTCCAACGCCAAGAATTTCGTTGAAGACATCCAGAAACTGGTTGATTTATCACCCAAGTCCATGTGTGGAGTAGAACTGTACAATGGTATTCTCATGAGATACGTGAAGGCTTCAAGTGCTTATTTAGGCAAACAAGGGGATGGAGTAGACTTTGACATCACATACTACAGAAGCAAAGACCCAAATAAGCCTAGGCTCTTTGAAGACATATTAGAAGAAGTTGAGCAAATCGCTATGTTCAAGTATGAAGGGTCACCACACTGGGGGAAGAATCGAAATGTAGCATTCACTGGGGCGATCAATAAGTACATAAATGCTGGAAAGTTTCTTAATGTTAAAAATGTGTATGATCCATTAGGGCTTTTTTCTAGTGAGTGGACAGACCAGGTATTAGGGTTGAAAAGTGGGATGAGCATAGTAAAAGAAGGATGTGCGCTTGAAGGGTTGTGTATATGCTCACAGGACATCCATTGTGCCCCCAATAAGGGCTACTTTTGTAAACCTGGGAAGATCTATACGGATGCAAGAGTTTGTACCCATTCAAGTATCAAAACCCGTGAGTAGTTATTTGCCCCTTATTTATTTAGACCCTTAAATGGGCTAGTCCGTGTAACTGGGGGGGCTCAATTCTGTGTAACGGAGCCTAAAGGCCGAAGGGGCAGATAGTCAAGGTTGAAATTGCAAATTTGCAATGGCATGGTAAGTTGAAGTTGTACGCAAAACGTTAAAAAGGAATGATGTAACTCAAATGTATAAGAATATATTATTTTTACTCTTTTTTTCAATTATTAGACCATATTTTTTCATACTATTAAGACATGTACAAAATCCAAAGAGGATGTTTCCATAGATTACTAAATGATCACAACCACCTTTCAGTCTTCACGTTCTCTCAAGGTGGATCTAGTCGTGTATCATCCCATTTACAAAATTAGTTAAAAATAAGCAATTTAAAAAGGAATGTTCTTGTATGGACTGTACCGCATTTTAATCGTGCGGACCGGACACGTGTCGTCTGATAGTGAGCCAAGAAATTATCGGCTAAATTATAGGCTCTCTCTCTCTTTTCTGGGCTCACCACCGGTGACACATGTCCGATACGTTGTTAAAATGCGGGACAGTCCGCACAAGAGCAATACTCTCTCTCTCTCTCTCTCTCTCTCTCTCTCTATATATATATATATATATATATATATATATATATATATATATATATATATATATATATATATTTCAATTATCCGCCTATAGTTTTGATCAAAAGAACACTAATAAATCTTATTTATCAAATATTGAAATATTAATATTTAACGTGCTAATTGATTTCACACCCTCCCAGATGCGTTTTCAGTTTACTTATCATCGAGGAGGTGCGAATCGAATTCGCATCTAGGAAATAAGTATAAAGTTTTAAAAAATATCGTAAAATCTAAAATATTTCAAAGAAAATAAATTTTTATGACAAAAACACAATTGACATATGATCATACTTCACTATCTTCTCCCTAATGTACTTGAGGTAAAATGGAACACTCAATATGAGATACAACACAATGATCATATCATCCAAGAAATCAAGAGACCTCAAGATCACAAGAATTGCAAAAGAAGATACAAGCCATGAAAAGCCAATATAAGTTCAAGCGCGCTAGCACCATTACATGAGTTCATAATCAATGCAAAGAAAGAGATGTGAAGATCAAGATCAAACAAACATTCCCATCCCTGCAAAAACAAGCGAAGAGTTCCATGATCTAAATAAGCAATTCAATCAAGCAACAAGACTATGAACAAACCAAAGCAAGGTCAATTTTCATTTCAAGAAGCATCGATCGAAGTCAAATTATCAAGAGAATCAAGAAAAGTTCTTTCCAAGATCCAAAGGTTTAGAAGTGTTTGTAAATAAGTAAAAAATATCACAAAAGCAAGTACAAACCCCAAATAAACTTTTCAAAAACTTCTTAAACATTCCATAAATCTAAAGATCACTTTAACCTAATTCCCTCTTATAAAATCGACTCCATAAGAAGGTAGATGAATCCATTATAGGGTAGAGTCGACTCTACACCTTGGTATTTTAGGCCAAATGATTTAGACTTTTTCACTTAAGCCAAAAATGAAAGGAGTTAGTTTCAAATGTTTTTCCTCCTATAAAGTCGACTCTATATGTGTAGAATTGACCCCAGTGGTAGTTTTACAAAGTTTTTTAACAACTCTATTTTGAATTTCAAAATTGCAAAGTCCATGAATTTACCAAACTGCCCTATAATGGCTTTTGAAAAGCCTATAAAATAACCCATTTAACTTCCATTAAAAACACACAAGCTATTACGATATTATCCTAAAATTGAAAGTACCATTAGCAAGCTTGTGTAATTCAATATTTTTATTTTTAGAGAGAGAAACCAAGTTTCAAACTTGTTTGAGAGTTTTAGACCCAAAAATCCCATTAAAGCCATAACTTTAAGAAACCTAACTTTAACTAAAAGCTTCCAATTCAATCCATCCTTCAGCAAAGTTCCAACCCCCAAACCTACTTGTGATAAACAATCAAACCAATACTCACACTGCAAGAAAAAAGACTTTTAGTTACAAAACCAAATTCTGTCTAATCATTAAAAATTTGCCACTAAATCATTTAGTGGTAAAAAAATTGTCACAACTTTGCTACTAAAGACCTGATGCTCGATTAGCGGTTCCTTTCCTTAGTAAAATCACCCCCATTTCTTCCCATCATGGAAATTGAATTCCATCTCATCATTTTTATATTGGTGAAATTTTTGTTTTCTTCTAAGGAAAGGAACCGCTGATCGAGCATCATGACTTTACTATGTGTAGCTTGCAATGTCCTTTGGAAAAAAGGATTTCGGGAGTTGGCGAAGGCGACCCAGTTGGTGAGTATTTTCATGTGTTACCATATGCGGGGATTCTGTCTGATTTGTTTTCAAGGTACCGTTAACGTTATCTCTTATGTAGTTTAATTTTATTTGTTACTATCCCATACTCTGAATTCTTGATTTATCTCTTAAATATTCTTCTTTTCCTTTTTATACATGAATTGAATATCACTAACTTGAACACATGACTCGAAATGGTCCCGTAAGAGGCACTAACACCTCGCACGGGACTAATGCAACTTATAGGAACTGATCGCGTAGTCACAGGTTTCCCAGTTTGAGAATGTCACTATAATTTAAAAATATCTATACTACATTTAAAAAAATGTCATTAAAGGGTGAAAACCCAATTCAAGCCCCAACCGGACCCGTAAGAGGCACTAACACCTCGTACGGGACCAATGTAACTCGTAGGAACTGACTGCGAAATAACCGGTCTCCCAGTTTGAGAATATGACGATAATTTTAAAATATCTACATTAGGCTTAAAAATAAGCCGTTAAAGGGTGAAAATCCAATTCAGCCCCCAAACGGAATCGTAAGAGGCACCAACACTTCGCACGAGATCAATGTAACTCGTAGGAACTGATCGCGTAGTCAAGGGTCTCCCAATTTATGAATATGATGCTAATTTGAAAATATCTAAATTAGGTTTAAAAACAAGCCGCTAAAGGGTGAAAATTCAAACCACCCCTCAAACAGTCTTGTAAGAGGCACCAATACCTCGCATGGGACTAATGTAACTTGTACAAAATAACCGCGTAGTCACGGGTCTCCCGGTTCGCGAATATGACGATAATTTGAAAATATTTAGATTAGCCTTAAAAACAAGCCGTTAAAGAGTAAAAACCTCAACTAGCCCCCAAATGGCCCTGTAAGATGTATGAACACCTCGCACGGGAACAAAGTAACTTGTACAAAATAACCACATAATCATGGGTCTCCCGATTTGAGAATGTGATGATAATTTGAAAATATTTATATTAGGCTTAAAAACAAGTCGTAAACCCAATTCAGTCCCCAAACGGCCTCGTAAGAGGCACCAACACCTCGCACGGGACCAAAGTAACTTGTACGAAATAACCGCGTAATCACGGGTCTCCCGATTTGAGAATATGATGATAATTTGAAAATATCTACAATAGGCTTAAAAATAAGCCGTTAAAGGGTGAAAACCCAATTCAGTCCCTAAACGGCCTCGTAAGAGGCACCAATACCTCATACGGGACCAATGTAACTCGTAGGAACTGATTACATAGTCACAGGCCTCTCGATTTGTGAATATGATGATAATTTAAAAATATCTAGATTAGGCTTAAAAATAAATCGTTAAAGGGTGGAAATCTAAACCAACCCCCAAACGGCCCATAAGATGCAAGAACACCTCGCACGGGACCAATGTAACTTGTACGAAATAACCGCGTAGTCATGTGTCTCCCGGTTTGAGAGTATGACAATAATTTAAAAATATCTAGATTAAACTTAAAAATAAGTCGTTAAAGGGTGAAAATAAAAACGATCCCCCAAATAGCCCCGTAAGATGCACCAACACCTCGCACAGGACGAATGTAACTCGTAGGAACTGATTGCATAGTCACGGGTGTCCTGATTTGTGAATATGACGATTATTTGAAAATATCTAGATTAGTCTTAAAAATAAGTCGTTAAAGGGTGAAAATCAAAATCAGCTCCCAAACGGCCTCGTAAGAGGCACTAACACCTCGTATAGGACCAATGTAACTCGTAGGAGCTGACTGCGAAGTCACGGGTCTCCCAATTTGAGAATATGACGATAGTTTAAAAATATCTACATTAGGCTTAAAAACAAGTTGTTAAAGGGTGAAAACCCAATTCAGCCCCTAAACGACCTCGTAAGAGGCACCAACACCTCGTATGAGACCATTGGAACTCATAGTAACTGACCGCATCCCGATTTTTGAATATGATAATAATTTGAAAATATTAAAATTAGGCTTAAAAATAAATCGTTAAAGGGTGAAAATCCAAACCATCCCCCAAACGGCCTCGTAAGATGAATGAACACCTCGCACGGGACCAGTGTAACTTAAACGAAATAACTGCGTAGTCACGAGTCATCCAGTTTGTGAATATGATGATAATTTGAAAATATATAGATTAGGCTTAAAAATAAGTCGTTAAAGGGTGAAAACCCAAACCAGCCCCCAAACGGCCCCGTAAGACGGATGAACACTTCGCACAGGACCAATGTAACTTGTACGAAATAACCGCGTAGTCAAGGGTCTCTCAGTTTAAGAATATGATGATAATTTGAAAATATATAGATTAAACTTAAAAATAAGTCGTTAAAGGGTGAAAACCCAAACCAACCTCCAAACGGCCCCGTAAAGGGCACAAACACCTCGTACGGGACCAATGTAACTCGTCGGAACTGACTGCACAATTACGGGTCTCCCAATTTGGGAATATGATGATAATTTGAAAATATCGACATTAGCCTTAAAAACAAGCCGTTAAAGGGTGAAAACCCAATTCAGCCCCCAAACGGGCCCGTAGGAGGTACCAACACCTCCTAGGGGACCAATGTAACTCGTAGAAATTGATCACGTAGTCACGGGTCTCCCAGTTTGTGAATATGGCGATAATTTGAAAATATCTACATTAGGTTTAAAAATAAGCCGTTAAAGGGTGAAAACCAAAACCAGCCCCCAAACGGTCCCGTAAGAGGCAGTAACACCTCGTACGAGACCAATGTAACTCGTAGGAATTGACTGCGAAGTCACGGGTCTCCCAGTTTGAGAATATGATGATAATTTAAAAATATCTAGATTAGGCTTAAAAACAAACCGTTAAAGGGTGAAAACCAAAACCATCCCCCAAACGGCCTTGTAAGATGCATGAACACCTCGCACGCGACCATTGTAACTTGTACGAAATAACCACGTAATCACGGGTCTCCCGATTTGAGAATGTGATGATAATTTGAAAATATCTACTTAAGGCTTAAAAACAAGCTGTTTAAGGATGAAAACCTAATTCAGCCCCCAAACAACCTCATTAGAGGCACCCATACCTCACACCGGACCAATGTAACTCGTAGGAACTGATCGCGTAGTCACGGGTCTCCCGGTTTATGAATATTATGATAATTTGAAAATATCTAGATTAGGCTTAAAAACAAGCCGTTAAAGGGTGAAAACCCAAATCGGCCTACAAACAGCCACGGAAGATGCTTGAACACCTCGCACGGGACCAATGTAACTTCTACGAAATAACCGCGTAGTCATGGGTCTCCCGATTTGAGAATATGACGATAATTTAAAAATATCTAGATTAAACTTAAAGACAAGCCGTTAAAGGGTGAAAACCCAAACCAATCCCAAACGTCCCCGTAAGAAGCACTAACGCATCATATGAGACTAATGTAACTTGTATGAACTGACCCCGTAGTCACGAGACTTTCAGTTTGAGAATATAATAATAATTGTAACTTATATATGAAATTTTTCAGCTTGAATACGATTTTGTTTTAAATTACTTGGTTACTAATAACATATCTTTTTTGTGTCCTATTTGTTTTGGAGGATGACATTAAATCGCTAGCTTTTTTCCACTTGGAACACGAAGAAGTCAATGCTTTACAATCGTTAATATTCAGGATTCTATTTTTTTTGTTATGGACGTGTAGTATGTAGTAGTTTATTGTTTACTTTTATGGTCGTGTAGGCTTCAGTAGTTTTATTGTCGACTTTTATGGCCGTGCATGCTTTATATTGGCAGGTTTTATATTAACAGGTTTTGGAATGCTCAGAAAATAGGGAAAACTCTGCCCAATTTTTTTTGATCTAGGAACTATTAACTCTTGTAATTGTTTGAAGTTTGTATGCACATTAGTTTATCAACAACGTGCAATTTTCTTTTGCCAATAATAAATATTTTTCCTACCGGATTTGGGATTTGCAGATTATCCAGATTTGTTTCCAAATATTTTTTTATTAATTAAATATGAGTACGCTTATAAAACAGTCTGGCACGCTTTATAACCGTGCCAAAAGCATGCCAGAAAATAAAAAAATTGGCATGGTTTTAACCAGTGCCAAAAGCGTGCCAGATTTAATATCTAGCACGGTTTAAAAATGTGCCAAAAGTGTGCCATATGAAAATCTGGCACGGTTTTAAAGCGTGCCAAATTGGGGAATCTGACACGGTTTTAAACTGTGCCAGAAAATCTTGCACCCCTGATTCTGGCACGGCTTTAAACCATGCCAGAATGGGCCTAACACGGTTTAAAACCGTGCCAAATTCCTATTTTTTGTGGGGTGTTAGTGGCAATTGTTTGGCGTTTGCCACTAAATGTTACACATTTAGTGGCAAACAGATTTTGCCACTAAATGATGTACTTTAAGTGGAAAATTATTTGCTACAAAAAGAAATCAAAATTTTCACTAAGAACATGTTATTTGCCACTAAAAGGTTCATTTTGTAGCAAATATATGATTTTCTACAAAAACTAAATTTTTGCTTAATGTCAAGATAATTCTGTGGCAATTCAGATTTGCCACAAAAGGTTATTTTTGTAGTAAATATAAGATTTGCTACTAAAACTAAGCTTTTTCTTAATGTCAAGATAGTTATGTGGCAATTCAAATTTGCCACTAAAAATAGTTTTCTGTAGCAAATTATTACCTCGACTAATAGTTATTGCATTTAATATTAATATTGTATGCATAAAATAATTAACCAATAATACTAAATGCATTCAATTTTCTTTTTAAATATTTGAGATAATTAAGACAATCTAGTAAGAATTTTTATGCTTCATTGTTTCACAAAATATATTTATAATATTGTATACTTAATGTATTTATAATATTCCACATCAAAATCAAGTCAAATACATCAATTACATAAATCGTTTCATTGTTCACAAAAAAAACAAGTACATGAGAAATAGATATGAGACAATTGACCATTTAAACTTCATTCATCTCTTCTGCTACTCATTACTATTACGCGATATGCGATTAGATAACTCCTCAAATCTTCCAAAAAGTTCATCCATTCGTTCTTTCATTGCAACGTTCTCCCTTCGAGCTTCATTCTCTTCTCTCCTCTCCTCTCCTCTCCTCGTCAGCTTCCCTTCTTGCCTCATCATCTTCTCTCATGGCCTCGAAAACTTGTATATCCCTCTCAATATCTCTCTCCCTTTGCATAGCTTCAAGTTGATTGGTCTTAGAACCAACCCCTCGTCCACGTACATAACCAGAGCGATACCCTACGACTTTTTTAAATGATTCTACATCATCCATATCCACACCATCTTCAGATTGTGATGCAAGTATTTCTTTCACCTCATCCTATTAACAGTTGTAAATAATGTATAATTTAACATAATGCTATTTTTTTTAAATAGTAAAAAAACTTGAAAACATCTTACATATACACTTACAACCTTTGTAGTAACCCAATTGTCCTTTCTTTTTCTCCAATGAGTCGTATACCACACCTTTGTCATAGGCGGGAGATCTCCAGTTTCCTCATCACGCTATTCAAATTTTAAGATAAATAAAGTATCATAACCAATAACGAAGGAAAATTAAATAATTACCAAACATAACGTCTTTAAGAAATATATGCCACGATCTTATACTCCACTTGACGAAATACTTTAGTTCCATTACAATGCAAAATTTGCTGTTTAGATCTATTGATCGAGTTAATTTCACTTCTTTTCGAAAAATAATATAAAGCATTTATTTTCAATAAAATATTAAAATAATTCACATGAAATTTTTTTGCATAGAATTTAATATTACCTTATACTTTGCATCGACAAATGTCCCGATGACTCTTGAAATAGCACCACCAGGTCAATGTGATAATGACCTCAAACATGTATAGCAATGGTAAAAAGGAATAAGCAATGTAGCAGTAAGAGAATGGGATGAGGTAAAGAGAAGACGAGACAACAATTTAAGTGGTTCAGCCATTCAGGCCTACACCTACCACGTGTGTATGATCCACTAAACAAGGGCACTAATGGCCATGGATACAATCGCTCAAGATTTTCTCTCTCTTATAATCAGTTTAACAGAGTTCTGCTAGGGTTTTTAATATTCGATCCCTTCTCATGGAGAAAATGAAGTGCATATATAGGGCTTAGGGGGGGAGGGGGGGTGTAGAGTACCCCCCCAAGCTTGCAATCAACTTGCATATGAGGAGGAGTATAATTAGGAAGAGACATTTGTCCTTAGTTCATGGATACAATGATGAGGTAATATTCCCTCATGTGAGGGGATGATCTTGTTGCAACGATTTTCCTCACGTGAGACCTTCCATGTTGGAACCTAATATTTCTCGTACAGTATTTGTCATTTGTATAACATCGACTTGACTGGGTATGATGTTACCAACATAACAGATGCCCTAATGCAAGAAATTAGTAAGCGTGTCCTTTGCTGAGTGCCTCTGGCCGAGGTTGTCTGGCCTGTCGTCTCCTAGTATCGGTTATATGAGAGGACGCATGATGCTCTTGATGCCTGGGATGTGACCTTTAGCGGATTCATTGACCTATGAAGTGGCCAAGGTTGTACAAATGCATAAGCGGTCGGCCCTATAACTAGATGAGTCTTGGCAACATCTTGCTAACCCCTTCTGAGAGGGTCGGTTGTCTGGTGTCAGGTCGCCTCATAATTAGACAAGGTCATACTTGGGTATATTAATCATCCCTAGCCCTCAGCCATCTATGTGAAGAGGTGACTGGGGGATACGAGTTAACAGGGTTCTTTAAAGGGTATAGGCGATTGACATGTGTATTATATCTGATTGGGTAGCGTCTATCCCAAGCCTGAGCTGACGGCTGATCATTATAACAGGGTTCTTTTATAGTTGATGATGTGTATTGGGGAAATGCGCCTAATCATTAGGTAGTATTTAAACCACCAAATTGTGCCAACTTCTTTCCATTTTCCAAGAGTATTCTCGCCTATATCTTCTCGAACCTCCATAGCCAAACCATACATATTCCTTATTAAATTGCCTTCTAGACTTTGCTCAGGTCCCTTCTTCTTCCTAAGGCTCATCTTCTTCCAAGTATCCTTCTTCATTAACTTCTCTTTCCATTTTCAGTTAGGATTTCTTATATGTTATTTTTTCGGCGACTGCTTAGCTTTTCGGTGAGGCACTAGGGTAATTTTTAGGGTTTGGAATGTTATTTTTCTTGCCTTCTTCGACTAGTTTACAGTGGTAGGGGTGGTTATTGGTGGATTCAGGCGGCAAACCCACACTTTTAGATTTTGCAGGTGATCACCGATCAACTTCTGTGGTGAGTTTCTTGGTTGTTCTTCATTAAGAACGGTTGAGATTCTTGCCTTTGATCTTTTGGTCAACAAAAGTCAGGCCTTCTATTTGTTTATCCTCCTTCACAATTTAGTCAAGTGTAACCACGTCTTGTTCATGTTCAAACATTTGGATGAACTTTCTGAAGAGTTTCCAAACCTCAGGGAGAGGTATTTTCGGGAGATTAGGAGGATTGAGATTGAAGAAGCCGAGAGAAGAAAGGCCGAGGCTTTTCCCCTCCGGCCTATATTTCCACCCTCATTAACTGTCGTCCTCCCTACCCCTGCCAAACCAAGTGATCCCATTCCTATGTCAGTTTTTTTTAAGACAAGAGTATGTCCATCTTTGAATCATCTGATAGTGTTGACTGTTATAACGAGTCTATGGCCCAATCATCATACCAGGATGAAGGGTCTAAAGCCGATGAGGTCTCCTCTCGTGCCTCGTCTTCTCAAAGGGTAGAGTCATCAAATCGGTCTCACGACTCTATTAAGGTTGATGAGCCTAATGTTGCCATCCATCCTCCACTTGACGTCATTCCTCTATCGAGCGTAACGAGGGATGAGTTTATGAAACATTTTCCAAGTGGTGATCCCAACCAACCTCAAGTTGAAGAGTCTGACAATGATAACGAAAAGTGCATTCTAGATTTATCCATAGCAGAGTCATATGAGAATTCTGTAATCGAGGTTAATTTGTTAACTTGGAGACATTTGTATGGCATAGGGCCATCTATTTCAATACGGAAACCATTTGTGGACGAGAGATCCTACACTACACCAAGACTAGCGAATGGCCACGGCCAAAATTCCTGACCAATACTGTGGGTCGTGAACTTGGGTGGTGACCATTTCGAGCACGAACAATTTCATGGGTCGCAACCCAAGTCAGTGATAAAAAAATGGTCACGGCCCGCAGGGGTCAAGGCATATAGTTGCGGACTTGGGTCGTGACCCATACCACGACGGGTAAAACAATGACAAAAATTGATCACTGCCAAAGTCCATGACCCACATCGTGAAGAAAAAAAAGGGAAAAAATGGTCGCGGCCCAAGTCCGTGACCCACAACCGTGATAAAAATTGGTCGAGGCCAAAGTCCGTGACCCACACCGCGACGAAAAAAAAGAAGGAAAAAAATGGTCGTGGCTCAACCTCGTGACCCATATCGCGACGAAAAAAAGGAAAAAAATGGTCGCAGACTTTGGCCATGACTATTTTTCGTCGCGGTTGGGGGTCATGGACTTTGTCCGTGACCATTTTTATGCGCAACGGAAAAAAATGGCCATAGACAAAGTCCACGACCATATTTAACTATAATTTTTTTTAAATGTCTTTTTTTTAATCCAATCCTAAAATTGGGGGGACTGTGACTGGATGGTCGGTTGCTACATGTAACGTTGGACGCATACGAGGTGTTACAAATATTTATTATTGGCAAAGCAATAAAAAAAATTACAAATTGCGAATTGGGAACGTTGTTAATATATATTCAAACTTAAAAATATTACACGTCTTAATAATTCACATACCCAAAAAAAATTGGGCAGAGTTTTCGCTATTTTCTGGACATTCCAAACCCTGTAAATATAAACCTGCTTATTATAAAGCTCGCACAACCATAAAATTTACCAATCAAATTATAAAAGCCCGTGCACGGTCATAAAACTAAACAATAAACACCCGCACGACTGTAACACATAAAAAACATAATCTTGAATGTCCACAACATTATAGAAACAATCTTTATGTGGTAAACCATTGCCTCCTTCATTTGTTCCACGTATAAAAAAACAAACGATACAATGTTATTTAGCAAATGATTGGATACAACAAAAAAATGATATAAGCAACCAAGTAGTTTTACAAAAAAATTATTCAAGCTGAAAAATTGCATATATGAGTCATAATTATCAACATATCAGCCTAAGTCTAGAAATATGCAAATTATCATCGTATTCTCAAATTAGGAGTCCCGTGATTGCGCAATTAGTTCCTACGAGTTTCATTAGTTCCGTTCGAGGTGTTGGTGCCACTCATGGGGCCGTTCGGAGGGTGTTTCGGGTTTTCACCCACTAACGCCATGTTTTGCTTAAGTCCTGATATGTTTAAATTAGCGTCATATTCTCAAACCAGGAGTCCCATGATCACGCAATAAGTTCCTACGAGTTACATTCGTCCCGTGCGAGGTGTTGGAGCCACTCACGGGGTCGTTCGGGAGCTGTTTCAGGTTTTCACCCACTAACACCATGTTTTTAAACCAAGGTCTAAAAATATCCAAATTATCATCGTATTCTCAAACTAGGAGTTCTGTGATCGCGTGGTCAGTTCCTACGAGTTACATTGGTCCCGTGCGAGGTGTTGGTGCCACTCATGGGGCTGTTTGGGGGCTATTTTGGATTTTCATCCGCTAACGCTATATTTTTTTAAGCTTAAGTCTAGAAATATGCAAATTATCACCGTATTCTCAAACCGGGAGTCCCGTGATTGTGCTGTCAGTTCCTACGAGTTACATTGGTCCCATGCGAGGTGTTGGTGCCACTCCTAGGGCCGTTCGGGGGCTATTTTAGGTTTTCACCCGCTAACGCCATGTTTTTAAGCCTAAGTCTAGATATCTTTATATTATCAAAGTTTGGAGTCCCTTGATCGCGCGGTCAGTTCCTAAGAGTTACATTGATCCCGTGCAAGGTGTTGGTGCCACTCACGAGCCCGTTCGGGGGCTGTTTCGGGTTTTCACCCACTAACGCCATGTTTTGCTTAAGTTTTGATATTTTTAAATTATCATCGTATTATCAAATCGGGAGTCCCGTGATCGCGGGGTAAGTTCCTACAAGTTACATTGGTCCCATGCGAATGTTGGTGCCCTTCACGAGATCGTTCGGGGGCTGTTTCGGGTTTTCACCCGCTAACGCTATGTTTTTATACCTAAGTCTAGAAGTATGAAAATTATCATCGTATTCTCAAATCGAGAGTCCCATGATTACGTGATCAGTTCCTATGAGTTACATTGGTCCCGTGCGAGGTATAGGAGCCACTCACGGGGCCATTCGGGGGCTGTGTCGGGTTTTCACCCACTAACACCATGTTTTTAAGCCTAAGTCTAGAAATATGTAAATTATCATTGTATTCAGAAACTGGGAGTCCCGTGATCGTGCGGTCAGTTCCTACGAGTTACATTGGTCTCGTGCGAAGTGTTGATACCACTCACAGGGTCGTTCAGGGGCTGTTTTGAGTTTTCACCTGCTAACGCCATATTCTTAAGCCTAGGTCTAGAAATATGTAAATTATCATCATATTCTCAAACCTGGAGTTCCGTGATCATGCGATTAGTTCCTACGAGTTACATTGGTCCCGTGCGAGGTGTTGGTGTCACTCATGGGGACGTTCGGGGGCTGTTTTGGGTTTTCACTTACTAACGTCGTGTTTTTAATCTCAGGTCTAGAAATATGCAAATTATAATCGTATTTTCAAACCGGGATTCCTGTGATCGCGTGGTTAGTTTTTACGAGTTACATTGGTCCCGTGCGAGGTGTTGGTGCCACTCACGAGGTCGTTCGGGGGTTATTTCGAGTTTTCACCCTCTAACGTCGTGTTTTTAAGCTTAAGTCTAGAAATATACAAATTATCGTTGTATTCTCAAACCGGGAGTCCTCTGATTGCGCAATTAGTTTCTACGAGTTACATTGGTCTCGTGCATGGTGTTAGTGCCACTCACAGGGTCGTTTGGGGGCTGTTTTGGGTTTTCACCCACTAACGCCATGTTTTTATGCCTAAGTCTGAAAATATGTAAATTATCATTGTTTTCTCAAACCGGAAGTCCCGTGATCGTGGGGTCAGTTCCTACGAGTTACATTGGTCCCGTGCGAGGTGTTAGTGCCATTCAGGGAGTCGGTCGAGGGCTGTTTTGGGTTTTCACCCGTTAACGCTATGTTTTTAAGCTCAAGTCTAGAAATATGCAAAGACTATGATATTCGATCAGTTAGGGAGAAGCTTAATAAGGTGTGCGACCACTACTTCACGTTTTTCTTGTTAATTTATGAAAAGACTATGATATTCCGCTATCCCATTCTTTTATAAGATACAATCAAGTGTTGAGCGTCTAAAACTAACTATAATTTCACTCCCCTATTGAAGATCTTATCTTGTAGCACGTAAATTTAGTGAAGTCAAGCCACGAGGAGCAAGCATCAAACAAATAGCAACACAACCTTCAGTCACGAATAAACATATCGAAATATCATAGTTCACAAGACAAAATGACGATAAGTTTGTATAAGTTGAATAAAGCATACCAGATTGAAATGTTTTTCACATTTCCTCTTAATTGTCTGGAACCAAAAGAAAGAAAATTATTAAAACTTATCTATCTGAACTCGTAATAGAAGCGAAAGGAAAGTTAAATTCACCATTAAACACATTATCATACAAGTTATCCAAGAAAATTACCTGAAGAACCTTGTATATACACGCTTTTGGGCCATGAGAAAAACATCCAAAGACAACTGTGCATGGTCTAAACTTTAGCTAATTTGTACAAATAAAAAAAGAGTTATTAGTAACCTTAAAATCATTCAACATTTGCACACAATCTACTTTAGTTTCAACAAATAAAAAATGAAATAAGAGTGCCAAAATTATTTTAGATATTGCATTACTGTTTACGCACTACCAAAAAAAATTATACCAAAGCTGCTCTGGTAGGGAGGTTAATTATTCTACTTTGACTGGAAAGAATCTACGAAAATGAAAAATCACACCAAATCGTCGAAATAGCTCCTACAAAAAGATTAAGATCATCTGAAAAACTTATAAATAGCCATATTTTCTATATTTATAAAACAATAATAATTATTATGGAAAACTTACTAATAGCCATATTTGCTAATACCCTTTAATTTCATCTTCTTCCTAAAATCAATGAATAACATATTCAATATTAAAAGCATTTGTGTGTCAGCCTAGAATTATCCTAAAACATAACGACACGCATATAACCCCCAATAGAATGTAAAAAAAATCCATTTAATTACATTTTGTCAAAAATAAAATAAACGACACGCATATAACCCTCAATATAATATGATGGCATGCAAATAACCCACAACAATGTCGATGAAATTTTTTTACTTATTAAAAAACCATTTAATTAGATTTTGTCAAAAAAATATAGTATTTTTGTGTTTAGTCCCATGTCCAAAGTTTTTTTTAGGCTCCCCTCCCATGTATTTTTTAAATTGTATTTAGTCCCATAACTACTCAAAACCTCCCTCAACCGCCTCTCTTTCTCTCCACAGAGAATGACACGTGTCATACAGTTATTACAATAGGACTTACGACTAAAAAAATAAAAACACGGGAGTAAATACAAATAAATCTTTAAAAGTGGAACTAAATATTTATATTCCCAAAAAATACAATGTCTAGGGTTTTTAATAATATTTTATCAAAAAAAATAACCCCAATACAATTTCTAGGGTTTATTGACATATATACATAAATCTATACATAAACACACATATAAACATAAATCTATATATACACACACAGATACACACACACACATATACATACAAATAGAAATCTATATGTGCACACACACACATATACATAAATAGAAATCTATACATAAACACACATCAGTCACAAATCAACAAATCGAAATGCACACACATATACACACATACACACACATCATCCACAAATCAACAAATAGAAATGCCCAAGCCTGCTACTGATTGACAAAATCTTAGAGATGATATCTCAGAGCTGAAATCGTAGAAGCCCGTTAGCCGAAATAGAATCGCAAAAATCGCCCAAACTTGCTACTAATTGATAAAATCGCAAATGCCCAAATACAGACTAGGGTATGAGAAAAGCGCATTTTCTTTTTTTAATGGCTAAACCTGGTCATGGCCAAGATCCGTGACCCACCATCGCGACCCATTAGTTCCTTGTACCTTCTACTGATTGATGAATGGTTACGGCCTACAGCCGTGACCCCCATGTGCGACCAACTTCAGACCAACAACATACCTGCTACTGATTAAAAAATGGTCATGGATTATAGCCGTGACCCCTTGAGGGACCCATATCAAACCTTCAATTAAGGGATGGTCACGGCCCATAGCCGTTACCCACATCAAGAAATGGGAACGACCCCCAATCGTGACCCCATATGTGTATGTTTTCTCCTTCGTCACGCCTATAGTCACGGTCCAAGTTCGTGACCCATCCGCGACCAAGCTTGGAGGGAATTTTGGCACGAATTTGGCGCTAAGATGGTCACACCCCGATTATTGCCCAAATCCTGACCCACGGTGGTTAGGAATTTGGTCCATGACCACTTCCAGAGCATCCATTATTTAGTGTGGTAATGAATATGGTCACACCAAAAAACGAGATGGTCACGGCCCAAGTTTGCGACCAGCTGGTCACGAACATGGGCCGTGACCAACTGGGCATGACCATTCGCAAGATTTAGTGTAGTTCTATGACGGTCAAGAGGGTGAGTTATGTGTCTATGAGCAGATGTTCAAGGTCATATTTTGACTACCTATCCACCCCATCATATGCACAATTCTAGCCCATCTAAGAGTTGCCCATCCCAACTTTCTCCAAATGCCTCGAGGGTTATCCTCATCTTTGTCTCTTTCTGGAAGATAGTTCATCAAACCGACCTTATAGTTGGTATTTTTATGGATTGTTATACCCTGTCATCCCCCTGGAAGATAGTTTTAATTAACTATCTTCCAGAGAAAGACAAAGTCGAGGATAACCTTCCAGGTATTTGGAGAAAGATGGGATGGGGAAACTCCTAGACGTGCTAGAATTGCACGTACGATGGGGTGGATAGGTAGTCAAAAGCCGATCTTAAACATCTGTTCGTAGACACATAACTTACCATCTCGTCCATCATAGGCTCTCTTGTCTGCAGATGGTTTCCTCATTGAAATAGATGGCCCGATGCCATACAAATGTCTCTAAGTTAACAAATTGACCTCGATTACAGAATTCTCATATGACTCAGCTATGGATAAATCTAGAACGCTCTATTCTCTATTATTGTCAGACTCTTCAGCCTGGGGTTGGTTGGGATAACCACTTAGAAAATATTGCATTAACTCATCCCTCATTACGGTCGATAGAGGAATGGCGTCAAGTGGAGGAGGGATGGCAACATTAGTCTCATCAACCTCAATGGAGTCGTCAGACCGATTTGATGACTCGACCCTCAGAGAAGATGAGGTGCGAGAGGAAACCTCATCAGCCTCAGACCCTCCATCATGATATGAGGATTGGGCCATAGACTCATCAAAAGAGTCGGCACTATCATACAGTTCATTTTCAAAAGAAATCAACATAGGAATAAGATCACTTGGTTCGGAAGGAGTAGGGAGGACGGCAGTTAACGGGGGTGGAAATATAGGCCGAAGGGAAATGGCCTCAGCCTTTCTTCTCTCGGCTTCCTCAAGCTCAATCCTCCTAATCTCCTAAAAAAACCTCTCCCTAAGGTTTGGAAACTCTTCAGCAAGTTCGTATAAACATTTTAACATGAACAAAATGAGGTTACACTTGACTAAATTGTGAAGGAGGATAAACAAATAGAAAGGATGAAGTTTGTTGACCAAAAGATCAAAGGCAAGAATCTCAACCGTTCTTGATGAAAAACAACCAAGAAACTCACCGGAGAAGGTGATCGGAGACCACCTGCAAAACCTAAAAGTGGTGGTTTGCCTCCTGAATCCACCAATAACCACCCCTACCACTGCAAACTAGTCAATGAAGGCAAGAAACATAACATTCCAAACCCTAAAAACTACCCTAGTGCCTCAGCGAAAAGCTAAGCAATCATCAAAAAATTCAAATGCAAGAAATCCTAACTGAAAATGGAAAGACAAGTTAATGGAAGAAGGATACCTCTAAGAAGATGAGCCTTGGGAATAAGAAGGGGCCTGAGCAAGGTCTAGAAGGCAAGCTAATAAGGAACATGTGAGGTTTGGCTATGGAGGTTCGAGAAGACACAGGCGGTAATGTGCTTGGAAATTGGAAAGAAGAAGGCAAAGGATCAATTTGGTGGTTTAAATACTACCTAATGATTAGGCACAATTCCCCAATACACATCATCAACTAGGGCACAAGGCCCAAAGCGCTCAGTCGTCAGCTCAAGCTTGGGGGAGTCGCTACCCAATCAGAACTAATACACATGTCAATCGCTTATACCCTTTAAAGAACCCTGCTAACTCGTATCCCCTAGTCACGTCTTCACATAGATGGCTGAGGGCTAGGGGGTTATTGATATACCCAAGTATGACCTCATCTATTTATGAGGCCACCTGACACTAGACAACCGATCCTCTCAGAAGGGGTTAGCAAGATGTTTCCAAGACTCGTCTAGTTTTAGGGTCAGACGCTTATGCATATATATAACCTCGGCCACTTCATAGGCCGATACATCAGCTGAAGATCCAAGGCATCAACAGCATCACTCGTCCTCTCATATAGACAATACTAGGAGATGGACGACCACACAACCTCGGCCAGAGGAACTCAGAAAAGGACACGCTTACTAATTTCCTGCATTGGGGCATCCTCTATGTTGGCAACATCGTACCCAGCCAAGCCGATGCTCTATAATATGATGACTACTTTACGAGCAATATAAGGTTCCAATATGGAAGATCTCACGTGAGGAAAACCTTTGTAATAAGATCATCCCCTCACGTGAGGGAATATTACCTCATCATTGTATCCATGAACTAGGTACATGTGTCTCCTCCTGATTGGAGGCCTCCTCATGTGCATATTAATTGCATGCTTGGGGGTACACTACACCCCAGGCCCTATATATGCACTTCATCTTCTCCATGAGAAGGGATCGAATATTAAAAACCCTAGTTGAACTCTGGCTAACTGATTATAAGAGAGAGAAAATCTTGAGCGATTGTATCCATGTCCATTAGTGCCCTTATTTAGTGGATCACACACACAGTGGATGTAGGCCTGATTGGCTGAACCACTTAAATTATTGTCTCTTATTCTCTTTACCACATCTCATTCTCTTACTGCTACATTGCTTGTTCCTTTTTGCCATTGCTATACGTGTTTGAGCTTATTATCACATTAACCTGGTGGTGCTATTTCAAGCATCATCATATCACACAAAGATCAATCCATTTATCATATGACGATAATTCCGGCAGACGATACATAGGAGCTCGTCCTAAAGAGACGTGTGGTTTGAAGTGTTCACAATGCATTTTTGATCGAAAGTTATGAAATTGCGTATGGAGTTGATCCATCACTATAGACTTTATAATATCTTCATTTGGCAATTTAAACTTATCCTATTTAAAATAAAATAAAAACATTGAAACAAACTTTACATGGGGATACATTCTACATACGAGCATAAGTAGAAGCTTACCCACATAAGTGTCCACATTTGTTCTTTGCTCTCTTCTGGGATGTCACCCTATAAACGGAATTTAAATGGAGCGTGATCGCGAATAACAATGACGATTTCATATTAAAATTATATGAAAAATTACCCACTATACGACCCTCCGAGATGATGATTTTGATATTCTCCCCCCTTTCAAGTTTCTTTTGAAACCTAATTCCTCGTGTTGGTCCTCTGACTCGTTTCTTGGAAGATGAACCTAGTAAAACGTACATACAATGAAAATACAAAAAGACCTTTTGGTGATACCAGACATAAAAAACAAAATTGGAACTATATACAGAGTAAGAGAAAATAGTATAACATGCCACAAATATGTTTAATTCACTTTCATATTCTTCCAATAATTTAAGTACAAGTTGTCCTAAAATAGTACCATCAACATAAAACTGCAGCAACAAAAGATTAAAATTATCAAAATCAACTAGTCATGAAAAGTCCAAATCGTATAAAGGTTAAACAGGGAATCCCAAGAGAAAAACTTCAAGCTCATATCGTCAAAATCAAATCAGTTGATATAACATCTAAGCATCATTAAAATGTCTTCTATAAGCATCATTCAGGATGTTTATAAAATCTCCAAAGATATATCAACTGTTTATCCTATTAAATGTAGCATACCTCACATTGTTGAACCATGTTATTGAGAAATATGATTGAGATGAAATAGCATCTAAGTCACATATACCTACTAGAAGTCATATATACCTGATATACCTGCTAGAAGTCACATATACCTGATATACCTACTAGAAGTCGCATATACCTCCTAGAAGTCACATCTAAGTCATATATACCTGCACATCCTATTAAATGTATAATACCTCATGGTGATATGATTAGACATGTGTGTGAGATAATATATAGTATTTAAGCCACATATAGCTGCTATGCACACATTTTATGCATCCATGATCCGATCGCACACACTCACGCACAAATGACTTTATATTATGAATCTAGGCTATTGATTTATTGTAATGCCTTTTCTAATATGATTATTGGCACAAGCACATGTAAGTATAAATACATGCGCATATATTATATATGTATATGTACTTATTTTTCTCTTCCATAGAATTAAATGAAATTTCATTTGATTGTAAGTTAAACGTCATTACATAAATATTAATGAGACTAGGAGGTGGACAAGGTCAAAACCTACAATTTGCAAAGGATGTGGGGGTGTATTGATGAAATAAAACTATTTGGGAAGATCATAGTGTTTCCTCTGCCTTATTTGCGTAGGCTTATTAACATTCCATTAATATTGGGGTGTGTTAGACTCATTTGCTTGCATATTTATGAGAATTATGTTTGAATTACAAAAAGTTCATTAGTTGTTGGAAGCATTCGTTACAAAGCTAATGGCTACCTGCAGATTATGCATTTGCAGAATTTAGAAAAGCTGGTGTCACTACACCAAAAATAGGAATCTGGCACGATTTAAAATTGTGTCAGATTTGATCTGGCACAATTTTTAACTGTGCCAGAATCAGGTGTTCCAAAATGGCCATTTCTTTCTGGCATGATTTAAAAGTGTGCCAGATTTGACCAAACAGGAACACTTCTAGAACACTTTTAAACCGTGCCAGAATTTGATATTTCTGGCACACTTTTGGCACAGTTTTGATCTGTGCCAAATTGAGCACATTTTGATAAAATTTGGCACAGTTCAAAATCGTGCCAAAATTTGATACACTTTTGGCACGGTTTTGAACTGTGCCAAATTTTTGGATAAAAGGAAAAAAAATATTTGAAAACTAGAAAATTCACAAATTGCAAATCTTGCACGTTGTTGATAAACTAATGTACATACAAACTTCAAAATATTACAAGTCTTTAGTAGTTCACAGACTAAAAAAAATTGGGCAGAATTTCCTCTATTTTCTGGACATTCTAAAAACTGCTAATATAAAACCTGGATAACATAAAGCCCGCACAAATACAAAATATAAAAAATAAACTTACAAAAGCTCGCACGGTTATAAAAGTTTACAATAAAACTACAAAAGCCCACACGGCCATAACACAAAAAATAGAATAATGAATAAACCCCTT